>JALMGF010000002.1:112064915-113303665 GCA_023333645.1 Sceloporus occidentalis | reverse complement strand
TCCATGAGGTTTATAATCAGTGGCAGTCTTGAGGGCAGCCGCTTTTGTTGTCTTCTAAACCAATTGCCCTACTGTTTTTGTGTCATTTAGGTTGCATGCATACAGCCTCACAAATTGACATGCTATGGATATTTTTGTTCCGTTTCTTCTTTCTCTGAGTGCCACATTGGTGGATGCTTTTGTATTTTTTTAAAAAAATTTCCCAAACATAATAATTTGTGCATATATGATTAACAAAATAAGTTGTAATATATATGGATATGCATCATCATGAAAATTCATAGCCCAGAAATTATATACAATTCCTTGTTGGCTTAATGTCATAAACAATATATGAAAACAGTTAAATAGCAAGTATTTAGTCCAGATTTTATCACATCAACTTGAAAGACAAGGGAATTTGAAATATTTCAAACTATAGCATTAGCTGATTGGAATTGGAGCTAATCATTGGTTAATATGTGGTTTAAGGCTGAAATTCTATACTAGTATAATTATCAGGACTATCATCTGAGTAAACATTCTGAAGGATTTTCCTCTTGCCACATGAAACTACTGTTGACACTTAGTGTGATAGTGGCACATAATGTTATACACATCCTGTAACATGTTAAAGGGGGGGGGGATATGTTACCAAGCAACATCACAGTGTGTTCACGATGACAAACTTTATTAATGAGGAGGAACACTCAAGCTAGGAGAGGCTGCAGCAGTTCACTTTTGCCTGACCTACTGGGAAGGACAAGCTCCCATTCCCTGCACTATTGGGTGGCATAGAAATTTTCTGTCTAGTGTTGCCTGCACTTCTTATTCCCTAGCAGTCCAAATCTGTGCAGTTGACAAAAAGCTAACACTTGATCCTCAATGGTATTTTGTTATGGTGAATTAGAAATATGACTCTCAGGGTCTTTTCACCCCAAACATATGATTTATGCATCGTGGTAAATTATTCAAAATGAGCTGAAATAAAATTCTCCCCCATTTGCACCACACAAAATGCAATAGACTCACCTACAAACCCAGCATGGAGAAAGCTGTGTTAGTTGTGCCTGCTATAGTAATGTTAAGGAGAAGAAACCTCTCCAAGAAAAAAGGTGACAGCCCAGATTGGCCAATAACATCTCTAAATACACAGGAATTCAAGCCCTGGCTCTTGAGGGATATGGATCAAAACTTTTAAATGCATTTATGATCATATCTGTTAGTTTTGGTTTCTCCACATTCATTTCCTGAAAACTCTCAATGGCACGTTACAGACGGGCCCAAGAGGCGCCATCGTCGCACCGTGATCACGCGTGAGGGGCGGCGCTTCCTGATGCGCCTTGCCCCTCGCGTGTAATGAGTGCATCAAAATGGCGGCGCCCTATACAGATGGGCGCCGCCATTTTGACGTCCCAGACGTGCAGCATCCTGACATCGCGCCCTGGAAGAGACGCTGCGAATGCGTGCGTTGGCATTTGCGGCGTCTCTTCCGGGTTGCTGGAAGGAGCGTGATTTTCGCACTCCTTTTTTGCAGCACAGAGGAGTCGCGTGGTTTGGCTGCTGCAACTCCTCTGCCCGAGACCGCCCCTTTTGAGCGATCTGTAACGGGCCAATGTCTCCACATCCTAAATATGAAGCTGCTTTCTGTGTGCCTTCAATCATTTTTAACTTATGATTACCCAAAGATGAACCTAGCATAGGATTTTCTGGACAAATTTTTATTAGAGTGGGGTTTGCCATTGCCTTGAAAAGAAAGTGTAACTTACCCAATATCACCTGGTAGTTTTTTTTTTTTTTTTTTTTTGGGGGGGGGGGGTTCTGGGCTATGTGGTCGTGTTCTGGAAGAGTTTATTCCTGATGTCTCTCTGAAGATGCCAGCCACAGATGCTAGCAAAACATCAGGGGTTTTGACTTCACATCACCAGGTAGGTTTCCATGGCTGAGTGGGAATTTGAGGCCTGCTCTCCCAGAGTCTTGGTCAAAAATTAAATCACTACACATTCCTGGATCTAAAAATATAAAGATATTAGTAAAACTTGGTAAATTGTTATTCAAAATGAACGGAAATTATATTTTCAGCCACTTTTGTTTTCAACCATACATCTCAGCCTCACCACCACCACCACCAGTTAGTTATTTATGACATCTGCATAATGATCAAGTGAGAATGAAATTAAGAGCTTGCAATTCGTACAGTATCCTCCTGTCTTCTCCTTGGCCAAGCAATATACTACTGCCATCAAATGCTTAATTCTTTATTGTGTTTTGATGAAAATTTAATAAATTCTATCGCATGGAGAAGGACAACCCAACCCCGGCTATCTGTTTATCTCTGTCAGCCCTTAAAGCAACCTTACAGCTGTTTTTTTTCTTTTGGTTTGGTTTACTGGGAAAGGGTGCTTTCATCAGGGCTTCCACAGAGAACAGCATCTCAATGTGGTTTTCAGATATGACAGTCTAAAATTCAGTACTGTGGGCCTCAGCCATACATGTTAATATTTAAAGGCTTCCAATTTGTTCTTGTATTTTTCAACTGATGTTTGCTGCTTGCTGGGTCTGGCTGAAAATGCATGGCCCAAGGGCAGTGGAATTTAAAAACACACAAAAAGCAAACTTCACAAGAGGATAAGAAGTGCTTCTTCCTGGCCCAAAGGAAAACCATTGAACCTGTCAATCAATCAATACTTTATTAGGGTGATAAACCAGCACAAGCCATTGAACCTAGCATTATGTTTCCTCATGGATGAGCCACAAGCAGGTCATAAGCAGGACAGAACTCTCCTACTCATGTTCCCCTGCCAATGCTATATAAAGGCATACTGATACTGGAGATGTTATATAGCCATTGTGAATAGTAGCCATTGGTAGTTTTACCCTTCATGACTTTGTCAAATTTGCTTTTAAAATAATCCAAGTTAGTGGCCATTGTTACACCTCTGATAGCAAATTAAAATGTTTAGTTATGTGCTTTATCAGGGTAGGAATAACATGGCTTTCCAAATTTTGGGCTGCAGATCTGTATTCATCACTAATAACAATTCTAACAAGGGTCAATAAGATTTGTAGTCCAACATCTGCATCATTCTTATCCCAGGATTCTGTGGGAAAGAATCTCTTTTTATCTCTTTTGAATCTTCTGCCGTTCTGGAGTCTAGTGCTATGAGAGGGATAGAAAAGTTATCTAATTTCTTCACAACTTGTATAATTTACCATAGAATGTCCCCAGTCTTTATTTCTAAGCAAAAAAGACACCCCAAATATTTTAATCTTTCTTCCCATGAGTTATTCCATTATCCTGATCATTCTGGTTGTCTTTGCCCTGGTTAATCCAGCTCTACAATATCATTTCTAAAGTAAGGTGGCCAGAAGTGTACATATATCTCCAAGCACAGTCATACTCTACTTTTTAAATATAGACAAAGTTTGTCTAAGGGCTACTACCCAATAAGTGGAAGGCAGTAGGAAAGGAGAAAAACTGCATTACAGATGGATTGACACAATCAAGGAAGCCACAGGCTGCAGTTTTTAAAACCTGGTGATTGTAGCTCTAGGAGCTCTCTCATTCATAGGGTTGTCATAAGTGAAAACTGCTTGATGGTGAATAACAATAACATTGTGTTATTTGTAGTTTTATTTTTTCTTCCCATTGCAATCACCCAGATGTAATATCTTTGTGAAACAGTAACTTGTCCACATATCAACCATCAATATTTACAGTCAGGTTCCCTTTTCTCTTTATTTAGTACATGACATTGTTGAAGGAATTAACCAGTGAAAAAGTGGCATTACTGGGATCTTGGCTGTTTTTATGTATGTGATAAGAAAACAAGAGAGACAACAGCCATCACAGTCCTTTTTACTTCAGCCTCACCACATCTCTCTCTTGCTTTTGTTGAAAGTCTAGTAAAACAACAACAGATCAGTGGCATCTGCCTCAGCTTCATCAACTATTGCTAGCAAAGCTGGGTACCAAGAGTATCTGAACATCACATCATATATTTTGTATTACAAGATGTTACTGGGAAGGTATGGGGTGAGGGAGAAAAAGATACAGTACTGCTGTTTCTGGTGCTTCATGCTGTCTTGTTTGTCTATCTCCAACCAAAAGCAAAGCATTTCTTGTGATCTGGCAGTTCTGTAAGGAGCCAACCTGACAGCTTGTTAAAAAGCATGGATCTTGCCTAGCCACTTATTATTATTATTATTATTATTATTATTATTATTATTATGAGGCTGAAACAAAGTTACCTTTGTTCCAAATTTTCACTATGGAGCTTTTCCTGCCTGCAACTTAGTGCACTTCTGTAGAGCTGTTTTATGTACAGAGCATATTTATGATGATAGGATTGCCAGCTAGCCTGCAATCACACTCTAGCACACAGTTTGCTCCAGGGCAGTTGCAGCTTGCAGTTCTGGCTTTGGGCTGAAATAAATGGCCCTGAAGGGGTGGCTTCAAGCTGCTCCTGAAAAAGCCAATGGGTGTGGCAACCACATGCAGCAGTCCCAATCTGGCCGGCGTGCCCCCCAAATAGGAGCAGAAAAAATCAGCTCCTATTTGGGGCAAAAAAAAAGACACCCTTTTGCTGCTATAGTAGGCTTTTTGCCAGCTCCAGGGTGAGTGGTGTCTAAACATCATGCCCCCAAGCTGGATAGAATCCAGCTGGTATGTAATTGCCAGCATGGCTTCTGTCCAGCTTGGAGCCATGGCATGTCTAAACACCCCTGAGCTGGGCAGAAGTCAAGCTAGAGTCAGAAACAATTTAGACAGTTTGGGTAGGTTGTGTAGAGAAGGAACAATAGCAACAATGAAGATTTTCAGACCAGCGCTTACTGTGTGGTAAGCGCTGGCAAAACATCATGAAAACATTTAGGAAGTGAGTGTGTCTGAAAACCTGTTGCGGTTCCTAAATGTCAGGGAATCATCAGCTTCCCTCCATCATCCCTGAATCATTTGGGGAAAGGCAATTTCCTATGAACGTAAACTATGCATTCGTAAGAAATTGCCTCTCCCTGAATGATTTAGGGACTCTGGAGGGGAGCCGATGATTCCCTGATGTTTAGGGGAGCATCAGGATTTCAGACATGCACACTTCCTAAATGTTTTAGTGGTGTTTTACCAGTGCTTAAGCGCTGGTCTGAAAATCTCCAACAGTCTCTCTGGCTTTGCTTTGGAAACGAATATTCAGGAAGGATTCATCCCGCGCTTTGTACAAGCGCGCTGGTGACTAAAAAGGCCAATCCGGGACAAACAAGTCCGGTTGCAGAAAGCACAGCGGAAAGTCTCCTTGGGTGATGTTCCTGGGTTGTGGTTCTTTCTGTGTTGTCATTTCTCTTTGAGACTTGTTCGCCGTGAGCTTTCGAAAAAGGCTGCAGCATCGTGGATAGTGCGTCTCCATGCCTCCCAATGTGAGGCCAGGGCGGACCATTGTTGGTGATCAGTTTGGCCAAGCCTGAGATGTTGTTTCAGGGAGTCCTTGTATCTCTTCTTTGGGGTGCCCCTCTTACTCTGATCCGTGGTGAGTTCACTGTAGAATACTATTTTTGGGAGGCGATGGTCCTTCATCCTAGAAACGTGTCCTGCCCAGCGCAGCTGCATCCTCAATAGCATGGCCTCAATGCTGGTGATCCCTGCTTGCTCAAGGACAGCAACATTTTTCACATAGTCAGTCCAGTGTATGTTTAGAATTGTGCGTAAACAGCGCTGATGAAAGCGTTCAAGGAGTCGTAGGTGCTGGCGATAGGTGACCCATGTTTCAGACCCATAGAGGAGAATAGACAGTACAATGGCTCTATACATACTGATTTTTGAGCTTCACCTCAAGTGTTTGTTACTCCAGACTCTTTTGTTAAGCCTTCCAAATGCACTATATGCCTTTGCCAGTCTGTGATTGATCTCTTTCTCAATCTTGGTGTCTGAAGAGATGATGCTTCCCAGGTAGGTGAACTGCTGGACGGACTTAAGCACAGATGTGCCTACAGTGATGTGGAGATGGTAGTGTTCTTCCTGATGTGCCGGCTCGTAGAGAACTTCTGTTTTCTTCAGACTGACTCTCCAACAGTAACAACAATAATAACAGCAATAGCAACATTATAATATTTTTATACTATATGAAAAGATGGAATCAATAATTATAAAGGAATAGCACCAGCATATTTTTTTAAAAAATAGATTAATTTAACTTAATGTATGGCTCAATCATTTTTTGTTGTCCCCTTTTCATCTCTTTTATATAGCAAAGAAATGGAGGAGGTGAACCCTGTAATTCTGAAATCAATGTTGTCTTGGCTTAAGTTTTTTTTAAAAGGCTAAAAATGTTATCCATGAAGCAAAACAAAAACAAAAACAAACAAACAAAACCTCCTAATAATCCTCAAATATGTCTCCCTGTAGACTTCTGCCCCTGCTAGGTGAAGATGTTGTCATTTGGAAGTATATCAACATAAGCGAGCAAGCAGCAGGAGACTGTGAAATGGTCTGCCAGGTATCCAAAAACAGAAGGAGAACCTTGTTTGCTAGCAAACATGGATAACTACCTCTTGTCAGGAAAATACGAACACATTCAATTTAACACACCTGCTGACAAACCAAAACATTTCATCTTCTCAGTATGTAAGCCTCGATCGACTCTCAATCAGTAGACTTAGACCAATCAATATGTGAAGTCTGGCATAGGAGTGCTTTCTCTGTCTAGTGGCACCATTATAAATAGCCTCCCTATTCTTAGGTGTTAGAAATTTTAATGGAATTTAAAGAAAGCACCACTCCAGTTTTACTGGATTTGTTCAATGGTGCTGTGGCATCCCTCAGTGACCTTTTTTTTAACAGAAAGAACAAAGATGTATTCAGGTACACGGAAAGTTCTGCAATGTGCCAGTTTCACTGATAAGCTTCAGCTGCTAAAGATAACATGACAGTAGTGGAGTGTTACATTGGACTTGGAAACTGTAATGAATCTTGAAGGATGCATACTTTTTATTCAATGTGTTCTTTGATTCTACCTTGCTTATAGTTTCAACCCTAACACTGGGCTTATCGAAAGCTATCAGAAATTCTGCATCAATCTACCTCTTACTTACATTGTATTTTTTTTCCTAGTGTTGAAGCTGTGTGTAACAATTTGAGATTAATTTGAAGGGCTCTTCAGAAGTGAACATAAGAAGGAATATGGGACCCATCCACATGCTGAGCTACATCACTGGTCTATTTAGTGTAGTATTGGCGGGTTACACACTGCCATTTAGTACGTAATGAATACGTACTAGGGTTAGGAAGGGGAGGTGCTTCCGCACCCCCCTAACCCTAGTACGTATTCTGTAAGTACAATATGGTGGCGGCCGTTCCACATGGCCGCCGCCATATTTACGTATCAGACGCTGTGCGTCTGCACGTGTCGCGGCGTCTATGACGTCGCGAGTCCGCCCCTGGCACCTCGCGACGTCATAGAGGCGCTGCTTAAAGAAGCTCCATTTTGGAGCTTCTTTTTCGGTCTGTGCGGGAGCCGCACGGTGTGGCTGCTGCGGCTCCCACACGGAGCAAATGTAACCCGCCATTGTGCATATCAACAAATGAATAAGATTTCATACAAAGGTCTTGCACAGCCCTACCTGAAATGTCAAGTATTAAACACACAAACATTTGTATCCCAAGTATGTGCTTTACCATTGAGCTTTGGGTCCTCTCTCTAAGCTGTTTATTCCCCTCCCCTCCTTATAAACAATTCCACTTACTTTTACCTATAATTCAATTCTACTTCTTCTTAATTTGTAATTTGAATGAAATCATGTAAAATATGTATTTATATCTATATTTCAGTGCTTATTCAGAGTAGCATTTTCTCTCACAATACATATTTAAAGGCATATGTTCCCTCAAACTAGTATTTAAATCCCATGTAAACTACTGAGAACTGTGCTGTAACATTTGGAGAAGTGTGGAACTGATTAGAGAATGAAGTTTCAATCTGTATATTACGGTGACTCTGGCAGGTGTGGATCAGGTTATTGTGTATCAGGATTTTCACATCTTGAGTGCTACACATTTCTTCATATTTCCAGTTGCTTCTGGGTTTTTTACAGATGGAATTCTTTGGGAATTTGGAAGCTATTATAGGCAGGGGAAGCTTGTATAGCATTTGTGAGGGAAAGTAAATACTATTGATGTAAAATCTGGTAATTCTATGGAAGAGTTCACATATAACTGCTTTTTATCCTTGCTCCTAGCAATAGCCATTGTGTCTGTTGTACAGTCTATTGAGACAGACAACTTCTGTCTTTAAAGCAGTGTTTAAGGCAGATCAAGCCTATTCATTGAAGGGAGGCTTCATCCTTGAGAAGTGTTACATCATTTTATTTTATTTTTTGCTTTCCCTACTCAGCATCAGATTTAACACGAAGTTCAGGATGGCTCAGGAAGCAGTTTCAGTTGAATAGAGAAGAACCACAGTGACAAGCAACATTTCTTACCAAAGTGTGCCTAGAAGGCACATGATGGGATCTGTATTGTTGCCTGGGCATCCAAGATGTGGTAAAAATTTGCAATGTAGATAGCATAGGAACCTGAAAGAGGAGACACAATAAAGGTTGCAGGCGGTTGAGAAGAATATGCGGAAGAGGGATGTAGTTGCCTTACCATGAAGGCATGAGATGGATCATGAAGTCATGAGATGGATGCTTCAGTTGAGGGGACAGTAGAAAGTGTGCCTCCAAAGGCATCCACCACAATTATTGGTGCTCTAGAGAATAAAAGATTTCTCAGAATTTGTCATATAGGTTCTGTATAGTGGGTATGGTTTCCTGTGTGGCTGGCTCTGCTCACTGCAGAAGGCAAGCAATGCCAGGAAGCACAGGGGAGGCAGGACACAGAAAGCTTATCTGGGAATAGGAAAACAAGTGAGTGAAGCAGGCAGGTGGAAAATGGAGGTAGGGATGGGCAAGGAGGTGGTCTAGACAGGTAAAGTAGAGGCTAAAACAGACAGCCATAAAGTGGTGGCATAACCCCACTCCTTTGAGCACCAGATTAGGGCTGTGGCAACTACATGCTGTGTCCTGAATCAGCTATTTGGTGGCTCAAAAAGAGGCACAAAAATGCTGCTCTTTTTTGAGCCAGCAAAATGGAGCCTTTTCAGCTGCTGCCACAGCTTTGCAATACTCCTGCAGTATATAAATGCTGCACTGCCAAAGTGTAGCAATGCTGGGCGTTATCAGGGAATCGTTAGAGTGTGCATCATCTAAATGTCATGCCCCCACACTGCCTCCAAGCCAGCGCTTACTTCCGATCTGTTTGGGACCTACATGAGAAGGGGTAGGAAAGCAGCAAGGAGGACAATGAGCAGGGGTGGTGATATTTTCTTCCCATCTCAGGTGGCAGGAGGGCTCGAGATGCTACTGCTGGATAATGTTTGCCTCAAAATGAACGTGAATGGAGGAAAGGAGAAACACTAGATGGTTCTATACTTAGCACATCAATGTCATGTGGACAACATCTCACTTTGTGTCTATACATTGGCTTCCATGCATACGTAGAGCAAACTACCAAGTTTTTTCTCCTTTGTGCAGTTGATATAACCACAGAAACAGCTTCAAATAGTCTTCATATGGTGTCTCCTCCTGTTCTCATTCTATGAATAGAGCCAGTCACTATATTTATTTCTGTGCAACACAGTGTCATGGATTATTTATTTATTTATTTTATTTGTTTGCCGCCTTTCTCCCAACTTGGACCCAAGGCCTAAGCTCACAAATGCTTAAAATCAACAATAAAACAGTAAAATTTTGTAACACAATTAAAACACCATATTAATATAAAAATTAAAATCCTTTAAAAATACTAAGTTAAAAATATAAAATCATTAAATGCATATCAAGCAAACACCCCAATAAATAGCTTTCCTGGGCTCAATTATGTATTCAAGGCCTGCTTGAAAAATACTTTTTCCAGCCACCAAAAGGATACTAGAGAGGAGGGCAGTCTAGCCTCCCCTGGGTGGACTTCCAAAGGATAGGAGCAGACATTGAGACGGCTGTCTCTTGATTCCTTATAAAATGAGCCTGTGGTGATGGTGGGACTGAGAGAAAACCTTCTGCTGAATATCTTAGGGTTCTAGCATTTTATTTTATTGATATTGTTTAACGCATTGCCATGTTACATTTGTTTTTAATTCATGTTTATTATTATTGCCTTGTATTATCCCCTGTATTGTAAGCCGCCCGGATTCCCAGTGATTGGGCGGCATAAATCCTATTATTATTATTATTATTATTATTATTATTATTATTATTACATATATGATCCTTCAAATAGTCATAATGGTAATGCATTATGTGATGGACTAAGGTGCTTCTGAGTCTGGCACCAGGAGGAATCATGGTGACGGGTATAGGGGAAATCGCTGCATTTTTGGTATGGTTTGCTGAAATTGAAACATAGGTTAAGAGGTGACCGTGCACATAAAAACAAATGACCTGGAATATATTCAAACTGCACAGTTATAGCAGCCTAATACCACTCTAATTGTCCTGGCCCCATCCTAAGGAATCCTGGAATTTATAATTTGGTGAAGTACTTAGGATTTTCTGCTTGAGAACTCTAGTGCTATAGTTTAGGGGAGTGCCCTGGAGCTCACTATCTGAGAATTCTAAGTTCTTCACCAAACAACAGATCCCAGGGTTCCTTGGCAGAGAGCCATACCAGTTGTATCAAATCACTATAATTGTGTATGTTGGCTATACCCCATCTGCCACATGGAACATCTCCATGGTTGTTGCACCCTGTAATGCAGAAAAGTCATGTGGCGACTAGTTCAGAATGTATTGATTTAACCCAAGGTATTCTGATATAAATATTTTTATTAATAAATATACCCCCCCCCCCAGGAAATCCTTCTCCCTGGAGTATCCTGGGAATGCTTAATCTGTGCAGGGAAGAATACAGATACTGGACATAATTATCAACTCCTTTCTGAAATGACATCTCCTTAAGATTTGTGGGATGGGCAAGGAGCCATAACTATTAAATTAATATGCAATTGATAGAAAAGTATGAATTAGCAATCTTCTATTTGTTAAATACAATAAGACAAGCAGTGCTTCTGAGCATAAAATATGGTAGGCAGGTAAGGTAACAGATGGACAAAAAGACTCTGGCTCCATCTGCACTGCAAAAATAATGCAGTTTGACATCACTGTAACTGCCATGGCTCGGTGTTAATATAATTCTGGGATTTGTCATTTGGTGAGATATTTAACCTTTTCTGTCAGAAAGCTCTGGTGCCACAACAAACTACAAATCCCAGGATTACATAGCATTGAGCCAGGGCAGTTAAAGCAGTGTCAAACTGCATTATTTCTGCAGTGCACTCTTGGACTTCTGGAGTGCAGCCATACTTCCATTTTCTTCTTTTCTTCTTCTGTATGACAAACAGCATTTTCCCTTTTGACATTTTCAGACTGCCTTGCAACTTGCAAACATCTGAAGTGGGTAACACCTGCTCAAAGCTTTAAAAGTATTTGAAGAGACAGATGGATTCCTCTGCAAAAATACCTGCAAGTGTCATAAAATGTTATAAGGCTATGTTTACAGAAAACTTTATGTGAATACAATTTCAAAAAGAGAGAGAAGCTGGTCATAGTACAAATTACAAAAATCATTGTTTTGATAATTATTGGAAGGATGTAATAGCTGTGCACATTCATTCTGGCTCCCATTAATGTTTGCAACAATTTTGTAAAGTTGATAATTTTTAACTTCCTATAGAAATTATGTGATGCTCTTAATCACATTTTTACATGTTCATGCTTTTTTATCTGTTAACCAAATATTTCTCAACAATATGAGTACATCTGTGATAGGGATACTTGAGGAATTTGATCTTTTTCTATTCTTATACTGACCGAATTCATATTTCTCAGAATAATTACCTGTGGGTTAGAATGTATTTGTCCTATGCCTCCCTGTGTCTTTATTAAGAAAAGAAAGAATATTTAAAAATATTCCAAAAATGTTCAAAACATAGGAGCTTATCGCACAGATTTAAAAAGTGACTTACCGCTCCCGAATTGAATTCTAATTCGGTCTGCATCCAGATAGTATTGTGTTGGTGACAAAAATCTATGTGATAGTATCCAGATGCAGCCAGAATTAAAATTCAGTTCGGGAGTGGAAGTTGCAAAGGCAGGCTGACTGTTGAATATAAAGAAATCAAAAATAATGAGCACAGAGACCTTACAGAAATAGTAAAAGAGTTCTCATATCTGGGATCAAACATTGATCAGAACGGGGACCGCAGTCAGGAAATCAGAAGATTAAGAATGGGGAGGGTGGCTATGATCCTAAAATGTAAAGACATACAACTCAGCACAAAAGTAAGAATCATACAAGTCAGTGTATTCTCTATTACCATATATGGATGTGAGAGCTGGACAGTCAAGAAAGAAGATAGGAAGAAAATCAATTCATTTGAGATGTGTGAGAAGAGTGCTGAGGATTCCATGGATAGCCAAAAGGACAAACAAATGGGCCCTAGAGCAGATCAAGCCAGAAATATTCCTAGAAGCCAAGATGACACTTAGACTGTCATACTTTGGACACATCATGAGATGGCATGAATAATTGGAAAAGACAATAATTTTAGGAAAGTTGGAGGGAAGTAGAAAGACAGGGAAATAACATGTTAGATACATGGAGTTTATTAAAGAGACCAGAAATATGAGCTTTCAGAAGCTGGACAAGAGGCCCTGGTGATGTCTCATCCATTGGGTGGTCATGGGATGAGATCAATGTGAAGACAGTTAACAACACTGTTTTCTGTGAAATTAGCTCCATAGAATCATAGAAATGGAAGACACCTCTCAAAGGCATTCAAGTTCATCTGGCTGACGTGCAGGAATGCACAATCAAATCACCTCCAACAGATGTCCATACAACCTCTGTTTAAAAACTTCCAAAGAAGAAGTCTCCATCCCCTGTGAAGCAGTTTATTACACTGTCAAACAGTTCTTACTGTCAGGACCTTCTTTCTGATTTTTACATGGAACTTCTTTTCCTGTAGTTTGAATCCATTTGCTCTGTGTCCTAGTAGATGATTGCACTACATTCTTAAAGCACTGCTGTTCCACTTTAACTGCTCTAGCTTCCTCCTGTTGCATTCTGGGGTTTGTAGTTCAGTGAGGCTTAAGAGCTCTATTGTTGAATATTCTAAATGTTTCTTCCTAAACTGCAAATCTCAGAATACAACAGAAGGCAGCCAGAGCAGTTAGTGGAATAGCAACACTTTAAGATCATAGTGTGATGATCTACCTAGTCTCTGCTGCTGTAAAAAACAAGCTTGTCCTATCCTCAATATGACACCCCATCACATATTTAAATAAGCTATCATATCATCTCTTAACCATATTATTATTATTATTATTATTATTATTATTATTATTATTAACCTTTATTTATAAAGCGCTGTAAATTTACACAGCGCTGTACATACAATCTTTTTAATTGGACGGTTCCCTGCCCTCAGGCTTACAATCTAAAAAGACTCGACACAAAGGGAGTGGTGGTGGGGAAGGGGCCTCTCTAGTAGGCTAATACATATAAAATACATAGCAATATAGGAAATGATTCAATAAAACAGGCACCAAAAGAACATCAAATAGCAAGTGACAATTATGCAATGCCTGGGAACGCTTCCCTGAACAGGATGGTCTTCAACTCCGTTTTGAAGCTGGTTAAAGAAGTGATGGCTCTTGCTTGTGGGGGAAGAGGGTTCCAGGAGTGAGGGGCAGCGAGTGAAAAGGGGCGAATCCAAGATGGGGCAGAGGAAATCCTGGGCTGGGACAGCAGACCTTGACTACCAGAACGGAGGGCCCTAGTGGGAAGGTGAGGGGAATTCTGCAGCCTAAACATACCCAGCCCCCTAAGCGTCTCCAGACACTTACGCATGGTTTCCAGACCCTTCACCATTTTTGTTGCCCTCCTCTGGACATGCTCCAGCTTGTCGATGTCCCTTTTGAATTGTGATGCCCAAAGCTGGACATAGTATTCCAGGAGAGGCCTGACCAAAGCAGAATAGACTGGTACTATTGCTTCCCTTGATCCACAGCCTTCTCCCTTGCAGAAAACTTTTGAATATTCCCTATTTACCTATATCTGCAATATTGAAGTGATACACATTAAACAACACAGCTTCTGGCAGCCTGGCTTTGGGGACAGAGCCCTGCCTGAAATGGAGCCCAAATATTACTTCCCTGCCCAATAATTTACTTATTTTTTTGCCTTCCTTTCAGACCCCATAATCTACATTTTGATCACGGGGCTGAAGAAATTAGGTTACTTCCCTCTGCTACAGGGTTGGATCTGATTCAAAAGGAAGAGCAGAAACATAACATCATGAAGATGCATGAATAAGTGATGTAGAAATCAAACATAATTGAAATGTGTGTGTAGATCACTGCAAGGCAGGATGGGTTTCTTGGAAATTACCGTCTCTAAGGCCAACATTTGAAAATAAATCAGCATTGAATTTAGTCACTGGATATTAGCTGAATAGTTAAATAACTGTAAGATATCCACTGGCTATTTCACAGTGCCTGTACTTGGGATCAAATATATTTCAGCATCTGTGGAGTGTTAGCATTGTACACCATTTGAGAGCAGATTCTTTTTACTATATACTAATGTGTATTTGATGTGACATGATATTTCATGTTTGATAGTATTTTGTCTTTGTCAGACAAAGGGCTCAAGCAGATGGGCAGCTTGGATAGTCCTCTGGCCTCTCCAGCCACCAGTGAGCTCATATTGATATGGGATGGTGGATACCGGGCTCCATGGTCTGGAATAGAACACTGGCAAGAAGCAGATTGTTTGTCCTCCTTTTGTGGCCAGATCTGAGCTGCTTTAGGTGCTTCCAACTAATCTGGGGGTATGTATCATCTGCATGCCACACCACAAAAGCAGCCCAAAGCCAATACTTTATACCTGTCTGTTTTGTGCCAAAATGAATTTATGTTTGATACTTACTCAAATCCAAATAATTATGTTGTTGTTGTTGATAACTGCCCTTGAATCAAACTTGATTCATGGAACTCTGTAGATGAGACATCTCCAAGCCCCCCACCCATCCTCTACTGTCATGCTCAAATCCTTCAGGCTTAGGCCTATGGCTTCCCTTATTGAGTCTAACCATCTTGCCTATGGTCTTCTTCTCTACCTACTACCTACTACCTTTCCTAGTATCATTTTCTAATGATTCATGCCTGCTCCTGAAGTGGCCAAAGTATGGCAGCCTCAATTTAGTCATCCTGGCTTCCAGGATCTGTTTTAGAATCTGTTTGTCTTCTTAGCCTATACTCAACACTCTTCTCCATCATTGCTTCTCAAATGAGTTAACTTTATTTCTGTTGGGTTTCTCACATCTGCACATGGTGATGAGGAATACAATGGCTTGGATGATCCTTACTTTAGTGTTCAGAGCTATATCTTTACACTTTAGGATCTTGCTCAGTTCTTTCATAGCTGCCCCTGACAATCCCATTCATCTTCTCATTTCTTGACTGCACTCTCTATTCTGATTAATGTTTGAACCATGGTATGGGAACTCGTTGACTATTTCAGTTTTCTTGTTATCTAAGATTAACTCTTGTAGACCTTCTGTAGTCATTATTTTTGTTTTCTTGATGTTCAACATCAAGCCTAGCATGACACTTTCCTCCTTGACCTTCTTCAAAAATCACTTCACATATATGTTGGTTTCTGCTAGTACTATTGTGTCATCTGTATTTTTAAAGTGATCTTCACTCCTCCTGCCCCTAAGGCTAAATCCTGCTCTGCATGTAATATTTTCTGCACACAGGTTAAATAAATAGAATGCAGCCTTGCCTTATCCCTTTGTTGATTGGGGACCATTCTGTTTCTCCATATTATAGTCTGAAGACAATCTCTTATCCATCAGGACAGTTAGATGTAGTGGCGCTCCCATTCCACTAAAAGCAAGCCATAGCTTTTCATCATTTATACAGTTAAAGGCTTTGCTGTAGTCAATCAAGCACATGCAGTCCCCCCTGCCCTAGAATTCCCTAGTGTGCTCTGTTATCCATTATGTGTTTGCAATATGATCCCTGTTGTCTCTTCCTTTCCTGAATACAGCTTGCACCTCTTGGATTACCCGATCCATACAGTATATGGTAGGAGTTTTGAGCATGACTTTGCTTCCATGGGAAATGGTCAAGTGTAATGATTCTGTAATTACTGTAAACTTTTGTGTCTCTTTTTTGTGTGGATGGGAATATATAGAGATCACATCCAGTCTGTGGACCACTACTACAGTTTCCATTTTTGTTAGCATATTTAGTTATTTAGAACTAAACTTAATTCTGTAGGAGATAACACTAATTTAACGCCATGTAGATTGTAGATGTTTAGTTAAAATTTCACTTTCCAAACTGGGTTAGTATCACTGAAATTTTTCCTATACTACAAATTTTACCAAAATCTTATTTGACCTCCAATTTCACACAAGTGGGAAGTTGTCTCTCCCCTCTTTTCTACAATGTTTTCTGATCCAGCGTCTATCTGCCAAATAAGAAGAGTTTTTCCCTTAAGGATGCAGAATTGTCCTTAATTCTACTTTGCTGCATAGAACAGAGAGCCTGCTTTGGGTATTAAATGATTATCACTGTATGGTGTCATTGCTGATTTTAATTCCACCAGTAGACACTCATTACCTTTAATCAGTGCCTATTCAAAGGCTAATACAACTGGTTAGACCTTAAAGATTCATTTGAATTCAACCTCCATATTATCCCTTTGTTTCAGCTGCTCTTTGGCAACTATCTGTGTCTTGGATCATTTGCTAGGAACATTACAAAAGTGCATTGCTTGTTTCATTTAAGATGCATCCCACTATCTAGAACAAGCAGTTCATTTGTGTCTCTCTTTTTCTGGGACTGAAGAAAGGGAATTTTTAATATCTTAACAGATGGTTTGAAAATCTTGAAATCTTAATTTAATTAATGAATAGCTTGCCAGCAGATGGCAGTTTTTATGTAACTGAAGTAGCAACCTAGTACATGGTCATAGGATGGCATCATTGTCTATTTTAAATTGAATTTCATAAGATTTAGGTCACCTTATTACAGATATAACAAGTTGGAGAAAGGAATGACCCCCTCCCTGAAAATATATACATATTTAGAAACCAAAAGCAATTATTTTGATGGAGTAAATAGCCTACATTGGTTTAGTCTTCCTTTTCCTTGTGAAAATAGTACCCTTGGGGGAGAAATGTCCATCCTTTATTCTTAAATATGAAATATGTTTCATATTATCCCTATTATGATGTGAGGGTAGGGAAGTGCAGAGCATGAAGACATCACAACATGCTACTCTTTGGGCTGGATTTGATGGACTGAAATCTAATCATAGTTAAGAGTAGAGCTGTTCAAATCAAGGGTGTGTAAGTCAGTAATGGCATTTCATTTCACTGGATCTACTCTAAATTAGATTCTAAATTATGATGGAAACCCTACTCAATCCATTAAATGGGAGAAGAAGCTATTGCCTCCATGCCACTCCAGGATGATAGACATACTTAGATTCCCCCCCCCCCCCACACACACACACACATTTACACAACATGTGAACAATGTCCTTATCAGCAGTTCCAATTATTTTTTGATTGTAAATATGCCAGTTTGGAAGGGTGTGTATCTATGTCTGACTTACTGATTGTATAGACGGGTATCCTTAAACATAGTTATATGCCTGGACAGATGTGGGAGCAACCACACACAAAGAAGTAGCTGTGCTGAGATATGTACATGTAAAATGGTCCTTGGTTGTTATTAAAAATGCAAGCTTGAGTGAGTGAATATTTTTGGGAAGTTTGAGATTTGTCCTGTGGATCAGGTGCATCTTCACAAATGCTGTTGTTCCTGTGGCCAAATTAAGACATCTCAGTTCACCATTATGCCCTTTTGCAGGGTTGACAATGGATGAGACAGGAGAATAGACATGTACTATAAACATGAGGGTCAAATTGCACAATATTTTTAAGAAATTGGGAATATATACTTTTTTTACCCTAAGCAAAGGAATCTCCAAACTCATAATCCTGACCATGACCAAAGAGATTCCCATTTGGTCAAGTCCTGTCCCAACTTCCCACTGATGAAAACCAAGGAGAGGAATTACCATGCTGTTACCTGTCATGAGAGATACTAGCAAACAGTAGGGGTTCTTCTATATGCCACACACTCTCCCAATACTCCCAAGTTTTGCAGACTGAAACTGTAGCTAGCATTGTTTTTATCTTTTAAGCACTTTAAAAAATATATTTAAACAGAAATCCTAATGAAAACAACAATTCCAAAACATGTTTGACTCACACACTTAAAAAGATAGAGGGGATCTTTCCAAGCAATCAGAATACAACTCACAATATTATCTTCCCTTTTACCTGTTACTTACTAAACACCATAGATGGCTGCCTAGCACTAAAAGTGGAAGCTGAGCCCAAATCTCCCCTTGAGGTACTTATTTTTCCATCCTGATTATATCACTGCCTCTGATTAAACAGAATCTGGAGGAACAGTACAGTAAAGCCATTTTCACAAATGTCCCAACCTCAGAAATGCTTTTCTATATGACTCTTCTGTTTATTGCAGGGATATTTTCCTGACTGGGGAGAGCCCAGAAGTAGTGAATCGGTCTTCATAGTAATGCATAAGACCTGGGTGTAAGAGATGGCACTTCAGCTCTTGCTCACCATAATGAGATTTGTTTGTCCTTCCCAGAGAGTCAGAAGAAACATACTAACCGGATGACTCACAAGCATCTGTGATCCAGGGGCTTGGTCCTAGTCTTGCCATGCAATGGGGGATACTTCAGACTTCCATGCTTGAAGTGGCATAGGATAGTCTGTGTGTATATGATTGCATGCATACACAAATGTACTGGCATGCTTACAAATGGGATGTACCAACTAAATATCCATATGCTTTCTTTTCCATTTTTTTTAAAAAAGCAAATGCCTGAACATTCTCAGTCACTTGAATGAAATTGTGCTAAGCTTTTGACAGACAACGTTAGAAAGTCGATGGCAATATAATGTTTACAAATGTTAGTATTGTAATGAAATCATTTTCTGTAGGTGCCTTTTGATAGTCTAATTAGTATAACATCAGCCATGCTTGAGAACAGTCCCCCCTTCTTCTTTTTTTACAACCATCTGTTTTGTTATAAAGTGCTCTTTACAAGCCATATGCATGCCTAACACTAATTCTCTGTATGTGATTTCCCTTTTGTTTCCTCTGGCTTCAGAATTCTGTAGTATGATTTACTATAGCAATCAGGCTAGAATAAAAGGGTCAAAAGTCCCAAATGCTTTCAATACATAGGAAAGTCTCAATGAAAGAGTTGATGGGTGGGAAGTTTGTTTTGCCTCACTAAAGGAATCTGAATTTTCAGCAAGCCTGACAGCTTGCCAGTGACATCCTGTATGAAGGGGAGGAAGCCCAGCAACAAGCCACCTTTAAAAACAAAACCACACTGTATAGTCTGTTGTCCATCAATAAGGAATATAATATGCATATAGTCTTGTAACAAAAACAAAATAAAATGGTGGCCTTCTTGCAGCACAGACATGCAAAAGGAGATCTGAAAGCCACAAATGGTCCACAGATCATTCTGAGGCCTCTGACATCCCAGTGCCTCCATGTGGTTTTCCTTTTAACAAAAACGTCCCTTGTCCTACAACAGACAAAGTACAGCCATCCAGATATGTTCCTACTACAGTTCCACTCACCCTAATCATTGGTTATTCTAGTTGGGGATGATGGGAGTTGCAGTCCAATCATATTAGAAGGACTTTTAAAGTATCAAAACTAAATTGGAAATTAATGTCCCATTTACTCCTTTGTTTTAAAGTTCTGTTCTAGGCCTAAATCAGTTTATATAGAGGCCAAAAACATAGTGAAACTGTTCCCCATACTCTCTGGCAGACATAATTTTAACTTTAAAACACTGACAAATTGAAGTGGGCACTCCAATGTGTGTGTGGCCCTCCAAAGTCCCACAGGGAGGGTATCGAAGCCCTCCAACATCTGACAGTTTCCCATCCCTGGCATAGTTTGTGCTAGAATAGTTCAAGAATGGACCATGAGAGACTGAAGTGTGCCAGAAAAAGCAGACATTATATCAGAAGCATCAATGAGCACCATGCATTATTGAAACCCTTTCCTTGGGAAGTGATATCATCACAAGAAAAGAAGTAAGAAAAATGCCAGGATATTTTGTCTTACCAAGCACTTTGGTGGATAGGCATCCCTCTTCATTGTTCAAAAAGCACCAGTTAAAGTGGAAGGCAATATTAACTGAGTTCTCTTGCTTGATGATATATATCTACATTTCTTCTTCTTGTTGAAAGAATCCAACAACATGAGACAACAGCTGATCAAGAAAATGCTATTTTCTATGAGGCTTCTTGCCTCCAGTGCAAGACCGAAACAAGGAACACTTTGATTTTTGATGTGCTGGTTATTTGCAAACAAACAAACAAAAAGTCTCTTCACAAAATTGTTGTTATTTCTCTATGTCAAGCAAAGTGTGTGCATGGACACACACAAAGGGGAACACAGATGGGCTGACTAATGGGTTTAAAAAAGACTTGGAAAAGGCTGGTTGATGAAACAGATTGATGTAAAACTGGAGTTTTGCACAATTAACTATCACAGCTCTCATAGTGGTGCACAATGTTTCACAAAAAAATACTCTCAAATGAAAGAACGCTCATTAAAAAAGCAGAAGATAACTTTCTGACCACAGGCTATGATAAATTTCAATGTTTTTGTTTGTTTGTTTGTTTCTACATGTGAAAATGAGGTGCATAGAGCCTTACATCCCTAGCCACATAGTTATTTGAAGGATTCCTTATTTATTTTTAAAGAGTCTCTGTGTGAATTGTGATTTTAGCTCTCATGGAGGGGCAAAACAAGAACACCTACACCATAGGTAGCAAAGATCTAAGAAATACAAACTTAAGAGACTGAGAATGAAAAGTTGCCTTTATAATCAATTTCATTTATATTTCCAAGACTCTGTGGTAGTTATTGATAATAGTAGTGAAAGTTTAAAAATTTAGAGTGCCTCTTCCCACTTTCTCAAAAGTAACTAAAATGATAACTCACCCTCTCTCTCTCTCTCTCTCTCTGTGTGTGTGTGTGTGTGTGTGTGTGTGTGTGTGTGTGTGTGTATATATATCAAAAATCACTGTTATAAATCTGCTGGCCTGTAGTACAAAATCTAGTTTCCAGTAATTCACTTTATTAGGACCTCAATACCTAAAACAGAGCATAAGGGAGCAATATGAGACATAGTTAAAGCTGTGGTATTCCTCCTTCATCCTTTAGTGACTCCACTCTCCCATAACTATAAATTAACTAAAGATTGCAGTTAAACCTCAAGAAAAAAGAGGACCTTCCACATTAAGTTACAGTTCATAGGGGAACTTTCATTACTGAGGGAAAGAAATTTAGTTAGAAGTAATCAGGTAATTGATTCCAAGTTCCAGTTACTTCTGCCCATAATTAAGTATCTTGAAGGAAAGACGCTGTAGATTAGAATGCATTACCCCCAATAAAAAAAGTTCTGGATAAAATATGGCATCCCATTGCTCTTGGAGTATGTGTATCTTTTAAAATGAAAATCAAGCGTGCTGATCCACAAGAGACTTTAATTACCTTTAACTTTCTCTGTGGGATGCAAACATTTTGAAAAAGGTTTTAAAATAAAATTAGTTATCACTATCAACACTCTTTAATTTTCTCTGGTATTACTCAAGAGGCAGAACATTGTAGATTAAGCTTTAAATCACTAAAGGACTAGTATGTTAAAATAATTTCCCCCTTTTAAAAATATTAGGCAATCAGCCAACAGTGTAAAAGCTCTGGCTAGGGATAGAAAGGATATTTATAATTTATCTCCTGATCGAAAAATGAGTTCCCCAATAATTGGAAAACACCACTGGGAAAAATAATATTACAGTAAGACTTTCTTGCAGTATTCAAATGTCCCATAGTGTTTCAGGGGATTTTTAAGTGCAGAAAGACTTGTGCATTCCTTCTTGCCCCCAAAGAAAATTCTTACTCAGGAAACACATTTTATGTACAAAAAAAACCATGAATCTTCATGTATAGAAAAATCCTCTGGAACACTTGAAGACATGAAAATATAGAGAGAATACTGCACACAAATATTTATTTTCTGCTGCAGCAAAGATGAATGAAACAGTAATTATCCATCCTCACAGGCAGAGACAAAATAGTCAAAGATTTACATCCTTAGCTTTGGCCTCCTCCTAATAGTCTAATATTCATGTGTCATCAATCCCTCTTCCCCACCTCACCATCTAAAAAAGAAATGAGAGAGAGGAGTAGAGCTATACAGTGGACACTTGTTATATGCTGGAGTTTGGTCCCAAGATCTCCCGTGTATAACAAAATCCATATATGCTCAAGTCCCATTAAGTATAATGATATAGCAAAATGGTGTCCCTTATAAAAAATGGAAAATCAAGGTTTGAAATTTATGCTTTTTTGAAAATGTTTTTGTACAAAACAAATGTACAAATTTTGTGCACAATAAGAGTGGAACTGCAGAGATTCTTATCAGTCTAGAATTTTTCTAATCAGTGTTTTATATATATATATATATATATATATATATATATATAATTTTAAATTATTTTAAAACAAATTTTGTATGTTTTCAAACACTCTTTCCATCCTAAGGAAGGAAGGAAGGAAGACATGCAGATTGGTGATTGCAGATGTTAAATCAATAATTTTCAGTCATAGTGAACTTAATTTGGGATCAGTGTTGTAGTGGAACTATAGCTGATGCAATGAAATCCCTTAGAATTTTGACCAGCAAGGAGTATGACATCAACTGTCACCGAAACCTGATTCTGAATTGTTTTCTCTGAATTGATCTGCAATCCCCACAGTAGTTGGAGGGCAAACAGATTTTCCAGCAATAAGGTCTCTGTTGCAATCCACAATATTTGGTAGTGGTTTTTGGGAGCTTAACAAAAGTTCTTCTACTATTAAGTTAAAAATGTGAGTGTGTGTGTTTAAAAATATAGACCTATACAGCTGCCTGTATTTTTTGATTATCCTTAAACGTGTCAGCATAAGGATTGACACGATGAGGATCTGCACTATAAAATTTACCACTGCACCACTGGTGGGGATTATGTTGCAGCAACTGGGAGAATGAGAGCCTCAAGTGTATATCATACTAAGAGTGTGATTCAGAATCACACTTTTTGAAAATGAAACCCTACATTTCATTTCACCTGGAGAAGAGAAATGGTCACTGCACCACGGTTTACTGTAAAGTGGGCTTAAATCTTAATTCAGAGAAAACATGAGCTCAGTCCTCTTCTCCTGCTGCATGATACAAGTGTGGTCATGATGAGTTAGTTCTTTGATAATTTTCTTCTCAAAGGAAGCAATAAGTAATTTTAGTACATTTCTCCCCACTCTAAGAAAATCTTCTTCAAAAACTGCTGAGTTTTCTTGTAGGATTAGTCTCAGTTTGGAACTTATTTTGCACAAAATATACACATGATTTGTCATAGAAAACAATGTTTTTCAGTGCAGGAAAGGCAAATGCAGTTTCTGTGCAAAACAAACATGCCAGTTTTTTTGCAGAATAAGAGCACAACCTTTTCTACACAGGAAACAGCCCATTTTTGGACAAACAAAAGGTGTATCTACACTGTAGAAATAATGCAGTTTCACACCGCTTTGGCCCCATTCACACTACAAAAATAATCAGGTGTGAAAACAGGTTATTTTCATGGAATTCACATTGACCCCTAGCTACACTTGGTGCAGTTTGCTGGGGGCTGCCAGAAAAAATACTAAACTCCACTTAATTGGTATATTTGATCCTGGTTTTCCCCCCACATTTTTTTAAGAGCCGCAACAATCTGCTTCTTCAGTAGTGTGACTACGTTACCAAATCAATTTGGATTGTGCTGCATCATTTTTGCCTCCTTTTAAAATCTCTCCAATGGCAAGTGTGAATGGCAACTTGGTTAAAATGCTACAAAGAGATTTGGAAACTAAGAGAAACCTAGTGAGAATACCAATCCAGTATTGCATCACCATGGAGATCTGGATCTCCTTGGGACAAAAAAGTAAGTGTGAATGCCCCCTTTCTGTGTTGTAACACCATCCTACAGAATCCTAGCTTTCTTTTCCAAAAGAATGTTGATATCTGACATACAGAAACTACAGATCCCATGAATGTGTAGGATGGAACCATGACAGTTAAAGTGGCATCAAACTGTTAGGGGTTAAATCCAGCACACTGAGAAATGCTTAGATGTGTGTGTGACCATGAGCATCCAGCACCAGAAGGACAAAGCTGATTAGCCACAGCTGATGCTCATAGGCACAAGGTCACTCTGTTTGCCTACGTGCAGCAAAGCCTGGATGATGAAACATGTGTCTACATGGATAGGAGGACCCTTTACAGTGTGGGACCGGAAGTGACTCAGTTTGGGAGACCGCATGGTCTGGAGTGTATATAAACTGAAGGGCTTCCAGTAATTGCTTGTGGGTTTGAGTAGGAGTTGGTATTCGTTTGATCTGTATTGTAGCATTGGTGATTTGTGGTTAGCACTCTGTAAATAAAGATAGCACTTTTGGGAGCCTGGCTTCTCTGGTCGTTTATTCAGCTGGAGTCAGAGCAGCAGCGATTGCTGGAGAGTTCCTGAGATTCCTGCAATTCCTTCACTTCTGGAAGACATCCAGTGCCTGTTATCTTCACTGAGGACAGTGAACCACGTTTCTGCAAATTTGTCAACTACTCTGCTATATTCCAGAATTGGTTTATAAGTCCAGCAGTTTTTCTGCCAATAGTTATTGGGCTCAGCAGTTATTGACACAAACTACATTATTTC
Source organism: Sceloporus occidentalis (assembly GCA_023333645.1). Classification (NCBI taxonomy): domain Eukaryota; kingdom Metazoa; phylum Chordata; class Lepidosauria; order Squamata; family Phrynosomatidae; genus Sceloporus; species Sceloporus occidentalis. The sequence goes on along the minus strand of JALMGF010000002.1, from coordinate 113,278,724 downwards.
TACAGAGTAGATGCATCCAAAGTTTCCTAGAACAACCTTTCGTTCCAAGTTTCTGTTTTCTTCATAGAACTGTCTTGAAGTCCTGAACTGTCATGATTCCCATCTATTCAGGTTTTTCTCATCAGGGTTTTTGACTCTCAAGAAATACACTTTTCAAACATGTTTCAGAATATTTTCAAATTTTCTTTCTATCTCAAGTGTGATTGACAGTCAGTAATCCCAGCTCAGCTTTGTTAACCAACTGGGTGACCTTAGACAAGTCACACTCTCTTAGCATCAGAGGATGGCAATGCAAATCCCCTCTAAGGAAACTTTGCCATTTGGTTGCCATGAGTCAGAAAGAACTTGAAGTCATACAACAGCAAATCACATTACTAGTATCTCATATAAAGAGCTTTATTTTCTGGAATTCTAGGTATAAAATTGCAGCTAGAATTTAACAGGCATCATAACATTACTTTTAAGACAAATACACAGAGTATCAGGCTGAAACCATCTATAACTGGGCACAGGTAGGATAATGCTCTACGTTTCTTCTACTACTGCTCAATTATGGTTGGCTTCTATGTTGCTTTATATCCGTTTGTCTTTAAACTAATTTTCTGAGCTTCCTCTTTTAATGTATGTTTGTGTATTCATTTGGTTTTGTTTCATGGCATTACATGAAGTTCCAGGATAGCTCTGCAGATTTCGACTCTCACTTTGAGTATGCCACTGTCTGTGAATAAAATATTTTGCCATTTACTGAGAAATTGGTAATAAGTTAAAATGTAGTAGAAATTGAACACAACAAAACTACCATTTCAGAGGTGCAGATGACATATCTCTAAACACAAATCATAATGGCTTTTCTCTATAATAAAATGCATTATATCTCCCATTGCATTCTTTTTCTCCTTTTTCTCTTTAATAAATGGAAAGAAAAGGAATTTCATTTCAGCCTCTTGTTTTCCAGTTTAAGTAAACTGATGCTGCAACATATTGTGAATTGCATAAATACATAAATTATATCTCTGCAGTGGTGAGGACTAATACTTATTTTGTTTGTGGCTAATGTTGAACTTTTGCCCCAGAATTATAGCCTGATCCTGTGTATATTTACTTGGATGTCATCTTCACTAAAGTCAATGAGATTTAGTTCGTGACAAAAATGAATAGGATTGTAGCCTAGCCAGTTTGTGTTTAACTTAAATTGGCTTATTCTGGGATACTGGGCTACCCCATGAATTTGATAGAGTTTTGTTAGGCAGGGAATACTCAGAGGTGGTTTTGCCTTTTCCTTCTTCTAGGATATAACCAATAGCACCTGATATTCATTGGCAGTCCCCCATCCAAGTACTAAACAGAACTGACCCTGCTTAGCTGCCAAGATCAGACAGGATTTGGTGCCTTTAGGATATTTTTGTCCAGTTATATTAGTGTATGTGTTATTATTTAGCTGGCCACAGAGACAGCAAGATTGAGAACAAAACTGATGGAAAAGAGGAATTAGAGGCAGAACAGACTACCCCTTTTAGCGCCAGATCAGGGTTGTGGCAACTACATGCCGCAGCCCTGATCTCTCCTTTTTGCACCCCAGAAAGGGCACCATAGCTGCCTTTTCTACACTTCTTTGGGGCTGTGTCATGTAGACACAGTGCCAGAGGAGCACTGTGATGTTGCGTGCGATGTGGAGTGGCACGTGGCACCAGGCCAACCTGGGACGGAGTCGGGGCATGTGTCATGTGGTCTGTCGGGCCCTTAGTTATTCAGGGGCTTTTACTCATTTCCACTGCATGTTCTACAGTGAAATTCAGAACTCAGATTGGCTCAAGTAACTGAACCTATTGGAAAGCATAATACTACTAGTGTGAGAGAGGTGAGAGAGGAAAGGAAAGGAAAGGAAAGGAAAGGAAAGGAAAGGAAAGGAAAGGAAAGGAAAGGAGAGAGAGACCTAAAATTGGTTTTTTTAAGAGTTGTACAGTAGGCAGAAATTCAAAGGGTGCAACTTCTCTATCACTGGAATGCAATACAGTGGTGAGAGAAACAGTACTTGCTGATATCCTCTTTGTTGGATACGTCCCAATGCAGCTTTATTAAAGAGGTCTACAAAAGTAACTGTATGTCTGTTGTCACTGTGGCCTGAGAAATACAAAACAACGTTCCTCTTGGTGGCTAATATTTTTTTTCCATAAATGGCAGTTTTAAGGCCAGAGTGGAAGATACAGGAGAAAAAATGGGGCAACCATGTAAACCATAAAAAAGGGAAAACTTTTAGTCCTGTATCATTATGGTAAAAAAATAATTATTATTGTCATTGTGTCCCCTGTCCAGATGTATACACATATTATGGACAAATGGCATTACATCACATTTCACAATGCACATAACATGATCATGCTTAGTGCTTCAAAGCTATTAATGCATATCTTGTAGAAGAAGATGGAAGCTAATTTAATTCTTTGGTATAAAACATATCATTTTCTTCCATTTTTATTGTGTGAATTATATCTTCCAGTTAGCTATTAATGGTTAAGAAACCTGGAGTGATGCATGTGTCATTCTTTACCTTTTTTTTTTAAAGGGAAGACATTCTTGATTATTTGTACATGGAAAACCTCTATTCCTAACACAAAAGGAAGGGCAGAGCTAACTCCCACAAAATTAATACTAGGAATGGAAATAATATTTGCAATTCTTAATTTTTCTGGCAGAAAAATGGGTTTCCCAACACCCAGGAAATGCATTTCAGAACAGTAATATAGTAGTGAGAATTTTGTGCAGCTTTTACCCACTATTTACATGTCCTGAAATGTTTTGGCAAATCATTCTGTTCAAAAATAGATACATATATATTTTAATGAGACTTGTGTGGTTTGTGTGAATAAAATATTGTCTCTGGAAAGCCATGTGTGTTTGCTCAAGATTGTTCTTTTCAGTACTAAATCCAGCATATTAGTACATGGTTTTGTTGTGTAAAATTGCTGCTTTTTTGTGTAAGATTATTTTTTTGGAGAAGCAATGGCAGATAACCTGCATCAGAGGTACAGCTACAATATCATAGCTATACTCCATCTTCTGATCCAACTCTTGAAAACTACCTTAAAAGCCAACCAGCCCACCCAAGGAACACAGTTCTGCAGTGCTGGCAAGTACAGAGTCTTAGGTGTTACTACCTCCCTCCTCCCAGGGAGCAACAGTATTGGGAACAGGTTTTAGATTCTTTCTAATGCCAAAAATGAGATATTTAATAATTACAGTCCAGTATTCATTTGTGCTCTCCCAGTGGTTTAGGATTCTGGATGTACCAAACTTTACTTTATAAGCAGATCATTTTTAATACCTTTTCTTTTCGTCACCTGAGGCATATTAAAAATGTTCCAGATTCAGGATTTCAGAGGCAAACTATCAACCCTTCCCAGTTCCTGTCATAAGCAGTGGAAAACTGATATTTTTGAACAGAAGTGCAAGTCCAGTAAATTGATTTTCTATCAACATACTTGAGATAAACACCCAGAGTTTTCTGTGGCTACTTTTGAGTAGAGCGTGGATGGGAGACTGCTAATGAATGTGTTAACATTGTAATTTTTAAAAGATATTTATAGAATCTTTCAAATTCCAAAGGCTGAGGAAATATGAAAAGAGCTTTAAAAGTTTTAAGTAAGTGTCATATCTTTAGGTACTAATAGCATTTTTGAATAGCTACTGTGCAGCTCATTCACACATGGAGCCAATCCATTCTTGTTTTAACAGTTTCTATGCCACGTAATGTGCACATGCCTCCTTTTGTGGGTCAATTTTCAGAGAGTATTATGTAGCAAGCATAGATGGTATAGTAATGCAAAGCATGGAAAAGGTGGCTTTCCTGCAGTTTGGGTTTCAGAAACAGTGTGCTGGATACACTTTGTGATGTAGACTGGACTGTGGGTACCAGATCAGGTGGAACTGTTTTTTCCCTGTGGGGTTGTTCCTAAGTAGATGATTTATCCTATGTGTAAGACCTGATTACCACCTCCTTGTTCTTCATTATTTCAGAAATGGTGTCAAGCAAGTACTGTACCTATTTGAATGGCATTTCTGAACAGCACTTGGACCTAATCAGTGCAGGCTACCACAATTAACCTTACCAGTATCGCTAAGTATTTTGTTACAGTTCTTCCCTTTGCAAGTCAATTTTGATAAATTGCAGGTTGCAACTGCTGCCCACCATGTAAAAACAGGGTCTGCAAGGTACATCTTGTAGCCTGCCAAACAAGTGGAAGCCATTCAAGTGCTTCTGCCATTTGTTCTTTGCTTTTTGTATAGCTGAAGATTTCATCCTAGCTATCATGGAGCTAGGTAATGATAGTGGGAGCTTGTGTTCAGTTAACTTTTAGGGCTATGTCATCCACAGAATCAAATCACCAGAGCTAGACCTGCAGATATGGTTTCTGCTAGGTTGTTGAGCAAAATCATAATGGTATAATGAAGAATTGCCTATAAATATAATGGAAGGATGGTGGATCAGTCTGGAGAGACAATCACAAGCCAATGAAGAAGTGGACCTGAAGGAGGGAAAATTAAGAAGGGATTGGCAAGCAGAAAAAGCAGACAGGTAGTCGGTAAAAGAGACATATAAACCTAGGTGAGGCAGGTAAGGAAACTAAAGCATAGGCAATCTGACGGAGAAGCATAAATACCTAGAAAAACTCTAAGAAATCACGTAGACATGGCTAGAAGAATCTTCTCCAGGGCAAGTCCCAGGATGGCCTGAAATTTTCTATAGGCAGGCCAGTAAAAATGGAATTACATCGAGATCTGTTCATCTACTGTGTAGATTAAATTATATGCATGTATCTACACTAGAGCCTTTTGATCTCAGGATTACACAGTTGCTCACACTGAGCACTTTCTCATTGCCCAGCAGTTAAACCATCTCCCCAGCCATCAATAAGTTGACCAGACTTATATAGCCTCCAAAACAGCTCCAGTATTTGAACAGTGTTCATGCTGGTCTAAAAAGGTTTTCATAAACCTTTGCACAACGAAAAGAAAACGAGCTAGAAGTCATTATGTTCAGTAAGAAAAGACCAAAACATGTTGACCACACGCATATAGTGATAGAAACTAACTGATGAAAAACAATACACTCCTCTCTGTATTGGCCATTTAGATAAAGGGTGTATCCACACTGCAGAATAAAAGCAATTTGACACTACTTTAACTGTCGTAACTCTATCCTACAGAATCCTGGGATTTGTAGTTTGGTGAGACACCAGAGCTCTCTGATAGACCAGGCTGAATACTTCACCAAAGTATGAAACGCAAGATTCTGTAGGATAGTGCCATGGCAGTTAAAGCGGTGTCCATCTACTTTAATTCTGCAGTGTGAATACATCCAAACTGACCCAGCACATCTGGAATATTCTACTTAGATAAGATAAGATAGCCATTATATTCAAGTGTTGCTTATAGGTTGAAAACTAGCTGAGACATGCAGTTTTGTTTGGCTGTGTAAGATAAGTTACTTTTGCTTATTGTGTAACTTGAGTTCTAACAACTGTTGGGAGTAGCTAACCCTCAAGTTGAATATTTTATGAAAGATTTGTCATTCAAAATTAATTTTTTTGTTTCAGTCTCCATCCATAGAAGGAATTTGGGGCCTTTCCATCTTCAGCTACCACCAAAATAAATTATTTGCTTAAGCACTGGCATTTCTGCCAATTGAACCCACATCTGGTTTTCTCATTTAATAGGCTGCCCCAGGAAAAGAAGAACCATTCTGTGGCCAGGATAGATAATAATATTCTCATCTACTCAGCAGACTTGTTTGGTTAATTGCAAGATGTAGAAGAAATGCACAGCCCAGGAGGATCCTGGTTTAATTTTAGGTGATTGTAACATTTTTGCTTATGTACAGAAGAAATGAAAACAACAATAACAATCACAACAATTCTGGAGCATACATGAAGGGGAAGCTCTAGCTACCTGCTTGGCATGTAGGTTTACTGGTTGGTCTATTAAAATAATGACCAGTCAGCAACTTTATTCTCTTTAGGGAAGCATTTTTAAAGGAGATTCCAGGTTCTATGGCATTTCCAAATATGATATTTGGGCCTTTCTACTTAACCTTCATACCGATCCACCCTTAACTGTTACTTTCAACTAAAATAGACCTATTCAATTTGTAGCATTTACATAAGTGTAATCTTATCATTTATCAACTGACTCAATGAAGTGGGACTCAAGCTGAGACTAGCAACTGAAATTCTGTCTCTGGTTGCATCTGCACTGCAGAAATAATCCGGTTTAACTCCTTTTTAACTGGCATGGTTCAATGATATGGAATATTGGGATCTGTAGTCTTTTGTGGCACCAGAGCTCTCTGACAGAGAAAGTTAAATGTCTCACAAAACTACAATTCCCAGAATTCCATAGCATGGAGCAATGGCAGTTAAAGTGGTGTCAAACTAGATTATTCCTGCAGTGTGGATGCAACCTCTGTTTTCTTCAAAGAGCTCTTGCCTTTCAAAACCTAAATATGGCACACTTTGAAGAGGCAAAAAAATTTCCTCATTTGGTTTGAAGCAGGGCACCCCTGTCACTAGACAGAATAATAGGGTGCCTCATGAAGCAAATATGTTAGTGAGGGTGCAGCAGATTAAGCAACATCACCCTAGCTAGTTTTCCTCAGCCATCTGGGCTTCACAATCACCATTAGAGAACAGAGCAGGGTAAACTACACAGATTGTTCTGGATCTGCTAAGCTGGCCTCCTACGTCTGGTGGAGTGGAGAAGCCTGTTCCCATCACCAGTACTGAAATAAAATTCAACAATCAATCCAGTTGGATACTGTGAATGAAATAGGCAGAGTGTACTATTTGGTTTGTTGCTTCAGACAGCAACACATCTTGAACTAGTCCTGTTGCATACACATTTTCAATAAGTACCTCATTTTTCACCTCTCTGTTCTAATAAAATAAAATAAATATAAAATAATATTTGGATTTAATAGTCTTTAGCACAGTCTTTTCTTTTTCTGATGATACACCAGACCCTGATGATACACCAGACCCTGGTTTTCAGTCATTTCACCATGGATTTGGCTCTGATAAATGCAGTTCTATTTTTTTTTTGTTTTTGTTCTCCCTCCCTTGATGATATAATGTATTAAAATTCTCCTTTTGTTGAAATATTTCTTTTTCTCTTTCTGACTCACTATTACAAATTGCTGAACATCCTCCCAGCAGATCAATGTCAGGTCTTTTTTCTAATCATTTCAATTTTCAGTCCTTTCTACATTAATATTTTGTGAGTGTGATCTTCCAGAAAGACCATTGGCAGCTAGGAGACAGGAACAAAAGAGCTTATATGTATAATTTACACGTAGATCCAATATCCCACTGCTAAACATGATCACATTCTGAAGAATAAAGATGTGTGAGTAGATGTACCTTGACATTACAGAAGAAAACAAATCAGAGTGTACATGCACATGCAAGGTTCCTGCTAAATCCAAGGGAACATGCAGTGATAACTTCAGAGTGTCTGCTTAATCATATCTATATGGTGAACTTGTTGCTGTGTGTCTTCATATCATTTCAGACTTGTGACAACACTAAGGTGAACCTATCTCAGGGTTTTCTTGGCAAGATTTGTTCAGAAGAGATTTGCCTTTGCCTTCCTTTGATGCTCAGGGAATTTGAGTTGTCCAAGGTCACCCAGTGGGTTTCCATGACCACGTGGGTATTCGAATCCAGTTCTCTAGAGCTTTAGTTCAAGGCTCAAAACAGTAATCCACATTGGGTCCCAAGGTAAATTAAAGTCACATCTAGACTATTTAAGTTAGTAAACCATAGTTAAGACTCCGGTCTTAACCTTTGCAGTTTGGCCACTTTCAGAGATAATGATAAACAGAGGTTAGTTGGAAAACAAAAGCTTTGGGGTAGAAGGGAGGTGAATGTACAAGCCAGAGTTCAGTGCTTAAATCACTACACTATGCTGGCTCAGTGTAAAACTAATCCAGGAGTTGCTGGGGTGCCTGTCAGTGGGAACCCTACAATCTCCAACTTACATGACCCTGCAGGATCCTGGGTCAATGCTCCCAGACATAAAGAACCCATCCATGAGGAGTCATGAAACAACAAATGGACGAAGCAGCATTTAAGAAGGGTTAGAGCAAGGACTAGCTGCACAGAATTCAAAAGGCATGTGTGCAGGGGAAACAGAGAGGTGAGAGGCTTGAGAGAAAGACTGGAGAACATAGGATGGTGGCAATAGTGAAAAAAGACAGAGAGCAGGAAGGATGGGGTGAGAGAAGGGACAGGTAGGCATGGTGAGCTGGAAAGGAGAGGAAGGCTATAAAAAGAAAGAACTGGATATGGAGAGGAAAATGGAGGGTAGAAGACTGAGATAAGAGAATTGTTAAAGACAAGAAAGAGAAATAGAACTAAGAAGATTGCAGATCAGTAAATGAAGGAGGTGCAAAGAGAAGGGTCTGAGTTGGAGTAAAACAAAGTAGCCTAATGGACAACAGAGAGGGGTGGGGAGAGGGCAAAGCTCATGAAGGATGGATAAACAGAGGAATATGAAAGTGATGATGTTCTGGCTGCTGTGCTAGCAGGATATAGGGAAGGAGGAGTCCATAAGAAGGACAAACAGGAAGTAGAAAAGAGAGCAAGTCCAAAGATATATAGTTAGGCCACCCTGTGGCCGAAGGTACAGAGAGAACTAAAAGTAGGAGTGGGAGAGCTTGGAGGGAAAAAAGCACGTTGCATATTAAGGAAAGAAGGTGGAGTACCTGACAAGGGCTCTTTTTGACACAAGCAGACGACTTTATGGACCTTTATTATGTATCCCAGTGGTGATGTACCTTAGTTATTGTTATATGCTGAACTCTTGCTAGGAGTCAGTTCTCTTCAGCCTCTTGCTAATTATCAGAATAAAAGACTCTTGCTTGCAAATCAAATGATTCAGTCAGATGGACCTGCAAATCAGGACCAGCCCTAGCTCATCGCGGGCACAGATAGATTCACAATCACTCATAAATGTTTAAATATCTGCACTGGACCACATCCATGCCAAATATAATATGCAACAAACACACCCATGACTCACAGAATCCTTGGTGAGGGAAATATCTTTGAGTCCGTTGTTAACAGACCAAATTCTTCCAAAAAAAATCTAGTTGAGTCAAAATCTTAGTTAGAACCACACTCTTTTATTTATTGGAATATACTTTGGTCATTAAAAATAATAAGGTGGGATCAAGTTGTCAAATTTACTTTTCCTCCCATATTCATTAAAAATATATATCTCAAGTTGTTTCTATTGAATTGATAGACAAATGTATGATTTTGGATAAGCACTTGTAAAAAACAAACAAGCAAAGGGGGGGGGGGACCTTAAACCATGCTTAAATTCAATAGGTAAAGCTATGTCCAAAGTGGAGAGATCACACCTGTGTTTTTTATACTCTTTAAATATTGTATGTAATCAATTATCTCCTCCTTCTTTGTCCATTTCTTAGTTTTAGCTGTCAGCAGCAGATTTTTGAAGAAACTGTGGTGAGCATGGGTGATAGCTGATTGAATGCGTTGTTGTTGTTGTTGTTGTTGTTGTTGTTGTTGTTGTTTTCTGGACCTTCTCTTTTAATTCACACACACACACACACAACCCTTAAGGGAGATCAGGAGAAGTCTGAACAAAGGGACTGGCAGTCTTTCTATTCCTAAATTATTTGTGTTGCCTCAGTGAATGTCAGTAGTTGGACAGCTGGTAAAATAAAGGAACGATGCCATCTCTTTAAGTAACCTATCATTTCATTATAACGATCATATTTGAACATTACTTAAAACTTAACTGACTTGGATGACTGATGCTCTATATTATTTTTGGTTTCCAAGTGCATGTCAGAGGCAATCCAGGTTTTCAAATCTTTATTCTTATTTGGGGTTTAGATTGGATTGATATTGGACTAGATTGGACACAGATCTGAATTGCCAGTCAGGCTCTAAGATGAGTTTAAATGCCTTGTCCTCCATCTTTTTTTCTTTTCTTTTTTACTGCTCAGATTATGGATATGTTTAGAGACAAACATGCACATTTTAGAAACATCATAGGAAATTTCCCAATATCGCTAAACAAATAAGCAAAAATCCTATTCTCTTATTCTAAAAGTCCTTGACTTAGGGGTTGTACAGATCTAACAGATGGCAGGAGGCCACTCCTTTCCTGGCTGGATTGGGGCCCTGGCAACCTCACACGATGGCTCCAATCTGGCCTCTGGAAGGTGCAGAAAGGAGTCGCAAAAAGTGGATCCTTTTTTCACCCTCCAAAGGGCACCATAACCACAATGGCACGGCTTTATGGTGCCCCTTCAGCACTGTGTCATTTGGATGCAGCGCCGGAGGTGCATCAAGATGGTGCATGCCATTTGGAATGGTGCGCACCAAAATGGCACCATGGGGGCAGAGTTAGGGCAAATGTCATAAAGTTGCCGCACCCTGACTCTTCCCACAGGTCAGCACTTTCTGTCAGTCTGTATAGGGCTTTAGTCACATGTTTAGCCCTTAAGTAATGCTTTCCAAATGGTAAGTGGCTATGGGGCTTTGGACCTTGCAGTCCAAATAATAATAATAATTATCCAGCCTGTACTATTATCATAAGCTTGCAAACATTTAAAATGAAGTAGCAGAAAAACCGATACATTCCACAATCAGGAACTGATTAAATGCCTTTCTTGGGGGAAAAAAATGCTTCCCCCTTGGCATCACTTCAGTCTGTTCTGATTTTAGTGTTTGGGTCTTGAATGAGAGCCAGCTGGATAATATCTCTAGATGGTGAATGCCAGCCAACCACACTATCTAAATCAAAATAAATAGGGACAGAGGACACTGTATGGCTTGTAGATCAGATATATGACACCTGATAAAAGCTTATTGTTTCTTTCATGAGGGCTGCCAAAGCCAAACATATGGCATCCCAGGATTTTTTTTATAAACAAATAAAAGGCCAGATCTTCTAGGAGATAATATATTAATATGATTAGTTATATCGTGTCTTCCTTCTAGAATTGGAACTCAAGGTAACTCACAAGATTAAAATTAGATACAGGTGAGAAAATAACTAAAATAATTATATATATATATATATATATATATATATATATATATATATTAGACACAAATTGAATTACAGCACAATATTAAAACAAAGGGATAAACTAAATTACAGCATCCATACCTTGAAAATCTTTTTTTATTATTTTTCGGCAGCAATCTTTTGCCAAAATACAAATAGCATTTTACTGATATTTTTGACAGTCTCCTCACTGTCCGGATTAAGAAATGAGAAGATGTCTACAGGATTTTTTCCTCATTCTTTTTCAGTAAGTAAATACCATGAAGATCTTCATGATTCTCAGACATGGAGAGCTTCGCCTTCTGTCCAGCATCACTCTTCCCTTCCCAAGCTGCCTGGGGACCCATAGCTAACTGTCCCTGCATTTTCTACTCTGAATGACCCACAAGTATGATGCCACTTGAACCCGGACTCACCCTTCTTGAGTATTCCAGGAAAGCAGAAGCCAGAGCATCCATGGCCACAAGAAAGCACACGAAGAGGAAGAAAAATAAGTGTATATAACATCAACAAATTTTGGAGAATCAAAGCTGCCTCAAAATGGCTCATTTTCAATTAATTACAAAACACCGACAGAATTGTAAGTCTGCAGAGAGAGTATAACATGAAAACTACCCAGACACCCATAGATAATATTGGCTGAAATCCTGATCAGGGTCATTCACACTTACCCTTTTTTTTTTTTTTTACCAAGAAGATACTGTCTCTTTGGTGATGCCATTCCAAATTGAAATTCCCACAATGTTTGCCATGATCGAATCTCTCCATGGCATTTTATCCCTATTGCTGTTCACACTTGTGTGTGTGTGTGTGAGAGAGAGAGAGAGAGAGAGACAGCAATAGGAATAAAATGGCACTAGAGATTCAATCATGGCAGGAGAGATAAAGGAAAAACAAAACAAAACAAACAAGCTTCATTTATATACAGCTTCATACCGCCTAAACAGTGTCTAAGCGGTTTACAACTGTAAGCTAATTTGCCCCCAACAATCTGGGTACTCATTTTAGCGACCTCGGAAGGATGCAAGCCTGAGTTGAGCTTGAGCCCTTTTACTGGTCTTGAACTCGCAACCTTGTGGTTTTGTTGCAAGTTCAAGACCAGCAAAAAGGCTCAAGCTCGAGGGGAAGGAAGAGGGGGAAAAGGAGGGAAGAGGAGAAAGGAGGACACAGCATGTGTGGGAGGAGAGGAGGAGGAGGGAAGAGGACAAAAGAGGACTAGCCGGTGGATAAAGGAGGACATGGCAGTAGCGGCAGGGGAGAGGGAAGAGAAGGAGGGAGGAGGAAGAATTGGTGGACAAGCCAGATCATTTTGAAAATAAAGATGCCTTCATTTCCAAAATGATCCCATGCAATCCGGTAGTTCTCACTACCAAAGATCCGGATCATTGTGGTACCATGAAAAAGATGCAGTAGTTGACCCAGTGCCAAATGCATCAGATCAAGTGGGCTTTTTGGTGCCCTCCCCCACAAAGTGCACTGAGTGCAGTCAGGGGTTGAATGAACATGTATGAAATAACCCCAGTTCCACACTGGGTTATTTCATAGTGTGAATGACCCTTTAGTTTACAGCATCAATGTAATTCTACTGATGTAGGTGGTGTAGGGGTTTCATTGTTGAACTAGGATTCACATCTTTGCCCATCCATACAAATCCACTGAGTGACCTTAGACAAGTTACGCTCTGGCCCAGTTTGTACAGGCCAAATGAAATGGCCTCCCTACTCCATCTTCTTGGCAGGGCAACCAGGCAATATACAGCTCAGTCGCTGGTTCTAGTGCAAACAGACCAGATGACATCCAGCACAACTGAACATTAGAACAGGGGTATGCTCCCCTTAAAACATAGTAAAAATGGATTTTCCGTCAAGATCTGGAGCCCTTCATTCCAACACCAAATGGCCGTTTAAAAAACATCCCGCTGAGCACCAGTTGCTTACTCTGAGGTCAGAATTGAGTCCCTTACAGTGATCAAGGCTGGGTGTCTTGTTTGGACCTCAGAGTAAAGCAACCCACAGAGGCAATGGGATGGGTATGCAATCAGCTACCCGGCATCAGAACCGATTGTAATGGAAGAAGATCAGGACAGGTCTTGGGCCAAAGTAGTCTGAGCTGCCATTAGCCAGTACAGACAGCACCCTAGTCAATGAAAGGAAAATCCCCCTCTGAATAAAGCTTGCCAACAAAATCCTAGGACAGGGTCACCATAAGTCAGAGTTATTTCAGAAGCACCTAACATCAACAACAATGTGTGAAAAGAGAATCAAGGCAACAGGAGATTTGACCAAGAAAATGGAAAGCATCAGAGAAACAAGCTACTTAGAAGTGGGTAGCTTTTGTCTGCTTTCCATTGCAGTTAGCCCATGACCTTGGAAATTCTGTCACTACTAGGATAATGCACAAATGGGATTATGGCAAATGACTGCACATCTTCTGACGTAGCTAAGTGTGAGCAGGGAAAGCCTTATGGGAGGGATAAGGTAAGAACAGGTTGGTAAATTTTGTAGACTTCACTGAGTTGTTCTAGAGAGCAAACTTGCCCACCTTCAATTATGTGTGTCAAATATGATGAAGCAATCAACCAGCAAATGAACAGTTTCTTTTGTTATTGCTTAAAAACTGTTGATTTTATCATATGAGGCAAACTGCAAAAATCCCGTGCAGAAACGGTTTTAAAAACCAGAAAAAAACCCACAAAAGTGGGTAGCTTTTCACACACAACGGAGTGAATGTAGCATTAACCCAAACAGAAAGTAGACAAAACTCACCCCTTTATTACTTTCGGGATTTTCCAAAAGTAAAAAGGAGCCCATTTTGTCTAGCTTCCATTTGGGTTAATATCGCATAAATTCATATTAATGTTAATGTCATAAAAAATGCTTTTGTGGAGTTTTTTTTTTCTATTTTCTGTTCAGGTTAACCCCAAACATTGTCTGAAAAACTACCTGCTTTTTCGAGGGGGAGGGGTCAGTTTAAATCCAGTTTCTGGATGGGATCCATCCTGTGTGATAAACTGCTATGTGAAAAGATCATTGTTTGTGTACTGAATGCTCCTCCTTTTTTCTCACCCTTTTCCCTGTGTGTTCTCTTTTGAATAATTAGGAAGAAACACACACAGAGAGAGATGGTTTTGAGTTTCCAATATACATCAATTGCTGCATCTAATGCGATGGCGGGGGTGGGGGATGTCTGTTGTTCAGTTTTAATAGCTTGCTTGCAAGTTATGTTAAGTGAGCCTTTGTGGGGATGGATGGATGTTACTTCTTTTTTGTCAGTTTGTTTGGGAACTGTAGAGTCATTTCTGACACCACAGGAGGTGAAAGAATGTCTATTTACTCTCTTTAACATACAGTATGTCACCAAACCCCTATAATTTTCGGCAAGACAACCCTAATAATTACCTGATTTGGAGTTTTTAAACAGTATATTTAGATGGTATAATTTTGTAAGTGGGCTAGTGGGTGTGAATACTCATTCAAAGGGAGTGTAAAATTTTTCATCCAAATCACTCAAAGACTACAGAGCTATCAACTTTGATGACACCACCCACAGCCAGACATTTATATTCTGTATGACTGAAATCCCTAAAATCTCCTTTCTCTCATTCAGTCTCCCCCCCCCCCTTTAATTCTTGGTTGTTTGGAATACCAATATTCTTTCTTGTATACTTGAGTGTGAGTTAGGAACAAAAACAGGAACTTCTGTGCAAGATGCCCTCTCTCTCTCTCTCTCTCTCTCTCTCTCTCTCTCTCTCTCTGTGTGTGTGTGTGTGTGTGTGTGTATCTGTTTATTAACACTACCAGTAGGACCAAGACACTTGATTCTCTTATTCCACTATATTAGTTTGTCAGATGATGGATATGGCAGCATATATTCTATGGCTTTTTAGTGCCACCACTCTGAAAGCCCAGAGACTGGTACTGTTGCTCCCTTCCAGAAGGGGTGACATAAAAACCAAATAAGACCCTATCTGGTCATACAAAGTTTCAGACTCCTATCCACCACTTGGAAAGGTATATATTTAAAATAATTAATTTATGTTACTTGATACCATTCTTTTACTCTTTACAACATTTAATGTAGAGAAGAAACTTGGGTTTTGTTTTTTTCATGTTCATTGCTTAAAAAGAAAAGTGTGGTTCTGATCTAGTTCTCAGACTGAGCTGCTTGTCCCTGTGCTATTAACTCAGGGGCTTGACAGACTGCCCTGAAGGGGCGGCCTGCAGCCACCTCTTTCATAGCTGGATAAGGGCTGCGGCAACCTCACACCACAACCCCCATCTAGCCTTTTAAAGGTGCAAAAAAGAGCCACAAAAATGGATTCTTTTTGAACCCTCAAAAGGGCGCCATAGCCACAATGGCATGACTATATGGTGCTCCTTCAGTGCTGTGTCATCTGGATGCAGCACCGGAGGTATGCCATGATGCCGCACACCGTCTGGAGCAGCGCACAGCATCAGGGCACCCTGGGGGGTGGAGTTGGGCATGCATCATGAGGATGCTACACCCTGATTCTGCCCCCAGGCCAGACTTTCAGGCTGGTCTGTAAAGGGTCTCAGGTGTCTACCTCTCTGCTTGAGATTCTGGCCTGAATTCCCATCCCTTTTCTGGGCAAATAGCAATGCCATACTAGTATCGTGATGAGAAAATATGCTTCCACCTGTTAAATTGGGCATTGGAGGCAGCACACCAACCAGGCACCTCAACAAACCAATGCACAAATAAAAGAAAACGGCTCAGTTAATTTCAAATTGATACCAAATTGACTGAGATTATGACATGCTGGAATCACATCCCACCCTGACTTCTTTGACCCCTAAAGTCCACACTACACTTGTGGCAAGAGTTATAGAGACTGTTTATTCTGGATCAGTGGGGAAACATTCTGGCTAGGATCTAGTTGATACTTAAACTGAAATCCATTGTTTGCATCAGAATTGGCATCTCCCTACCTCCTACTGCTCTCTGTGCAATCTAAACAGCTGCTTGAAGGAGAGGATGCCACCAATTTTGGTAGAAGCAAAGGGAACTAACTTAAGTGTTGGTCTGGAATCAGGGTTTCTAGCTCTTTGGGGCAAAACAGACCAGCATAAAAAGCTGGCTTCCAGCCAGCTTGGGGGTGAGGCATACAGATGAGCCCCTTACTCCCCAAACAACAGTATAAGGAAGGCAAAAAACCCTTGGAAAGAAGAGAAAATTCCTACCCGGCACTGAAAGCAACCAACATAACCACACTGAAGTAGAGGTGAGAGAGTGGGACAACAAAATCGCAAGAGGGAGAAAGGAGAGTGGTGCCAGCTTAAATAGCCTCAGCTCTGTCCCCTAACCCTTCTCTAATGTGGCGCAAGAGTGCAGCATTTAATCTGATTTTGGCCTACATTCAAGACGTCAGCAAACACCCATCCCCAGCCAGGATGTGGCCCGGGCGATGTGAATTGTCTAAAGAAAAAGAGAAAAGAAGACAATATATTGTCCCAATACATCTTGAAAAAATAATAGTGAAAGCACTCAAGGACAGAGATTAGTTGTTGCAGCTAGTGCCAGAAATTGTCAGAAAATGCTCCCAACAACACCAAAACGTTGTTCATTAAAAAAAAAAAAAAAAAATCCTGAGAACTACACCAATAAATACCACAGCCTTCTGATCAATATGCTTCCCTGAAGGAGCCCTAAAAATTGCACATTTTTTTCTTTCTAAACCTGGAAAGAACTTCAGATTAAAATGAAAGTGGCAAAAAACAATACAGGAAATCTTCTTTTATCCCTGTTCTAGTCAGTGTATTTTAGACATGTAAATTCAAATGTGAAGGAAGGAGTGGTAGAGATTTTGCCCCCTCCATCTGTTGACACCACAGCTAGATAAATAAGCATAAAAAGAGGGCATGGCAGGGGTGATTTTCCAGGGGAAATTATATTCCAGGTTTGCAAACATGTGGAGGAAATGGCCATTTTACAGTGGTATATTTTACAAACATGATAAACTAGCTTTGTAATCAGGGTCACTGTTTAGTGCTTGTCACTGTTTTTACAATGCTTCTGGGTTTCTTTGCTCACCAACATCTTGCTTTATGTTTTTAGAGAGTGGGGTGGGGAAGCAAGAATTATTAAAGGGTTTTATCTGTTGTGGTAGTAAATAACTATTTCTATTTATCAATTAATTTTGAATCCCTTGGTGCATTTAGTAAAGCATGATGCTGGCATGGGGGTGGCATCAGGGCATGTGTCATGCGGACACCACACCCCCACTCTGCCCTGAGGCCAGCATTAAACACCAATCTGTTTAGCCCCAAACTGAACAAAAGAAATGGTAGCTTTCATGGAATTCTTCAGGTGCATGGAGAAAGTATGACTCATGCATCTGGGATGCCTCCATGCATCTGAGAAAGATGCCTTCTTCAGATGCGTCACATATCTAAGGATGTAGACGAAGTTTACAAAGTCTTATGCTACAGCTTATTTTGCTTAGTTAGGGCTCGAACAGACAAGACAAAATAAAGCTGCTTTGGATCACTTTGGAAGTATGCTGTTTAAATGTTGCATGCATCCTAAGAGGTTGGAAGCCATGCCAAAGCCTGGTTTCACTCCTAAGCACCAGAGAGCAGCTTTGGCACAGCTTCTGGCCCCTTAAGATGCATGTGTCATTTAACCAGCATACCCCCAAAGTGACCCATAGCAGCTTTATTTTGGCCTGTCTGTTTGGGCCCTTAGTCTGAAAGGTGCTACAAGATTCCTTTCCATGCATTACCATAGTTTTCGAGGAACTCCTACTAATTTATATCAATATCTATGACTTAGGATCTTCTAGCATTTTGCATTTCAGTCCCAAATTCTAAGCATGCAATGGACATGTTGTTTATCTGACTGCCAAGCATGTCATGATACAGGTGTTGTGAGATACAACATACACATTCAGAACACTGATTGATTCACTTGCTAGGTAATTTATGCAATGAGTTAATTTCCAAATTGCTTTTAAGAAATGTACATGATGATGTGAATACTTTAGTATTTGATAGTTGATGGGTTGTCATCTAGACAGTCTTATACTCAGGGCCTTTTACAAGCAACAATTATCTCACTAACCCCAGGGTTTGTAGTTTGATGAGGCATTTGAGCTCTCTACCTGAGAATTCTAAACATTCCTCCCTGAAAATGCAAATCTCATCTATTTCATGAGATGCTGCAAAAAGAATCTGAGCAGTTCTGTCATGTGAAGGGGAAGTCAGATATTACTGGGGTTGGTTAAGGGACAGTGATGGTTCTAGTACCATCAGTAAGGTAAGTAAACTCTGGAATATTCAGAGGACATGCTGACGTCTTGATACAAACAGCCAATATTTTCCGTTTGTTCTAGAAAAACCCATGCAAAGTTTTCTCACAAAATTTGATTCTGCCTTTCTAATACTCATCCCTGGGTGAGATCAAGTGCAGATGTGAAATTACACATCAATTTGGTAGTGCTAATGAACACCAAATTTCCCACTTTTTGGTCCAGTCCATATTCTTTTTCATTGACTGTCAAATTGTGTTTAGAAGCTGGCTGTGGATGCTTTCATTTAAGCCAGCTTCAAGGAAGAATAAAGTAGTAATTGCTGACACCCCCCCCCCCAACAAAACCTTTATAGACAGCACGAGGGGAGTGGGAGTAGGGGGATTTCCCATAACTTATTAGTTTAAGCTTTCTGAGGTTTTTAGCTTTGTGGTGCTCCTGGCTGCATTGGCACAAGTATACTTGAGAAATTGCTGGGGGGGTGGTGAGGTATTCCATTTTAGATATACAATGTAAAAATTTACACAGAAAAATTAAAAGACTCTTTTGGAATCTCCATAAGACACATCTCAGGCTGCCTAAGGCAGACCCAAAATCTAGGTCTGCAGTTCTTTTGATTTGGTTCAGTTGTGGATGCCCATGTGTTGATTCTCTTACCCTTGTAAACAGACAACATCAAGCACTGTATTTGGACTACTGAGATCTGAGTTCAGATGTGAGATCCAGGATAATGATATGTGATTAAAACAGAACCATTGTTAGGTTATGCTCATTCTTGAAAAGAACAACATTGGTTTTTAGCTTGTATGAGCTCAAAAGTGGCTGAACTGATTTTTAGTTTAAAATATCTAGCACAATTATGCATAATACAGTGGTTTTCAAAGGGTATTCTGAGTAATCTTAAGGTTCATAAGAAATATATCAAGACTTCCTTATGTAAAAAGTGACAATGGCAGACAAACATCCCTAAAATATAGCATACTCCCTCCATATTGATCCTCTCTATAGTATGCAGATACAAGACAATGTATCCAGTTTTATAGTTATTTCCAACGTCATGTCTAGCAGAAATGGAACTATTTCAGTGTGGTACAACTTCCTCAAGTTAATATTAAGTTAATATTGTGGATACCTCTTCTATAAGAAGGATCCTACCACACTGAAGCAACTCCCATGCTGCTGATCTTATATGTGAGATGGATGTGGATAGCCTCATTTTCTTTGCAGCAACAATAAGACTCGATGAAGGCCCATTGAACCTAGCCAGTACCCTGTGTGAACCAAGTGTCACCTTAGACAATGTCTCTCTAACAAGTTTACTCCAATGACACTTCTCGATTTTCTCAGTAAAGTTGTCATTCAGAAAAGTGTTCATTAGATTTTTGTAAGCCACTATCTCTGGTGCTTAACCTGGTTGAAGACATTTTAAGCTCAGACACAGCTTTGAGACCGATGTTTTCAGTTGACTGATGTCTTGAAATTGGCCTGTTACTACCGCATGCGTATGTTTGTCATTTTTCCCTTTTTCCCAGGTGCAAAGAGGGCTACCAAGGAGTCCGCTGTGACCAATTTTTGCCGAAAACCGACTCAATCTTGTCAGATCCAA
The DNA here is from genome assembly GCA_023333645.1 of Sceloporus occidentalis. Taxonomy (NCBI): domain Eukaryota; kingdom Metazoa; phylum Chordata; class Lepidosauria; order Squamata; family Phrynosomatidae; genus Sceloporus; species Sceloporus occidentalis. The sequence continues at coordinate 113,258,751 of JALMGF010000002.1, read as the reverse complement.
GTATGTCAAATATTTTTTCTTCTATGTTTATCACATGCTAGACAAAGCCATTGCTGTGAAAATATGAGTTTTTGCTTTTTGTCAATATTGTATTATAGCCCATTCCAGAAACTTGTATAGTATTTTTGTATGATCAAATGGTCCAAGTATTTCAGAACCTGATTTATTTTATTTTATTTTATTCTGGTGGGGTATATGGAATAAAATATTAGTTTTGGGTACTGTATATTCGATTTAGGGGAGAAATTAAAACCAGAAATAAATATTTGGATTTTTTGAAAAGCAAAACAAGGCAAAATTCCAGTTCTTTGAAATATGTATTTGCTTGTCATTGTGATTAACTTGTCATTCTGTTTGCCATATGATAATAGTGCTTGTCATTATGATGGACAAGATACACTTAAATGAAAGGAGATTTAAGTACACCTCGGAGTTTGGAGGCAATAGAAACAGTGGAAACTAGAAGCTGAATGTTAAATCTCCAAATCTCCTCCTCAGCAGAGGAGGAACTGGTATCAAACAAATATGAGTTTCATGGGAATAACAATGTTTTATCATTATATCTGAAGTGAGTCGGTGTTAATTTCTGAGTTTCTATTGTTGCTGAATTTCATAGGGTTTAAATGGTAATTTAAAGACTTGTTTTATTGGGTTTATGGTTTATGATAAATACCTGCCCCAAGCATGGGAAGGATAGAACAAAAGTGTCTCAGTAAATAAACAAGGCATGCATGTGTCACAATTCAAGACATTCAAAGCAAATTATTATAAAGGAAACATGAAAAAAGGATTACAAGGTCCTTTTTCCAAAACTTCCATTGTGTTATGAAATGCCACCCTTAACAAAGTCCTCCAAATAGTCTTCTTCTTCTTTATTTTGCGTCCCTCTCCTTTTTGGCATGAAAATTAAAATCAGACATACAGTAGATGGCCATGTCAATGTTTCTGTGCTTTTCTATTACATAAAACCAAAAATGCTGTTTGGATGTTTGGGTTTCTTCTTTTAAAGACATTGATATTTGCTTCTTCCTTTGAATGTTTCATTCTTGATATTGTTCTGTGGCTTGTTTGCAAAGTTTATTGAGTAAAATGTGTCTATGGACAACCTTTGTTCTGTTCTCTTGTGTGTCATGTGATTTCCACTGTGGCCTGTTTTGTTGGCACTAGTTTTTCTTTATGCCTTCTTTAACTTTAATTGTGGTACCATGATGACTTAAGACAAATGAACCTGATTCCCCATTTGTTTAGGAAGGGACAAAGGTATGAGAAGTAAGAAGTAAGGACATGAGAAATCTACTGAGGAGACAGCATGGTGTAGTAGTTTGAGCATCAGATTATTCAGATATTGCTTGATGCTATGGAATACTGGGAATTATAGTTTTGTGAGATACTGTATATACTTGACTATACGTCGACCTCATGTATAAGTTGAGGGCAAGTTTTAGGGTCAAAATTATGGATTTTGCTATGACTCATGCCTAAGTCGAGGGCAAAATTTAGGGGCATATAATAGAAGATCTAAAGGATAAAGCAAAGCAAATCAGTATCAAAGAACTTACAAAATTCTAGCAGACATAGCTCTTTGTGCATACGCTTAAGACTGGATGCATGAGAGAGTAGAGGGGGTTGGTGCTTCACATATGATACTCTTGCTTTTCACCAGGAGACAGTTCCTTCTTTTAAGTAAGAGTTTAGATATAGTACTTACATTGACTCATGGATAAGTCGACTCAGGTTTTTTTGTGTCAATGTTTTAACCTAAATTTCTAGATTTATACCTTAGTATATGCAGTAGTTAACCTTTTCTGATAAATATTTAGCCTTCCCTGATGCCAGAAAAAAAACCTAATAATCTCAGGATTTCATAACATGGAGCCATGACAGTTAAAGCAGTATCAAACTGCATTAATTCTGCAGTGCTGATACAACACAAGTCACAGACTGTGAAGATTCCCATCAGTCTGAGTCTTCTCATGTGGATTTCTTCACATGTTTTTCAACCATTTTTTAGAAAACTATTTTTGAATATTCTTCCCATTCCTATTCTGGACCCACATTTCACCTAACTGGACTTACAGTTTCTACTGTGAACCTACACTATAGCATTTGCCATCATGACAAAGAGCTACATTATCACTAGGGATGTGAATCTATGATTTCATTCTTGCATACAAGAGTAAGTAATTTAATGTTTTTCTTTCCACTTGATCAAATTGCAAGAATGTTAAAAAGAGGTGCAAAAATCATATAGCATAAAAAAAATCATCTGTACAGAAAAATTAGTGTTTGCACAAAAAATTTAAAAATCTTCTGGTAGTTCACCATTTTTTTAAAATGAGTTCTTTTGATTTATTGAGATGCCCTTTCTTTTCAATGACAAGGAAACTTCCTATCACAATTGGCACCCTGTGTTCTTCAAAAGAACTGGTTCAACAAACAACAATAACAACAATAAAATTCAACAAATCAGGACTGATTATCACATAATCGACAGTACTTCTCCCTATGAGTGAGTTAAATGTAAAACGCTCAGTTTTTGGGAACCCTTCAGAACCATTTAATATTAAAAAGGTGTAATTACTGCAAAGATTAATCAGGAATGATCCATTATTATTGAGTTTTAAATCCTTTCCTACACGAGGGAGATTTAAGGGATAGGGTGGCAAACTTGGATCAATCATGAGATGCTCACAAAGAAAGTCATTAGAGGGCCCAATTCTTGCATTAAAATCACCCATTAAGATGCACCTGGAAGAAACAAACCTAGTGGTGATATCTTCAATATAGCTAAACAGTTGGTCCAAATAAGTGGCTAAATTAGACTCATTTGAGGTAGAGGGAATATAGATATTGAACAAAAATATCTTGATATTTCTTAATTGCAAAGAAATAACTTGTGCTATTGATGCACATGGTGTCAGTACTGTATACTTAAGACCACAAGAAAGTTTTAAAAGTATGGCCAGTCCCCCCTTATATCAACCCCTATTAGAGGATCTACATGCAGGCACACAAAAGGATACAAATCCTGGCAGTAGGATATCATATGGGCACCAGGTTTCTTGTAGACATACAATGTCAAATTTACCAATATATTCAATGAAATCCATATCTGAGTTTTTGTTCAGCCAGCCAGCTATATTCCATGAGAGGAGTGATAGACCTGATCTACCCCCTTTCTAGTCACTGAACCGGATCTGATGAAATAGCAGAGAAGGGTGCTTCCTCCATTTGAACACAACTGTTCATACTGGAGCGGGCGGAGCCTTTAACTGATGAAGAAGTAGATGGATCAATTTCCAGCTGGGATTGAATTATCCTCCGGAATTTGGATTCTGTATCCTTCAGTTGTGTAGTTACCATTATTTGGTTGGCAACTGAAAGATCCTGAAACACCTGCAAAGCCTGCTCTTCTACAAACTTAAAATCAGTGTCTGCATCAGTGACCTGCAAAGCATCCGTCGTTGGTGTTTCATCTTGGGTGTCGGTAATATGTGGATACTGAGAGGTTAATTCACTCATTTCCCTAGCCCAGGATTTTCCCTGTACTTATTTTGTATCCCAAGCCAGACTCTTTGTTGGACTACATGCATGCAAAACATGATATAATTTATGTCACTGTCACACTCCCGTCCTCAATAATCTTTTCTGGTTAGATGGGCAAGGTGATAGTTCGTCAGATCAAATTTACTTGCCTCAAACCTCTGCACACTTGTGATTCTTGACATCCAAGGAAAAGAACATAAGTAAGAGAAGTCATTTGGTAATAGGATTTGGGGATAATCATGGAGAGCACACTGGACAAGTAATTAAACTAAAGAGCACTGTGACTTGTAAGAACATATTTGTACTAGCCAGTGCCAAGCTGAATACTATCACCCACTGTGTTCAAGTTTCTGTTTTACAATACTAGTTTGATGAAGGTGGCCTTTTAACAGGCCTTTAGGATCATTCCCCTATCTTCTCTCTATTATTAAGTAGATTAAATCCATTTCAAAACATGTTTACTTCTCATGTCTATGCATGTGTTGATAAGTAAGTTGCCTACAAGAACAAAATATTTTAAAGGTCTTCTCCCTGCTGGGCAAGATTATGAGAGTGTGTACATTTATGATTATTTTTCACATTTCAGAACTTGTTTTGTAAGAGTTTGAAAAACTATGATGCATAAGGGTCAACATTTGTACAAAAAGGAATTTCATGGATTTTTTTACAGAAAAGAAAATGTTTTGTTTCTTCTGCCAACAAAAAAGTGCTATGATGACTTTTTAATCTTTTTGGTGGAAGGAAAAGGACAGCCTGTTTGATGGAGAATAAGAGATTTTGCAGTGCTTACATTACACTATAATTAAGATCACACTGTGAATAGGGTAAAGATCCCCTCTTGGAAGGACACTACATACAAGGGTGATTTTATTTGTACATATTTTGGGGTGCACTCTTATTCTTTTTTTCTTTTAAATAAGATTGCAGCCTAGAACTGTAAGTGGGATTATGCTGATCAGCATAGTTAGCTGGAAAAAAAACAATGAACAAATTCATTGAGTTGTTGTAAGAATACATGAAATATTGATACCATGTGTTTGGTTACTGCTGTGGGATCATAAAGAAAATCATACATATTGATTTACTGGCTTCCCATAGTTCAAATCAAAACAATATGTGTGTGTGTGTGTGTGTGTGTGTGTGTGTATATATATATATATATATATATATATATATGGAGAGAGAGAGAGAGAGAGAGAGATGGGGGTTAGGGGGAAAGCTGAAAATAAAACTGTTCAACAGTGGAGCACACTCCCTCGGACAGTGGTGGAGTCTCCTTCTTTGGAGGTCTTTAAACAGAGGGTGGATGACCATCTGCTGGGAGTGTTTTGATTCTGTGTTCCTGCATGGCAGGGGCTTGAACTGGATGGCCCCTGTGGTCTCTTCAAGGTCTATGATTCTATGAAAACCAATAGCTGTTTAATCTGCATGTGTGTTTGATCCTGATGAAGCTGAAGCAGAAAATGTATTCATGAATTAGCAAATTTGTTGCTTATGTGTCTGGATCTTTTTTTTCTTGTGTTTTTGCATATACTGTATGTTTTAGTATTGAGATATAATTACCTTTGTTCAATATTCTGGACTTGGTTGGAAAGCTAAAGAAGACCACCTCCTAGACTGCTCCCTACTTTAAAGCAAAGTCAGTGGGAAACCTGGGATAGAAAATTGTGTGGCACATGACCTGCCTGGTAGATCCTAACCTAGCTTGTTGCCTTCAAGTATCATGATCAACAGCCAGTCCAGTTAGCATTTATAAATAGAATCGGAGTGAGCAGCATCTCTTCCTTTGCCTTAGTCACCAAATGTATTGATACAGTTTTGATACCCTGTTTTGTCATCATCCTTCTTAGCCTGTTTGCCCGTCCAAATAATGCATTTCCCAAAACTAAGCACTGAGAAATTTATTTTCCTCTCCCAAGAGATTGAACTTCTGTATACAATACCACAAGTGGTGTAAGGAGTGATCAGAAGGAAACATTTCACTTGCCATTCTGGAGTAAGGCTTGGATCTCCCCTACTTGGATTATTGCCCACCCCAGCCGAAAGTCATGTCCTGCCTTGTGTCTGTCTCTTCAGAGGAATCAGAGTGTACACAAGCATTGTTTCTGTTAGCAGGTAACATCAAGCCAATTGTCTCATCTCTGGAGCTTTAATAAAGTTCAAAACAGTACAGTGAAGAAAACATAAAAATAGAAAAAGCAACAAACCTCTGTGCTGTCCAGACTACAAAGACAAGATCTGACTAAACCTCCCCCAGGATGTTTCCCAACTTTGTTTTCTTCAGTTTCGATTTAGCTTGTTTGAGAATAAAGCCCTTTAACAAAACTTTTTAGCTTGCTGGGAAGTTTTAAATGTTAGCATTTCTGTAATGAAAGCAAAATAAGTCAGTTATTTATAAAATAATCTACCAATAGTGCAGTCATCATCACCACCACATGTCCAGCTTAACAGAACGGGCAAATTCAAGGTAGAGTGACCTTTCCACACAGAAAGAACTGAAGCTACCTGTGGTGACTAATATGCAATATTTATCAGAGTCGGGTGGGTAGAAAGACATTGGTTTTAAATGAAGCACACAAAATTATTAACACCCACACCCAATACACACAGAGACCAATTGCTTTAAAAGTCAAAGTAATCTATTAGATAGAAAGCGTCACCACTGGCAAGCCTGGCTCAAGACATTTTGTTGCCTGAGGCAGAACAGCAAATGGCATCCCTCCACCATAAATCCTTCTGAGAAGCAGTGAAGAGCTGTCAATTTTCGGAGGCACCTGAGGCACAAAATCTCATCAGTGCCTTTCCCTTTCCCTGGCAGTAAAAATAACACAATAATAAATAATGGATAATTTGCAGACTTTTCATAACAACAACGGGTTGCTTCAGAATGCTCCCTCATGTTCTGAACACATGTTTAAAGGCCACCACAACTTATAAAAAGGGATGTACAGGCAGGAGAGAGGAAGGTATTGAATATTTGGGGTGGATACTCCTACAGACAGGAAGTTTCCAATGATGTACCAAGGTGTGGAACAGCAGATGTGGAGAATAATTCATTTATCTGTGTATGTGTAACCACTAGTGGGTTTTTGATTGCACAATGGTGTCAAGAAAGTGAATTTCTTGTGTGGATTGTTCCAGGCTTTAGGTGTTGCAGGGGTGGACGTGGATGAATCCTGGTGGAACTTCTGAAGTGATTGCTTTCCATGTAGCCAAATTACAAAGATGTCATCAAGAAACTATAGTTAGATGAGAGGATGTTGTGTGGATGTGCTGAGGAAGTATTGTTCCAGGTCAGCCATTAAGATGTTTTCATACTGTGATGTCATGTGACTTGGAGATACATTGGAGAAGTAGTTATGAGTGGTGGCCCAGGCCCAGTCTGGTGGCCACCACATCTGGTGGCCCAGTCTGCTCTCACCTCATTCAGGATGGTGTTCTTGATGGCTTGCAGTCCATCCTGTTGTGAGATGTTGGTGTATAGGGATTCCACATCCATAGTGTCTAGGATGGTGTTCTTTGGGAGGTTGTGGATGGACTGTATTTCCCTCAGGAAATCAGTAGCTTAGACTATTGATGGCATGTGGCTTGAGAACTGTCAATATATCCAGATATCCCTATAGTCAGGGTTCTAATGCTTGAGGCAATTGATCTTCTGCATTGCCTTGTTTGTGTAGTTTGGGTAGTAAATAAAAGTTGACCAGTTTGGGCTTTAGACTATATCTATTTGAATTCAATGTGTACAGCAGTGGAAAATTATTAGAGTAGTTTGTGTAGTTCATTCACATCGTCATCAATAGGATTTTTGGAGAGGGTTGTGCAAAATGTGGTGTTGGACAACTGTTTCTGGGGTTTCGTTTTGCTCCCATGGTTCTTATCATGTTTATTTGGATTAAGAATTAACCCATTGCATTAATAATTTTTAAAGTATGAAATAGATTTAATTTAAAAAGAAAGAAAGAAAATAGAACTGAAAGGAAGGGGGGGTTTCAACACAGTGTAATTTCCTCTTTATCTGGATAGGCATCTGCAGTTTATTTTTATAAAAAAATTAATTGTTTCTGCCATCCCGGTGGAAGTTGCTCTTGATTCAATCACCACAAAAAATGCTACTTAGGTGGTTAGGATTTTGAAGTGAATCTCACCTTCCTTTCTTTGCTTGTATATTAAAATCCAAGATGCAACACCAAGCAATGAGCTTGAGAGTAGTTTGATAGCAGCCTGCACTCAGTCCAGCACACGGCTAGAGGTCGTGCATGTGCTTGTGTACAACACAAATAGTGAGCTGAAAGATGCCTCCCCACACAATTTGGGCAGGATTTTGACTGATGTGCATTCAGGCAAGAGCTTAACATAATCCCACTTTATAAATCAAAACATCAGTAATGCTTCTTAAAATTTTGTCATACATTTCCCAATTTAAAAAAAAAAATTAATGCAACCCCCCTACAAAAATACATACGTTAGGGAAAAGATGCACAAAAAGGAATGACTGTTCATGTAGACTTTAAAAAAAAAATAACTTCAGAAAATGATGCAGAAACATAAAGCATCGAAAATGAGAAACAAAGAAACCAGAAATGACCGATTCAGTCATCACAAGTAGTATTTCTAGGAGATGATTCAATGGAACATAACTTATGGGTGTTTTTTTTCCTTTGACCTTGACTCCTGCTCCTGTGGCCACTTTACTATGAGTTCACTCTAAGCACTAGCTATTTCATTCAATTAAAGCTTTAAATTGATAATTAGCCAATTAATCTTTCCAGAACCCTGTTGGTTTCAAGTATTACTGAAATCTGCAAAGTGTTTTGAATATATATATATATATATATATATATATTCTATTACCCTAACATGAATAAGATAATAACGCTAATGAATGCACTTAAAAGACAAATTGTTTTAGCAGCTGTTAAGATACCTAGTTTGATCAGATAAATCAAAATACATTATGTTGCCTTCACAGAATCATAAGCCAGCTTATCCCACAACCAATTTCTCCCTCATGCATCCATACATACACATTTTTGTGCTACTTGAAAGTTATCTAATAAATCAATGTGCCTGGATCCTTGCCTGTGTAGCTGAAAGAGTCATGCTTTGCATAAACCCAAATAAATAACTTTTTGAGAGCCAGAATAGTGTAGTAGTTTGGTTGATGGACTGGGACTCTGAAAGACCAGGTTTTGAATCCTCATTAAGCCATAGAAACCTATTGGGTGACCTTAGGGAAGCCATACTCTTTCAGTCATAGAGGAAGGCCATGGCAAACCTCCTCTGAATAAATCTTGCAAATAAAACCCTACGAGACGTTCACCATAAGTCAGAATCAACATGAAGGCATCAAACAACAAAAATAACTTTTTGTACATTTTATTTATTCATTCATTTTATTTTGGGTGGTGTAGTGCATTGGACGATGCCTCTGGAGACCAGCTTGAGCATAAAAAATCTCTGGGTGACCTTGGGCAAGTCACACACTCTCAGCCTCAGAGGATTGCAATGGGAAACCTCCTCTTAACGAACTTGCCAAGAGAATGCTATTATAGGTTTTCCTTAGAGTTGTCAGAAGTCAAAAATGACTTGGAGGCACACACAACAATAATAATATCAAAATCTACCGAGATGATTATGGCATTGGTCAACTTCTATTAACATCTATCACCAGCTAACATTCATGGAACATTTCTCCCCCTCTTTCTTTCCATCATCTTCTTGCATTCCCCCTGTCTTAGCCTTTATATTTTAAGTATTCAATTTTTTTAAAAAAAAATTGTACAGATAGTCTTACAGAAGGTCTCAAATAATCAGAAAACAAAATTACATGGGTTTGAATTTATATTTATGAGGTCATGAGTGTGTGTATTATAATTTATCCTGCCTTTTTACAGCTGTTGAACAATGAGAAATGGTAAGTGTGGTAGGTTAAGGTAACTCAACAAAGTGCATCATGAACAATACAAAGTTAAAGTGCCACTAGCTTTGCTTGCTCAACTGAGACTGATCCAGAAGAAAACTTATAGGCCATTGTTGGGATTTCTTGACAACATAGAGCAAAAGCCTGTGTTTTCTATTCTCACAGATCTGAAGGCAAAATAATACCCAGTATTTTGCAGCCATAGGCTGGATTTATGTTTCATTTATTTACTCTAGAAAACACACTTTCTTGAATAAGCACAATTCTTTTTAGTGATGCCATCACAAAAACAAATGTTATGAAATGTATACTGTGATGCCATCATTCCATAAGTTTATTTTCCAGAAAATTGATAGAGTGGCTTACTGTTTCAGTAATGAAGCCTATCATAATTCCTCCTCCTCCTCCTCCTCCTCCTCCTCCTCTTTTCTATGCACATGTATAATTTGTGTTTTCAGATGTGAATGTTAACAATTCATTTTAGATGTGTTATACAGATGGACTATATATCAGGGAACAGTGTCACAAAATGACTAATATTCCATTATCAAAATGTACATTCAGCTGAATCAAAGAGATTCTGAGGCTCACTGACTCAGAGCTAACTCTTATTCAATCAGAGTGTGCATCTCTTATCTCCAACTTTCACATTGAGCTCCCTTGCTGCTTTGAATGTACTTATTGAGGCCATTTGTATTGTTATGCCACATAAGACTCTGGTCAAACATTCGTTCAGGTTCTCTGAGATAATCATCATGTGTATTAGGAATACAATGTTATCAGTACCTCATGAGGTTCTTGAAGTATTCTTTGTCTTCCCATGATACTTGCATATGTACTGCCAGGGTTTCAGGAATGGTATCAATCTCACATGAAGCTCTGTGATTAATATGACCTGGAAACTTTATTGGAAGTAGTGCAAGTGTGTTAGATCCTCTCTCCAGCCACACCTTGCAGTTCCAAATCCTTGGGCTCTCGTCACTCACTGTGCCATATTTTTCTTCAAGATCTCTCCCTGGATCAGGTACTTGGGTTTCAAGGTGATTCTTATGAGGACCAGTGCTTCTGTTGTTTAGTGGGTTCACTGTAGAAATCTGGACCAGACTCTCTTTAAAAACTTAACAGGAACAGCCAGACACAGTTATAAAAAATATAAACAAGTAAAAGTTTCTGCTAAATACAGTCGGCCCTTCTTATACATAGATTTTTTATACATGGATTCAAGCATCCACGTTTTGAAAATGTTAAAAAAAAATACAAAATTTCAAATATCAAACCTTGATTTTCCATTTTTTATAAGGGACACCATTTTGCTATGTCATTATATTGAATGGGACTTGACAATACACAGATTTTGTTATAAACAGGGGATCTTGGAACCAAATCCCAGCGTATAACAAGGGTCCACTGTATTTTTAAAGTTTTAAATAGCTAAACGAATTATGTAGAGGACACTTTTGAGAAAATATGAAAAAGAGGAAATGAAGACTGTACCTGACACTGAATGTCTATTATAAAGTGTTTTACAACACACCATAAAATACATCATAAAAATGATTACCAGAAAAGAAAACATCCAAAAAGAAGTCTGAACTTATGCTTGCAAGACTTCAAGTGTTAATATATGAAATTTTAAATCAAATTTTATATCTGTAGAAATGAATGATAGAAAATAATTTAAACTTAAACACAAGATAGAACATAAATTTGAGATCAGAAATCTCAACAGAAATATGTCAGTTTAAGGAGGTGGTTAGAAAATAACTTAAGGAGTGTACTTCCTCCTTTCAGAACTTAACAGCCACTATTAATGAACACAAGTAGAAAAACTCTGTTATATGAAAGGGATTGGTTGGATTTTAAAAAATCACAAGATAGAATAATTTATTGATTTATTTTAAGGAAAAATAAACACAAATCAGGCTATGTGAAGGCTAGTTGTCCCAAAGGAGCTGATGGATTTAAGACAGGAAGTTTAAAATCTTTGGTGACTCTTGTAGTTACTTCTTTGAAACAGATGGATAAATACATTGAAGCATTATATGGTCAGAACTCCACCTATTCTTGGAGGTATTTCCCCCCTAGAGATTTGATCACTGACTTTATACAGAAAAGATTTAGAAATGAAATATTGAGAACACATTTCAAGAAAAGGATTAAAATAAATGAGAAGTAAATAATTGTGTTTAAAGAAATCCCAGAAAGAATGCTGAGAAAATACAGAGAATACATGTTTTTGGTGGAGCTTCTTAAGAAACACTAACAAACAGCTTTTCTCTGGATACACCCAGAGGGTTTGATAATTGCTTTTACAGGGAACAAATACATGATCAATTCTCTGGAGAGAGTGCATGATTTGATTAAAAGGTTGAAGGAGGAGACCCCAGAAGAATATATTTAAGGACTTGTTAAGAAGAAATGAAAAAATAGCAATAAAGCAAAATATTTTAATGCAACAATGAAAATGAATTTGAAAATAATATCATGGAATGTGAATGGACTAAACTTCCCCCAGAAAAAGAACAAATCTTCTGAAAAACAACAATACGCAAATATGAAATTATTTGTCTGCAAGAGACACATATAACAAAAAGAAATTGTAGGCTTTTGTAGAACAAGATTATGGACTTGAAATTTGTTTCTACCAATAAGAATAAAAGAAAGGTATATTCTTTTTATAAAGCAAATATTATAACCTAAATTTAAGTTACAAATGAACAAGGTAAATGTATAATTACAAAAATAAACTAAAATGGCAAAATAATGAATTTAATGGGCATTTATGCCCCAAAAATGTGAAATGATTTTATGAAAATTTAATAAGAAAACATCAGAATTGCATCTGCAAAATCTGATTTGCATGGGGGATTGAAATGGAGTTATTGATCCTTTACCTTTAGGGATACATCTTCTACGAAAGAAAATAAGGAAGATAAGGGAGACTATCCATAATGACTTTTAAATGTACATAATACTTTGGACTAATAGATGGTTGGAGATATTTGCAGCCAACTCAAGAGGCTATACTTTTTTCTCAAATTGCCATGCATCTTTTCCAACAATATATATGTTTGGCGATCTAAGAATATGGACAACTTGGAAAAAAATTATTTCCCCAAAACTTTTTCAGACCACAATAGCATAGTAATTGGAAACGGAGCAAACACACTTCAGATGGAGACTTAGCAGCTATATTTTGAAGGTGGAAATATTGCAGCAATGAAAAAAGAACTGAGGGGAATTTTGAGCTGAATTTAAATAAGGACACAGATCCTACAGTAATTTGGGGTGCGAGTAAGGCTGGTTGTAGGCAGGGAAAAAAAGAAAGATGTAAAAGGACAAAACTTTTGCAAGAGCTCTCGTGTAATGTACAGTGAAAATTAAAGAAGTTTGATAACGAGATTGAACAAAGGGTTTAGTTACTGCAAAAACAGTTTTCACTTGTTACAATTCAAGAAATGAATTCCAAGGATTTTGCTTAGTGATGAGACACTTTTGGAATTTGAGGTTCATGATGTAAGATGTGGGTGGCAAGGTTACACTGTTATGATAAAGTTAAGGCACGTGCTGATTTTAAAAATAATTGCATTAGATAGATTCTTATATAGATTAGGTACAATTATAAACAGATACTTTTCCCCATGATAACATTAGCCACCTCAACACAGAAAGCCTTCTTTAGGAAATAATGAGTTACAAATCTGAATTGATTGCTTTATTATTTTTTTATATTTTAAACATGACACCTGGGAGATCAAATCAAGAGTGATTCTCTTTAAGAAAAGCAAAGATCTTAATTAGTTCACTTATCTGGAGCTTAAGGAAAGATTTAAACAAGATAAGAGAGGTTTAGCCATAGAGCCTCAAGAAAATCATTTTTAGGTAGAATTGTGTAAGGATGATGAACATTTAATTAAAGAAGTGTATAAATGTCCTTTGAAACTAAAGACAGAAGATCAATCTGTGAAAGAGGGATGCAACAAAATAGGCATAACATTCTGAATATAATGTGTAAACAAATGTATGGGGGACAAGGTGTGGACAAAAGATGACAAATTTACTTTGAATAGCAGTTTAAAGGAAAATATGTATAACATGATGTATAGATAGTATCCAACCTCAAATAAGTGGTCAATAATTCTAAGGATGTTTCAAATCAGTTCTGGGGTTGTCAAATTAAGGAGGACTCTTTTCCATATGTGGTGGACTTCGTAAGAAATCAAAATGTTATTCATCTGAGATTTATATGTTCATTCAAAATAATGTAAAGATAGATTTTGCAGTGTCACCAGAAATGTTTTAGCTGGGCACTATGGATAGATAACTGGATAGTAAATATGGACAACTTCTCCAATATATGATAGCAGCAAGAATATTTTTTGTTCAATCTTGGAAAGTAACTGAAGCCCTGACAATGGAAGAATGCATTGGGTTGCTGTGTAAGTTCAAGCGTCCAAACTAACATAGGTTTTAAAGGACAAAACAAGTGAAGACTTTTTTTAAAAAGTATATACAGGAGAGCATATATGGACTTTTTGAGGAATAAGAAGTCTAGGTGCGATGATAATAACTTATGACTGTGGCTACTAGTAATTTTAGCCGTAGGATTGTCTGGTTGGAAAATACATTTTGTCTTTTTCTATCTTTCTTTTTTTTCTTTTATTATAGTCTGGATTGGGGGAGGGTGAAAATCCTTTTGTCTTAGGCCCAAAGCAGAAGGGCCAAATAAAATGGCTTCCGGCTGTTTTGGGGGTATGACATTTATATGATTATACACCATTTGGCATCTGGTTGCTGCAGTCCTGGAGCTAGTGAGGCTTTTGTCCCATCTGCTTCAACTCTTAATTAGTGTTAAGTGTTTTAGTATTACATAGTAGTTTTGGTATAGCTTTAGTTATGTCTGTACATTTTTTTTAAAAAAAATCTTTTTTTCTCATATATATATACATATATATATATATATATATATATATATATATATATATTCTCTCATACATACATACACACACATGACTGTTTATGGTTTTGGTTGTGAAGTAGATTATATCAAAATTAATACACACACACTTATTAAGAAAGTTCTATTGTAATTAACTCTGGAAAGACTATTTGAAAATATTCCAAACAGATTCAAAAATGTGTTTCTTAAGTGTCAAGAATCCCAAGACAGGGAATCTTTGTCTGATGAGAATCATTGTGTAGAAAACAGGCTTTCTTCCATGCAGAACGTAAGGGGGCACAAGCTCGACTCAGGCTTGCATCCTTCCGAGGTCGTTAAAATGGGTACCAAGATTGTCCGGGGCAATTAGCTTACAGTTGTAAACTGCTTAGAGACTGTTAGTTCAGTATTGAGTGGTATATAAATGAAGCTGTTTGTTTTTGTTTCGTAATACTTATTTTCCATGCATAAAATGTTGTTTTCTGTGTAAGAGAACCCACACATACAAATTCTGTATAGAGTAAGTCCCAAATTGTGACTAGACTTCAAATAGTGTAAAGTCTTCATAGACCTTGTCAGAGCGGGAAGAAAATTGCTAAAATTTATTTTATTTATTTATTAATTTAAAAAATATTTTATTTTTTACATACCCATTTATTGTATTTATACTCCACTTCTATCCCAAGATGGGATTCAAAACAGCTTACAATAATTTTAAAAAGATCAAATTAAAAGATTAGTTTGCATATGGTACAAAAAATTAAATCACCAAGTTATTTTAAAATATGGATAAAATGGTTAAAAACACTAAAAACATAATCACCATTAATAATACAGCACACAACTTCACAGACATGTGTATGGGCCTTCAAGTCATGTGTCAATTTATGGGGACCCAATGAATATCTTAGGGTTCTCCACCTTCTTGGCTTCTTGGTGGCTGTTCCCAGACTTTGGAACCTGCTCCCTAGATCTCCGTTTGGTGGTAGGTAAAAACATTTTTGTGCCATCAGGCTTGTTCATACTGATGCGGGTTCAGTTTAAAATGCTGTGCCATACATCTTTAAAAGTCTGTATAGATATAAAAAAATAAACTATAGGTTTATTTACTCTTTTAAAAATGCCATTTACCTCCGCAGTCATCACCACTATTTTAGCATGTAGTAGTGATATTTAGAATAGTTTTGCTTCATATATTTATACCCAACCATGAAATAATGAGACCAGAGACGTAAATTGGATGAATAAAGGGCCATTTATTTGACCTATAATCTATTTAAAGCTAAGCACTTGAACTTCAACCTTAACTTCAAATTCTGAGCAAATTGATTAAAGTGAAAAGCCTGGTGCGGGTCCAGCTGAAGCCAAGTGTCAATCCTAGACTTCCTCTTCACCCTTCTCTTTGGGCACAAACACCGAACCCCGAGGTAAATCCAATGATTCGGATTGCATCTTCAGTCCAGTCCTAGGAAGGTAAACATAAGGCACTCTCCCCCAAGCCCCCACAAATTTGTAAGGTTGAGCAAAACCCCCATGTCTACCCCAAAGGCAGGTTCTCTCACAACTCCACGCCCCTTAACGTGTTAAGCTGATCAAGAGCCTAACCCAGTGATGGCGAACCTATGGCACATGTGCCAGAAGTGGCACTCAGAGCCCTCTCTGTGGGCACATGTGCCGTCGCCCCAGCACAGCATTTGCCAGAGTTTGTTACTAGAAAGCCAGAGGGACATGGCACTTTGCAATAAATAAGTGGGTTTTGGATTGCAGTTTGGGCACTCGGCCTCTAAAAGGTTCACCATCACTGGCCTAACCTTTCACCACAAAGGGGTGCCAATGGTGCATACCAAACAGTTCTTTAACCCCATATGGGCCAGTGAAACCTATTTAACAGCCACCCAAAGCCAATTACCAGCACACAGTATGGGGTAGGCAAAAAACCCCGGGAAAAGGGGAGAAAATTCCTACCCAGCCCCGAAACGACCAACAAAGTTCATACTGCATTTAGGGTGGGAGGGTGGGCTGCTTTGTGGAAAAGAGGCAGCACTGTCCTTATATACTGACTCCGCCTCCCATCACATGCCTCAGCTTAGTCCAATGGACCTTGTTTATATTGAAAATTCTGGTCTCTATCATGGAGGATATCAAAGCCCCACCCTCCTTCAAGGCTTTGCCAATCATCCTGGTGTGAAAAGAGTTGCTTTGTTTTTGTTATACCAGTACTAGACATCCTGAGTTCTAACATATCTGTAAACCACAACTATCATGATGGTTGCATTTAAGAAAAAAATAATCTGAAATCATCCAATCAAACAGAGTTTTCTGTTACATGGAGACCGATTTAGAACAAACAGTTCGGTGTCTGTACAGAACTCGCTGCAGGAAGTGAGTCACTCTGAAATTCTATGGTACACAAGCTACCATTAATAGGATCATTGTCAAAAACTGATTCAAAATATGAAAGGAAAAACAAGCTCATACATAAGTCATTTGTGATGGAAGATGTTAAATTATGTTTACTTCTAAGAAAATTTGATCTTCTAATATGTTCATATTTGTCAGAAGAGTAGAGATTTTAGAACCTTTCCTTTTCCAAAGTACCTGGACATTTCAAACTGGGAAATTTTATTCTCTTTGCTAAAATGATTCCCTCTCATCTCAAAGAGATCAGTCTTGCACTCAGAATTCAATATAATAATAATAATAATAATAATAATAATAATAATAATAATAAAATTTATTTCTATACCGCTTTTCCGTACTGATCAAAGTGGTGAACAACAAAGAATACAAAATACAATAAACCAAGAGACATCACAATATATACATAACATTAAAACTGAGCAATAAAAATTCAATCACAGTTAAAAACCATAAAACCATATCACAGCCAGCTGAGTTGATAATCAATGATACAAGATACAGATCAGGGGGGAAACCGCAAATATCAAGGCACATGGGGGAAAGCTTGATGGAAAAGAAAGGTCTTAAGTCTCTTTTTAAAGAGATCCAGGGAGGTGATGGAGCGGAGCTCATCGGGAAGGGTGTTCCAAATTTGTGGGGCCGAGATGGAAAAGGCCCTTTGCGAGGTCGACACATATCTCGCAGTTTTTACCCTCAACAAATTCTTCCTGGCTGACCTGAGTGTGTGGGGTGGATTATATGGGGGGAGGCGGTCCTCCAAGTAACCTGGGCCCAAGCTGTTCAGAAAGCACCCAACTTTCTCGAGAAGATTGTTTGATTATGGCAATTGACATTTGCATCAAGTAAACAATCTGAATACATTTCTGAGAGATATTAAAAATTTGGAGTCTTCCTATTGCACTGGCCAACTAAAATTCCATTTTGAGTAAGAAAGATGGTGGGAAGTGATTTTTCCTGAAATATTTTATCTTCTTCACTCCACAGAATCAAACAAGTGTGGTAACTAGAATGGGAAAAATAATCTTGAACAAAACAGGCTTCATCAATATGTTATTGATGGTGAACCTTTACTGGTTTGCTTTTTAAATATATATGACCTTTGCAGGAATTAAAGCCACACTAAATTGGGAGATAGAAGATATTTCCCACTTCCCAAACAGAATATTGGAGGGTCAATGATAAGATATATATAATTTCCCCTTCAATGTTCCCTTGTACTTTCTGGGGTGGTCTGAGGACTAAGCAGAGGCATTAACCTCCATGAGATGGCTTCACTAATGAATAAGCTTTAATTACTTGGCAATTAAACAGTAAACAGATTTTATTAGTCTTTGTATTGTTTCCAAAACTTATTTAAAGAAAGGCAAAAGTGGCCCTTTCCCTTATATGCGTTTCCCCCCCTTTGTTTAAGAGATGTACAACAAAGGTCCAAAACACAATGCAGAAATAATCCAGTTTGAGACTGCTTTAACTGCCCTGGTTCAGTCTAGGGAATCTTGGGAACTGTAGTTTATTGTGGCACCAGAACTCTCTGACAGAGAAGGTTAAATGTCTCACAAAACAACAGTCCCAGAATTCCCTAGCATTGAGCCAGGGCTGTTAAAGCGGTCTCAGACTGCATTATTTCAGCAGCATGTTTTGGACCATTTTTTATCTTGGTCTTGAGAGAATTTTGCATTTTTGAGAAAAGGGAAAAAACACATTTTTGTGCAAATTACAGAAACCTGGACAAAAGCATTCTTTCTTCTTTCAGAGATGAGAACTGTTATAGAGTACTTTGCAGCAACTTTTGAAATGGAGAACAAAATACCTTCATTTCAAAGATTGTAAAATATGTTTTCCCAAGTGTTAGAAAACCCTGACGAGGCGAATCCTGGCTGACAAGAATCTTAGCAATTCAGGACTTACTCTGTGCAAACTTTGCACATTTTTCCCATGGTAACTTCCCATATGTTACTTTTGCATGAAATAATTTCTGAACTGTGAAAAGTCTTCCAAAGCGGCATTGTTTTTGAAGGCTTTCTCACAGCAGGAAGAAAATTGCTAAAATTACTTGTTGCTTCCTTTGTGAACAAAATTAGTGAAGAACTGCAGCTCTATTAAGGTGCCACACACCTCTATTCTATTTCTTTCTGTTATGTGGTGTATATAAAGGGTATGCTGGCCTGATTGACTTCCAAATTGAAAAAAAAGCCAAATAGGTACATATTATATTTTCCTTTGACTGACAGTGGAATCTTGAGTTTTTTCAGAATATAACCTTTTCTTTCTCAGTCTCTGCCTCTTTCCCTTTCCCTTCCTCTTTGTTGATTTTAATTGTCATAAGATTATGTGCCTTTTGCATGTAATGGAGACAAACCTACAGCAATAGTCAAGGCTTTATCAATAGTAAAGTCATAGTGACCTCACTCATGACTTTATAATGGATAGACATGATATGAAAAGGTTGTCATGGTCCCTCTATGGAGGTGAAGCTGGCAACCAGTAGAAGCATTACTTTTATGTTTTTCACTGGTATGGAGTCTGGGATTTAGATAAAGTGTGGCAATTTGTCACAAGTCTATGCTAAGATAGTTGCAGTGGGTGGGCTTTTGAAAATAGGTCATCAAAATCTTATTTTATTTCTCACATGGTTGATGTCTGGACTTAACATGCAACCTATTGAGGGAGAGTAGATGCCTTAATATAACATTGTTTCTTTACTGTGTGTGTTATTAATTTAAAATTGGCACTACGATACTCTTGTCTGGTCCAATATGTACATGAATTTCATTTTCTATTTTAAACACTATAAACACGATCATTTCTAATTAAAATGGATCTTATTTTATATATATTATACGTTGGTAAAATGTATTATATTTAAGGTCCAAATTTCAGAGACAGCCTGGAATCTGAATATAGCTTAAAGATTCCCGAGCCTTTTAGAATATAAAGTTATATTATTAACATTTCACAACTTAGGATAATGGGTTTTGTTTCCAGTACATTGCACTTCTGAATGTCTTTCTCAAAAACTAACAAACAAACAAGGAAAGCCTTTAGCTCTCATGGCCGGCATCCATAGTTTTTTGTGGGTTTTTCACATAGCCCAAAAAACCCACAAAAAAATAAGGAAAGTGTTTGTTGTTTGCTTGCTTATTTGTTTGTTTTTAAAGGATTACAGTGAATAAGATAGATTATAGACAACCCAGTACGAAAACAAGAATTACATACATGTAAATGCTTAAATTAACCTTAAAGTTGTGAACTACCTGTAGGGATTTTCCAACTCTTATCCCACTAAGTGTGCTATTTTCCAGTTGGAGAATCCCAACACTACCACCAACTATGAGGGTTACTCTCAAGCAAACTCACTACTTTGGCCAAATATAGCCTTTCTACCCTTTAACCGGTGCTCCATCGGCAGCTGAAGACATTTTTATTTAGGCAGATTTTGCTGGGCAGATTATATTTGAGTAATGTGGTGTGCTGTTTTAATGTTCAATGATCTTTACTGTTTTTAACCATGCTGTTTTTAATCTGTGTTTTAATGTTGGTAGAATTTAATTTTTTTTTACTTCTGTAATCAGTGTTTTAGCTCTGTCTTTTAAATATATTGTAACCCACCTTGAATCCCATTGTGGGTGAAAAGCAGGATATAAATCCTGGAAATAAATAATAAATAAATAAATAAAATGAAGAGTGGGGGCTTTCTCTGATCCTCATGTCTGCAACAAAGTAAGGGCTTTCTCCTGTCCCAGCTGTGTGACACCAAATGTGGAGACTGTCTAAATGTCCTCAATGTACTTATGAAGATTAATGCAACTACTTTCCTCAGTGGACACTATCTATATTCAATGCTGCCACCACAGACATCTTACCTGATTCCAAGCTCTCATATAGATAGCATTTCTGGTTATACACAAAAGTGTATAAAAACAAAAGAAAATTTATTGACAGAATAAATTTACAGAAGGTGAACATATCAAAACAGATGTAATGTTTATTGCATTTCAAACACCACACACACCCTAACGCACTTCTCACAAACTGATTCAGATGAACTAAACCAAACCTCCAAGCAAAAATCTCTTCTCTCAGTCCAACACTAAGTAAAAAAAAATCCTTAGCTAACTGAACTCCCAACTGTCACTCACCAACAGTCATTCACCAGTTGTCATTCACCAGCCTTATGAATACCTCATTAAACTTTCCACTAATCTGCATTCACTTTAGCAGTCCATTCTCTCCCCCTCCCAGCAGCTCTTTACTTTATACTACTACCACTAGTAATAATAATAATGCTTCTTACCTCCCTCTCTCATGGATCAAGGTGGGGAACAACAACATACCAACAAATACATAACATCAGTTAAAGACACATATCAGTTAAAAGAACAGACATGATGCAAACCACATTTAAAATTCATCATTTAAAATTTACAATTTAAAATCATCTGAATAAGTCTGCCAGAAAAGTCTAGTCTTTAATACTGTCTTAAATACAGACAGTGTATTCAGCTGTCAAATCTCTTCTGGCAGGTTGTTCAACAGTCTAGGAGCTGCTGCCGAAAAAAGTCCTCTGGCTGACAGTTGCCAACCTAAGCCTGGCTGACTGGAGTAAATATCTGCCAGAGGACCTGAGTGTACAGGGCAGAGTATATGGAAAGAGGTGAACCAATAGGTAACCTGGACCCAAACTATGTGGGGCCTTAAAGGTAATAATCAATTCTTTGTCCCTTGGACAGAAACTAATTGGCAGCCAATTGAGGGATTTTAACATTGGTGTAATATGTTCACTCCTGGATATCCAAATTACCAGTCTCGCTGCTGTGTTTTCCAATTTGGTACAGAGTTAGCCCAATGTGCAGCACCTTGCAGAAGTCCAGCCTTGAGGTTACTAGTGCATCCACTACCATTTTAGGTGCTCCAGATCTAGGTAGTGACACAGCTGGCATAGCTGAAGTTGATGATAGGCACTCCTTGCTGCCACATCTATCTGAGCTATTATTTGGAGTAATGGATCTAGAAGCACCCACAAGATGCAAACACAGTTTTCAGGGGAGTATAGGACCATTCAGAACTGGCTGACATACCTCCAAAGGTAGGCACTTCTGTTTTGTCAGGATTCAGCTTCAATCTATTTTTCCTTGTCCTGCCCATTACCTCCTTCATGCATTCATTCAGAGACATACTATCTTTAGTTGAGAATATACAGCCAACAGGTTCAACAACATTTTCTAATAGAAGTCCATCACATCACAGTGCACCACTGCTGAAAACCTCTCAGCCTCTTATCTCATGCCTAGACTTCTCCTTCCCCAGCATTCTCTTCCATCTCCCTGGTAACCAGAATCAACCACACACACACACTATTCTCTACTCTTCCCCCTTGATACATCCACATGATATTCATCTAGTTAAAGATGTTTCAAAACTCATGTTGGGAAGATAGTTGTAGAGAATCTTGAGGATGTCTTTCCTACAATGAACCCATACCAGGCCAGGAAGGCTCTGGTGGCCTATTTTCACTGTCTCCACTCTTCAATTTTCGCAGCCTTTACAGAACACAATAAGAGGTAAATAAATAGGATATTGAATAGCTCATTTGCATAGAAATTGTTATCAAATTTCTACCAAAATTTTCCATTTTGGATCTCTTTAGATGTGGTGGGATAAAGCAAACTTTGCCTCAAAAAATCACATTTGTGGTCCATTTCACAGGAATAAAAATACTGATGAAATTATACATATCTGTTAAAAAACAGATTTAAAAGGTGTAACATTGAAAAATAAACACAAAAATATTTGTTATTCTGTGTATAGTAGAATAAAATGTGATAAAGAAAATGTGTACAGATGTTAAATACAAATTACTATTTGTGGAGAAACAGAAAGAAATCAGGGGGCTGAGCAGACAGAGGAAGAACAGGACCATTCTTTGGTTTTCCCAATTCAGCTGGAAGGCATGGTGTTCACATAGCCCACTCCCAAGGCAGGTTGAACACCCACATACCACTGTGGCTGCCAGTACTTCCCTTGCCCCACACAACTGTCATCCCATTGGATACCCCATGTGACCAGTCACACAGTTGCACATACAATACACTACCTGTATAATTAATTGGTGCACCAAGTGACACAATGGCAAAGCACAATCATGGAGGCCTCCATACATACACCCTTCCCTCCCTTCACCCCATGCCCCCCTGTTGGACTGACCACTTTGTGTATGTTTTAATTACACCCTTTTCACTATTGGGGACATTTGGGTTTGTCATAATTTCACTTCATGAGGTATATGGCGGTTTGCTAGTATTATGGGTCAATGGTGCATTTGCCCACTTGTGTATGATCAGTGTCACTGGTGGGTGTGTATTACTGGGTCCAGGGTGAATGCTCCAGACCACGTATGCACCACATATGGAAGCCACCTTGACCTTCCACATTCCCACACTTTTGTTAGTCTGTTCAGATGCCAGTGAAATAATGCACACTTTCAAAATTAGAACAAAGGCCTGTTACAGACTGCCAAAATAAAGCTGCTTCAGGTCTCTTTGGAGGTATGCTGTTTAAATGATGCATGCATCCTAAGAATCCGGAAGCTGCACCAAAGCTGCACTCCAGTGCTTAGGAATGGAGTGTGGCTTTGGCGCGACCTCCGGACTCTTAGGACCCATGCATCATTTAAATTGCATACCTCCAAAGAGACCTGAAGCAGCTTTATTTTGGCAGTCTGTAACAGGCCAAAGTAAAAGAACATTTCTTCTGCAGCTGCTGGGTCCCAGTGGCAGCTCTAGCGCAGAATAGAGCTTCATCCATGTTTCACCCTGTTTTGGCCTCATGCATTGTATAAATAACTGAACAAAATGAACAAAACTGACATGGAAAGTTATGCAAAACTTCTTCCCGGCAGAAGGGGTCTAATTGGGAGAGGGGTTGGAATGAGGGCATTGCCCTCAATAATAATTCTGCCTCCACAAATGAGATTTTCTCCCGTCTATATTTCTAGGACTGGGATTACTTAAAACTGCAGTTGTGTGTTTATAAATATAATTTCTTGAGCAAACAAAGTTACCAAAGTATGCAAATACAGCAAACAGAAGAGTTCTAGGTGTGAAGAGAGCCTGCATGTAGTGGTTTGGGTGTTGGACTAGAACTCTGGAGACCAGGGTTAGAATCCCCACTTTGCCATGGAGACCCACTGGGTGACTATGAGAAAGCCACACATTCTCAGCCTCAGAGGAAAGCAATGGCAAATCTCTTATAAAGAAATCCTACACACACACACACACACACAAATAAAAAAAAATCATAGGTTCACCTAAAGGTTGCCAGAAGTCAAAAATAGCCTGAAGGCAGAGAACAACAACGCCACCCCTTGCACCCCGCACGCTCCCGCAGGCTCCCTCGCAGCTTTCAGTGTGTGCTGAAAACCATGTATGGTGTGTCCGCATATGATGCAGACACACTGTATTGGATTCTACAAGGAATGGGAAGCAAGTGAAAGGATAATAATCGAGTAGTGATGTGATCTAAGTGATGGGAAGAGAAAATAACCCTGGCAGTGGAATGTTAGAGGATTAAGATAAGGAAGGGGAAATCCCATTAACAAAAGGTTACAATAATCCAGACAAGAGGCCCAACACGTGGACCAATATCTTAGCAGTATCTGCCAACAGAAAACGTGTAATGTTAGCAATATTATAAGGAAAAAATCAACATGATTTGGCTGTGGCCTGGATCTGAGGAATAAACAACAACTGAGAATTAAAGATGAAACCAAGACTATTTGCCTTCTTTACAGGTTGAATAGAAACATGATTGATGGTAATTGAAAAGGAATATTGGATAAAGGGTTTAGGAGGAAAAACAAGTAGCTCAGTTTTGAGCATGTTCAGTTTCAGCCTCAAGTGGAGCATCTGCTTGGAGATGGAAGAAAGATATGATGACACTCGATGTTCAACCTTGGGAGAGAGATCTGGAGTTGAAAAATACAATTGAGTGTCATCAGCATAAAGATAATATTGGAAGCCATAGGAGCTAATAAGATCACCTAGGGAAAGAGTATAAAGAGAAAACAATAGAGGACCCAGAATGGAACCCTCTGGGACTCCTACAGAGAATGAAATGGGGGTAGAGACTTGACCTCCAGTGAACACTGCAAACAATTTATTTGAGAGGTATGATTTAAATCAGTTCAGGACTGGATCTGTGAATCTCATATCCTGGAATAAATCCACCAAAAGATCAACAGTATCAAAGCTGAGGAGGGATTGAGGAGAACAATACCAGAACGCCTTTTGACTTGGGCAACAAGAGATCATCCACAGTCTTAGTAAGAGCGGTTTCAATAGAGTTCAATGGACAGAAGCCAGGCTGAAAGGGAACCAGGATAGAGTTAGCAGACAAAAACTCAAGACAATGAAAATAAACTCCAAACTCTTATAGAAAAAAGGAAGAAGTGAGATGGGATGATAGAGAGAGAGCGAGGGTCCAGAGAAGACTTTTTCAGGATAGGAGAAACTAACCCAAGTTTAAAAACAGAGTGAAAAGAACTGGTTGAAAGTGACAGATTAATGGTAAAAAGAAGAGAATGTAAAATAGAGAAAGCAACAGGAGTGAGAAGGCAGGAAGGTATTGGGTTGAGAGAACAGGTCGAAGGTTTTGAAGTGTTCAAAAGCCAGTTGGTTCTTTGCAAATGATACAGCCTCAGCATGGCTTCTGGCCATGTTCGGAGCATATGTCATGTAAATGGCATGCCCCCAACACATCCTGAAGCCATGTCATTTTGCCCGTGTCTTTCAGGCCTAAGTTACCTTCATTGTTAATTCCACCATACATGCAACAAAAGTTATATATATCACCTCTGAGTTTACAAAAATTTGTAAAAAATATCTTCAATCCAAGATCCCTTCTGTTGTAATTTTACCCCATATATTACTTTTGTATCTTATAACTTTGTTCCATTTGTATTTAAAGTTGCCCAATGTCTCTTTCCATAGGCAAGTTAGTCTATCAAACTATACCATTTTTATAATAAGCACAGGAAAAAAATGTGTTCCAGTCTTCCATGTGAGATGGAAGTGTATAGATCTTTTCTCCAAGCAAACTGAACTCCTTCTAGGGTTTTATATTGATCAAGAAGAGCATTATAGTTTTTTTTAATCCAACCCTCTCCCCAATTGTGTTTATTGAAAAACAATTCTTAACTACACTTCTCACATTAGATTGTCAGGTATTAGATCTTCATGCCAAAATGATCTGAATTACATTGAATTTTTCCATGCCTCATCTCCACTCCTAAATTTTTTGTATACCACTTATATGCAAAATAGCCCAGAACATTTTTGGGGGAGCTGTCATTATTGTTCATACTTTGCTTCCATGCAAATGATTTATTTGCTTAGTGTGAGGTATGTTGTCGCTAAGCATGGAAACAGGTCTGATACAAAAGAACAGATTGGCTTAATGACTGGTGGGGTCAAAAGGTAGTGGTGATCGATTTCTCATTGCCTTCGTGATCTCAGCAACACTGGCAATACTGCCCAATGCATTATTTGGAGGAAAATGCATCTTGCTTCTTCCCCAAACAAACTCCAAATCATTTCTGCTTCCTCATTTCTGCAACATTACCTTGCTTGCCCACTCTGCAGAGGTTCCAAGTAGAAGTAAAAATAGCACCATTCTGTCAATGTTTTCAGCACAAAAACAGGAGAGTACCCTAGCACTATCTCTCTTTGTCTTAATTTCTGTGGCCCTCTTACACATGGAGGGTGATAGACCCTTCACTATTTGCAACTACCTTCTGCATGACATGGAACACTTGAGAATCAAGATTCTGATTCATGTGGAGAGCATCCACATTTAGAGAAAGATTTTCTCATTGCTTGGCACCCTCCATCTATAGAACGGCAGCAGAACTACAGATGGTGGGGGTGGGACTAGCACACTCCTTGTCTTCATTGGTTGATTCAGTACATAAAGTAACAACTAAACAGCCCAGAGACAAACAGAGACAAAGTACATAATATTAGATGAACACTAGTGAGGAATCTAGAGTGCATTGTCAAAAAATACAGTGTGATGTTTGTAGTGTGTGTTACATTTAGTTTGATACAACATGATGATTTGTTTTTATATTTTATACTTTTTTGTAGTGAGAATAACGCTTTTAGTTCACCAAATCACCATATGTTCCGCTAAGAAAACTAACAGATAACTCCATTATCTAAAGTGTGTGTGTGTGTATTTTGAAATGTTTTATTTAGCTCAAAATTATTAATTTTGTACAACTGCTGTGATTAACCAGGCAACAGGGCTTTGAAAAGTATTGGACTGATTTCCTATAAACTACTGCATAGTGCAGTAGCAGCAATATTTTGAACAGAATGGTTTGCAGTATGTGATATATGACATTCAAGGTATATTTCTAAGCTTTGGTGAAAGAGAAGCCAAGAATACCTTGATGAGTGTAAGGAATTAACAGAAAAGGGAATTATGTGGAATATTATGTGGAATTATGTGAGTCCTCCCTCCATACCATCTGCCATGTCCCAGGCTTCAGAGGGAGAGAAGAACCACTGGACTTGATCCCATTCCCTACTGCTATTCCCTTCTCCTTTTGTGTCATGTCTTTCTTAGATTGTAAGCCTGAGGGCACTGAACTGTCTAATTAACAATTTTAATCCACTCTGGCAGAAGAGCAGGATATAAAAACTCTGAATCAATGAATGAATGCATTTTTATTCACTCTTTCATTTTTCATTTTACATTATTGCAACTTCTGCTTGTTTCAGGGGAATTAGAACCATATATTGGAAAAGAACTACAGATCACTCTTACTGAATGCCCCTGCTTGCCCCTCTATAGGCCAAGAGAGAGGGGAGGGTCTTAGGGTCAATCAGTGATGTAGACTTGCCTCAACTGATTCAGATTTAAGTCAGACTCAAATCACTGCAATGACTCTGCATGGACGATTCAGCAATAAATGACACAATTACTTGACTCAACTCACAACCTGCATATTTTTAGCAACCAACTTGCTGACCTAATATCATTCAGAAAGAACAAACATGTTAAGCAATGAGCTTAAGGTAGGAGTTAACGTCTACTCAATAGTTTGTCCCTGTTGCACATTGAAGGAGTATTTTTTCCTATACTAATAATATTTATTTTTAGCCCTACTCTCTCTACGAATTGAGGTCGCTTACAATAAAAGAAATAAAAATACATAGCACAATATAATAATTAATACATAATACAAACAATTAGACAGTTCCCACCCCTCCACCACCAACAAAATAATAAAAATGAAATACAAATTACATAGTTAAAATAATTAAATAATTATAAAACAGTCAAAAACAGGCAAATGGAGTAGGACAGTCAGGGGCAGATGGGATGTCATTTAATAGGAGGTCAGTCTGGGAAGGCCTGCTGGAAGAGATCTGTCTTGACCGCCCTTTGTAAAAGGCATCCAAAGTGGTAATATGATGAATCTTGTCTGGCAGGTCATTCCACACTCTCGGAGTGGCCGATGAGAAGATCCTCTGGGAAATTGCAGCCAAGCTGGTCTTCCTAGGCTGCCGTAAATTCTTCCAAGAGGACCTGAGTGTGCACAGTGGAGTGTAGGGAGGAGGCGCTCCTGCAAGTAAGTTAGACCCAAGCCATATAGGGTTTTAAAGGCAATAATCCACATCTTGTACTGTGCCCAGAAGCTATTTGGCAGTCAGTGGAGAGATTTTAAAATAGGTGTAAAATGGGTGTAAAATGTAAGTGGATGTATCCTTCTGTTAGACAAGATCCTAAAGTGTAAAGATATACAGCAGAGCTCTAAAGTCAGAACCATCCAAGTCATTATATTCCCCATTACTAGCAAGATATGAACAGTGTAGAAAGCTGACAGAAAGAAAATCAACTCATTTGAGATGTGGTGCTGGAGAAGAGTGCTGATGATACTGTGGGCAGCCAGAAAAACAATCAAATAGGTCCTGGAACTCTCCCTGGAAGCAAAGATGATGAAACTGAAGTTGTTGTACTTTGGTCACATCATTAGAAGGCATGAAAAGATGATATTGCTAGGGAAGGTAGAAAGCAACAGAAAGAGGAAGACCACATGGCAGATGGATAGACTCAATCAGGGAAGTCATGGGCCTGAATTTGCAGGACCTAAGCAGAGCAATGAAGGACAGAAAGTCTTGGAGAAGTCTCATCCACAGGGTCACCATGAGTCAGGGCCAACTCAAGAGCAGTTAACAACAACAAATCCTGCTTTAGAAGGCTCTTTCAATGTGCAGTAGGGACAGACTACTGAACAGATCTCAAGTCCTGCCACAAACCCATTGCCTAATGCATTGGCCATTTCTACCTGACAAAATCCCGCATACTCTGGTAATGGGTCTTACCTGCTTCTCCTAGGAAAAGCTTTAGAAGGCTCTTATTGTGTGCAAAGGGGACAGTCTGCTGAGTAGACCTCATTTTTCTAAAATGCTATCTTAATAAATGACACATGATTATTTATTTCACCAGCTATGAGCATGTCTTCTTGATTTTCTAGTTATTGAAACTTTCTCCCCATACACACCTTACCATTACTTCCTTTTTTACCTGTTAAAGTGGGCTCCCAGACTTGAAGCTCAACTTGAGACTTGAGTTGAAAACATCTTCCAAGGATTTGAGTCTCAATTTGAGACTTGAAGTATAGCCCTGAGACTTGACTTGAGACTTGGAGTAAAATACAGCACAGGGCTCAATAATAGTGTAGCAGGCATTATTTCTACTTTAGCATCCTCTGGAGACTACATGGTCATCATCAAGTATAGAGTTGCTAGCCATAGCTGTAATGCTTCTCTCTCCTCCAAAGTGTAGAAGGACAATGAGACTATACCTAGGCATGCTCCCAAAGCCTACTTATGGCTAGGGAGATGGAGCTACACTCATGAGCTCCTCAGCTGCTGTTTCATACAGAGCAGCATTTTACAAGGAGATACATAATACTACCTCCACAACATCCAACTCAGCATCCTGGAGAACTTCATTTATTGTAGGCAATGCAAAAGAAAATTTACTCAGTTCATTCTATCTCAGACAGCTTACTATACTCTGTTTAGAAAGTCTTCTCCATGCCTGGCTTGGGACCTATTCATTCTATACATTCCATACATTCCACACAGATGAAAAATGTTGGCCTTCCTAGACCTTCTGTCTCTCAGACACAGGGGAGGAAGCACCACAGTTCAGAATAAAGCAGTGGCACAGTTAGATAATTTTGGATTCTAGTATTGACAGGTTTATGCCCCTCCCACTTTAGATGCCCATGATGCCCTACTATTAAGATATCACTATCTGTTCTCTTTCCACACCTTTTACCTCTCCCTGTTTTTAATCTGCAACTGCAAGCCTGTTATGTTAGAGAAAAAGCAACAAGCCAAACAAAACTGGCCATGTAAAGATGCCCCCCACAGACATATATAAGTGAAGACTCTGTCCACCTTTATTCTATTATTGTATTATTGTTTTTAGATTTTATTGTCTGTAATTTTAATGGATGGAATTGTTTAATCCTTTTTAAAGGGGGGGCAGAAATTGTATATATTGTTGTATTTTTAAAGGTTGTATGCTGCTTTGATTGTGGTAACAAAAAGCTGGATACAAATTAAAGTTTTATTTTTATTATTTAAAAAATCTTTGCCATACATAATAAAAAGAAAAAGATATCTTCTTAAGAGTTTTGCATTTTTAAATCCAGTGAACTTACTAATAGCATCATGACTACAAGAAAAAAAAATGGAGTTTGTTTCTTCTACCATAACACTAAACATACTTTCTGAGGAATAAGCAAATATTTGTTGTAAGAAAAAGATAATAGCCGAAACCCTGCATCACATTTGTAGCTTCTTAAATGTAAAAGTCACTAGGAATGATCTAAGGAATCAGCTCTCAGTTATGGAGCTTTGTGGTGTAGTGACATGGGATGCTTCAGAATGGCACAGTCAGCCTCCCGCCTGCCCCTGAGCCATAGTGTGATGTTTTGAAGCATTGCAGCTCAGGGAAGACATGGGAGTGGGAGGGGTGTAGCCATGTCAGTATTAAGGAGCCCTCTCAACCATGCCACAAATGTCTGCCATTCAGAGCAGCTCCCTGGAATTTAAGTTGGGTTTAAGATGGCATTTATGAATGTGCAATAGTGCCATGAATATGACTACATAGTATAGCTAAACATGGAGCACTTATCAATTAATAACTCTTGAGTACAAATCCTTAACTGCAAGGCAGGATGCCAGTCAGTATATTTTATAAAGAAAAATATCAAAGTGAGCATCTTTAGCCATGTTTATGTTGGCCAGCTGACTCAATTTTTTTCCATGAAACAAATAAGAAGATAGATGAATGCTGAAATTAGCTGCCTGAGTTCTGCTTGGCTGTGGCATGGTCTGTTCCTCAAAGCCCATTTGCTTCTGTTCCAATAACCTACCACTCCCTTATTTGCAGGACCTTAGAGTTTCGCACCAAAGACACAGTCCCAACTGCGCAACTGGAGTTGTGAAGCAGACTCTAGATATGCTCTCTTCTCAAGCTGTGCTACCTGTTCTGTGATTTGTTGAAAAGGACTACTCTTTTCATCTGGGTTCAAAGCTCTTGAGAATTTTTACAGTAAACAGGAGGAGAAGTAACAGCATAGCTAATACTAGTCCAGATTGTATGGCTGCAGTAGGTCCAAATTATGCTTCTGAAAAGTATTGTTAGTTTTTAGGCCCGAAAAAGATGGGCCAAAATGAGTAGATTCCAGCATGGAGTTTATATGACACATATCCTTGAAGTGGCCAGAAGCTGCTCCAAGGCCACCTAATGGCAGCCCTAAGCCACCAGCAAAAGGAGTGGTAAAAACACTCTCACTGGCAGCCTGTTTGGGACTTTGGTGATAGTCCAATTCAGGAATGGGCCATCCAGTCCTAGGCTGATGGAGCCCGTTTACAGCTGGAGCTGCCAAAGGCTGCTCCTAGCCACTAGTCTGTTTGCCATTAAGTAAGCACAAATGAAATTTAATTTTGCTTTTGCCTTCCTCAAAATGAAATCTAAATTGTGCTTTAGAATGAATTTTACTGGGGTATCTAGAATGAGGTGGCAGAATGAGGCATGCAGACCTTTGTTTATTTCATTCTCACATGTTATAAGGAAAACAAAAATGAAAGATTGTCTCTTTGAAGGATTACAAAAGTTTTGCACTTTTTTTCACATTTCCAGATCCCCTTTCCAGTTTTTTTTTCAGTAAGGTTTCTTAATTCTCACTTCACTTGTTTGTTTCTTTTTGCCTAAAATACAACACTGAAAACAATACCATCTCAATTAAAGTTCTGACACTTCCATGGAAATTGTATTTTTATTAGCAAACTATTTTTTTCACAAAAGCCCCAAATTGTAAAAAAACATCAAAAATGCACAAATTCTCTCAAAATTTCACCCACTAAGTAGAAAGGGTTTGAAAACCTACATTGCTTCACATAAGATGGAAATAAGTGGATACTTTTTTTTTAAAAAAAAAATTGAGTTTAAAACCTCTAATATGAAGTATTTATGTTTGTTTCTCAGTTTATATTATCCTTTAACTCAAAGCTGTTATAAGTGATAAGTTTTGGAATAATCATATGAATGGTGATATTTATACAATGTCTGTATACCACTTAGGTGGTTTTGGAAGGGGAAATGTTTACATTATTATACTGTCAATAATGGTTAATATTAAAATAAATGATTATGGCCAAGATCCTGGATAAGGAGTTGGATGTGTATGACATAGCAACATCTCCATAGCTGTCTCTTGATGCTATACCTAAAAAACTCACCTTGTAAAAAGTGGACCTTCCCCAACAGATTCATTTCCAGGTGGTCAGAGGGCAGTAGGCTGAGTAGGGATGCAGCTGTTTTCTTGTAACTGGAAGCATTGTGACAGGTATCCATGGAAATCTCCAGGGGTCATTGTGATCTCTTTGCACATGACACCCTTCCAATGTGTCTGGCTAGAAGAAAATAGTTGGACACATCCCTAATCATCCCCCTGCTCTCTGACATCACAGGAATGTCCATGTTGGAGTAGAAAGTACACTGCTTACAAGATGATTTTGATCATGAAATGATCACAATAGAAGTATGATTCATTAACATGAAAGTGAATTTAGATGGCATACGTTGGACTTACACTATTGGAATTTGATAATAGAATGCCAATCAATATAATAAAATCCAATATGGGAAACCTAAACATATAACCAGATTCTATTCATGGGACAGATGAGCTGCTTCCAAAAGGGCAATGGAATGTCACATTTCTTTACTGAACTCCAATAACTAACACCCAGTGTTGTTTGCACACTTCCTTATTTTCCCCCTTTTGGAATGAGAATTAAATTAAACTGAGGGTAGTATCCCTCCTGATAGTATTCACCATGTATAAATAGAGGGAAAAGTGGATGGGATCCAACATCTCTATTCCTCTGACAGTAGCAATGTCCATCACTCTCTCCCATGGGGTGAACTTTGCATGTGTGTAGGCCATTTCTATGCATAGCTGTAAATCAGGGACAAAACAATTGGTTGTATGTCAGTATATTTGACTGTTTCAGGGCTAGAGACATTGTTGGCTGGAGGCTTTCATGTCAGTGGGACTGTAAATCCACTCCAGGTTTTGTCCAAATCATAAAGGTGCTAATCAAGGTGTTAAACTCTCTACCACAAATTGATTCATTCCCTTGATAGTTTCTTTAAAGTTTAGACCTTGACTCATTGTCCCACTAATAGTCATCAGCCATCATTGGCAAGAGATGCAGCAACTTGTTGGTCTCCTCATTGACTTTTTCCCTTTCCTGAGTTTTACCATGCATCTGACCAAGTAGATGTCCAGAAAGGTCCATTCTAAAATGAATCTTTTAGTCTTAAAATTGCCACAAGACTTTTTTCAATTTACTTTTGGCAATTTTATCCCATCCCATCCCATTCAATTTGAGACTTTTTGCTCTAACCCACCCACCCACCCACCCACCCACACACACACATATATATATATATATATATACACACATACATATATTTGTGGTGCACATTTTTTTCAAAAATGAACACATTTTAGAATGTATACATTTAAAAAAAATAAAAAATCTAATTCAGAAAGTAAACTATATTATTATTATTATTAGTAGTAGTATTGGAGGCACTAGTGCAATTATTATTTTACAAAACACATTATAGTATAATCTTTGCAGATTTCTGAGCAAGGTGAATTTCTTTCCATTTTCCATCTTTAGAAGTGAGAAATGGGTATTTCTATCAGTAATATTCAAATACAATATATTCTTTCCCTATCCCTTTAGGAAATTGATCTTTTTCTTTTCATTTCATTTCATTAAAATGATAATTGAAAGGACTACAGGTTTGGAAAGAACTCTTGTTTGAAATCTCAGATAGTGACTGTCAATCAAAATCGACTATATTGGGCTAAATAGGCCAGTGATCTGGCAATATAAGACAGATGCCTGTGATTGGATGTGGCCCTAATTAATGCTAAGGAAAAGTGGGATTTGTTTGAACCACAAAGGATTGATCCTAGAACAAATTTCTGTCATGAATGCACATTTCCTTTACACCAAATGATGCATGGTAGGATTGAGGCTGGCACTAATGTATGACCTTTCTTCATTACACTGTGGCTTGACAGATGCACTGGCATTACAGTTGCCTTTGGCTTCTGAAAGGAATGCTTTCTGCATGTAAATACAGGGGTTTTCAAATGTATAATGTTGTTTTATTAACCAGTTGGTTGTGCGATTTTTGCTTTTACACTTAAGATTGTATTGAATCATCACTCTACAGTCTGATTGACTGACACAGATTGCATTTGGTATAGAGCAAGAATCATTTGTTTGAAGCTTACTTTTCCATTAATTTTCTGAGCTCTGGGCACCAGACTATTGCATTATAGCCTGTAGAGTCATAATACATAAAATATTCTAATGTAAAAGGATTGCCTACACAAAGAAAATGTGCAAAGTTTATTTTTCCTCCTAAGTTTATAAATGGGTCCCCACTTTGGATATGTATATTCAAATGTTGCTTCTCAAAATACATCAATGGAATGCAAACCAGCGTGCTGAGCTGAACATCCAGTAGGCTTTCCCCAGTGGCTAGAGAGCTGACATACCAGCATTCTTGTGACGTAGAACAAATACCAGGGGTCCTTTGTTTAAAAATTCCTAACATTTTGCACAAAAAAGAACGTCTTTGTCATTGAAAACAATGCATTCTATGAATGTTGGGGGGTGCCCCAAAACAAGTATTTTGTGCATTTTTTTTTGCACAACAGAGTCTAAAACTGTTTACAGCAGGTTACTATTTGCTGCGCCAAAGCTTTGCTCCAATCCTTAGGACTGGAGCGTGGCTTTGGTGTGGCTTCTTGCCCCTTAGGATGCATGCATCATTTAAATAGCATGCCTCCAAAGTGACCCGAAGCAGCTTTATTTTGGCCTGTCTGTATGGGTCCCATATTTGGCTTTTATTGCCAGGATTGAGGGATCCTGGAAAATGTCCAGATGTGGGGAAACGGTAACAGGGTTACTATAGGTCAAAAGAAGCCATGATGGCTAGGCATTTAGACCCAGATGAGGCAATGGGGTATGATGCAATCATGGCAAAATATAAAATTAGAAAGTGGCAGAAAGTGCCAAGTAATTCCACATGGGGATTTGTATAGATGTAACACATTGTGAAGAGTCTGGACTAAATGCCTGGAGATGTATATGAGAGAGGAGCTCCAGTGCCCAGTGTGGGTGTCCAATGATGTATTGTATAGGCATGAGATTCTGTCCATTTGAGTATTGATTTGTGTAATGAAGATTAAAGTGCCTCTGACTGAGAGCTCAGCATGTTGTTTGCTGCTTTTCTGTGTGGGAGATTTTTTAATCCAGTCATCACAAGTTCAGAGTGCTTCTTTGGGGTTGGATCCAGGCATACTACTTCAGAGGTGTGTAATGCTGGTTGAACAAATGTTCCAACATTTATTGTTTTATTTTTTCACAATCTTTGATACATTTAACAATTGTTGTGTGTGTACATACATGTGTTGATTGGCTTGGTGGATCTAGCAAGTTGCTACCCTGCTATATTCCTGAGTTTGGTTATTTTGTTTTCAAACCTTAGCAAATGAAGAGTTTTGCGTTTGTGTCATTGTTCTCAGTAGTTTCCAGGACACCCCATAAGTCATGAAATCTCTTTATTCAATTTAATGTGGTGGTAACTCTGAGTGGTAACAACTCTCTAGGGTCAAACCCAATCTTATAAGATAGAACACCCAACAAATGTTGGGTGGGGCTCAGTGAGGTCTGAAAGACCAAGCATAACCTGAACCAGTACTTCACCTTGGTTCATTGGATGGTATGTTCTCAATATAGCGTCCTCATGTGTTAAGAAATTATTTTGATATTGGGCTATGGTTACCAGCTCTCAAAGTCTGTCACTAAGAAGGAATATAGTCCGGCAGTTTCCAGTGACCTCTGTGCATGGTAGGGCTGGGGGAGGGCAGAGCATTTACACTCTCCTAGCCCCTCTTCCTCTATTGGGGCACCATCTTGGCGTGCGCCCATTTACATGGAGCACACCATGATGACGTCCCTTGTGTGCAGTGCTCAAATGGTGCTGCACGTGAGGGGTGTCATAACACTGTGCTGCAGCAGTTATGGCACTCCTTCTATGGTGCAAAAAGAAGCCCCTTTAGGGGGCTTCTTTTTGCACCATGCGCAGGCTGCAGCGTGTGGTTGCCGCTGCCTGCTTCTGGGGCAGAAAAAGGTGGTGTCTCCCTGCCCCTTTCTGCCAATCTGTCAAGCCCCTTTGTTTCTGGGCCCAAGCTCTTTCCTCCAGTCCTCAAAGCAGGAGAAGGAAAAATATTGAGGTAAGAGCAATGCCTTGAAAAGTGTGTGTGTGTGTGTGTGTGTGTGTATTGTGGGACTATGATTAGGGGTTTACTAATTCATTGGGAAAAACCACTGATCACACCACTGGTTCCCACAATGGGCTGACAACTGATGAGCAGTCTGCAATGACCTCCTCCATCTGTAAACATTTCCTTGACTTTGAAAATCTACCAGTGACCACAGGGCCAAAGGGGGAGGTGCCAGCCTGCAGATAGCCCATCCTATGTTTCAAAGTGAATGAATTTAATTTTAAACACCATTTTTACTTTTTCTGAAGTGGCAATCCTTATAATGTCAGTAATACAAACTACAGGAATAGCCTTTGTAAACTGAATGAGCTGTGGTATTTTGTTTCTTTAAGAAACAGCCAGCAGTGGTCATAGATTACACAGAACTGTACTTGTCTAGGTTGATTGATATATCATATTCAGCAGGAATGTCAACATCTCCCAGAAAGCTACGTGCTGCTCATGACAAAAAGTAGAACAAATCACCAGTTAGCAGAAAATCCCTGTGTTCCTGATGACATTTTGAGTTGTGATTTTAGTTGGAATAGAGAGATTATTCTTTCTGGCATCATTGTGAAGATTATTTGAGCATTTGTGTCAGGGAGAAGAACTAACTGAAAAGTTCAGCAAATATCAGCATAGAAATGAACTGACAACTTCCTTGACTATTATAAATGAGTTATAGGAATAGTGGACATACTAAATGAGTGGAAAGGAAGTCATTGCATTGGTATTTTTCAAATGAAAACATTACTATCACCAATAATTATCCCTGAAGAGTATTTGGTTTGGGAGAATACACATGGCATTCACAACAATGATTTAGACTACGATAGATGACTTGAACAGGCAACATATTCAGGGGAAGATGCTATACAGCAAAACAAAACAAAATCCAACCTCCACAAAGGAATAATACCATTATTGGCCAGCCAAAATGCATAAAACACATACTGTAAGCCTTCAAAGCTCTGCTGGCTTTTTCAGGCAAAAGATCTTTTTAAAAAACATACAGGAATTTTGTATAGACATTAGAGATTATAACATGTGAAAAAGGACGGGAGTGAAGTGCATTGCTCCCATCCTTATCACACAATTGTGTGAAGATTATCAGATGACATCGCATTTATCCCATCATTATCTCATCAATGAAGTAGCATTGTCACGTCACTTTTCATTTATGGACATTTCCATTAATGAAAAGTGATGTGATGATTTAGCTTCATTGATGGGATAATGACGGGATCAGCATGGCATGTGTTATAATCTTTGTGCAATTGTACAATAAGAACAGGATAAGGATAGTGTGGAAGGATTTTAATGCAGGCTGAGGTTAAACCTCTCTTACCCATGTGGGCAATAAGACAAAGGACAGCGAAATTTAAACTCCATTAGCAGTGGTAAAATAACTCCTCTTGGGGTCCAGAGTATCTCCATCTTTTGTAAAGCCAAAGGCCCCTTTCTTGAGCAGACAACACTGGATTCCTCAGGAATTCTGTATGTTCTCAATATTAAAATATCCTGTGTGATAGTTCTGTGTGGAATTCAAATTGTGTATAGAGCAACCCTTAACCATGCTGAACATTACCACAGTCCTTCAATTACTTGCAAACATAAAGGCAGTTGTAGAGCAGTTAATGACAGTGGCACCTGATTCACAAGGCAGTTAGATCTTAGAGTATACTGGTTGTGACATAGGTAAAGTCATGTTTTTCTCCCTCTCTCATAATACTAGAACCTGAAGTCAATGGCATCACTAGGGTTGATGTCACCCAGTGAGGTAATTGATAGTGTCTCTGTTGTGGACCTCCTCCTGTATCAGACCATACATAATCCTTAGTAATTTGACAGTATCAGTGACAATAAAAACATAAGCAATATTGAAAACAATAGTGTATATGTGTAGCATGTGCAGATGAAATAACATGATTTGAAGCATCATTGGTTGATATATCAGAATTCAGCAATTCAACTGTTTTGAAATCATTTTGTAATAATTTATTGCTGAATTCTGATATATCAACATTTTAAGAACAGTAACAGTCTCATGTGAAAATCTTTTGGAATCGTCTATCTGTTATGACGATTCCATTACACTTTGGGACGATAAAGGAACGATATAACGGTGTCATGTGAAAATCTTCATTATAATTGAGTAATAATGTCAGCTCTGACTAGGGCATATTAGAATGTTCAACAGTAAATTAGCATAGAGTTTTAGTCTTGCACGTACAGTGATATACTACAAACTGGAATTAAGAAAAATGGTTTTGGGGTTAACTAACAGATATATTTTTTATTTCTTTAAAAATTATAAATTTCTACTATACAAAAATTTTAGACAGTACTTTCAATTGAACACAATTGGTATATTACTACAGAACACATGCTTTTGCATTCTAGATACCATCAGATCTGTCTACTGAGTTCCAGTCTATTCCAGTAACACAATAGCACTGACAATGTCAAGATAGCTTTATTTTCTGTTTTAAAAACTTCAGTGCTCTAACAATATTGGATGGATGGATGGATGGATGGATGGATGGATGGATGGATGGATGGATGGCACACATAGATAACAAGTCTCTGAAATTTAATTAATGGGAGATAACTAACATTCTGCGTAGTTTATGAAATTGCAATGTGTCAAAACACATGTGTCACTGTCTGAAGACTTTCTGTTCTCACTTATGACACCCACTCTTTTCCATCTGTAAGAAGGTCTTCTTATTTAAGATTTTTAGTAAGTACAGTTCTAAAAGAGGAGCTGGTATAAAGTAGATCTGCATCTACCACTAGATAGTTAACTAACTTACAAAATGCTAGCAAGAGTTCTGGGACTCAAATGTCAGAGAACAACAATAATAAATTGAATCTTTATTATACAAATTAATTCTGAAATGTCTGTGTGTGTGCATGTGTGTGTAAACATGTTTTGTCTGAATGGGAATGTCCCATTTCATTCTTCATTCTGTCTACTTGACCTTCATGAATTTATCTCCTCCTTTTCAAAAGTGCATCTTACGGACAAATAATTCCAGTTGTCATGGTGTTTAAAGAGCTGGGGAAAAAAGAGAATTTAAATTCTTTATTATAATTTGCAAGAAATTAAAATAAAACAGATGGAGGTGGAAAACAGGAAAAATATTATTAAGAAGGGATAGCTGAGAGTCTCCGACAAACAAACATATAAGTCATCCTCATCATTAGACCCCTTCTATAAATTCAAATGCTGGTTTGGTGGTTTTTGGCTGACTTGAGTGATTGTTCATATACTCCAAAAAAGAACACCATCTCTCCTCAAAAGAACCACAATAGAGGTTATTCATCCTGTCTGACAACTTTTCCATTAGCAAACTGCCTATAGCCTATGCCACCAGTTGTCCATTGTTAAGCTGCTCATCTCCCAGTTCTTGGCTATTTCAATTCTTGTGATGGCCAGGAAAAAAACAAATCAGTGATTTATGTTTCAAGTCTTTGTTCTCTTCCAGAAATACAGAGAGTAATAAAAGACCTGGGCAGGGAGCTATCTCTTGAAGAGTGATCTCAGAAATAATAGATAGCACATTTGACCAAAACTGTCTAACTTTATCACAATGTAACCATATCAATATTCATTCCTTTACAATTATAGCCTCTCCCACATTTTTCAGTTGATTGCTTAGAAAATATAGCCAGTTACACAGGGGTGAAGTACCATTTATAGAGTAATTTTAAGGAACACTCTCTAAGCAGAGTAGATCTTGATTTAAATGGGGGAGAAGCTCCAAATCTTATTCCAAGCAGCCTCTGCAATTGATATTTTCAACTCTAATTCCCATCTCATGTTATATGCCAGCCCATTACCATAAGTTTCCTCTATAAACCAGTTGTAGAGTTTCCCCACAATACCTTTAGGGAGCTGGGTGGAAACCTTACAAAAACTTTCAAATGTTGTAGGGGAGTGCAAAGTCTCCCCTTCCCTAACCACGTTTGCTAAAAGGGAAGTAATTTGCGGTAGCTGAAACCATGTGGGCTGAATGGGTGCTAAGGTCTTGAATAGCTCATTTACTGATTTAGGATTACCCTTGAAAAAATAAATCTTGCAGTGTATAGAGCCCTTTATTTTCCCACACTTCAAACTGGGAAATCTTCTCAGGACTTTTAAATTTAGGATGCAAAAGCAAAGGCCTAATTGGAGAGGGACTGGGAACTATCAAATAATTCCATTTTCTCCATATCACAAGAGAAGAGTTGAGAAAAGGGTTTATGGTTTCATTAATTGATCTTGTCAGGGAACACGAAAATAATACATCTAATTCTGGAGAGAAATCATTCCCAATTTCTAGCTGAGTCCATTTATAAGAACCTTATCAGTTCAATAAGTTGATTTAACTGGAAGGCAGCTAAATAAAACTCAACATGAGGTATAGCCAGCCCTCCCTTCTTAAAATTAATAAATCTAAAATATTTGAAAATTGAGAATTCTGATTATTAAAATCAAAAATGTTAATGGATACTTGCCAGAACTGTAAATAAGTGGGAGGGGGTGTTAATGGTAGTGTCTGAAAGAGAAAAAATGTAGCTTAGGCAGTAAGAACATTTTGATAAGGAGAATATGTCCTAGAAGGGATAGCAGCAGGCTTTTTCATGTTTCCATTTTCTCTTTCATCCATATATTGATGGTCCCATAATTATTAAAGATCAATTGGGAGAGATCATTTGTAATAATTATTCCAAGGTACTTAGTGCCTGATGGCTGTATTTGAAAACCAGAGTGTCTTTGCCATTTTTATTGGGAGTAAACACACGTATTAAGACATAGCATACTAGTTTTCTTGAAATTAATTTGTATTCTGGTAAATCTATCAAAGGCTTCTAAG
Organism: Sceloporus occidentalis; assembly: GCA_023333645.1. NCBI lineage: Eukaryota > Metazoa > Chordata > Lepidosauria > Squamata > Phrynosomatidae > Sceloporus > Sceloporus occidentalis. The sequence continues at coordinate 113,217,115 of JALMGF010000002.1, read as the reverse complement.
GTTCTTATTAGGGATGAAAGTGAAGAATCTGGATCTGACAGAAAAACCATAGTATCTTCAGCGTAAAAACTCATGTTTTGTTCAGCTTTGTTAATCCTATTGCCCTGTATTACTGAGTTATTTCTAATACAGCACACTAATGGCTCAATCACAATAGCAAACAAAAGGGGAGAGAGAGGGCATCCCTGTTTTGTGACTCTCTGTTAGGGAGAGAATAGGGTGCTGAATTATTGTCTCTTCTATCACCACATCCACCACACACTCTTCTCAGTGAATGTGTGTGCACTTTAAACAAACTTGAACCTATTCTGCACAAAACTCTTTCTCTTCCTCTTCCTCTTTCTCTTTCTCACCCCCGTCCCTTAATTTCTGTCCAGCATTCAGCTGCACGCATTATCACATCCGTCCACTGCTGTGACCATATCTCTCCTGTGTTGGCATCCCTTCACTGTCTCCCCCTCCCTTTCTGCATTCAATATAAGCTCCTGCTTTCGACATTTAAAGCCCTCCATGGACTGTCCCCTCCTTACTTATCAGACCTTATTTCTCCTCACCTTACCACTCGGGCCCTCCGTTCTGGTAGTGAAAGTCTGCTGTCTCAGCCCAGGATTTCCTCTGCCCCATCTCGGATTCGCCCCTTTTCACTCGCTGCCACTCACTCCTGGAACCTTCTTCCCCCGCGAGCAAGAGCCATCACCTCTTTAACCAGCTTCAAAACGGAGTTAAGACCATCCTGTTCAGGGCAGCGTTCCCAGGCATTGCATAATTGTCACTTGCTATTTGATGTTCTTTTGTTGCCTGTTTTATTGAATCATTTCCTGTATTGCTATGTATTTTATATGTATTATCCTACTAGAGAGGCCCCTTCCCCACCACCACTCCCTTTGTGTTGTGTCTTTTTAAATGGAAAGCCTGAGGGCAGGGAACCGTCCAGTTAAAAAGATTGTATGTACAACACTGTGTAAATTTACAGCGCTTTATAAATAAAGGTTAATAATAATAATAATAATAATAATAATACACAAGACACTTTATTTATTTATTTATTTATTTATTTATTTATTTATTTATTTATTTGTGTTTATTTATTTTTATCCCGCTCTTTCCTTGTGTAAGTCATTCACCAAGGTGATCAAGGCTGCCTCTGTTCCATAGCCAGGTCTGAAACCAGATTGAAATGGATCTAGATAACCTGTTTCATCCAGAAACCCCTAGAGTTGGGAAGCCACCACACATTCCAAAACCTTGCCCAGAAATGGTAGGTTAGACACTGGCTGATAGTTATTCATTATTGTGTGATCTAAGGATGATTTTTTTAACAGAGGTCTCACAACAGCCTCCTTTAGGCAGGATGGAATTCTGCCTTGTTGTAGGGAGGCATTGATTTACTTCCCTTACCCACTCAGCCAGTCCCCCTCTGGCCTGTTTAATAAGCCAAGAAGGACAAGGGTCCAAGACACATGTGGTGGCTTTTACCTCTGCAACGATTCTGTCCACATCATCAGGCTGCACAAGTTGAAAAGTATCCATTAACACTGGACCGACAGGAGCCAAGGTTACATCCACTGACACTGTATCAACTGTAGCATCCAAGTTGAAGCGGATCTGAGAAACTTTATCTGCAAAATGCCGTGCAAATTCTTCACAGCAAGCCTCCGAGTGGTCTGTATCCTCTACCTGAGGGTGAGTGTGTAAAAGGCTCCTGACCAATCAGAACATTTCTGCTGGCTGGCTCCTTGCAAATGCAATGCTGGCAGCAAAAAATTATTTCTTTGCTGCCTGCACTGCCACAGAGTAGGTTTTCAAATAGGCCCTAGTCCATGTTCGATCACATTCACTCCGAGTCTTCCACCAACATCGCTCTAGTCTCCATCTCTCAAAACCCTCAGATTGTGTGAGGGGCCATCTGGTCAGGGGGATGGAATCACGATAGACCACTGCAACTCCACCACATAAATGTCTTTCTACTTCCATTTGACACTGTGGCATCTCAGTTGCCTTACAAACTGGAGAAAATAAATAGATTTTAATTTTAAGGGCAAGATAACGCAGAATGTTTGGCAATCCAGCCTTTCTGGAGATTACTATTATTTCCTGTACCTCCTCCTTTCAGTGGATACTTAGTTCTGTTTTTACATCTTATATACTGCTTCGATGACCATTTGTCTTTTCTCATGTCTACAGTATATGTTGATCACAAAGGCCAAGTTTATAGATAGTTGATATGTTAAAATTTATTTCGGATTTTTGTGTCTGTGCATGTGTGTGTGTGTGTGTGTGTGTGTATGTGTGTGTAATTTCATTCAGGTATTTAGTATATTTAACAAAATGGAAGCTTAGAGCCTGGAAACATTGGAAATGAGTTGCTAGAATTTTTCTTGGCTTGTCTACCTTCAAATTCCTAGTTGGATATGTGTATGTGTGTGCCTTCAAGTTGCCTGTAAACTTATGGCAACCCTATGGATTTCATAGGGTTTTCTTAGCACATTATTTCCTCTGACCTGTAGCCTACAACACCTGGTATTCGTTGGCAAGTATACTGTATCTTAATAAAAATGGAGCATAGATTCAAAGATCCCACTCCCTTTGTTACCTGTTGTTGTTACAATATAAAAAGTGAAGGTATCCTAGTTCAGTTTGTTGTATACTTTGTGGATGTAATGTAGTCATCTCTGTAGATCAAGGGTAGGAACTATAGTGCCATTTAGGTGTTGCTGGACTACATTTCTCAGGATTCCTCACCATCAGCTATGTTGCCATGGCCTTCAGAGAGTTGCAGTCCAACAACATCTGAAAGGTTGTTGATTCCCACTGCTGCTATAGGTAGTTAAATGGCAGCCCAAAGCTCCCAAAATACAGAACTGTAGCATGATGCTTCAGATCAAAGGCACACATGCAACTTACGTTCTTTGATATTTAATTCTCTCTGTTCAGCAAGCTTTATTTTAATCAACATAATCAAAACACTGTCCTCCAAACACCTGAAGTCTGATATTGTTTAGTTCAGGAGTCATTTCCCCGCTATATTTTCTAGTTGTGTAAACTAGGTTGTCAAGGCATCTAAACTGACATTTTAAAAGCAGATATTGATGCAGTAAATATTTTTTTAAAAATAAATTAAGTACATTGTTAACTGATGTTATCTTGCTTTTAAGTCTTTCAAAGAAAAGTGCAAACCTTTTCTCCTTTGAGAACAGAGAGTTTCCTATGAAAATTACCCTTTGTGCAAGATTTTATATTGTTGTCAAAAGGAATACACTTGACTTAAGTGAATGGTTGGGACTGGTTGCAAAGTCCTCAGGTGGGTGTAATATGAGGGCCTGTCTATTTGTATATTTGAGAGTGCTTTGCTTAAACAGTAAATTGATTCCAAAGGGTGTCCCTGGAAGTGCTAACACGCCATTAGAGAAGTCTTAAAAATAACTCAACTTCCTTTATCTGAAGTAAAAGCGAACAAAGGAAGCATTGGTTTAGGGGTATTACCACTTGAGAAATCACTCTCACGTCAGATATTTCATGAGCCCATTTACTAGAGGAAACTATTGAGCAACAAAAGGAATCTATCATTTCATGAGAAAAAATATAGCTGGGAAGATCTTGTTGGAAGTAAAACAGTAATCATGGCACGTATAGTTACTGAGGAAGCACATCCAATATTGTTTGAGTGAGTGGTAGACCAGCCGTTTTGACACTTAACAGAAACCTTTCCACGTTGATTGGTCTGTGGGAAGATTGTTATAGATATGCTCCACAACTTCTGGATGTCACCTCAGAGACAACACATAGAAGCCATTAAATCATAAGGTAGCATCAAGTCACCTCTCCTTTCCACTTTCCCTCAGTTATCTATAGACCTGGAAAGTTTCTATCCTTTCTTGTGCCCCTTTGGTTGACCCAATAAATAATACCACAAAATGGATTATATACTGTATTTTGACAGTACAGTAGGTACTTCCTATCCATGAGGTTTCAGTTCTGTTCCCCCCCCCCCACCAATGGCACTGATGTGCATATGGATGGATCATAGTGTCCACAGGGACATGCCACCAATTAAGTATATGGGATATGTCAATACACAGGTGGTGAAATCCATGGATTGCTAGCCTGCCAATAGGAAGAGTCCATTTAAAATGGTTATTTTTTAAAAGCCATCACCAAGCAAAATTATTGGACCACTACAGGATGCATGCTGATTTCTGGAGAATTATACAGTGCACCCGCGTGGGCGCACCACATGTAGCTTCCGGTTTATGAGGAAGCCACACTGCTATCTACTGAATGGCGCTCCACCGTGAGCACAAGCCCCATTCTATTGAATGGGGCTTGAGCTTATGCGGTATTTGCCTTATGCGGTGGGGTCCAGAACGGATCCCCACGTAAGGCAAGGCTCCTCTGTACCCACATACTGCTTAAGATGTTTGACAGTGTGTGTGTGCATGTGTGTAGCAAAGAAAAGTGGAATATTTTTCCACTATCACTTTTCTTTTCTATCCCCGTCCAGCTGTGATATTTAGGGTATGGAAGATGACTTTCTCATTTTTGCTCTCTGCTGTTCATATTCTCTTTCTCTCTTCCTTTTCCCCCAATGCCTGACAGTCCTTTCTCTAATGAATGGGGACCACTGAAGACTTAGCATACCTGTGAAGGTGAAGCATGAAAACAGTGGTGGCTTGTGACTAGAGGGGCAGCAAAACTGTCCTGAATTTTAATATGATCTTTAAACAGGTTATTTAAGGTGCCAAATCTGTTGAGGGAAGTTCAGCAGTCAGCACCTTGGATAGCTCCATTTAAATTTTGGACTAAATCCTGGAATGTATTTAATACACTCATGCCATCATGTGTCACTGCATAAGGGAGAAAGCTCCCTCATTTAGTAATTGTAGCTACTGGAATGGTATGTGTGGAGAATTAGAATAATACTGTCTCTCCCCTCCTCTGTCTCTCTATATATGAAAGAGAGAGAACCAGTGTGGTGTACTGATCTGAATGCTGGACTACTACTGCAGGAGATAATGTCTCAAATCCATAGAAACACACTGGGTGAGATTGGGAAAGCCACTTTCTGTCAGCTTTAGAGGAAGGCAAAGCAAACCCACTCTGTACAAATCATGCCAAGGACACCCTGCGATAGGTTCATCTTAGGGTAACCATAAATCAAAAATGACTTGAAATCACCAAATGATGACAATACAGTGGGCACATTTGCTTATGTTAAGGATGCAGGATGAAAGTGGGGAAAAAGCCAAATAAAAATCATTTTTTAACTTGAAAGAACACCTCTCTAGGAAACTCTAGGTCATCCCTAGTAACTTGATAATCAACATCTATAACAAATATAGTCAACCGCTGACCATAAAATTGTGTTGGAGGACCTACACATACCGAGAGAAGTGTTCTTTCTAGGAATCTCTAGTTCCTCCAGAACAATCTCTGGTGGATGTTGGCTGCAGAGTCACTCTGGAGGACCTAGAGATTGCGAGAGAGAACATATTAATCAATTCTGGGAAAAAAATCAAATCTGCAAAATTCAAAGCCACAAATATTAAGGACTGACTCTCTCTCTCTCTCTCTCTCTCTCTCTCTCTCTCTGTGTGTGTGTACACCATAGAAAGCCTTAAAATTAAACAAATTATAATACTAATGAACTCTTTCTCGCAGGGTGAATAATTATGTGGCCAAAGTAACACCATCATATACTTCCAAGAGGTGGAGCATTAAGTGTATTACCAATCCATGCCTTTTAAGATGCATATTTGCTCATAGCCCCATTCTGTCCCATATCACTAGAAGTCAGAGAATAAAAAATAAACCTCATATACAACTTTCCCTAAGATTCACATTTTGCACACATCTTTCTTTGATATATTTGCTTCTCTGTGCAGATTTGCTTAATACAGAAGCCTTTAAAAAAACACAGTTGATGAGCTGCAGAATTTGGGGGAGCAAACAGTCTAAAGCATTGATCTGAGAAATAGCAGTTCATTTTAATATGTTGCCTAACAAAATCCCCCCACCCATTTTTATGTCCCCAATTTTTCTACATCCTTTTTAGTGTTAGCTCTCTGAGTTCTCTATGAGAGCACTTTCATTGCAACATTGAACAGCTATACTAAGGAAGTGCTATAGCTGAGTGTTACAGTGTATGCTTTACATGTAATCCTTGGCATCACTTGTTGAATCAGTGATTGGAAATGTATGCTATTATCCAGATATTATTTCACTGCAACGTCTATTATCCTTCCTCAATAGCCATACTGAACAGGACAAAATTAACACTGCTGGCAGCAGTGGTTTCATATGTTTTGCCATCCAGCAATAAAGAAAATACAAGTGGAGAGCACATCGTAGAAACATATAGTCATGGGTGCAAGTGGGTGAATGTGCAATTCAGCACTTCAGTGTCTAACCCTGAGCCAAAGGGCCTCTGATCAAAACATGTCAGAAGCTATTGCTAGTCAGAGTACACAGTACTGTGATAAAATGGACCAGTGGACTGGTAAGTGATGACAATGCTTTTATGTTCAGTGCTGGAGACCTCAAGGAAATAATTGCAACCTAGGATTCTTTCAATCTTGGCTCCTACACGTCACATGTAGACAGATGCAAGAGTATATCCATTTCATTTGGCTCACAGACTCTGGTCCCAGAATGGGGGGACTTCTTGTTTGCCTTAGATTGTCAGAAAAAAAGAGTAGTGGAAAGCTGAACTGCCCTAACTATGCTAACTGAACCGAATTGCACATTCACCCACTTGCACCCACTATATGCTTCTACTATGTGCTCTCCATTTGTATTTTCTTTAAAATTTATTTTAAATGTTATTGCTGGATAGCAAATCATATGAAACCATGGCTGCCAGCAGTGTTAATTGTTTGGATGCTGTGCTGGAAATTATATATTCACTACAACAATACATTGGAATGATGGGCTATAAAACTGTAATAGTGTCCCAGTTTCCAGGGAATCTATTGTACAGCCAATTTTTAATGAGTAAGATGAGAGGTTTGAGGGTTTGACCCCGTTGAAAATTATATAACCTGACTTTCTCAGCAAGCAATTAGTGTTGTTGGTACTGATGGTTCTTGTATGCTGGACAAAAAATAATCACCTTTATTTTGAAGGCCTCTGTTCCTCTGGAAGAACTATTCAATATAAGTCTGGTTTAAAACACACACACACTCACTCACTCACTCACTCACTCACTCTCTCTCTCTCTCACACACACACACACAATAAAGAGAGAGACTATGGGCTTCAAAGTTGGATAGGGGACTCAGCAGGTAACAGTCTTTTCCATTTGAGTGAGAAGACTCACTCCATTTAATTAATTTATATAAAAATATAAAATACACAAAAAAAAATTGTTATACTGATATGTAACAATTGATGACAGCTTGATGTGAAGAACGCCAGCCTACACACCATAAAAATATGAGATTTCAGAGAACTAATTGTACAAATTCAATTATTTTAAGTCATCTGCATTATTTCCCACCTCAACATTATAAGAGAGCATAGATAAAATAAAATGAAAAACAGACAACCATCAGAATTCTGTGAGTGTACCACATGAAGGTTTATGTGATCTAATGGTTTGAGTATTGGATGAGGACTCTGGAAGACCAGCATCCGAATCCCTGTTCAGCCATGGAAAACCACTGGGGGATCTTGGGCAAGTTATATGCTTTCAGCCTTGATGGAAGGCAATGGCAAATCTCTTCTGAACAAATCTTGCCAAGAAAAGACTGTGATAGAGTTGCCATAATCAGAGTCAGTTTGAGGGCACGTAATACCTAGGATGGGATCTCAGGAAGAACATGGAATGCTAGGACTGAGAATCGTAGTAGCCTTCCTGCCTTAATAACCACACAAGTGAACCCACAGATTCCCATTTATAGTCTAGACTTATATTCATCAATGCATGTGTATAGAAGAATGGGTGAATCTATCAGTTTTGCATTCTTCTACATTGTGTGCCATGTGCCTTCAAGTCATTTCCAACTTATGGAGATATATTTTTATCCAAAAAAGAACTGAAACAATTTTTTCACCCACCATCTGTAGCTTGGCATTACTCCTCAAGGCAGCTTAAACAGAATTCCACATTTTATTTTTACCACAACCCTGTGAAATAGATTAGGTTGAGAGATATTTATTTATTTAAAAATAGTCCCATTTCCATTCCATACACAATGCCCATATTAACTTAAAATCACAATGCAGGAAAATATAGCCCAAAATAAGCAGTGTAGCAAAACCTTTTGAGAAATCTGCCTCCACAAGAGCCTCTCTCCACACTGAAGTTATCAGGGAAAGGCCTCTTCTGCATCCTAACACTCTTAAGAGGCTTGCTTGCTGATTCTTTTCCATAGAAGCTCTCAAATTTTGAAGGAAAACTGCCTAATCTGCTTCCTGAAAGCATGTAAATTCCTGATTATATATTCCAACAAGCACAGAGGATTGACTCATTTCTGCAGAAATAATGCAGTTTGACACCACTTTAACTGTCATGGCTCTATGCAATGGAATTCTGGGATCTGTAGCCTTGTGAGATATTTAGCCTTCTCTGTCAGAAACCTCTGGTGCCACAACAAACTACAAATCCCAGGATTCCATCGCATTGAGCCTTGGCAGTTAAAACTGTGTCAAAATGCATTAATTGTGCAATGCAGATGTGGCCTGAGAGGGGAATGAAAGACTGAGTAATTGGCTGACTGTTCCTATCTACAACATTTTTGTCTAGTTCCCACTTATTTATGTATACAATTTGAAATACTCAAAAATATTTCAAATGTTTGAGGTCAGTGATCCATATAAGCCCTCTGTGAAGCAAGCTAGCATTGTTATCTTCACAGTGCAGATGAAGGAACATAGGCAGAGTCTGATATGTTGCTTAAGTCGACATATGTATGGTTGTTATAAAATCAACCCACTAGAGAATGGGGAAGGGAAAACAATTCTCATTTGGTTTTCCTGAGGCACTAATCCCATTAAGATATACAGTGGACCCTTGTTATACGCTGGGGTTTGGTTCCAAGATCCCCCGTGGATAACAAAATACGTGGAAGCTCAAGTCCTATTAAATATAATGACATAGCAAAAGGGTGTCCCTTATACAAAATGGAAAATCAAGGTTTGATATTTGAAATTTATACTTTTTAAAAAACATTTTCAAAGTGTGGATGCTAGAATCCATGTATAAAAAATCTGTGTATAAGAAGGGCCGACTGTATTTAGTGATATTCTGCAGGAACAGCCAACCTTGTTGTGAATTTCCTAACCCTTTAAGTTGGTATGTATGTGTCCTATGTTCTATCTGGAAAGAAGTGTAATTATGTTTGAGTCAAACTGTAAATTTTCTAACATTCTCCAAATTGCTTACAAATGTACAAGACTAGCAGTGATTTCCACTTGTTTTCTCATCCATTAAAATACTAATGAGTAGATTATGCATAGATGTCTTGGGCTTTGATGATAATGGGATGATTGCCATTGACATGTCAAGCCGCACATGTTTGGCTTATTGTTTTATGTTTTCTAATTTTCTGTTGGAACAAGAGAAGCAACAAACAGGATGGGATAATGCGACATAAAACTTTTGTTTTAAAGCTTTTTCCATTTATTTGGTGGGTTGCCTTTTTTTAGATTTCCCATTTAGCTGCATTAGACTCATTAAACCCACACCTGTTTATGTTAAAAAAGCAAGCTGAGGGTGCTTTAGCCAACTTTTTCAGCCAGTTGGTCTTTTGTTTTTGTTTTGCATTTACATTAATCCTAATGAGGATTTACCCAAATTAGGCTGTGAAATGCCAACTATAAAAGCAGGCTTCTACTCTATCCCATCACTGATACAAGTCTTTGAAAATACAAGAATATGTAATAGACAATTTGAAGATGAGGTAGAAGGTGCATGTCTGGACAGTGGGTCACTATTAGTGAAGCAACACTGAAATGTACAAAACTAAAAGCAGTTAAAACTTTGGGAGCCATTTTGTGGATAAAATGATGGTAAAAGTTATCCCAATTGAGAGAGGGGGAAAGGGTATAGTTTCAGGTCCATTGGGTTGCTAATGTTGATGTTCTCAATGAGCATCTGGTGAAGAAACCTTTTGTATATGACTTCCTGTTCCTGAGCATTGTGCACTGTGAACCCCCCCCCCTTTTCTAGTGTGTTTATTATGGAGGTAGGTAGCCTTTTACCCTGTGTGCCATCTGGTGCATCAAATTAGTTGTCCCCTTGGCTTACCACCCAGGAAAGTGATGTTTGGGCTAGGATGCTTACTGAACTAATTAAACACTGCATCTTGTAAACATTCATGGTGATATGCTTGGGGATGTGGTGTATGAAAAACTGAGACGAACAAAATGACAATTAATGTGATTATGGGCATTGGGAAGTATAGTGTCGGAGGACTAATATGCCAGAAAAGTACAGGGCAGAGTAAACATCTGACTTCTGTTCCTAGTTCTATCAACACCCCCAACTAAAGAGTCTATTGTTTTCTTAACAGTCTGCTTGCTGCTTTTGAATGCTTGCTTGATTTAGAAAAAAAACTTCATAATTTGTTGCTGAATAAGGAGGCTAACCTGGTAAGAAGTGACTCTTTCACAGTTGTCCATGCTAGGTTATTTATTTATTTGTATCCAACTTCTCTCCAAAATGGAACTCAGAATAGCTTACAATATAAATTAAAACAATGGAAAGAAAGCATTCCTTCAAATATTATAAAACTTGGGCAAACTCAACCAGGTACTCAGCTCAGCCCCTGAAGGGTCTTGGGGAGAAAGGGTCACCATGTTCCCAAGGAATCATAGCTTCCTTCATAGACTTCCTATCCACTTGAGTTACAATTTAGAATTTTTGTATATTGTGTTGGGTCTATTAGAGCAGGTTAGAAGTTTTCCTGGTATCCCACATACTCCACTTCCTGTAATTCCCAATACCTGAATTATTAGAGCTCAGTTTGGTGCCAACTGCTATCTTGGGGGTCATCTCAGCATTCATTCTGAGGCAATCAGGTGTAGAGAAACTCAAGAATATGGCCCAGTACACACGAGTCAAAAGCAGCGTGGCACTGCCAATACTAGGTTTCGGGAGCGCTCAGCAACCACATGCTCCCGAACCCTTGTATGTACAGATGCCGGCATCATGGTGGCCTCCCATCCATATGGGGCTGCCATGATGCTGCTGCCACTGTACAGCAACCAGACATCGCTAGCAGAAAGTGGCGTCATGGTAGTGCCCCTTCCTGCTTCCGGCATTGCAAAAAAGAAGCTGCTCTAGGTGGCATGTCTGTGATGCAGCATGGGGATGCTGCAGCACAGACATGGGGAAAAGATGGATGGCACGGAACCGTCCATCTGTACTGCCTCTATATGACCAACCATGACAACCATGGGACTGTCCCAAAATGCCACTGGTCCAATATATGTAGCAGAACTCATGCTGGATTAGGTTTTATCTGATGGACAGGGGGACTGTGACCTGAAAGTGGAGGATTTTGAAATATTTTCTTTATTACATTCAAATCACTTCCTGTTGGACATGATGTTGCTTTCCAGATTGTCTGTCCCTGAAAGGTGATGGGTGCCATGGATTCCAGAGGGCTTAGGGAAATTTTTTGTGGTATGGCTGTCACTCTTGCCCAATCTCTGACTGATATGTAGAATATAAAAATGACTTGGATAGTCAATGGAATCACCTCCAACTGTGTTCTGTTTTGCAGAGCCCATGTGATATATCACTGAGTTGAGATCAATGAAGCAAGTTGAAAGAGATTTAGAGAGCAACGGATGAAAACACATGACAAAACTGGTCAAACCAATGTAATTGAACATTCAATGGCATATGACATGTTTGTGAGACATTTTTAGTATATGTTTCTCACATTGGTCAAGAGTTAATTGCCATTGTCATTACAAATCAGTTTGTGGGGTTATTTTGAGTACTGATTGGTCTTATTTTATTCTCCTTTTCTTTGGCTTGAAGATGAAGACAAAATACTTGGTTGGGCTCAGAGGTGACTGTGCATTTGTTTGAAACAAACACTGCTACCACCCCTCTGATTTATTTCCACACCCATTTCATAAGGTTAGTTTTGATCTGTAAAAATCTGAATTATCTGGGAGCTCTGAACCTCCTTCTATACCACACATTCCAAAATCAACAGTAGAGGCCTTTCTCCAAATGTCCCCTCAACATAGGTACAAAAGATAGGGCATTTTGTGGGTTGCCACAGTTGGTGTGGAATACTCTCCTTAGAGATGTATGCATAATTGGTATGTCAGTATCCTTTTGTCCAAATCAAAAAAATAAAAATGAAGAAGAAAAAAACAGCAGCAATATATGTGAATGCAATAATTAAATAAATAAAAAATTTAAATTTACAACTATTATGGCAGACAGATTATCATATTAAGGTGACATTACACACACACACACACACACACACACACACACATGCTATCTCAATATTATTACAATACTACACTACTGTATATTGTGCTTCCATTCAAAGGCATATATACATAGAAAGCAAACATACAATGTTATCTGTATTGTAGTTAAATAAATAAATCTCACATTCCAGCAATGAATTTATTTTATTCTATATAGTAGCAGTTTCCTATAATACTTGCTGTTGACTTTTTTGATATTTGCTGTTCTTTACAAATATGTTGTCCTTTTCAAGCTTACATGAGCGAAAGGTTGTTGTTTCTTCATTTTTGAAGGGGGCTATTAGTGGATATTAATTATTGATACAAGGAAAGATCATAACAAGAATGTACATTTGAAGGATGAAGAAAAATATACTGTTTCCCCACTTCCAGCTTGCCAAGTTCAATGTCACATTTCATGGAATTTCAGCTTTCTAGTTGTTTTTTGAGTTATCAAAAGGTATAAAGTTTCAGTTTTCTATTGTGGGAGTAGAAAGGCAAGAGTCTAGTACAGAGAACAGCAAGAGATACACCAACCTCCCACTCATGTAAGCTTAAAAAGGAAAAGGTAATTGTAGAGAACAGCAAGTATCAAAAAGACAACAACAAGTAATATAGAAAAGACCATTATAGAAAATAAATATATTTGTCGTTGGGCTATGAGATTTATTTTTATAACTACAATGCAGGTAACATGGTATGCAGATTATACATTAGTATAATAGTATTAGTATAATAGTATAATGATAATATCTAGCACATGCACATATAGTGTCACCATAATATGATAGTTTGTTTGCCACAATAGCTGTAATATATTTTTGAATTCACATATATTGTTGCTGTTTTTTGTTCTGATTCTTTGGGCTTCTGCACAGGTAGCTGCAGGATAAAGCGGTATTAGACTCTTTTTGTTATCAAGCAAGTGCTTCTTTTTAATTCTTTCAGACTCTTCAGACATTCTTTTTAACATCAGTGGGGTATTTTAGGATCTTGCATTATTACTTTAATATTTGTTAAAAGTAGTGCAAATACTATTAGTTGCTCTTGTTTAATGAGGGTAGGTTGCTTTTTGTTAGTTCTTTGAAGTGGCTTGAGCTCCTTTTTTAAAGGATAAATTATGTATATGATTTTGCTTTTTGTTTACTTCTTAGGCTAGTCTTGAGGGGCTTAGTGCTTAATTTGAATCCTGATTTTATTCTTGCTGTTTTAATTCTCTTATAGATTTAAGCAGGTATCAGCTAGAGAATGCATTTTAAGAGATAACTTTTTAAAAAAGAGTAAATACATTACAACTGAGCCAGAAGCCCTTTTCAGAACTTAAAAAAAAATCAATAGAAGCAGGTGAAAAGATATTTTGAAATGCCCTACATTCATGAGAGATAGAGAAAGAGAGAGATTGATAGAGAGAGAGAATCTACCTTCAATTTTGTTGTCTGGGTGATAAAAGCAACAGCGTTTTTATCTGGCCCATGCCCTTCCTCATCTGCCCTCCATTACTGCCATAATGCTCAAAAGTGAAGACAGCAAGCATTGCCTTCATTCTAAAAAACACTAACTGATAAGCAATGTTTCTCCAAGAGCAATAACAATCGAGTTTGTTTGAGTAAATAAATAATATGGCTCTGAAACAGCAACAAATTAAGAAGGATAAGTGTGAGCAGGGTTGAAAAAAAAGTAATAAAGTAAAAAAAGTAAAAGAGTTTTTGAGGATTATTTTTAAAAAAAATAATTGACAGTTCTCTTCCAAAAACATCAGACTTTCATTAAAATCAAATGTCAAAATCATATACCCCTTCTCCAAAGATCAAAACAATATGCAATTTAACCTCTGTTAATATCCAGCACGTCTGAAGTTATCTTGGGTTTTAACTATACTGGCCAAAGTAGTTTTGTGTGTGTGTGTGTGTGTGAAAGTTTCATATGTGAGGCGGGGAGGGAGTCTTCTTCCAATCCTTGTTCATTTCTGTTGCATTTCCCATCTTAAAGAACACTACCTTAAAAACAAAAGCATAACTGTAACTTGAGTGTCTTCTCCAGAGCAGTGAAAAATGCCATGTTGAATATTACATTTCCAACTCTTAGTAGGTATCAGAGAATATCAAGAATTTTCTGCCCTATCTGAATATGGATGGACTTTTGATCTGTGAGCAAGCCCTTCTCATCCTGAATTTGGCAAAACCTTCTGCCAAGGCATTCAAAAATCCCAGCAGGACTGTGCACAGTGTAAAGTAGACTGCCTCCAAAATCAAGGAACTTAGTTTTTTTATTGAGATCTTTAAAATAATGTAACAGCCCTGTCATAAGCCTGATTACTTAGAAATAAGTCCCAATGTTAGAAGATATATACTCCCAGATAACTGTGCCGAGGGCTGCAATCCTAAATGCACTTACTTGGAAATAATGTAATTGAACACAGTGAGGCCTACTTCTCAGTATCAGTGGCAAGGACAACACTGTTGTAACAGTTTTAAAAGAAATGCACAACACAATAGGGAGAAAAGGAATTCCAAATTTAGCTAATCTATTATAACATTCATACTTTCCAATTATTCGTCTTTGTGAAAATTAACTGTAATTTTATAGTTTTTTGTGGTTTTTTTGGGCTATGAGGCTGTGTCCTAGAAGAGTTTATTCCTGACATTTCACCAGCAGCTGTTGGTGGCATCTTCAGAGAATAAACGCTTCTAGAGTACAGCCGCATAGCCCAAAAAACCCACAAAAAACTACGGATGCCGGCTGTGAGAGCCTTTGACTTCACATGTAATCTTATATTCGTGTAACTGTCTTACATTTTGCAAGATCTTGTCATAATAAATGGACATAACCAAAATGTAGGAAATAAATCTTGTTTTACAGTCTGTTTTAGAGTGCTTTTGTAAATCTGTAGCTTTTATTGAGTCCAATACCCTTGATCTAATACTTGCAAATAGTTCCTTTCAAATTAATACTCAATGTTTTCAAACAATTTTCATATCCATTAGGGTTCTAGTACCTAATATATTGAGCTCCAAAGAAATTACCACTGTCTTTATATTTTCACCCAATGAGATCAAAAATAAGTCCTTCAAAATACCACTTTTTTTTTTTTGCACTCTGCAAAACCATGACAGATTGACAGTGTTTCCCTATAACGTTTTCCTATGAGCAATGGTATTATTGACCAGCTTTACTTTGGCACAGTTAACTGGCAGTGTTGAAATCAAAAACACCACAAATTTAATTTGTATTTGTGCTTGTTTCTTTTAACCCTCACAGCCTGTTTGCTGTTTCTTAGTGGTGTAGAAACAGACCATGTTGAACTTTGATGCTCATCATTGCTTCCCAAGGGACCAGAATAGTTGGGGATGATAGTCACTGCAGTTAAACAACATCTGCTTTTAGCTATAGTTCCCACAATTCCTTACCATTAATTCCTTTCCATTAAAAAATATGGACAACCTAACTCTATTTTCATTTCCTTTGCAGTTAAACTGCATTTGACTATCAGTTAACATTTGTGTTTTGACCCTGAAGTCCTCCCTTTGTATTGACACAGTCAGCATGCGTCATTCATGAAAAGGCTGCCAGCCTTTAGTGTAGGCTCAAAACAAAACTACTTACTTGGTCCTTATAAGAAAATATTCTTCCTTCTTGCAAATATCATTTTAGAATATGTTTCGTTATCCACATTGCACTCTTTCACTTTTAATCTTTCCAAGGATTCAACTACATGGATGGAGAACTGGGAGGTAAGGGGATGAAAGGAAGGGCCATTGGAACTGAGTGGCTAAAATTCCACATAGGTGGTCCAGGGTGGCTGTTACCTTGTTTATTTATTTAATGTTATTTGTATGCTACCTTTCTCCCAGGGGAAACCCAAGGTGTCTCATAGATAGAACATTTTAAAAAATCTCAATACAATTCAAAACAATTAAAACCATCTACATCACCTACATTCTAGTAGGTGATATTTCTGCTACTGTGATCTGTTATTGTTTCCAAATGTATGCACACTTCTCTCACTGCTGCTTTTCTCAGCCAAACTAGTCACAATGGCACAATGTTTTTGGCCGTAGTTCCCACAATTCCTTACCATTAATTCCTTACCATTGGCTAGGGGTTCTGGGAGCTGAATTCCAAAACATCTTGAAGGTGAAAGATTCTCTACCATTAGCCAAAAGGATGTGTGAATAAGAGGAATTGAATCTTTCCAAGGCTGGTACTCTGCAGTTTGTTCCCAAAGGAAAGATCATCCCACTTTGGATTAGTAAAGCAGTTTGATGGAAGTAAACTAGGAAGATAAAAATGGAGAGAGACAGCTTCCCAAATGAACTGCTTTTGATGTTAGCAGTGGACTCCCATATCTGAGAGGCTATGCGGACTGCCCCTAAGGGGCAACCTGAAGCTACCTCCAGCTGTACCAGATCGGGACTGTGGCAACTTCCCACGGCGGTACCGATCTGGCCTTTCCAGGGTGCAATAGCTATGGCACTGCGGCTTTAAGGCATTCCTTTGGTGCTGCATCACGTAAACACAGTGCCAGGGGAGTGCCATGACACTGTGCAATGTGTGGATAGGTGTGTGGCATCACGCTACTATGGGGGCATAGTCGGGGCATGTATCATAAGGACACCATGCCCTGACTCTGCCCCCAGGCCGGCCTTAATGATCAGTCTGCACAGCCCCTTACGTCATATGTGAGTGAATGAGATACATTACCAAAAGTGTGGCCACACCCATGATATTTAGCTTGATCCAACATTAAGTAGGTTTGGGTTGTCTTTAGTGCTGATGGAAATGCTCTCCATAGAGAACTTTGAGCTCAGATATTGTTGGGCAAACGGAAAAGGAGAAAAAGTAGGGGAAGGCAGATGTTGCCACCTATTGCTGATAGTGTTTATGGCAGCTGCTAGATAGTGGCTACTGGCTACCTCTGCCAAAAGTCCTAGGAACAATTCTTTGTGATGATCTCTTGAAAAGCTTAGGGTCTTTCCTGATCAAATTAGCACTTTTCTGAGGTTGTGTTTTTCTTCTTTGTAATTTTATAATGTACCTAACACATTAACAATTATTTGTCACATAATTTCATACGCGCACACAGACATACACACACACACACACACACACACACACACATATTTTTAGTCTTATAGCTGTTATTGAATCATCTATCATCTCGGCCAATTCAATATGGTTTCTTTTTATTGCAAAACTGACAGAGGAATGTTGAAGAAAGGTAAAACACAGCATCTTGAAAATCCATTTCATGACTGCTGTAACACAGTAAGAACAAGATCTAAAGTGATCTGTGAATAAAGGGTTCTGAAAGGTCATAGAATGGGGCATTGCTCAAGTGCAACTTTTGTTGTTTGATAAGAGTCTGTGTATAGTCATAGATAGATGAATGATTTAGGGCCCGAACAGACAACCCTTTTAAACCACCATCCAGGCATCATCATAGCATGGTATTTTGATGCCGCACATCACAATGATGCCCTGAAGCCACACAGAAGTCAGGTGGCTGCCCAGACTTTTGTGTGGCTTCAAGGCTCTCTGGTGGCATGGTGTTTATAAGCCACATAAAGGAGTGGATCTTTGCCATTCCTTTTTCAGCCAGCTTCAAGATGGATTGGGGCTTTTTGAAATAGAAGAAAGAAGGGTTTAGAAAGTAGAAGGAAGTAAGAGTAAGTAGTAAGGATAAGGAAAATGGAGTGAAGAAGAAGGGAGTTGAGAATGGAAGGGAAGAGAAGGATTAGAACAGGTGGAACAACATGCAAAGTAGTATCAGAGAGAGAAAGGCAGGGAAGTAATAAAATGTAATAGAATGGGTGGAAACTTAATCCAAAAACTGCCTTGATTAAAGATAATGTAAGTGAGGTGGGCTATAGGGGGGTCAGAGCCAGGAAAGGATATGGGTAGGAGAGAATGTTTAAATGAGACAATTTTAGTATGTTTGCTGACCTAGAGAAATGAGTTGTAATTGGTATTATGTATTGTGGTACAGTGGGTTGTATTGTGTTATTATTTGTATTTTGATTTATTTGTACTAATTTGTTGTTTTGTCTGTTTTGTTAATTTTGAATGTTTATTAAAAACACATTTTTTTTTAAAAAAAAAAGATGGATTTGGGCAGTAGCACGTGTTCACCATGACCCAGATCCATCTTCAGGAAGGGCGGCTTCCTACCCTACCATGCCACCCCTACAACCCCATCTGTTTTGGCCCATAGTTATTTTAGATACATTTTACCTTAATAGAAAACATTATTTGCTTATAATGTACCCATAGATATATTATTTGGATCACATTTTCCAATAGTTTGAATTCTTCCCCTCTGTGTTAATATGGAACTTAGATGTTTATAGAATTTAAAAACATAGCCTTGACTGGATCAGTATGCAAAGGGATCTTACAGCACCATCTTAACAGGGCTAACAGAAAAAGCTGACAGCAAAAACATCCATAGACTTAAGTCTGCTTCATCTGATGCATGTAGTGAAATGCCTAGAAACAGATTTTTGTAGATAAGAATGAGAAGGTTGCATATGTGAATAGCAGTAGAAATGCAAAATGTGTGCGTATGGTGATGAGGCGACAAGTTCAGTTTTTAATATGATTTTTGAGCAGGGAAAGGCAGGAGTAAAGATATTTTCTAAAGCCAAGGCTAGTAGTTAGCCATATATACAATGGAGGGAATGTAATGTGAAGCTGTCTTGAAACAAGAAAGGAGTTGTGATAAACTGAGTAAGAGAGCCCTCATGAGGCTGGGGTTTTATCTCATGAATGTGTTAGAAAACTATTGTCTCTGTTCAACTCATTGTCAATGAACAAGTTTGGAAAACTGGTATATTTGGACTACAACACCTAAAACAATCCTTGTGGCCAGGCTAGCTGGGCTGTTCTGGAATGTATAGTCCAAAAAGTCATCTTTCCAAGTTCTGAGATGCTATGCTCCACCATAGCACAAATTGGGGGCAAATTGAAACAGAAGGAATGGTTTAAAGTCTTCCAAATTTTAAGTACTGTCTGGATGATAGAAGAGAAATTGGTTAGTTGCTTCTGTTCTAGGTTTCCCTATGGTTGATTCATGGTATCAGCACTTTTAGTCACTCACAGAAGAGGCTACTTTGCACAATATCTTATTTTACCTCATTTGAACTGACTATACAGCTTAACCACTCTGAGCATAACAAAATCTCACTGCCTTTGCTAAGAATTTCAAGTTTGTAAAAGCTTAACAATAATGCAGCACATTTCTTTGTTCAAGGAAAAAATGCTGTAATACCACCCCTCCCATCTTGTTACAATGCATTCAACATGTTTGTACCTTTTGCGTCAAGCTAAGTAAAATGTTGGCTTCTTTATATAATCTCTTAATTATATTCCTCTTAATTTAATATGTTTTTGTTACATGTTAAACATTCTGCAGAGAGGAAAAATAATGCTGTCATGCAGAGAACATTTTGCAGCTTTCCCCTCCCTCTCTGTTAAATTAGGATTGGGAAATGTGATGCTTGTAAATTTTCAGTAATGACAATTTACCATATTGAATTGCTACTGAATCGGTGTGTGAAAGAACAACTCTTCTTGGTATTCTGTAGACAAAAGAAAAATACATTTTTTAAAAAATACCACACACACACACACACACACAATGTGGTGTGTACAGGTTGTACAAAAATGATTTGACAGATGCCTAAGGAAACAGTATATTATTGATTTTGAGAATGGGTGGAGAAATATTTGCCATTATTAATTTTGTTGTCCAAAAGTGGAGGTTTCCAACACATCAGGAAACCCTGTTGGGAAGAACTGAGAATGTTGTTCACTTTTCATTAGTATTTACATTGCTAAACACTTTGGCAAGTATGAATCTCAAGTGAAAATTGCACAGAAATATTTGTTGGCTCCTTTATGGATGAAAAAATAGTCAAAGCTTTACACTCCTAGTGCTGAGCTATTGTCAACAATGGTGGAATTGGGATAGCACTTTGGTGCAGAAGTCTAGAGCTTTATTCACCAAATGAACATGAGGTGGATTACTACATGCCACAAACAGGAACTGGCTTTGTATATTTTGTTTTAAGCCAAGTAATATACAGTACTATCTAAACTAGAGAGTGTTCAGGGAGAAACCATTACTTCCAGACTTTAAATCAGGGTTGGCAATAATAAGCCTTCTAGAGTTTGTTACACCAGATGTTCCAGCATTCTTCCCCAATGTCTATGCTGGCTAGAGATACTGAGAATTGCAGTAAATGTTCGTATGGTTTCCACCCTTGGTGTAAGCTTACCTAACTGCACTAGAAATTGGAAATCGTTACCCATTTTCTTCTTGAAGGAAGCAATGACCAATTTTTGCCATTTTCTTCTCACTGCAAGAAGTTTCTTGAAAACTGTGTGGTTCAGGACTTATTTTGCACAATGTGCATCAGTTTGGGCACTGGAGAAACTGTGCTTTTCCCCTCCCCTAAATTATCCATCCCTCTTCAATCTGCCAATTCAATTCATCTTTTAGAGAATGTGTATTACATTGATGGAAAGAGGTGGTGAGATTTCACACCCCATCTCAATTACAGTGCAGCTTTTCAGGTGACTTGATGGGCTATTTGTTACATGTCCCCAAACATGCCTCCAGTGTAGTCAATAAATGATTACAGCACATATACAAATTCTCCAAACTCCATGCTTCCAAAAAGGCAGCAGTGCAGGACATACTTGCAGAAGTCTTCAAGATATGAAGTTCACTGGTTGTTGGAGGCAACACATTAATGTCCTAAATAAAGAACACATCATAAGTAAAATTGCACAAGACCACTACAAAAAAATTACTTTTCTGTTCCATATTATTCAGCACATAAAAATCCTGTTACTTAATTCAAGATGACAAAAGCCAAAATCTTATTCCAAAATAATAACAACTCTCTCCCTCCCCTGCCACCCTAAACCAGAAATTGTTAAGTACAGCCCCTTGCTTAAAGTTTAACCATCCACTGGGTAAAAACACAAATCAAAAAGGGTCTTACGAACACACACTGTATTCCATGGTGATTCCATTCTAAAAAGAACTTTTGTGGGGTTTATTTGAATGCATTTCATTTTTGTGAGATTTAATGGTTGATAGGCATATTATAAATAAGCAACTGAAGCAAAGGGACATGTTTCAATGTGTAATTCAAAAAGAGCAGCATTCAGAGCCAGATAGTTTTTTCTATTCATTGGTTGACTTCTTGTTTTCCTTTCCGTGGAAACTCCCTAGATAAATCAATTTCATATTTACCTAAATATCTTTGCTCAGCTTTGCTTCTAAAATTGGGAGAAGGGTGCATGGTGAAGGTCATGAAAGAATTCTCTTCTGTCTTAGCCTTTGTAATATATTGAAACCTGGGTGATATTTTTGTAAATAAACTCTTAATTTGACATGAGTCTGGAATACAAAATGTCAGGGCTGCAGATACCACTATCTATTTTTCATGTGAATGAAATCACTTCAAAGGCCAGAGCTGTTTCTCAGGGGATATGCTGATATCAGAAGCCTACCCTCTTTATCCAGCCTACAGATGTGTGAAATGAGCCACTTTCTGATAATATTTCCACTAAAGCATCACATGCTCTGGATTTGTATTTACAGTGTCATCTGCATTTGTCGTAAATATACATTCTTTTCCATTCTGAAACCTTCAACTAAGCTAGGTTTGTCATATTTCAGACTTTCAAAACTAGGCATCTAATTTGAATATTATGCAAAGTATTATAATTATGCATAATACAAATTGAATTCCAATTATGACAATTAAGCATATCAATAGTTGCATTTTTTTTCTACCTGCTGTGTTTCAGACTTGGTATCTAACCACTCTCCTGAGATAATCAGTCTATAGTATACAGGTTTGGAACAGGGAAACTCAAGTTAAAATAACTGCTTGGTCATGGATTTTGCCCTGCAGCCCTGGGCCAGCCAGCTGACAGCACTGACGCAGGGTTAAGACAGGAAACTTGTAAAAGTATCATAATTGTAATGGTGATAATAATACTAATGACATGTACTGTCAAATAAATTGGGTAAGCCAGTGGCCTGAAGAATTAGTTTGGGCTTCTCTCTGGGCTTCCTTGCAGCTCTTTTAGGTCCAGGAAAGCCCTTCCAACCCCAAAGTTGGATATGCCTTCCAGCCCCTCCCCACACCTTAAAACATGCACAGTTTTTGCCTCTAAAAGCTTCTAGGGGCAGAATTGACCATATTTGGAGCAGAAATTGAGTAAGTAGGATTTGAGGTGCAAATGGTGTGGGTGATAGTATGGGTGATGTAGGGTGATCCTCAGTTTCCAAAGGGAGTCTGGTGTGTTCTTCTGATGCCTGGAAAATTTCCACATCTGCCTTAGATAATACCACAGAAGACAGTATTGTTATAATTCATCTTTAAGTCTTTCTTGTTCTTATAATACAATTTGATGTCAGAGACTATATTGGGTATAGAGTCAAGATGTAAACAAATGTTGCAGTAGTTGAGATTCTGTTTAAGACAGGTATCTTGATCAAGACATCCATCTTGTCTCCAAACTCTGCAAAAGGTATCACCTCCCATGTGAGATTGAGATACCAAGCACCCTCATTGTAGAAAATGTGCATAACTTGTAGTGTTTTAAGAGATTAGTGTACTTTCATTTCCACACTAGGTGTGAGATATAAACTCACAGGCATGAATTGTATTGCACAACTCCATTCTCGGGAAGTACTCATCCCATACCTGACCCACACTTCTCATGAACCTGTTAAAGAATGGGATTTTTCAGCCCCAAGATTTTCCCATTCTTTAAAAGGACCAGGAGAAGCCCACGTTGGGTATGGAATGAGTACTGCCCGGGGACGGAGCTGTGTGATACAATCTGACCCTGTGAGTTTACATCTTGTGCCTACTGCAGGAATGAAAGCCAATGTGCTAATCTCCTTTATGTAGCAAAGTGCCTCCCCACACGCCACAAGCAAAAAATAAATAAATGACTGACTAATAAATTAAAAAGAAGCAAACATAGTATATCTGTTTGTAATCAATGTAAAGAGGCATCACTTATAATAGTTTTAATTTTTGCACAATTTGAGAAATATGAAAAAAAAATAGAACTCTTTTTTGGCTAAAAAAATACCCAAATCTTGTCATCGAATGATGAGGGGGGAAATGGTTTTTTGTGCTTGTTTTTTTTTGTCCCCCCCCCCCCCCCAATGTTCTCATTTACTGTGCAATGATGAACTGAGTTAAATTTAAGGCTTAGTTGATAATCTGTTCTATTACAAGGCATTTTGTAATCTAAAGGGCTTCTAATTCACCTAATTTGCCTGCAATGATCACATTGGCATCATGGCAAATTCTGATTGTGGTCCTTATTCTCAGAAACATCATCATTGTATCCAGCACAAGAACAATATAAGAATCCAGACCTACATGCAACTAGCAATCCAGTAGATCCATCCTGTGAACAAAGATAATGATAACTCTATGTGACCCAAACACCCCTGTTGTGTGGTAAAAAAATAAAAAAATTGATCCACATAATTTCATGCCACACAGAAAATTATCCTTAATGTTACTTGGTGTGTATCTTCAAGCAGAAAAAACATGAAAGCTGGAACCTCAGGATGAATGACAATGTGTTGAGTTCATATTTCCTGGAGCCAGACATAGATGCAAATATAATCTGAAGTCAGAAATGCAAACATTTTCAAACCAGAGTTGTGATTTTCAAATCAAACATTTTTTCTTATGCCCATTAAAAGCAATGCATATAAAAATGTATTTTCTAAACATATGCATCTATATGCTTTAGCAATTAAGAAAGCACAATACCTGTTTGCATTACATTGTAATATATTCTGTGTGGGACTGCTCAGAAATTTCCTTGGCCCAAGAGATTTATTCCAGATTGTTAACAGAGGCTGCCTACAGAGAACATACAATTGTAATAGCTAAATTGGCTGCCAATACATTTCCAGGCAGAATTCAAAGTGCTGGTGATGTGCTATAAAGCAATAGGTGACTCAGTCTATTTGAATGGCTGTCTCTTCCTATGTGAACCTGTTAGAGCTCTGACATCTTCAGGAGAAGCTCTTCTCTCTGTCCCTGTACCTTTCAAGGCTTGTTTGGTGAGAACAAAAGTGAGAGGTTTTGCAGTGGCTGCTCCAAGACTTTGGATATAATCACACAGAGGATAAGGATGGGACCAAAGAGGATTGCTCCCATCCTTATCCTGTCCTATTTGCACGATCAGGGGAAAAATTATCACACATCGCATGCTTATCCTCTTCCTCTTCTCCTCCCAATTTTGAAGTTTAATGGCCCCATCATTTGGTATTAATGGAACTTCTCATTAATACAAAATGACAGATTCATTACACTTCATGGACAGGAGAAGAATGGGATAAGCACAGGGTGTGTGATAATCTTTTCCCCGTCTTTATCCTCTGAGTGATAATCTTTGTAACTCCCTCCCTAGGGAGGTTAGGATGGCTCCCTCTTTGCTCTCCTTCCACCAGAAATTAAAAATAATGGCTATTTCATTGAGCTTTTAGAAATTGATTGTGATGAGCTTTTAATGGTTGCTGTATTGTTCTGATGATTTTTATATTTTCTTTTAATGAATTTTAAATGGTTTCAAATGTTTAATTGCTTTAAAATAGCTTCTATATTTAGATATATTTATTGATGTTTTGTATGCATTTTAACCTAAACTGTTTTTAATAATACATAGGTCACTTTGTGTTCCATTATTGATGGGGAATAAAAGAAAAGGAGGGGGGAGAGAAGAAGAAAGAGAAGGAGAAGGAGAAGCAGCCCATTTGGAAATGTGCACAAAAATACCCAGTTTGAAAAATGAACACAGAAGTATGCATACATTTCCCTGCAAGTGGCAATAAGGCTCACCTTCTACTCTCCTCACAATGAATTTGATCCCTCCCAAAATGAGAATCTCAGTAAGACTGAGGGCTGAAGAGTTGCACATCCCTATTTGAAGTATGGCAAAAAATATGTAATGCTGTAATTCCACTTTGTATAATGTGTGAGGTAATGGTGTTAGCACTTATTTGGTGCTTTGGAGGATTATTGAAACAATTATCTCAATAATCCTTATAACTACTCTGTTCAGAAAGAGTTTATCCACCTGTGGTGAATGGGGAATTGAATCTAAGAATTAATGTCTTACCTAGATGTTGCTGGACTGAAAGCTGAACCTGGAGTAGCTGGGCCACAGCTCATTATATTGTTGTTTATTCACAAGTAAATCCCATGCATTCATTGTAAGAACACACCCGTCTTCTCATCCTCTAAAAATGAGACTTTATGTAGCATCTTTGATGTAGGGGGCAGGATGACTGGAGAACCTGCGGCTGCAACAGCACTTGACAGTTATAAAACTATGATTCTACTTTCACTCTCATAGCTGTATGTTATGGAAATCTGTGATCTGCAGTTTATGGATGGGGATTTAGAATTCTCAACCAGAGAGTTCTAGTGCTTCACCAGATTACAAATCTCAGGAATCTGTTGGATGTAGTCATGGTAGTGAAAGAGGACTCACAATGCTATAAATGTATAGCTTGAAGAGGTCCCATATCTACATCTCCCTTTCCTTGTCCGTAAGTAAGATTCTTTGCTTTGGGGCAGAAAAATGGAATACAGTGAAAAAAGAGCAGGGGGGGAGGGATGTTCTCACTTGTGATTTACAATGATTTTAAATACAGCGGTTCATTATAAAGTGACTCAAAATACAGCGAGTTTTATCCCACTTTTCAAATCGCTTTATCTTCATTGTTCCCATTTACTTAACATTTTATTTTGATTCGCTGTAATTGTCCTGGTTTCGTTCCCATTCATGGATGAATCGGTGTATATTTAAACCGGTTCTGTTAATTTTTCGTTCACATTCACTGGTTTCGGCTGTCAATCAAAGCGACGTCATCATGACACTGAGTCCTGTAATTTCCGGTCTCCCTTACTTTTGTTATTCGAGGGGAAGGATGGTTGAGGGAGAGAGAAAACTGCCTCCCCAAAGCACTTCTGCTTGGCTGCCTTGGAAGAAAGACCCCAGAGAGGCTGGGGGAAGTTCCTCCAGCAAAGCAGTCATCCTTCTGGCTTGGAGATTTGGGGAGTGATTTTTTGGAGGGGTGGCAGTCAATTAAAATCATCTGCATCTGAGGCTCTTCTGTTGGGTCTCCCCAGACAAGAAGGAGCCTTATTCGTCCTCTTCTGTGTCTTCCCATATTAACTGCCATAACTCAGTGCTAGGGAATCCTGGGAATGGTAGTTTATTATGGCACCAGCACTCTCTGGCAGAGGAGGATAAATGTCTCACAAACACAACAGTTCCCATAATTCCTTAGTACTGAGCCAGGGCAGGTTAAGGGGTCTCAAACTGTATTATTTCTACAGTGAGTTTTGAACTACAGATGAGGTTTTTTTTCATAAATTAAAAAAGTTGTTACTTTATAATTCACCTTAATATACACACACACACACACACACACACACACAAATATACATTCATATGTGTATATATACATACGTGCAAACACACACACACACAAGCTGCCTTGCTGTCCCTGGGAGAGACATCTTAAAGGGATACACACACACCTCCCTGGCCCAGCCTCTCTCCTCCTCTTTGCAGCCTGGCTTATGGACTCTGCGTGAATTAGTGTGTGGTTTTGGACTGTGCAAAGGGAGAGAGAGGGCATTTTGGAAGTCCTCCTGGACAGGGGGGAGCAATGGAGGACATGCCTTGGGAAAGGAGGGCATGGAATCAGGCTGGCTTATGGACTCAGCCTCCTCTTTTCTCTCTCCCTCTCTTTGTGTGTGTATGTGTGTGTGTGTGTGTTTGGAAAATCGGATCAAGGAGAAGGTAGTGGGCTTAAGTGACTAGAGATTCTGCATCCAAAGCCCAAGGTTGGAAAATCGGATCAAGGAGGAGAAGGCAGTGGGTTGAAGTGGAATACACACACACACACACACACACACACACACACACACACAGGATTTCCTATGTCTCCCCAGATTCCGTTTGGGAAAGAGAGAAGGAAAGGCTCTGTTTCCCCCCAGATTTCTTTGCATCCACCCTCTGCTCTCCTCACACAGAGGGGAGGTTGCAATCCACCGGGGGAAAGTCTATTCAAATGGAAGAAAATGGTGCTGGCGATGCAGAAAGAGACCAAAGAGAGTGACACCCCCAGGCCAGCCCATCGTGCTCCGCTCCTCCCATCCAGTTAACCCGATTCAGAGGCTGGTCGTTCCTATTTAAATACTCCAATTCCTATCTCGAATCAAGGAAAAATAGTAGACTCGACCCTTCTATTTTTTTACTGCGGGTTATAAGCCTCTAACCCGGATTTTAAAAAAAAACCCAATTCAGATTCGAATCGTAGTAAGAACGATTGCAGGTTACTCTAGAACAGTTCTAGAGTTAATTCGGGTTCAGATAGGAATGCTATACCTTGAATTCGATTTGTAACCCGGAGTATAAGCCAGTGAGAACACCCCCCATGAAGCTCTGCCTTGAAAAGCACTTACCTTTTGTAATTATGCAATCAAGAAGTACTGTTTTGTAATGTCTTTTGCATTTTTCTCAGCTATGACATACCAACTGCGTCATGGTCTCCCTCTGGAGGCCCAACTTGCACCAACACTCTTGTCATTTAGACACCAAAGTAAAACATAACTGTTCACTAAAGCCTTTCAGCCTTATTAATTCAACCCAAGACTGTTACTGGACGCTGAATCGAAGCAGAGCTTACTTGAAGTGTTCCCACACTAATTTTGATCAAGGTTCTTGTGGTTCCTTTCATCTCGCAGCTGCCCATACATGCCTACAGCCTCTTTTAACCAATCCACACCACCCATATCAGCCTCATTGAACACCAGCCTTCTGAATGCCATCATCATTGTCACCATGATGAACATGAATTAGTACCCAACAGAGCAGCCACAGCAGTCTCCTAAGACCATTACTTATAGTTTTTAAAATGTTTTTAAAGTGTTTAAACTTATTGTATTGTTTAATATGTTTTACCTTAGTTACACTTTCTTATTGATTTTGACTTGTTTAACCTGTTTTAATGTCATGTGGAAATTGCCCTGAGAACTCCTGATATAGGGCACTGTACTAATATTTTAATAAATTAAAATATAATAATAATTATAAAATTCCAGACTCTGACCACAAGCTACATGACACCACCTTGACGCAGGAATATTAGTACTTGCTTTTCTGGGGAAATGTTACCCAACTCACAGCACATGTAAATGTTTCTGTGTTTCCCCTAACCCTGTTTGTGGACACTCAATATGGTATTTGCCTGTGCAAGCACTTCCCCTTGCATACTCATATCCTGTCTGGATCAAAAGAACTAGCTCCCTACAATTTGTGTAGGGCATTGTGTTGTGTTGTTCTGCCTTCAAGTAATTTCCAAATGAAGACCACCTTAAGGTGAACCGCTCATAGGTTTCTTGGCAAGGTTCTTCAAGGGAGCTTGCCATTGCCATCCTCTGTGGCTGAGAGACTGCAACTTGTCCATGGTCACCTAGTGGAATTTCATGGCTGAGCAGGGATATGAACCTTAGTCTCCAGAGTCACAGAACAATGCTCAACTTTATTAGTTATTGCACTTTACTCAAGGGGCTCTGAATTCTAGACAGAAGAAATGCTGACTTGGAATGCCAATCCATAATTACTTTTCATTTCAGAGAGCCAAATGCCTGACTCTAAGAAATATTTAGAGAATTAACTAAGATTTCTCCAGGTAGTACCTTGAAGGTGGCATCTAGCATAGTCCGTGGATAATTGGCACTGACTATGGAAAAAGCTATTATTCCAGAAAGTTGTGATAACGGTGATACATTTAATGCCTCTATACATCTCAACTGTCCTCAAAATAATGGGAATGTCCCAGGGAATCTCCTGCTTGTCCCAGGAGACATGAGTTCAGAACTCCACAATGAGTATTTCTCCACCTCACTATAAAAGTTTCAAAGGTATTGACGATTGTCCCTTGAATTCACCTTCAACTGATCAAAAAGTAACTGGAGGCAATACTCTAGCAACTGATCAAAAGTGCATAGGAGAGCATACCCTCTTTAGCTATCTGGCTATTTCCTGTTGCCTTATTGGCAGAAACTCACTAAGAGCTTTATCACACTAGGGCAGATCCGGTGGGAAAACGGGAGTTAAATGCGATTTAAAGTACATTCTAATTTAAACCAAACTTGCAAATTCGGTTAGTTTATCACACTAGGGACTGCCCAAGTGTAATATTGCAAAGTTTCCAGACTCATATAAGCCAACTAACTTTACATCTTGTTAGGGAATCCAGTAGACCTGGCAAAGTTAATCCAAACACAAAGCAGAGAAAAATGACAGCTTTTTTACTTTTGGGTTGGTTGTTCCAAAAGTAAAAAGCTGCTGGTTTTCTCTGCTTTACATTCGGATTAACTTCATGTTATTTCACGTTAACTATGATATTGTGTGATAAACATTGGGCATTTCTGGGTTTTCTTTGGTTTAAATTTAGTTTAACTCCCATTTTCCCATGGCAACTCACTATTGTGATAAACTAGTGAGCAAATTGGGCAGGGAAGGGATGCAAGAAGCAATTCCAATATTTTTTCCAGCCAGCATGTGTGTATGTTCATTTTAAAAATGGAGTGAATAGTGTGTACATTTATGTGTGAAAGAGACAGAGAGTGTATATGAGGAAGAATGTGTGTTTATGTGTGTGAGAGAGAGAGAACAGTATGTGTGTGTATTGCACGTCTGTGTGTGTATGAAAGTGCGAGGAGTATGTGTTTCTGTGAGAGAGAGGAATGAAAGGTGGGTATGTTTGCAGGTCTGTTTGTGAGAGGAGATAGGAGTGCTTGCATTTATCTCTGTACGGCCACAGGATATGTCTGTGTGCAGGAAAGAAAGAAATGATATTTATGTTTTGTCTGTGTTTGTGTGTGTGAGATAGACAGGAGTGTATGTCTATTTATGTATTTGTGTAAAATAGGAAATGTGTGTGTACACAAGAGAGAAAGGTGGGAGAGTCTTTTTTTCCAGAGCAATATTCTGTTTCTGTTAACAATGCACTCATACACATATCTACTTAGAAGTAAGCCTTGATGAGTTCTGTGAGGCCATGTCCACACAGGGCAAGTGTGACCCATCCTGACCCATCCTTCCAGAAATCAGTCCAAGTGACACATGGGCCAATCCTTGGTTCTGTTGCCAAATGTTCGGACAATGTACGGCCAGTTCAACAGCAGATCCATGATATACCACCCTTACAATATCCTATAAAAAGTCACCTTTTGTTCCAGATCTTCCCAGAAGATCTGGGAGCCCTCTTGAGCAATCAACTCTGGATGGCTGTTTACAGTGTATCCCACTGTGCTACCCACTACCACCAGTGCAAGTCACCTCCTTTGAGGTAAGAATGAGGTGCCCAGCCATCTTTGTGCCTCAGAAGGAGTGCCTTGCACCACTACCAGTGGTGGCAGCAGACACCACAACAGGATGTGCATGTGAACAGCCACTTGGCATCACTCCAGAGTGCCAGGTACTGAAGAGACATCAGGACAGCTTTGTGGCCAGAATGCTCCAAGCTGCTCCAAGAGTGTTCTGGTCCATGCAGGCACAGCGCTAGTCCCAGGCCAATGTAGCTTTAAAAAGACAGCTTAAAAGGATTTTTGAATGTCTTAATTTCATTTTGTTTTCTCTAATTATGTGCATTTTGACTGATTTCATTTATCTCCTGAAGCTCAAAATGTTGTGCATGATTTTTCTCCGTTGTTCTTTATATCTGAATAATAATCTTGTGAAACAGATACAGTTAAAAGGTTACAATTGGCTCAAGGTGACTACATGAGCTCTACAGAGAAACTGAGGCTTGATTGGTTATATAATGTTCATTGCACAGAGATTGTGAAAAACAAGCCTCACACAGTGACCATGAATCTGACAAAAGGCTACCACTTTGAGCAGGATCTAGTAAATACTGTTTGATTTTACAGTGATGTATAATGGAATACAGGAATTATTATCATGACTCATCCAAACACATATACTGTCCAATTTATTGATTTGGGCTTCTTTTGAGTTTTCCTAAATTCACTACATGAATCCAGAGATTTCTCTGCTTAAAACACTGCAGTTCTGTATACTCTTCCTCATAAATTACATTTGTATTTGACCACACAGCTGCATTTTGCTCAACAACACCCCCTTACAAATTCATAGCAAAGTGCCTATTTTTATCTATGAAATGTTGATGAGTATAGACCTCTAAATCTTAAACTCATCATAATACAGCTTCAAAGTAGAACCGGATTTTTAAAGTTTATTTCTTACCAAAGTAGGAAAGAGTGTCAAGGTATAATATCATAGTTGAATATTCACCTCTTATTGTAATATCCACTTCACATTTTCTTCCCAAGGAATTTGAAGTATAGCAATCACCAGTTAAGTAAAAACACTTGAAGAGAAAGAACGCATAGGTGTTTGTATACGCATACAAAGAACCATCTTCCCTATCTGAAGCCAACAGTATAAATATCTTATGTTCTGAATCTCATGCTAAATGAAGCTGTACTTGACCAGTGTGGATGTATACTGGTCTCAAACCCTACTCTCATTACCACACATCCATTCTAGCCTCATGTGCTAAACTGAAAAAGTTTGTTGCACTTAAAATAAAAGAATCTGGGGTGGGTTACATTGAGAAATTGAACTGAAAACAATTTTCAAAAAAGTAGCTGTGTTAACTTGGGCATGTAAACACATTGGGTGACCTTGGGCAAATCACACGGTCTCACTCTCAGAGGACTACGAAGACAACCCCCCCTCCTCAAACAAATCTTGCCAGGAAAGTTGCATGAAAGGTTTGTCTTAGGGTCACCATAATCCAGAAATTACTTCAAGGCACACAACAACAACAATGTTCAAGCATCCTAATGTTATTTTGGAGAATTTTCAAGCATGTAAGAAAATCCATGCATGCTTTCATTTAAAGGAGCATCATACTCCCATAAGATTCCAGTGAATTTGAGTCTTTATAAAAACAGTGTGGGTGCTTATATTTAAAATTGAGCCTTATATTAATGTGTTGTTTTTTTTAAAAGTGAGCATTTGCATTGTGGATTTCAAGGAGACCCATGCATACCCCGGAAAGTGGTCCACCTCTGTGCTAGTTTCTTCAAATGACCACCACCACTACAAAACCGCTGTAATCTGTGGTGTGCTATACCACACACAGGTCTATGAATCTTGTGGTCCAATTTCTGTGATTCCCCTGTCACCTAAAACAGTATTCCCATTGTGTTGTTTCTTTCCAGTAAATGCTTTGAATTAGATATTGGCCAAGATGGTGTATGTCACAGCATAGTGTAATAGTTATGGATGTGGAACTCTGCTACAACACCCCTTTGACTCAATACTGAGCTGCTGCAGCCATTCCCACAGCAATTCTATGGCTGATGGAGAGCTGATGGTGTGATTGGAGGAGCACCTGGGTATGTCCTTGTTTTGAAATGTGGGACAATTATATCATCCACTGAGATCTTCAATGGTCTACCAGGAACCTCAGCAGATGGACATAGGTAGATACTTCTCTGACCCTCCTCGCCCAGTTTCCACCATCTACAGTATGATTATGGGCAGAAGAGGCTGCAGTAGCTTAACAGTATGTCCAGGAGAGGTGGCTCTGGTTGTTGCAGAATAACAATGAAAGAAAGACATGCAAGGCCATAAGGTGGACTTAAGGAACCATAGTACATTATGTAATATCTAGTCTCCTTATGAAACCGTGCCATTATCAGTCTTTGGTTTTGAAAGTGGGGAGGATCTTGAAAAGCAGGGATTAATCTATTAACATGGCTTTTTATTACTCTAAAGTGATGGTTTTTAACAACCCAACCCAGTGGATGATGGCAAATGCATAGGATGGTGATTGCCACTTCTGTAAAAACGTTTTCCATTAAACTTTGCTGGCTCCAGTGAACCCAAGTCATTTTGGAATAGTGCTGCAGTGGTATCCCCACTTTATGAGGGAAAACAATCTAAATTTGGGGTCAAAAGATACACCGAGTAAAAAACTCTAGCTGCAAATGTCTTTTTTCAAGTTTTCTCTTATTCTAAGGCTTTGAGAGTGGGAGCAGAATACCAAACACTGATCTAGTTTCCTCTGTCTTAAGGGAAGCACCCTGCCATCCATGCTTCTACCTTTTCACACTAGTTGATGACTTCTTTTCTCCTAAGATTAGTATTTTTAATGTCCCATTTAACGTCTCCTTGTTTTAGTCACTGTAAAGTGATTTCAAATATTGAATGAGATGGCGATTTTAGTTTTTTGTTGTGTATTGCATTTTGTGCTGTGCTGGTGTATCTATTAATTTTCTCAAGTGTTATTGGGTTTTAGGTTTGTTTTTTTAGATTTTATTGTGTTTTATTATGCCTTTAAAAATATATTGTGCAACATCTTGAGAAAATAAATTATTTTTAATTAGGATGGAAAGAACCTGAGAGCTTAAAATACATATAGGAGATAAGGAAACTAATTGATTCATTGATCCCTGAATTAAAAAAAAAAGGATGAGTGATCATTGAAGACCTGGCCAAAGTGTAAATCACATTAATAACCCAATGAGGACTGAGCTTGCCTAGTGGACATGGAATGCTGACTAATGGAGGGAAACTGAAAAACCAGGAGAGGGAATGGTGTAAAGACTCTTGAAGAGAAGCTGTTGACACTACAGTATTGTGTTTCAAGTGCTAATTTATAGCCCTTCTGAAGGCGAACTGTGTGTCTTGATGTATAAGACATTCCAAACTTTGAAAGAGCTTTGTTATATAGCTTCTAAACTGAGCAGACTGACTAGCTGTCACATCTTGAACAGCACTATAAAACAGAAATTATTTGTTTTAACAAATGATTAAAGCTAGCAGAAGGAAACTGTAATCCACAGGACAAGCAGTTATTTACATCTGTAAAGTATCTGGAGAAACATAATTGACCATAGCTCTTTGTTTCAAAAGTTAGATATGACTTTTCAACTCTAGCTGTTCAACAATGAGCAGATTCACATGAGTTATGCTGCATCAACTGCAGGGGAACAAAAATCAATAGTTTATTCTACTTTTTTGCACTGGATATACTTTTTAAAAGAGAAGTTTTTTAAGAGAAGCTGTTCCAAGTACTGTTGTTCCTTTGGTACTGGATGAATAGTGCTTGGGGACTATGTTATGCAGCATCTGTTGGTACCAGCCTTAAAACATGGTGCAAATATAGTAGGTTTTTCTTCTGCTGATGATTTTTTTTGTCTTTTAAGCAAAGAAAAAAAATGTTTCAAACTACTGTAGGCCCAATCTGCATGACTGAAAATTGACCTTGTTGGCACAGAGAATTCAGTGTGGAATACAATTCAGCTGCATGGTGAGGTGAAGCTGTCATGTGAGTGCTTTATCAACAGTTATCTTTGCTAATGGAAAAGGGAATAAGAATATAAAGAATGAGTAGAATCTGCAAGAAAATATTTTATGTGGAATGCTTCTATTTTCCATGCTATTCAACCCCCCCCCCCAAAAAAAAAAAAAAAAACACGGTCAGTCAGCATGTCATGTCCATTGAATGTGCTGACTATTTGGACTGTTTTAGGGACTTAAACACATGCATTCTTTTTCTGGAAGTAAATGTTTTTTATCTGCCAAGTTTTATGTTTTTCCATGTCTCCTGGAAACATACCATTGATACTCTCCTTTTGCATGTTTGAGTACATAAGAAATAATGCACTCTCCAAGACTGCAATTTGGATGTATAATGATTGTTGGGTCAAATCAAGATACTTGTAAATGAGTGCTCAGTTTTCACAAATTGTCATCAATGGCCATCTGGAAGGTGACAACTGGGTACCAGATGTGATAACTTTGTGTTGTTCTTTGCATCCAACATTTGATAACCAAGAGGTTACCTATGAACATTTTTCAAGTGCACCAACATTCCCTGATGAAGCAAAGACCATGATGTAGATCGTTTTCTAAGATTATTCTCACACAGTGTATGAACATACCATTGATGGGAATTAGTTTCATTACATTATGTTGAAAGATCAAAATATTAAGGATAGTACATTTCTTGTGAAATTCTTTGGGTTTTACATGCCACCATGAGAGTAATAATCATTGTTGTATTCAAGTCTTTTACTCCAAG
This sequence comes from Sceloporus occidentalis, assembly GCA_023333645.1. Lineage (NCBI taxonomy): Eukaryota > Metazoa > Chordata > Lepidosauria > Squamata > Phrynosomatidae > Sceloporus > Sceloporus occidentalis. The sequence continues at coordinate 113,181,474 of JALMGF010000002.1, read as the reverse complement.
TTTCAAGTCAAGTCTCAGGTCTGTGAACCAACTTTAACAGAAAAAAGGAGGCAGAGCATGTTTCCCAGAGGGGAATAGCAATATGTTAGGCAATGATCTTGAGATGGGGGCTGAAGTCTGTTCGGCAGCCTTTTCTTGCTGCACATTAAAGGGGCCTTTTAAGGCTTTTTAAATGCTTTAAAACAGTGGGACTTCAGCTCTCATAATTCCTGAATTTTTGCCAAATTGGCTGGGGCTTCTAGGAGCTGAAGTCTGAAAGAAATGGAAGACCAAAGGCAGGGAAGTACTGCTTTAGAAGGATCATTCCAACTCAAGCTCATTACATAATACTTTTGTTGTTCCTCTCCAAGAAATGTATCCCATGCTTTGGGGGGGGGGGGGGGTCTTTAATGCTGCTTGAAGTCAGCAAGTTGGTTGCTAAAAATATACTATTTATGTATTTATTTCATTTATATGCAGCCTTTCTCTCCAAAGGGCCCCAAAGCAGCTCACAGATTTAAAAAACATTACAATAAAAGTTAAAACAGTTAAAATAATCTCAAAACAATATAAAATTACATTAAAATATAATAGATTTTAAAAGGCATGACAAATACACATAGTCGATTTAAAAACCACTGTGACGTGCTTATGTCTTAAAAGCTTGCTGAAGTAAAAACGTCTTAGCCTGCCATCGAAAGACAAGCAGGGAGGGGGCCAGTCTAGTCTGGGGCAGAAGGTAGTTCCAAAAGGTGGGAGCAGCCACCAAGAAGGCTCGCTCTCATGTCCTCATGAGAGCGAGCCTGGAATGGTGGTGAAACTGAGAGAAAGCTTTCCCACAACGATCTTAGTGTTCTGACAGGTTCATATGGGGAGATATGGTTCTTCAAATAATTTGGACCTAACCCATATAAGACATTATAGGTCATGATCAGCACTTTGCATTGTGCCCAGAAATGAACCAGTAGCCAGTGAAGCTGTTCCAACAATGGAGTTATATGATCCCTATAACTGGCTCCAGTCAGCATTCTGGTCACAGCATTCTTGACCTGCTGAAGTTTCCAAACAATTTCCAAAGGCAGCCCCATGTAGAGTGTGTTACCTTAGTCCAAACGGGATGTAATCAAGGCATGTGTCACCATAGCCATATCTGGCATCTCCAGAAATGGGTGCAGCTGGTGCACAAGTTTTAGCTGTGCAAATGCACTCCTGGCCACTCCTGAAACCTGGGCATCCAAACACAGAGTTGAATCCAGGAGAACACCCAAACTGAGAACTTGTGATTTCAGGGGGAGTATGACACCATCCAGCACAGGCAAGGTCCCTATTCCCTGATTTGCCTTACAACTGACCAGGAGCACCTCTGTCTTATCTGGATTAAGTTTCAATTTGTTTGCCCTCATCCAGTCCATTACTGACAGCAGACATTGGTTCAATACAGCAACATCTTCCTTGGAATTAGATGGGAGGAGATACAGTTCGTTGTCATCCACATACTGGGGACACCTCACCCCAAAACTCTGGATGACCTATCCCAACGGTTTCGTATAGATGTTAAATAATAGGGGGGGGGGGCAGAACCCTGAGGAACCAACAGGCCAACTTCCAGGGGGTTGAACAGGAGTCCCCCAATACTTCTTTCTGAGTTTGCCCCTCCAAGAAAGACTGGAACCACTGCTTAACAGTGCCGACAATTATCATCTCAGAGAGGGGCCCAGAAGGATTCCGTTGTCAATGGTATCGAAAGCTTCCAAGAGTTCCAACAGGAGCAAGAGAGACATACTCCCCCTGTCCAGCTCCTTGCATAGGTTATCCAGTAAGGCGACCAAAGCTGTCTCCATCCCATAGCAAGGTCTGAAGCCACATACAGCGTGCCCACGCCATACGCGGGTGCGCCATACGCGGCCTTGAGCATACGCGCTCAAGCCGCGGGGCGCGCGTGGGGCGGAAGGGGCGGCGCGTCCCATTCAATTGAATGGGCGCGCGTGCCCGCGCCACCACACCACTGCTCACGAGCCCCATTGTTTCCAATGGGGCTCGAGCAAAGGCGGAATTTGCCTTACGCGGAGGGATCCGGAACGGATCCCCCGCGTAAGGCGAGGACGGACTGTACAAGTCACAAGTCAAGTCAACCTTGAGCCCTGGTGGCGCAGTGGTTAAATGCCTGTACTGCAGCCATTCACTCAAACCCACAAGGTTGCGAGTTCACGACCAGCAAAAGGGCCCAAGCTCGAATCAGGCTTGCATCCTTCCGAGGTCGCTAAAATGAGTACCCAGACTGTTTGGGGCAAATTAGCTTACTTGCTAATTAGCTTACTTGCTGTTCACTGCTATGATCTTTGGAATAGCGGTATATAAATAAAACAAATTATTATTATAATAATAATTATTATTAACCTAGTACATCATTTATTGCTATATCAAGTCCAAGTCAAGAAATTGAAGTGACGTGAGACTGACTTGAGTCTGAGTCAATCACCTCAAGTCAGCGTCACTGGTAATAATATCTATAGTACGTATCTATATTGTATTGTTGTATATTATGCTTAGTGCACTATATTTACATTTTATATATGTGTGTGTGTGTCCTTGCTTGTATTACTATGTTTTGAGTATTTTGAAATGGCCCTTGGGCTATTCAATAAACATACTGACTGACTGGTAATAATAGTCCTTATAGATGGGCTTGCCTTCTGCAGCTTTGAGCTTATACGGAAGGCAAGGCCCAGCAGAAATAATAGGGCATGTACTTGCACTGTGTACCCCGTGCACTGCTATGAGCATGCACCCCATTATTTTCTATGGGGCTTGAGTAGATGCTCTTTTCCCCATACATGGAGGGGTCCAGAATGGATCCCCCGCATATGAGGAAGGTGGACTGTACAGATAAGAAGCATTAAAAGCAAGACTAAAAACACTTCACTTTAGAAGCTGTAGAGACAAAGGCCCTGGACAGACCAGCAAAAAGTGCTGGCCTGTGGGCAGGGGCAGGGCTGAGTATCCCCACGATCAATGCACTAATATATATAATTTATTTCCCTTTCAAACTGCTATCTATCTAGCATATTCTCTTATAGCTTCACATTGGCAAACTGAGAATGACTGATTTAGATAGGCTTTTGGCTAACTTTTTACTACAGCTGTAAATGCTATTTGTTGAATTGACTTTTAGATGTTGTTGTTGTTTAAATTGTTTTCTTGACATTTTGCACCAACGTTTACATTTAGATTGAGATGTATTTTATTGCAAGCTACCATAAAGCAGTAAAGCACAAATTTCAGAAGCAAATGTGTAACTAGTGCCTAAATTTGCTTGCTTTATACCTGTCAAGTACAAATTTCATAAACAAAGGAATAATTATTGTCTGAATTTACCTCCTTTTGTACTTCTCACTTCCTGTCCTCTTTTTATGTCATGTTTTTTAGACTGGAATCTTGAATGCAGGGTTTGTGTTGTATTCTTTGATATCCATGCATTGTCTCAAAATAATACAAGAGCAACAGCAGTAGCAATGAAAAAAGCAAATTCTATCAAACATCAACAGTCAGTCATTGACCATTTATACAAAATATTTTTATTATTAAGAACCAGCACAAAAACAAGTCATGCCAAACTAATCTTACCTTTTTTTATTGATAGAATTACAGGCTTGGTAAGAGAACCAGCATAGTGTAGTGGTTTGAACATTGGCTTATGGCTCTAGAGATCAGGGCTGTAATCTCCACTTGTTCATGGAAACCCCCCAGATGATTTTGATCAAGCGACCCTCTCTGAGCCTCAGAGGAAGACAATGGTAAACTTCCTCTGAACAAATCTTGCAAAGAAAAATTCATGATAGGTTTGCTTTAGGGTTGGAAATGACTTGAAGGCACACAACAACAAGCTTGGTCAATCAAGAGAATGCTGTGAATGTGGTATATCTTGATTTCAGTCAGGCTTTTGACAATGTTTTTGATATTCTTGCAGACAAGCTGATAAACTGTAGGATGGACAGGCGGATTGGTAATTGGTTTACCAACTGAGCCTAGAGATTGCGCAACAAAGATTCCTCTTCATTTTGGAGAGAGGTGACTAGAGGGGTGCTTCGTGGCTCTGTCCTGGACTTGATGTTGTTTAACAATTTAGATGGCAGACTAGAAGGCATGTTGTTGATTTGCAAATGACACCAATATTTGGGGCAGGGCGTGCCTAATTCACCTGAGGAGAGGATCAGAATTTAAATTGACATTGATAGATTGGAGAGCTGGACCAAAACTAACAAAATGAATTTCAACAGAAGTAAATGTAAGGCACTACACCTAGGCAGGGAAAAATAGCAATAGTAGCTTCCTTTCATTTAGCATTTCAAATGAAATGCACAAATACAGCATAGGCGACATCTGGCTTGAAAGCTGTACATGTGAAAAGAATCTATGGGTCTTATTAGACCCAAGATGAACATGAATCAACAGTGTGATGCAGAAGTAAAAAAAAAAAAAGAAGTAATTGTAATTCTGGGCTACAACAGATCTTTTCTGGTTTAGTCAGACCTCATCTGTAATATTGTGTCCAGTTCTAGGTACCAGAGTTCAACTATACCAACAAGCTAGACCATAGAAGATGCACAGTCTTTCTGCCTGGCCCCAGAGTGGACTGAAACTTTGGGGGAACAAAATTCTGATCAGATGTTATCGCACACCTCCATGTTCAGACTGGGGGCATCACAGCCCAATTTTAGCCATCCTGTCCCAAATTTTTCCTAATCGCGTCCTTCATGAAGGACGTGATTAGGATGGATTGGGGATTGGATGGCTAAAATCAGGTTGCAATGTTGCCAGTCTGAGCATGGAGGCATGCAATAACACCCAATCTGAAAAAAAAAATCTCAAAGTTTCATTCCACTCCAGGGCTGGGCAGAAAGCCTGTGCAATAATCTTCATAGCTAGAAAAAAGTGACCAATATGAAAAATATATGGAAACTAAACATTAAGAAGAATGACTTAGGAAGCTTGGTATACATAGCTTAGGAAAGAGAAGACTGAGAAGTAATTAGAACTATCTTTAAATATGTGACGGGATATTATGTAGAAGATGGAGCAAGATTGTTGTTGTTGTTGTTCCAGAGACTAGACTGTGAATCAATGGATTCAAAATGTAACTAAACATCAGGAAAGACCTCTTGAGTGTATTAACTATTTGACCATGCAATTGACTTTTTGGTGCGTGGTAGACTGCAGATCTTTAGACAGAGGCTGGATGGCCATCATTTCAGGGATCTTTTAGTTGTTTATTTCTACATGGCAAGGGTTAGACTAGATGGTTCCTGTGACCCTTTCCAGTTCTAACTTTCTATGGTTCTGTGATGCTAAGACCATCTTAAATGTATGTATGGTTCCTTTCTCCATAAATCATGAGCAAACTAATATTTTCAACTTTTGGTGACTGGAGAACACTTCCCCACTCCTCCTACATGTTCCATAGTTTTAAGACAAAATTATTATTTCATTGTTGAATCCCACAGATATTTGCAGCATTCTTCAACATATGGAAAATTAATAATTTCTTTTTTAAAAGGACAACACTATTACTCTGTGTTACCTTAGCTGATTGGTTTTTTGAAAGAGATGACTGATTGTCACTGAAAAGCCTTGTTATGTCTTCAGTGTATTTGACCTTCTTTTTAAAAGAAAATGTTTTTCTCTGCTTGTCTGCATACACTTTAAAAAGAGGAATGTGGCTTAATTTCATTTCTCATTTCCTGGCAATCAGATAAATGTGTTTGATCTTGACTATAATTTTGGAAAGCTGGCATAGTCTTTGCATCTCAATCAGGTTTACAGAAAACAAACCATGCAATGTATATTCTGTGGCTAGGAGGATATTTTGCCTTTCACCAACACGTCTTAAATCAGTGTAATATAGCATAATGTAATGATTTTATCTGCAAAGTATGCTCAGTATGTAAGATAATGATTCACATTTCCAGAAGGAACCTTTCATGGTTTCTGAAGAATGTTTAGTGAAATCTTTATGAGCCAATAGCTTCCAATGTTGCATCTGTTTATTTTTCTATATATTTGAAGCTGAAATACCGACCTTTTCATTTAAAAATCTCCAGAATTTTAGCACACAGTTCCAAAAGAGGTTAGTAGTGCTTAGTTCCTGAAATCGGTGAATTGACATCCCTGCAGACAAGCATATGGCCTTGAGTCTATATTTTGATTCAGTGTGTGAATCCCAGTCCTCTATACTTCTTATATTTTCAGCCTGGGCACCTGTCTTTTGTGCCATTTTTGAACTTACCATGACCTATCCCTTCAGGTGGCCAATTTTGGAAGTCCTGAGGGTCATTTATGGAATGTTCTACAGCCTGTGCTATACCTGAAAAGTATTAAAACCCTCAACCAAAATAACAAAAAAGTAAGTAAACCAAAGGTGGCCACAGTTTCTGGAAATCTATATGAGCAGACAATTGGTTCTGAATACTTGAGATCAGCTTAGAGCTCCTGCTTGCGAGAGCAATATCCTCATCCATATAATTCTTTGTAAAGTCCTAGTAATTAGTATTTAAAGTTCCAACAATCTCTTTATTCAAAATAAGACTTATTTTTAGCTACCTGGGAGAGCATAGGACATTGTGAAGCCTCTGAACATGGTTGAACAATTGTCTTCAATACTTGAGAGAGGATTATAGTGTTTGTAGTATTGCTCTCAAGATGTACTCTGCACTTCTGATTTTTCAAAGGAAATTTAAATTAAAGGCACAGCTATAATTAAAGTCCACAAGGACACTTACTCACTAATATGAAGTGCAGAATGAACCAGATAATAATAATAATAATAATAATAATAATAATAACAACAACAACAACAGCAACAACAAATGCATGAGATATATGTAAAACAATACAAATTAATACATGAAGGGAGAGGGGAACATCCTCTCTATTTTGTGTCATTTGAAGTAATTAAGAACTCTTAAGGTACCATTGTCCCAAATTTCAACCTTCTAGATTAGTTACAGTTGACACATGGCCTGTGGACTTTGTTCAGCCCCTGAATCATTTTTGTGACCCCACAAGGATCCCCACAGCCAAGGCTTCCCATACTGCATTGCTAGGGTGGCAGTGACACAATGATTGTTCAAATGTCACTTCAACTTTAATACATGGTGTACACTCCCTTGGATGATTTCTGGAAGCATTAACTGTTTCCCAATGAATATGCTGGCTTCTTGTTTTAATGCCCATTTCCACAATAAGCTCACCAAAAGGCAGTTCATGCCTTCCTGCCAGCTCTTGCTAGTCAGGGGATATGGCAATGCAGAGCCAGGAAGAAAAAGTCAAAGCATTTTGGTGGTTGGACATAGCAAAATGAATCCAGAAGCTGTTGTACATACCACCTTGCCCAGTGGGTTTGGAATCCCATGTGATTTTATCTACAATGCACCTAGTGAAGAGTTTTTTGAAGCCCTATGCTACTGCTGAAGCTGGTAGAAGACTTAACGCTAGCCTTTGAAAAGTTCCCCATCACCTGCCCTGTGCCATAGCTAAACTCATGAGTCAAAATACAAACACACCCATGTCTTGATCAAAATGGTACAGTGGGCCTATGTACATGACCTCGCTACCTGTCATATCTCCAAAATCCTTTCCCTATAATACTAGTGGATTGACATTTAATGAGTGCAACACATATACAGACACTGTCATGCTGACTCCTAAAACCAACTGAAGATGGATGGATGGTGATGATGCCTCAGGCATTGAAACTACTTCAGATACAACATTTACATTTTCCTTTCCTCCATTGCTGCTTGACCTGAATTTTGTCTTCCCGTATGGAGACGTGGAGAGGCACAAATTCCCTTAGACTTTAGTCATTGTCTTGAGACTTGGCAACTTTAATGCTGAAGGTTATACATACTGAGTGAAGGAGAGAGCCAGTGTGCTCTAGTGGTTTCAAATTTTGAACTTGGACTCTGGGAGACCAGCGTTTGTGTTACTATTTAGCCATGGGAATCCACTGGGTGAGTTTGAGCAAGTCACATTCTCATCCTTAGAGGTAGGCAAGAACAATTAATCGCTCAATAATTTTTGCCAACTAAATTATGATAGGTCCACCATAAATTGAGGTTCACTTGAAGGCTTATAACAACAACAAGCATTTCAAGTGCTGCAGAAGAGTACCAGCTTTCTTGGAAGAGATTTCATATCCCTCTTTTGACATATGGGATTATCACATGAAGCATTTACCATGCTGGAATCATTGCCCAAACACTTCAGAAGTGCAGAGGTGGGATAGCCAGTTGCGTTTCTGAAGCATCACTGAAGTGCATCCCATTCTTCTCTCATTGACAAATCATTCACTGATCAGCCATTTCTGTAATAACAGGAACTTCTGTTATTACAAAAACGGCTGTTCCGCAAACAATTTGTCGATGGGAGAAGAGAGGGACAGTGCAATGACACTTCAGAAGCACAACCAGCTATCCCACTTCCATGCTTCTGAAAGATTTGGGCAATGATTCCAGCACAGTAAGTGTCTTGTGTTATAATCCCCAGAGATCTGAACTATGCTTTGGGTTCCTTGGACACAAAATTTCACTTTGGGAAGTGTTGAAGTACTTTAACTATAATGAGCTTAACTTCAAATTCCACATTTCACAGAAGTACTCATAACCCATTTTTAAATCTATTTATCAATTATGGCACCTTGTGTTGAATCAGGCAGGCAAAACAATTCCTTTTATTTTATTCCACATTTGAATTATGTAATGTAATATTTGATCAAACCTGAACTGAAATTAAATTCCCATTCATCTCTAATTGTTTTCCAGTGTTTCATATTTTTGGAACCATATAAGTACTTTGTTCATTTGGAAATCCACTTTGTGTACATTTTTCATAGTTTCCAAGGAATCTGCAATTTTTATTGTGTTATGTTTTAATGTGTTTTAACTATTTTGAATGTGTGTTTTTATATCTGTAATGACTGGGCCTCCAGTCATTTGAAGATTTCTATCAGGCAATAAAGAGTTAAGCTGGGAGGGAGGTACATGCAAATGAGTAATTATCTCACAACTGACAGAAGGCTCACTTGGCCAATCAGTGAGCAGGAGTGGAAGCTTCCAACAGAGGGATATAAAAGGCCTCTGAGATCAGTTGGAGGAGCTTCTACAGTGGGGAGTCTGGAGTGAGAGTATCTCACTTGATGTGGCTCTTGCCGGTTGGGAAAAGCTGCAGTGTTGAGCCTGTGTCCAGAAAGCATACTTCAGGAAGGTAGTTTGTGCTAGGCCAAAGTCAGTAACTACATCTTAAGCCAATATAGGCCAGAAGATTCCATCTCTGCATCAGTACTTAGGACTGTGTCAGTTAGAACAGTTAGGCCTTATTATTTTTGTTTCTGTTGGCTTGTTTGAAATGAATGTCTGATAACTATATGTATTGTACTTGCAAGGTCAAAAGACCTTGTATGATTTATATTATTTTTGTTAATAGAATAAATATTTTCTTTAAAAGTATCTACTATTCCTACACTTCTTTACATATGCCTTAGTTTGGTTACCGCTTGCTTAGTTTAGAAAGGGAAGGGAACTCTAAATCCGTAACAAGTCCCAGTGTGTGTTAAGGAAAGGTTATTATAAATTCATTGGGTGGTGGCAGCATGATTCGAAGTTGTCCAAGAGTCTCATTCAACTTCGCAGGGAGTGTGAACCGAGAACAGGAGATTCAGAGAAGAATAAAGGATCTGCTGGGAATAAGTGCCAAGACAGGGCCACTGTTTGGGTTGTTTGGACCACAGGGATCATCACAATACCAAAATGTTGTTTACTTATTTTTAAATTTTTGTTTTAATTTTTATTTTTAGATGTACTTTGTTTTAACCCATTGCAAGCTACCTTGAATCCTGTTGAGGTTGAATCTATACTTAGGGTGAAACAAATGGCCCTTGGAGCTGCCCCATTTAGGCTGGACTGGGGGAGCAGCAAACAGGTGCACAGCCACAGTCCAGCCAGCTTCCACCCCAAATAGAAGCAGAAAAGATCTGCTCGTATTTGGGGAGGGAAAAAGCCACCCCTTTGCCTCTGGAGATGGATTTTCACCAGCTCTGGGGCATGGGGCATCTAAATGCCATGCCTCCAAGCTGGATAGAAGCTGGCCAGTGGGTAATCACCAGTGCAGCCTTTATCTGGTTTGGGACCATGACACATGTCTAAATGCCACACCCCCAAGCCAGCAAAAAGCTGGCTTTACCAAGCTCTCTGTTTCAGGCCATAGTCATGCTTAGAGCAGATCCACTGAAATGGGACAAAGTAGGGAGGATTGTTCTATGTCCTGTTATTTAAATAGATTTAGTTTTTAATAGAACTCCCTTCTTTGGGCAATTAAAATGAACTCCTCATCACTGCATTTAAAGAAAGGCCAGTAAAGGGTACTTTGCTGTGTTGTTTTTTTTAAAAATTTTGAATATATATTTCAGTATATTGTTAATGTTGTTGATAGTTAAATTGGTTTTTAATGACAATCTTTTGTATGCTTGATTTCATATTGTATGTGGTTTAGACTGGATGCTGATTTGTGTCTCAGTTCTGGAGGAATAAAATCTAAATAATGCTACCTCCGCCACCTTAAGTATGACAACATCTGATCCAAACTGCGATGTTAGAAGTATTCTTTGAACTCTCTACTTGGAGTGAGAGGTATACAAATGTCCTGTGTTCAGAATTTTTTTTTTCTGTAAATGGGATGGATTTTGACTCTGAATATACCATACTTCAGTATTTTTTAGATCATGGGGAAGGACACTATCAGTTGTAATACTGTTGTGTTACTATGTGAGATTTGAGCATCTGGCTATACAATAACTTTCTCCCTCAATAAACACAGTTTCTTACTAATATTTTTCTTCTTTTCTTTTCTCCTTCATTTACATGCTTCCCTTGGTGTAGCTCATCATTTAGGAATTGAATTCATGGGTAAGCTTTCACTCTCTATTTTTTCAATTGTTCTTGTTTTTATTAAAATTCTCAACAGTATTTTGTTATATACTAACTCTGTCAAACAATTTCAGTCACTTTATTGGATTCCAAATGAGACTATGCTTTATCACAATAAGACACAAAACAGCAACACTACAAATGTTTTATATTGTGTTAATATTGTGTTAATATTTTAAATGTTTGTGAAAAATATCTCTTTTTTAGTTGTTAAAGATACAATTGTTAACAAGTATCTCAGGATCGAGCTGAGAAAAGTCTACTTCAATTTCGCCTCTCCTGTCGTTTTTCAGTTCAAGGTGCTTTCTTATCTATGTCTTGAAGACAGAGGAATGATACAGAGACCCTATTGTCACAAAAAACTTTTTGTTTGATTTTTTTAATCACATAATCCTGAAAATTTAAATGACTAAAGAGCTTTGTTTCATCAGAATCATTGTTGTTAAGGGTTTCTTAGCCTTGGTAGCCTGTAAATTTTGTTATCTGTACCTCTGCAATTGTGAAGAGGCCTAGTTAAGGTCACCTCAGATATTGCCATACAATTTGGTTGTTAGAAGGCAGCTCTGAAAAATTCCAAGTGCATCTCCCTTAGAAGGTTCAAGGCCTTTGGTGTCATGATTGGTTAGTTTGGTTGCTCAAGGTAAAGGGGGAATATTAAACCTTCCCTTTTGCCCATCTGCCTATTTTTATGATGTATAATGGTTGTATATTCACTCTAATCTTCAAATGTGGAGACTTGACATCTACACATGCCTATATTCCTGTAGGCTGAAATCCTATCTATAGTATTCATATCTATAGTAAGATCAGCTATGTTTTTATCATTTTTGCCTGTTGTAATGTATGTACTAAATGAAAAAGCTTTACATAGCTTTCAGCATACGCTGAAAGCTGCACGGGGAGAAGGGGCAGTGCATCCCATAGGGATGGATGGGGCGTGCTCCCGTGGTGTACGCATGCTACCATGCTGCCATGTGCACGACCCCCATTCATTTAAATGGGAGTTGAGCATAGGTGGTATTTGCTTTATGCAGGGGAGTCCGGAACGGATCCCCCTCATAAAGCAAAGGTGCACTGTACAAATAACTGTCCCACCACCACCACCACGTTGTGAAAATAAATCTGTCTCTAAATCTGGGGCTGCTTTGGAGACTAAATCTAGTTTTGCTCACATATTTCTGTGTCTAGGGTCTTAGATTAGTGGCCCTGGTTCTTAGGATCTTGACCATAGACCAGTTTCACCCTTGGTTCTTAGAACGTGAGGAGTACTCATTATAGGTCTGGATTTTAATTTAGCTTGGAATGAATGGGGTGGCAAGAGTCTTCCTTGCTGGTTCATTGTTGACCCTTTGTGATTGGTATGTTACTGTAAGACACATAGATTGATGACTTTGAGAACCCTGGTATCAGATCAGATACTTTTACTGTAACATCCAGATTTACCTCTTTAGGCTGAAACAGATGGCCACAAAGGCACCCTCTGCCACTGTCCCAAGTAGGAGTGGAAAAGATCCGCTCCTTTTGGGGCTGGTTTTGGGCCATGTTAGGTGGCCCTTGTGCAACCCCCTTGTGACAGTAACTTCCATGTGCTTCACCTTGAAACCACCCCCATCTGCTTGGTTGACAGCTTCTGAGCATCTTGAGGAGTGCGCTGTAAAAACCCAATGCCCCTAAGCCGTCCAGAAGCTGGATTTTCTGGTCAGGCCCTTTGTTTTGTTCAAGCTGCTTGGGGAGGGACATTTTGAGCTGAAAATAATTAGAGAGCTAACCAGTCTTTTTCTGTGTATCCTTCTTCCATGCTGACATAGGCTATAGCAAGCTGTTTTAGGTTAAACACAAGGTACTGCAGAAAAAGATATAACTTTACCCTTATTTTGAGCCTTTAAAAGTCCTTTTGAAGATAAATAAGAGGCACTATTGTCAAATAAAACCCTTTATTTTATAACAGAAGGAGAATTTGAAACACAGCATGCCCTTTGTGGTCATCACCTCCGATGCAGTTTTGATATTCTTGGCCACTATAGTCAGCAGTAAATTTTTAACATGGAACATGTTTTAAAAGGATGGAAACAATGTTTCCACATTGTTCTCTACAGAGATATGTTCCTCAAAGTGCATTTGCCAGTTTAGGTTTATCCAGTTCACCCACAAAGAGGACACAGAGAAATGGGAAGAAAGCAGATTTCAAGTTATATTTTCAAGTTGTTTGCGTTAGTATCCGAAGTAATGACAGATAATTCTGCAATAAGGTCTCCAAAGATGAAGTAATCCATAGCAATGCTGATCTTTAGAGTAAAAGGATCAAAATGTGAACTCCCCCTTACAAATTAGGAGTGCCTAATTTACAGTAGATCCCATTCTCCTTGGAGTCTGAGACCAACTTAGCATGGAAGAATAATTTTACTTCCTTCCCAGCCACTATTAGTCCTCCCTTGGCAGACTCCAATACAAACTCCTTATCTTGTAAGGTAGAGAGATTATCATACATGGGGAATGCTGATAAATATGTAATTTTTTGCAACTATTCATTGCCTAATTTTGCTGCTGTTGTTTTGTTGAGAGGGAAGAACTAACAAGGACAGAATACAAAAATTATCTATCTATCTATCTATCTATCTATCTATCTATCTATCTATCTATCTATCTATCTAAAACTCATTTTAAGTAAGTGAAAAATCAAGATGATGCTTGTTGTAATGCAAGCCAAAGTAGGTTATTATCAAGGTTACACACCACAACTTTAAAGAACTGGAAAGTCAGAAAAAGAGTATGGCCAGAACTCAGGAAGGCAGTTTTGAATACCTAACTACCTTTGTTACATAGCTGTGTAGTGTCTAGTGGCCCACACACCTTCAGTCCTCATTTATGAGGCAGCAACCATTGTGAGCAACAGGAGTCTATTCCTCTGTTGAATAAGAAGCAGTTTTACTGTCATTTTCATATCCTTCCATATGCAATATCCAGTGTGACTGTCAGAAGCAGTGTCACTGTCACAGTTCATCCTTGCACTGAGAAAGGTGTGAATGTAAGCTTCTTGATCAAAAAGGGAAGAGACCACATCACTTCTTGATCAACAAGGGAAGAGACTCCATCACTCACAGTGGTTGATGTCTAGTAAGTGAGAACTGGGAGTCTTTCATGGTCCCAGCCACTACTAAACTATATGAGATGAATGTGTGGGATCATGAATATGAGGCAGTCACAAATACATAATTCTAGGTTATGCCTTTGTGAATCCAGCCTAGACCAGCGGGAACCATTTTGGCTTTGGTCAACAGAAGAGATATGCACAGCTACATGTGACTTCTTACAGGTCTTCCTGCTTCCTACAGTTGAGTAGAAATTGGGTGATCCCTAAATTCGATTAGCTGTTATCACCCACTAATTGTTCATGAAATTCAGAGACTTATTGGGAAGTCACTGTGGAGCTTACTGTGCCGTTTTTCACTTCTGGCTCTGCAGATGCTTCTTCTTTTCTTTCCATGGGAGATAAGGGATGTGAGACGCACACATGCACATACACTGGACACAGGCACATGGAGAGAGAGTGGAAAGGAGGAGCTCTTTTAAGGAAGGCTTTCATTCTAAGCAAGCAAACCTTACATTAGCAAAGGGCATCTTGTACGTGAAGGCACCTTTCTTCAGGCATTATTTAGGTGTAGTTACAAAGGGGCTCGACAGCCCCCCCCCCTCCAAAATAATGGTCTGGAGCTGTCCGTTTTCCCTCCAAACCGTACGGGCTCCCTCAGCTCAAAAAGAACCCAGTAAAAGTGGGTTCTTTTGGGTGCACGTGGGTGCCTCCATCAGTACGTCATTAGTGCACTGTGGCGTGTCAATGATGTAAGTGCAGTGCAGCGACATATGGACACTGCGCAGCCCTTGCATCATGAACACACGCCTTGTGTGGGTGGGGCCACACGGTCATGGCGGCGCCCATGCATACTAGGGTTCAAGAACGTGTGGTTGCTCCGTGCTCCCGGCCCCTAGTATCAGCGGTGGCACGTCGCTTTGGCCCGTGTGTACCGAGCCAAAGTTACAAAAACAGTCTCAAAACACATTCAGCTGAGGTTAAACAGAACTATAAGCCCTAACATTACTAGCGAAACCTTCCCTTTCTACACATAATATAATTGGTATCCTGGTTTATTGAATGTTCATGGAAAGAACATTTCAAGTCTTTTGAGTGTCCTAGTGCCATGTTTTATAACCTCTCACCTTGGAAGCATTTTAGACCTTTCACAATTCACATTAGCTGGTCTTCACAATAGGGCAATAGTCTCTCATGATCTCTGTTCATCCTAAGTGATGAAGACCTATTAAATGTAACCTAACCTATCATATCACTAATTATTTCACCCCACTGTTGTGTTGTCCAGTTAATGGGAGAACCCATTACTGCGTAACATTTCGCTAAAACAAAAGTGCATCACTGTTTCCCAGTGCCCCATAATATCAAACATATTCAGATGCTGACTTAGGGGCTCTACAGACCAGCACAAGATGAGCATCTAGTTTTGTCTTGCTAATGGAACTTTAAAAAAAAAATTGGAGTACTCACATTACCAGGAAGTGGAGGAGCTGGTCTGCATGAACGTCCCTCCAGTACTACCTGAACTGAAAACAGCTGCGTCTTGAGAAAAAGCAGGATTGTCATAATTTTGTACATCATCGTATTTTTTTCCTCCCAAATCATTTTTAACATCTTTGCCTGATGAATAAGCCAGTGGAGCTTTCAGAGATTGCAACATGTATTTTCTGTATTTTGGTTGGCTTGCAAAGGTATCACTGTTTGGTGCATTTGGGATGTTACTGTACTTTTTCCTTCTACTTTATTCTCACAACAATCCCAAGAGACAGGCCAGGTTGAGAGAGAGTGGAAAGTTGTCCAGTGAATTCCATGGCTATGTTGTGACTTGAATCAGGGCTTTTTGAGTCCCAGTCTAAAACCCTAAATACTATACCCCACTGCTCAAGCAACAAGTGGATTAGAAATGGACACCAAGGCTGCAATTTATATCCCGAGCCCTTGATATTAGCACAATTTTTTTTGCTCTTTCATTGTACAGAATGAGAAGTTTCAAACATCCATAAGATGCCTCTGATTATTTGACCCCTGAACACTGTGTTTGAAATATGTATGTTTAGACAAGCAATGAAGCAGGCCACAGGAGCAGTAGAAGAGTACCACACAAGACTGAGACATTTGGCAATGTACTGTGCACATGAAGATACTGACTTCTGCCCTATCTGTATGGTCCAGAATATGCTGGAGGAAGTCTGAAGTATACTGGTCCTGGAACTCCCCTGGCTTCCCCCTGTTACCTGGTGCTCCTGTTGCAATGCTGGGTGGCTGTATGTCATGCATCACTCCCTATGAGGTAAGAATGAGGTGCCCAGCCTGATCACATGACTGGGAGCCTCATTCTGACCTCACAGTGAATGATGTGCCACCATAGCAGCCACACCAGGCAACACACTGGACACATTGTAAATAGCTGCTTGACATCACAACAGTAGGCTCTGGATGCTTTGTGAAGATCTGGAACATAAGACTAGGTTTGTTTGTTTTTAATTATTATGGAGGGGTAATACCTTGAGTTTGATGCTGAACTGGCTGGTTGTTGTCCAGACTGTTCACACCAGAACCAAAGTTTGGGCCTTCTGTTGTCCAGACTCCCTTGTGAGAAGAAAGGGGATGGATATTTTGTTTAGCCTTTGTCATAGACTGTAGAGCACAGCTATTCAAGCCATTTGAGAAAGCTCAGTAGTTGTGATACTGCACCAGTTATACTGGTAGAGCTTGCATGCTCTGGGGAAGTAGTTGAAATGCAAATATCTAGCCCTGAAAAGTCTGATCAGCATGTAGAAGAAAAAGATTAATGTTGCAGAGTCAAAAAGGAATATGCATCACAAACCTATGTATATTTACTTGGAAATATAGTGCACTGTGTTCATTAAGGTTCATTCCCAAGTAAGAGTATCCAGAGTTATTGCCTGAAACAATCAAATCTAGAACCAAAAATGAATCAGGTGAGAACAGAAGTCTTTGATGCTGATGCAGTAGTGGCAACTATCTTTTTCCAAGGCTAGGAATGGAAACCACATTAATTAAGATTTTTGTTTTTACAAATACATCCAATTTGTGTTCTATGAGATTATTAATAAAATTGGGTTTATTTTTTTAATTTCCATCATCAGAAGAAACCCTAAGTCAGATTTTGTTGTTACCTCTGTTATTAAAGACAATATTATATGCACACATTATACAAATGCATGCTGCTGAGAATGTATATACTTGAAAGATGCACAGGGATGTGATTTAAACAATGTAAGAAAATGCTTTAAAATTGCATGTATATGGAAACTACCTACCCATATATGCATGAATTTCCATACCAGAAGGGGGGGAAGTCTCACAGGCTGATATATAACTTGGAAAAGATTTCACATCTCTATAAAATTAATTTCTTGTGAAATGGGAAAAAAATGAATTCTTGTGAGGGAAAGAATAGTTTTGTAAAAGTTATGTAGAATGATGCATAGAATGAAAAAGCACAAACAGGCGAAAAGCCTCAGTAAACCAAATAAACCAAAATCTGAATAATGAATAGGATTCTGTCCTTTTTGTCTTTTTTTTTTTAAGAAGACAAAAATAGCAATCCCAAACACTGACATGGAAACTAAAATATTTATGAATAAGCTACGAGCTAATGTGGTTTAATGATCTGAGCATTACCCTGGCCCCAGAAGTCCCACCTGAAGGTCCCACCCACCCCAGTGTGGGGAAATGGCTGTGCAGCTGGGTGAAGCGCCATACAGGCCGTGGAAATTGCCACTTTCTGCCTGTTCAGAGAGCCTCCCGAGTTCCGGAGCAGCACCCACGTGGCCCCAAGGAGCGCCTGCAGGGTCAGCCCTCCCAGGGACATCACTGCTCCCACCTCTTCCTGCCTCCTTCATCACCTTCTTCCATCCTCCTCTTTCTCCTCCTCCTCCCACCTCTTCTTTCCTCTTCTTGCTTCCTTCACCCTCTTCTTCCTTCTCCTTCCTGCTGCTCCTCCTCCTCCGCAGTTTCTTGCTCCTTCCTCCTCCCACCTCTTCTTTCCTCTTCTTGTCTCCTTCGTCCTCTTCCTTCCTCCTCCTCTGGGGCTTCTTCCTTCCTCCTCCTCCTGCCTCTTCTTTCCTCTTCCTTCTTTCACTTAGTGGGAGGAAGCCACGGAGGAGGAGGTCAGGAGGAGGGAGGAAGCAGCGGTGGTGACAGTGGAGGTCCCTTGCCGTCAGCCATCCACCAACTCAGGTAAAAGCAGGAAGGGAGGGAGGATGCATCAGGTCAAGTCCCGTTGTTCCCAATGGTGGCGCAGCCACACCACCATTGAGGACAATGGGATTTGAGTATCCATGGATTTTGGTATCCAGAGGGGTGGTCTGGAACAGATGCCCTGCAGATACCGAGTGCCCACTGTAGTTGTTTTTGTGTAGGGGGTCAAGGGAAGGATTTTCAGAAGCGGCTTTACCACTGCTTCTTTTAAACAAGCTGGAAATCGGCCTTCCCTGAAAGATGTATTAATTATATGTCTTAATGTACAGTGATAGGTGACTTCAACTATACTGGTATTTGAGGGAAGTCAAACACAGCCAAAAATTTAAGGTCCAGCAAATTTGTTTCTTCTCTGACAGGCAATTTCATTGTTCAAAACATGAAAGAGGCAACAAGAGCATCAGATATTTAGAACTCATCCTAACCAACAGGGACAACCTGATTAATGGGGTGCAAGTGGTGGAATCCTTAGGTAGAGTGATCATGTTCTCCTGGAGTTTGTTATACAGTGTAAAGGAGAAGCCAAGCATAGTCAGACAAATATTTTGGACTTTAAGAAAGCTGATTTGAACTAACTGAGAAATACTTGGGGTGATCCTGTGGTCAGGAATACAAAAAGAGAAGGGAGTTAAGGATCGATGGAAGTTTCCAAAAGGGAGATACTGAAGGCAAAATTTAAAACAGTTCCAATGAGAAGAAAAAATGAAAGATGTCTCAAGAAACTAGGATGGCTGGCTAAAGACCTTTCAGCTGATTTATGTTTTAAAAGGGATATGTATAAGAAATGGAAAAAGGGAGAAATCACCAAAGTAGAATTCAAACAAATAGCTAGCAAGTGTAGGGGGAAAGTCAGAAAAGACCGAGTGCAGAATGACCTCAAGAATGTTAGAGAGGTTAAGAAAAATAAAAATGGCTTGGGGAGGGGTGATTAATAGCAAAAGGAAGAAGGAAATGGTAAGGCCATTGTGTGGAGAAGACAGAAAAATGCTAACAAGGGAGAGAGAGAAAGCAGAATTACTCAACACCAACTTTGCCTCAGTCTTCCCACAAAAGGAGAACTGTGCTTAACCTGACTAAAATGGAGCAGAGGACGTAATAAGATAAATGTAGCACAGGATAGTTAAAGATAATAATTAAAGTCTAAATGAATTCAAGTATGTAGGGCTAGATGAACTACATCCAAGGGTATTAAAAGAATTGGCAGAAGTAATCTGAGAGCCACTGGCAATAATCTTTGAGAATTCTTAGAGGAGATGTCCCAGTGGACTGGTGGAGGGCAAATGTTATATCCTTCTTCAAAAGGGGAAAGAAAGAGGACCCAAACAATTATTGCCCTCGATACCAGGAAAGATTCTAGAGCAGCTCATGTAAGCATTTAGAAAGGAATGCCATAATCGCAAACAGTCAACAAATCATGCCAGACTAATCTTATCTCTCTTTTTTGATAAAAATTACCAGCTTGGTAGATGAAGGGAATCCTGTGGATATAGCATTTCTTGATTTCAGTAAGGCCTTGGATGATGTTGCCCATGATATTCTTGCAAGCAAGCTAGTAAAATGTGGGCTAGACAATGCATCTGTTAAATGGATTTGTAATTGGTTGACTGGCCAAACCCAGAGGGTGCTCGGCGATGGCTCCTCTTCATCCTGGAGAGAACTGGCCAGTGGGGTGCCACAGGGTTCTGTCCTGGGCCCAGTACTATTCAATATCAATGACTTGGATGAAGGAGTAGAGAGCATGATGATAAAATTTGCACATGACACCAAATTAGGAGTAGCTAATATCCCAGAAGACAGGATCAAAGTTCAAAATGAGTTTAAAAGATCAGAAAGCCAAAAGTAAAAAAATGAATTTCAACAGGAAGATATGTAAAGTACTACATTTAGAGTGAAAAAAAATGAAATGGACAGACATAGGATGGATGACACCTGGCTCAGACTACGTGTGAAAGGAATCTTGGAGTCCTAGTAGACCACAAATTGAACATGACTCAGCAATGTGATGATGCAGCTAAAAAAGCCAATGCAATTCTAGGCTGAATCAATAAAAGTATAGTATCTAGATTGAGGGAAGTGATAATAAAAGTCTATTATGCTTTGCTCAGCCCTCACCTGGAATACTGCATCCAGTTTTGGGCACCACAGTTCAAAAAGGATGTTGACAAGCTGGAGCATGTCCAGAGGAGGGTGACCAAAATGGTGAAATGTCTGGAAGCCAGGCCCTATGAGTAGGGAGCTGGGTATATTTAGCCTGGATAAGAGAAAGTTAAGAGGTGATATGATAGCCCTGTTAAAAACATGTCATGTTGAGGATGGAGCAGGCTTGTTTTCTGCTGGTCCAGAGACTAGGAGCTGGAGCAATGGATTCAAACTACAGGAAAAGAAATTTCAGCTCAACATTAAGAGCAGCTTGTTGACAGTAAGAGCTGTCCAAAAGTGGAACCCGCTCCCTCAGAGAGTGGTGGAGTCTCCTTCTTGGAGTTCTTTGAATAGAGGCTGCATGACCATCTGTTGGGGGTGCTTTGATTATGTCTTCCTGCATGGCAGGGGGCTGGACTAGATGGTCTCTTCCAACTCTATGGTTCTATGATTCTCTGATCCTCCCCCCCTCCCTTTCCATCCCTATTTGCCACATCTCAAAAAGATCTCACAGAGATGGAAAAGGTACAGAGAAGCACACTC
Organism: Sceloporus occidentalis; assembly: GCA_023333645.1. Classification (NCBI taxonomy): domain Eukaryota; kingdom Metazoa; phylum Chordata; class Lepidosauria; order Squamata; family Phrynosomatidae; genus Sceloporus; species Sceloporus occidentalis. The sequence continues at coordinate 113,160,519 of JALMGF010000002.1, read as the reverse complement.
CTAGGATAGTTGTCAGAAATATTGACTACTCTGGATTTTCAGAAGTAGGGAGACAGAAAGATAGATGCTGTATGTATTTGGGTTTCCTTGGGGATCAGAAGTTTAACCTGCATGATACCAATGAATGGGACAGCTCTCTTTTATACAGAACCTCACATGCCATTGAGTGGCTACCTGATACTATAATGTGTGGTGACTTGCTTCGTTAGGGTGGGGAAAAGCCTGTCACTTCTCTTAGTTTGCCTTATTTTTTAAAAATTTTTTTTGGAGACAGTTTTAAATGTGCGGTGTAATGACTGGGCCTCCAGTCATTTGAAGACTTCTGTCAGGCAATAAAGAGTTAAGCTGGGAGGGAGGTACATGCAAATAACTAATTACATCACAACTGAAAGAAGGCTCACTTGGCCAATCAGTGAGCAGGTGTGGAAGCTTCCAACAGAGGGATATAAAAGGCCTCTGAGTTCAGTTGGAGAAGCTTCTGCAGTTGGGAGTTTGGAGTGAGAGTATCTCACTTGATGTGGGTCTTGCTGGTTGGGAAAACTGCAGTGTTGAGTCTGTATCAAGAAAGCATACTTCAGGAAGGTAATTTGTACTAGGCCAAGGCTAGTAACTACATCTCAAACCCATCAGCAGATTCCATCTCTGCATCAGTACTTAGGAATGTGTCAGTTAGATCAGTTAGGCCTTATTAATTTTGCTTGCTTGAAATGAATATCTGATAACTGCATGTATTGTACCTGCAAGGTTAAAAGACCTTGTATGATTTATATTATTTTTGTTAATAGAATAATTATTTTCTTTAAAAGTATCTGCTATTCCTACACTTTTTTGCACATGCTTTAGTTCAGTTATTGCTTGCTTAGTTTAGAAAGGGAAGGGGACTATAAATCCTTAACAAGACCCAGTGTGTGTTAAGGAAAGGTTATTATAAATTAACAGAGTGGTGGCAGTGTGATTCAAAGTTGTCCAAGAGTCTCATTCAACTTCACTGGGAGTGTGAACCGAGAACAGGAGATTCGGGGGGAAATAAAGGATCTGCTGGGAGTAAGTGCTAAGACAGGGCTGCTGTTTGGGTTGATTGGACCACAGGGAGCATCACAGCAGGTCAGGTAAAATACCACAGGAAGGAAAAATGCACAAGTGAAACACGTCAGTTACCATGTCAACTTAGCTGTAGCTCTACCACCCTCAATTCAATTTGTTTCCATCTAGGCTAATGGCAACATGAAGATAAGGATTGTTTTGACACACTCATGAGAGAACCTTCTAAAAAGTGGAGCATATGGAAAGATTTGGACACTGGCTTTTGTGATATATTTGTTTTCTACACAAATATTCAAGTATTTCCTCAGTACAATAATAGTAGAGTTCTATACTTGTCATGACTGCTCAGAAAAAAGTGGAACAGCTCCATGGGACTTTATTGCCAGAAAAGTATGTATAGGTTTGAAGCTTGAAGTTCCCACCGGGGAAAAAGGGGTAATGGTTATATTAAGCTGTCTAAGTATATGCTTGTATTATTCACATCTACCACTTGCAGTATATGAAACTAGTGATTTGTCAACTGTCATCTAAGGAAGCCAAGGATTCTCTGGAAACATATCAGGATTCTTCTTAGGAACAACTGTAATGGAGGATTATTTGCCCTGGGAAAACAGCTTTCTTGCCAGTACACACTTTGCTGCTGCAGTATTTAGCTACAAAAGAAAGGAAGGTGTGCTCTAGGATAAGTGTAGTAAATCCTCCTTCTTCCTCCACTTTCATGTTCTGCACTGCCTTAAGTTTACAACCTTGGAGGACCACAAATTGGCATTAAGTGGGATTGCAGGCAGCGGTGGGTAAAGCCACTCTTATTCTTTCTTTATCATCTCTCTTTATCATCTCTCTCTCTCTCTCTCTCTCTCTCTCTTACCCTTTCTACCTTTTCCCATCTCAACTAAGCTACTGACAAAAACTGAAAGTATATTTAATGAAGTAATCCAAAATGCCACATCCATTTGAGTGAAAACTCATTTAATGACAAGACTAAACCACAGAGTAGATCCACCATCTCACTGACTTCAGAGCCCCCAGTCATCACTGTTTTCACTGAGCTTCTGAATGATGCAGATGTTGTGTATGTGAAATGAAGGAATAGGTTTCAGGCTGATTGGATTTACCAGTAATTTTCCTTTACATAAGGCAAGGCAGATGCCCAACATATCGCAAGCTTGACATCTACATTTTCACCCAAGGACCAACATTAAAACTGAACTTGCCACTTCATCTCCATACACAAAACATTTTGAATTTCAATTGGCATTCTCTCACACATCCAGCTTTTATAAGTCTGTCTCTGGACTCTCCAGCCCACCCCATGAATCTGAGTAAGTGGGCTCAAGTCTATGAAAGCTCATGCTACCAACTTCTTTCTTTCAGTTAGTCTCAAACTGAATCCCACAAGTTCCCTTTGCATATGCACAACTCCGTAACTTCTCCCAGAATCCCTTGCAATACTCAAGGATTCTGCAGCAGAAGCACATGGGTTTCTTAGTAGTCATCTGTGTGGATTGTTGTTGTTCTTATTGTTGTGTGCCTTCATGTCATTTATGACTTATGGCAATCCTAAGGCAGACTTATCATGGGGTTTTCTTGGAAAGTTTATTCAGAGGGGTTTTGCCATTGCCATCCTCTAAGGCTGAGAGCATGTAACTTGCCCAAGGTCACCCAGTGGGTTTCATGGATGAGCTCAGAATTGAATCCTGGTCTCTAAAGTCACAGTTCAACACTCAAACCTCTCTGCCACACTGGCTTCCTATCTGTGTGGATATATTCCTTGAAATGAAACAGTTTGAAAAGTAGTTCTTTAAAGGGAACTGTAGAGGATACCCCCCCCCCCCCCAAAATAATAAATTATGAAGCCTTAGCCCATGCTTTGTTGGGTGGCTGGTCATAGGGAAAAGAAAGTAGAGACAGTTGTTTTTAAATGTACCTTATAAGTCCCCATGAAGCAGGAGGTGTTTTAAGCTGCATGTCTGAATATGCCCTAAGTAACTACAATTAATGGGAAAAGGCCCAATGTGAACTGAAATATTTTAGCTCTTCAGCTGATAACACAAGAAGTGAATGTGACAAAACAGTTGTTTGTAAAGACCTTTAGTGCATTTGGAAAAATGCATTTGTTAGGGTCGGAAATTGGCTGCATCTCCCTGCTGAGCGTACCTGTGTTTCCTCGGCAAAACATAATCTGTGAAATAAGTAAACAGAAGAAAGAGAGACCATGAGTTTCAGTATGTCAACCAAATTTTGAACTGGAGGAGGATTGTAAGCAAAAAGCCAGAAGGTGCTGATCTACCTATTAATGCAATACTTCATGATGCAGTCTGCTGCAAAGGGTTGTCCCTCCTCAGAAGTAAAATTTCAAGGGAAAGGGGTGGCTGCATTACTGTAAATCTGAGATCCACAGCTAACATAAGAAAGAGCTCTATCTGCTTCAGCAAAGCCAACAGGAGATACAATCCATTGTATGTATGTCTGCATGTATTGTATAAAATTTCCTTGAAGACCAGTATCAACAGAAAGAAAAAATAGGGGGTGGGAATGTAAGTAAGCTCATTATAGATCAAAACAGGAAGATCCTTGAATACGTATACACCAAGTTTACCCAGAAGTATGTTTGAATAATTCGTATTCTGATAATTTCAGCTTTAGGACTTTACCACCTGAGGTAGTAAATTGCAATTGGAGAATGATAATTGTGCCTTTGGCTTGAGCTTTTCACATAACATTGGCATCTTCTATTGTGGGTTACTTTTTGGATAGTGTTTCTTTTCATTAATACAAACATTCTGGTAATGATCTAGTATCCCACTGCTTCTATGTTAACATTTGCAGTGTGATAATTGAATTCTATTTTAGTGCTGATTTTGGGTAGACAGGAGATGGTCAGTGAGCAGGCTATAAGTATGGCTTAGGTGCCCCTTCCTTACCAGTAAACAGAGAAGAGCACAGAAAGGGTGGACATTTCCATTCATTTTCCTTTCAATTGGCAAAGTAATTGAGAAATTTTTGATTCCCTCCCCAACTGGGGCTTCTGAGAGAAGCCAAGAAGAGAAAACTTTGCTCACTGCCTCCCATCCCACCTCCTTCTGCAGATGAGTTTTGGGCTACATCCACACTGTAGAAATTATCCAGTTTGATACCACTTTAACTGCCATTGCTCAATGCTATGCAACTCTGGGAATTGTAGTTTTGTGAGACATTTAGCCTTCTCTGTCAGAGACCTCTGGGGCCACAACAAATTACAATTCCAAGAATTCCATAGCATTGAACCATGGCACTTAAAATGGTGTCAGCCTGAAGTACTTCTGCAGTGTGGATGCAGGCTTATTTCTCACACACACTCACACATGCCTGGAAATCTAGGTGGACAGTTAAAAAGGCCTTTATTTCATTACCTATGTCCTGCTGTTCTTGTTGCTAAGCTTCAGACTTGTTTATTCACTGGCGGACAAATTGCTACATTAGCTGCTGGATTTCATCTGTAAGTGATTAATCAAATCTGTCCCAAATCAAGAATCTGCTCTCCCATCAAGGAAAGAAAAGGCCTTTTAAAATGTAAAACTGATTCCATTTTATTTTATATTCCTGTGGTAGGAGATCTGTGTGTGTGCCCCAAACTAGGGAAAGGAGTGAGGATAATGTCTTAAAGGAGGCAGTGAGTGGGCAATCCCAAACAATGTGTGATAAGATGTTAGGATGTGAAGGCTGCAGTGCCAGAAAGGTTCTATAACGTGCAATAGCAAAAAAACTGCTTGCTATTTTATTCTGTTCTCTGACTATTTTAGCAAGAGAACAGCTTTGTGTGATAAAATTCTTATTTTCATACTCAAGTTTACTATCTGAGCCTTCCTCAGAACAATGGTGATTAGAACATTACTGATGGCTTCTTCCTATGGTCTGTGGAATGTTTCATTTAATCAACAGGAATCTGACTCCTCTAGCTTTTGAAACAGTCAGGCTAGTAAACTGCTTGCAAGAGTTTTCTTAATTTTGTTTTGTTTTTTTTAAAAGGAAGGTGCTTAGTAAAATACTATTCTGATAAAATATTTAGTTGTACTGAGCTCCAAATGGCTGTAACTGAAAAATGTTTGGGGACACTTATTATGTGGAAAGGCAGTTATTGATATGTGGATAGCAAAACATTGGTATCCTATGCTTAGCTAACCAAGAACAAATCAGATTAGTTGCTATAGCATCAAATTATTCAGAGGTAAATGCCATGGCCTTTTTGCTTAACAATATGCTAGAAAAACACATTTGTGATACATTATACTTCAGAGTTAAAGGCAAATCTCAACAGAAGCAGCAGGTGAAATGGCAGAACACAGCCTGGCCAATAACTTTAGTGATCACATTGCCTCTGCATCTTATTGTAAATATGTGAAAATTAACATCCCCCACTCTGAGATTCATTTTTCTAGAGATGTGGGAAAGATGTCTTAACATCCAAAGGATGGGAACTCAACTGCTTGTTATGAAACGTCAGTGGCACAGTAAGATATTTCATAATGGGGGGGGGTGCTTTTATAATCTGGTACATTTCTTCTCCCCAAAAGACCCCTTACTGAGTCTGTAAATCTATATTTACTCCCACTCTTTTTAAGTGATGGTTGTTAACTGCTGCCAAATTGACTTCATCAGCCGCCCTCCTCAGGTCTTGTGGACTTAGAGCCATGGCTTCTTTGATTGTGTCTATCCATCTGGAAGTCTGTCTGTCCTCTTTTCTTACTGTCTTCCAGCCTACAAAGCATTATTTTCTTTTCTAGTGAGTCGTGTCTTCTGTGGAACATCTCACTAAAAAACAAATAGTTTCCATAATTTTGTTATAGTAACAAACCAGCCTCAAAAATTACAAGATAAACAATTGCAAAGTGAAAGGACACAAATTAGAATCTGAGTACCATAAATATAATGGCATAAAAAGGAACTCATTAGAGCCTATGAGTACTGATAGAAGTATTAAGGTTTTCCAGCTGATTCCTAGCAAAGGATGCTAAAACATGAAATGTTGCCACCTTAAGAGTAATGTCATTATTGATTGTAAATGTAGAAGGATACAGAAAAAACAACAACATGGACACAATTTAGAAAATCTACCAAAATTGGAGTCATGTGTATATATATGAGTATTGCCCATCAGATAAGACAGATGGCAAGGCATTAAAATGAACCAAAGTGGAAGCTCTGCAGTATTTAGGGACCTCTAGAAGAGCCATCATAATATAGTGGTTTGAGCATCAGACTATGTCTCTGGAGACCAGGGTTTGAATCACTGATCAGCCATGGAAACCCACAGTATGACATTGGACAAGTCACACACACTCAGCCTCAGAGAAAACAATAAGTTCACCTTAGGGTTGCCATAAATTGGAAACTTGAAACTTGAAAGAACACAGCGCAAAGAGGTCATAAAGATGATTGACTGGAGCAACATTTTTGCTATAATTCCCAGTGGCTGAGTATTTTGAAATCCCTGTCCTTACTTTGTTTAAAGCTAATCCCAGACCCTTTGCTTCATTATGTCTGGCTGTCAGAAACCCCAAGTATAATAGAACTAGAGGGAGAAATCCATATTGATGTAGTTTTTTCTCCACGGCTTATTAGGTTTGCACATAGGAATCCTATTCACCTCAAGACTAATTTGGCCATTTGGATCTGAGCCTGATTTGATCTGTATTGCTTTGGACCCAATCCATTCTAATCCAGATCCTTAATCAAAAGCAAGGTATTGGAATGCTAGTCTTCCTCCCCATTTACTTGCAAGGGGAAACAAAAATGACTGTAATGCTTTGAGATGTTGTCCTTTCTTTCACAGCAGAACAGGAATAGCTGGAAAGAACTTGAGTGCACCCCTTTGCCAGTAAATGTCTAGGAAGGTGAAGATGTGTCCAGGGGTCATCCCGCTGCCCTTACAAACCCAAGGAAGAAGGAACAGCCCCAGACCACCACTGTCCCATTGCCTGGAGCTTTCCTGTTGTTGTTAAAATTATTATTTTTACTTTAGGATTTCCAAATCAGTCCAAAGAATTTTGAACTGTGCTGTTAGGCTTCAAAACTAAAATGGGCCAATCTGATTTGATCTGGAGCTGGTACGCAACAGTCTGAATCAGTCCAATTCGCTTTTTATTCTAGATTCAGCTAAATCAGTTACAAGGTCCAAGTTGTTATTATTCAAAAGGAGCATTCTCCCAAATCTGTGACAAAACCAAAGTCAACAGCATAATCTATAAACTATTTTATGGACTGAATATATAAAACCAGGTCACATGTGACTATGAACTAAATACTGCCCTAGCAGGAAGGTAGTACATTAGCAGGTGTCTGCAAAACAAGCTAGCATCTGGCATTTTTATTATGTCAGCATTACTGAAATAGGGTATGCTATACATAAATTTTCCTTAAGGTATATTTTAATCTTATTATTGTCATTCAAGAATAATAAACTGGAATTCTTCCATCCCATGCTGTAAATTAACTGTTGGTCTTCTTGGGAGGTGCCTTTATATGTCTGTTGTGTGAGTTGTACAATCAGCATGTAGAGGAAAATGTCAGAAATCTCGCCAGCTACAGTACATTGTACTTCTGGCAAGGAAGCCTCTGGAACTGATTGGCTGAGTTGGTACAATAGCTTGTGACATTTTAGATATTATTTTGGGTGATAAAGCTGTTGCAACAAAAGATTCAGTTTCAGTTTGACTGTGATTAAAAGCTGATATAGGTCTGTGGAAAGAAAAGTAGTGTGGATGAAGCTTAAATTCTCTAAACTCTTTTTTTTTAACCATATATACTTGTGCACAAGTTGACTTTGTGTATAAGCTGAGGCAAGGTCATAGGGTCAAAAGCATGGATTTTGATATGACCCATGGATAAGTTGAGGGTAAAATTTAGGGGCATGTAATAAAGGACGTAAAGGGGAAAACCTCTCCCAACCACCAAACAGCACTTCCCAGGTGATGGATGAGAACATTTTAACATTGGATTGAGAAGGGAAGGAAATGGAGTTAAATGGGGTATTTGGTGGGGAGAGGTTTTAACATCAGATTGAGAAGGAAAGTGGAGTTAAATGGGGTGTTTTGTGTGCAGATCCAGAGGTGGAGGAGGAGGATGGGGCGAGAAGATTTTAACATTGGATTGAGAAGGGAATCACCTCTCCCCCCCCCCCAACCACCACCACCACACACACACACACACAGAGGTGCATTCCTGCCTGGGCAGCTCCTTCTGAAATCACTGCCGAAGCAGAGAGAGCGGGGCATAGGGGCAGTGCTTCTTATATGAACTTTCTAAGCAGCATTATTTATTGAGCCATATATAAGTTGACCAAGGATTTTATGGTCAATTTTTGGCATAATTTTTTCATCTTGTAGCCAAGTATGTATGTTAATCCCTTTTGACACTGTTTTGTTGGTAATTATTGCTTTTTCATGAGTTAATTGCATGGATATGACCAGGGATTGTTCACTTAATAGGATGATCTTACAACATACTGTTGCCAAGAAAATGTTATGTGATGAAATGATTGAAAGCACATGAGGGCAATTGATAGTGAGAGGAGTTGAGAGCAAGGGCCAGTGAGGGAACTCATGCAAACAGCTGAAGATTAATGCCATACTGTCAACAAATTGTTGAAATGGCAGGAAAGTTATTAATGCAGGTGATGTTCATGATAACTGAGTCATCTTAGGTCAAATCTAATGCTGAACCTGGTATTTAAGGAAATGCTAATAAAACTTCTGAAAAATCAGGAAACAGTGTCCACATATCTTCAGGACTTCTGGGTTCGGTTTTGTTTTCTATAATTAGAAATGTAATTAAAGACTGTGTACAATTTAAAAAAGAAGAAAAGAAATTAACATTTTTATTGCAGACGAATGTTCTTCTTCTAGTTCATGGTTGGGGGAGGAGGAACAGGAATTGTTGTTGTGGTTGTTACTGTTATTTCCTTTAGATTTTCCCCTTTGATTCCTATGTAATATCCTCTTATTTCCAAGTGTGTGGATAATTGCACATGAGTATGACTATAGTGCTACTGAAAATAAGACTCTGAAAGTACATGTTGTGCATAGCTATGTTTCCTTTGTGACCTTGAATTATATGCTTGACAGCAGCAGTAAAACTTTGATTTTGCCAAGCTGAAGGGGTCACCTCTGCTGATGGTGAGATCAGCAAAACTCTTAAAACTATATGTGCTGCTTTGCAACTAAAAATGAAACTTGTTTCTGGACAACACATTTGTTCCCTTTCCTGCCCATGTTGCTGTGTGATCAGTCTCAACATGAAGGACTTTTCACTGAAAATCACTTTCAGATGGAAGACTGATTATATTGAATATTTTTTTCTGTAATCAATTACCTGTTAAATATCACTGAAGTAAGTATGAAGTGAGAAAGTAATAGATGTCAATTTGTATTGCATTATAATTGTTCAATTCTGGATACCGTTATCCTCAAGAACCAAACAACAATAGAAGAAATATCTCGATAGTTGAATTGGGAATGGTTAGAGTCAAAAATAATGAATTAAGAATTTCTCAAAATATGGATCCCAGCTGAAGATTATATCTTGGCATGTCAGAACGCACTGTGGGTTTTTGAATGGATTTAAGAAGTGAAGAATCTAGATTCCATTGCCTAGGACAGGCCACCAAATAGGCTGGGAGTTGGAACTCCCCAGTGTGCCATCACAGTGTGCAAAGCAGGAAACAAGCATTCAGTCAAGTGCAGCATGTTCAGCACCGAGGACAGCTCTAAAAACAAGTAAATTAATTTCTCTCACACGTCTCAGAGCTTGGAAAGGCTCTTATAGCAACATCTCTCCTCCTGCTAGGCTTTCTCCCCTCAATGAGGAGTTAGGATATTTAAGAGATAGTTTTCTCATGTGTAAGCACATATTTCATTGCTACATTGTGATTTTCATATGAATTCACTGGCAGGAATGGTAAAACTGAGTGCCTACAAAGATTTTGGTAAAAGTATGTTTTGGGGGGCTTTCGGGAGTCTGGCTCCTATGTCTTACACAGAAATTAGGATTGTGATCCATGCCTAGCTGTTCCACAGTGGGGATGTAATTCTTCCTTAATTTAATTCTTGAAGGAAGAAATGAGTTATTTTAGCAATTTTCTCTCCAATTTTCAGCTACAAAAATGGGTAGCTTTTGAAGACTATTCACATTTCATGACTTATTCTGCACAATATTTGTTTGGATTCTTTTGTACCAAAATTATGTTTTGTATTCCAAAATCCATATGTAGACTTGGCACAGAATAAGTCTCTAACTGCAAAGATTCTTGTCAATCCATGAGTATTGTCATCAGGGCTTCCCAACACTTGACGAACATTTTCTTTCAACCCCTAATCCCCAGGCCATGTTTCCGGAGTACATATAGCTCCAGATCACTGTTCCTGGAAATCATGACTTTAATTTATATTAAACTCCTTAAAATGGCAACTGCAGGCTCTTCTAACTTCTTGAAATCATAAAAAATTGCTGTAAATATTACCTATATGTAAGAAATTTGTTCCATCAGCTTTTTTTTTTCTGGTAGATTTCTACAATGTGCACTTAGCACAGATACAGTCTGTGTCTGGAAATCCTAACATATTTGTGATGCACTGTATTAAACAAAATAAAATGCAACCCATGGCATGCAAACATTTTTTTAATGTGGAAAAAAATTCCTTGCATTCCTAAAATTGATACACAAAGACCTTAATCAATGTTTTTGTCCCTCTAGAAATGTGTACATCAAAAAAATGGAGAAAAATTGACATTTTTTTAAAAAATGTTGTAACATGCACATGGATTTCCCTGTATAAAGGTGAAATCTGCATAAAACTCAGACAGAATAAACTTGGCAGTAGAAACTGAGATCCTTGACAAGATTAGGCTTAATACATTTGTCCATCTAGATAATGATGGGGTTATCTTTTCCCCATCTCCATAGACATAAAGCAGAAAATTCAAAACCATTTTTAAAGGAGTGCCAGACCAAGCCCCTAGGCAGTTGATGTGGGATGAGATGAAGAGAAAGGGAAAAAATAATATTGCTCTTGTTTTCATTTGGGAATAGCTGGACCACTTTATTTTATTTGCCAGGGATTCAAATATTTCCCTCCCTCCCTCCCTGTCTCTCTCAACCTTGTAGGGCAATGGTCTTCCATAGGTTACTAACAGGATAATAGCCTATATGTATACACTTGAAAAATATCTTCCCATTGTAAACTGGAAGTTGTGGAGACATGTCACAAATAAAACACCTCAATTCTTTTAAAAGTATTGTTGATTCATCAGGAAAAAAAAAATAGTACTTGGGTTTTTTTTGGAAAATATTACATCATTAGGCCTCTTTCACAGAATGAGAAAGGACATACAAAAGATTTCTCCTTTTAACATAAAAGACGGGGCAATATGAATTAGTGAGATTTTGACTAAAAAATGAGTTCTTCCCCAAATTTACACATTTCTTCCTAACTGAGGTGGAAAGTAAAGTAAGACCTCCCTATCAGGAGGGAGGATATATTCCCAGACTTACTGTAGATAGTGAAAATTGTGGATAAAAGTGAACCTTCTATTTCTAGTTGAGGTTGGCCATAGAGTCTCATTGGAGAACCAAGTTTTCTCTCTAAGCATGAAGAGGTCCTCCAGTGTGTCTTTATTGTCAGGTTCTGGTAAACAGAAGGGTCATACTATATTTGATTTTTAAAAAAATATCAAGGTTCTTTTAAATGCAACAAAAATTAACATTTCTCCATCATCCACTAGCTAGAACATATTCCGGTGTACTGTTTTTTTTTCCAGTTTCCAAGTTTGCAATGTGTCTCTAAACAGAAATAGTTTAGATTACTCACTCTGACATTTCAGTGAAGCCACCATTTGTTGTTGTTAACTGCCATCAAGTTGACTTCAACTTATGGTGACCCTATGAATGGGACATCTCCAAGTCATCAGGATCCTGCTCAGGTCTTGGAAATTTAGGGATATGGCTTCCTTGATCTAGCCTATCCATCATACTGTCATGAAATACCGCTGTATTTCATCTGATTCAGAAAGATAAACAGTGCTCTGATTGAGTAATACCAGGAATCTCCAGGTAAGGATAGGAGGAAAACATCCTGCCTGATCTGACAGAAAGCTGATGCCAGTAACATGTTACAATATTAGGCTAGATGGATTGGGGTCAGGCTTAATATAAGGCAGCATCTTATGTTTCTAAGGGACAAAACAGACTTCCTCTTTGGCTTTGTGTCCCCAAGCTGGTGTCATGCTGACTGCTCAACCACACAGCGAGCAGCTTTGCAGCACTCTGGCAGTGTGGAGTTTATATGCTGCAGGAGTGCCACAAACTGGCAGCAGCGGAAAAGCTGACTTTTTGCCAGCTTAAAAAGGAGCAGCATTTTGCCACCTCTTTTTGGGCTGGCAAAAAGTCAGATTGGGGCCATGGCATGTGGCTGTCAATCCGTCTTTCTCTGGGGTAGCTTGAGGCCACCCCTTCAGGGCCATCTGTTTTGGCCCTAACTTTGCAATAAGACACACTTTAGGAATAATACAGAATTTTGAAATAATTACTTAGAACAGCAATTTTGACTGCCGAATCACACTCCTTTAAGGTCAGTTCTGCCATCCAACAAGGAATGATACATGCAGAACTATAATAGGATCTGAAATAATATTTGATATAAGTTTGAAAAAAATCTTATGCTTGAGGACAAGACATAACTGATTTTGTGCATAATTCTCCCATATATCTGTTGTGACATTTCCCCAAGGTATAAAGAAATACAGAAAAGCATGGGAAGATTTTGTACTTCCCAAATTTCATATGTAGATGTTATTCACAATACACATGCTTGATGTACCTGTAGAGCTCTGATTTCCTGTGCTCAAGCTGCCCTACAAATGGGAAATCAGCTCTTATTGTACAGTCTTCAGTAAGTCTTTCCACCTTAAGATGTGCCCTTACATAAGCACACTAGCTTGCATGCTTTGATAGAAGTACACATTGAAAAATTAAGCCATCTTGTTGGATTCATGAACTATTCTATGCCTCTTTTGTTGAAGATTAACATTTTAGCTTTCAGTCTGCTCTCTCTCTCTCTATCTGTGACAGCATATATACCATGATGAGGAAGTGAGCAAGATGTTTACCCGTGATATAGCAGACAGGGACAGAGGAATCTTGTAACACAAACATTACTCCAAGAACCAAAATCCTGTTCCTCATTCCTGTGTAACTTGGCATAGGAGAAACACCATTAGGGGGGCAATATTAAATGTGCCAATTTTCTATTGCAAGATCTACCCTTCATTTGGAAAATGTGTACCTCCAATTCTTATTTGGGGTGAAAGAAAACATCTGCACACCTGGTGTTTAGTCCATTAAGAACACAATGGCATCAGTTGTCCATCCCTCAACTTGATAATCATGTTTGCCTTCTCCTCTAGTTTGTTTTCATTGTTTTCAAGTGTATGCTCCTCTCTCATCTGCATTTCCATAAACTTAATCAATTGGTAACTTGGACTACTGTTATTACTGAAATGATGAATATTAGGCATGAAGGGCAGTAACTAGGAGTCATTGCTAGAGAACAAACTTACTGTAACATAGAGGAGGGGCATTTTGATGTTTTGCTCATTTGCAGTTAAAATGGCTTCTCTTGTCACTGCAAATGATATAACCATTGAAAAACTGGGGTTGCAATGCGAGTTAAATTGCCTAGTTCATAAAATATGAATGCCTAGAAAATGAATACACCAATGTTAAGTCAGTTAATCAGCTTTAGAAAAACAAAAGAACATTCTACTTACTATAAGATGCTGTTCCATGAGATATTAATGAAGTCATAACAGCGGCATCATTGCTTCTGTAGTGAGTGCTTCTCTATCCTTTACCTTCATTCAATAAGAAATGATTCAGGTTTATTTTATGCATCTCAACTTCTGGTGTACTCTTAAAATACTTCTCATTATTCATGCAGCGTACTTGCCTCCCACAATCCCAGAGGACAGAATATAAGGATATTGCCTCTTTTTTTATATATATTCACAACATCTCCATCAGGAAGATTTGTTGAGGAATACACTTTGTCCAAATGTACTCTACAGTATGTACTATAACTTGTTGTTGCTGTTATTGTTAACTGCTCTCATCTCAGCCCTGAATCATGGTGACCCTGTGAATGAGACACCTCCAAGCCTTCCTGTCCTCCACTGCTCTCCTTAGGTCCTGTAAATTGATATGTGTGACCTGCCTACTTGAATCTAGCCATCTAGCTTATGGTCCTCTTCTCTTTCTACTCCCCTCCCCCTTTTCTAGTATTATTGTCTTTGATGTGACTAAAATATGGACAGACTCAGTGTGATTATCTTGGCTTCCAAGGAGATTTCAGACTTCATCTGTTCAAGGACCCACTTTTTTGTCTTTTTGGATGTCATTGTATCCTCAGCACTCTTTTTCAGCACCAGATCTCAGATGAATTGATCTTCTTCTTGTCCACTTTCTACACTATCCAGCTCTCACGTCCATACATGGTGATTAAGAATATGATTCTGTATTGGACAATTCTAACTTTAGTGCACAATCATATATATTTGCTCTTTAGCATCTTTTCTAGCTCTTTCATGGCTTCCCTTCCCATTTCTAGACGTCTGATTTCTGGACTGCAGTCTCAATTCTGATAAATTTTTACCCAAGTTATGGGGCCTCTTTTACTATTTTGATTTTCTCATTGTCTAGGTTGAATGAATAAACTTGGTTATTGTACCATAATGAATGAATGAATTAACAAACCCATCTGTCCAGAGCTTCACTTGAACCAAAATTGTGTGTGGGGAAATGAAAGAATATGTGCTCAGTTGCAATACGTATTGTACTATTGCAAATCAATTCCTTTGGCTACTTCACTGTGTATCACCTACCCTAGAAATATACTCCAAAATCTATGGAGCTGGAGGAATCCAAAGGCAGCAGACATATATCCATATCTTTCATGTCCTCTTACCAAAATGGCCCTATTATGTTGCTCAAGAATTTCTTGCCAAATTCACAGATCAGCCCTGATTTCTTTCATAATTTTGAACCTGTTGTAGGGCTAGGGACATAATTCTCCACATCTACAGCTTCACCTTGTCCTATCTTAGGGAGGCATTAATAATGATCCCATATGGAAAGCTATGCCATAAAGATGCCATCCAGGTCCTGCAAAAACTGCTTATGCCCTGTAGATGATATTAATGTACTGAAAGAAGGACAAGGTCCTCCATGATTGGTCACATAACAATCAATCTTGCATATATGAGAAAACTGGGAAGCCAGCTGGACTAGATGTAATCAGCCCCTTTGTCCTGCTCATCCATCTATTCCTTTTCCTCCTTTCCTAGCTATATAAGCACACTCCATATAATTGTTCCATAATATTCTTTCCTTGTGTGTTAATAATACACTGTAAATGATCACCAGAGGAAGGGTCTATTCACTATGTAGAATGCCCAAATATGGTATTGAACCCACTGAGTTTGAACACCCCAACTAAATTCCTGATATGGGGATTGGGGAAACTACACCACAGTTGCCAGGGGACAACAAATCTAAGGCCCCCATTGAAATTAAAACCCCAATCTGTCTGTGCCTGCAATTCCCCCATCTGTGATGTCAATTGTGGCAGGTCAGTGGGCTGTCCCAGAGCCAGTGTCTGAGTCTAGAGCTCCTATGGCCAACCTTCAGATCCAACCTGTCAGTCTAATGTGAACATGCTTTCACCTGGAACTGTGTCTTCTGGTGTTATATCTTGAACAGTGGCCAGTTCTTTTGGTAATGATATCTTTTTCTGCTGCATATCCACCCGATCAGTGGAGACAAAACTTTGAATGTCACCTGTTTAGTCATTGCTCCTCCAAGCTGCCAAGTGACCACATATCTCTTTAAGAAACATTGCCCAATTAAGTTTTGTGCCTCCTACTCTAAACAAAGGGCTGAATATGATGTTGTTTTCTTCCTGCTGCTTGCTGATAAGCTAAAATCTCCCAAAGGATCGAAGCTACTAAACTTCTAAACTACTAAAATCAATACATACAATGCAATACAATACACTATAAAAACACAAAATGGTACATCTATACAAACATCAGTAAAATACAACAATCCAACAGCATCCAATATCCAGGGGTAAGACAGAATATCATTGCCGGCAGGCATATTGGTCATGTCAAAAGAAAAGAAGGTGTCCATAAGAGAATAGATCTAATAGGTAAAAAGTATAAGAGGTATTAGGAATTTTTTATGTATATTAAATTCATTGATCAATTAAGTTTTGAGAGAAAAGTATCTTCAGGAGTTGTTGAAGTAACAGGTCACAACAGTTAACAATGGGAGTGTTAGCCCTTTAGAATAATGTGATCTAAAGTTAAAAAGAGTTAGGCCTGAAACAAACAGGCAAAAAGTGCCATCCTGGGGCTGAAATTAGGGCTCAGGAGAGCAGAGCGACTGCACACTCCTGAGCCCTACCGTGCCATAATGGCACACCCCCATGTACACAGGGGGAGCCATGATGATGTACGTGTGGCGCAGTGTGCACAAGGGTTTGAATGGCACTGTGCGCATGCCCTAAAAATAACCCACCGGGAAGGGTTTTTTTTAGGGCTCCCGGAGGCAGCAGTGTTTGGTTGCTGCAGTCTCCGTGTGGGGCAGAAAGGGATGGCATCCTGGGCCTGAGCCATTATAAAATTGCTTATAGAAATTCCATCTGTACAGTTTAGGAAGTTCGTGATGTATTTCTCTATATATGTGCATTGGTGTACCTATATTTATATATTTGTGTATGTGTTGTTTTGTAATGTTTGTTGGTGCGTTTTTATAAATATGTTTGAATAAAATTTAATTTTTAAAAAAGAGTATTGGGGAAAATGTCTGCTGCTGGAAGGAAAGTGCCTCTAGTTCTTTCACTTCTGGAATTTTTCCTCTCCTGAAATTTGATTTTCCCAAAAAGGGGTGAGGGTGTTAAAGGACTTTGTGTCTTAAGAACAAACATTTCAGCAATATTTACAGGAGTGTTGCTTTACTCTGACTACTGTGCCCAAATCTTCACTGAGATCTGCAGATCAGGAGGTAGCACCAGGAATACTGGGAAATACTGAGGGAACAAGTGGTTCCTGCTTTTGTCATACAAATTTGCTTTGGCGCAAAAGAGGATATGGTTGTGCATGACAGCAGAAAATGTCTCTTTTTGCATTTTAAAATGTGAGTAAACACAAAGGTAGTTTGTTAACATTACCTCCTACATTTCACACTATCGACCCTACAATTTCAAATTGTTGTTAGTAATCATTTCAAGAAGATATGTAAGTCATTCCTTGTTATTAATGTGCCTATAATCTTCAGTGCTGATGTTTAGTAATAGTTGCTGCTAGTGAAAGTTCACATATTCCATATGAGTTAATTGGGCTGCAACCCACATACTTTGCAAGTAATGCAGCTTAAAGAGAACTCATGTTGCCATTCAGTCAGTCTCAGACAAACTCCCTTATTCAAGAATCTTGTAAACAGAAATTGGAGCCTTGTGTATTTGGTGAATGGTACCATGTTATGCAGATTCTTTCCTTAAAAAAACAACAATATGAGTTTATTCATACGACATATTGATTGATCACGGGATTGATCACAGGAACTTCTAGGAATGACCATATAACACCGGTCTTGAAGTCCCTGCACTGGCTGACTATTAGTTTCCCGGTAAAGTACAAGGTGTTGGTGATTACCTTTAAAACCCTACATGGCTTGGGCCCAGAGTACTTGAGGGGAACGCCTTCTTCCCTATTGTCCGTCCCGCACACTAAGGTCCTCTGGAAGAAATATACTACAGCCAAAAAAAAAATCTAGGCTAACATCTCCCAGATGGCCTTTTCTATTACTGCTCCAAAACTATGGAACGACCTGCTGGAAGAGATCTGTCACATTCCCACTCTGACAGC
The DNA here is from genome assembly GCA_023333645.1 of Sceloporus occidentalis. Classification (NCBI taxonomy): domain Eukaryota; kingdom Metazoa; phylum Chordata; class Lepidosauria; order Squamata; family Phrynosomatidae; genus Sceloporus; species Sceloporus occidentalis. The sequence goes on along the minus strand of JALMGF010000002.1, from coordinate 113,142,516 downwards.
TTTTAAGAAAGCACTTCAGATGTATCTCTTCCGGCAGGCCTTTCCAACTTAGTTACCCTCACCAGATATAGAGATATTTGTCCCCTCATCTGTGTATTCTTCCCCGCCTATCTTTCTGCCATTTTTTTAAAAATGTCTTTAATGTTGTTATACTATTACTGTTTAATTCTGTTTTAGTACTGGGAATGGGGGGGGGTAGGTCTAGGGTTTTATTTTTTTTTAAACTCTATTGTAATTTGATGTATTTTATTGTTGTAACCTGCCCGGATTCTTCGTGATTGGGCAGGCTACAACAATTAATACTCAGTTATTAATGAATCCTTCATTATGGCCCTATACAGACAGGCCAAAATAAAGCTGCTTCAGGTCACTTTGGAGGTATGGTGTTTCAATGATGCATGCATCCTAAGAGTCTGGAAGCTGCACCAAAGCTGCACTGCAGTCCTTAGGACTCAAGCATGGCTTTGGTGCAGCTTCTAGACTCTTAGGACACATGTATCTTTTAAACAGCATACCTCCAAAGTGACTCGAAGAAGCTTTATTTTGGCCTGTCTGTATAATCCTTCATATATTGTCTGTCCCTCCTCCCACCCACCCATCCTAGGAACAGTGTTTTCTTATTAATTTTCTTTACTCTCAAGTGGAAGATAATTTTAACTGTTTCCTTTAAATTCTCATACCTCGTCCTCTCTTGAACAAACTCAATCTCCAATTATAAAACCAACCCTCTTCTTTGAATTGACCAAAATAAACCCTCATTTTTCCATTATAAAGTCAAACATCATATACTCTTACATATTTTGCTTCCGTCTATTACAGTACCACCTTTCTTTATCCTTCCACCCATATCCAATTACTGATTATGCCACTATATTTAATTGTTTAATTAAATATGTCTTCTGCTTCTATAATACTATTTTCCTAACATTACTAGCCATATATTTTCTTTCTTTAATTTAATTTTCCCCTATTACAGTGCACCTACTCCTTATGTGGGCGTGCCATATGCGAGTTCCTGTTTATGTGGAAGCCACGCTGTAATAGTTTGAATGGCGCTCACCGCTGCAGCACCCACACGTCACATCGCCGCGTGCACAAGCCTCATTCAGGGTCCTTAACAGATCCCCCACATATGGCAAGGTGCCACTGTATTTTATTAATTTCTCATTCTGTTTCCTTCTGAAATCTTTGTAATTTGCAACACTCCCCCACATATGAATATAAGTGGGTTCTCTTGCTCCCACACCCCTGCCAAAAAGCAGGTGATATATTTTTATTAATATATGATAACTATTGAGATGTTCTGTGCCATACCTAAACATTAGAAAGAACTTCTTGAAAGTAAGAGCTGTTCACTAGTGAAATATGCTTCCTTGGAGTGTGGTGGGGTTTCCTTCTTTGGAAGTTTAAAAACAGAGCATGGATAGACATCTGTTGGGAGTGCTTTAATTGTATATTCCTGCATGGCAGGGGATTGGACTAGATGGCCCTTGGGGTCTCTTCCAATTCTATGATTTTGGGAGCTGGGGTACCTTCTGTTTTGCCTTCTATGACACTGTCCTACTAATGGAAGTACACTGATGAGAATTGTGCCCAACAAGTGTGGCTTTTCATCTCAAGGAGTTAAGCATTACTTACCAATGTACTTCCATGCTGCTGCTGCCCACCTGAAGAAGAGGCTGGTACTTGTAAATTCATGCTATTTGTCACCGAAAAAGGATCTTTGTCATTATAAAAAAATTTTTGCAGATGCTCCTTGCCTAAAAGGTACTGAAACCACATGGTGGTGCTGACTGCCTAATAAGGGAGGTTAGCAGGTGTAACCTCCTCCTGTTTGACTTTAAGGAAGAGACTGGCATTTATAAACTTACATTTATACAGCTTGAAAGAGAGAGGCTGAACATTGTGACATCATCTTAATGCTGCCTCCATTAAGAAGTAAAAGACTAGTTATTATGACCTCATGTTGGTGCTTGAGGTCTTAAGAAGGAGGAGCCACCCATTGTGATTTCAGACTATTTCATGATTACAGTGCCTACCTTAAAGAGTGAGAAATCAGCCATTATGACCACTTGCTGATACCTCCTGCCTGAAGGAGTGAGAGGCTGCCCATTGTAACCTAATACTAAAGTGACTGATCAGTCACTGAGATTTCATGGTGATGCTATAGGCCTGATGTTGCCTGAAGGGAAGGATGGACATTATGGTCTCAAGCTGGATGAGAAAAAAATAGTTGGCAGTGTGCTCTCACACAGTTGCTTTTTACCTAAAGGCTAAGGAAGTTGACCTCATAGCAAGACCTCTTTCTCTCCTCCTCCTCCTCCTTTTAAAGAAAACAACCATTTTACTGCAAAGTAGGAAATCGTATTTTAATATTGTTTCTCACTCTTACATTGTCACTCTCATGCACATGGAAAGCACTATTCTCCACCAAATTTTTAAGTCATAGTGGGAGTACTCTATAATTGCTGGCTGTAAGTAATAGGTTATCACTGTGCTATACACACAGATGTTGCTGCCTAGCAGTCATTATTTTATTGAATCAGTTTTGTTTTTGTTTTCTCATGTGATAAAGGCTCTAACCTGTTTCAGAGCTCTTTGCTGTATGATTCAAACCAATAGGCACATCTTTTAAAGCAGAGATGGGAACATGTAAATCACAGGCTGTATGCACCCCTTCAGTCCATTTTTTTCACTTCTCCAAGACGTTCAAAAAGCTATCATTTCAATTTTTGGACATGTTTCCCCCTTTGCAACAGACTGTATGTTCCCCCCTTCTCCTAGAAACAATAACCTTATTGAAAACGATGTATATGTGAAGTTTGCAGCTTATATTAAAAGGGGATGATGAGAAGTCTTGCTTGAAGGTTAAAGACTGGTCACTACTTCCTTGTGGCAGTGGATACAGGGAAAACTTTGTGGGGTAATGAGATATATGTGGCCCTGTTGGGTTTTAGAGGAGAGCAATGAACTACTTTAGAGGTGAGAGGTTGCTCACCATTGGTTTGTAGTATAGATTGTTGCTAGCAAATACATCATTAGCTAGCAATAAATACTTGTAATAGAACACAAATTTATGGTGATTAATCATGAAAGTTAAATGAGGCCATAGTATTGGTAGCCTGAATGTCTATGATCACCATACGATAGGGCCAAAGATTGTTGTTAAAAATCCAGCTTCCTTGCTTTTTGTTGTGGCTTTTTAAAGACATCTAACCGACTATGGCTGGAAACAAGACGGTGGGGTTGATGGGTAGTTGATCATATCTCCTTGAATCCCTCTTTTCCTATACTGATTTGTCACATGAGCAAGGTTGGGTAGGTATCTTTGGGCCCTTGGCTAACTTCTGCAGAAAAAACAAATTGGTCCAAAATAATTACCCTTGACTCTTAAATGTGTCTTGAAAATTTGCATCTGTGAACTAATACAATTATTTTAAATCTTAAGTATAGCTCTGTAACAAAATGATAACCATCTGATTTGGAAATCTCTTTCTTCAACAATATTTTGGAGCCTTGCACTTCTAACTTTATTTTTTTATATGGTTTGAAGAATGTGTCCCATCCATCAAACCCTTTATCCCTTTGTCATCTTTATTGCTTGCTCAGTCTCTGCACTCCAATATCTTCATTTCCTTTTTCATTTATTTATATCTTTTCTAGCATTTAGCATGCTAAGGAAATAATGCTGCTTGTGCTGATAGCTTAGATGTGATGATAGTGTTTGTGCCTGTAGATCTGAATTTGAGCAATGGTCTCTTGCTCTTCCTTCCTTATCCAGCTGCTCCTAGGAGAATTGCTTTTATCCCAGGCCTAGGCTGTCGAAGCCCTTCTTATCCCATTGAAGTCAGCAACAAAATCCTCACTGATTTCAATGGACAAAGATTGCATTTTGACCTCGCTATATAAGCCTCTTCTATTTTTTCTTTTTAAATCTTTTCTGTCAGGTTTTTTTTTTTTAAAGGTTTTCTCAGTCGTCACATTTTTAAATCTTATTCAACATTTTGCATGTTCTATTTCTTGCTTTATGTACAAGAGAATATATTAACACCTTGCATTTACTATGCAGACCTTTTAAAAAATTTCATCAGTGGTACATTACAAACTTCCTATGTGCTGCATAATAATAATTCTAGGTTTCTACAATTTCTGTGCATCTATTCTTTTTTCCTTTTGTTTTTTATGCTTAGTCCTCAGCAGGAGCATACATTCTAGTACCTTAATGTCCTCATCTGAGATGCTACAAATATGTGTGAATTTTATTTCTGGAAGTGAAAATTGCATATTTGTAATTTCAGAAAGGTATCCAGAATACAGCAATAGATTTCTAAACCTTTATTGTGCACCCATATTTAAAGGAATAAGTTTTAACTAGTTGTTCATGGAGCTTCATGTAACTGTACTTTTCTTAAATAGTGGGATAGAAGCGAGATTGTAACAGTAATTGTGGGATCTTACCACACAATGTTGTGACTAGGCAGTAGGAATCCTGTAGTTGAGGTGGTTCTGCCACTGCTTTTAATGAACAGGAAAAATCGCATGAATTGCTGTCAATCACACAGTTAACCCCTTATTGAAGTATGTGCCATAGGTCATTCAGGAGTAATTCAGACTGAAAGGGATTTAAACAGGTTTCACTGCACCTCCCACCCAATTCCCAAATAAAGCAAGACTTCTTACTACTGAGGAAGCACTCATTTCATCTTGGACAGGAGAAAGGGGATTGAAACAGGTTTCTCAGCACACACACATCATTCCTGATGAAAGCAAGCCTTCTTACTCTGAGGAGCCAATCATTTTGAAACAGCTTCATTGGCTGCCAGTTTGTTCCCAGGCACAATTCAAGGTACTGGTTATATCCTACAAAGCCCTACATGGCTCAGGTCCACATTATTTGGCAGACCGTTTCTCCTGGTATGAACCTGCCCGGACTCTGAGATCCTCTGGAGAAGCCCTTCTCTCCATCCCAACACCTTCACAAACACGTTTGGTGGGGACACGAGAGAGGGCCTTCTCAGCGGCTGCCCCTAGACTCTGGAACTCCCTGCCCAGGGAGATAAGAACGGCTCCCTCCTTGATGGCTTTCCGTCGGCAAGTGAAGACCTACCTGTTCAAACAGGCATTTAAGGAATCTCTATAAGAACAGGCAGGAATGTTGGACCAGTTTAATCGTTCTGTTTAATGCATGTCATTTATCTATTTATTTTTTAAATGTTTTAATTGTACTTTTTGTTTGTTTGTTTGTTTTTAATTACTGTGAAGCTGCTCTGAGTCCCAGTCCTGGGAAAAGAGCGGGATATAAATAATAACTAAATAAATAAATAAATAAATAAATAAAATTTCATCTTGGGCAGGAGAAAGTGGATTTAAACAAGTTTCTCTGCACACACCCCACTCCTGATGAAGGCAAGACTACTTTAATTATTTAATATTGGATAGTAAACATAATGCTAGTGTGATAAGATGCATTGCCAACCTGTTATCAATTTGCAATTGTGTGGTGGTGTGAAAAGAATCATTGCTGTTTTGAGTGTTTAAAAACCCATAACTATATAGGAAAGTAAGCTTAATGTGATCATAAACAGCTAAGCCTCTGAGCCTCTGAATTCTATCTCTTTTCCAGTAGCCCACTAGATGTGGTAGAAAAGAGAGAGGGAGTGGCTGAGAGAGTAGGATGTGATCTGACATATTTTTCACTCTCACCCTTTCTACTATTAGCTTCAACCTAACATATTGCCAGCATAGAGTCCCCAACATGTTATCCCTAGGGAATGGAAGCTTTAACAAGAAAAACAGGATAGCAGCTTCTGTGTTACAAGCTGCATCCCAAAGCCTCCATAGAGTTACCAAGTCTTAGGAACCAGATACTCGACTCTGGTCCCCAAGCAGGAATCTCAGGTTGAACACATTGCTTTGAAAGATATAGACTGAGATCTTCCAACAGATGTGTAGACTGATGGCTATGCTGTTTTCCAGTCTGATTCTTGAACACTACTTTAAAATTTAGCCAACCACATCAAAGGATGGAGTTCTACAATGCTGATGAGTGGACTGCTGAAGAATTATGTATCCACACCCCTCATGCCAGTGAGCAGTGGTGTGCCAACCAAAATCAGGGACCCCTATGGGGTCCTGTTGCATCATGTCAGTGTACCATCACTCACTAGCAGGAAAGGGCTGTTTCTCACTCACAAGAGCCACAGAACTCCATCCCTTGGTGCAGTTAACTGGATTTAAGGTCAGTTGTGGAGTGGAAATCATAACAATGATTTCACAGTCATATATATAAATGGAAAACAGTTATGAAGTCATAAATCTAACTGAATGACATCATCACTGACATCATAAGTCATAAGCCTCTAAGAGGAATCCAACCACATATGCATTTTGTCATGAACACTGTTGGTAGTCCCAATTAGTACAGAGGATTCCCTAGCACTGAGCCAGTTAAAGTGGTCTTGAACCAGATTATTTCTGCAGTTTGTTTTGGACCTTAGTTTGTAGTCTGATCTATGAATCTGTCAATTTTGGTTTCTATTAGTTTCTTGCTTACAAGCAACCCCTCTATCCACCCATTGTAGCCCAGCTGTTTTAATTGCAGCCCCATTGACCTATCTTGTTTGTAAAACTGTGATTGAAATTAAAATCTATTGCTACTGCTGTTACCATTGCTACTATTACTATTTATGTCTGCATTCATTTAGGCTTAAAAACTAATCCTTAAAGGAAAGGATTAAAATTGAATACTGTACTTTCTGTTTGTATATAAGAAATCTTGAGGCATATTTGTAGTGGGAGATCGAAATGCCAGATAGTAATTGAATATAATTTGTTGGAAGAAAAAAATTCTGAACACATCTCAAAGTAGTTAAAGCCTTAACTATAGACTTTCAAAAGATCAGCACTAAGATTTTGCAAGTTTTTGTTTGGTCCAGTTATAGGATAGAAGGACCAGGCAACCTCTGTGTATTTAGAGGCCTTAGAATCATAGAATCATAGAATCCTAGAGTTGGAAGAGACCACAAGGGCCATCCAGTCCAACCCCCTGCCATGCAGGAAATCCAAATCAAAGCATCCCTGACAGATGGCCATCCAGCCTCTGTTTAAAGACCTCCAAGGACGGAGACTCTATCACCTTCCGAGGAAGTGCATTCCACTGTCGAACAGCCCTTACTGTCAGGAAGTTCCTCCTAATGTTCAGGTGGAATCTCTTTTCCTGTAGCTTGCATCCATTGTTCTGGGTCCTGTTCTCTGGAGCAGCAGAAAACAAGCTTGCTCCCTCCTCAATATGACATCCTTTCAAATATTTAAATAGGGCTATCATATCACCTCTTAACCTTCTTTTCTCCAGGCTAAACATACCCAGCTCCCTAAGTCGTTCCTCATAGGGCATGGTTTCCAGACCCTTCACCATTTTTGTCGCCCTCCTTTGGACACGCTCCAGTTTCTCAATGTCCTTTCTGAATTGTGGCGCCCAGAACTGGACACAATATTCTAGGTGGGGCCTGACCAAAGCAGAATACAGTGGCACTATTACTTCTCTTGATCTAGACACTATACTTCTATTGATGCAGCCTAAAATAGCATTGGCCTTTTTAGCTGCCGCATCACACTGTTCACTCATGTTCAACTTGTGGTCTACTTGGACTCCTAGATCCCTTTCACAAGTAGTTTCATTCAGCCAGGTGTCACCCATCCTATATCTGTGCATTTTATTTTTCCGCACTAAGTGCAATACCTTACATTTCTCTGTGTTGAATTTCATTTTGTTAGCTTTGGCCCAGCTTTCTAGTCTATTCAGGTCATTTTGAATCTTGATCCTGTCCTCTGAGGTATTAGCTATTCCCCCTAATTTGGTGTCATCTGCAAATTTGATAAGTATGCTCCCAATTCTGTCATCCAGGTCATTGATAAAGATGTTGAATAGCACTGGGCCCAGGACAGAGCCCTGTGGGACCCCACTGGTCACTTCTCTCCAGGATGAAAAGGAGCCATTGTTGAGCACCCTTTGGGTTCGGCCGGTCAACCAATTACAGATCCATTTAACAGTTCCTTTGTCTAGCCCACATTTTACAAGCTTGTTTGCAAGAATGTCATGGGAAACCTTATCAAAGGCCTAACTGAAATCAAGATATACTATATCCACAGCATTCCCTTCATCTACCAAGCTGGTAAGAAAGAGATTAGATTTGTCTGGCATGACTTGTTTCTCTGAAACCCATGTTGACTTTTTGTGATTATGGCATTGCCTTCTAGATGTTCACAGACTCTCTGTTTAATGATCTGCTCCAGAATCTTTCCTAGAACTGATGTCAGACTAACTGGACGATAATTGTTGGGATCCTCTTTTTTCCCCTTTTTGAAGATGGGGACAATGTTTGCCCTTCGCCAGTCTGCTGGGATCTCTCCTGTTCTCCAGGAGTTTTCAAATATGATTGCCAATGGCTCCGATATTACATTTGCCAGTTCTTTTAATATCCTTGGATGGAGTTCATCTGGTCCCGGAGACTTAAATTCATTTAGATTAACAAGGTGTTCCTCTACTATCTCTTTACTAATTCTGTGCTGAAATTCCCCTATTCTGTCCTCTGCTCCATTATCCTCAGGTTGAGCACCCTTTGCCTTTTCTGAGAAGACTGAGGCAAAGAAGGTGTTGAGTAATTCTGCCTTTTCTCTATCTCCTGTTAGCATTTTGCCATCTTCTCCACGCAGTGGCCCTACCGTTTCCTTCTTCTTCCTCTTGCTGCGGACATATCCAAAAAAGCCCTTTTTATTGTTCTTAACCTCTCTAGCAAGCCTGAGTTCATTCTGCGCTTTAGCTTTTCTGACTTTATCCCTACACATGCCTGCTATTTCTTTGAATTCCTTTTTCGTGATTTCCCCCTTTTTCCATTTCTTATACATGTTCCGTTTCAAACTTAGCTCGGTTGAAAGTTCCTTAGTCATCCATCCTGGTTTCTTGAGACACCTCCCGTTTTTCTTTCTCACTGGAACTGTTTGAAATTGTGCCTTCAGTATCTCCCTTTTGAGAAAGTCCCATCCGTCCTGAACTCCTTTATCTTTTAGTATTTCTGACCATGGAATCGCCCTCAATACTTCTCTAAGTTTACTGAAATCCGCTCTCCTAAAGTCAAGGATGTGTGTTTGACTCTGCCTGGCTTCTCCTTTCCACTGTATTACAAACTCCAGGAGAACATGGTCACTTCCACCTAATGATCCCACCACTTGCACCCCATTAACCAAGTCATCCTTGTTGGTTAGGATCAGATCTAAAATAGCTGACCCCCTTGTTGCCTCTTCCACCTTTTGGACCATAAAATTGTCTTCCAGGCAAGTGAGGAATTTGCTAGACCTTGAGGATTTTGCTGAGTTTGACTTCCAGCAAATATCAGGATAGTTGAAGTCGCCCATCACTACTACATCTCTCTTTTCTGACTGTGTGGTCATCTGTTCTAGAAAGATATCATCCAATTCCTCAGTCTGACTTGGGGGTCTGTAGTAGACTCCCACCGTAACATCCTTGTTGTTTCCCTCCCCTTTGATTCTTATCCATTGATCCATCCCTCTTGAAACCTCTTGCAGTCACACATCCCAAGCTGTCACTAAACCTGGCCTTCTCTACAGTCACCACAAAAATATGGCAGCAACTGGCATACTTACAACATACTTACAACATAGGACCCCATCTTAGAGAAGCTATTTAATGTAATTGCAGCACCTTTTCACAGATGAAAACTGATTTACAGATGGATAAGCAACGTTAGCGTAGGGTCACAATGGCAAAAAGTTATTAATGAGGAAGAACACACAAGGTAGAAGTGGATTCTGTGGATTGATTTTACCTGAGCCTACTGTGGAAGGCCAGATTCTGCCCCTTCCTCACCTCTCCTCTCCTCCAGCTGAGTAAATTGAGTGCAAATTACTTTTGTACTCTGAACACAGTTTGCAGCATTTGAAGTAATTTAGGACAAAAGGGAAAGTGGGAAGAGGATAGAGACACTGGGACATTTTAAAAGCAATAGGAAAAGGGGGATTGTCTCAGCCAAGCTGACATTTTTTTTTTATTCTCCGTTTATTCCATCCAGCTTCAACATCGGTTTATCACTTCAAAACAGTCTGTAAAAATCTGCATCCTTTTTCCTGGTCATTTGTCCTAGTAAACACATTTTGTGTAATATGTGCAAACCTATAAAATGGTGTAAAGATTTATCACATTTTCTTTAAGAATAAGAATATTGGTGTGTAAATTTTCCTGTAATGTATTCATTTCTGATATTTTTTTATTTACATGTTTATTTGGAAAACCATACCAGAAGTTCTGGAAAGTCAAGAGATTCTGTTGTGTATATCTATATAGGAAGTAAGTTTTTATCCCAATGCATACTGAATGAAGTTTTTCACCATCACTGGTACCAGACTATATTTTATGTTCCTTTTGAAATCTCTTGGAAATTTTCAATGATTTTTAATAACACGGTTTGTAAAGATAACACAGAAATGTCTAACTCGGAGGCCCTTATCTGCATCAGATAGCTTTAATTTTCTTCTTCACAGCACTTTAGTTGTTAGTGAAAGTAGCTTCTTTTACTTTAGGCCATGTAGTATTTTTCATCATATGTAGTTTCATTTTCATTTCTGTCAGTGCAGTCCAGAGCAATTAAAATCAATGGGAATTTTGCCATTGTCTGCAATGGAATGCAGATTCAATTCTATAACTTCAGAAAATGTACTTTCAAAAAAAAAAATATCCAGACAAATGGATTCACTTTGCATCCAAAAATTTTAGCAGGAAAGACAAATGAGTGAATAACCATTTCTGCACTTCCATCTACCTATAAGCCATTTTCCAAATCTGTAGCATAAAAATTAGTTTAGGTATTGAAAGGGGAATATTGAAACTAAATGGAAATAGGGTTTTGTTCATTATAGCAGAACATTTCAAGACATTTCTGGTTTTGTGATTTAACATAGCTTTAACATATAATATTACTGATCCAAGAAAAAATCAATTTGCAATCTATCAGATTCAATATTCAGATACAATTGTGAATGGAAAATGCAAATATTCTGGGAAAGGAGGGGTCAGGAACTTACATTTTGAATTTTCAGATAGGTACTGCTTTCAACTTTGCTGTTAACAGTCTATACGTTTGTTCATGATATTTTTAAAGGGCTTCTTTGCATTGTGATGGCCTGGCTTCATTCTTGCATAACAACCCCATAGGTGTTAACATCCTATGATCCACTTTAGTGTTTTAAATTAACAAATCAAGATAACCTGTAACCAATTAGGATCTCTACCATTACAAAGTAAATCAGTATATTCAGCCTAATTAATATGAATTAAATAATCTCAAAACTTTCATTCTGGTTGACATACAGAAGAAATAATGCAATGGATCCTTCTCCAATGGTTCTCGTCAGCCAGCATTCTTTGTCTTCTTTACCATAGCTACATGATACTGAAAAAAACTGGCACCAATGGATGTTACAATTTACTTTCTGCCCACTGCTAGTTTACAGTATCCTTAAAGGCTTAGGCCAAGCTACAAGAAAAGAGATTCCACCTCAACATTAGGAAGAACTTCCTGGCAGTAAGGGCTGTTCGACAGTGGAACAGACGCCCTCGGAGTATAATGGAGTCTCCTTCCTTAGAGGTCTTTAAGCAGAGGCTGGATGGCCATCTGTTGGGGATGATTTGATTGAGAGTTCCTGCATGGCAGAATGGGGTTGGACTGGATGGCCCTTGTGGGCTCTTCCAATTCTATGATTCTATGATTTGAATATCAGTAGGAAAAAAATGAAAGTAATTTTTTTCCTATTTTGGGTAATTTATTTATTTATTTATTTATTACCTACCCTATTTCAGCTGTGCAGGAACTGAAATCTCTGTAGAGATGGAAAGAATATTCACAATATACTCAGAAAATGTTCAAAACACATGTTTTTAATTTATTTTTAGTTACGATAAAAGTAACATGTACATAACATATAATGCATAACAAATATAACATGCCTAACACATATGGAGTGTTTAACATAGTAAACCTGTTGTCCTAACATTATATTTAACCTAACTTATCACACATCCTAACATTAATGTGATGTTTTTTAAAAATGACAAAACAATATAAACCCAACATAAAACCATACTTCCTGAGTCCTGACTTGGCTTTGGCGGGTTATAGACCGCCGCTTTGAGGCGGTCTGTCGCCGCCGCTGTTTGCTCCGTAAGGGAGCCGTCGCAGCCACACCGCGCGGCTCCCTTACGGAGCAAAAAAGAAGCTCCAAAATGGAGCTTCTTTCTGCGGTGCCCTAATGACATCGCGAGGTGCTGCTGGCGCACTCATGACGTCATTAGCGCCATGACACGTTCGGATGCACAGCGTCCGATACGTAAAGATGGTGCCGGCCATGTGGAACGGCCGGCGCCATATTGTACGGACAGAGTCCGTACTAGAGCCAGGGGCGTCTAGAAGAGACACCCCTTTTTTAAAATGGGATGTCCTGCGGATGTCCCAAGTGGCGGTCTATAACCCGCCTTTATTTCTTACTTCCTAAACTCACTTCCCTCTCTCTCAATTTGCACTCTTGCAATCCCCCCCCCCCCCCAAATCTACATTCTCTTAAGCGAAATTCCAAATAGTATTAGTTCTACTTTTTGGCACTATATCTTGACAGTATTCCTATAACACATCTAAATACATTTTTTCACCCCCTTCTTTAGCGAAAAATCTTATCAATGGCTCCTAATCTTTTTTATTGTATTTCCCATGATTTCTCTCTAAGTATACATGTAAGCTTATCTACAATCACTGTGGCAGGATACAGACCGCCCAAAAGGGCGGTTTCCTGCTGCCCTGGTTTGCTGCGCGAGGGAGCCACAGTGGACAAACTGTGTGGCTCCCTCGCACAGCAAAAAGAACCCGCAAAAAGCGGGTCCTTTCTGTGGTGCGGTTGTGACTCTGCAAGGCGCCAATGGAGCACTTGCAATGTCACAAGGGCGCTGAGACATGCGGACGCTAGGCATCCATCACGTCAAAATGGTGGTGCCCTTATGTACAAGGTGACGCCATTTTGACGCCCTCGTCATGTGTGAGGGGCATCTGAAAGCACCGCCCCTCACACGTCACAACAGAGCCCCATAGGGCCCGTCTAGCCAGTGCCATAATCAAGTGGTTTAAATAGCCATTAATTAGCCCCTGGACATTCCATCTTCTTCCATCTCATCTTGTATACAATGCCAGTGGCTGTGGTCAAATAAAATAGCAGTTTACCAACAATTTTTCTGAGTAATTTGTGATCATACCTAAAAGATAAAATTTTGGATCTAAGCCTTCTTTACATTTGAGCATTTTTTAGACCACATCATGCATTTGCCGCCAGTACTGCTTAGCATATTTACAGTTCCACTACATGTGCAGAAAGGATCCCACCCCCTCAAGATACTTCCAGCATTTGGCATTTACTTCTTTCTGCATCTTGGCTAATCTTACAGGTGTTAAGCACCACCTATTCTGCACCTTGTGGAAATTTCCTCTCAAGTCATAGCTGACATTATGTTTCAGTCTCTCATTCCATGTTTTCTCCCATTGATCCAGGTGGATGGTTTGTTTAATATCCTGGGCTTACTAAAACCATACTTTTATTAAAACTTTCTTTTGGTTAAAAGAAATAATAAAAAAACAAGTTTTATGAATGTTGAGAAATGTTGATGAGACAAATCCTGGACTGATGAGAATCTTTGCAGTTTTGGACTTATTCTGTGCAAAATTCACATGTGGTTGTTTTGGAATGGAATGTGTTGTGTGAAAAATAATATGCAAAAATATTAATTCCTGCAGAGAAAGTAAAGGCTGTAATAGGGGGTTTATTCTGAATAAAATTCATACATAGTCAATTTGCATAGAAAACAGTGTTTTCTTCACAGAAATTAGTATTTCTGCATTGAAATCTTTTTAGTTACAGAGGAAATACTTTATTTTACAAATACGTTTTTTAAAGCAAGAGTTTTAATTGTGGATTCATTATGCAGAAATCACATAGGGTTGATTTGCATAGAAAACAGCATTTTCTGCACAGAAAACATTATTTTCTGTGCATGAGTTAATATTTCTGCATTGAAATATTATTGTCCACACATAAAATATTATTGTCCACACATAAAATCTATGAAAAAATCTTATTTTCTGCACAAACTTACTATTTGAACAGAGTAAGTCCCAAATTGTGAATAAGTTTTGAAAATTGTGTGGTTTCTCACACTGGGAAGAAAACTGCTGAATTTACTTCAGAAGAAACTTAAGGTGTATCCACTCAGCAGAATTATAGCAGTTTGACACCAGTTTAACTGCCATGGCTTTATCCTACAGAATCCTAGGATTTATAGTTTTGTGAAGTATTCAGTCTGAACTGTCAGAGAATTCTGGTCTCACCAAACTACAAATCTTAGTTTTCAGTAGGATAGATTCATGGCATTAAAAGTGGTATTAAACTGCTTTAAGTCTGCATCCTTAGTGAGGAATTACATCTCCAATCTCTGGCTTGCTTACAGTCAGAGCAGTCAGAGAATGAAATGAATTAAAACAGGGGAAAGAAAGGCTCCTCTTATTTCAAGAGGCCTTTGTTATTAATTAAAAGTGACTCTGGAGTTGCATACAGATATATATGAAGGGGCTTTATACTACATATCCACAGTGTGTCCTCCTTTTTCTAGTGCTGTTTTTGTGCTATGGCACTTCATGATCACAGTTCCCTCATTTTTTGTCTTCTATTGCCTCCCACAGATGTTGTATTTGGTTTGTTTACATATCTAGTTATTTAGTTCTTTCTGTTTGCTTTCTTACCTGCATGGTATGCCTGGTAGTTCTGAGGGTTCTTGGCTTTCACTTCTGTTTCATAGTCCAAATAAATGCTTGGTTAAACAAAATCTTGATCATTATGGAAAACAGAGAATGTTACATTCAGAATTAATTTCAGGGAAATGTTGCCTATGCAGAGCAGTGAAGAAGGACAGGAATAACCAAAATTTCCTGTCCCTCTCATCAAATGATGCTCATGCAAGAGCACAAGTTGTTGGCAGTGTATTTTGTGGGCCTGTTTGAGGATGTTGTTGGTGTTGTTATTTCTCTCTCTCCAGCTAGTTAATCTTATGGGGTTGTAATATTTTTCTCTATGAACAACTTAGGACAGTTAAGTAATTTCAGATACTGGACTTGATGGCTGACATCCTGTTGAGCAGTTACCAATGGGTAAGCTAGGCTTACACAATGGTAACTGTTTGGTATTCGCACGTGTGTGTGTGTGTGTGTGTGTATTACGGCATACAGCCAGCACAAGTATTCATGTTTACAGTTGTGGCACAAGTCTACCTTAATACTCAGCAGCTGCACCAAGCAACAAAGGTCTTTTCTGCTGGCAAACGGATGGCAGCAAGATGATGTTTTCAGCCCTCACCCACAAGTCATCCATAGTGCAAGAATTAATTCTGCATTGTACCTCTGATTGTTGGTGGGAGAGATCTGGAAACATAATCTTACAGCACCCTGATTGTTGGCAGACTTCTGTGACTCAGAGCAGCTACTGACTGTTAAGATAAGTTTGTGGAGGCAATCAGGAGACAATGTCTAGTTATGCATTTGTAACTAGTGCACTTCTTTCACACCAAACGTAGTAAGCAAACAAGAATCACGGGACACGAGAGACATTGCAGAACATGCCACAAACCATCCTGGGCACAAAATACTGTTTGAAAACACTGAAATTCTGGACCATGTCAACCACTACCATGTCAGGATGCACAGGCAAGCCATTGAAATCCAGAAACACCTGGACAATTTCAACAGAAAAGAGGAAACCCTTAAAGTAAACAAGGTTTGGCTACCAGCCCTGAAAAATAGCAAGATAAAGGAAAGACTCAACAATGAGAAATCTCCCAGCAGACAATGAGCACTATCAAGGAGACACTAATCCTCTTTTGCAGACCCTCCCACCCTGAGGCCTGCCATTAGCAACAGAACAATGATATGAAAGATATGAATACACATGCAAATCACTTCTGCCTTTCCAGGACAAACAATATATATACCCAAGTCCTTTCCAGGCAAGCACTCTCTGACAATGCCAGCCCCAGATGCTGGCGAAACATCAGGAAGAAACTCTTCTAGAACATGGCCAAATAGCCCGAAGAGCCCACAAAAAAACTATTATTGAATGAGTGAAAGCAAAACCATATTCAACTTCACCCATGTCCATATTTTAAGACTTAAGGATCAACATTCTGATTGTATTCTTAATGCCTATATTGATTAAGATGTTTTATGAATTGTCAGGTGCATCTGTCTTATTCTGGTGACAGTAAACAGGCAACTGGATATATACATCCAAGTGAAGTTCATAGTTTCATTTCTTCTGTTTCCAAGGCAACATTATCAGCTAGTAGGGAAAATATATCGTTTGGGAATAGGTTTTCCTTTACAGCTTTGCTTCTCACGTTTTCTTGCCTTCATTTGAAAATACTAAAGCCTTTAAAATATATATTCTAGATTCTTTTGCTCTATGATTCATTTAAGCTATTGTCCTTCTGTGCATTATCAATAGTGGCTACAGATCAGAGACTACTATAAAATAACTACAGTAAACCAACACTTTCTCTAATCAAAAACATAGGCAAGTTTCCAACTTCCTTACTCTAGGCACAAATGAGGGGGGGTAGCAACTGACAAATCTAGGTCTGATTTTATTCATTTTCTATTTTTTTTTCATAAAGTTTCATCCAATTTCTGCAATATTTTGCATTTTTGCATTGCCTTCATGAAAATTCATGTTTATTTTAAAACACATTTCTTCTAATATACATATTCTGGAAGACAATTTTTCTTCATATCATTATAATTAATTCTCACAAATATGTGCCATATTAGTGACATAACACACTAATAGTGACATTATTAATAATAATATGTCCATATCTGTATATGTTTTCTGTTAAAATACATATTTCTGAATGTATTTTGGACTGGAGTGTTACCTTACAACATTTGGAAAGGCATAGCTATCAGAGCATAACTGTTTTTTGTTTGTTTGTTTTTAGTGAAAACATACTGAATTCATAGTCCCTGAACCAATGCACAAAGCATATTTGCATTAAAGTACAAACCAAACAAATGTCTCCCTGACTCCAAATAAGAGCAGGTTTGGTGTAGCAGCTAGAGCAATGGACAAAGGGCCCATTCACACTACACAATTATACTAGAATGGTTTCCCTTTAAGTGCCATGACTGCATCCTATGGAATCATTGACTTTGTAGTATGGTGAAGCATGCATTCTTTTGATTCTGGTGATGATGAGAATTCTGGTTGAGAATTCTGAATACTCCTCACTAAACTGTACATCCCAGGATTCCATAGGATGTTGCTATGACATATAGAGAGAAGCATGGCACTATAATTACGTACTGTGAAAGAGCCCTAAGGGTTTGGCCATCTAAAGTTTAATCACCACTTAGCCATGTAGCTTGGGGGATGACTGTGAACCTTCCTCAGCAGATTGTTGTTGTAAAACTAGAACAAGGAGAAGCCTTGGCGGAAAAGTAGAAGAAAATTGAAAAGTGTACATTTATTCTAGATAATAAAACTACTGTACTGTATACTCTTGTGGTAGAGTAAGTGGGTTTGGATTGCATTTGCAATTTAGAAGTTAATCCCATTAAGTAGGCAAAGTGCATTCAAGTACTTTGGAACTGTTAGGGCTGGTAGTTATGGCAAATATTAATGATGGCTGAGCTCTCCTTCCATTCACCACACACATCTTTTACACTTGACTGAGCTGAAAATGATCAGTTATTCTCCTTTCTCTATATTTTGCTGTTGTGTGCTTTGTGTCATTTCTGACTTATGGCGGGCCTAAGGCCAGAATCATAAAGAAGTATTTATTTTCTGGGTTTACATTGTTATTTGAAAACATCCACTCTTTTCTTTCTCTCTGTCTTCTCTCAGTCCCAAATTGCATTTCCATCAACACTACTTGGTCCCCTCTCCCATAGGATGCACCACCTTTTGTCAGTAGTTGCAATTATTACAATAGGGGAAATAAGCAGAAGAAGATCTTTGCTCCCTGCTCTGCTCTGGTACTATGGTTTATAGCAGTGCACCAGGACAAAATGCCTGGCAAACCATGGGAGGTATACCAATACTTGTGCTCCATTCCAGGACATTAGAGGGGAAAGACTGAGAGGACCGGCAATCCCCATTCTCTTTTTTCATGCATTTCCAGTCTCTCATTGCCAGTAAGCCTTCAAAGGGAATGGCAAATGGATGTTGACTTCACTGGCATCTCTTGATAGTAAAGTTTAAAAAATAGGGAGAAGGTGAGCTTTCTGTGAGCAGCTCATTCTATAACTGGGCAACAAGTTGTCCCGAGTGAGGAACCATATCAAAATCCGCTGCTTTGTATGGGCAAGAAGTATCTTATTTTATCCCTTGTATTTCCTTAAACCTGCTCCTTTGTTAGCTGCAAGGGCGCTCATCATCTGGCTGCATTGTTGAGGCTGAAACTATAATAGTCCCCTCATCTGACCAGCTATCACACTGGAGCAGAAGTCCTGGAGGTCTTGCAGATGCCTGAGTCCTGTCCCAGGATTCCTTGTTTAAGAGTTTTGACATTTATTTCTTTACCTTATATCTTAACTTTCATTCAACTAACTCATGGCTATCTTCCTCCCAGCTTTAATCTCACAATATCCCTGTAAAGTAAATTAGGCTGAAAGACAGTACATCAGAGCAGCTGAATCAATGCGAATAACCAAAGGTCTCAGATCATAATAACCTTGGACCTTCTAAGTCCCATTCCAAAATTTCTAACATTGACATTCTGTCATTTCCTCCTGTTTTTTAAAACTGATTTCTAGAAAAGGGCTCTATTTGGTTATATCTATATATGGAATTGTGTGTGCGTGTGTGTGAGTGTGATTTCTGTAACTTACTCTGCTCAAAATAAAATATCATGATTTAGCTTTATGAAAGACACACATACACAGTGTGTGTGTGTATGTGTGTGTGCGTGCGCGTGCGCGCACACACACACTATGCATTAAGTGCTATGGCTATTACCTCAAGGCAAATGAGTTGAAAGGAAAATTCTCCCTCTTTGTTTAAAGACCATTACAACCAGTAGAAATATTTGTTCTCTTTTGTCTGAAGATTGCTTCTAGTGCAATGTATTTCTAGATTATGCTGCAAAATACAGGGCCTACTATTGTTTGAGTTCCTTGAATGACAGGGCTTGTTTGAGCCTGCACTCTAAACATCAGACGTTTATTGCTACTGGGAGAAAAAGATTTCTCATTCAGAAATGTGTTTGTTTTTCTCTGCCCGTGTATTGCATGCCCTCAAAACCTAATTGCTCCCCCCAGCTCTTAGATTAAAATTAAATTGTATAAATAATTAAAAGCCGAAATAGGCTTCTATATATTCTCATAGTTCAAAGCCAAAAGATTTCCATTTGGTGAAGGGTTTTGCTGCTTGCTGTTATTTTTTCTCTCTGCTGAGGAAGTGCAATCATCACTTAGTAAAATGGGGGTCTAGTTTCCCAAAGAGAATGAAAAACAGGAGAGAGGGTCAATAAATAACTAGTTAGTTAAATTAGGGAAGAACAAACTGATGTGGTCTGACTACAAAAACAAGTTTCAGTGCTTTAAAATGAAGTTAGTTGTCAAGCTTTACAGCATGGCAGAGAATCATTGGCCTTCCGATTTTTTTTGGCTTTACTATTCCTATATTCCTTTACCACTGGCAGGGCTCTTTCAGTCTTCTGAGAGTTGGAGCTCAAAGACATTGGGAAGGCCAAAGGTTCTGCATCCTTGCTTTATAGGCGTATGCTAAAATGTCTCATTGAGCATTGGTTGATATTTATGTGTGTTTACTGGTCTGGCCCACTTTATTGTTGCAACATTTCCATTACAAACTTTGGAGGTCAAACATTTTGTTGCTGTTGTTATTGTTAACTGCTGATCATACAGCATCTTTATCCTTGGTTTAAATTTCTCTTTGAATCTTTTTTCTTTGTGGCTACTTTTTATCCTTGTGTGCTAATCACTGGACAGTAGCATTCACAATTCTGATTGTGTTCTTGTCTCCCTTTGCTTCTTATCTTTTTTTAACTGCTTTAACTGCTTTAATAATAATTAATAATAATTTGTTTTATTTATATACCGCTATTCCAAAGATTATAGCGGTGAACAGCAAGTAAGCTAATTAGCAAGTAAGCTAATTTGCCCCCAACAGTCTGGGTACTCATTTTAGCGACCTAGGAAGGATGCAAGCCTGAGTCGAGCTTGGGCCTTTTTGCTGGTCTTGAACTCACAACCTTGTGGTTTTGAGTGAATGGCTGCAGTACAGGCATTTAACCACTGCGCCACCAGGGCTTTGAAGCATTTTGTCTGTCATATTGTTTCTTATTCTTTTTAGCCACAGTTATCATCTTTCTGCATTCCCCTTTGTCTATGTCCCTGACTTCTGCCCATAGTTCTTCTGGTAAAAATGTCTCATGTGTCTTCGCAGGAGTTTCTGAATGTAGAATGAAAGCTATTTCTCAATACTGAAACTCCCAGAGCCAGAAAACACATGTTCACGTGACATACAACATACATTTTGAACAGCTGAGAATAGTGTAATTAGGGATCTATTCTTCACAAAATTTATATGTCATTTAGTTGCAATGCAAACAGTATTTTCTGTACAAGAAAATAATTCTGTATTCAAAATCATATTTATGCATAGAAATGTCATTTTCTGTACAGGAAGTGCTGTTTTCTGGACAAATTAACACATGCACATTTGTGTAGAATAAATCCCAAATTGCCACTGTATGGTGTTCAAAGGTCATCTTGCAATAGGAAGAAATTTGGCTAAAAATACTTGTGGTTACCTTCAAGAAGAAAATTGGTGAGGAATTACTCCCCTACTGAAAAACCTTCTTGCCATGAGATGTCTAGAAACTGTGAACAACTATTGCTTCAGGAGGATACAAGACAAATACAAATGTCTTTGTTTCTGGTCTCCAAATGATAATGGAAGTCAATTTCTGAAAGACTGTGTGTGTGTGTCTGCATCAGTGTAGTTCGTACATTTCTTACTATTTCTATTCTGTTGTCTGTAGTCACACAATCCAAGCTCTTCCAAAAGGAATGGTACCACTCCTATTAATTTGACAGGCAGTTACAACATCACAGCAGTTAGTAGGGTTACCACTGTTTTCTTAATAAAGTCTCCTGCATTGGATGCCCTTGATCACACATCAAAGTGCCATCCTTTTATCCCTGCCCAGGAGGAGCGATAGATGTGTGGTACTCCCTGTGGTTGTCTCCCACATGACAGTGCTTCTCAGGTTATATGTTTTCATTTCCAAGCTGAGCTTTGTTCACATATGATAGTTTTAGCCTGCAACAAACCCTAAGACCACACAGGCTCATGACCAGGACAAGCTAGTGATCCTTGACTCTTTCTTGCCTCTAGCATAATGAAAGTGCAGTTTTAGCTAGCTAGGGTGATGAACAAAGGAGCTCTATTGAGAAGGGGGGAAATAATGGATTCCTATGACTGGACCTTTACAATGTTGGATTTCCTGTTCTGTTGTGGCAAAATTACATGTTATGACAAACATTGCTTGTAGCAAAAATGATATCACCACATATACATTTGCCCACACCAGTCAGTGATAGTGTGATGGAGTATGGTGGCAAAACTCTATGATGGTCAGATCAGGTATGTGCCACTGAAAGAGGTATTCAACATTTGGAATAGAATTGCCTTTATTGAAACACACACATTCTACAATCAAATATGATATTCAAATATGGTTGATTCTTCATTGTTCCTCCACAGTGGTGATACTCTTAATTAACTCAAGTTTGAAGAAAGAAAACTTTTGCAGTGTGAATTACTTACTGACAAAGTTTGTAACTTTCTGGTTGAGAATACAGGTGGTTTGTTATGCTATCATTCAATTCAAAGTGAACATTATGTTCCCTGGTTTCTCCATCTCAGTTTGTAATCCAAGGTAGGGACAAATTCATAGGGTTGTATCCAACAATACCTATCCACCAGCGGAACAGACAACACTGGTGGAAATAATTCATAATCTCCTTGGGATCCCATCTCTAGAATACTGAGCGTGATGGATCACATTTGGGCCACTGCAGATGATGGCATTAGAAGAGAAGTAAGAGGAAGGTTCAATGTGAGAACAGGAGCCTGCTCATGTGACACTACATTCAACTATTTACAACATCAAGGGATGTAATTTTTGACTAATTTCATTCTTGAAGGGATCAACAAGTAATTTTAGCAATTTTCTTCCTGCTGCAAAAATGTAGTTCACAACATATTCTTTAGAAAATTCACACACGATAGTCTCAAATTGTTTACATTTCTCCAAATCCCACCTGCATTTTTGTGGGTTTTTCTTTAAAGCATGTTTCTGGACTATTTTAAAAGTATTCATTTTTAGTTCTACACATTCATTTGTGTAGAACTGGGGTGGGAGGGCATCCATTGCTCATGGTTTCTTCCAAATGATAGTAAATCAAAATACATTTACATACTTTAATTAATAGTCCCATAGACTTATGGCCCTTTCAAACTGTACAATTATACCACTATGATTCCACTTTAACTACCATAGCATCATCTCATGGAATCCTGTTGTTTCTAGCTTGGTGATGCTCTAAAGCCCTTTGGCTGAGAATTCTAAATGCCATTCCCTAAATTCCAAATGCAAGAATTCCTTAGGATGTTACCACAGTAGTTAAACTAAAACATTGTGTAATGTGAACAGGTTCCAGGAACTGGACAAATTTGTTAAAATCAATCACAATCTTTTGTTATCACAATTTGTAATAGGCTTTATTGAATTCATCCAATTGCAGATGTGTTAGGACATCCATAAAAGAAGCAGGCAAAGGTTTGATGTGGGCATTTCTTGGTGCATGCTCAGATGAACTTCCTAAGAATAGATTTACAATAAGTTGAAAACTGGTATGCTGAAAGTTGGTGAGTGAAGTTCTCAGTGAAAGTTGATGAGTCAAGTTCTTACACAAAACCTATGCATTAGCAATATTCAGATTCCAAGCTCAGGCCAAATATGTTGATTAGAATAACTTTGGACGTGCTTCTGAAAATACATTCAGAAGCACATGCATGACTGCCCTTGCCACTCATGAAAACCTAGGTCAGCCTCTTGTGCTAGAAATTGATAATGGAGGACATTGAAAGTCTTCAGACACCATTCACCGCTTTCTCTCCTATTTCCCTAACTAAAATGTCCTTCCCCCTTCCTGATATCCTCACTCTACTCAAAAAAAGCCTGGCTCAGATAACTCATAAGGGGTTGACTTGGAGTACTGGGGTGGGAATTACAAATTTGATTATCCTGTGAGTTGCATTTCAACACAACTGTGTGAACTAGATTTTGTAAGACTGATTAATCCTTGAAAGAATGTTATTTTTTTTCTAATATGAAAACTTAATCTAAATGTTCTGGGCTTTGGATATGGCAGAATCAGGGATTGTAGGTTTTCATCCTGTGAAAGAAGAGCTTGCCAATTGGTCAAGGGTTGGAAGGAAAGAATACATGTGTCAAAACTGTAGAAAGGAAAGTCCTTGTGCATGTTTACCTTCTATTGTAAAATAATGAATAATGACCATAATTTTCTCCCCTATACAGAAAATACATTTTACGTGTGGGAAACAGTATATTTTACATAGAAATCTACATTTTCTCCTGCAGTGGGGACAAAATTATGGTTGTTATTTTTAACAAATGAAAAAGAAAATACATTTTCTGCATGGCAAATACATTTTTTTAACCACAGGAGAAAAATACATTTGTTTCTATTCAAAATATTTCCACAAAGACTTCACAAAGTACGAAGGCTATCATGGATGGATGGATGGATGGATGGATGGATGGATGGATGGATGGATGGATGGATGGATTTTCCCCCTTCAAATGTGGCTAATATCCATCTGTCAGCTATGGATTCCAGAGAGTAAATTATGTCCTGTCTGGGAACAATCAAGTAAAACTGGAGTGTTCCTCCCCTCCTCCCCAGTCTACTGGAATATATTCTTCACACATCTCTAAAATATACTCTTTGTAAATGCACACCCACACTAGTCAGTATCACACACAAGAAATATCTACTCTCAGACACATCCATACATGAGATTCACTTTATTTGTGTAGACGTTACATGCAAAGACAATCGATGAGAAATCTAGGGATGAGCTAGCCAGGAAGCTATGGGAGACCAGAAATGAGACACTGAAGGTTTGACACTGTGACATCATAAAGGATATTCAGTTATTGAAACCCACCTGACAGAGAACCAGTGGAATCATGTGACAGTAATAATACAACTCTGTCCAGCTGGGCTTTCTCCCCTCCACACACACCAAACTCTGGCCTGTAACAATATATACTCTGACATTACAAGCTTGGCATCTTAGTAGTAGTATCTTTCAAAGTCCTCAACTATTTCCAATGTGTCCCCATGCTTGTTTCTGGGGAGAGGTTATGGAAATGGGAGCTATGACTTAGATGTAAGAAGGATCACCTACAGTGGGAGTTGGAAACCACAGATGGGGTGTGGACCATTACACCCATGTACTCCTCTTAGGAGGCCACACCATTGCATTTCGGTGTGCTAGATATGATGTCTCATCACTTCTAGTTGTCATGTAAGCTGATTTTTGGGCTCTCCCCCAACTATTTTTGGGGGTTCTGGGGATGGGAGAAGTAAACCACCGCATGCAGCTGGTTTGGGATTTCTTTGGCTGTGGAGGTGTGAATAATCACCCTAAATGGGCACAAAAAGTAAATTGCAGGATCTGAAGTTTTTAGGGAATTTTATGAGAACTTGAGGGGCTGCATGTTGGGGTACCAGTGGCTTTATGCATCCCACAGGCTCTACTCTCTCCACCCCGTCTTAAAGGATTGTTGAATGGTTCAGTAATTTCATCAGGAAAGAGTGTAAGGATGCAACCCTTCCTCCGATAGATATAACATGCTGCAGAAAGGGAAGCAGAACAAAATAGACTCTACCACTCCTTTTGTCCACCCATGAGAGTAATAGCAGCTTTGGGCATAGGAAGGCAGAGTTTAGAGCTGAGGAACTACATGGGATGAAAGGATAAAATACTGTACCATCTCTTGCATCACTGTGTCTCCATTTTTTCAGGGAAACATGACTACTTAATAGTAAAAAACAAACAAACTAGGAGTCCTGAACACAGACTTCCAATATCATCACAAGTTTTACTTGATACCTAAATTTACTAGGTATCTCTGTATGCTAGATAAAACTAGGTGGGACAATGTGTGGATTCTCAAACCTTAAATATTAACTTCAAAAGGTTTGTTTCATGAAGGCCGGCGTGGCACACACATGTATCAGTAAGTCATAATCACTTTATTTGTGTAGAGTTTTTGTGTTCATGACTAAGAATAGTACACACCCATCAACTGCAATATTATGCACTGGAGAAGTGACTCTGGCCAAAATAACCCACTGCACTCTTATAGTGCTACTACTCCACTTTTACTGCTCTGGATGCCTCCTGTTGCATTCTGAGGTCTAAGATCTCTCTGGCTGAGAATTCTAAATGCCCCTCCTTAAACTGCAAATCCCAGAATGCAACAGGAGCCAGGGGGCTTATACCTGGGTGAGTGATTACAGTATAGTTGGCCCTTGACTTTTGTGGTTTTTCCATTTTCATGGGAGTCTTTTGCCCCTAACCCCTGTGAAAGTGAAGGGCCAAATATATTACATTTGGGAGGAAAACACTCTGCTTGAAGACCTCCAAGGAAGGAGACTCCACTACACTCCGGGGGAGTTTGTTCCACTGTCGAACAGATAAATTCATGAATGAATTTGTTTTAATAATTCATGAGCACTGTTAGTTATTCAAATAATTCACTGAGCAGTATTACATATGGAGAGAGGGGTGGTTTCTTTTGGTACTCTTTAGTCGTTTTTGTGATTGTATGCTAATGAAATATCATATTGCAATAACTGAGCAAACATCCCTTTGCATACATAGTATAAAGATGAAGAACAAGTAAAAACAAGAAGCCAGAGACACTTGTAACTGTTAACATATTAATTCTGAAGCAAGTCTCATTGAAATGTGTAGGGTTTGCTTCTGAATAAATGCAGCAAAGTTTAGGTTTTGAACTTAATCTGTTTAATCCAGGATAATACAACTGCTTCCTTAGATCTTGTGTGTAGTTCCAGTTGGTACTGCTGAAGTGGATTCCACATCAAAAAGGTCATATATATTTGTATGCTTTGAGAGGTTTTCATTGTTCCAAGCTAAACATTCAATTGGCTGCCAGAGCAACAGACGTAGGCCTCATTCACACATCATTTCTTTTTTGTAACAGAATGATGCAAATAACCTCACTTATGGATTCTGAGTTTGTTATTCACACCATGGAATCGCACCTTTCTGGGAACCGCATTGCTCTGCATCTCTGCAAGTTTGGATACTTATATGTGTAGGCACGCTTTTCTTGCCCTCGCACCCCATGGCAGCC
Source organism: Sceloporus occidentalis (assembly GCA_023333645.1). NCBI lineage: Eukaryota > Metazoa > Chordata > Lepidosauria > Squamata > Phrynosomatidae > Sceloporus > Sceloporus occidentalis. Next base: position 113,115,920 of record JALMGF010000002.1, on the reverse strand, counting down.
CTTAGCCAAACAAAGGGATTCAGCATCCCTTCCCCGCTCTTTTTTCCTTTCCTCTTTTCTCACCAGCAGTGGCTATTCTCTTGGGGAAGAGGTGGCGGCCATGTGGGTTGTCAATGAGGTGAATGCATTTGAAACCCATTAAAGGCATGAAGAGTTTTATCCCAAGCCTACTCAGTTCTATTTGTATTGCTGTTTACACAACTGATGATGCACATCTTCTGTAAAAATGCCTGATATCAATTATCCTGGGGTAAGTGTTATTGTTTTTTGACAGCGCCAAGCCAAAAAAAAAAACAAAAAAAAACTTAAATCGTGTGCATTTGGGATGCATGTCAACAACAAAGATACATCATTGTATTCATCCCAGATTATTTTCATCATGTGAACAACCCCTTAGAGTGAGGAAACAGAAATGGGACACTGGCTTTGCAATCTGATGCCTGAAGAGAGACTATGTGAAACTCCTTGGAGATTGTTGTTTGGTCTTCTTGAAATCCCCCCCCCTTCCTCAGAATTTCTCAGATGCCTTAGATTCAAGTGTAACTCACACATTTAATAATTCTTGTTTCCTGTTAGGAGGAAGTAGAGACAAATTAAAGACATTTTGGTTTCATGTTTTCAGAATCATAGAACTGTCCAGTTCTGTTGCACTTTATTTTTTGGAAAGTGCAAAGTGAGGGTGGAGAAGATGCTTGAACAAACAATATTCTTGAATTATTAAGACAAATGAACCTGCCAGTCTGTCATGAAGAAAAAGAGGGGGGTTGAGCGCACAAACAAATTTTTTATTCAGATAAAGACAAAGAAATCATTTGTTAGCAAAACACATACATCAGTTGTGGTTCATAAATAGATTCTCAGTATGAAATGGATTGTGATAGGAGCTGAAGATAATTAATCTACAAATCTGTTCTCTTTATTACCCAGATGTAAATCTGTTTATTCTTTGCTATGATAAAAAAGACACACACACCCCCTCCGCCCCACATAAGTGTTGCACATTTCATCAGGATGCTCACTCATTCAGGATTATTAATATTTATAATCTTTCTTTTCTTTTCTTTTCCACATCTCCCAGTCTCAGGCCTGTATTGAAATGTTGTGATCAAAAAAGAAAGAAGGACAGGACAGGACAGTGATGTATTCTTGATAAGGAATTGGTTGATCTTGTTAGGTAGCTTGCTTAAGGCTGCTTGACAAGGTGAACCATTATGCTTATTAGGAATAGTTTTATATCATGGTCCTATTGGGCAGAGGATTGATTTTCAGGTTGATTATGATATTAGAAGTGAGATTAAGATTAAGAAAATTTAATGTATAATTGAGATGCTAGTAGTGGTTATATGTAACAATAGCAATGGCATTTACGTTTCTATACTGCATAATAGTGAACTCAGAACTCTCTAAGTGGTTTACAATCTGTAAGCCAATTGCCCCCAACTAAATGGGTACTAATTTTACCAACCTATGAAAGACTGGAAGGCTGAATCAACCTTGGGGCCCTCTGGGATTGAACTCCCAATATTGTGGCTGCAGTACCAGCATTTAACAACTGTACCACCAGGGCTCCTTATCAGACAAGCTATGCAGAAGCTAAACAGGATTATGTATCATGTCTGTAGCTGTTCTTGCCCCAATCTGTAAACATCATGTACACATGCTGTGTAGTGAGCATAGAGCTGCTACCAGAAGATATGCAAAAATACATGTAGGAAGGCATTATACACATTCTATCAAATATCTTCTACTTTCCTTGGGTAGAGTAGGTGTATTGTATCAACAGATTTTTGTAAGTATTGTCCTATCAGTCAACAGCTGACTCAATAGCTATATTCTGGATATAACTCGCAACTGGGTTTAGGTCTATTTGTTACACCAAAGTAACACATTTACTGTTTGTTACATGATTTAGAACATGAATGCATCTATCCCTTTATTACCCTCTCTAAATAATTCAGCCCAGGAAAGACCAAAGGAAATACTAGGCCATATAGAAGAAAACAAGGCTCCTAAGCCACCAGCTAACTCAGTCTACCCAGACTCTCCATGGGAAGGAAAGAATGAGGGACATGAAAACAGTGGCCTTGCTTACATACTGTGGAGAGAGAGAAATGAAATGAGTTCAATGTGAACCCTAAGGAAAGTTTTGAATGTGTGCTAGAGCAGAGGAACAGTGGGAAGCCTCCCTGGAGAAAAATCACCTTTGTAGTTGCATAGGCAATTTCCCCATTCCCAGTACTCCAGCCTTTGGCTTGGCTTCGGATGATGTTGAAAGGAACTGCTGGACTTTGTGTCACTCCCACCTCCAGCTCTCTCAGAAGCATCCAGGTGGGGTAAAGGTGCAGCTGTTGCCTCCATCATACCCTTCTTCTTTATCTGTGGCAGGGAGGTGCAAGGTGAGATAGGTGTGCGTGCATATGTAAATGGGAGGAAAGGTGCTCCAAAACTGAAAAGCAGCCATAGCAACTGTTATTTGAAAAGGAATGAACACCTCCTGGGATAGTAGTGGTGGTTGGTGCCAGGGGCACTTCTGCTTTCTTGCTACTTGCCCCTGAAATCTGATGCTGTATAGCAATGCCCCTTGTTACACATTTTTTCCAAGATCAAATTAAGGATTGTGGGTAATTTTGTCAGTACTTATTACATCCAGTGTGTAGAGTAGAGCACAGGACTTTTTATTAGTTGCTTCCGGGGGCTTTTAGCATGATGTTTCTATTTTAACTGCTATGGTTGCATTCTGTGAAATCCTGAAGTTTGTAATTTTGAGAAGCACTAGAGACATCTGGCTGAGAATTCTAGGCGTGTTACAGACCGCCCAGAATGGGCGGTCTGCCACCGCCATCATTTGCAGCATGGAGGAGCCCCAGTGTCCAAACCGCGAGGCTCCTCCAGCTGCAAATAAAAAGTGCCAAAATGGCGCTTCTCTTTGCGTCACGGTTATGACGCTGCTCAACGTGTGGACGCAACGCATCTGCTACGTCAAGATGGCGGCCCCCGTGTGGAACGGGCACCGCCATTTTGTACAGACATGGCCCGTATTAGGGTTAGGGGTTTCCAGAAGTGACGCCCCTTTCTAACCCTAGTACGGACCCAGTCCATACTATAAGCTCGTCTGTAACCGGCCCTAGATAGCCTTTTCTAAACCACAGGATGTTGCCATCGTTAGTGGAAGCTTAATGCTGTAACTGTATAGTGTGAAAGACCCCCTAATATGGAGATTAGTGTTGTTGTGTGCCTTAAGTCATTTCCAATTTTTGGCAAACCTAAGGTTACCCAGTTACTGGGGCTTTTTTGGCTGAGAGTGTGTGACTCACCCAAGATGGTATTATTAGGAATATGACAGCAGGGAAAAACTGGCATAAAAGGGGTTGTCTGCATGGGCCAAAGTCTCAGAGATGCACTCATGTCTTCTAGTTCAGATGTGCTGGCAGGGACACAGCCAGGATTTTTGGGAAGGGGGGGGGGGTCCAGATTAAGTGCCACCATTATAATGGGGCTTGGGTGCGACGGCACGGCAGCACGCACCATTCATTTTATCTAACGGAAGGGGGGGTCCGGACCCCAAGAACCCCCCCCTGCCTTGGCTATGTCCCTGGGCCTGGGTCGATGCAAGGTCAAGTGTATAAACATCAGCTGGGAACCAACCTGGGTGAGCACCAGAGCCTGGATAGCACATGCTAAGTCCATGTTCTCCCTGGCCTGTCTGCTCAGCCCCAGAGAGAGTGCCCAAATAGTGCTCCAGTTACAGATGGGTAAAATTACTACAATTCTCAGAATCCTCCAACCACTATGGGCACCTAGAGATTCTGGGAATTTTATTCCTAAACCAGTGTTTCCAAGCTTTGGCTCTTTTTTGATATAGCACTCAATAAAAGTTTAATTAAGAGTAAAATTTTAGGATGAAGGAACTTTGACAGATGTCCTACCAAGTAACTGCCTTCAGGACCTGACCTGCTGAATGCAAGCCACTACATGAAGAGAATAGTATTTTATGTTCCAAGCCAAACAAGAACTCCCTGGGGAATTGTTTCTAATGTTGGTGAGTATTATGGGGGTGTGGGAATTTGTAAACACAACTGAATAAATGCCAGCATAATACCATCACTACTGGTAACTTTGATTAAGCTTTTTAGGTGTCAACACCCACCACATTGCAAATCTCATTCTTTTATCTTTGCTTTTTAATTGTTCTGAGCACACATTGCTTTTAAAGTTAGGCTTGACATTTACATGCCACCTGGTGACTGAGCCAAGAACAGCATTCTTTAAACTGCCATAAGACTCTAGGCTGACATGGCATTTTCCCTGTGCCTCCACGTTTTCCTACTGGGAAGTCAAATTAGAGAGCTCTCCCTCCCTGCCTCAAACAATGTAATCAGCTAGTCAGAATTAAGAATCCCATTGATTGCTGCCAGAGAGTTAATCACCTAGTTAAAAATATTTTCCTTTGAAACTTACAGAATTGAAAACTGCTTAACTATAGTCATCTTCAGGCATTGCAAAATCCTAGAGACGGATATGGGCTGGGGGTATAGATTTTCATCTTCACATACAAGGCTGAATAATTTCTATAATTATCTCCCAACTGCAGGACCATATTAACCAAGAATTCACACATTGTGGATCACACTGGAGATTTTTTAGCACACAAAAAAGTTTGTTCTTCTGTACTAAAGAAAAAAAGTTGTGCACATATTTTTGTTGTTCAGAAAACATTACCTTACATGGAAAACAGAGTACAATCAGCCCTTCACGGATTTTTTATACATGGATTCAAGCATACACGACTTGAAAATGTTCAAAAAAAGTATAAATTTCAAATTTCAAATACCAAACCTTGATTTTCCATTTTGTATAGGAGACATCATTTTGCTATCTCATTATATTTAATGGGACTTGAGCATACAAGGATTTTGTTATACATGGGGGATCTTGGAACCAAACCCCAGCGTATAACAAGAGTCCACTGTATCTCATGTAAAGAAAACATTTTCTAAGTGAAAGCCTTGGAAAACATCATAAAATATGAAGAAAAATGTACAGAATTCTGGATGTTGCTTAGTGTTCCTGACAGGGTGGGAAATGCTTTTTGCAGGGTGGGGTGGGGGAGATCTAGGAAATATATGAAAAGAAATAGTCTTTCCCAAAGGGAGATATTGTTGGACTGCTGTTCCTATTCTCTCTAGCCAAAGATTCACTGGTGAGGAATTCTGGGCATTACAGTGCAGCTACACCTAAAGAGCTAGAAACTGCTTACTACTGAAGCAGACGTAAGAGAGGTGCTTAGAGGGAAGAGAGGGAAACTGAATGTCTGGCTGTATGTGTGGCAGCTTCACAGCATTTCGGCAGCATGGCATTTATACACGCTATACTGCCAAAACACTGAAAATCTGTGGCATTGGTAACAAGGGTGCCCTTTTTCCACCTCCAAAAGCAGCGGCATTTTGCCGCTTCTTTTTTGGCCAGAAAAATGCTGGGTTAGGGCTATGGCATGCATTTGCCATGGTCTCAATCCGGCGCTCAAAAGGATGGTGTGACACTGCCCCTTTGGGGCCATCTGTTTCGGCCCAAAATCACCAGTAAGAAGCAAGCACTGTTTCAGACTAGGTATGTCACATTGGGTTTCCAGACTATAACATCCTTGTTGACTGCCTCCCCTCTCCTCCCACTTCCATTATTCTCCATCTTTACCTTTTACTCTACCCGGTCTCTGCTTGAAATTTTATCTCATTTTAATTGTTATTGTACGCCATTGTTTTTAACTTATTTTTCGTTTAATGTCTTTTTAGCATTTATATTTATGACAGGGGAGGGATGGGGATCTTGGAATTTTTTAAATGCTTGTTTCTTTTAATTGTATCTCATTTTACTGTTGTAATCTGCTTGGATTCCTCGAGATTAAGTGGAATATATTATTATTATTATTATTATTATTATTATTATTATTATTATTGTGGTGCTTTAACTATTTTAGTAGCTATCTTATTAGGATAACATGTTAGGATATTTTGGAATGTAGGTTACAATGTTTGTACATGTCTCATGTAATGTGAAATCACTAGGAGCTTTCAGTTATTTAGTAAAAATGCAATCCAAAACAAGTTCACAGGTTTAGACCCATGCAATATAAATCAAGTTTATAAATGTAATGAAATTTGAAACACAAATAAATGCATATCTTTGTATGTTTGTGTGTGGCCAATAGTTCCCAATTCAGACTTATTCAACAGGTGTCTGTGCCAGACAAAGTCTAACATGTACTGTATAGGCACCTTTCAGTTCCTCAAAAGCCCTTTCCTTTTTGTAGCCTCAGGCATGAGCTGAAAACAGGAGGTTAATTGAAATTGTGGTGGATCGCCATACTTAGGTGGTGGGTTATCTTGAATTTGATTGATCACAAGCAGTGTGAATTGCATGCCACAGAATAGACATCAGGGAGGAAAAAACAGCTGAGCATTTAAAAAGCATCTCTTTCCAAGTGAACTGTTTCTAGTGATGCTTCAAGACATCATTTTAGCAAACATGTAAACCACAGATGTTCCATTGCTGTCATTAACATTACTACAGAGTAACTTGTGCTCCGGGCAGCCCTGAGGGCTCCATGTGCACTTCCCAGCCGTTCCAGGAAAAAGAAAGAAATAAAAACTGAATGAGGTTAAAGAATAAGAATGTATTCTTATCTATATTCCTAAATGCCATTAACTTCTAAGACATAGGGTAGGCCTCTTAGGGGTTCCACCATAGAAATAAGGACTCTCCAAGTCAAAAAGGATGGGAACCCTGCTCTAGAGTAAGCGATCTAGAGCATCCAGCTTATGATTAAAGAAAACGTGAATCGGGTCACAGATGATTATGCTAAGCATGCTTTGCTTAATTTTATCAAGTACAAATTTGCATTGGATTGGAAATGCTTATCCCAAACCCTTGATTGCTTTTGACCATTATATTACATTGAAGATTACAACTATTATAGTCTTTGCATTAAAAAGAAGATTCTTTGAGATGGAAAAGCCCTAAAATAGAATGATTTGCTAAGCTTACATAAATATCAATTATATTTGTAATCTATCTCTGGGCCAGCCTTTTTAAAAGTGTAAAACTACATACAATTCATGAGAGTCAATTCACAACAACACAAGTAGCTGGAGGCTGTTGAACAAAACAGAGGGGTGAATGAAGAATATTTGATTTTTAGGGATTATTTATTTCGTATCATTAGTTTGAAAGAAGGATTCTTCTTTTAATAGCTTATGGTTATTTGAATTATGAAGAGTGCAAGCAAAATAGCTCACAGGATAACTGTGAAAAACCTCAGAGGCAGCCCAAATATTAGGCAGGGTGAGACAGCTCACCTCAGGAAAATATTTTGGGGATATCTTTAAAGACCAAAGCTGACCAATAGTTAAATGTTAGTTTTATCATAATGGAGACTGCCATTTTTAGGCATTTCTCCTTTAAGCGTGAGGAGCTGAATATGTTTTAAGCCATCTCTGGAACACACTGTTTCACACGTGTTGATGATAGGTCATAATGGGGCTGTGATGCTGGTGCAGAAGTGTATCACATGGCACAGCTGTTGTGTTGAGCTGATGGGCTTTGAGATCCCTGTAAGCTGCAGTATATGGAAGAAACTGGACCAGCATGAATGAGAGAAGAGTGTGATTGTTTGCCATGGGCTACCATTGTAAGTATAACAGTATTTTTTAAAGAACTGATTGCTGCTGCAAAGCTTCTAAAACTTTATGGAGATTGCTGTCATGTAAATTGTGCTGTTGAGTGGAGACAGCCTAAATATCATTGTGTTTCCTGAATATAATGGCAAGTCTCACAATGCAATCCAAACAAACTGGACCAATCATACTTTAATCCTGACAATGGGACAACTTTCTTTGCAGCACCCAAAGGCAGCAAACTAACTTATGGGGTGCACAGCAGGATGCATAATATATACACTTTGGCCACCTACATTTTGTTACATCCACGCACTCTTGTACCTTTCCTGAAAGCTGCACAAAAAAATCCCCCCACACAAAAGTGTGCAGATTTTACACTAAATATGTACCAAACTGTAAAGATTCTCATCAGTTTGAGTTTGTCCTCATCAGGGATTCCTGACAATTGCGGGGGGGGGGGGGGGCTCTTTAGAAAATCATTTTGAAATATTTTAAAATATTATTTCCATCCCTTTTGCTCAGATAGTGGATGACAGAAAATCCAACATGTCTCAAAGCACAGAAGGCTACTTAGTTGAATGCGATATAATACAGACAGGTTACATGGAAGCTGCATTTCTGTGTCTGGTGGTATGAGGTATAATGTTCAGTGGCTGTTTTTCTAAACCAATCAAAAGTGAACACCAGTTAAAATTTAGGACTAGACCATTCTTACAAGAGCTGAAAGTTCTCTGCCCAGCAATCATTTACACAAGTAATTGGTGCTACATCTGAATGTTTGCAGAAATAAAAAGGAGCATTAACCTGGCAAAATTTAATTCAGTTCTTGGTTCAATCAAATATTTGGTGATCATTTTCTCTGTTCTCTCATTCCTGGATTTGCACAGCTTGTGTTGATTAAAATAGGCTAAATATGCATAGACATTTGAGAAATGATGCAGTTTAAAGCTTTCTGTGGCCTGTTCACAAGCACATGCATGCTTGTTTGCACACATGAATGCATACATATACACATCTTCTTGGACTTATTTCCTACTGACCTAGTCCACCCATAGAAGGTAAATGTATTCTGTAAGAAGGTCCAAAACACACTGCAGAAATAATCCAGTTTGAGACTGCTTAAACTGCCTTAACTCATTGCTATGGAATTCTGGAAAATGTAGTTTATTGATGCAGCTCAGTCTCTGATAGAGAAGACTCTAAGTCTCACAAAACAACAGTTCCTGTAATTGCTTAACATTGAGCCAGGGTAGTTAAAGTGGTCTCAGACTGGATAATTTCTATAGTGTGTTTTGGACTGAAGATCCCAGTGCACAACAGGTGAAAGAAGCAGAAAGCACAACTAAATAATGGAACTATACTACATGCAACATAGAACCTGGATTAATGTTCCTTTCCCTTTCTAGAAGGGAAGGAAATATGTGTTGTTTTTTAAATTAATAAATAAATAACCACTGTTTTTCATCAGTCTAGATTTTCAGTGCCAGTGATAAATGGAATGGGAAGGAACAGAACATTTAAAAATAGCCATGAAAAAACATGCTGCCTACTCCTGCTCTAGAGCAATTTAGCTCTGTAGTGAAGGGAGAACTTACAACCCAGTTTACAGAAAAGGAGGGCAGGGAGCTCTGTTTTCATAGAGATGGCCACACAGAGAGAAAAAAATGTGGCAAGCCTGGCAGAGCTGTAAAATATATGAACTGAGATCCTGCAGCAGACACATTGATGGGCTATGCTCCATCTAACAATCTGATGCCCGAAATCCATTTTAAAATCTAACCAGTTGCACTGGGCGATTGAGTTCTGGGGCACTGGTGAGTAGGGCACTGACAGATTATATGTGCTGGCCCCTTTCACCAGAAGACAGTGGTTTCCTGACCAGAAGCAAGGACCTGGAGTCCTGCAACAACTCATCAGTGAATGACTGCTAACTGGCAGGAGGGGGCTTGTGATGGTGGCATCAGGAAGACTTGACTTCAAGGCAGCCAATCGTGGTTCAGAGAGACTGATAGGAGGAAGATAGGAAAGTATAAGATCAGGAGTGTGTGTCTGAAAAGAATCAAACAAAATGAGAAGGGGGGAGAGTTTCAGGAAAAAATGGAAATATTAAAAAAAATGTTGAAAATGCAAAATTAGCACTTTTTACAGATTGAAAGCCACCTTGTTACTTTAGGGGGGAAATATAAGTATATAAGTATGTACAATTTGACTTGGCATAAAATTATCACAATTAGTATATTAAAATACTGTGTATTCAAACAATTATTGTTAATGGAGTTTATTTTTATTTTTTAATTAATTTATTTATTTGTAACAAATGGAGTAATAATCTCCTGAACTTTGGTTTTGTTAGTTTATGTGAAACTGGCAAAACAATAATAAATAAGTAAATAAAACTAGAAGAAATAATCAATATTAGTAACAAAGAAAATTATATTTTCTTTTCATGGTATCAAAGAGACATAAATCAACCATTCCCATAAAAATAATTGGAGGGGTATGTGTGTGGAAGGGAGGAGATTCAATTAATAGACATAAAATTTAATCAGATTCATTTCCTGATCTCTGGGCTGAACCAAAAGAACGGGATAATGGACAGTAGGCTTGACAAAGACTGTGAGCTTTCCCCCTTAAAAACTATTAAACACCAGATGAAAGACCCCTGTTTGCCTGGTTTGTTGCTCAAACTCTGTGACTGAGTTCAAGAGACTAAATATTGCTATAGAGAGAGACCCTGGATGTTAGCTCCTTCCTGAGGCAAGTATCTGACTCACTTTGCAACCCAACCCCTGTAATAATGAGACCAGACACAAGATATATGGGGTAAAACAGGGCCATTTATTGACCTATTTATTAAATTCTTAATGGAGCTGCAGCTAATACGTTATCCAAAACCAAGTACGGGAGAAGCTGCATCTTGTGTCTTACCACAGACTACCTCTGTGGTTTATCAAGGATGATCACACCTGAGCCCTCAACGACAATCCAAATATTGGGTTGTTCATTGGCCGCTCGCACAAGGAAGTCTGACCAGAAAGCCCCCCTTCCTAATCTGCAAACATTATAGTTGAGGTATTCCTTTAAGACAGACCTGAGGACCATTTCTTTCTGCCACCCCCCAGGTCGCAAGGCCTGTAAAGATGTTTCCAGAAATGTCACTTCCATCCAAACAGTGTCCAAGGTGCTCGCCGAGATCCAATCCAAAATTCATGCCACAGATATGGGCAAGCGTTTGCTTAGCCCTTATCTCCCACTGAGCACCTCTTTAAGACCATTTTGCAGATCTGTTAAGAATATATTGTTTCCTATGTCAGACAGGTGAATGCAGTCAGTACTGTAGAGCTCAGGTCTTTGAAAGACAATTTGGGGATGGGGCGAATAATGGCATAGCTCAACCTCAAGGACTCTCTGAATTTCTCTGTTAGCCAGCCGTCTGGCCTTGTTGATTGCAACTGGGTCACCATCACACCTCCCCTCCCGTTGAGTGGCCAGGACTGCTAGATAAGGCGGAAATCATGCAGCACCTGCTAGATCAACACCTTACCCTTCACCAATCCTAAATCATTTCCTCCCAGGTGAACAATCAAAACCATGACGCTCCTTAAACATCAATGGCCACAAGCCATGTCAATGCAAACCTTGCTTGCTTATCCAGTGGAGACAGGAAACCTCATCCAGGTCCAAGTAGGTACCAAAGTGGCTTGATCTTGCATGGCAAGCAGCCCAGTAGACCCTGCTGTGACCACACAGCAGTATTCTCACTCTCGATGGGCCAGGGCAGGGATCTGAAAAACATAAACTGCCTAAGAGCCTGTATAGGACGAATGTCCAAGTCAGAACAAGGATGAAGATGAATCTTGGAACCCTTGCTATGCTGGTCAGTCTTAGAAGACCTAACTAAGATCGTGACTGACTGACCGATAAAATTGATGTTAGAATAAAGCAAGGCTCTATTTGATCTATCTTGTTTAGATGATAACACTAACTCACTAATATGCAGCGCACCAAAAATGTGGTTAATGCCACAGCATGGAACAAAAGGGCTTTGTATGGTGACATGCAAATATCAGTCCATATAGACTGAAGAACCTTAAGAATGTCAGGTGACAAAGGTGCCCTGGTATCTTTAACCTGGCTCCTTTCCCTGGACCATCCCTCCAAGACTTTTTTAACCCTGAAATCACTAGTGTTATCTTGAGCTCCCTGCACTTTGGACCAAAATACCATGGCGTCACACTGCTCTGGGGGCGGAGGCAGAGTATGCATCATGTAGACGTTATGCCCTGATTTTGCCCCCAAGCCAGCCCAAACTGCCACTCTGCACAGCCCCTTACTGTTTTTGACAGATTCCATGGATTTTAAATATAGACCTTAAATTTTTGTGCTAAATTCACTTATCCTGTTAAATCAAATTGTTTTGTAAGTTAGTATTGTAACAATTTTTTAAAAAAAGAAAATGAGTATCTTCACTTTTCCCCCCCTTAAAAATCAGTCTGGATGCAACCTATATCAGTGCTATTATATATATGGGCTGATAGCACAGATAATGAAATGAAATAGCAAAGAATCCTGAAGCCTCTGTTAGAATTAAATTTATATGCTTGAGCTTTAGTCACAGCTCAAAAACTCATTATAAGCCAATAAAGTTCAAATATTATATCAGTAGCTCATAATTTAAAGTCAGTGGTTGATGTGCAAGATAGTTGAGGTCAGTATAATACTGAAGTGCTTAAACCATTCTGTAAGAGATATTTCATTAGTCTCCAAGAACAATCTTGCCCACTATCAGTGTAGTGTGCATGATGGACCACAAGTATCAGCAGATTATTGCTAAATACTTAAACATTCACATTGCTTTTAAATTTCCATGAAGAATATTATTTTGGTAGGCACATCTGGCTATTTGAGTATGTCTCAAATATAGGGAGGCCAATAAAAGCCTTGTACTACAGGGTCAATAGTTTTCTCTGTAATTCAGTACACTAATCCTAGGTATGTGGAAGTCCAACTAATTGTTGGACAGTAGCATGAATGGTTCTGGTTTTGTTCCTATCTCCCTTTTCTTTTGCGTCTCGTCTTTCATAAACTGCTTGAAATATTTCATTTGTCATCCACTGTTTCTTCTCCTTCCTTTTGAAAAAGTTATCATTTTTCTACATTCCTCTTTGATTATGTCCCTGACTTCTGTCCATAGTTCTTCTGGGTCCCAGTCAACTAGACTTAATAGTGCAAATCTGTTTTTCACACTTTACTTGAATTCTGTTGGAATGTTTTCCAGATCATAGTTTGCTGTGGTTTTTGATTTGACATTCTTCTTCAGCTTTATCCTTATTCTGGATATTATTAGTTTGTGGTCTGTACCCCAGTCTGCTCTCATTTTTGCCACAAGAATGGAGCTTCTTCATCTTCTGTTCCCCATTTCCCCTGTGCCATCCCCTTGTCTGTTGTGACTTTAGATTGTAAGCCTGAGGGCTTATATTTGTAAGCTTCTCTGAGACCATTTATGAAGACTGGGGTATAAATACAGCAAATAAATAAATAGCTACAAAAAGTTAATACATTACAATTAAGATCATTACCTGTAACATGTTACTTCCAAATGTTGGTTTCTCTGCAAACTGCTGCTTAATTGTTCCAACATGCATTTGGCATACTCACTAAAGAAGTGGATGCCTGGACAGGTTCAAGCCAAAGGAACTGGTTGAACATGGCAAAATACAAACAATTGCAGTTGCCAGGTAGCAAAAATCAGCATGGCAACAGGAAAATGAGGTCATAATGGAACTGTTACTGGATAGCAGTAGGCTGTTACAGATACGGGGGAAATTCCATGAAGTCTGGACCTATAAATGTGATTTTTCAGTTAGGTAAGATGGAGAATTTTGTTTCAGTTCATTTTAAAAAGAATTTACCAAAAATCACAAATGTCTTAGTATTTAAATTACAAGGAATATAAGAAACTGATAGATTGATCCATCCAAGCCAAAAGTGTTGAAAACTTATGTATGCAATGTCTGGGCTTGACTCTCTACATATATGATTATGTATGTATATATATTCTGCTACATATATGATTATGTACATATGATAATGCTGAATTAGTATTATCATCTCTCCTTTGACAGGTTCCTCATTTTAAACATCTGCACAAAAAGCAGGGACATTGTGAGGTAGTGGTATCTACAAGGCTCAGAAAAGGCAGCAAAAAGGCTGGATATAAATCCAGAGGGGAAGGAGAAGTGGGAGGAAAGGGAATAGGACGAGGAGATGATGATGGAGTGGGGAAAAGTAGAAGAGAAGGAGAGGAGGAGGAAGAGGAAATAACACAATTACAAAGAGTCACACTGCTTGGAACATGCCATGTTATTCAATGTTATCACTCTGATCCATAGATTCTTGGATATAATCTGAATTAGTATAAATTAAAACCATAGTCACCAACCCCCCGATAGACTCCTAAACCAGGTTAATAGTAATTAGTAGTGGTGGTTGTAGTGGTAGTAGTTGCAAGGGTGGTGGTGGTGGTGGTGGTTGTGATGATGATGATGATGTAATCTTTTCAGGGACTAGCTGAACCCATTCATTTTATATGACATGGCTGAGGCATCATTTTGTTCCAGCTTTGTTTTCAAAGCATTTACCATTCCATATTTTGAATGAAAATACATTTGTTTGTTGAAAGTTAATGTATGAAAAAGCAAAAATGGACAGATGTTCCCATCTGGGGCCTTACTAAATAATCATATAGTTGAGAGTGTGCTTAAAAGGTTCAACTGTTGATCTGAAAGACACTAATTTGAATTAGTCTCTTTGGGGCTCTTCAGACTGGTCATTAAGGCCAGTCTGGGGGCAGAGTCAGGGTGTCACATCCACATGATGCCCCCAAGGATGCCATGAGACCGCGCACCACTCCATATGTCTCCACATGACATGTGGCATCACAGTGCTCCTCCAGCGCTGCATCCCCATGATGTAGCACTGAAAGAGTGCTGTATAGCCACGACGCTGCAGCTATAATGACCTTTCAAAGGCACAAAAAGGAATTGCTTTTTGTGGTTCCCTTTTTTGCCCTGGAAAAGCTGGATCAGGGCCACGGCATGCAGTTGCCGCAGCCCCAATCTGGCTAGGAAAGGAACAGCATTGTGCCGTTCCATAGGGGCTTCCATGAACTTAATAGATCCTCCACATTTTTAAATACAGTAGATCGTTTATAGGAAGGTAAGGAGGACTCCTTCTCAGTCTTGATCTTTCAAGGACCACTTTTTATGCAGTGTGGGATATTTGTTGGTGCATAATTCAATTCAGCAGTGAGTTGTTAATCAAGGAATGGGTGGAGTTTAGGCAGGGACAGTTGAGAAATGAAATTGTATCAGCATGTTTGCACTGTTGTTTTGTAAAATTCTGAAAGATGGTTATTATAAGAGATACCTATGCGTGCGCGCACACACACACACACATACACACCTGTTCTTTAGCCAATTTTAAAAGGTTACATTTCAACAATTTGCCAAAAAGTGTTCATTAAGTTCCATGGTCTGTGAGTGAGAAGTGATATTATAGGAATGAGGAAGGTAACAATAATATACACAGGAACCAAAACATTTCATTGTAAGTCTGTCGTATTGAAACGTTTTCTTTGAATAACCTGTTTTGCTTCATATGACAGTCCAGACAGACTGATTATTTGGGCAATGATGTAATAGTAAGTTTTGAAGTGAAGACTCTAAGGTCATCATTCTTTACTTAACTTGCTCTCTTCACATTTTAAATATATATATATATATATATATATATATATATATATATATATATTCATTTTTAAAAAATATTTCTGTATTTACTCCCAGCCCACAAGGGCTCCAGAGGCAATGCACAATTAAAAACCAATTAAAGCAGTACAAAGATGAATACATTCTTAAAACACATTAAAATACTCTTTTAAAACTCCGAAGAGGTGTCTTAAAAAACAACCCTAGGATCCAGTTTTAAAATAGCAATTTCTAACATTGAAATATTAAAAGAGATCAGCCCAGCCTGTTTTATTTGTCCTTGTTCCAAAACCTAGTTTTAAAGAGAGTTGAGGTCAAATTGTAAGTAATTCATAGTTAAAGTGGAGTTAATCTATGCTTGCAGAAAAGTTGTATATTGTGTATCTTGCTAGATACTTCAGTTTTCAGTGGGAGACCAATCATATATCTGAATGTTCTTCCTCCATTTCAAAGCAACTTTCCTTCACATGTAATTTGTTTATTAATATGTGTCTATCCTCCAAGTTGGTATATATGACTATGTTCCTCCCCACATTGTCCTCAAAGCAGCCATATGATATAAATAGACTGAGATAAACATGCTAGATGAGACTTCTCTCTGACATTCTAGTTGTCTGTATATACAGAGGATGGCTATTTATATGTCAATGAGATAGTGTGTGTGAAATAAATTTTCAGTTGGATAATTCTTGTGTCAGACAGAAAGGAATGATGCTGTATTAAATTGAAAATAAACATGGGTTTCATACATTCTTTTAGTGTTTTTTAAAGATAGGAAGAGGTTGCAGCAATTTAGTGAGGTATGGAGCCATGGGATAACTACAATTCTGTGTCACATGTGAAGAAGCTTTAAATGTCTTCTAAAAATGTAAGAGGGAAATCCTATTGTTAGTTCTAACTAGAATAGACCCACTGAATCAATGAGACTTTAGCAAGTCAACAGGTAGGTCCAAAATAGATGGGCCAAAAAAAAAGCAGCTTCCAGCCACTTCAGGGGTATGGCGTTTAGATGGCGTATGCCCCCAAAGTGTCTGGAAGCTGCTTCAAGATTGTGCTTATGAAACAAGAACAGGACCTTTTAGGAGTGGATTTAATTTGCTCCTGCAGCAGCCCATTTGGGACTGTGGTGGTGGCCCGCTTTGGAAGCAGGCAGTTGTGGTCACTGTGCTCCTGGTGTGATTGGTACAGGAACAGCCTGAGGCCACTCCTTCCAAGCCATGTGCTTCGGCCCTTAGATAAGTTCAGTTGACTCAATAAATGTTGTCTAGATGGGAACTAACAATTCGCTTTCAGCTTTCCTGAGCCAGGAATGAGTATAATGTCTCACTTTTTATGCTGATAGTTGGAGTGCTATAATTATTTATTATTTTTAATAAATTGTCTTATATTGTTTTATTGTGTATACATTTTATATGGTTTTATGTCAGTTTATTCAATATTTTTATTTGAGATGTTATTATTATGTGCTACAGTGGTAACGCTATTGCCACAATCAGAAATGCCACCTAAAATCCACTTAAAAAGCCAGCACACTGCACTTACAGAAGGAGTTCTGAGCTGAAGGAGGATGTATCCATCCTCCTTGTGCAAGTGAGTGACATTGTAACAATAGGTTTTGACAAGACAGCTGCATTATCACAGCTACATCTCCCATGCAATGGAACATGCAACATAGATCTTTGCCATGTTATAATGAATAAATGAGACAAACTTTTTTTTTGGGGGGGGGAGTGTCTTTCACATTACAACTATAGCAAGATGATTCTGCTTTAACTGCAGTGACATCCTATGGAATTCTGATGTTTTTAGTTTGGTGAGGCACTACAGGAGTTCTCTGGCTGAGAATTCACAATGCTTCTCCTTGAACTACACATCCCAAAATTTTGTAGGATGTTGCTACAGCAGTTAAATTAGGATCATAACATTAGTGAAAGAAATTCTGCTTGGAACAGTCAGGGGCATTCATTAGAAAAGCAGCACTGACAGCACCTCCCTGTCATGTGTGCATTTGATTGCACTTCTAAACGTGCCGCCATGGACTGTGGAATTATTCTCAGTCTGCTGGATTTCTGTGTGACAAGTAAAAGATTATTTTCTTAAACCTTTCCCATTCAAAGTGGGCATGACATTTTACTTTTAATGGCATTAAAAATTCTTTATGAAATATTGCTAACTCAAATCCTTTTTTTAAAACGATCGAAAAACATTTTACATGCAAAATTTAAAAAAGGGACAACATTGTGATTGTTTCTATAAAAAAACTTTTCATGAAAAAAATTACTTAGGTTTTTTGTTTGTTTTTTGAGAAGGAGGGTGGTTTTCAGTTTTGTGCTAACAGTGCAGGAAAAGTCTGTATTTGTTCATGGTGCTTTTCTGCCTCCTAAAGACTTTTTATTCAGTATAAGGAGGCCACATTCCTTTGTGCATGTTTGAACAAACAAGGTACAGTGCATCCCTATACATGAATCTCTCAATCAGATCAATATTCACTTAGACTATCCACCCATGCTTTTGAATTTTTACAGTTTCTTTTACAATTTGTCAGTCTTATGTTAACAGGTAACAATATATTCTAGCAGATTTTCCTGTTAAGCAATGGATTAAGGAAGCACTTGATGTTTAAAATATACTATATTGAAAATTGCTGTTTAATTTATACAGTACTCTAAATTGTTTATTAATTGTCCAGTCACCTTTCTTACATTACCTAGGATTATTTCTCTTACTTTTGATTTCCACTCTAACTCTTTCTTTTAAATGAATTACATGACACATTTATAAAGAATGTTGTTTTGAAAAATAAAAAATCAGCTCCTAGGAAGGTAAAGGACTCTGTAGTGGAGTATGGCAACCCTCTGGCTTTCATCAATCTCTATCCAATTGGAAGCGTTTCTTTTTGGTTTGATTTTGTTCCCTTTCTCCCCCTTCAGTACTATAAATATTTCAGTGTTTTATGTTGTTTGTATGCCAGGAATCCAGGGAACAAGGTGGAGATTAGGGACAAGAATTCCATATAGTTAGAAAGGAAAACAACCACTATCTTGTATTTTAAAGCAGGAAAATGAAATGATTGAATTTCAGGGATACCCATAAAAAGTAATAAGTGATATAGTGGGTTTAAGAAGTAGATTCCAGCTCTCTCGGTTTTTGTCTCCTTGACATTATTTAAATATCTGACTGAAGAGTAGATACAGTGGGACATTCTCGTCCTCAGGGGTTTGGTCCGCCCAACACAAATAGGGAACAATATAAAACCTCATGCCCATTTTAGTCAACAGGTGATGATATGTGTGCTCCCATATCAGTGTGCCCACAGGAGTGCACTACCATTGGCTAATATGGGGTGGGATGATCTACAGGAGCTCCAGGCCATGGATGGCTACAGGCTCACTGTAATTATCACCTAGACTGAATGTCTTTGGTTTTCATCATAAATTTCTCATCAGTCCACTGGAACTGTTTGAAGAGAATCTTGTGAGAACTTTATTTCTTGAAAAGGCATTTTGAAGACTAAAGGTTTTGATGAGTAGCTGAGGGTGGGATTGTGCTTTAGTAGTAGACTGCTTCCTAAAATGGCATTCCCTTGTAAATTGTGGGGCCAATCACTCTATGACAGTATGGAATAATCACACCACAGGTTCCCCTGCCCACAGATAAATGTGGGGTGCAAATACACACATTGTGAAGGTACCTTATAATGCAGTGAGCCCTATTAGTCATGAAGGGAAAGTAGGGGCAAAGTCAATACAGCAATATTGTTTCAGACAGCAGATCAATAAATCTTGGAGCACAAAGCCAATTATTCATGACCAAAGGCCATACACCACACACCACCTGTACTTGGTAAGAACAGTGTGGCATATTAATTCACACATTTCAAAACATCTCCATATTATCAGATGTTGCTGTTTAATGTTGCCATAATTCTCAATTTTACTGTCCACAGAGAGCGAAGAGGTTTACCAGCGGCAGGTGCTGTCTATATCCTGTATCGTCTTTGGCATAGTCATAGTGGGCATGATCTGTGCAGCGTTCTACTTCAAAACAAAGTAAGAGCCTTTGTCTAGTCTCTGTCCTGTCCTTCTATATGCCTTTTTCAGTTCTTTAGTGCTCTCTCTCCATTGTTTACTTAATTCATTATTATGAAGCAAGAGGAAATAGCAAGGGCCTTTCCATACATATTCTTTCCTTCTGAGTAAATGTGCTGCAGGACATGTAAGTAAACAACAAATATCACTGGCATCTCCATTATTAAGGCATGTACCATTGTTTCACTGGCTGGTTGTTATTGTTATTGTTGTTTTCATTGTGTTTTGTTTTCTATTATTAGCTCTACTTATATGCTGTTTTTCCTCCAAAACAAAGACTTGAGGCAGCTTACAAATTAAACTCTAGAGTTGAAACATGAATATTAAAATGGATTAATATTCAATATTAAACAATATTTTTAAAAAACTATTATATCTTAGGCTGTATCCTAATATATTGTTCTTTAGTATTTTTAACATTATGGCTGTATCTGCACTGCAGAAATAATTTGGTCTAACACAACTTTAACTGCCATGGCTCAAGTCCATGAAATTCTGGGAATGGTAGTTTGCTGTGGCACCAGAGTAGAGCTCTGATGCTGCAACAAACTATCATTCCCAGAATTCCATAGCCTTGAGCCATGGCAAATTATTTTTGTAGTGTGAATGCAGCCATAGTGTTAAAAATACTAAAGAGCAATATAATGTAATGTAATGTAATATAACTCTCCCATTAACACTCTGGCTACAGTTCTTTGTACCAAATGCAGTCTTCAAACATGGCAGATATGTGTTACATCAGGTTGACATACAGCAGCACAAATGAAAAGGAAGAGCTTGAAATTATTGCTTTTCCTACTCCCATCTATAGATAATAAGAGTGCATATATTACTATAAGATTTCCATATCTGACTAAGGTGGATTTAAGTTGAACAATGTTAAACATCCTGGAAACAATTTTGTAACATATGCAATAAAAATAAAAATAAGCACGCCTTGACCTTCTTATCTGACTGAACTACCATAATCTTTGACCATTGGCCTCACTGGAAGCTGGAATCAACAATGTAATGGTCACAACCTAGGCCGGTTGTCAGATGCATCCCAACAACCCACTTGACTGATGGACACCACACTCTCTGCCTCAGCCGAGAGATATCACACCCACAGCTCAATCACTAGCTGTCAGGTGTGACACTCACAACCTATCCAGTTGTCAAGCATATGTGGGTTTGCATATGGAACTGATGAAATAATCAGGGTTGTTTAGAAAAATGAGATAGAAAGGAATAAAAGCATAGAATCACAATTCTACCCTCCAGTTCCCAACAAGTTAGTATAAAGAACAAAGGGAAGGAAGAACAAAGAAAGACAAGCACACACTTTAGCTTCCTACAAGATAACCTGTCAAGAGGAGGAATACCAGACACCCACCATCTCTGCCCTGTGGCAGGCAATGGCTGAGACCCACACATACACATTGTCCATGCAGGGCTTGTCTGCAAGGCAAAAATCCTTTGTCTGCTAGCATCTTATATACTGTTGTCAAAATCTGGCTGCTAGCAAGAAAAAACAAACTTCCTTGGAAAAAGAGAAAGAGAGAAAATACTTAAGTGTTGTTACAGTCCAGCAGGAAATATTTCTATAGGGCCAGGGAAGATATTACTTTCATGGTATGGTGAGAAACTATTAAAATGTATAATAAAGAATGATATTAAGATGCAATTTTGTTGGTGCTGTTACATGTGCAGAGTGGAGGTTTGACCATTCCCTCCTCAGCCATGTTCTCATCAAAGTCCTCTTTCCTCACAATTGATGTGTTAGCATCAATGAAAGATCTTTCCCCCAGTGCTAAGTGTTTCATATGCAGGGGAGATTTTTAAATAAGATCATGGACTAATCTATACTAGGAGCAAAAGTCTGAATGGACACCTGCCACTCCTGCCTCTGCCCCTGCCCCTGAACCAGCCCGCGTGCCCTTTTCTCTTCAGGGACATTGGGTACATTGTCTACACTTACACAATTATCGTGGATTTCCTGGGTACTCCACTGCTACTGCTCCTGCTGCTGCCTCCACCACCAGCAGCAGGACTGGCACTTCCAGCCCCACTGTCCCAATTGCTGTCCTTGCCACCACCACCTTTCAAACCATTTTAATGTCTAGGACAGTTCCTGGCCCGAATTATAAAGTTTTCCCCTTCATACCCCCCTCTGCACTGGCTCTGCTGATACCCCTGGCACTCTGAGGCAAATTAGGTGCCCAGCATTGCTGCCGATGGAGGAGAGAAAAAATCTCCATGTTTTCCAGAGTTTTAAAACTCTGCTATAGGCTAAGATATCTCGAATCTGGGATGGCTATGGCCATATATTGTGTGGCCTTATTGTCCCAGATTCAGGGGAGGGAGTATTTTTTAAGTTTTTAAAAGCAGTGTAGACAAGCCATACATCTGGGAAATGTCTCAATACCAATGAAATTAAGTCACCCACTAAATTAAATTCCCCTTCAAGTTGTCATTAGAACTGGGATTTGGAGACATGGTGGCTCAGTGGTTAAGATGCTAACTCTGACAATCACAAGGTTGGCAGTCAGCAATTCAAGACCCATGTGCCACATGATGGAGTGAGCTCTTGTCCCCAGTCTCAGCTTCTGCCAACCTAGCAGTTTGAAAGCATGCAAAAGTGAAAGTAGACAAATAGGTACCATTTCAGTAGGAAGGTAACAGTGTTCCATGCAGTCATGGCCATGGAGTCATCTCTGGCAATGCTGGCTACCTTGGCTAAATATGAGCTCACAGATAAGAAAGAGGGGCTTGCTCTCTGAAATAAATAAAGTGTGAAGGCAATTTCCCAATATAGATATATATGTATGTATGTGCTGGCTATTGGCCATAATAAAAGTACATACACACACACACGAACCAGAAACATTGGCAGATTTTTCTGAAAAGAGAAAAAGAATTCAGCAAGACCAGCAAAATAATGCCTTCTGCTCACAGCAGGGACTGAAGTTTGGGAGTGATTGTTGCTAAAGGAAGAGTGAAAGAGGCAATGTTTTGTGTTTCCTTTAACTTTGGTTTATGTTTCTCTCTCTCTCTTTCTCTTTCTCTCTCTCTCTCTCTCTCTCTGAGACAGAAGGGGAGGGTAAAGAGTAGGGTCAAATTCTATACCTCCCTTAGATGTGCATATACTATTATAAAATTCTCTCTAGCTATCCCATTGATCACATTTTTGTTCTTTTCTAATTAACCATTAGGTCTTCATTGTATGTACATTATTATAGAGAATTATTCCATGTTAGGAAATCTGTATTCTTGGATGTCATCCATAAGCGCATTGTAGAACCTGAGCCTGTTCCATCCGTTCTCAGTGGTGCAATTTTGAGTGTTGTATTCTTTTTCATACTCAAAACTTTGAATGTATTCTTTTAGATCAGTTGCATATTTCATTCAACTGGTTTTACTGACTAACTAAAATCAAAGCTTGTTATGTCCCTTTCCTGCAGCAAAAGTTCGTCAACCACAAATTCTGCTCACTCTAGTTTCACGTTTCTTGAACTAGGAAGCCAATAATGAATTTGCATGCATCAATAGGTAACCAATTATGAATTAATGAAGCTAAGCCACAACAAGTGATATAAATACAGTATTGAGTTAGAATATTGGACTGTTTTATGGTCATCTGGCTTAATATCATCTGTGGAGAGCATGTGGCATATATTCATAAAATGTGAACTGCAACACTTATATATCCAAATACACTAACACTTAGTTTCAACAAAATGGTAGACATTTTGGAAGTTGAGGTTGTAGTCCTTTTACCTTCTTACGTGGAGGTAACTCCTTTTGAATTCAGTGGAGCTTAATTCTTATCTTGATTGTTCCTGAATTTTCAGTTTCTGTTGTAATTCATATATTTTTAGCATGTGCTGTTTAGCTTGGAATATATCAGTATTAAAAAGATAAGATAGTAAGTTAATATATAGTTATAAATATACATTACAGATTAACTATGTATGTATGTGCCATGCAATGTCTAAAATATAGTGCATGTTGATCATGAATATTGATACATGAATGCTGATCACTCCAGATCTCACCCAATACCATATAGCTTCTAAGTTGAAAATATGTTTTCACACATTATGGACAAATTCCAGTGAATACTGGAAATAATAGTTCACTAACTGTTAACACTTACTGGTAATTTCTTAATTTTTCAACACTAACAACATTTGTTTTGAATTACTAATTGCCACACATCATAACTTTTCAGACAATTTCTGTTCAGGCATTCACTTGAACACATGGAGGGCTAAAAATAGGACCTTAAAGACAGTGTACATAAGTCCTAAATATCCCTGATGTCTGCACAATACAAAATGTAACATGTAAAGATCTGAAGAGGACTTTTAAAGCAGTATGCAGGTACAGCACTATCATGATAGGTAGACTTTTATTATTAGGGTTTCAAATTAACTGGGTAACCATGTTCAGTTTAACAGAGTTATAAATCCTTCTTCAGTCCTTCCCACTAAGTGAGGAAAGGTTTGCGCTGTCGCTGGATGTATGAGGATATCTGAGGATGGAGCTTATATGCATGTCCCACCACATATTCTGCTTTCTACAATCAGATGCCTGAAAAAGTGCTTATGTCACACTCAAATCTTATATTCACTTATCTGTGAGCAAGCAAGTCTTTCCTCTGAATAGACATTATTCAATTGCACTAGAACTGCACAATAAAACGGTGCTAAGGACTGACTGACTAATCGAGATTCAAACTACACCTTGCAGAAAACTCCCACATTACCCTCTTTTAAGGGGAAAAAAAACCTTGTGTACCAAAAATGTAAAGCAGTTGGATGTCACTTTAACTGTTATTCTCCATCCTTCAGAATCCTGGGATTTATAGTTTTGTGAGGTGCTTAAAATTCTCTGCTGGAGAACTCAACTCCATTTACCCTTAATAAAAATGCAAGTAAAACAGCACTGAGACTAACACATACACACAAAATAAACAGCAAATACAATATAAATAACCCACTTTCAAATGAAAACCTTATACTAAGCATGCTTGTGAAGTAGAGAATCACAAAGTGTGATATGGTTGTCATAACATTCAGTAAATGGACCTTATTATTTGGAAAGGGAATCAGTGGAATTTATCGCCTTCCTGTAGAGAAGCAAAACACAGCTTGATGGGCTTTCTAAAGAGTATATTCCAAGAATAAATTGTCATACAATGTACCAGAGACTTGAAAAGCTAGAAACAATTGGTGCAATGGGATTATATTTAAAAGTCACCAATAAATTAAAAGCTTTCTTTTGATTCTTTATTTGGAAAAAAACAAACATAAACAAATTGGCCTCATGTTTTCCATTCATGCATATGTTGGCAGAAAATCTTTAAAACATGAAACAATGCCTTTTACAGGAAAATATTATATATGCAATGGTTACTGTAAAATGCCACATAGACAGCGTTATCTTTTTCAAACTCCTACTGTCGTTCACAAACAGAGACAGACAATGTTTAATCCTGATGATTCTCTCAAGGAATTCAGTTTATATGACAAATTTTACAGAGTGGCTCATAATTAAATAACACCTTTTAGGTGGTTTTGGTAAAAACATATGCTTGAAATTCCTAGTAAAGTAAGTACAGTGGACCCTTGTTATACGCTGGGGTTTGGTTCCAAGATCCCCCGTGTATAACAAAATCCGTGTATGCTCAAGTCTCATTAAATATAATGACATAGCAAAATGGTGTCCCTTATAAAAATGGAAAATCAAGGTAAATTTATACTTTTTTGGAATATTTTCAAACCATGTATGCTTGAATCCGTGCATAAAAAAATCAGTGTATAAGAAGGGCTGACTGTATTTAATCTGAATAACACATTAGACAGCCATGGTTGTTCTACTTCATAATCTAAAAAGCATCTCTAACAAAAACCACAATTGGTATTGGTAGGCTTGGGCATGGCCAGAGATATTTGTTGTGAGAAGCAAAGCACACTATGTTTGTCTGCCCCTCTACCATGTACAGAAGCCAAATGGAGTGTCAATTGAATCATGATCCAAAATTACTGGTGAAATGCAATCTCCCAATATACTTGACTAGCAGATTGGTTTAGACAGATGTGGAAGGATCATGTGGCATAAACATCTGTACACTTCAAGAGAGCAGAATTGTTGCAGAGTTCAAGAGGAACATTGCCATCAGCGAAATGAACAGTTGGGCCACACAATATACAGAAAACCTACATACAGAGACAGATACCTACACAAGAACTCCAACCATCACCCAGGACAAAAAAGAAGCACAATAAAAATACTGGTAGACCAGGCAAAAAGGATTTGTGAACCCCACTTTCTGAAAGATAAATTGAACCACCTTGTCTGGAGTCTACAGTCTAATGGTTATTCCAGCTCATACATCAGAAGGGCTGCCAGATTCAGATAAACCCATAGGAGTGAAGACAAATTACCACCCAAAGGGAAGATATTTTTACCATACATCAAAGGAGTAACAGACAGAATAGGGAAAATGGTGAGGAAACACAACCTCCAAATGATCTACAAACCAACCAAGAAAATCCAGCAAATGCTGCACCCAGCAAATAACAAGAGAAACCTTCTCATGTCTGCAGGGGTTTACTGCATACTGTGCAGCTGCAGACAAGTCTACATAGTAAACAACAAATTCAGTGTTCAAACATGAATGAAGGAACACAAGACATACTGCAGACTGGGTCAGCCAGAAACATCAGCAGTAGCAGAACATGTTATGAACCTTCCTGGGCATAAAATGCTGTCTGAAAACACTGAAATTCTAGACCATGCCAACAGCTATAGGTCAGAATGCACAGGGAAGCCATTGAAATTTATTAACACCTGGACAACTTCAACAGGAAAGAAGGAACCCTTAAAGTAAACAAAGTTTGGCTACCAGTCCTGAAAAACATCAAGACTCAGCAAATGCAAATTAAAACCACCCAGGGTGAGGGGTTTCCCAGCAGACAAAGGATCATTAATTAAATAGACACCCTGAGACCTTGCCATTCAACAACAAAACAATACACTCCACAACAAGATCAGGCCATTATTTACACTGAATGGGGCTGGAATTCTGATGGTGCATAACACTAGTAGCTGAATATTTTTCAAGACCGCGTAACATTGAGAATCGAGTGCATAATTAAAAACTTTACCAGCTCTAAGCAGCATGTTTTTTTAACCTCTGACTTCTTGTGTGACCATTTCCATCTCTATCCTATTGTAAGATGTCAAAAACAAAATAATGGCGAACAGGCTGGAAATGATCAATATGCAACCCCATCCACAAAAATAGACACAGAAGAGTGCAGCAACTATAGGGCCATAGCACTAATATCCCAAGCAAGCAAAATCATGCTCGGAATTCTGCAACATAGACTTGAACCAAACATGGACAGAGAAATTGCAGAGGTCCAAG
The DNA here is from genome assembly GCA_023333645.1 of Sceloporus occidentalis. Taxonomy (NCBI): domain Eukaryota; kingdom Metazoa; phylum Chordata; class Lepidosauria; order Squamata; family Phrynosomatidae; genus Sceloporus; species Sceloporus occidentalis. Next base: position 113,088,973 of record JALMGF010000002.1, on the reverse strand, counting down.
TGGGGTTCAAGAAATGAAGAGGCACTAGGGACCACATTGCAAACATACAAGGATTAATAAAGCATACCAGGGAATTCCTAAAGGAAATCAGACTACAGCCAAGCCTTTGATTGCATACATCATGAAAGGCTATGGAATTCTCTTAAAAACATGGACTTGCCAACACATCTGATAATCTTGATGAGAAATCTGTATTTAAGACAAGAGGCCACTGTCAGAACAGAAAATGAAGAAACAGAATGTTTCCCAATTGGCAAAGGAGTCAGGCAAAGCGGCATCTTATCATCCTACCTGTTTAACTTATATACAGAACATATTGTAAGGAAAGCATGCTTGGACACAGAAGAAGGAAGAGTGAAAATAGGAGGAAGCAATATCAACAATGTGAAGTTGAAGGCTTTCATGGCAGGCATCCATAGTTTTCTGTGGGTATTACAGAAAAATATCAACAGTCTTAAGATACCCAGAGAACACCATAATACTAGCAGAAAACCTCACAGACCTGAAACAACTACTAAAGAAGATTAAGGAAGAAAGTACAAAGGCAGGACTTCTGTTGAACATAAAGAAAACAAAAATAATGACCACGGAGATTCTAGACAAATTCTACCTAGACAGTGAAGAAATAGAAATAGTAAAAAAAAGTTCTCATAACTGGGATCAAACATTGATAGAAACCGGGACTGTAGTCAGGAAATCAGAAGAAGATATGAAAGAACTAGAAAAGATTCTAAAATGGAAAGGTATAGAAGTGAACACAAAAGTTATAATTGTACAAGCTATTGTTTTCCTTATTACCATGAACAGTATAGATGTGAGTACTGGACAGTTAAGAAAGATGTGAAGAAAATCAATTCATTCAAGATGTGGTGCTGGATAATAATGTTGAGGATACCATAGACAGCCAATGGACAAACAAATGGGTCCTAGAGCAGATCAAGCCAGAAAACTCCCTAGAAGCCAAGATGATACAACTTAGGCTGTCATACTTTGGACACATCATGAAAAGACATGACTCACTGGGGAAAAAAGCAATAATGTTAGGAAAGGTGGAGAGAAGCAGAAAATGAGGAAGGGTGTATGCTAGATGGATGGACTCTATTAGGGAGGTAACAGGCATGAATGTACAGTAACTAAGCAGAATAGTGGAGGACAGGAGTTATTAGCGATGTCTCATCCACAGTGTCACCAAGAGTCACAATCAACTCGAGGTAGTTAACTGTAGAAATCCTATTGATGTTCTGTTCTATCTATCTACCTACCTATCTATCTTCTCAAGGAAGGGAGTGACCATGACTGAAATCTGTTCAGCATGCCAGTGTTTGTCTTGAAGTGATGTTCAAAGTGAACTTGAAGAATCCTGTCCTTACTTCAGTAATGCTGGATAAATATCTTGGTTTCCCCTTTCCTTCTATGATAAATTCTGAACAAAACCAAACTCAGATAAAATTCTCACCCACTCCCTAATCCGTGGAAATTTGAAATGAGTTCAGTAAAAGGGCCTGGTAAATCTGTGGGCAGCAACATTCAAAGCTAGGCCTGAAATTGGTGTTTCCTTGGTCTTAGGGATCCACAGAACTTTTGTGAGAGAGAATATTTAAATGCTGGAGCTCCACGCTCAGTGTGTAACTATTCTGTTTACACAAGGGCTGGACAAAGCAATGCTGCCTGAGTGAAAGGTCACAATGGTATCTCACCAACATCACCAGTTCACATTCAAAAGAAAATCAGCCAAATGCTCCACTGATATTAGTGATAAGATAAAGTCCTCCATACCCCTTAAGGCAGATAACTAATTTGGGTGATGCAAGCCAGGCTCTATGGCACATACAATGCTTTCCAGTCCATGCCCCTCTGCTTCCTGAAGTGGCTGCCTCAACAATGACGTGCTTCAGACAAGGTCCAGTCTTTATTGGCAGAGATGAACAAACTTCCATCATTACTGTAACAGAAATCATTGGTCAGCTTTCAAAAAGAAGAAAGAAAAAAGATTATGCTTACAAATTGGGATGTCTGAAGCTATTTATTTATTTATTTATTTTAACCCCTATTAGCACAAGCCCATTTATTTAACTTGGGGCTCATTCCCATTTACAGAAAATTCAAGTCCTAATTCAGCTCTGCTCTGCTCTGCTATTTGATTCCAAAACTTCCACACTATGAATTGGGACCTTTTGGATTCGCTGTTCTTTGGCATGATTCTCATCCTCATTTAGTTGGCTCCTGCTCCCCAGCCTGGCCTTGGTCCCTCTCCCAGCTTCTGCGTTCCCTCTCCCTAGCCTGGCATTGGCCCCTTCCAAGTCTCCATTCTCCCTTCCCAATGGCCTGTCACCCAGCATGGATCAGCTACTCGAGCGGGGGGAGGGAGGCCGACAGCAGCTTTGGCAGGCAACACTGAAGGCAATACCACTTGGGGAGGTGGAGGAGGACTGCGCTCGGGGCTCAGGGCTCGGGGCTCGGGCCGGGAGCAGGTGGAGAGCCCTTCCTCCATCTCTGCTGGGCCAGCCAGGCCTCTCTCACTGCTCTGGAGCAAGTAGTGTCAGCTGTTCTGGGAAGATCCTGGATGTGCTCTGGCGGCAGCAGCATGTCAACAGGTGCATTGCTCTGCAGGCACTGGGCCGGAGGTTGGTAGCATGGCAAGTCGGAGGAGGAGGAGGCACCCCAGGGGGCAGAGATGGCTCCCACAATTGACTCTTTCCATCCCTCCCTCAGTGCAGGTGCCTGGGCCCACAAGAGGCCTGTAGAGGGGTCTAAGGAATGCCAAGCAGAGAGCAGAGCAGAGGAGAGCCCTGGGCGTAGAGGAGGAGGAGGAGGAGGATGGAGGCAAGGCTGGGTGAGGGAGCGCAGACACTGGGGAAGGGTCCAAGGCAAGGCTGGTGAACGGAATGCTGAGGGTGGGGGAGGGAGCCGGGAGGACGAGGAGGATGGGGGGGGGAGACTGGTATTTTCCTATAGAAATTCCTTTTTTGTATGTTCCAATATTTTAGTAGTGATTTTCTGATAAAATGGTCTTTGAAGTCCTTGTGTACTTTTGCCTTCTTGTGCCACAGGTATGCATGCCAAAAAATTGTTTATTAAATCCTTCCAATATTAATAGTATTTCATTTTCTAAGTTAATCCAATCAGTCACCCTTGTAAATATGTTTGCTTGATGGTATAATTTTAAATCAGGAACACTATATCCTCCATTTTCTTTTTTATCATCGTTTTCCATTTTGTTCTTGGCTTGCATCCGAAAAATTGGGATGCCTGAAGGTTTTTAGATGTTCAGTCTACTAGTTTGCAATAGAAAAGTATATTGGAGGATTTCACTATATTTTGCCTTAAATTTCTTGGGATGGGAAGGTGGGAAGTTCAATTTTAGCTAAATTGTTATTTGTAGTTATTTTGTTTTGTTTTGTTTGATTTAATATATGTTAGGCTTTTTTAAAATGGGAGAATAGAAAGGGTGTTTAGATTTTCATAGATTATTTTTAGATTATTATATATATACTTGTGCTTTTTACTGCTATTGTGTTTAGTTGTTTTGTTGTTGTCTGTTTGAATGTTATGATTTAAAATGTAATAATAATAATAATAATAATAATAATAATAGCAGACTTCACAGGATTGGCCAAAACCAGGCATTCCTTATTGCCTATAAAATGCCAGAATTTATGCTTGAGATACATATTTTAACTATTCCTCCTATACCTGAAAATAATTTTGAGGCCGAACACCATAGCCCTAGCCCCAGATCATGGGATCTGAGCTGAAATTTTGGATTTACAGATAGATAGCTATTTTGTGTGTATTCCAAACAATAATGATTTCATGGATCTTATATTTAAAACCTGTTTGCTGCTACTTTTTTTTCTTCCTGTAACTTATACTAGACTCAAATGAAATGTATTAAAATTTTAAAAAATACCATAGGATCTTCTTATTTTATGTTTTTGGAAACACAAGTAGTATAGGTACATAACAATAGCTAAGTTAGAAAGGAGCTTGGTTATATCTCACATCCCTGGTACATTTATGTACTAGATTCTTCAAGTTTAATAGAACTTATTTCAATAAATATTGTTAGAATCATACTTGGAATAGGCATGAAATTTACCTAAAATTTATTTTGCCTGTGTCATTATATTATTTACATTAAACCACGGGGAGTTATGAATTTGAAAGGCTTAACAATACTAGAAATAAGAAACAAACATAGGCAGATCAAATGAATGTTCAACAAGATTTACTGTTTCAATGTTATAATGAATTCGGCATCAAAGCATAAAGCAGCTGCAGAATATATTCATTTGGAGAGTTTTATTACAGGCATCTATTTGAAAAGAATGGGGAGGGAGAGGCACATTGATTCATAGGGGTTATTTGAACTGTGTGTGTTTGACATACATTTTAATTATGTCTTCCACTGGTAGATACATTTTGCATTCTGCAAAGATACATTGTTGGCTGTCACTCCAATTCTCTCTCTCTCTCTCTCTCTCTCACATACACACACACACACACATCTGAAATGGCATGTCATTCTACTCATTTGAGGCTTGATTTCTATTAGGATGTAAACTGGTAAAAATAAAATCATTGGAAAAGAATTATTATGAGATTCTAGCTGTCAGTTAGAGTAAAAAATATCTTAACCATTCTAGGCATGAATTAGAAGGTCTTTATTTTATCACTCTAGTAATTAAAGAATTGTATAGTGTGCATACTAATTTTGGCTGATAAGCTGATCATAATGTGCCACATTTATTTTGTGACTTCTATGGATAAGTGAGTAAAGTTCAACTACTAGTGTTTCCTCCAACTAAAAGAGCAAAGATATAGCCATGTCAGTATGTAGAATCAGTATGTTGAGAGATCTTGTAACACCTTTGAGACTAACTGAAAGAAGCTGACAGCATGAGCTTTTGTAGACTTCAGTCTAGTTCCTCAAATGCATCTGAAGAAGTAGCCTGAAGTCCACAAAAGCTCATGATGCCAATTTCTTTCTTTTATTTAGTCTCAAAAGTGCTACAAGATCTCTCCACACACTAAAAGAGCAAAAGAATACATTGCTCCCATAGGCATGGCAACTGGAGAGTGCTTCTGGGATTTGGGACCATATAGAAATCTAATGTATCAAAGACCAGTGTTCCACTTGCAGACTGCCCCTCGGGCCCTTGGGGAGTTTATGTTTTCTGATGCTGTTTTGCAGCACCTGATGTCATTTTGCATCACTTTAATGACACTCTGGGTTTGCTTTTATTGATCCATAGCTGGCCCAAAATAATTTAGAAGGAAAGAGAAGAGAACAAACTACAGCATTTTGCATCTGGATCAATTCAAAATGATCTGGCTCCAATCTAGTTTTGTCTGGTTGGTCCAGTTCAGTTTGAGATGGCCCCTAGTGGACAATCATGCTATTGGGGGCAGCAAACACATTTCATTCTAATAGGTAATGCCACTCCAACTGGATTTACCATCACATTATTACAGTTGGCATTAGTGATCCATGGAGGCATGGGGTTTTGGAGATGAGGAACTATAGTAGAATAATTGACAGTGGAAGACAACATAATAATCACACATCTTGATTTGGATCATTGTCATCATCATCATCTTTCTCTCTTTTTCTTTTTCTTTTTCTAGGAAACAAACAAAACATATTCAGGAGCAGCTGAAAGAGTCACAAAATGGGAAAACCTACAGCCTCAATGCTTCCAGCATGATGGCAAAATCAGAGCCCAGGGCCCAAAGCCGAGTCCAGCTGCAAAATGTAAGTAAACCTGCCAACCTCAGTCCTTAATAGACTGGATGAATGTTTGATTTTGATGGTTTGGGTTTCACATCGTTCTCTTCATTCCCCATATGTACCACTGTCTTGCACCTGTGGCACTATGGGACAAAGCAAAGAAAGGAAGAAGCATTGAATTTTCTAACAGAATCTGTTAAAACAGGCAAAAATTAGACTTCTGTTTGGACTCTCATTGCTTGTGATAGTAAACTCTGGCTAGTAAATGCTAGCTACTATCTGAAATATTTTATGAGAATATCTGAGAGCACTATGGAATATACAGTGTTGTTGCCTTGAGGAACTGAATAAAACAGTTCAGTCTCTTTGGAAACTGGCTAATTATCTGCTCAAAATAGCAGGCTAAGAGAAAAAAAATATGTATTTATATATGCAGAAGGTTTCTAAGACTCTGTTAGTTAGATAAGAGCCAACATAAACCTGTGGATAAGAGAAGCACATTTCCAATCAAAATCTCAGCCCAACTACAAACTCAATAGGTAGTTTTATGTGAGTCACTGGATTTGATTCCTCATTAGATTTCTTTTCTGTTATGGGGAATGTTTTTTCACAAGCAGCTCGGCATTATCCAGTATTTTGAGCATAGCACACTAATAATTCACAATTACATTTTAGCTACTTTCAAAATTATCATTTAAAACATTAAAAAATATAAAAATTGCAAAAAGGAAAAAAAACAAAACTAAGTGACTCCCCCAAAACTATGTTTCAGGCATATTGAGAAGATATTACTTCTTACACCCAAAAGTAATGATTTGTTGCCATTAGAGAGAGAGAGGAGTGACAGAGATTTCCTTTAATCCCATAAGTAGCATGATACAGGTGATATAATTACTCCTAACATTTAGCTTTCAAACTCAGACTGATCTTAAACCTTATAATGCTTCAGCATAGCTAATACACAGTTGACTAAGATCTTCATCCTCCACTAATATTTTGGCTGGAATATTTTGGACTAATTACAGTTTCAAACTCTTTTTAAAGGCAGACCCAGTTACATTGATGTAGTTCAGCCTGAAAATAGCTAAGACATTAATGGCCAATGCAAGCCAAGTCCATCTCCTCTAGGAAAGCTACCAGCTGCCAAAACAGTTGATTCTAGTAAAAGGCACGTCCGCCCACTATCATAAGCTGATCATCCAGGGAAAGCCTTGGATCTAAGAAAGCACTCCAGCTGCATAGTTGCATCTTCAGGGGAAGTGCAATTCCATATTGGGGGGGGGGGGGGGTTCACACTATGAAATTATAGCACTAGTGTTCCACTTTAACTGCCACAGTTACATCCTATTCAGTCTTTTGATTTGCAATTCAGGGAGAATTTATAATTATTCCACATTTAGAATTCTCAGCCAGAGAGTTCCTTTGATGCCTCATCAAACTACAAACTTCAGATGCAACCATGGCAGTTAACATGGAATCGTAGTGCTATAATTGTACAGTGTAAGGGGACATCAGAACTAATTGTGTATATTCACCCATATTTCCAGACTCCTCATCAACCCTATGCCCCTCTTCCCTCCATTTTTAAAGTGTTAGTTTCAATTTTTCTGATAGAGGTTTGGGTAAAAAACTAAGAAATAAATAATAATCTATTATTTATCTGTCATGTACAGGAATATAAATAATATTTGGAACTGCATAACTTCATAGAGAAAAGAAGTCTTACTACATTGAAATAGCCCATAAACATGGTCAGCTTGAGTGTGTGTATATATGTGTGTGTGTGCGCGTGCGCGCGCACACACACACACACACATACCTGGGGGGCCCAGGAGAAGAATGGATACTTCTATTTTTAAAAAACTGCTTGAATGGATGGTGCTTATGCAAGATGAAGTTTTGCACAAAACACTGTATTTTGCACAAACATATTATTTGCAAAAAAGGAAATAAATCTTCCAAAATTTTCATCGAAAAGCACAGAAATGTGAAAAATCATTTTAAAATGGGGCAAAAACCTGGCAATCTATATCTTTTGAAATTTATAGTTTGTGTATGAGGGAATGAAATAAGTCAAAATTTTCATCACTACTCATATAACTATCAACCTGAAATTGGGAGTGTTATGATAGGAAAATGCTGATTATCTAACCTTTGATCCCCCAAGTTCTTACTCATGTTTTTTTCCTATTTTTCTTCTGAACTTTCATGCACTTATAATTTACCAGGGTTTGTTTTTACTCCTTGAACTGAAGTTCTGGAAAAGAGCATTGATGGATTTTTTTTTTAATTTTTTGTGAAAAGGAAAAAAAGCAAGCTCTAACATCAGAGCACAAGCAGCAGCATGCTTTTTTAAAAGAAAAAATCGCTCGACATGCTTTGATCTACATTTTGCTGCTGTTGTTGTTTATGCCTCTTAGAAATGTTGCTGCTTCATCTGTGAACAGATGCACTGAGGTAGCTGAATTCAAGGGCCATAAATAGGAATCCTCCATCTCACAATTTGTTACACTCCATTTTACTGGAGCTGATAGTACATCTCTCTTTCTTTTGTCTTCACAGAGAGACAAGATTAATGGGATGCCTTCATTATGCATTGCGATTATGCATTGCGATTGACTATGTCATAACTGAAGGTTGCTTACCACTTGAAGGTTACTTTGCATAATAGCATAGGCTGCAATTTTGGGGAGATATTGCATGACAAGTAAAGCTTTTACCTTTCCCTCAAAGCCAAAACCAACTTCACTCTGCTCTCAGAGCTATGCAACAAAAATGATCCTCATTTAAACAAGTTGAGAAGTCAGTAATGACAACTAAAATGTTTTGATTTACTTCATGATTGTAACTGCTTTTACCACTAACCATTACTTCTACTACTAGTACTACTACTACTACTTGTTAATTAGCCTCAGCCAACTCTGACTCCTGGCAACCCCATGGATGAGACCTCTCCAAGACTGCCTATCTTCAACTGCTCTGCTAAGGTCCTACTTGCTGACATGTGGTCTCCCTGATGGAGTCTAGCCATCGGGCATGTGGCCTTCCTCTTTCTACTACCTTTTACCTTTCCTAGCATCATTGTGTTTTCTAATGATTAATTTCTTCTCATGATGGGACAGCCTTACTTAGTCATCTTGGCTTCCAGAGAGAGTTTAGACTTCAGATGTTCTAGAGCCCTTTTGTTCATCATCTTGGCCATCAAATTTATGCGCAAAATCACATTTTTTATCCAAAATTGTAGCTTTCACACACACACACACACACACACACAAACACACACACACTCTCCAGAAATACATGTGGGTGTCTGTGTAAAATGGGAGATATTTTGAATAACTATTGTATTAATGGGACCACTGTTTTTTCCACATAGTGTCATTTATGTCAGAGATAACCCCTCATGCAAGGTCAAGTTCTTTGCTGCTGTTAACATTTTCATAGGAATGGATTTTATGTATTCAGTTGAGATAACATAGCAGAAAAGGAGAGGTAGGGTAGTCAGTCACCATACTACTAGCAGAAAACATCATGGACATGGAACAATTACTAAGGAAGGTTAAGGAAGAAAGTGCAAGGACAGGATGGTTGCTAAACATAAAGAGAACAAAAATAATGACCACAGTGGATCTACATAAATTCAATCTAAATAATGAAAAAAATGAAATAGTTAAAAGGTATCCTGTATCTTGGATCAAACACTGATCATAATGGAGGCTGCAGTCAAGAAATCAGAAGAAGATTAGGAATGGGAAGGGTAGCCATGAAGAATTAAACAAGATCCTAAAGAGTAAAGATGTACAGCTGTGTACTAAAGTTAGAATTGTCCAATTCAATGTATTGCCCATCATCATGTATGGATGTGAGAGCTGGACAGTGAAGAAAGTGGATATAAAGAAAATTGACTCATTTGAGATGTGATGATGGAAAAGAGAGCTGAAAATTACTGTGGGCAGCCAAAAAGACAAACAAATGGGTCATTTAACAGATCAAGCATGAACTTTCTCTTGGAAGTCAAGATGATTAAACTGAGGCTGTCACACTTTGGCCACATTATGACAAGGCATGACTCATTAGATAAGATAGTAATGCTAGGAAAAATACAAGGACGTAGAAAGAGAGGAAGACCACACACCAAATGACTAGACTCAATTAGGGAGGTCACGGGCCTCAATTGACAAGACCTAAGCAGAACAGTGTAAAGGGGCTTGGAAATGTCTCACCCACAGGGTTGCCATAAGTCAAAGTCACTCGAGGGCAACAACCAAGTATGTTCAGTTACATTTTGTCAAAAGAGAGGAAATGAATTGTGAAAAGTAAAGATAACTGAGGAATTAGATTTGCATAAAATTTGCAGGTATAGCAATAGCAATAGCAAGTACATTTCTATACTGCTTATCAGTGAAGTAAGCACTCCCTAAGCATTTTACATTTGAATTCACAACCTTGTGGATGCAATACAGGCATTCAACCACTGCACCACCAGGACGTCCTTGTATATTTCTATGTCTACATGTATGGGCCTCCAGTCATTTGAAGACTTCTGTCAAGCAATAAAGAGTTAAGCTGGGAGAGAGGTACATGCAAATGAGTAATTACATCACAACTGATGGAAGGCCCACTTGGCCAATCAGTGAGCAGGAGCAAGAGTTTCTTCTGGAAGCTTCCAACAGAGAGATATAAAAGGCCTCTGAGATCAGTTGCAGGAGCTTTTGCAGTGGGGGTCTGGAGTGAGAATATTTCACTCGATGTGGGTCTTGCCAGTTGGGAAAAACAGCAGTGTTGAGCATGTGTCAAGAAAGCCTACTTCAGGAAGGTAGTTTGTGCGAGGTCAAGGTTAGTAACTACACTTCAAACCCATCTAGGCTGGCAGAATCTATCTCTGTATCAGTACTTAGGAATGTGTCAGCTAGAACGGTTAGGCCTTATTCATTTTGTTTCTGTTGGCGTGCTTGAAATGAGTATCTGATAACTATACATATTGTACCTTCAAGGTCAAAAGACCTTGTATGACTGATATTTTTGTTAACAGAATCAATATTTTCTTTAAAAGTATCTACTATTCCTACAATTTGTTTGAAGAGCTTGATTTGTCAGTTTTTATGGTGTCCTTGTTATATACACACTCTCCTTGCATTAGCTTTCCTGGAATGGATTGCCTAGCATCTTGAGACTGCCACCTCATATCAGGGTCGCTGACATTACCTTTAGTCCTATTGGCCAGTTGGCTGTGAGAATGAGGCTTAGCCCCTTCAGTTACACAGACATCTTGACAGTGGGGGCTGCTGATATGTCTTGTAGTTAGCTTTTGCTCAAAAGTCTCAATTTCTTCACTTAACCTGTCCAACATGTTTTAATTCTGATAGCTGTTCAAAAATCGTAATTACAGTTTGTGTAGTAACCAGGCAGTATTTAGTCATGGGTTCTGTTGGGTCTTCTCCTGTTTGATGCTCCACATTTTGGTCCTTGTTGTGTTTATCGGTTATTCTACTAATTTTGGTCTTTGTTTCTGAATCCCTGCCACTGATTTCTGGGCTAATGACCTGCATTGACAATCTATGTGGGGAGACCTGGTCATGGTCTCAATTCACCTTTACATTATAAGGTGGGGAAGGGTCCAGGATCTTCTCTGCTCCTATCTCCAATTGAGAATCAACAACCAGAGTTTCAAGATCGTTAACACTGTGGATAGGATTTGATTTGATTTGCTTATATTCTTATTACTTCAAAGCACATCAATTCTGGGGTGTTTTGAATGAGGGAGTGAGTTTGGACTTCCACCCATCTGTTTTCTTTGACTCAGATGTTTATGTTAAAAATAATTTTCAAAGATGGTGGAGAGGCGAGGCTTTATAGGCTCTGTCTCAGCTGGATGGGGGAGCGGCTGCTGGTCTGATGATAGGATTATTTATATGCTCCCAAAGGGAAATGCTGAGAAAAAGGGAGGAGCAAACAGTCCCCAGTCTTCAAGCAGCCTGTTCCAACAGCTACTATTCCTACACTTCTTTACACATGCCTTAGTTCGGTTATCGCTTGCTTAGTTTAGAAAGAGAAGGGAACTATAAATCCTTAACAAGTACCTGTGTGTGTTAAGGAAAAGTTATTATAAATTCACTGGGTGGTGGCAGCATGATTTCAAGTTCGCCAAGAGTCTCATTCAATTTTTCAGGTAGTTTGAACCGACAACAGGGGATTTGGGGGAAAATAAAGGATCTGCTGGGACTAAGTGGCCAGACAGGGCTGCTGTTTGGGTTGCTTGGACCACAGGGATCATCACAACATGCAAAATTTAAAACAGTGACTACAGTTTAAAATATGCTGTACTTCATAGTGGAGAAGAGTGTGACCAAATGACCTTTCTTCCTCCTCAGTTAGCTGTTGGGATGTTGAGTGTTCAAGGACCCTACTCACCCTCCTGATAGTTATTTATCTTCAAACTGCTCTTGGACTAGACAACTGAGGATAGAAAAATTATAAGCTACTATTTATTTCCTGAACGAAATGGTGAAGTTTGGACAGTCAGGAACTGCTGTCATTAAGAATAACACATAGGGAAGTATGATGTTTTGAGAAATAATTCTATGATAAAAATTTCCCCAAGCAATTCAGTTTTTTAAAACAATAACAACACAATTTCACATTTAAAGAAACACAGTTTCCACAGAAATTGTATGGGGATGTGGCTGGCAAAAAAAAAAAAAAAATCCACCAGTTTTTCCCCTTAGGAAAAATGAATGTTAGTGTTCTTACATGACGCACAATTTGGTACATTTGTAAGTTGTTGTTGTACTCTAAATGCAGGATGGAAATGTGTTCTTTAATATAGCATTCCTAAATATAAGTATCAATCACTGTCTTGTTTAAAGTTTGTATTTGAATACTGTACGATAAAGTACAACTCTTGTAAGTTGAATTTTCAGTGAGTTTATAGAATTCTCAGTTTGAGAAACAAAATGAAACAAAAATCCAAACTGGAAAAAAATCTACAGTTTAAAATGCTGTGGGAAATGTTGTTTGACAAATACCTTGCAAGCAAACAACCAGAGCCTTAACCTTGCTTGCTGTTTTTATAGTCAAGCTTCTGAAACTTTAGTTGGCACAGAGGTGTGCCTGAGTGAGAGAAGAGTAAAGGGTCTATTTTGTTTTTAAACTGCAATTGTGCAAACAGCTGAAACATAAATGAGGCTGGCTGAAGTGAAAAGCAAATTTGCATTGCATTTGCACAGGGTATAAAAGGAAGTGGCAGGATTATAGTCATTTCCTTACATTTACATATCATATTATTTTGGGATAAGATGCAAAAGGGATGCTGAATTTGGTACATAATCTGACAGAGTGTATTTTTGCCACGTGCATCTCATCTCCCAAAGCTCAAAGTTCAGCAGAATTCCACACTAAGGAAACAAAGGTAGTGTGTGTGTGTGTGTGTGTGTGTATCAGAGAGACAGCCAAAGGCAGAAAGCCTAGTATGTCATGCCATTTCTCCAGAATAATAATTCTAAAAGAAATGAATGTGAGGGAACCTCACAAATCACACTCTAATGCAGCAATGGACAATCACAATGGGATGGCAACAATTTTCTACTTCTGACGTCCTTCAGAAACTGCAGAAACTGCCAGAAATGCTGGAGAGGTGGGGGGATTGACAAAATGAGAATCAGACAGAAGTCTATTTCTTGTTTGGAAAAGGCAGCATTTTTAAAATGTGTTTGCATTAAATAGTCTGGGCCGATCTACACTATTCAATAACCTACTGCTTAAAACTATTTAACAACCTGCACTATATAAAACCTGTAATCTACTTAAAAGGAAATTTACCACCCCAGGAAGTGTCTGTGATGGATAGTTCATACATTAGGAAGAGCAGAAAAATGGTATCTGAGAGAGTTGGCAGGGCCTGAGGGTCACAGAAATTACCTATGGGCCACATGTAGTCCCAGGGCCACATTTTGCATGACCCTGTTCTAAATTTAGGGAACAAGACTCCCTCTGGATAAACAATTTCAATAATATATTCTGCTAGAAGTGTGGTTTGCTACCTTCAGACATGATACCTTAATTGAACTATTCCTCTTCGACACTGACCATAAACTAAAAACAAACAGACATATAAATGTTGCAGGAAGAAAACTAATTACAGATGCTTGAAGAGGCAAGTTTTGAGAGAGGCCACATAATTTGATAGAGGAACTGGCATTTTTTTTTAAAGAAAAATAAAGACAAGCCCTTTGGCAACAAATGAGAAAGAATTAAGTTTCGTATCAGACATCTGGGGGGAGTCAAGAGTGAAGATAAAGAGAAGAAAGAAAGAGATTTTTTAAAAATAAACAAAAAAACCCACAGCAAATCTATAGTTTCCTTAATAAAACTGGAACTGCAAGCTTAATGGTCAGCTGCTTTGACCCGTTAGTGGGGGGAAATACTAATATTACAAAGCAGATTAATGAAACTAAAGAATCAGCAAATTACACTCTATTGTTAGGACTGGAGAAAACAAATAACTGATAATCTACAGGAAGAAGTTTAACTCTTAGAGAAACAATTATTGATCAGGAAAATAGGAACCCGTGTTTGTACTTAAGATTTTACAGGTTTGGAGAAGAAAAACTAAAGTGGTATTAGATAATTTAAGTTCACAATTTCAGTCCAGATTTAAAAATTGTTGCTGACAATGTGGAAAGGATGTATGGAGTTATGAGATCGCAAGCACCTCAAGAGAGCTGTTTTCAGGATGCTATAGAAAGGTTTGCCAAATATCCCAGGAGGATTTTGTTATACTGACATCCCAGTACTGTGAAACAGTTGGAATATGGCAAGAGGTTGAGGTTTAGCCTCTGAAATACTTCAACAGGGAAGAGCTTTTAAACCCCCAAACTGCACCCTCAAGAAAAGTAAATCTGAAATATACATGGGGTTTCCCATTCAAACTCATAATATGGTCTAAAGGAAACACTATAATGGCTGCATTTGATGAAAAGGTGAAAAAATTACATGAAAATTTAGAAGGTGATGTTCCAGATTTAGAACAAGTGAAAAGACATATGGGAAGTGGCAAGGAACAGGGAATTGGAAAGAGTGGACAAGGGAGAATAAGACAAGACAACAGTGAAGGGGAAGAAAGTCTTGCCAACCATTTCTGTCCAGCACCTGGCTCACTTTACCTAATGTTACAGCAAGTCTAATTGTAGGGCTGGGAACCACCTCTGTACATTTCTTGAAGTGGACATCTGCTGGGGATTCAGTCTGGTATCTTAGGCATGCAACACAATATCAGTTATTGAGTTATGTTTAGTACAAAAATTAATTTTAGAGTAATTAATTATAGTTATAGATCCAAGGCTCTGTGATCCTAAGTTATGTTATATTTACATTTTTTAAACAATAACTCTTTACTTTCCAGTTTTTCAGAATTATTTCTAATAGCTTTTTAAAGGCTCTTAACCTGCACTAAAAATAAACTGATTCACTCATCATTGAGATGACACCAAAGAAAGAACATGAGGTAGCAGGGTAGGGCATTCCACAAGCTATTGCTTGAACTATGTGATATCCTCAGTCCACAATTCAGGAATTTACCGCACCACTAAATAACCCAGTTTACTTTTCCTGGCTTGAATCTTAATTCAGGATGCAGGATTATCATACTTAATATGCCACCAATGCCACTGACCAAATGCAGCCTGGCTAACTTCTGGCGCTCAGCTTGCTGGTTTGCAAAGTTGGGAGCATCCTGGTTTTGAAAAAAAGGCTGGCTGAGCTCAGCTTCCAGCTGGAGGTTAGCTGGGCAGCACACGGCCGGTGGTATTGGCAGCATTTTGAGTATGATAATACCCAGCTGCAAACTGAATTAAGATTCAAACCAGTAAAGGTAAGCCGGGTTATTTAGTGATGTGGTAAACTCCTTAGTGATTTTTTTACATGCCAGTAACTGTAAAAGAAGGTAAGTGTACACCATTATGCTATAAGGGAGTGAATCTATCACTTATTAAGTTGTACTCATAATGTAATTCAGTTGGGACTTAGCTTTGGACAACTTTGGAGTGTCAGGGGTGCATTTTCCATTAAGATCCAGCACAAACAACTCCAGGCCTGACAAATGAAAAGAATTCTGGTTCCTGGGATTTATTTTTGCTGTGTGGTACTTCAGGCTGTATACATGCATAAACCCCATTTTATATTTTTAAAAATGCTGATCCTGAAGGCTTCAAAGAATGGGAAATAGTCTTTTGTTGCATAAATAAATAAATAATCACCCAGGGGACATTTAGGATTCTCAAAAAGGACCTTCAGGACCACATGAGTTCTAAGGGGTGAATCTTGTCCACCCCAACTTTTGTTATTGGACAAAAAATACATTAAAATGTATTACATGTAGATAGGCGTTCATTACGTTTGTTTCCAATTTCTAAATGACAAAGTATTATAAATGGTTATAACTCCTATGAGACATGATATGCAACTCCTTTCCTTTATCTATTAACCAAAATGGATTTGGGTTGGTTTCGTTTCCGGAGAAATGACAACAGTATGTCTCATGTTAATAAAGGTGGACATGGAGCAGGCAAGATCATAGGTATGATTCCATGACAGAATAGGGTTTAGCAACTGACCAGTTTGTTCTTTGTTAAACCATTCTATGTCTATTGGTTTTACTTAGATGGCCAGCCTTGAGAGGCAGGGGTGGAAAATTGCTGGTGAAAAGCTGAGTAAATTGACTTTGACAGTTGATTTTCTCTATGAAACTGTAAATAATTGGAAAATTTGCACAAAAGCTTATTTTTTTTAAAAAAAAAAATGCTGTCATTATTCATTAATTTATTTAGCCACATATCTCAAAAGTGCTTTTTCAGTAATTGCACAAACAGCAAGCACAAATATAATCAGGAGACAATACGTGTTGGCCCAGTTAAGTCTCTACTGTACCTAAATAACAAGCAAATCAAGTGACTACTCCAATCTTGTGGAATTTGAACAGGATACCAGGGATACATGGTGTGTATTGTGTGGGGAGGGAATCATTACCTAAATGAATTCTGTAGTGCCAGTTTGAAGTGAAAAATAATCTCTGTCTCTCCCCCTATCTTCCTCCATTAATTTAAAAATAAACATAGAGTTGGAGGAGGGAGAAAGGAATGTGAAAGACATATAATCTCCTTTCTGCCCAAGAAACATGTTTTTCAATATTTTCTCTGAATATTTTCAAATATTCTGTCAGTCTCTATTACTCTTAAATCCATGGATGTGGTCTCTTTAGTTACTTGCTAGAATCACTTTGGAGACCTAAAACAAATGCTTGAAGTTTGTCTGATATTAAGGATTACTTTATATAGGGTTGAAACAACCACACACATTTCCTAGTACTCTAACGTTCAATAGAACAAAGCTGCGGTTTCAGAAAATGAATTAGCTCAGGCACAAGGCAAACAGCATTGGAACAAAATAAGGTGGTCATATCACCCTCTGGGTCTCAGGATGAACCAAGGGCACTAGGCTGAATGCACCTTAGGTACAGTGAGGCTGAAAGGCAGTAGCAAGGGATTAAAGGGGAGAAGTATGTTCCATGTAGGAATACAATATTTTGCTTATATCATTCTCACTCTCAAACATTTAGAATTTCCAAAATTTTCTCCCTGCTGGGTGAGATTTTAAGAGTTTGTGTGTATTTTCCAATGATCCCCCTGCCAATTTTGTACTTCATTCAATATTTATGTATACAAAATGCCCCTCCCAACCATTTTGTCATACACATACACACACACAAAAAAAAATCTGTGCAAAAACAAATTGAAATTCCATATCAGCTACTTAGTTATATATTCCTAAGTACTGCCTCCTGGCCCTACCTCTCATGTGAGCCCAACGTAAGAGACAACAGCCAGACCAGGTGAAGGAGGTCCATTCAGCTGATTGAGGTGCAAAGAAGATGGTATTCCTAACCTTCTCCTTCCAGCAAATGAGGCTATGATAGGGACTGGAGACAGGAGTCCTGCTCCTGATTGTCACAGGCAGGAAGGGCTTGGAAATGTCATGCTCCATGTGTTCCAACTGGTAGCTAAACAAACTTCCTTGGCCTGATCTGGCTGCTGGCTGTTAAGCTGGGCTTTGGTCATCTGTGTACCCTTACAATAAGACTGTGTCGTCTTACTGAATATGGAACAAGTACAGATCCATAATTCTAGGATACAAATCTGTAACTGCAATACTGAATGCCAGCCAATGATTTATGCACACACACATAATATTCACAAATGTCTCCAAATGTGAAAGTTCTTGTATGGCTTGACAGATTATCTATCTATCTATCTATCTATCTATCTATCTATCTATCTATCGATGGGATATCTCAGAGTGCAGCTGAGACATCTATTGCCAATGAGGAAGCCTAGTTTCGTGAAGTTAGTTGTATCTCATAAGCTGTATCTTAATACCTTTAGGAAAGGTGAGTGAGGCTCTCCTATTGTCAGGGTTGAGGAAAGATTCAGACTTCTGTCCACTCATCTTTTGTATATGTAGTGCATCTTCTTCTTTGATGCAATTAGAAAAATGTCTTGGACCAGCCCTTCAGTTTTGACAGGCTGCCCTTCTTTGGTCCAAGATCACTTGGTTGGTTGACAGGTCAAAGTCAGTAGTAATGAGGTCACAATGGCTAATTCTTCTTCAGAGTTGGATCATTCACATGGAGTCACAATGGTTGGCCTCTTATTCTTTAAGGCAGGCAGCATCAGCATCATCTTGTGACCACAGCAACTGTTCCCTCTTTGATTGAAACAGATAGGAGAATGTAGAGATATCCTTTCACTGAGGTGAACAGCATGAGGATCTCAGTGCAAGAACCACACTGGGTTGCACTTGCTGACTGCAGTTCACTGTAGCCAGTAGGAGGGATCAGCTGACAGGATGCAAATAAGCAGAGCAGAATAGGAGCTCCTGAGCTCACTGCTAAGAGCTAGATGTGAAAGCTCAGGCTAGAATATGATAAACACTCTTTAATATGCAATACAATACGCAGGAGCCAGTTTGGCATAGTGGCTTGAGGGTTGGACTATGACTCTGGAGACCAGGGTTCAAATCCTGGCTCAGCCGTGTAAATCTATTAGGTGACTGAAAGTCACGCTCTCTCCACCTCAGGAGAAGGCAAGGACAAACCTCCTCTGAAGAAAACTGCCAAGAAAAACCACTTAGGTCCACCACAAGTTGTAAAGGACTCGAAGGCATATAACAACAATAAATATGCAATTAACCAACAACTGTGCAAATAATACTTATATTATGGCCAAAGAACTGTATTGTAAATTGTAATAAAATTAATACTAACAAATGCTTTGATACAGTAGGCCTTTGACTATCAACACATGCCCCAGAGGTGTTTGGGGGGGGGGGGGAGATGGAAATAATTTTCAGAAAGTGTTGGATAACCCTGACATGAAGACTCCTAGATTGATGAGGATCTTTTTAGTTAAGGACTCATGCTATGCAAAATTTGGATGCAGTTGTTTTGTGCAGAAAACAGCTTTTTCTGTGCATGAAAGAGTATCTTGGGCATAGGAAACAGTATTTTCTACATAAAAAATAAAATATTAATGCAGAAATTTAAATTTATATACAGAAAAAGCTATTTTCTGTTTAGAAAATGCTTTCATTGGGGATTTATTCTGAGTAATACTAACACTTGGTTGATTTGCATAGAAAACGGTATTTTCTGTTTTCTATGAGCAGCAATCAGTATTTTCTGTGTAGGAATTAATATGTAAAGATTGAAATATTTTTTTCATGCAGAATGTGGAGTTTTCTGTACAAAACAATCATGTGTGAATTTGGGGCAGAATAAGTCCCAAATTGGACATAGCCTTCAAAAACTGAGGGTTTTGCAGACTTTCTAGCAGCAAAAAGAGATTTAAGAAGTAGATTATAACAGAGAGAGAGGAGCTGGTGGCAGGTTTAGATGGAGCAACAGTGTGCTGAGGCAGGCTTTGCTGTACTCGAGACCTTAATATCTGAAGGTGCATTTTTTCCTTTGACATGTCTTCCTGAGGACTTATGTCTGCTGGTAGTGCCCTCCTCTGTGTCCTATCCAATGCACATCAGAAAGTGCCTTCTTCGCTCTGGTACTCAATATGTATGATGTCCTTGGAGGTTTGAAACCAATGTTGGTTTCATTCCTTTGCCAAACTGAGATTTTTTTTTTCAATTAAATACTTTGGGTGCTTAATGATTTTGTCTAAATCTGTATGGGTGTATGGTTTAAAATTGTTTTTCTTATTTAAACTTTAATTTTATTTTATGTGATTTGACATTCTTTAAATTATCATTGACTGTTTAATTTTTAAAGTTTTAAAAATCATCCTGAATTTATTTTATTTTTACACTGCCTTGAGATCTTGTGATAGAGACCAGAATGTAAATATATTAATGCACTGATAATACTTTCCACATACAGGGAAACTTCAGGGTGTAGCATTGGAATGAAAATTGAGTTTAGAGAGAAAATTGAGCTTATGCTGGTTAGCACAAGAGCAGTACAATATAAGATAGAGCGAAAAGACTGAAATGAAGCAGTTGGGATATTTGCAGGAGCTATGGGCAGTCAAGGTGTAGATACACTGAATTGTTATAACTGTTTGACACCATTTTAATAGTCCTGGCTCTTTAACAGTTATTGGGAATGGAACTTTCAATAAGAGAATTCTAAGAATTCGCCAAGCTATAATTCCCAGAATACATTAGGATGGAACCACGAAGCCATAAGTGATATTAGACTGATGTAACTGTAATGTAGATTTCTACTCAAAGAAGTTATAATATATCAACAGAAGTAGCTACAAGCCACAGAGCACCCCAGAGAACAGGTCTAGAAAAAAAAGTGTATCCATTGGGCATGTCCAGGATATGTCCAGGAATGAGGCAGTGAAGTGGAGAGTGTTGGAAACAAAATGAATTTTCATATAGATGTGTGTGTCATAGAATCTATATTGTGCCCCTACATTATTATCTTCTCACTGGGTACAATGATATATGTTATCCAGTATCCAGTAGTGAAGTAAGATTCAAATCAGCTTCTGTGGGACTAAGGTGTATACATGCAATTATGTAGTCTGAAAAGTTGAATGCTGAAGATGGATGAAAGAATGGAGAACGAGGACCCTTTCACACAATACAATGATAGTATTATGATTCAACTCAAACTCTTCACTGCATCCTATGGAATCCTAGGCTTTGTAGCTTTGTTATAGGCCCTAGAAGAGCTCTCTAGTGGTGGTGGGGTTCTAAATGCCACTCCCTATACTGCAAATTACATGATTTCAAAGGATGCTGTCATGTCATTTAAAAGGGAACCATAGTGCTATAATTGTGTAAGGTGAAAGAGGACCTACTTTAAGCAAAGATGAATTATAGTATTTGTTGTTGTTAACTGCCCTCAAGTCAACCTCAACTCATGGCAGTTTTGTAGATGAGACATCTCCAAGAACCCCTGACTTCGATGGCTATGCATAACTTTTGCAGACTCAAGCCTGTGACTCCTTGATTGAATCTATCCATATGGTGTGTGGTCTTCCTCTCTTTCTTTTACCCTCAACCTTTCCAAGTATTATTGACTTTTGAATGACTTCTGACCTCTTATGGTGTGCCCAAAGTACGATAGCCTCAATTAGATCATGTTGGCTTCAAGGGAGATTACAGGCTTGATCTGTTCTAGGACCCATATGTTTGTCCTATTGGCTGTTCATGGTATCCTCAGCACTCTTCTCCAGCATCACATCTCAAATTAATTCCTTTTCTTTTTATCTGCTTTTTTCACTGTCCAGCTCTCACATCCATGCAAAGTGATGGGCAATACAATAATTTGGACAATTCTAAATTTAGTGCTCAGTTGTATATCTTTACTCTTTAGGATGTTTTCCAGCTCTTTCACGATTGCCCTTTCCATTCCTAGTCTTCTTCTTAGTTAAAAAGATGTCATTCTTTAGGCCACTTCAGGAACAGGAATCAGGTGACAGGCTAGAATGACATGGCTACATGAATTATAAGAGACAGAGCAGTGACATTTTTAATTTAATTTTTTCCCAAAAAAATAATCTCAGTGGCTGCTCCATATAGAATGCCCTTTCATGGGAGGTTAGACTGGACACATCCTTGCTTATCTTTTGCTGGCTGGCAAAGTCATTTTTGTTCAAGAAGGCTTTTAATATGTAATCACTGGCCCGGTACATACCTTCCATGTTGTTCAGGCTGGCGGCGGTGTTTTTTCCTCCGCAGGGAAGCCTCAGCTGTGTGGAGGAAAAAGAACCTGCAAAGAGTGGGTTCTTTTAAAGATGCAGGGGCAGTGTAACAAGTGTGCCACTGGTGCACAGGTTACGTAAGTGCTGCACGGCAATGTGCAGATGACACATGGTGCTTACGTAACAATGGCAGTGCCCGTGTATACAGGGCACCGCCATTGTTACAGTGCTGCGCTGTCCAAGGGTTAGGGACTTTGCAGTTGCTGCATGGTCCCTTAACCCTAGTACAGCACCAGCACAGCGCATTAGCACCGTCTATACCATGCCATTGTCAGGGAGGGTTTTTATTTGGAGTGTTTGTTTTATTTATGTTTTTTAACTTTTTATTTTTAAATGCAATTTTACACTGTTTTAATGAGATGATTTTAAAATAGTTTTTTTAAAAATATATATATTGTTAAGTTGTTTTAACCAGTTTTATCTGTGAGTCACCTTGGGTCCTATTCTGGGAGAAAGAAAACATATGAAAATAAAATAAAATAAAATAAAATAAAAATCTTGTGTGAATTCCCTTTTCCCGAGAGAACTGTGCAGGAAACAATAAAGAAAGAGGTACTGTGTTTTGTTTAGCAACTATTGAGGTATTGTAAATGAAGCACTTGGTAGAATTCAAGGGGTTGATCCACGGCATATGTCTTTTTTTAAAAGTAAAGATTTTTAGAGATTTTCTTCATTGATGTTTTGTCTGTGTGAAGATGAGGTTGAGAGTCTTAGAATTAATAAAGACCCACCATTTTCTGTGTATTATAGTGTTTCTCTCTCTCTCTCTCTCTCTCTCTCTCTCTCTCTCTCTCTCTCAAATTATAAGAGGAATGAATCCATATTTGAGAAGTCATGTAATTATTTAACTGGAAAATTATATTAGTGGGAATGTGAAGTGGAGAGGACCAAAATAGTTATACTTGTGGCTATAAGAAAATAATATTGAAACCCTTGAGTGGAGCATTATAAATGTTTTGTCTGTTGTAATGTGCACACACATATACTTCAGGCTAAACTGAAATGGAACCTTTTCTAAATGTGGTCATTTGGTTCTCATTAATTTTTACCAAACTTTCAGCTTTGGGTTCTTGTCTGTGTTATGACAACTAAATATTTAATGAAGATGATGTTAATGCTTTTTTTTAAGCTGAGAGAAGTAGAAGGAAATGTTCCTCTTTTTCAGTAAAGTTTGATTCACATAAAAACTATATAAAGGTTTGGTTGACTTCTTTCATTATGGCATCCTGTTTTAGCCTATTCTTTTCCTTCCTGTCTATCATGTCTCTATTTATCTGATATTTGAAGGGAATAACATGTCTGAAAGCCAGCTCCATCTCTTCTTGCTTTATTGAGGCGTTTTTTTTCCATTTGATTATATTCACCCTCTTCTCTCTATAAATGAGGATGTGGACTCTGGTATTTTGATTGCACTGTGTGTTAGTTTAGTGATACATTTACAATATGTTGGCTCAGTGCACAATTGTCAGAGACATCTATTGCCTCTGCTACCCACATACCTCCTGTGAACCACACCCACATATTCTTAGTGTACTGGAAGTGATATTACATCACTTCCAGCCCCCCTTTCCACCTGAATACCAAAAATGTCCAAATATGTTCTCATTCATTTCTAATTTGGTTTTCACTAATGCATTTTCTGATTTCATCTTTACTACTGAAACCTCTGGTGTTATTACACAGTTCCAATATTTTTTTTTCCAAACCCATCTTGCCATGTATACATGAACAGAGAAAGAGACAAAGAGAGATCTAGAAGTTTATATTTTATTATCTTATTATTAAGATTTTAAAAGTGCTGATGATCCTGTTCTAGATCTTTCAGGCTCCACTTATAACTTGCCAGATTTTGGCCAAGTCAATCCATGCCCTCCATCCCTTGTGAGGTGTAGGATCTCAGATAACAAACACGTTGGGAACATACCCTGGATAAGCTCCCAGAATCCTCCAGCCAACGTGGTCAGTGGCCAGGCTAGCTGCAGCATGTTGGGAATTCTGGTCTAAAAGCAAATTTTCCCAGTTCTAGATGGGAAATGGTTGAGACCTCGGAGTGGCCCTTCAGCTGGAATACATACCTATAGGCTATATGGATCAAAAGTTTGTCCCATTTTATGCCACATACATGTTGGTTCTAGGTATATTTGCAGCAAAGTTCAGGTGTCAGGAGAAACATCTTAACTGTAAGAGCTATTCAGTAGTGAAAAAAGCTCCTTCAAGTTGTGATGAGTCTTTCTAACTGACGTTACTTAAGCAGACACTGTCAGAGATGCTGTATTTGCATCCGATACTGAAGATGGTGCTCTGGGAAGCGGATTGAACTACATGTTCTTCAGACCCTATGATTCTGTGATAGACAGTGTTCAGTGTATGCTTAACCTTCTCCCCACTTTCCTTCATTTTTCTGCAGTATTCCAAGGCAAACAGACATCCAGAGCCAGTGATGGAAAAAATGATGGAATCTAGTTTTTCAGGAACTCAGACCTTTCCCGAAGCCTTGTCTCCTGACAGAGGAGGCCAGACTACAAAACCACACAGGTAATAAAGCAGCGGTTAATGGGCATTTGTTTTGCACATAGTATGGAAGGTGGTTGTGGCTAATGTGTAAGGAAGTGTTTGAGAGTGTAAAGCCTTAAAGAAACCTCACTCTGTTTATTAAGCAAATGCCCAGCATTTTTCTGTCTACTGATATCAGACAATCATTACTTCTGCTTTCAAAATTCTATCCCGTTCTTTGTTTTTTTCATACAAGGCCTAGAGGAAGTATTAAGGATATCATCAAAGCTGTAGTCACAGACCAGTGAATGAGACAATTGTATTCTGAGAACCCATTACAATATAAGATTCCCCCTGCCATCCTGTCTCATCTCTGTTCATGAAGTTAATGACTCATCCTTCTGTAAGAGACTCAGATGCCAACTCCCAAACTTTCTCATTGATTCCCCCCCTCCCAAGCTGGAATGAAAGATGGCTGCTTTGCATATTTGTCTTTACAAGCCAAAATTGGTTATGCAGTCCGCTAGTGGTCTTTCAACTAGCTGACAGCAGAAAGTTTGCAGGTCCAAAGCAAAGACATGCATTCCTCAAGGCTGTTTCACATGTATCTGTCCACAGCTTGATGACTTACAGCTAGGGTTATAAAGGATGTTCACAGGTTTTCTCATCCTTGATGAAAAAAGGTATCTTGATGTATCAAAAGATTCCATCAAGAGAATGGCCAACTGTCTTGAGGTCTTTTGTATTTTTGGATTTCCCTGCTCCCAGCCCCCTAAAAAATGTTTGTGCAGTTTTGAAATGTCCAGATCTAAGTGGCTTATAAATATTTATAAACAAGCAAGCAAGCATATTTATGTAGTATATAGCTCTGTCGCTCTATATTGTTCACTTAGTATCACCTCTAAACAAGTATTTATATTCTGGAGAGTGGTGCGGAGTCAGATACAGAGGTGGAAAGAATATTCACTGCTATTTGTTTCCTGGACAAAAACATGAGTTTCTCAACATTCAGAAACCTCAGTCAAGAAGAATAATGCAGGAGAAAGAAGTTTGCAAAGTTTTCACAAAGTTTTCACACATACCAAAATATTCCAGGAATTATTATGTGCAGAAATATATCTGTTTATTGTTTTTGGTTTTTTGCATAATAATTATGGGATTTTACACACATGACAAAACAGAATTTCCCAACAGCCATGTATGAATGTGTGTGTGTGTGTGTGTGCAAGACTGCTGGTTTTTGCCTTGAAAATAGCAAACCTGAACAACAATTTTGTACAATGATTTTGGTTATGGTTATGAGTTTATGGGATATATAGTGGGTTGTTAATTGCTAGCAACTGTTGACCACATTCCTTTGTGGTTAGCAAGCAGACAGAAGGGAGTTGAGAATGCATCAAATAGATCCAAGATCTATTTGGGAATATTGGTGGGACACAAAAGAGGGGGAATCCATGGGAAAAGGGAAAACAAAAAATATTTTGATTTTGCAATGAATGAGAACGTAGCCTGCCAAAAGTTTGAAACTGTGTGTGCTTCAATTATAATTTACTAATGCTTGGTGGTTAGTTCTGACAACAACAATCTTTGGGATACATCTCTAGTTGCTGAATAAATGTTTTCTGAGTTTTGCTACTGAAACCTGGATTTCTGGGTTCTGTAGTAACGGGGAACTCTGGAGTGAGTTTGGTTTTTAGCCAAAAAAAAAATGTACAGCATTTTCAAGGAAGTTAAAATAATTTTGATAAAACAATCATTCTATGTATCAGTTGGGCCAAAGTGAGACTCAAGGCAGGACACCTGGAAATATTTTAAGACATGTTGAAATAATTTTAATAAACGCCCATTACAGATGGGCACGAAAGTATGAGCGGAGCGCATACTAGGGTTAGAAAGGGGCGGTGCTTCCGCACCTCGCTAACTCTATTGCGCGCTCTGCGCGCACAAAATGGCAGTGGCCATTCTGCATGGCCGCTGCCATGAGGACGTCACGACCACGCCGCCTCTATACGGGGCGGCGCAGACGTGACGTCCTCGCTCTGCGCCAGGGCGCATAATGCGCCCTTTCCGCAGAGCAGGAAGGAGCTCTGTTTCAGAGCTCTTTCCTGGTTTGGTCCACTGGGCGCAGCCTTCACACGGCTGCGCCCAGTGGACCAAAGGAAAAAGGGGCCAAGCGGCCCCTTTCTCCTCCTCCCCGCCACCGCGGGGTGTCCTTGGGGCTTGAAGCCCCAGGGACACCCCTTTTCAGAAGCTGCATATATCCTTTTCAGAAGCTGCACATATACAAATATTACAAGTGGAGAATGGAAGGGTGGAAATATGATACTTCTTCACCTCAGCATCTGGGAAGAGGTTCCTGTACATATAAAAAAGATCCACCTCTTTTGTGGATATACACATGCCCCTTTTAAAGGGTCAGTGGAATAAAGTAGTTAGTGTGCTGAACTGAGTAACATGGTTCTCTTCTTCCCCTTATACAAACTTTATATGTATGATTAAGGGCCAAAACACACAGGCAAAAAAGATCAGCTTCCAAATGCTTCTGGGGCACAGCATTCAAATAACACACACACCCAGATTGACCAGAAGCCACTGCAGGGCTGCCTAAGGATGCCTAGGGACACCAGGAAAAGGAGCACAGAAAAATCACTCCTTGGCAGTAGCCTATTTGGGGTGTATGGTTGCGTGTGGAACGGCCTCTGGCCACTCTATCTTGCCCATCTGTTTGACCCCTAACTTCTGGAAATGGTTATGTTGATTAAGTTTGTATAACATTTTTTCTCCTGGCAAGCAAGGCCTCAGACAGTGCTCTCTTCCCAAGTTGTGGAGAAGTATACCACTTTTTCCCCCCTGCCACTCCATTGCATTCTCTCTCCCTCATTTCCTTTGCTTAGTAAGCATTCCATAGTCATTGGACTGTTTTGTTCCCCCCACCCTTTAAGAATTTTTTTTCTTTCTAAAGTGGTTGTAACTCTGTAAAACTGGAAGTTATTATAAGTCTGTTGATATTGTTCCTCTGTGTATTGGTGCTGAGCACTCAGAGAATGAAATCATGCCACAAGGAATGATGGTGATACAATGGCCTCTCATGTATTTGTTCCGTGTCTTCTCTGTAATCAAGTATAGAGTCATTTAAAGTATTTTTCTGCTTATATCCAAACCTATAAATTCTTTGAAATTGGTACTATGACACCAAATGAAATCAAAATATTTATGTTAAAAAATAATATCATAACAGGAGTTGCATTTATGAACAGTCTCAAAAAAAGATGCTAGTGCGGCAGTCTTTTGCATGTATGCTTTGGAGTAATTTCCATGGAATTAAATGAGAGCTACTTACTTGCACTTACTGCTGAGTAAATACAGTGTACCCTCGGCTTATGTGGGGGGTCCGGAACATAAGCCGAATTCTGCGCATGATCAAGCCCCATTCACATGAATGGAGCTCGTGCATGCGGCAGTTTGGCAGCACCTCATTCATGCAAATGGGATGCGCTGCCCTGCAGGTTGGAGAGTATGCTCAAACCCGTGTATAGCGCGCCCGCGTATGATGCCGGTGCACTGTATAGGCAGAAAAGCAATATAAGGCCAGGATCCAGGTGAAGAATTACTCTATCATAATAACTTATTACAGTGGCATAAGCATAAGCATTTTTATATCAGTGGGAATTAAGGCTGCTTAGCTTCCACTGCATTGTACCCAGTGAGGCTTAATATGTTTGGCACATCAAAGCTCCATTAAAATCAGTGGGATTTAATCACATAGTTAAACAGCTGAATTCAATCTATTTAAATTCAGGATATACCAAATGTACCCTTTAATTTCCTCTGAAAGTTCTGCTTTGCATCCCCATGCTTTACAGTATTTAACAGCAAACCAGAAATGTTATTTTACACTTGATATTTGATGTCTTCATGAAATACAGTGTTTAATATTTTACAGCATTTGATAGTTCAGAGGCAATGGTATTTAAGATCTAAACATAGTTGACAACCTATGAGTGTTTAAATTTGATTCCTATTTTGTAAACATGTCTAGATTTGAACTTCAGGTAAAACTTAACATTTAATCTACAGATTTAAAATGTCTACAAAGATCACGAATTCCACCTATTCTGAAAACCTCCAAACCCCTCCACCACCTGACAGAGCACTGATTCTTCTGTGAAATGATGTTAATGCTTCCAAAACAATGTAGTTCAGGATCTTCATCAGAATGTGCCACCCAGATGCAATAATGGGGCTGCAGTCCTACGAGTCTTTGAATTTACCTTGGAACAAACATTCTCCCTCCTCCACCCCCAATTTCTGGGAAAATATGCCAGAATGGAGGTGTTAAAACATTTGCTTACTTCTCTTTCAGAGATAACTGCACTTCAGCATAGGTCCCTCTTTGACACACCAAAAGTACCTTGGGATCCATTGCATTGGTTGTGATTCAGTTTTTCATAGCTGTAATCAAGTTACCTGCCAACAAAAGCTAGATGCTGGAAGTTCTAATACCTTCTTGGGGATTT
This sequence comes from Sceloporus occidentalis, assembly GCA_023333645.1. Taxonomy (NCBI): domain Eukaryota; kingdom Metazoa; phylum Chordata; class Lepidosauria; order Squamata; family Phrynosomatidae; genus Sceloporus; species Sceloporus occidentalis. The sequence goes on along the minus strand of JALMGF010000002.1, from coordinate 113,059,955 downwards.
TCCCAGACAGATTAAGACTTTTGCTTCTCATGAAGTATTTGAGATAAATAACCGTCAGCATCTGCAGGTGTGCAGAACTCCACCGATATGCACATCACGTTTTGAGATACTTAGTTTCTGAATGCAACAAATTACCTTTTGATTCTATCTCAATTCTTATCGCGAAAATAATGTTCCCTCCTGGTAAAGCCCTACAAGCCTGAGTAAACAAAAGGTGCTTCTGAAAGTGCTTATCCATAATGAGATGGATAATCAGCTTTGTTTAGTAACAAACCAAAAAGAGAAAACAAGAAGGTTCCCACAGTTATTGTAAATTCAGTATGATGTGTTTTCTGCTTTGAGAATGTGTTTGCCTCCACTGAAAGAGCATGTCCTTTGCTGTGTTGTTTAGCTTCTACTTAGCTGATCTGCTGTGGGAGAAAGAACAAAAGTTCTTTCAGAAACAAAATGTTGACCAAGAGATGGTTGGCTCCAGTTTTCATAAATGAGCTGGTCCCAAAGAACAAGAAAGGCCAAGCAAAGTGGCACTTCTTTCAGGTGATTAGATCCTTGGAATTAGATTTCTAGGAGTGCACGGTATGTTGAGAATAAGAATTTAGGAAGTCATGTATTGCATCAGATATAATGTCCATCTCTGTTGTCTTTTCGTTGCCTCTGCTATGTGGTTTGGGCATCACATCTTATCATGGGACAGGGGAACTAGACAGCAGGATCATGGTGAATGGTTCAAGGGAGCTGTCCAACCAAGAAGTAAGAAATAGTTCACAGAACTAGTATTGGGGCAGAATGTGGTGTTAGACCAGCAGTAACTAAGCTGGAAGATGTTTTAAAAGAGTTATATGTTGTGCTACCCATTGGAATGTTAGTGGGGCCCTGATCCAACATACATGGATTGGGTCTCAGAAACGTAAGGCCTAATATTGATGGTATGTCTGCAGACTACAATTTCCATTATCCCTACTCACATGGTGTGATGATCCCCATGTGGTCTAAGCAGCCAAATAGCAGGCCTGCTTTGGGTCTTAGTCCCAGCAGATCATTAGCTTCTCCCTGAGTCTCCTGGTCTATGTTTCTACTCCTTATGGAGTTGAAGATGACCCCTTGAGATCCTCAAATCACGCTGCCATCACCCAGTGAATTTGTATTGCATTTCCCTTAATATACACTGGGACTTGTTAAGGACTACTAGTTCTACTTCTTGCTAATCTTCTCAAGCATAAACCGAGCTAGGACACGTGTAACGGAGTAGCAGATACATTTAAGGAAGTATTTATTATAATTAAAGAAAACAGAACAAAAAGATATAAATCATGCAAGATCTTAAGGGTCTTGCAGGTACAATATGTGTAATTCTAAAAGTATTCATTTCATGCAAGCAACCAGAAAAATAATAAAAGGCCTAAATGTTCTAATCTGACACATTCTCACCTTAACTGATATATTGATGTAATATGATGGCCTTGATGGATCTGAAATATAGTTACAGATCTTAGCTTAGCATAGACTATCTGCCTGAATCATGCCTTCTTGCTGTAGGCACAACACTACAGTTTCCCTAACCTGTAAGACTAACTTGAGGGAGACATTCCCACCTCGAATTCTCACTGTAGAAACCACTAACTACTGAAGACTCTCTCTCTAACTGCCACTGTCTAACTGTCAGCTGATCTCAGAGGCTTTTTCTCTTAAAAGCTTCTGGAAGAAACTCTCGCTCCTGCTCACTGATTTGTCAAGTGAGCCTTCCATCAGCTGTGATGTCATTTCTTATTTGCATGTTTCTCCCTTCCAGCTTATTCTTATTACCTGGCAAAAGTCTTCCAATGACTGGAGGCCCAGTCATTACACATGGGTATTCCCATCCAACATGAGTACCCGGCTTGTTGGGGTCAATTAAGCTACACTTGTAAACTGATTAGACACTGCTAGTTCAGTACGAAGCAGTATATATGAAACAGTATAAATGAAACTGTTTAAAAAAAATCTGGAAGTCATCTGTTTGAGGAAGGCTGCCTTAATTTCACGTAAGCACTAACTCACTTGATAATCAAAACAGAGCTTAAAATTCTGCATTCCACATACTATTGTTCTAATGTTTCTTCCTTCATGACTTTATATCACAGAGAGTCTGATGGATTACAATTGTTTCTGTGTCTTTGTTTCCAGAAGTCTCTCTTCATGTTGCAGCCCAGGTCAGCGAACAGGGATGCTCCACAGGAATGCCTTTCGGAGAACTCCTCCCTTACCTCGGGGCAGGTTCAATGGAATTACAGGACCAGCATATCAACAGCTGGAAGAGTCAAGGATCACAGATCAGGATACAATACCTTGTCAAGGGTATGTATGTCAAGACATCCCATTAAAAACTGACAGTCATCATGAGATGTTTCTCCTTGTGTAAGAATGGAAAGATCAGTGCCCTTTTCAGGAATAACAATAAACATATCTTTTTCTGGGGTGGTGGAATGTATTTCGTACAAAAGTATTGCATTTTCAGGGGAGATTTTCATAAAATATGTTTATAAATTTTTCACAACCCCATAATGTGAAAAATCATTGGAAAATGTGCTAAAGCTTTTACGATTTCCCCCAGTAAGGAGATAGATAGATGGATAGATGGATAGATGGATAGATAGATAGATGGATGGATGGATAGATAGATAGATAGATAGATAGATAGATAGATAGATAGATAGATAGTTTTCCCCCATGTGACAATGAAATCAATGATGATTTACATCCATAAGATAAACACAGAGATAAAATGAAGTATTTCAAGATTCAAGAAAAGCACAACTGTTAGAAATGTCAGAAGCCCAAATATCTGTAAGAAAGTTAGTAAAATAAGATATACAGTATAATAGATTGGATACATTTTGAATCATGTGTATAACTTCCATTGGCATCATTATGGGACTATTGTGAATATGACTAAGTCTGCTTCAAGCCCACTGAGAATAAAGTTAACTGATTTTTTAAAGAAACAGGTATGAATTGGCAGAAATCTTTATAGTATGTTAGTGTATTTAAAAAGACTATTAAAGAGAAAGGTCAAAAATTACTCTACAGTTATTATAAGACAGAATATCCAGAGTCACTAAAAGAAAGGCAGGAAAATCAAAAAGGGTCTGATTCACAGCCACCATATTCTGCAGGACTGACTTGCAAGCCTTAGCAAAAGTCAGGCCCAACTGTGTTCTGGCATTTAACTATCACACAGCTCAACATGGAGCACCAAACTACCCCATAGCCTAATCTATTTCACAGTGGAGTTGTGAAGATTAACTAGGATAACTCAGGTTTATGCTGCCATGAGCTTCTTGAAAGAAAAGGAAGGAACCAGCTATAACAAGGATCCTATAACCATTCATTCATCAAATATCCAGGAGTCAACATTTAACGGGTAGATTACTTGGTAAACTGTGTATTATGCCTGGTAGACCATCTTCAGTGTTCCATCCTTAATATCTCAGCCTAGTAGGTGGATGATTGAGTTTCTTATAACATGGGGAGTTCAATTTTTCTGTTGGTGAAGACTTTGAATAGCAATAGCTTTCTTTCTGCTCATGTGGGTTCAACATATTAATTTGAAAGGAGAACGTGGTAAAATCTGATTTTGTGAAGAAACAGGTTCTACAGAATAATTTGGTAGCATATATTTCTAAGTGGAAAAATATGCCAATTTTAATGCTTGTTTCATAAGAGCCATAAATAATTAGCTATAAATATACTGCAGAAATCTTATCTCAAGATAGCAATGAGTAACTTTTCATCTGGGCAGTTCCATGTCTGATCTTGCTCCTGCTGCTTACAGGAGAAGAGGAGAGGAAAGGGGGAAGATGATTCAGATGAAGAACATCATATCCTCACTTGAAGAGGAAAGGCATGAGGGTGCATTCAGACACGGAGTGCAAACTCCTTTACCTTCCCCTCAGAGCCCAGAGCAGCTGCTTATTCATTTGTTTGAACTGGTTCCTCCCCTCCATGCTCTCTCCACCAGTAAGCAGCAATGGCACTGGTCCTCCTAGGGATCAACAGGTGCCAGGGAGAGCTTTTGGATGGAGTTCAAAGGGCTAGGGAATAGTTTCCTGTGTTCCGTCTAGAAAAATACATTGTTGTTGTTATTAACTGCCCTCAAGTCAACCTCAACTCATGGCAACCCTGTGGATAAGACATTTCCAAGATCTCCTGTCCTCAACTGCTTTGCTCAGAAACTCCCTGATCAAGTTTAATGATCTGGAGTGTGGACTTCTTCTCTTTCTGCTGCCCTCTACCTTTCCAAGCATCATTATCTTTTCTAATAAGTTGTGTCTTCTCATGATGTGGCCAGAGACAGTCTCAGTTTAGTCATCTTGGCTTCCAGTGAATGTTCAAGGTTGATCTCTTCTATAATCCATTTGTTTGTCCTCTTGGTATCTTCAGAACTCTTCTCCAGCACTACATTTAAAATGAGTCAATTTTCTTTCTATCAACTTTTTTCCCTATCAAGCTCTCAGTCTCATCATACATGCTGGTGGGAAATACAATTGTTTGGACTAGCCTCACTTTTTGCCTATGCAAAATCATGCTTCAAAATACCCAAAATCAATCAAGTAGTTTTAGCATCTTGGGGCAGGAATTCCTTCTAGTACAAGTTTTGAGGTCACTGGCAGGAAAAGTATAGTCATAATACATTATTGTTTTACCCTCTTCTTAACTTTGTGCTTTTATTAGAATCATTTATTCAGATGTTTTAGGTGGACTTTGTTTTTATTCATGGTAAGCTACCTTGGACCCTGTCCTGGAGGTAAGGTGAGCCACCAAACAACAAGAACCATTTTCTACATGTCCAGGTTGGGGATGGCTATCTTTCCACCACTCCCCATTGTACAATCCATTTGTGTATCATGTGTCTCTTGTTGTATCAGTTCATCATATGGAAACACTAACTAATCTAATGCATTTCTCTCCCCAGGTTATCTGCTGGTTTGAAAACACCACAGAATACTTCAATAAATATGCAACTGCCTTCAAGAGAGACAAGCTCTTATTTTAATAGTGTGGCTCAAAAGGACATGGTTGGCTACTCATCTCCACGAGCCAGTTCTGTTCCCATCATCCCTTCTGTGGGCTTAGATGAAGCCTGCATGCAGACACAAAACCTTTCAGACATAACAGGCATCAAATGGTGCAAAAACTCCTATTCCACTGAACTTGTCAATGTGAGTGCCCCAGCCAGCCGTTGTCTTATTTCTGAACAACAAGAAGTCAAAATATTATTAGAAACTGTCCAGGAGCAAATACGAATTCTGACTCATGCAAGGAGGTCGGAGGACTTTGAACTGACAACTGCCAACACTGAAAGCAGTACAAGTGAAAACACAGCTTTTCTGCCCATGAGTCCTGTGGTGAAATCAGAACGAGAGGCACAGTTTGTCTTAAAAAGTGAAATGAAAAGAGACTCAGCATTGATCAAGTGACTTTGAACTGTGGGGGGGGGGGGGAGGGAAAGGGAGGGTGCTGGGATGTATGGATCTGTGCATTTGAAGCTTTGCTAAACAGGAAAGAGAGGAAATTAAATACAAATTATTTATATGCATTAATTTAAGAGCATCTACTTAGAAGAAACCAAATAGTCTATCGCCCTCATATCAGTGTTTTTTAACAAAATATTTTTTTAAGGGAAAGAGAAGTACCAGGTGGGACAACACTTAACCAGAAGTTCAGAATTATTCTTTTATTTCCTCCTCCTCTCTTCCTTCCTTCCTGCCCACCCCTGCCTTCTCTTGTTTCCTCCAGGCATATACAGGCAATTTCACAATCAGTTTTCCAGATGTGCTGTTTGAAGGTTTAGTCAAGCATCACCCTTATGCTTATGAGTTTGAAAACAGTTCTATATGACAGTGTTGACTGGAAACCTCTCCTGTGCATGGTTCATTGAAACAAATGGCTCACTCTCGCTAAACTCCATTGTTTTTAGTGGAGTTTGCATGGGTGACATTTGCAGTTGTTCTCAGTGTCAATAATCCCACCTACTAAACCAGATGTGCAAAGCAACTTTATAACAGCCCAATCTTTGCATCCTCCAGAGCCACAGTTTACACAATACATACTGTACCATAGGTTGTGTGAGAGGTTCAGGATTTCAAACCAAATACCAATGTGTTGACACAAATATCACCTAGTGCATTCTTTCCCAACTGGGTGCCCTCCAGCTGTATTGAACTACAATGCCCCTCATCTCCAAGCAGAACAGCTCAATTGTCATGTTGGCTGTAAAGGATAGGGGGCTGTTGTGTAACATGTTTGGAAAAAATGTTTGATCTAAAGGGAAGCCTAAAGGAAGTTTAAAAATTCTTCCACAAGTTAAAACAGCTGAGGATTCTAAGGTAGTCATAAGAGGTTTGCCAGGACTTGTTAAGAAGAAAATGTTGAAGTGTGTCTGAAAGTCCCTCCTCTAGTAACATTTTGAGGGAATCCAACATTGTTTTAACAACTTTAGCAACATTTCTCCTCTATGATTCTGAATGTATTTGTTCAAGATTCAAATTCTAGCACTCCAAGAATTATGGATGCTTTACAGTATGGTTAACCTTTCCCAAACCAAAATGTTTGATTGGAATAAACACTACTCAAGTAGCTAAATCTAGGAACAAGCCTTTTTTTCACTTCATATCCACTGTTGAACAATATTATTCAGAAAGAGTTTCCTTCATCTCTCAATTTTGAATCAGATGAAAACTATATACTTGAGAGGAAGCCAACACATAGAAAATATGCTGGTGTGTGTGTGTGTGCGTTTCTCTTTTCAAAGAAACAAATGAAAACCTGAAACCATATTATTCTTTGCCATGGAGTTTAGAGTATTGTCAGAATGTTATTCTTGGAAGTCATTTATGAACTCCAAAAGACTGCTGAAATATGTGCATATGTGTGAATTTTAATTTTATTAATTCTTGTCCAGAGACCTGGAGGATCCAGTGTTTTTCTGTATTTCACATATGTTTGAAACTGCCGCTTTAAGTTCTTTCCTTTTCTAATCTCCCTGTCCACTTTCAACTTAATAACAATTTCAACTTGATCACGTTCATGTTGACTGAATGTGATTCAAAGCCCCTTTGGCCCATATCAGAGGAAATGATCAATCTGCACATGATAGTTTCCAGTTGACCGTGTGGAGAATTTGATTACATTGAACAAAATGGAATAGTTTCTGCCTATGTGGCCAGTTCTTCCACATGCATATAAACATCTCTGCTTACACTACACTGCCTTTGGCCTGTGGTCATTGTCTCTGTGAACACAACCTTTAGGCATGAGTTCAAGTAACTTTTGGTGTTGAAGAAACACCTAACAGGAAATGCAAATGTCCTTCCTGTTGTCCCTGCTTCTTTGTAACAAAATTAAGGGAAGGCACACTTCTCTTTTGAGAACAGAGATTTCAAATTTACTTCCAAGGTTACAGAGACACAAGAAGTGAGCATCCTGTCCTCTCTGCAAATAGTAAAGCCCAGAAAAGGCTTTAAGCCTCAAAGAACTGAAAATGTCAATTCACGAATGTAGGCAGACCCCAGAACCCAAATGGACACATCAGCAGCCATCTGTTTTCAGATGCTTATTCTACACCTTGTGAAATCCACTGAGCCAAAATGGTTTCAGAATAGGGTTCATTGATTTTAATGGAATTCTGAGTGAGCACAGAATCAGTTCCTTAAAATAAGATAAACTTGCCAGTTGGGGTTTTCCTAAGAACTTGAAATTTCTTTTGTATTGTTTTTATTTAACCACAAACCACAATATGGCATCAGAATAAAGAACTTGTGTTCAGCAACAAACTATGTACTAGTATTTTTTTTTTATTTTTCAAAGAAAAGTATCATCTGCTTAAACTGTTTGTACAAATTAGTATCTATAGGTTTTTTAAATAAAAGATAAGCAACTTTTCTACTTCAATGGCAGAAATCAAAACATCTAAAACATAGTGCAAAATATGGGAAACAATACCCTAACCAACAGCCAGAGCATTTCTTTTATAAACAAATTGCCTTACTTTGCTTCCCAGGTTGTTTCAAGATGATCTGAATTCCCTAACTTTTCACCATTATTCTGTACTCAGAAGAAAGCAATAGTTTAGCATCCTCTCAACTGAACTGGGAAAAGAGGCTGGGGAAAAAGGCATTTATTTTACTCACAAGTACCCTTCCCCCAGGGTGACAGATGTCTTAACTGCAAAGGAGGACAAGGCACCCCAAAATGTAGGACATTCAAGAAAAATGTAGGACAATACAGCATAAAAGCTAGAAACATTCATATAAATATAAATTCATGCTGCTTAATCATACTCAAAATGGAGGACATTTTGGAATTCCTCCTGGATAGAGGGCTGAAATGTCCTGGAAAAGGAGAATGCCCGGTCACCCTGCCTTTCCTAAATTAAAGTGTTAAACAATTAGTGCACACAAGTTTTTTTCCTCTTTTTAATGTCTATAAAATAGTTTTTTATGTTGATTGAATTGTCTTGTTTACACAACTTTCTATGGCTGTGTGTTTTCAGTGAAGACAAACTGAGATCAATGTGTTACATCCCAAAATAGCACACAAACTATTCTTCTAACTATTTCAACCAAGGTCAACAGCCTTTTTCCAAGGTGCTATTGAGAAGAATCATGGGCCCAGAACTGGCTGTTTTGCCTTAGGGAAAATGAACCAAAACAAAAATCCCTTCCAAACCAATTTATAACCTGCTGGAAACACACTGCCTGATTTCTGCTGAATAAGAAAACCATACAAGTTTAACCAATGCCTTTCTTAAAATGTAATGTCATTTTGCCATCCTCAAACAGGGAAAGAGTAGAAGAGCAATGTATTAATAGTCAACTGATGTTTTTCTTTCCTCCATTGATTGATATGGGAGATGAAATACTGAAATAGCGGGAAAATCTTCCTTTTGTGTTAGCAATGCTCTCTGTATCCAGCAAAGGATGTGTGACTGTTATATGTTAACTGTTCTATTCAGTTTTCAGCATGTTTCAATAGAGAGACATTACTATTAACCATATGAGAGACTAGTGTACTTATTTGCTAAGAACATAACTTCATCTCACAAGTTTGATGGAGAAGAGGTGTATCAAGATATGAACACGCAAGCAGTCCTTAATTTTAATTATCTTTATGTCCTATCATTTGTTTCTATTATATGTAAAATCTATACATTTTTTTTAACTGAGGTGCACAAATTGAAGGAAATACTAGATAAAAACAGTGGCATGGAAAAAGCCTCCAGTCACTAATAAGGTACTAAGTCAAATTCTACTTTGCTTCATCCATAGTGTGAAAGAGGTCAATTCAAGAGCATAAAGAGGCCTGAAATCCATTTGTAAAAGACCTTTGACACCAGGTAATTCAACTAGTCAATATTTCAGAACTCTTGGGCCTTTATCCAAGTAGGTGTTCTCTCCCTGCTGATAAAGTGAATTATCTGAAAGTGCAGATTATTTCGTTAAACAATATTTGAAAAGAATGTTGTTTTCAATAGTCTCACAAAGGGGAAAATCCTTCCTTTCCCCTCTCTTTTCCCACCTCTTCTTCTTCTCCATCCCCCTCTCCTCCCTCCCTCTTTCTTTCTGTTTTTTTTTCTGCCCAGTAATAATAATAATAATAATTATTATTATTATTTGTATTTTCCCGCCGCTCCCTGCGGATCGAGGCAGGATTACATCAACAAACAGACTACATGATAAAATAATAAGAGTACACAGTGGAAAAAAACCCAGCATTAACAATAATCTGCACAGGAAATATAATATAAAATGCTTGAAGGCAGCAATTCCAGTACTCTCCAAGCAAATTCCAAATACAAAATTCCTGTGGGGGGGGGGGAGTATTTACCTTGCACTGAAGACAGAATAGACACTGTGGATACCATTTGGGGAAGACATTCCACAAGCAGGGTGCCACAGCCAAAAAGGATCTTTCTCTTGCAGTCGCCTGTCAACCTTCTTTAGGCAGAGAGGCCCTAAAATCCTCCATGTGAGATTCAGTAATAATCTATGCTATGATTTCTCTTCTTCCTTTATTTCTTCATTCTAGAAATGCTTCAAGGAACTCAGATGCACTGCTTCAAGCAACATTCTGTTTATATTTAATCTCTTTAAGTCCAATTTATCCTATAGATGTCTATCTGACATCTATAGCTCGCTAGTCTCTTTCTTCACTGTCATACTTCCTTATTCGTTCATCAGCACGTTCCACCTGATTTTGCAGGTAGTCAATTCCTTGTTATATGGTCAACTAAATAATTCACCGTTCGATTCAAATTCTGCCCCTGTATATATCTTTCCATAATATACAGTTTATATGTTATCCTCACATCACACCATGACTTTTGGTTCAAGAACTAAACGTGAGCTGCTCTTGCAGTAACCACTGACTCATCTAGATGAGGCCATGTGTTAATTCATAGTGGGGAAAATCCCATTCACTAAAACAAAATCTGGGATTCTGCATTAAGATCATGTACAATTAGCATGTAGCTACATCTCTGTAGCTACTTGTCCCTCACACACAAAGATGCTTTTATTGGAGATTATCACATGGGCTTTATCCCGTCGTTTTCCTGACAGGATAAACATATGCTTAACTTAAAGAATCGAACTTACCACATTTACCCATATGTAACCCATGGTTGTCCCATGATGGCATAAAAGCCCATGTGATAATCTCCTAAATGATGAAGCCCCCCTCCCAACATGATCATTTTTGTGTCATTGGAGAATGAGGAAGGAGAATCTGTGGAGATGCATCCAGTAGTGCGTTCTTTTTGGACATACTATAACAGGCAACTGTGAGGAATCTCCCAGAGATCCTTGGGATGTCCCTGCAGATGAAATCATTGAAGCATCTCCAGTACAGGAAAATAGTTAGAGGTTTTGACACTGATTCCCCTCCCCAAAATTTCCAACAACATGGAAATGGTTGTATTGGTGGGGGGCTGCATCACTTGAAAGGTGGGTTTTGGCAAAGATTGTTGTCATTGCATGGGTAGGTAAGTAATTCCAAACTCTGCAACAATCAAAAAATTGGATCAGAATAGCACAAACTGGATTTATATTGTTGCAACTCACTGGCAGGATGCCAGTCAAAGACACTGGGAATGATCCTGAGGTATACATATTCTCTAACTATGGAGACATGTCATTTCTATTTGTAAAATGCACTACCAGCAGTTACACCCCCAAATTTGGTTTGCATCCTCCCTCAAAGAAGCTGTAATGAGTCCATTCCAAAACACACACACACACACACACATGCAAAACCAAATCCCTTCCCTGAATTCCCACCACATTATAGGATTATAGGCCAGTCTCTAGAATTTCTTTTGGAGGGTAAGTAACTGGACCATGTTGTGTTCTCCAAGATCAGAGGAAAGAGAATGATTAAATCCATTTTAATCTGTCTTCATACCTGCTTGTGGGATGGCAACAGCTTTGTTCAACTTGCTGGATGATTTGCAATGGGAACAGGATAGGGGAGTGTATCTCTTTTGGCTCCACTGGACTTCTCAGTGGCTTTGAATAACACTGAGCATTGTATCTTTCTGGACCACCACCTATCTGAAATGTGATTTGGGGGCACTATTTTACAGTGGTTCTCATCTTCTTGGGGGGGTAAGCTCAGGTGATGTTTGATACTCTGGTCATTGGCCTGTGGTGTTCCTTAGAGCTCAGGTTTGTCCCCTATTGTTGTTGTTAACTGCCCTCAAGTCGATCTCGAATCATGGCAACCCTATAGAGGAAACATCTCCAAGACCCTCTGTCCTCCACTGCTCTGCTTAATTCCTGCAACCCCATACCCCTGAGCTCCTTAATAGAGTCAGTCCATCTGGCATGTGGCCTTCGTCTCTTCCTACTTCCATCCACCTTTCCCAGCATTATTGTCTTTTTCAATGAATTCTTCCTTCTCATGATGTGTCTGAAGTACAGCAGCCTCAGTTTGGTCATCTTGGCTTCCAGGGAGGTTTCCGGCTTGATCTGCTCTAGGACCCATTTGTTTGTCCTTTTGGCTGTCCATGGGCTCCTAAGCACTCTTCTCCAGCACAATTGATTTTCTTCCTATCATCTTTCTTAACTGTCCAGCTCTCACATCCATACAGGGCAACAAGGAATACAATGGTTAGTATTATTCTAACTTTGGTGCTGAGTAGTTTATCTTCGCATGTTAGAATCTTTTCTAGTTCTTTCATAGCCACCCTCCCCATTCTTAATCTTCTGATTTCCTGACTGCAAGCCCCATTTCTATCAATGTTTGATCCCAGGTATGGGAATTCTTTTACTATTTCTATTTCTTCATTGTCTAAGTTGAACTTGTGAAGGTCCTCGGTGGTCATTTTTTTTCTTTATGTTCAACAATGAGCCTTTGCACTGTCTTCTTTGATCTTCCTAAGTAGGTGTTACAGGTTCGTGAGGTTTTCTGCTAGTACTATTGTGCCATTTGCATATCTGCATACAAGTTGAACAGACAGGGTGAAAAGATACAGCCTTGTCTGATCCCGTTGCCAATTGGGAATCATTTTGTTTCCCCACATTCTGTTCTGACAGTAGCCTCTTGTCCTGAGTACAGATTGCTCATCAGGACTATCAGATGTGTTGGCTCTCCCATGTCTTTAAGGGCATTCCATAGCCTTTCATGATCTGTGCCATCAAAGGCTTTGCTATAGTCTATAAAGCACATGCTGATTTTCTTTTGGAATTCCCTAGTGTGCTCCATTAGCCATTGTACGTTTGCAATGTGGTCTCTAGTGTCTCTTTCTTTCCTGAATTCCACTTGAATATCTGGGATTTCTCTCTCCATGTATGGTTGGAGACTATGTTGCAGAATTTTGAGTATAATTTAGCTTGCATGGGAGATCAGTGCTATGGTCCTATAGTTGCTTCAGTTTCTTGTGTCTCCCTTTTTGTGGATAGGGATGTATATTGATTGCTTCCAATCTGTTGGCCATCGTTTTGTTTTCCAGATCTGTTGACAAATGTTGGTTAACACTAGAGTTGACTCTGTCAATGTGGATTGTAGCAGTTCAGTTAGAATATCATCTGTTCCTGGTGATTTGTTTTTCACTATTTCCCTTATTGCAGTTTCTACCACACTTTTTAGAATTTGGGGTTCATCTTCATATGTCATTTTGTTCCATGTGTCCTTCATTTTGTCATCTGTTTTGTATAATTCTTCTGTGTATTGCATCTGATGTCTTTTTATTACCTTCTGGTCTTGGATTATGTTATTTTTATTGTCATAGAGTGCCCCAGTCTTTGGTTTGAATTTTCCTTTGATTTCCTGGATCTTGTGAAATAGATCTCTTGTTCTTCCCTTTTTGTTGTTGTCCTCTATTTCTCTGCATTGGTCATTGTAGTAATTTTCTTCATCTTTCTGCACAGGCCGTTGTACGGTTGCATTAATAATTCTTGGTTTGTTCCTATCTCCTTTTGTTTTTCTTCTCTTCTTTTCTTTATTGCTTGTAGTGTTTTGTCTGTCTTTCATATTTTTTCTCTTTCCTTTTGTTTATTGAAAGTGTCTGTCTGCATTCTTCTTTTATCATGTCCCTGATTTCAGACTACAGTTCCTCGGGTTCTTGGTCTATTATGTTTAGTAATAGTAATCTGTTTCTTATATTGTCAGTAAATTCTGTTGAGATGTTATTTAGATCATATTTTGGCATAATCACTGGTTTCGTTTTCTTCTCACCTGCTTCATTTTTTTTGCCTAATCCAAATCTGCCTACTGTTTTTTATTCTTCTTTGCTTCCAATTTTTGTGTTCCAATCTCCAGTGACCAGTTTGACATCCTGTGTTGGTGTGCTGTCAATTTCTTCTTGTAATCCTTCATAGAATCTATCAATTTCTTCCTGTTCTGCCTCTGTGGTTGGTGCATATACTTCAATTATAGTGATATTCATAGATTTACCATGGAGCCTTACTAAAATGATTTAGTCTCATTTTACATTATATTCTTTGACTGCTTTTGCCATATCTTTTCTTAGTATGAAAGCCACCCCGTTACTTCTAATCTTTTCATTCCCTGAGTAGAACATTGTTCCCTATACTGTTCAGTATATATATATATGAAATCACTACTGGAAGAGATTAGCCAGAATTTGGAGTTTGGTGCCACTAATATATTGGCGACACTCAATTCTCTCTCTCTCTCTCTCTCTCTCTCCTCCAAGGAAGCTGGTCGGTGTTAAACCAATGTTTAAAGTTAGTAATAGACCAGATGAAGATGAGCAAACTGAAATGTAATCCAGACAAGGCAGGGGTGTTTCTGGTCCTTTAAAATGTAGATCATATAGGGATTTAGTCTGTGCTAGGTGGAGTTATACTTTCCTTGAAATTTCCCATTTGAATTATATCCCATTTGGATTATTGTACTGCGTGCTAATTGAGGCTGCATTTGGAAACTGCTTGGAAACTTCATTGGATTCAAAAGGTTTCAACCTGAGTGCTTATTGGGTGTGGTTATAGGAAACGTATAATTCCTTTGTTGAAACAATGTCACTGGTTACCAGTTTATTTCTAGGCCTAATTCAAAGTGATGGCCAAAGTGATGATCTATAAAGCCCTATACTGCTCATGTCCAGATAATCTGAAAAACTGTATTTCTAGATATGAACGTGCCAAAGTTTTAAGAACTTCTTGATCCCTCCACTTTCACCGGCATGCTAGTGAGGATGTGGGAGACAGCTTTCTGAATGACTGCCATAGGAGACCAGACTTTCCTTCCTCCTTCCACCAGCAGTAAATACCATTTTTTTATTTGGACAAGCATTTGGTGAATAAAATGGCTTTGGGTAAAGTGCATCTGTACTACATTTTTATTGTTCTGCTCTTGGTTTTAAACAATTTAAAGTATCATTGTTTTAGTATTATAGCTTATTTTATTGATTTGACAAACTTTTTCTGGCTAATTTTTAATTCATGTATCTTATTTTGATTCATATGTAAGCTACCATGGGTCCCATTCAGGAGGAAAGTGGTATATATTTTTACTAAATAATTAAATAAAGTATAGGGGATTCCAAAAGGGAAACTTTCCCCAACTCCAAGTCTTATTATTCTGGGAGCTTTCATTGTATTGGAACACCTAAAACTACAAAGCAGTTTGACTGGGAAAACACCTAACAAGGAATTTCATGAAATAACACAAATGTTCACTATCAACTCTGAGGCATGGCTAGAGGGTTCAGTATTCCTCTCAGCTCACATAAAGTGTATCCGAGGATGCCCTGAATAGAAGATGCGCCTCCCCCTCCCCCCCAAAAAGAGCTGTGTTTCTGAAGCCACTCCAAGAAATAGATCATTGATATGCATGTTTCTGGGGAAAACACACAAGCTTCTATGATGTTGCTCCTTGGAAGGTGTGGGCAAGCTTGGCTTGAATATAGTTTTAGCCTTCTGGAAATCAATATATATTCTTTGTGGTGGGTTGCTGTATTTGTGTATGTATGGAAACATTTGGTCCCATCCTATCGTCTCCTACACACTAATGGGTATGAACATACAACATTCATGTGTGGCTATTTGACCAACATTACACAAATGTTGTTGCTTAGTCTTCTAAGCTGCCTTGAGTCCCTATATGGATAGTAAGGTGGGATATAAGATAATAATAATAATAATAATAATAATAATAATAATAATAATAATAATAATAAGCTTTAATGTACCAGCCGCCCATAGCCTCATTAGTTTTTTTTTTTTTTTGGGGGGGGGGGGGGAAACCAGAACAAGACAAGACAAAAACCCAACAACTTCTCAGAAGTGGGAATGTTTATAAATCTTCTGTAACATCATATCTTGACTCTATAAGTATAGCTATGAGCAAGCTTTTCGAATGTAAATGCAGCCCTTTATTTGCAAAAGCCTCCAATTAACCATATACTGGCATCCTGTTGGTGTACCATTCACATGTAAATGTCCTTTTAAATGCAGTTTCTGAGGCATGGAGTAATATCTGTATTTGGTTCACGGTTGCTTAAGTGGAGTTTCTCAAGTATAATTGTTGCATATGCCATTGTGCATTCTTGGATAGTGTATAAACTACTCATCAGTGCTTTCAGTGTACTTTTTGATTCACTGAGATTGCAGAATGAACAAGCACATTAGCAAAGATGCATTTGCTTGCACAGTGTTTGTATTCTCCAGAATGATGGCACAGTGCAGCTACCACTTACATACGTGAGTATTTATACTATTGCCCATACCATGTAGGATCTCAGTTCTTGTTTTCAGTATTATAAAAATGAAGAAACTTTGTTTATGGGCTTCTATGATTTTAAAATAACTGCAAACTGTGGTTTGAAATCCTGCCTTTTTCTCATGCTGCTAACCATTGTTTCCTGATTCAGATACAAGACAAAACTATAGCTTTTGAATACTTTTGTGCTCAACTGTAATGGAAAGAGCTATGTGGGTAACAAAATGCTTCTTAAGCTATGATTGGGTACAATGACCAGGGAATAGATCACTTCAATTTTCTCTCAGCCAATAATGATAGCTGTTTCAAAAAGAGTGTCATGTTTTTCATTTTGGATTTCATCTCTTTGGCTCATCTTTCCTTAGAGGAAGCAGTACTCACTTTTTTTATCTAGAAGACAGAGTATACTGAAAAGTCTACTCTTTTGTTTTGTTTTTGTACTGGTAAGTGGTCAATACTTTATTACTGTGATTATCTCTTTCTATTCTAAGTATTCAAGAAATTATTTCCTTACAGAGTTGTGAGCTTTGATTGTGCAAATGTATGTGTGTGTGTGTGTGTGGAGAGAGAGAGAGAGAGAGAGAGGTGGCTTTTAGAAGGTGTCTGGCTCTGTTGAATCCAATAAATGTATAAAGCATTGCTCTGCTGCTAGAAGTGATCTATTGCCTAAACAGTATCAATGGGAAGTATATTTTGGAATCAATAAGAGTATCAATATTATCAATAATATCAATCAATAGTATCAATTACTGAAAAGGTCCAAGATCTTGTACTGGCAGACATATGTGTATCATGCAACTACATCTCCATAGCTATGTTAATGAACCTCCAAAAAAACTTCACTTTGTAAGCAATGTTCCCTCCCCAACACAGCCATTTATGTGTTGTTGGAGAGTGATGAAGATCAGTAGCTTGATTAATGTGACAGATATCAACAGAGACCTATGGGGACTTTGGGCACTCTCTGCTGTTAATGTCCTTGCAATCTGTCTAGCTACAAGAAAATATCTGGATACACCCCTTCCCATCTCCCTGCTCTCAAACAACATGGAAATGGCCCTGTTGGGGACTGGGCCTGCACTGGGTGCATTTTAAGCGGATTCTGGGTGTTGTATGATTGAGACAGAATTCTGACCTGCACAACATCTATAAAAGTGAGTTGTGATAGTGTAAATTCAATTTATGCCTCCATAATTCACTAGCAGAGTGCTAGCTGCGATGTCTCTCTCTCTCACACACACACATACCTAGCAGAGAGAGAAACTGAGTGACACACACACACACACACACACACATATACACACATCCTTTAAAAATGCCGTAATGTCCTTTATAAAAGGAGATTTGAACATCTTGCTGGGTTAAAATGGTCTCTATTAGAACACCTGTTCAAATAAATGATTCAACATGTATGCACTGAAGCACATAAATGCTCCTAATACTGTAGGAAATGAAAATATGGAACATCCATTGAAATGTGATAGCTGAAGTATATTAGATGTTCAAATGAACATAGACATCAGGCTTACACCTAAGCACTGAGCAAGCTGCACCATATATTTAGATTCTAAATAGTAAGTATAGCAAGAGAAGGACTGACCATGAACTACAGCTGCAACCTGAGAGCTGCAACTTGAGAAATTGCTCAGAGGTGCAATACCCAAAACAAAATTAACACAGCTCCCCCTACATTTCTTTAATTATGGAAGTTCTTTGCACATTCTTCATCCATCAGGTGTCTTTGTATGGGGTGGAAATCACCCAACCCTCAAGATGCTGCTGGACAACATACCCAGCATTGTTGCAGAAATTCTTTACATTAACCCTGATTAAAAAAAATGAATATACATTCAAAAAAACCCTATAGGCTATAATAACCTGCATATTGACTTGAGAGCAAGTCCTACTGAATTTCCAAAATATTTCGCTGACTATTTACTTCTGTTATTTCATTCCATATTTTGAGGGGGAAATTAAAATGTCTATGTGTATTTGTGCCCCCCGCCTTTTAAATCCAGATCATTCATGGGTGGAAGCTTCTTTGTTACATATAAATTCAAAAACACAAAAATAAATGAAAAGCTGCAAATAGATTCACACAGATTACTATCCTGGCATTAGCCACTGTAGTTTATAGTCTGAATCTTTGCTCTTGGTTCATTGCTGGAATTACATATGACCTTTTGTCTCCAAAAAGTGCCTAAAAGCTAGGAATGAGTCTCTATTTCTGATGTTAATTTTAAACCAGCTGTTTTTCCAGAGATGAATAGAGTTGGGTGGTGATAATATGCTTGCTCTTCCAAGCTTGTGTCTTTCCACATTTCAATAATAATACAAAAGTCACCATAAAGAATACCACATCTCTCACTGAGATACAGATGGAAGAATCTTCACCAGTTTACGGAAGAATGGCTATATATTTTTCTTTTTAAAAAATTAAAAAACCAGAAAATCACACTAAATCTGCAAGCATGTCACTAATAGGGAATTATTTTAGACAGAAAACTATAGCTCAAGGTTTGTGGTCAGCCTGTCCATGGGGATCAGGCTGCCAAAAAGATTTTATATCACAGCATGAAATGATTAAGGGTGCTTAGGGATTTGATTTGATTCACAGTTTGAAATCAACAATCCTGATTTGCTGTTGATTAATATAAAGTGCATGAAAAAAATGTGTACGGGTGAAATATATTCAAAAATAGTACATGTGCTAATGCTTTTTAAATGTAGATTGGCGCTAACAAAAGGGAACATATATATTTTTTAAAAATGTGAAATTGGCATGTTACAGTACCAAACTGATCTATCTATCCATAGGAAGTGCTTTTGAATAAGCTGCATATAGACTAAACCTTTGTCAAGATCTTCTTTCTCTCTCCACAATATTCATGGGGATTTACAAAATTTCCTGTCAGCAGGAGGCAATGGTGAGAAATAATCAGATGGAAATGTAGAGAAATAATATGGACAAATCTGTTAAGGGAAGAGACAAGAGTGGCTAATTTTGGCTAGGGATTTAGGCTTTTTTTTAGTGGCCGGGTATCTATTCAGGGAAGGCCTGCCAGAAGAGATCTGTCTTAACAGCTTTTAAAAAGCTGTTTAAGATGGTAATGTGATGGATCTCCTCCGGCACGCCATTCCATAATCTGGGAGAATTATATTACTGTATTACTTACAAATGTATTACTTAACAGTTGCTATTCTGGGTGGTGTTTTTTTCCCCTGGGAGTTGGTTCAAAATATCTGGAAGCTATACCTTGTATAAGAAGTATGTGAAGGTGCTTGCAAGGTGTATTGTCTCTGTCAGTCCATAACACTTGATGATGTACTTCAAAAATACAGGTGGCAATTCTGCTGAAACCTGTGATGTCTCCTGTAGCTACTGTTTTCAGAAGCCTACAGAGAAGAAAGATTTACAAAGAATTAGATGAGTTTGCAGACTTCAATCTGTCCTTTACCTCTCCAGGTGCAATACTTTGACAATGAATTAATTCTACAATTCAGATTCCAGATTATTCCCTCCTGAAGGAGATTGAGGAGAATGAGCTCCAGATAAAGTGTTACTTATAGATAGATTCCTTCCATATAGAAGCAGCCCATCTGAGCACTTAACTATTAGTGCTTCTCCTTATTCCTTAATAGTTAAAGCTCTAGTTGCACAAACTGAATCTTCAGTTTAAGCATACCTTTTCTTTCAAGTGTATTGAACTGACGTATTAGGCCTTATTTATTTTAAACTGGTGTACATTAAGATTATATTATTAAATATAATAAATAAAATGGACAAATTAATTTATAAAGTGTATAGGTTACTTTGATCTGGACATGGAAAAAAATGGCTCATTTTATTATATATTGAAGTTAGTAATACGTATGATTTCAAATCACTCTACTGTTTTTCTTTTGAAAAAATGAAAATTTACTGATATTCAAGATGGAAGCAACTGAGATTTTAAAAACCTGAATAGAATCCAAAGAGAACAGAAAGGCAAATTTGTCCATCCAGGCCCAGAGCTCTTAACAATCTAATTTTGAGTCACTGAATATTCAGCTGTACTATTGCTGCATTGTTGACAGTGATTAAATGTTGCTCCTCTCTCTTTCTCAATGGTTTCTTACCATAGGTCATAAGTTACTTTGCAAAAGTAACATCACTATGTAATTATTATTTTTAAAATAGAGGTAATATTTCTCATAGCATCTTACTTCTGAGTTCTGGATTCGCTGAAGATTCCTCTTTAATAATTCCAATAGCTACACTGCAAGCTGGTTGGTGAAATGGCTGCCAGGTTAATGCTCAAGGTTTGTTGATATTCTGCTAATGTCAGAATGCAGATAACAGGAGTTGCCAGGTAGGAAGGAACAACTTAGCAACAGGTCAATGAGGTCATAATGGATCTCCTCTTATTGTCAATAGCCTGCTATGGATATAAGGGAAAGCCTTTGCATTCCTTGCCTTATGATCATGACTTTTAACAGGTTGAGAGGGGGGATTGTGTATCCATCTACTCTTGGTAAGAATTTACCCAAATTCATATTTAGGATATGAAAAATTGGAGTTTTTAAAAATGTGGATAAAGAACAGAAAGTGATGGGTGCTTTTTAAAAGTAGACCTAGTGTTATTAATGCTTTATTCTTTAAAGTATGTATTGAAACCCAATCTATTCAACTATGTTACTACCTCCAACCCTCCCTCTTCTCCCCATCTCTCCCCAACGTTAACATTTCTGTGCCAGGCAAGTATATTCCTCTCCATATTGAAAACAGCTATATCTACTGATGTTATCCATTGCCATGAAGGTTTTCTGCAGAGGAGGGACTGGTTTGGAGAAAAGGAGTGGGTGTCTCCTGCATATCAGGCCTCTTTTCTATGGCCCTGGCATGCTGTATAGGAACTGTTACATTGCAATGATTTTAAACAAAGAAACAAACTAAACTAAACCATAAAATAAAATAAAATACATTGTCAGGGGAAATATTTTGGAAAAAATAATGGTTAAAGTACTGTGAAAATCAAAGGTTGCAGGTAAGCCAAAGAAGGAGAAGGAAATTACTCTTTTAGATTCAAAACTGCACATTGTGTTAAACTTCTCCCTATGATCTATGATCTTTTTGTGATATGCACCACACTATACACTCCTTTATAATAATAATAATAATAATTTTAAGGAGGACAGAAGATATGGGACAAAAATGAAATCATTCTACTGAATGTATTAAACTTTTTTTTCAGGCTAGCTTGTGTTCTCATAATAAAGAAATGACCTATATGTTCATTTCCCTTCTACTTTGTGATAAGTGGCAGGTGTCTTGCTTGTCAGTTTCCCATTTAGAAAAATCATACTTGTTTTGTGGGTGACTGATGGCTATGACAAACCATCTCAAGTTGAGCCATCCATGAAAATGGTTGGCCTCTGGCATGGCAAAACACCATGCTGACTTCCAAGAAGGCTATTTAATTTATAAGGAAGGAGCATGTAGTGAAAGCTGTCCATAAAATTCCTGTTGAAAACGAGGCCTGACATTTAGTTAAAATTTAGCTTGATCAACAAATACTATTTGAAATGGTTAAAAATAACTTAATTATTAGTGCTCAGTGAAACAAGACAGCATTGCTTTTATGTAGTTTCAAGAACTTTGTCTCAAGCGATACAAGAAATTTGGGCCCTGCTAAACACCTAGTTGACAAGCCCTACTCTCCAGTACCTCATTGGCACTCACTATCAATTCCAGAGTCCTCCACTTGAGGCTGCTACTTTGCTTTGCCTAATGGAAGGGCAGTCTGTGGTAATGCATCCATATTTTAAAAGGTAACTCTGACGCTTTGATAGTTTAAGTGGAAATACTTCCTTTCATGCATGTCATAAGATAAACTGAGATGTTACTAAATATTTTAGACTTGACTAAGAACAAAGGGGTGGAACATACAGTCAAAATGAAGCAGCTTCTGGTCACTTTGGAGGGATGGCATTTAGATGATGTATGCCTGCAAAGTGGCTGGAAATAGCACCAAAGCTGCACTCCTGTCCTTAGGACCAGAGTAAAAACGAGATGGAATAATCCAGCACCTGGCAGAATGGGTTGGCACCTCCATGCATGGCCTACTTTGGGAGCAGGCCATGCAGGCAGTGGGGTTCCAACTTTCTTTTGGCTGGAGGGAACTTGGGCTGCTGTGGCCCTAAAATGGGAATCATATAGATGTAGCAGAGACTAAATTTCACTGGACTGAATAGTACTTCTTTCTGATTAGACAGACATAGGATTGACTGCACAACTTAATTTTGTCTTGGCATTTAATTTTGATTAAACCTACAATTAAGTTTATTCTAGTTTTAATTAACCTATATAAAAACCTATGTAAGTCGCTCTAGATCGCGTATGGTCAAAGTGCAGCCCTGGGGCCACAAGTAGCTCCTAAGGATATTTGTGTGGCCTTCAACATGTCCAGAATCCCCAGCATGATCTTCTCTGGTAGATTCTAGTTACAGGAAAAGAAATTCCACTTAAACTTTTGACGGTAAGAGCTGTTCAATGGTGGAATAAGGTGCCTTGGAGAGTGGTGGAGTCTCCTTCTTTGGAGGTTTTTAAAAGGGTGCTTTGATTTTGTGTTCCAGCTTGGCAGAAGGTTGAACTGGATGGCCCTTGTGGTCTCTTCCAATTCTATGTTTCTGTAATTCTATGATAATGACCCACACATTGATTGCAATGGTGATGAACATGTTTGTGCATATTGGAATATGGAAATAATTCCTTAACCATCTTTATTATTTCTCTTACGAATTTTTAAAGTTAGAGACAGGGACAAAGTCTGGGAGAATCTGATTGTTCAACCTAGATCCCTTTTCAAAAATATAGGTTAAGATCCTGTATCATAGACCTAGTGACAAATTCAAGAATGTGGTGCACAAGACCTTAGCACGGTATCTTGGAGATTTCTCATTCACTGGATGATTCTTGTGGCCTCTTCCAACTCTATGATTCTATAATCAGATGCACAGTGTTGTCCTTAGATAGCTCCATGTCTTTTCTGTATATATTCAGTGTCACCAGTGCTCTCTCTTTCTTTCTCCATTCCCACACATACATACTGTATGTTGATTGAAGGGCCTAGAGAAATAGAAACCAGAAATGTGCAAAGTATTTTTAACTTACACTACCACAGATTAATTTACACACACAGTTGACAATGTGGTGGTGATGGTGATGATGATGATGACTGGCAAGAGACTTGGAAGCCTTTACACAGGATTTGGTGTGTTGGTTTGTGAGCCTGTCACCAGATAGTAGTCACAATGGTGATATAAAATATTTTGTTCTGAAGGGCTGAAATTCCTGGATCCCACCTGCTGGATGGGAGAACAATGGATAAAAGCTGTTGTTTCATGCCCTCTTGGTAGACATCCTGCAAGCATCAGATTGGCCACAGCAGGAAACAGATGCTGGGCTAGATAGATGTTTGTTATGATCAAACAGGGATTCTCCTATGTTCCCTCACCCTATTACTTTGCATATCAGTTCATATTCCAAAATCAATATGCATTGTTCCCCATTCATACTGCTGACTGTCTTGTTTTTGCATATGGTACTGAGCTATTTCTTACCATAATTCCCTTGTAAAGTGATCAGCTTGCTATTGTAAATGGAGCCAGCCTGTTTCTCAAAAGAATTGATTATTTGACAGCTTTTCCCATTCTTTGTGATTGGTTTAATTACAAACCATCTTGCTAATCTCTTTCTTTATGTGAGACACTTCTCTATTGCTGTGAGCACACAACTGAAGAATGTGGATAATCCTTGGATCTTGATTAGACAGAATAGGCTAACTTCCAACTCTAAGGCCACATAGAAGAGACCATCTTCATCAGTAATCAATGTGGTTTATGACAGGTAGCAATGACAGAAGTGAAACTAAAGCATATACAAGTGGATTTGCCTTCCTTCCTGCTAAGACCTTGCCTCATGCAAACCCAGTTAATGAATTTCAAATGTGACTAAATCAGGGCTGGAGAATGTTTAGCCTTGTAGATGTTTTAGACTATGACGTCCATGCTTGCTTAGTATTGGCTTTCTTATCTATGGTTTATGAGAGCTCACATCCAAAACATCTGAATGACCAGAGATCTCATCCCTATCTTCAGCTATATGTGGAACAAGTCAGGGGACAGACAAAATCTGTTTTAGGTCCAGGTCACTTTTTGTATTTGTAGATCATCATGGGACTCAGAAGGTGGGAGGAGGGGAGGTGGCTGCCTTCCAGGTCCCACATGGTCAGCCATGTGGGATTTGGAAGGCTAGAGGGGCTGCTGAGAGGACCGAGTACACCCTCCACCTCACTGCCACGGCACCATTCCTTGCACCACAGTAGTGAGGTGGGGAGAGTGCCCTTTTGGCCCCACCTCCAGAAGCCCTAACCCCTGGAAGCCCCCCTCCCTATGCCAGGTGACACCCTGGGCAGGGACACCACTGTTGTTTACAACCAATCCTTCCAATAAATCTGCATCTGCTCAGGCACACAAGACACTGGAGATTATCAGACCGAGGAGATTATGGAGTCAGGAACAAAGCAGAGCACTCTCCCTTTCCATCTCCTGTCCTTGTCCCAATCATGTGATAGCATTTCAAAGACTTCACACTTATCCTGTCATTGAAATGAAATTGTGTTAATGTAAACTCCCATTAATACAAAATGCCAGAACAACTCTTATGATCACAAATCAGCAGCGCAGGCCTGCTTTCCCACCATGCTCCACTCCTTTCCCCAAGCATGGCACTGATGGATACAGATAAACCATTCTGCAGATGTACCTCTGACCATTTTTTAAAAAATATATATTTTTAAAAGACAAATTCTGGAGAGGAGGTGGTACAGCTTTGAATCCATGGGTATTTCTTGCTAGAGTAAACACACTGAATCAGTAGGATTTACACAAGTTTTGACTCACCATTCAACTTCCACTTTTTATTTTCATTTAGTTTTATATCCTGCCTTTCTCCCACAATGAGATTCTACCAATGGGGCCCAATATCTGACATCTTCCACAACTCCTGGTTGTGAATGACTCACTCAAAACCAAGGATGGATGCCAACATGACTGACTGGTAGAATCTTTGCTTTCATGTCTAGACATTTAGTTTTTAAAACATTTTTGGTTTAGTTTATTAAAAAACATAAAGGCTTCCACTTGACATAAATGTCTAGTTATAACCAATGGTAGGGGATGGTGATCATCTCTATTACTAAGCCAAAGAGCCAGCATTATCCAAAGACAGCTCCATGGACATGTAGCCAGCATGACTGCACAGAACATTGTTACCTTCCCACCAAAGTGGTACCCTTTTTCCTGCTTGCATTTGCATGCTTTCAAACTAAGTTGGCAGAAGCTAGGACTAGTGATGGGAACTCACCCCATCATGCAGCACTTGGGCCTTGGATTGCCAACTTTATGGCCTTACTATAATCAGTATTGGCATCTTAACCACTAAGCCACTGCATCCCACTTTAGTCTATTAGGCTTCCCACTTTCTAAGTATATATCTTCTCTTTAAGTATAAGCATACTACTGATGTTGCCAATGTTTTCTGAAAGGAAGCACTGTAAATGTATGCTTTCCCACCAGTGACAGCAATTATATGTAATGGTGGTGCATGTTGCTAGTTTACAAGGTCCTGGGAATAGTAGAGCCAGATAGTCATATTTCAATTAATAAACACAAACATATTAAGGATTTGTTGTCAAGGATGTCTATGAATAAGATTTGCCAGGGTCTTCAAACCTATGAATAACATTCAGATATTGGTGGCGGACTTTCCTCTTTTATTTTGGAATACTAGTACTTAGTAGAGTCAAGGCAGAGCAGACCCAAAGGCCATCTAGGGTATATGTACACTATAGAAATGATGCTGTTCGACACCACTTTAACTGCCATGACTCCACCCAACAGCAGGCTGGGATTTGTAGTTTGGTGATGAACCCGCACTTTTAGCAGAGAAGGCTAAAGTCCTTGTAAAACTACAAATCCCAGGATTTCATAGGATGCCGCTAGAGTAAATAACATGATGTCAAACTGCATTATTTCTACAGTGTAGATGCATCCCTAGCCCTGCATTCTGTTCCCTCTGTAGTCAATAAGGCCTATGAGAAACCTACAACAGGAGCATACACATAAAAGCACTATCTTCTTCCTTAGCAACAGGAATTCCAGGGAATACTGCCTTTGATAATGGAGAGTATATGTAGTCATTATTATTGGTGTCCATAGACAGTCTTATCTGCCATGAGAGTATATATTCCCCAGGTAAAACTGTTAAAATTGGGTTCCAGATTTCCCCAATTACAACTTCTGCAATTGATGCTCAGTTATTTGTCTCTCTCCTCCTCCTCTTTTTTTAAAAAGAGATATTGAAAAGCTAAATATGAAAGACTATTGCTTCACTATAATAGTCTTAAACTAGGTAGGTATGTCAGAATCTGCCATTTCCTGCAGATATCCGACTTGTTGGAAATCATTTCTAAATACATAAATGAAATTCTCCCCCCCCCCCCTGCCAACAACAACTGACACTTTCCCAAGCTGACAGAAATCTACCTCATGCTATGCTCCAATAAAGCGACACAGGGAGTGATGATGTAAAGAAATTAGTCATTTCCTTTATTTTCAGAATATTTTAAAGATCTATCATGGATCATAAAGACACAAGGAATCATCAACACAGTTGCAGGAACTATTAATGTAATTTTAATCAGGGTGATGCCTTAAGTAGCCAATTTAATCATTGTCATCATCAACATCATCAGAGTGATTGAAACCATCATTACTTTGCCTGTTGATTATCTGGAGATGCTTCTTCCTACACCATACAAATTGTTCATTAGAAAAGTATCAGATAGAGCTGGAGAAAGTGTCTTACCAGCTAACCCTGCATTGGGTTAGCTTTCATGAAGAGTAGAGTGAGGAAATGTATTCCGAGTGTCCTTAAGGAGAGTCAATTTTTAATGTATTTAGATGCTATTGCTTTAAAAAAAAAACAGTAATGGTAACATTCATTACAAAATGCTCATCACGAAATACATACATCATCAAATTGATTTTAATACAGGAAACAATAGTTTATCATCTTAAAATTTATCATTTCAAAAATGTATAAACAAAGAATAGTCTAGGAAGATACTGTATGAAGACATTAGCTGGCATCCAGTTAGTGTGTTGCAAGGATAAATGATATTTTCTTTTTTGGCCATTGCAGAAGTTAGAATTCTTTTCTCATAGTGACCAGAATCCACCCCAGACCCCAGTGTTCAGTATGGCATCTCCCACAAGATAACAATTTCAATGTCACTGGAAAGTGAGAGTGTTCTATTCATCTACTGATTTGTGGGAAAGTTTGTGTTTTCTGTATGTTTCCTTTAAAAAAAACATTGTATTTTAACATTCATTATATGGGGAGGGGCTATAGTGATTGTAGAAATTATTTCCATTTTATTTGGCCACTACATTCCATTACTTCCTACAATTGTTGTTTCATTATTGTTTATGATCATACACCTGAGAACTACATCCTCAGTCCCATTTCTGTGATCCCAATCCATGTACTAAAATGTAGCCTCACTTTGTGAAATCATATTCACTTTCTAAAGTAACAGGGTTTACATACAGAATGTACTAGATTCCTTCTGGAAACACTGTAATGCTGCCACCATTTTAGTGTCATAAGAAAACTGAGTCTGCGTGGCATAATTTTGCCAGAAGTTGCTTCCACATACATTAGTGTAGCAAGGAAACCTTAATAAGGTTTGAAACCCTACAGAGAACTTTCTAAAATGATGGTGGCAAACAGGACTGAAATATACCAGAAGTTATCACCAAAATTTGACAGGAATGATGTACCTTCTACTGGAGTAGAAAAAGTAAATCTACCAGCACTCAGTACTTCTAAACTTGCTGTTACTTATGGCAATTTTTATTGGTTCCAATTGAAGTTTGAACCAATTACAAACTTTGCCAAGTAGCTCAGTGACAGCAGTTTTCAAGACACTAGGCTCAAGAGGTGTAATTTCATATGCGTGTAAGCATACATGTGCATGCACACATGGATAACCAGACAGACAGCCTTTGGACAAGTATGAAATCCTTTTCAGTTGGAACAAAATAGCTGGCATCTAGCTAGTGATATGTGCAGGTGTAATTGAAAGTTATGCTTCCTTATTGAAAAAAAATGGAATTTACTACCTCTCACACACAATGGCCCCATTCCCACTGGGCATATAAAGTATATATTGCTGCAAATCTGGATCGGATCAAGTTTCCGAGTCATATTTGAATCAGGTCCATCATTCCCATTACAAAAGGGAGCAAGCGGACTCGGTTTTTCTTGACCCATGTTCTCGTTCCTATTGATATTTCTCCGTTGCATTTTGACGCAGGTTTTTTTGTTCCCTGTTGCCATTGCTTTTCTGGAATCTTCCATTTTTTTCTTAAAGCTGTCAATCAAGCGCTTAGGCAATTAATAATAAAAAATAATAATAGGTTTTATTTATATACTGCCCAATCACTGGAAATCCAAGCGGTTTACAACAGAGGGGATAATAGATGGTTCCCTGCCTTCGGGCTTACAATCTAAAAGACATGACACAAAAGGAGAAGGGAATGGTGAGGGGGAGGGGATCAGGTCCAGCAGTTCTTCTCTCCCTCAGAGGCCTGGACCAAGGCAGATGGACTGGAGGAAGGGCTCTTCTTCTTCAGGCTAGCCCTGGTGGAACTGGGCCAGCCTATTCTCTCCCTCACAGGAGATGAGGGACACAGTGATGTCTAATCCCCCTCTTCTTCTTCTTATCCCCCCTTCATCTTCAAAACACCCCAATATGTAGCAGCCAGCCACCCCTTTTGTGTCTCAAAAAAGGAAACAAGGCTGGATGCAGGAGCCATGTTCAGGGTTTGGTTTTCTCTTTCTCTCTCTCTTTTTCCTTTCCGCTCACAAAAAGTATTCACCAGCCTTCCTTTCTCCCGATCCCTTCTCCTCTTTCCTTTATTTTTTTCCTCCCTCTCCAAAAAACCCAGTTTAACTTTCTTCTTTTTTTAAAAAAAAAAAATTACACACCACTGGGGAAAGGCTATGTTAATGGGGGGAAATGGTGCCAAGAATGCCAGGAAAGAGAACAAAGCTGGTGACACCCCCATGACAGCCCCTTGAACATTGCTCCTCCCCCGATTCAGACACCATGTCATTCCCATTAGTTTGCCACAGATCCGACACGGCAGCTGCAAAAAAGAAAAACCCTCTGGAAAAGTGGTGTCAGGATAACCCAGGTTATCCACCACTAATTCGGGTTTTAGCTAGAGAAATCAATCAAAGTTGGATCGAACACGGATTCAAATGGGAACAATTTTCCTTAAACAAGGATCAAACGCGAGTTCAAATGGGAATGATGTTCCTATAATTCGATTCTTGATTTGATTTATAGCCCAGTGGGAATAGTACTCATTTCTTCCTTTGTCCACCCACACCCCAACAGCCATATAGTGACTGTTGGAGAGCCAGGAGTATTGGAGGAGCATCTGGATATGCCCCTATAGTCAGACACAGAACAACAAAGGCATCCTCTCAAATCTGTGGAGGTAATGAAAGATTACATTGTGATTGCACATTTGGTTATAGGAACATAGCCAGTCATTTATGCGATAGACCCTGCTCTCCACTCATCACTAAATGGCTGTGGGAGGGGGCCTGTGAGAAGAAGGTGAGTCCTGCAGCTGGGGAGACATATCATAGCTCTGCCTGGGCAGAACTTGACAGAACCAAGATTGAAATGGTGGAAGACTTGCTGTGGAACAGAGTAGCAAAGATAGGTAACTGAACATTTAACAGACAAAAAGGAAATCACTATGCTCTCACCTGACCTCACTCTGCCAGGGAAACATACCTCTGCCTGATAGTTCAAAATGAATCTTTCATTTTGAGCATTGGTGCTGAATTTTAGTCACTAAATGAAATTAGAGGCAACTCAGCGTGGGAGGCAAGGCCCAATAATATCAAGTCTCCCCTACCAAGGAAGATACATGCACAGGTCACCACCTGCACGCACTGAACGGCTTGCCTGTGTCTAAGAATAAATGTTCTCATTAGCTGGTACACGAAATGTTGCAACTTGAGCTACTGGGCTGAGAAGATGCATAAAGGAGTAGCATTCAGCAGCATCAGTTGCATCCAGGACATATCTCTTTGCTTGTTTCTTCTTCACACACAAGAACAAGTGATTTCTAAATTTTTCACCCTGCTAAGTGAGAATATGGAAACATGGTAAGATAAATTCCATAACATTGAGCCATGGCAGTTAAAGTGGTGTCAGACTGGATTATTTACTTAGAGATCCAACTAGTCCCTGTGCTAGTGGCAATATAACAGTAAATAAAGTACAGTTTTTATTAATGCTTCTTGGATCCAATTGTACTAATCCAAATATATACATGTGCATGGCTTTAAACTGTCTTAAATCAACTTAATTGATTTTAGTCTGTCTTGCTTCAAATTCTCAAATTGTTTAATATAATTTTAGTCCATTTGAATTATGTTGACTTTTTCAAATTGTTCTAAACTCCTTCAGTGAATTTTATTACACATCATCCCAAGATCCTTGTATATAGCTTGGATATACATATTTAAAAAGAAAAAACAAACATGTAAAATAAATAAATGAGGTCAACCTAGGTATGCATTGTGGGCTGCCAGGTAGCTAGTAAATTCCTTTAGATCACATAGTCAGATAGCAATTTTTTTTTGGTCATAATTATTTACATTCATTACCTTTGTTGTGTGTGTTACATATCGTTTTCCAATATATTACACTCTATACAAGTTACAGAATACAGATACTAAATGCAGTCTTCCCAAATTCATACATATTTCAGTACATCCAACTGATATATACTATTTATGTGACCCATAATTCATTCCATATACTCTGTCCAGTATCTTATTACTGGAGCCCATTCTGTTTCTCTTTTTTTCTTTGTTTCGTTATTGATTAATGCGGTCAGGATATCCATATCTTTATATTCTATTGCTTTTTGTAACCAGTCCTCAATTCTTGGTGTGTTTTCCAATTTCCAGTTTTTTGCTAATAAGGTTCTTGCCACTGTGATCAAGTAAAGCATGATTCTCCAGAGAGATTTTTGCAATTTTTCGCCCAGAAAAGATGCCATATTTAATAAGTACAATTCGCGAGATAGTGGATATTGTATTACAAATATTTCTTGTATACTTTTATGAATTTTAAGCCAATTTTTTAAAATTTTTTGACAGGACCACCACATATGATAGTAGGAACCTTTTTCTTTATGACATTTCCAGCATCTGTCATCTTTTAAATTATAATATTTAGCTATTCTAGATGGTGTATAATACCACCTGTTTACTGTTTTGATATAATTTTCTCTGAGATCTTGAGATGCTGTAAACTTATAAGATTTTTTCCATGCTTGTTCCCAGTTCTCAAATGCTATTTCGTGTCCTATTTCCTATGCCCATTTGACCATATATGTGGTGACCGTTTCCTGTTCCAGTTCTCTTCTTAAGAATAATTTGTATAATCTAGATCTCTTCCCTTTGTCTTTCCCCCATATTATTTTGTCTAATTCATTTACATCTTTCTCAAAGCCTTCTCCATTTAAATCTTTTTTAAATCTTTGTGTTATTTGTAAGTATTCAAACCATGTTATATTTTTTCCATTTTCTTTCAATTCTTCTTCTGACTTTAATTTCATGTTACCGTTTCTATCTTTCACTAGTAAATCCTTATATGTAATCCAACTGTCTTTTCCTTTTCCCCTTCCAATTAGGAAAACTTCATCTATTGACACCCACTCTGGCACCCCTCTGTAAAACTTTTCTTTTATTGTACGCCATGTCTTTAGCAGTGCTTTTCTTATCGTATGTTTATTAATATCCTTATCTATAATTTCTTTGGGGTACCATAAGTGAGCGTGCCAGCCATTATTCATGTTGTATGCTTCCAAATTTAATAATTTCTTATCCTTTAACATTATCCATTCTTGGATCTATAACATACTGCATGCTCTGTAATACATCTTTAGATCCGGTAACGCGCAGCCTCCTGAGTCTTTCCTTTTTCAAGATTTTTAATTGTATTCTAGCCCTTCTCCCTTTCCATATAAATTGAGTATGCCTTTTTCCCATTTTTTAAACAATTTTTTGTTTATATTAATTGGTAAATTTGTAAATAAAAACATAAATTTTGGAAGGACATTCATTTTGATTGTAGCAATTCTGCCCAGTATTGATAAATTATATGTGTTCCAATTTTTTAAATATTTCTCTATTTGTTGCCAGATTATTTTGTAGTTATTTCTAAACAAATTTATATTACTTTCCATTAGCCATATTCCCAGATATTTTATTTTTTTCCCTCTATTTTTATGCCTGAACTGATTGTCAATTCCTCTTTCTCCTTCTCTTTTAAGTTTTTTGTTAGGATTGAGGTTTTACTTTTGTTGATTTTTATTCCAGAATATTTTCCAAATTCATTTAGTTCTTTCAGCAGATGTTCTATACTCCTTAGGGGGTCCTCTAATATAATAACCATGTTATCGGCGAATGCTTTTAGTTTATGTTCTTCTCCTTTTATTTTTGTGCCTCTGATTTCTTTGTTGTTTCTTATTGTATTATTTAATACTTCTAAGGTCATGATGAACAGTAATGGGGATAAAGGGCATCCCTGTCTCGTACCCTTATTTGCAGTCTTTTCCCCATTAATTATTATTTGGGATTTTTGTTACTTATATATTTGCTCAATATTTTTTATAAAGAAGTTCCCCATTTCCATTTTCTTAAGAGTTTCCAACATAAATTGCCACTTAACATTGTTGAACGCTTTTTCATCGTCCAGAAATATAAATGCCATTTTTTTGTCTTTGTATGAATTGCATTCCAGGATGTCTATGATATTCCTTATGTTGTTTCTAATCTGTCTTTTTGGCAAGAAGCCATTCTGGTCTTTATGTATAGTTTCTGTTAAGAAAAAAAAGCAAATGTATGAGGCTTAGACAAACCCTGCCATGTATGACAACTTGGGATGAGTTTAGTTTAATGGGTCAAAATCTGAAAATCTGAAATTCTTCACTAATACACAATCTTTATTTTCCTGCTAACAGCCTACATAAATGTATGCCTTTTCACTGTCATATTGGTAATCTGGATTCTTGTAATGATGAAATGATCCTGCTTTTCATGTACAGAAAATACATTCTGAATTCTGAATTATAATTTCTAGAGTCTTAAGGAAGAGAACTACAATCTGAATGGCTTTGATGTTCAATTTCTTGGATTTAGACAAAGTTTCAGCAGTTTATAGCCTTTCAGATATTCTCTGTTGCAAACCTCATCAATTTTAGCCAGCATATTTAGTTCTGAAGAAATAGCAATCCAGTAATACTTGAAAGTCCATGGATCTCAGGTAGATCCCATTGAATTAAATGAGACTGAAGTGTCTTATTTCACTGAAGGATGATGAGATGGATGGAGGACAAAACATTGGAGGAAAGATTGAAGGAGCTGAGAATGTTCAGCTTGATGAAGAGAAGACTGATGGATAACATGACTGCACCCTTTAAATACTTCAAGGGCTATCATAGAGAACAGAGGGCAGGTCTGTTCTCTCTGTGAGGGTACAACCAGGTCTAACAGTTTGAAGTTATAGGAGGATTGATTTTAATTAAATATTAGAAGAAGCTTCTTGACAGTTAAGAGAGGTCCAGCAATAGAACAAATTACCTAGAGAGTTGTTGGGGTCTCCCTCTCTGGTCAGCTTCAAAAAAAAAGTCTGGACAATTACCTGCTGGAGATGCTTTAGATGTATATCCAACATTGAGCAGAGGTTTGACTCAGTGGTCTATGAGTCCCCTTCCAAGTGGATGATTCTGATTCTAATATTGGTGAGACCGAAAGAAGGGGCTTTTTCAAGGACTTCAGGGCTTGGATAGACTCATGTGGGGAGACTGAGCCCTCGAGCAGATGGTGTGTGCTTTGAGTGGTGTGGGACTGTTGAGACCAGATGCTGTGGTCCCAAGACCAGTTGCTGCTGTGAAATACAATGGACCACCAGCAAGGAGCGCTTCTTTTGCACTCCTTTTGAGGCTGGGTGTCTTCGGTCCAATCCAAGGATGTGTGTCATCTGAACACCACACCTAGGGATCAGCCTGAAGGCTGTGCTTTTGGTCCATCTGTTTTGAGCCAGAATCTGTTAGCTAGCCTGGACAGACTTGAGTTGTATATGACTGTTTTTGTAAAATCAATTACCAGGTGCTGAATTTTGATTAAAGCCATAGTACTGGGAAAAGAGTTCAAAACTTCCTTTTCCTATACAATAGTACCCACACAGTTGCTCTGCTGCTCACACAGTTGCTTTCACAAAATGAAAAGTGCATTCTGGACTCTAAACATGAAGCTCCAGTGCAATTCTATTTTGACATCAAGCATATTAGGATTCCAGCCTATCTTACAGTTTGTGTTGTGTCCTTTGTGAAGGTCATTGTCCATGATGGGGCAGGATGCATGCTGAAAAAGTATGTCAGAGGGGGGAACAGTTTTCATTGTTACATGTGCAATGGCCATAAATGGAAATTAAAATGGTGTGAGAGAGATGTGTGTGTGTCTTCAAAATGTTTATCATCTTAAGATGATCCCATGAATTTGATAGGGTTTTCTTAGGCAAGGGATATTCAGAGGTTGTTTTGCCAGTTCCTAGCCTACAGCAATTGGTATTCCTTTGCAGCCTCCCATCAAAGTGCTAACCAGAGCTGACTCTGCTTAGCTTTCAGGATCAGACAGGATCTGGTGCCTTTGTGCTATTTAGTCCATATTTAGCCCCCCTGAATTAGTATAAATATGTTTTCAATTTCAATGGGATACATATACTATAATTATATGAATTAACCATTTCCAGCCACTGGTAGGACTGCATCCCCATATTTCATGAAGATAAGTTTTTTAAGGCTTGTTTTCAAAAACTGGAATTCCTTAAAATGTGAAATGCTTTGTTTCTTATTAGGGATAACTAAGCTATCATAAGAACCTTTCAAGAATTAATGTTATGCTCTTATAATGGAAAGTGTGGAGTAATCCCTAACGTATACCCCATAGTTTCAACCTTTAAACTAGACTCTGTATTTATTCATGGTGATGACTTTGCCCACCCATGCTTTTCATGCAAGTTTCAAAAATGTTCTGTAAAATGCTATCAGACCAGATGGCATTAGAAAGGGGAATTCTTGACATGGGTTGTCATTCTGAGTGGCAACCTCCTGCATCTTGCCGTATATACTTCTTGTCAAATTCAAGAGACACTTTCAGTGCTACCAAATGAAGGCAACTTGAAGTTGATGTGAAGAGGACAGAGTTTTTAAAAAGCAATTACAATAATTAAACACTGTTTCTAAATGTTAATAACTCTCTTTCTCTGCACACACACACACACACACACACACACACACACTAGGCAGTAGTACTTTGTCCAGGTGGCAATTAGTGAGGCTTATCACTGAGGAGAACATGCATTTTATTTCACACAGTAAGAAGAATGTATTAAGAACACATAAATTGGGTTACCGCTCAGCTGATGCACTAAGTTAAAAAACAGATGGCATTCATTCTAATTGTGTAACACAATTATTAATGACTTTAATGGGCACCTATATAAGTTTTAATAATTTTTAATGAAATTTATAAGGCAGTATACCCATCAGAACTAACATTTTCAGAATGGTTGTCAGATCTATTCAATCAAAGAGTTTTGCATTGCTTTCTAATCACCACAGAAAGCTGCAATTACAAGAAAATAATGTCCTTTCAAAAATGAAAAGATAACTCTCTTCCTCAGTCCTTCCCCGCTTTCCTCCTCAGTTCCATTAAGCCTTTAAATGCTAAGAAGCTTCTAAAAGAAGATGGATTCTTACTAAAACATTATGCAAAATTTATGGGACAATTAACTTCCTCTTTAATCCCTTTCACAGAACTCCTGTTCTTTCTATATAATGTGCTGGATTTTTAAAGCCTAAATAGTCCCTTTCCCTGTGATCAAAAGGTATGTAACATGATGACAAGAGTTCATACCTGGGACCAATTTTTGGGCAGGACATGGATATGTAGTATTCTTGGTTTGCAGCACATGTATGGCGATCACTCGATGGGTGCAAAATGAAGTAAAGTCAACCTTCCTTATCCATGGATTTTTATTATTATTATTCAAGCATCCATGGCTTGAAAATATTCAATAAATGTATAAATTTCAAATAGCAAACGTTGATTTTCCATTTTATATAAGGGACAACATTTTGTTCTGCCATTATATTTAACTGGACTTGAGCATCCATGGATTCTGTTATCCATGGGGGATCTTGGAACCCAACCCCAGCAGATAACAAGGTCCCACTGTAATAGTGACTAGAATATGTAAGTGAGTTATGAACCATCCCTAAATTATTATCAGTTAGAAATTCTGTAGTAACAGATGTAATTCAGCTGTAATACCTAATGGAGTCAATCATAGATTAAGGGGCAAAACAGAAAACCAGATTGGGGCCACAGCAACCACATGCCATAGCCCAATCACATGCCCAATCTGCCACATGCCCAATCTGCCTTTCGCCGGCCCAAAAAGAAGTGGCAAATTGCTGCTCCTTTTTGAACAACAAAAGTCAGCTTTTCTTCCCCCACTGTGACTTTCCATGTGGCAAGAGGACACATCTCACTGGGATGGTGGAGGCACGTCCAGGAATTTGGGGAGTTTAAACTCATTGGAAATTGTTGGTGGTGGTGTTGTTTGTTTTGTTTTGTTTTTGAGAGAGAGAAAGAGAGAGAGAAAAAACAAATGGGGAAATTTGCCTCCCAGGTATGGGAGACACAGAGACTCCCCCAAAGAGACCCATATCGCAGCAGTTGCATCAGATTTTGAGGAGAAAGATCAAAGATAAAGAAGCCAAAGCTGAAGCAAAGGGTTGAAGGGGCAGAGCCCACTCCTGTTAACCCACAGCCATAAGGCTCAAGGGCAGTTCCTCACTTTATTTTAACATTAAAACAAGAAGAAACAAGACAACTCAGTTTCAGATATTCAGCCACAGAAGAGAAATAATCTGTGAAAGACCCACTAAAAGAAAAAGAGGAAGCCTTTAACAATATAATAAAGAGATCTATCAAGATATAAAAATATAATAAAGGGATCTATCAAGAGAAGCATGGAAAGGAAAATAGGGTGCAGTTTGGCATGAGGAAAAAAACAAGTGGGACATCAGTAGAGAGAGTGCTTTTCTCCTATCTATTTTTACATACCTCCTCTTCCTCTGGACCCTCATGGCTCCATGGCCCCAAACCCATTCATTGATTTCATAACCATTCTTAATCATGGTTAAGAGATTTTGCCATAATCTGTTGTTGAATTATTATAAATGGAAACACTTCACTTTTTGTCCTAAACAATCCCTTCTTTTTTATTCTAAGCAGACTTTAGCTTCCGATGGCAGCTGGATGAGTGCAGGATTAATTTATTCCTCTGTATTTTTTAATAAGACGTTTTATCTGTCTGTTTCAGTTTCCAAGTAGTAACTCTGTTTGTGTGTGTGTGTGTGTGTGTGTGTGTTTGGTGCATGTGTGTATTTTTTTGTTCCTGTGGAAAATAGCATGAGGTTATCTAGACTGGTATTGATCAGTTAGCTCTCTGCAGCTTATTGATGAAATCTTGCCATGAGTCTGACACCCGATCATGAGATGCTCTGGTGAACTTGGGCAGATAGCCTTCTGATGGATGTCTCCTGTGTAAGACTAGCAAGAGGATTATCCTAGTGAAACCTAGACAGGCTGTGTTCTGATTTGAACTTTACTGGAGGGTAGTACAAAACATTACATAGGCAGAGTGCAAAAAAATAAATTCTCAATTGGGTGGGGAGAAAAAAGAAAGGAGCAGAAGAGTGAAACATTTGCTCAAAATTCAAAACTTCAGAATTCAAATCTTCCAGCATTAAAATTGTCAACTGGAGTACAAAAAAGTAACACTGGTTTTAAAGGAGACATGCTGGCTGCCAATTCACAGGGTTCATATTATTTCCAGTCAAAATTCAATGACATTTAAAACTCTAAATTAGTAGAACACTGATACAGGCCTGAGAAGTGAAGGCCCCCTCTATATCTTACTAATGGAGGTAATATGATGTGGGGAAACATGGAAGATCATGTAATGTTCCAGTAACCTTCAAGGGATGTGGGATTGAATCTTTCTTGAAAGGGTTTTTGAGAATATTGATTTGATGTCTTCACCTTTCTATCACTAGTTCCCACTGACAATACAACTAAAGCCTTCTGCAAATAATGGGATTTAGTTTCACTTCTCAAATTTATTTGGGTTTTGTTTTTTTTAACACAGCAGTTTCAAGGCTCATGGGAAAATGTTGATGCAAACCCATAATCCAGCATGTGACTGGTAAGGAATACCAAATAAATTATTCTACATTGGTGGCATATTTGGGTTTTTTTCTTACTTATCATATCAAAGGAGAGTTGTTCCTTCAGGTAAGAGTTTTGGATAGGTAACAGTACATGTCTAAGGGATCTAGAAAAGGATGGTTAAATGCTAAGCATCACCTGTTAGGAAAGAACAACAATTCCCAGAACTGTAGACCTGCTTTGTTTCAACCAGATGTTAACCCAGCCCTTGGGGTATGTATAAACTGAGTGCTGGCATTTTTTATTTAATTTTATGTTTAATTAACATTGACATAATTTCTTCTCCCTCAGTGGGGCTATTCTCTTACTGAAATGTAAAGCTCACATTTCACAAAATGAAACAAAAATTTGTCTGAAGTTTGTCCTGGGTTTTTTTACAATTTCCAAAGTTTTGCCTGTACAAAGTTTTTCTCTGCCAGCCATCCTCTCTTCCAGCTTACTTTGTTCCATTCCCTCTTGTTGCTGAGTTTTTTTGCTCACCCTCCAACAATCAGCTGGCATTCCACAGCCACTGATATCCTCAGAACTTAACACTTTTGATATTTTTTCTTATTTTTTGTGTTTACTTACACAGACTTTTGTATTCCTCCAATTCAGACTCTTCCTCCTTCTCTCATATACACTGATGGTGCTGTTTTGTCTCCTGATCAATCCACATTCAATATGAACACAAAAGTAACATTGGATGCTTAATGAACAATGGATACAATCCAATTTCCTTTTAGTTTATCTACATGTGGACCTATGCTAGGCTGAAACATTCCCCCATCCCACTTACTTAAAAACCCTTGATGCTTCCCTGCATTGCCATTCTATGCTTTATGAGAAGCTAGGCCATTCTATGCTTTGTTGAGAGCAGGAAGGAACGGAGAAGCATCTGGCTACAGATATTGCTTCAATTCTGTCCATTCCCCACAAAGGGCAGCTTCAAGGACTTTTCAGTAAGTTGGTGGTGGGGTGGGGGTTGACACTGCAGTGGGAGGAAGGGAAAACCAATCTTCACAGCACCCACATTAGGACATCTGAAAGCATAAGAGAAACTTAGGTGTGTGGAAGTCCCTAGCAGGATAGCAGTCAATAGTCTTATTCTGGCACTGTCTTTGGGGTTAAATAAACATGAGAGTTCTTAGTCACTTTACTCAAAGGAAAGTGGTAAGTGTAAAGATCAGGGCCTCCTGTGTGCATGAATAGAATATATTCTATTCTTCAAATTCACTGTAGCAATCTGATGATAAAGGGAGGAGAGCAACTGCATTTATCGCCTCACGTATTTACTCAGGGCTGGACAAATTGCATATTCCAGGACCATGCAGCCCCTAGACTACACTCTTTGGATTCTGAAACCCACCAATAATACCGCTAAAGTCTCCCTGTATTTAAAAAAAAATCAGTGTGATTTTCAGTCAGTTTTTTTTAATCTAAAACCACACAGCATGCAGTGCCTGAAAACATGTGGCAATATCCCCACCAATCCCTACAAACACCCCAGAACCAACACTACCCTCAAATAACTCTATTTTCCTCTGTAGTCCCACTCAAAATGGGACTATATGAATGCTTGTTGAGATCAATCTTTTAATTTCAATGCCAAAAATTGCCATTTTGAGAAGGACACAAAGGAAAACCAGAGGTGTTGGGCTAACTATTCAGAAGGCAGTCTACCATGGGATCTGGGGAAAAATTGACTCTTGTCTCCCATGTAGTTGTCCATCCCTAACTTTACTTGAAGAAGAACAACTAAACAGTCCCAGTGCCAAAAAAAATTGCCTTTCTGCTACTTTTGTGTCAAGTTCTTGGCCTTCTACCTGAAACACTGATATCAACAAGCATCAGTTGAAAAGGACAACATTATTCTTGAACTACAAGGTGTCAAAATTCACCACTAGCTTCAGGTTCACCCTCACTGCTACCGTGTGCCTTGGTAAATAAGTATAATCGTGATGATTGTGTACAGTTCGGGACCCAATCTGACTTAAACTAGGACCACCAGGACACTCCCTAGTCTTATCATTTTGGGGAGGAAATGCTATGTGTATTGTACATATGTATCTGTAAGTACTATAGTTCCATTTTCGCAATCAGGCTTTGACTAGTTGTCATGTTCTTTGCCAGAGACTGATAGCATCACAGTACCATGGGCCATTATATTAAAGAGAAAGCAATAATCTATCCAGTCACTAAGGCTACCCTCATTTCCATATAAATGCAGAGCATTATGGCAGACTGTGTACATTTCACATGGGAGAAAAATGAAGAGGAAAGTCATTTTCTCTTATTTATTTATTTTTCTATTTTGATTTAGTGATGAATTTAACAGTTTACTCTGCAAAATGATCAATGGCCACCTTGCTGTAAACAATTCTAAACAATGGAGTTGCAAATCTACAGCAATTGAGGTATATTTGGTTTGTTTGTTGTTTGTTGATTACATTTGCAAGACATCAACCTAAAATAGAAAATTTGAAAGTCAAAAAGGATTAGAGGTTGGCAAGAGATACTAGAAGACACTGCTGGAATAATGACAAAAGAAGTTATGACAAAACAATGCTTAGCTTTTTGCTGGTCTCTTCCTGTTTCCCAGTCCTGGTTAATAACTTCTATGTAGGTACAATAGTGAATTCACTCCAGATTATAGTTCAAACTTTAAAGGAATTATCCAGTGCCCGGAAACACCATAGACTTCTCCTTTAAAGTACATATTAAAAACAGAAATGCATTTACTGTCCTACTGAGCTGAAAGCAACTACTGTTCCCTAAAATAAAAACAATAGTTGCCATTTTGAATAAGATCCAGTGCCTTTCTAGACCAGAATTTTCTTTCTAGAGCAGTTACCTATGGCAATCTGTCCACAACAAAAGGAAGAAGAAGGAAACGGTAGGGCCACTGAGTGCAGAAGATGGTAAAATGCTAACAGGGGACAGAGGAAAAGAAGAATTACTCAACATC
Organism: Sceloporus occidentalis; assembly: GCA_023333645.1. Lineage (NCBI taxonomy): Eukaryota > Metazoa > Chordata > Lepidosauria > Squamata > Phrynosomatidae > Sceloporus > Sceloporus occidentalis. The sequence goes on along the minus strand of JALMGF010000002.1, from coordinate 113,018,283 downwards.
TTTTTTGCTTCAGTGTTCTCAAAAAAGGAAAAGGGTGCTCAACCTGAGGATAATGGAGCAGAGGACAGAATAGGGGAATTTCAGCACAGAATAAGTGAAAAGATAGTACAGGAATGCCTGTTTAACCTAAATGAATATGTCTCCAGGACCAGATGAACTACATCCAAGAATATTAAAAGAACTGGCAAATATAATATCAGAACCATTGGCAATAATCTTTGAGAACTCCTGGAGAACAGGAGAAGTCCCAGCAGACTGGAGGAGGGCAAACGTTGTTCCCATCTTCAAAAAGGGGGAAAAAGAGGATCCAAACAATTATCATCCAGTTAGTCTGACATCAGTTCTAGGAAAGATTCTAGAGCAGATCATTAAACAGAGAATCTGTGAAAATCTAGAAGGCAATTCCATAATCACAAAAAGTCAACATAGGTTTCAGAGAAACAAGTCATGCCAGACAAACCTGATCTCTTTTTATGATAAAATTACCAGCTTGTTAGATGAAGGGAATGATGTGGATATAGTATATCTTGAATTCAGTAAGTTCCCCATGACATTCTTGCAAATAAGCTTGTAGAATGTGGGCTAGACAAGGCAACTGTTACATGGATTTGTAATTGGTTGACTGGCCGAAGCCAAAGGGTGCTCAACAATGGCTCCTTTTCATCCTGGAGAGAAGTGACCAGTGGGGTCCCACAGGGGTCTGTCCTGGGGCCAGTGCTATTCAACATCTTTATCAATGACTTGGAGGACAAAATTGGGGGCATACTTATCAAATTTGCAGATGACACCAAATTAGGGGGAGTAGCTAATATATACCAGAGGGCAGGATCAAAATTTAAAATGACCTGAATAGACTAGAAAGCTGAGCAAAGTCTAACAAAATGAAATTCAGCATGGAGAAATGAAAGGTACTGCACTTAGGGCAGAAAAATGAAATGCACAGATATAGGATGGGGGACACCTGGCTGAACAAGACTACATGTGAAAGGGATCTATGAGTCCAAGTAGACCATAAGTTGAACATGAGTTAACAGTGCGATGCAGCAGCTAACAAGGCCAGTGCAATTTTAGGCTGCATCAATAGAAGTATAGTGTCTAGATAAAGAGAAGTAATAGTCCTACTCTATTCTGCTTTGGTCAGGCCTCACCTGGAATACTGTGTCCAGTTCTGGGCACCACAGTTCAAGGATGTGGAGAAACTGGAGCATGTCCAAAGGAGGGCAACTAAGATGGTGAAGGGTCTGGAAACCGTGCCATATGAGGAATGCCTTAGGCAGCTGGGTATGTTTAACCTGGAGAAGTGAAGGTTAAAAGGTGATACGATAGCTCTATTTAAAAATATTTGAAGGGATGTCATATTGAGGAGGGAGCACGCTTGTTTTCTGCTGCTCCAGAGACTAGAACGTAGAACAATGGATGCAAGCTACAGGAAAAGAGATTCCACCTCAACATTAGGAAGCACTTCCTGATAGTAAGGGCTGTTCGACAGTGGAACACACTCCCTCGGAGTGTTGTAGAGTCTCCTTCCTTGGAGGTCTTTAAACAGAGGCTGGATGGCCATTTGTCGGGGATGCTTTAATTGGGAGTTCCTGCATGGCAGAGTGGGGTTGGACTGGGTGGGCCTTGTAGTCTCTTCTAACTCTATGATTCTATCATTCTATGATTCCATACACTATAGTACATATAACAATTTTTTTTAAATGTGTTGACTATGGGTTCTCTTCTTCTATGCTGCTTTATCCCTTTATCAAATTTGAAAGGAAACAACTAATTTTAAAACTTTAAAATGAACATATAAGCTACAAAATAATATGAACGAGAACTAGGCAGCCATGGATTCAATGGAAGCCTTGCTTATTCCTTTCAGCATTTATACATTAAAATTTGGTCATTATAATCAAAAACTATAAGGTGATAATAGCTCATATGAAGAGGAATAATTACAGTAACCTTGGATTGTCTTTTAGAAACTGTTTGATGAAAAATTAGAAGTATTATATTACATGAATATTTAATAGGGCAATTTTTAAATATATATATATTATTTTCAATTGAAAATTACAATAGTACACAATTAACAAAATACAATCAGTATTAATGTATAAAATTAACTCTTGATATTAATTTACTACACATTTAATTTAAGAATGTGTATTTTCTACAACAAATTGGTATAATTAAAATTATAATTCATATTGTTTATTAGCATTATACTTGATGGCTCCTTGGGAGTAAGCCAATTGATATCACAAATTTAGCTCTGAGGAGAAAGCACACCTGGTAGTAAGCCTAAAGTAAAATAAAATAAATATTGAACTCAATGGGACACTTAGGACAGGATACCTATAGTTAGGATGTTTGTGTGAGAGAGGGAGAGAGGGAGAGAGACAGGCAGGTAGACATGAATATGGAATATGGAAAGGATGTGTGTCTGTCTGCTTTTGCCAATGTAAGAAAGATGTTATGCAACAAGAAAGGACTGGAATAATTTTTAAAACTATCTGTGTCCCTGCTACTGCATTTTGTATTGGTTTAAATTTTTGCTATATATTGCTTTCTCCTTATTTACCACAAGCAACACAATTACTTATGTAAGTAAGGGCATGAACTGACCACAACATTTGGTTAATAACCAAACAGGTAATTTGGAAAACTGGTTTATTAACATTGGGACAATGCAAGAGCTTTCTAATTTGACTAGGCTCCTAATCTAAATACTGATTCGGAATCCAAATGTAGACTGTAATTGGAAATTAATAAATTGCTAGTATCTTTCTTCTGTTTTACATAAATATAACAAATTTTCAGGCATGCATCCTTGAAGCCTACTTAATAAGACTACTTCATAGGGGATTCATATACTAGACCTCATTAATTCTTTTTTCTTTAAGTGTGAACTACAGATATTTTAAAATTAGTTTTTGTAAAATTTGATTAAAAAATTGAAACAAACAAATAGAAAGACAATTCCAGAAAACAGTCACCCCGCCACATTTGTGGGTTAAATATTTGCAGATTTGATCATTTGTGAAATACTGTGTTTGTCCCTGCCACCGGAAAAGTTATGTTCTCCCCAGTCATCTGTAGGTCTTTCAGCATGATTCTATGGCCAATTTCCACAGGAGTCATTCTGGAGGACCTAAAATATCTAAAAACATGTTCAGATAGATGGATAGATAGATATATAGCATCCACAGTGTAGATATAATCCAGCTTGACACCATTTTTAACTGCCATGGCTCAATACTATGGAATTCTGAGAACTCTAGTTTTGTGAGACATTTAGCCTTCTCTGTTGGAGAGCTCTGTTGCCACACCAAACTACAATATGCAGAATCCAATAGCACTGAGCGATGATAGTTAAAGTGTAGTGTGAAACTGGATTATTTTTGCATTGCAGATGTAGCCAGACAGAAAGAGAGAGGGGGCTATTTTTTCATTTTTGTCACTTTTGCACATGTGCAGTGGCGCTCCTAACCCTACAAATGTGGTCCAACTGTATTTTTAAGGAAAAGAAGTGTTAATAAATTGGGTGAGGGGGAATTATGTTTGTGCATGTTTGCAAATTTTATGAAAATTTTATATGCCATCTTTGATTTGCTAGACACTTGCAGAAACTCAGAATATTAGGTACAGAGACCAGGAGCTATGCAAATAGAAAATTATTTAAATCTTTCTCCTGCAAAAAACAGTTCCAGAATCACAGAAAGTTAAGTAGACTAGAGATGGATGATGATGTATAACATAAAGTAGTGGAAGAATTTGAGTATCTAGAAATTGCCACTCAATCACTCTGTGCTGTAGCTTTCTAGCTCCCACAGATACAGTGAAACCTTACATGTTCTTGTCTTCAAAAAAGTCAACTACAGAAGAACACAATACATGGCAATACATTACTTCAACAATCTTTCCCAAAGCATGGGGATAGGAAATCCTGGATAGAACTACTTACTGTGATTACAGTCTAGAGCTGCCATCCACCTCTTGCCTTCTAATGCCTCTTTCTCTGCACTAATATTGTGTGGACATCTTGGGAGAAAATGCAATAATTTCAGGAGGCAATGGTCAGTATCCTCTTGGTGACCTAGGCAGGTATAAATTGCACGGTGCATGTGGAGTGATTTTATTTTAAACAATGCACAATGGTCAGTTCCAGATGACAACGGTGTAAGCAAAGTTGTGCATGTGGTATCACAGCACATTAAAGAGTGTGTATTGTATACAGTATACATATTGATAATTGACACCCATAGGTTGCACTACATTAATATTCAGTAACTCTGTGGATGGATATGAACACTATACTGAAGCAATATAGAAATTCAGCCAACAGCTATGTTTTGGTGCCCCTGAAAAATTGTTCACAAATCATTGGAAGTCTTCACAGTTGGTTACAGTTCAGTGCAAAAGGAGTCCTACTTTAATTCAGACACTTCCCTAACCTGTCAAAATCAGGCTACTTACACTTGGGATTCAGAATTCATCCAAATCCAAAACACATCCATCCTATGGTAGAATTCTGAATTTCCTGCATTCTGTACAGTGGGACTTGGGTATCCATGGGAGATCCAATCCAGCCCCCCTGTGGATACCCAAATCTGCAGATGCTAAAGTCTCATTGACCCCAATGGCAGTGCAGTAATGCAGCCCAGCCAGCATTGGGACAATGGGGCTGAAGCCCTCCCTCCCTCCCCATTCAAGGCTTCTGCCCTGGGCTTGGCATCAGGGGCAGAACCTGGAGCCTCATCCGAGGGAGCCAGAGCCAATGCCGAGATTTGGGTGTCAGAGCCATCGTGGGTGTTGGGCCTAGCATGGGGGCTCCAAGCCCTGAGACCGAGCCCTGACTTTGGCTTCCTTTAGCTGAAGGGGCTACAGCTTCTGCCTCTGAACCACCTCTAAAGCAAAGCCTGGGGCAGAAGCCTCAGAGGGGTATGGAGGGAAGGAGGGAGAGAGGACTTCAGTCCCATTGTCCCCAATGGTGGTGTGGCTGCGTGCATGCATCATCATTGGGGATGGCATGGGCTTGCCGTCCAAGGATGCTCAAATCTGCAGATGGCACGTCTGTGGATACCGAGGTCCCATTGTACTTGTCTGGCATGTGCTTTTAAGCCTACATGTCATATTTAGTTACAATACCTTAATTTCCAAGCCAGCAGAATTCTCAGCTACTTTCTCAACCTGCACCGTCAAGAATCCTCAGTTATCACTGAGTACTCTCTTGAAGCTACCTCTACTACCTCAGCTTAGGCAGATAATGAGTAGGAAAAAGTGGTTCCTCTGGTGCTATCTGGAAGACTGTAGGCTCTGTTCAGTTTATACTCATTTAAATGAGTTATGATTTGTGCGTGATTGTGCAAATTGGTGAGTCGAGCATATTTTTCCACCTTGGTGATATATTTCCATTCAAGTCTGAGTTTCTGTGGATGCTAAGACTCAAAAACCAAAGCAGACTTTTACTTCCCAGATTTTAATGAACTATGATTCTGTACAGCATTGAGGGCAAAGCTATTGTGACTAGAAGCTGATTGTTTTGTTGCCAGGCTTTATAATGCACACCTGTTTCCCCCGCAAGCTCTACAGTGCCTTTGCAAAGCCTGACTTGGTTTTGTAAACTGTGTAATTTAAGCTGACCTTAGATTCACACACTCTAGATGAATACGTTTATTGGCTCTTGAGGTTTTTCTACAATCATGTCTTAGGTTAATAAAGTGGCCTTCTTCACATAACATGTGTCAAGGTCCTGGTCTTTGTAGCACTGTGTTACTCTTTTGAAATGCAAATCACTCCTTTCATGATTCTTAGTTTCATTTATACTTCTAATTTAATTTAGCTGAATAATTTCTTGCTGCCAGACTTCACAGGGATATTCTATGTGTTATTTCACTGTGCTTCCAACTTTAGTGCTTCAAGTTTCTGTCTTGGACAATAATAATAATAATAATAATTATTATTATTATTATTATTATTATTATTATTATTATTATTTACCTGCCTTTCCTCAAGGCTTGAGACAGGGTACAACATATTAAAATACAAAACACAATTGAAAAGAAAACACATAAAACCAACAGTTAAAATATAGTTCTATAAAACCATTAAAATACACTCATATAATATATTCTTTAAAATATACCAACTAAAACTAATGATTTAAAATTGGTTTGATAGGCCTGTTGGAAGAGATGTTTCTTTAATGTTGTTTTAAATGCTGTCAGCATTTTCAGTTGTCACATCTCTTCCGGCAGGTCATTCAGCAGTCTGTGGGAAGCAGATGAAAAGGTCCTCTGGGAACAGTTGCCAATCTAGTCCTGGGTGGTTGGTGCAAACATTTCCCAGAGGATCTGCATGTATAGGGTAGATTGCATGGGAGAAAGTAATCCTGGACGCAAACCATGTAGGGCTTTAAAGATAATAACCAAGACTTTGTACTTTGACTGGAAACTAATTGGCAGCCAGTGAAGTGATTTTAAGATCAGTGTGACGTGATCACTTCTGGATGTACCTGTAATCAATCTAGCTACCATATTCTGAAACAGTTGGAGTGTCTGGACTTGGTACAAAGGAAGCCTAAAATAGTGCACATTAGAGAAGTTCAGCCTTGAGGTTACCAGAGCATGCACTACCATCTTTAGGTCCATACTGTATACTGATCCCAGTTGTTTCATGTAGATGTTGTATAGCATTGGGGACAGAATTGGAAATTGTAGTATTCCATATAACAGTTCTCTGAAAAAAACGGTAGACAAAAAGCCTGCAATGGTGGTAATGTGATTCAAGTCCAGTGCTAAGGTGGAGTCAGGGCTACTAACACTGTAGCACTCTGATGTTTTCATTAGCAGGGATGCTACCCTAATATCTTCCTAAACTCCAACCCAAGGTTCCAAGTTCTCAACGAGTTTAGCTACAATCCTCACAGCAGCTTGGAGGAGGATGTGCTTTCTTGGCAACAACATACTGTTGTTAGCTATTTCTGTTGTAGTATTTGACGAGTGAGAATGGGAAATTAAAATGCAGTAGTTTTGATGGAAGCTCCATGTACTGTATGGTGTGTGCAGTGAGAGGATCAGAAGAGCTGCTGTCTGGATATTTGGAATTTCCCTGAGGGAATGGGTGTAGGAACGGACCTGATGTGGTATACACATAAAAATTTACCACTGTAATAGTGTTCAGTCACTATTCAGCAAACTGAGCTGAAGAGCCTTTAAAAAGAACGAAATTGGAACAGAATGAGCTGACTTACAAATCAATGGTTCATTCCTTCTGTGTATTATTGCTACCTTCTTCATTCCTACATCATCACTTTTCATCTGAGGACCACTCACTTAAATGAAAACTCTTCAGCTATGAATATTCTGGTCCATGGCAGCTGCAACATAATTGTAATGTGAATACTTTCAAAAACTGAGCATAATAACAGAGGCTTTATAGAAATACATATCCAATAAAAATCATATGCCCTCCAACCATAGGGCTACAGAGGTAATGCCATTTTCATTGGTTACATCCTAAGACAAAAACATTATTGAAGGCTTTTTACTGAATGTAATTTCATATCTACGGTTATGTCCTATAATGATTTTAAATGGTTTTTGAATTATTGGAGAAATAGGTACAAAGGACTCAGGGTGTCTGTGTGCCTCTGTCTAAGATCTACTATATTTACAAAGCTGTGGAGGACAATTCGTAAGTACATAGCAGTTGTAAGTTTCAAATTGAGGGTTTCTGATTTGATGTTCACACTTCTAAGTACACTATTACACTACATGGCCATGATGAAACAAGCCTTATTTAGACTCTACTTGGATTAGAATTCAAAGATACAGCCATGTTAGTCTGGAAAATCAGTATGCAAAGGGGTTTTGTAACACCATGGAAACTAACTGAAGAAATAAAAGAAGCTGGTGGCATGAGTTTTCATGGACATGAGCCTACTACTTCCTCAGATATACTACTTCCACTTTTTCTTTTTTTATTCTCTTTGATTGTTAACCATCTCTTATTCAATTTTAAATTCCAATACCTTTTAACAGCAAGTTACAATATATTACCACTTCTTCTTATTTCCTCTAAATCATGCGTTTGACGAAAGTCTATGAAAACTAATACTACCAACGTCTTTCTTTTAGTTAGTCTCAAAGGTGCTACAAGATCCCTTTGCATACCTATTTGGATTAAATTTACATGCTGTAATTGGGGCTGCCTTGGAAGAGTGTATGGAAACTTCATTTTATCCAAATAGCTGCAGCCAGATTGTTAACTGAGATTGCAACTCCCTGGTTAACTGCTCCACTGGTTGCCAGTTTGATACCAGACACAATTTAAAGTACTGGTTATGACTTATAAAGCCCGATACAACTGAAGTTGAAGTTATAAGAAGTACAGTCAGCCTTTCATATCTATGGATTTATATCCACAGATTCAACCATCCACAGCTTGAAAATATTCAATATGTAGAATCATAGAATCATAGTTGGAAGAGACCACAAAGGCCATCTAGTCCAAACCCCTGCCATGCAGGAACTCCCAATCAAAGCATCCCCAACAGATGGCCATCCAGCCTCTGCTTAAATACCTCCAAGGAAGGAGACTCCACTACACTCTGAGGGAGTGTGTTTCACTTTAGAACAGCCCTTACTGTCAGGAAGTTCTTCCTAATGTTGAGGTGGAATCTCTTTTCCTGTAGCTTGCATCCATTGCTCCAGGTCCTAGTCTCTGGAGCAGCTGAAAACAAGTCAGCTCCCTCCTCAGTATGACATCCCTTCAAGTATTTAAACAGGGCTATCATATCACCTCTTAACCTTCTCTTCTCCAGGCTAAACATCCGAAGCTCCTTAAGTTGTTCCTCATAGAACAGTGGGCCCTTGTTATACGCTGGGGTTTGGTTCCACGATCCCCCGTGTATAACAAAATCCGTGGATGCTCAAGTCATAGCAAAATGGTGTCCCTTATAAAAAATGGAAAACCAAGGTTTGATATTTGAAATTTATACTTTTTTTGAACATTTTCAAACTGTGGATGTTTGAATTTGTGTATAAAAAATCCATCTATAAGAAGGGCCAACTGTATATAAATTCCCCAAAACAAACCTTAATTTTGTCATTTTATATAAAGGACACAATTTTACTATGCCATTGTACTGTATTTAACAGGACATGAGCATCCAAGGATTTTGGTAGCTATGGGGAGTCCTGGAACCAAACTCGAGTGGATACCAAGGGCCTATTGAAATGTATTCTCCCATATGAATCCGCCTAGGTTAGAGATCTTCTGGGAAGGCTCTTCCCTCTGTTACATCACTCTTACCAGTACACATTGTGGGAACACAGAATGGGGCTATCTCAGTTATTTTTCCTAAGATCTTGAACTTCTTTCCCAAAGCAGTTAGATTTGAACCCTTCTTGCTATCCTTTTATAAGTGAAGACACTTTGTTTTGGCAGGCCTTTAAAAACTAATTGCTCAAGGGAGATGAGTCTTACATACAGTGCATCTGCGTTTTACGTGGGTGCATCATATGCAGCTTTCAGCATACACTGAACGCTGCCCTGGAAGAGCCCGTTGTTCACCCCAGAAGAACTAATGGGGCGTGCGCCCATTGAGCGCATGTACCACCATGCCATCACCGCCACAGGCGTGAGCCCCATTAGTTAATAATAGTAATAATAATAATAATAATAATTTTTATTTCTACCCCGCCTTTCCACAAGTGCGATCAAGGCGGCTTACAAAATTAAAGGACAATAAAATACAGTTAAAAACATCAAAGTATAAAATTTAAAACAGCATTACAGGGGGATATAAACAGGAATCTATACAAATCACATTCATCAGGGGGAAAATAAGCAGCACTATTTACAGTACTCTAGGGACAGAAGAACAGAAAACAGGGGCAGAAAGAGAAGAACACTACTAGCTAAAGTGAAAAAGCCAGCTGAAATAAGTATGTTTTTAATTGTTTCTTAAAAGAAACCAATGATGCAGAGGAGCGGAGCTCTATGGGAAGCTTGTTCCACAATAAGGGGGCAACAGCGATAAAAGCCCTCTGTGAGGTCCTTGCCAGATGAAATTTAGGGACCTCTAACAAGTTTGTCCCAGATGATCGGAGTGTGCGGGGCGGATTATATGGGGAGAGGCGGTCCTCCAAGTACCCTGGGCCCAAGCCATTTAGGGCTTTATAGGTCAAAACCAACACCTTGTACTGAGCTCGGAAGCGAACAGGCAGCCAGTGTAGATCTTTTAAAACAGGGGTTATGTGGTCTGTCCTGAAACTACCAGCGACCAATCTGGCTGCCATATTCTGCACCAATTGTAGCTTCTGGGTTTGGTACAAGGGTTGCCCCATGTAGAGCGCATTGCAGAAATCCAACCAAGAGGTTACCAAAGCATGTACAACAGTTTCAAGGTCCCGTCGGTCCAGGTAGGGGCGCAACTGGCGTATCAGCCGAAGCTGATAGCAAGCACTCCTGACCGTCGCATCCACCTGAGATGTTAGCTGGAGCGACGAATCAAGGAGCACTCCCAAGCTGCGCACCGAGTCCTTCAAGGGGAGCGTGACCCCATTCAGGACAGGCTGACAAATCTCACCACCCGGAACCGAGGGACCTATCACCAGTACTTCCGTTTTCCCTGGATTCACACTGAGTCTGTTCTCCCTCATCCAGCCCATTACTGACGCTAAGCAGGCATCTAGAGGAGAGATGTCATCCTTAGTTACTGCATCAGTCGGAGACACAGAGAAAACTATCTGGGTGTCATCAGCGTACTGATAACACCGCGCCCCGTGTCTCCGGATGATCTCTCCCAGCGGTTTCATGTAAATGTTGAAAAGCATAGGGGACAAAATCGCTCCTTGAGGGACACCGGATGTAAGGGCCCTCTTATCGGAGCGACAGTCCCCCAGCTCCACCATCTGGAATCTACCCGAGAGGTAGGACCGGAACCACTGCAAAGCAGTGCCCCCGATACCCAACTCCCCCAGGCGTTCCAGAAGGATACCATGGTCGATGGTATCGAAAGCCGCTGAGATCCTATGGGGCTTCAGCATACGCTGATTTCCCTTTGTGTGGAGGGATCCGGAATGAATTCTTGCGTAAGGGGAGGGCACACTGTATGCTTTATCATCTGCTGGTTTCTTTCTAATGGTTATGTTTTTAAATGGTTTTAATTTTATTGCTAGCTTAATTATACTTTTAATACTTGCATGGTGTGAATTTTTAGCTGTATTTATTTGAACTTTTGTAAACTGTCTTGAATCCTGAACTAGAAAAAAAACTGGATTATGATGAAGAATAAGAGGCTACATCAGCTGCCAGAGATGGGGATATCTGCCTACTTTTTGTCTCTTCTTTATTTACATTTTTTAAAAGACTCTCAAGTTCTTTCCATTACTAGCCAGGGGAAGTTCATTCCATGCTTCTTCTAAGCATGAAGAAATGCACTAATTTCAGCATTTTACCCCAAACCAAAAGGAATATAATTCTTTCACATCAGAGATAGCCAAGGTCAATAAATACAGCTATTCCTAGCCTGGAGAGGACTATGCTGTACCTGCCTGACTGCCTACCACTGAAGATGAGGAGCTTATCAGAAACTAGAGATGGAAATACTAATTCAGTGACAAGATGACTGATTGCAGAGGGTTTCAAAGCCAGAATCTGAAGCATTAAGTCTTCAAAGCCCTAGTTTGGATGGATGAAACTGCTAGTCCTGAACTCATTAACATTTTTCTTTTCTTTTCTTTTTTGAAAACATCAGATTTACCCATAAATATGAACAACTTCATGAATTTTGTTAAATTCTTATCAAGAATGAACAGGGGAAAATCTCTCCTTGCCTGAGAAGATCATGTTCATAAGTCCAGGTCTGCAAGTGTACTTTCCCCAGGATCCATAGCAACCTACTACCATGGGCAAGTTATTTATACATTAGCAGACCCATTATGACATCACTGATCTGTGGCTATAGCTTCTCCATACTACCTGACAAGCATGGTTCCTTGTATTGTGACATGAGTGGAGATTCAACAAATCCCCAGCACTATCTAAGCAGCCAGTTCACTAGATATCTAGCTGTGAATGTATTGTAAAGATTGACAAGCAGCCTGCAGGGACCAGACTCAAAACCTGCATCCTGATCTTATTGAAAGTTCTATCAACAGATGGAGGAACATATCTGAAACGATATCTGAAAGGCTCCTTCCTCCCATGTGAGCCTGCCTGGAATTTGAGGTCCTCTGTGAAGGCCCTGTTGCATGTCCCATCACTTTGAAAGGCTTGGTTGGTGAGTAGAATTGAAAATTAATGTTAAATAAGATTCACAATAATATTTGTATTTCAACTTGGCACACTGAGAGCTTTCCAGACATTTAGCTGATGTATGAGGTTCTTTTGCACTGCACAGTTATAGCCCTGTGATTCCACTTCAGCTGCCATGGGGTTTGCTATTTAGGAAGGGGTATTCTGTGAACCAGTATTGTATAGTGATTTGACCATTGAGCTATGACCTTGGAGAAGTGTTTGAATCCCTGGATGGTCATGGAAACCCACTAGGTGACCATGGGCAAGACAGCTCCTGAGGAAGATGAGGCAAATTCCCTCTTAGCAAATCCTGCCAAGAAAATCCTATGATAGATTCACCTCAGGATCTCTGTAAGTCAGAAATGGCTTAAAGGAACACAACAACAATGACAATTTAGAATTCTCAATCACATATTTTCCTGAAACTAACCTGAAAGAAATCATGCAGTTAATTAGTTCCTCCAGGATATAATAGGCACTGCTATTTTGCTTCATCACACAGAATTTTTGAAATCTGTCTTTTACCATTTGCTCTTCGGCCAATCATTAAAAACCCCAATCATTATCTTTTAAAATATTAATAGTTGGAGTCTACTTCCTGTCTCAATCTCACTGATGCCATACTTTTATATGTACTTATTATTGCCCTTAAAATGCTGTTATTATAAATGTAGTCAGTTGGGCTATATAACCATATTTCAAAGCCATGTAGAACCTGAGGGAGTGGCTTAGACTCTTAACATAGAATCATAGAATCACAGAGTTGGAAGAGTACACTTTCTGAGGGGGGAATCCTTGAGAACTTAAAATGTTAAATTAAGAAATGAAGATGTAAAAATATCACTAGGAAAACAACCTCAACACCTGGACACATATATTGGTGAAGCCATCATCTTATCCAAAATATTTTCCCATGGGTGACATTGAAAGTCAATATGGAAAAGTCTGAGAGTTTTGTTTTCACTCAGATTTCCATTTTAAAAAAACTCTTTAGAATAAGAACTCTGTGAAATTTGAAAAATTCTTCAAAACCAAATTGAAATGGCATTCTCCCTGTTTGCATGTACATCCCTAAGTTAGACAAGGACAATCACGAGGCAGAGGTAAACACTCTCTTAAGCACCAATGGTTTCTCTCAATGAAGATCTCAACACATCTATGAAGTGACTGACAATGGCCAAAGGTTGCAGTACTCTTCCAGAGGTTACCTTCAGCAAACCTCTTGTTTAGAATTATATTTATAAAGCTTATGTCCCTTACTTATAAAGCTGATGTCTCATAGCCCCAACCTGGCCTTAGTTGCCAGCACTTTATCAAGAGCTCTCTTCCTCCACCCTCCACCACCCAGAAAGGCCATCATTTCTGGAAAGGCTTTCCTTGTAGATGAGTCCCTGCTTTGTCCTCTGACTTGAAGTTGGGATTATGCCACCTTCTCCCTAAGGGTGCAGGAGTTTCTGCCATTCCCCACAGGGGAAAAAAAGCTTCTTGAATTGAGAGCATGAAACCTTATCAGGCAGCAGCATCTTCTTTCTCAGCTATCTGAATGAAGTAATGAAGTACTTGAAGAAAGAAATATTACAGTGATGTGCCCATGTGGGACGGAGTCATAAAGGGACAACCCACAGCACATGCTGCTCAAATGATTCTCCCTTGGGAAACACATTCCAGAATCAGAGGTGTATCACCACAAGCTAGTGATATCAGGGGAAGATGACAGCACTATCATATCTTCTAAAATATGTGCATTTGTATAGTCATATTCCAAATACAAGAATTTAAAACATCACAAGCAATTGCCTTACATAAACAGCATGAAAAGACTAGATTCTTCACTAGCAACATAACCTCAAAACACAAAGTAGTAGTCTTTCAGAATTGTACTGACACCTAGAGATTGGCTCAGAAATAATTTCCCAGCAACAGTTATTATCTTATACATCTTATACCTTATTATTCAGTAAACATTTCCCTTCCTGCAGAACTGAAACTGACTTTTCTTTGATAACACTTAAGTCAAAAGAAGCCAGGCAATGAACATCTTTAATGCTCTCTCAAATGTTCCACCAATATTTTATTTTCTTCCTTGACTGACAAGAGAAGAACTTATTGGAAGGCTTGAACTGTGGTCACTGTGCTTTTGTTACCATGCAGTCCTTTTGGAGCCTTTCATTTCAAGACTTCTTTGAGACCAAAATAAAGGTGGTTTTTTTTTCTCTGCAGTAAAGCACAAACAGCTTTTATAAGATTTGGGAAGGAACCCAATTGAAAATGTGTCTCTTGTTTGTCATTGTGTTTGTGCTGTTCACTTTGTAGACTGGGTGATCTCACTCCATCTGCACTGCAGAGGAATTCCACTCCATTGCCACCTTTCCTTCATGATCATTCTCAAAACCCAGACAACAGAAACAAAAGAAATATAAATAAAAATAAATAAAATAGATTAAGCAAAATTAAAAAATTGCACAGGTAATTGCTGACAAGTAGTTCCACTACTTGACGTTTACTAAAAATATTACTTTCAATTTTATTGCATTTTTTCAAATTCCATTGCCATTTCCACTTCATTCATTGTTCATATCACTATGAGGTTGTCCACAGTGGCAAAATAATGCCACTTCAAACCAACTTGAAGCCTACCTGTTCAATAGCAGCAGTAGTAATAGCAAGTACAGTACACTTGCGTCATATGCGGACGCACTATACGGAGCTTTCAACATATGGTGAAAGCCATGCAGGAGCACACAGAACGCAAAGGGTGGCATGTCCCATTTAGATTAATGGGGCACATGCCCATGGCGTGCACATGCCACTGAGCCACTGCCACATGCACGAGCCGCGTCACTTTCAATGGGGCTTGAGCATACGTGTGTTTTTTTACACGGGGGGGTCCAGAATGGATCCCCCACATAAAAAAGGGTGCACTGTACATTTCTATACCATTTACTGATGTACTGAGTGGTTTACAAAGTGTAAGCCAATTGTCCCCAACAAGCTGGATATTCATTTTAGCAACCTACAAAAGGATGCCAGACTGAGTCAACCCAGAGCTCCAGGCTGGTATTGAATTCACAACCTTGTAGTTTGTGAATGAATGGCTGCAGTACAGGCATTTAACCACTGCACTATCAGGGCTCAGACAATGTACGGTGCCAAACCAGGTGGAAACCAACATGAAGCCTAGCTCTAGGGCTAAACACTGGAGCAGAAAAAGTTCTGAAGCTCTGCTTCAACACAAAAAAATGCACACCATTGCACCCTCAGATAAACAGTACTGTGTAAGTGTGGGACTGTGGGAAATCCCAGGTGGTGTATGGAAGTGGTCTGGAGTGTGCACCCTGGGACTGGTGAAAGGCAGCAACCGGCACAATTGCCCACCATAGGTTTGTTTTTTCATTTGACCATAGAGACACATGACCGGCCAGCTGCACCATCAACCCATCACATCATCAGGCTGTCACATGTCCCATGATGGCAAAGTACAACAAACATGGCAGGTCACCAATAATGCAATGGATATAATTAATACATACATAGGTTGGTCTACTGTTGAAACAGCTCCCTCCAGTAGAAAGGAGAAAAAACAATCCTTCCTTACCCTCTACAGTTTTCATGTACTGTCAAAATCTGCTCTGGTCCAATGCTACAAAGCGCTGAAAGGGAGAGGGAAGAAAACAAAATCTTCTTGCACTAGCACTCGGATGTTAGCATAACACTGCATTTAAGCCAATTATCTGGCTTGCAGTTTTTCAAGTAACTCTGTTATAAAGAAATTTCTAGTGAGACAGCCCAGTCCTGTGAATCCACTGTAGGTTTTTTTTTCCATCAAATGCTTTTGAATCTGAGAAGACATTCCCCCCTCCCCCCCAGCAGTCTTTAAAACCTGCTTTCCCCAGATTGGAGAATTTTGACAAAGTTAATTAAAATAAGAGATCACAGGATAGGAACTGTTACAGAAACCAGATATATTTTGATAAGTGTACTATCTTTCCTAGGGTTAGGAGAATTCAACACATCTCTAGGTGGTTACTGAATTCGGTCTAATAATAAAAGTGGATGACCATCTGTCAGGGATGCTTTGATTGAGAGTTCCTGCATGGCAGGGGGTTGGACTGGATGGTCCCTATGGTCTCTTCCAACTCTACAATTCTATAATTCTATGATTCTATGAAACTGGGAAATCCTGTTCAAGACAAAAAAGGGATTTCAAGAAAAGTTAATAGAAATTTTGAAAAAAATTAGCAACATTTATGTGGTAGTCATGGTTTCTCTTCCCAGGTATTAGTGCAGACATGCAAAACATTTGTTCGGAAATCTCACCAGTATTATTAAAATGCAATTCATTTCTTTCAAATTTCCTAAACCTGGTTATTGGTGACCTGGCGTTTCCAAATTCATCTCAGATGTTATTGTTGGTGAAATATGAACCACTCTCTCCTGCCCTCCTGGTAGTACTCAACCAAAGCTTTTATCTGAAAACACTCCCTATGCTCAATTCCTCACCTGCAGATGACTTCCCAGGTGAAGGAACTTACTATTTTGACTTGACTGACAATTCAATGGCATATATTACACTCCCTTTGTTTTTGTTATGCTGAAAAATTATCTCCGGTTGGGGAACTACAGGAGGGCTAGGGGCAAATTTATCCCCCAGAAAAGACCCCAATGTATCCAGAAGTCAAGTCTGTTCACACATAAATCTCTCTCTGTGTTTATGTATTTAGTGTACAAATCTCAGTATCCGGTTTTCATGGGTCATCTCCAGGCAGGAAACAAAGGTGGAATTGTTCCAATTTTTCAATTCCAAGCAAGAGAAAAGGGAAGCACACAAATTTCCAATTCATCTAGTAAATCTGCAGCTTGTAACAATTTGCAAAGCTTAATTGAGTTGTTCCTGCACTTTGCAAAGTCTCTCCATGGGGGTTTATGCATTTACTTGCCTAGCTTCCTCCTTCCCTTCCAGTTGCTGTGGTGTGAGGGATCTCCCTCTGCTTTGCTTCTACCTTCTAGTTAGAGGCAAGTAGGCGTGTTTAAATATTTCTTATCCTGTCTCCTTAAGTAATTGAGAAGGAATAACCTTCCTATTTCATCTTGCTCTGAGAATAGCCTCTTTGACTAAGATTTCTATTTTAATTTCTAAACCAAAAAATATGTTCAATCTCTCTCTCTCTCTATCCTTTCCCTCACTCCATCTCTCTCTCTCTCTCTTTGTATGTGTGTGTGTCTGAATAACAAGCAGTGAATAACGGTGGTTAGCATTTAATGCATAATGCTTAATGACATCGCCAGAGGTTGTCCCTAAGTCTCAAAATTTGGCCTGAAAACCTCAAGCCCTGGCAGAATCCTGAATTGCCAACCTTAAAATGAGGCCATGAGGTTTTCCTTTACACTGGCATTGAAATTTTTTTATATAGACTTTGAATGTAGATGTTTCTTTGGTTATTTTCCATGAGAGACTATAAATGCTGTAGATAGGAGACAGTAGTGTGCAAGAAAGACACTTTGCTGAAATGCAGCACAGCTCTAAAACATGATGAAACTTGTTTTTCTTTAGTGGGATCTTTCTAGAACTGCTCCCCTAGTACAACTATGAATAGAACATTTTGGCTTATATTCTGAATCACTTTAATTACAAGCAATGTTTGGAGGCAATCTTCCCCCAAAGAGTTACAACCCACACAGTTGTGTATAGCAATTTACTAAGTTTGGCAATGAGAGCATAATGAAGTAACATGTCAAACATAATGTAATGAGTAGGACTGGAATTACTTTATTGGTATAAGAAGGAAAATTTTCTAGTAATTTTACAAGTTCACTTTAAGGACATTTTAAGGCACCTTTCGAATAGAGATGAAAATAATATCTGAAAATATTTGAAAGATACATGAAAGATAGGCTTCCTATGGAATTACTGTTGAAGGGCATACTGGATAGATATGAATCTTTACAAATCATATTTGTAAAAGTGGATATATATATATATATATATATATATATATATATATAGAGAGAGAGAGAGAGAGAGAGAGACATATATATATATAGTCATTTTTTCTGGGGTATGTCTAGATGGGCCATTGACATTGCTTCTCCCCATGTCAACCTCTCCACACGAGGAAGGCCAAAGCTCAGTTCAACTGTGGACTGTCTTCATTGGGAAAGGCATTTCTGCAGCAAATCTGAGCCATCCCTTCGTTAATCTGCTTTTTAAAAAGCTCACAATTGCTTTGGATGTTCCAAGAAAATCTAGGAACTAGGTAGCTGTTTACCCACTGTGCTGCCCAGCACAACCACTGATGGCATGAATTGACCTCTGTGAGGTCACAACAAGGTGTCCAGCCATGCGATTGACATAGCATTTTGTTTTCTATCTCAGAGGGAGGGACATGGAGTGGTGTTGGTGAGTATATGTATTGATAGCTGCCCAGCATTGTTTTGGAGTGACTAGATAATGGGGATTTCACAGCAGCTTTGGGGCCAAGATATTCTGGGAGCAGCCTGGAGTATTCTGACTAGTGTAGATTCATCCCTGATCTACAAATGGCCCTCAGATACTACAGTTTTTGAGAAAGTTCTCATGTTCAGGAGGTGGGGGGAGTAAAATTATGTGTTCTTTCCTGAAAGAATGAATAATACAAAGATTTACATCCTTGGTTAAAGATATTCTGACATAAAATTTTCTTACTTGTCATCTTCTTACTAATTCTATTTTTTAAAAATAATAATAACAATAATAATGTAAGGTAATAAAAAGAGTATAATCCACCTACTAACACAAAATGAAACCTGGTTTTAAAATGAAATAAGTAAATAAATACTTAACTTTTTAGAACTTACCTTTTCTTGAACAAAATTCTCTATTTTTGCCACCATTCCTATGAGAGCCCTTCAACTTCCATACCTGTTTTGCTGCCTAGGTTGAAATCCCATAGTTATTTTCAACTTGTACTGTGGGGAGAAATGTATGTGGGAATGCTGAAAAATTACATTATTATGAATAAAACTATGGTCTGTTACAGACAGGCCAAAATAAAGCTGCTTCGAGTCACTTTGGAGGTATGTTATTTCAATGATGCATGAGTCCTAAGAGTCCAAAAGCCACACCAAAGCTGCACTCCAGTCTTTAGGACTGGAGCGTGGCATTGGTGCGGCTTTTGGACTCTTAGGACGCATGCATCATTGAAATACCATATCTCCAAAGTGACTCGAAGCAGCTTTATTTTGGCCTGTCTGTAACAGGCCTATGTTATGGAAATGTGATTGTGTGTTCTTGCATGGCAGGGGGTTGGACTGGTTGGCCCTTGTAGTCTCTTCCAACTCTATGATTCTATGAAACTATGAAAGTGTGTGTGTGTGCATGTAAGTGTGTGTATAAAATATGCAGTGTGTATGTACACATATACACTATATACAGTCCACCTTCCCCATACATGGGGGATCCGTTCCAGACCCCCCCTCCATATATGGGAAAAAGAGAGTATGCTGAAGCCCCTTTGAAAATAATGGGGCACATGCTCATGGCACATGCTGTGGTCACCATGCTCTCCATGTGTGTGTGCATGCCCCATTACTCCTGCCGAGGCTTGCCTTCCACATAAGCTCAAAGCCACAGAAGGCAACCCCGCCTATGGGGCGGGCCGCCTGTACTTCACTATATTATGCTATACTATTAAAATCTATATACTTCAAGTATGCCAGTGTTTATAAAAATATCCCCTCCAGTCTGTCCCATGGGCCTACCCTTTCCCCAACAGCAAACCCAAATACCTCAATTTTCCTCTGCAATCCCTCTTAAAATGGTGACACGAAGTGATATCCTATAATTTGACAGGTACTGTATAAGGAAATAGAGACATCTCTGAATAGCACAGTATTTTGGAACACTTCTGGGGTGTGGTGGAGTATTTTCACACAGTCAGTGAATTTTCTGCATGATTAGAGTGCACCAAATATTTCACAATTTTTCCCAAAAAAATGTGGGGCTGGAGGCTTTGGTATTGTGGGGTGCTTCAGGAACCACAAAAGTGGGATACAGAGGCCACATGTGCCTCATGTCTATTTGCCCACCGTTGTTTTACAATAGCATATTCATTTGTTTAGATCTTAATGCTGAAGTCAGTGAAGAATGGAACCACTAGCTCGTATCCAGATTGTTTGTAAAATAGTTAACAATCATCAAATTATTATGGTCCTCCAGGAAATAAACAACACAAACAAACAGAAGTGCAAGAGGAAAAAGAACAAATCCTGGATATATTAGGTGATCTCAGGACCTCTTGTAACAATGATATATTATATAGACTGCCCTGCATTAATAGACATTTCTAGTTTATTCTATGCCTTGATTCTGTTAAATGGCTCATTATTCTTTTTTAACCTCATATTAATGTGGGGGCATGAAAGGGATAAAGGCAGTTTTTAATATAATGGTTTGAAACAAAAAGAGGGGGAAAACAAATAGCCTTATCACATTAGCTTAAGACAGGACAAGCACCAAGAGTGTTAAATTGAATAGAAGTGGATCCAATTTACAATTTAGGAAAATTGGTATAGGCACTTCAGCAACAGAATTTGGTGTTCAGTTTCCCTCCTGAGAGGTTTTGAAACTCCTATGGAGTTTATCAAACAGGAGGAATTTCTCTTAAATTCGAATGAAAAGAAAGTGGTGCCAGAAAGCATTTGCTTAAAGTTGCTAGTTTTGTGCAATTAGGTGAATGCGCATTGTGTTTGGACTGGCTCCCCATTGCCCCAAAATAGCATGCCATTGCCTGAATTTGTGTGTGGCAGTCTATCACACAATAACGTGAAACCACACGATAGCATTCGGACTCACTTCCCATTGCCCGAATTTGCGTGTGGGGGTCTATCACACAATAACATTAAACCCCATGATTGTGTTCAGATTGCCATTGGATTATACTTCCAATTCCCCTTGTCTGATAAATTCCATATAGCAGCATTCAGTATTTGCTGAATAAAACACTGATAAGCACCAATATTCATTCTTATTAAAAGAATAAAAATACAACTAAAAAAATAAAATTTTAAAACATTTAAAATTACGCAGCACCCTAATCTTTTAAGAACGTTGTTTTAGCAATAATTATTGCTTTCAGTGTTTATTAATGAAAACAAGACATTACACAATAAAGATGTTATTGCATTTTTATTGGCATTGGCTAGGATTGAAATTGCCAGGGCTTGGAAAACTGGAAAGGTCAATATGACTGGTTGGTGGTCTCAATTTTGGAATTTTTGGTTTATGGAAAAGCTCACTGATTAATCTAGAAGGTTGCAGGGGTGGAATCTTCCTCTGCCTTTTGAAGAACGATGATCCCCACTTACATCTTATCTCAACAACGTTGGAGCAGAAGTGGGTCATCCTTTCTAATATGATTCTCTTTTGATGACTGGATTGGTGCAAAGAAGGGATCTCTGTGTTCTGAGTCCATCCCTGTTTTTATGTAACGTTGCCCTTTTACATCCCATGTGACCTTGAATTATTGAAGTTGTTTTTTAAGGATCTGTATTTCAGCTTGTTTTTGTTTGTATTTGTTAAAAAAAAGAAGCAGAAGAAAATTGTTTTAAAAAGCCTGCCTGCATAAGAAGGTTTTAACCTGCCAGTGGAAGGCCAACAAGGAGGGAGCCATTCTCATCTCCTGGGAAGGGAGTTCCAGAGTCTATGTGCACCCACCGAGAAGGCCCTCTCTCGCGTCCCACCAACCATGCTTGTGATGGTGGTGGGATAGAGAGAAGGGCCTCTTCAGAGGATCTCAGTTAGTTGTAGCAGCCCTGAGTCTAGTGCAGCATGGTGGATGTTTAGCTTACCACTAAGAGCATTTTTACAATCCTTAGTACTATATAGCAGTACTGCTTCTGTTGAGAATTCCAATAAAAATAGACAGAATTATTCAGAGAGGGAGAGACAGACAGAGCAATATTTGAAATACATAAATCCTAACATCTGCACATTTTTCATTGTTTAAAAGCTCAGAACATGCTGTTCTGTAACTCATATTTCTAAGCAGTATATAAATACTGTCCATCAACTGACAATTCTTGAAAGTGTATGTACTCTTGAAGCTAGAGATACGAAAGATAAACATGGCTGATATGCTTACCAATGACAATCTTTTTTTAAAAAAAAAAGTCTTGTGTTACTGTCATAGCTTGTGAAACTGAAGATTGGCATGTGGTTGACTCATATAAAGCAGCCAACTGAAAAATAACCCACATTATTTATTTCTATTTTAATATAAAAAATCATAGAAAATGATACAATCAATGTAGTTTCCTATGCAGTTTGGAACTAACACCCATCCACTCTTGCAATTTTGGTATAGCTTTGATGCCTCGTGAAATGTGGTGTGGTGGCTTCTCAACTCAGGGGGATCCTGAATGAAGTGGGTTATCTAGATCCATTTCAGTCCTGGTTATGAGATGGAGACAGCTTTGGTCACCTACGTGGATTGCCTGTACTGGGCACAGGTTAGGAACAATGTCCTGGTTCTGCTGGACATCTCAGCAGCTTTCAATTCCATCAACCAAGGGATCTTTTTAAGTCGACACTCTGGGAAGGATCTTGGAGGCACTGCTCTACAGTAGCTCCCTTCTTTCCAGAAGCGACAATCTCAGAGGGTGGTCCTGGGGGATTTCCTCTCAATTCCCTGGCTATTAGCCTGTGGAGTTTCTCAGAGACCAGTTTTGTCCCCTATGCTATTTAACATCTACATTATAGATTGTATATCGTGTAAAGAGATTTTACACAATAGGAAGATGTCAAAGCCCATCAAGGAATGAATAAATTAAAATGTATATTTTTGATGTACTGTAGATCATGTTGTCATGATTGAAAAAAAAAGTTATAGCTTGGTATGATTTACGTAAGGTCCACAGGACAGACAAACCCCTACATAGTCACAAAATATTTTAAATGATAAACTGAGACACATGCAATAGGTTTATCAGTCTGCTGAATAACACAAAAGTATTTGAAGGTTGCTAAAACATCAGTCACAAGCTACCATCATTGCTTATTTCTACTCTGTATACGTTGTTCTGAGCAGAACTGGGATTTGCACCCTGCTGCCACCCTTTATAGCCAGACAGTCTAACAAAACCTGGCTGAAATTATCAAACAAAATTGTCACCTGAGATCCCACAGTCCACATCTCCACATGGTGTCCAATTCTGTCACAACTGAAAAGAGTTTGCAAAGGACAGCCTGCCTGCCCCCCATCTGAAGCTATTGAAGTCTCCCACAAATCTATGTGGAGATGTCCTTTGCAGCTAGGAATTGGATAGTTTTTTAAAAAAACAATTATCTATCACAACTTAGTCCTGACGTTTGCTGTCTGCCTTTCAGTGTCTGACCCTTTTACAAGATAAGGCTGTTCCCCTTGGAGACCAAAAATGCTTTCCCACTATAATTATAACAGTACGAATCAGAATCAACCCTCACAGCTCTCTGCCCTGTTAACTTTGTCCTGGGAGCTTACCCCATGGCTTAATAAATCGATTTACCTCTACCTGTCTTAAATCTTAATTTGGGTGGCATCTTGATTCACAAGGTTTTTGCCATCTAATTTGCTACCCAAATAAGCTTGGGTCCATCTTCCCTTCCAAGAGCACTCCAGTGGCTATTTTCTTAACTCAGAAAACTCCCTGACCCGAAAAGAGCCAGGAGGAGTGCTCCTGGAAGTGGGGATGGCAATTTAGGTGGCAAAAACCTTGTGATAATATCAGGATGCCACCCGAATTAAGATTTAAGCTGGGTAGAGGTAAATCAGTTTATTAAGCCATAGGATAGGCTCTCTGCTTAGCTGTGCTGTAGACGTGTTAGAAGTGGGGAGGGGTGAGCAGCTGCGAGGGATTGTTATGTGGGAATCAAAGACATATAGCTGCCTGGTTATCAAGAGGAAAGAAAGTTGGCTGTTGTTGGTGGGGGGGGGGAGTGTTCAAGGGGGTTTATAGAAGCTAAACATAACATGCAACTTTAGATCTGGCAATGAGATGCAGCTGTGCTGAACCTGATTTTCAATAAACACTTTCTTTTTTTCATCCATGAAATCTGTTCATTGAGTTAGGTAAAGACAGAGGATTACACTGTGATTACACTGTGATTTCACTTTAACCTCTATGACTGCATCCAATGGAATTCTGGTGCTTGCAGTTAGATAAACCGCTACAGTTCTTTAAGAATTTTCACTTCTTAACCAGGATTCCATAGGTTGTCGTCAGTTACAATGGAATAATACTATAGTTGCATAGTGCGAAAGTGCCCAGAGTGAGGTCCAGAAGAATGTGAGGTATTGGAGGATCTGAGGTACAACTAGAGAATGTATGTATCTAATGTATATAAGGGGAAGACAAATACAGTTGGATGAAGGGCCATATTTTGCCTCCATGCCCCCATTTTGTCGGCTACAGTGCTCTGAAAACTGGCTGTCGTTCAGATGGGAAATGCCTAAAAATCACATCTGGTTTTCAATTTGGGATTTTTTCTCTTTCATTTGCCATTTAAGGTGAGAGTGTTAGAGTGAGACAGGGTGATTTCCCAGGGATGTTTGAGAGGTCAGTGGTGGGTTAGGAATAAAAAAGTGGGAGTTGGTCCTTTCCTTCTTGTCCTTCTGCCGGCAGGCTAAAACCTTCCTATGTAGACAGGCTCTTAAAACAGGATGCTTTTAAAGGACTGGCTTGGGGTGTTGTATCATTTTAAATGTTTTAAACAGTGTTATCTTTTTAACTGTACTTTATTGTTTTAATAAGCAATCAATTTTAATATTGTAACAATTTGATTATTTTTAATATACCACTTTTCTATGTTTTTTCAATCAATAATCTTTATTTTATTAAGTCTGGTAAAACAAGACATATAAATGCATAACATAACATAACATAACATAAAAAAGACACACACATCAACCTTCACACAATCTAAATACATCAATCTACATCTGCCACACTAACCTCATATAACATTGAACTACATTTAACTAAAAATTAGACTTCCTTGTTTGGAGTTTCCTTTCATATTTTTTTCCTTAAAAAACCCTTACTTCTTCATATTACAGTACATTAATTCTTTATCTGGTCAAACAATTATACGAACAGCAAAAACCAAAAGTTTATACTAGCCCTAGATAAAAACTAGATTTTTTTATATTCTTTTAAATAACTGATAAATGGAGCCCATCCCTTTTGGGAGTGAACTAGTGTATGTAATAACTTAGGTGCTTTACAGAGCGCCCAAAAATGGCGCTCTGCCGGCGCCCGTGTTTGCTGTGCCAGGGAACCGCAGTGGACAAACCGTACGGTTCCCCGGCGTAGCAAAAAGAACCCACAAAAAGCGGGGTTCTTTTTGCGGCGCGGAAATGATGCCACAAGGCTCCAATGGTGCACTTGCGGCATCATTTCCACACTGCGACATGCGGATGCTAAGCGTCTGCAACAGCAAAATGGCGGTGCCCATGTAGAATGTGCACCGCCATTTTGTACGTGCTCGGCACGTACCAGGGTTAGGGGCGTCCGGAAAGGACGCCCCTTCCTAACCCTAGTACGTGCCAAGCACATACTTTTTGGCGGTGTGTAACCCGCCTTAGTTAACTTATCTACAAATTCATACAGTTTAATAAACCATTCTCCAGTTGCTGGATATTTCTCATCTTTCCATTTTGCGGCAAATACAACTCTTGCTGCTGTTACCATATTCAGCAATATAGATTCATAATTTCTCCTTATATTCTTATCAGTCACCATATTTAATAGGAACAGCTTAGGCTCCTTATGAAAATTTGATTTTTAATATCACCTGAATCTGCGAATGAATAGCCTTCCAAAATTCATTCGTTTTCTTGCAACACCACCAAACATGAAAAAACTATCCTATTTCTTTTCCACATTTCCAGCATAGATTGCTTATATTCTTACACATTTCAGATAGCTTATATGGTGTCAAATGCTAGTGGAAGTGCATCTTATACCAATTTTCTTCAAGGTTAGAGCTCGTATTAAATTTCAAACTTCTTTTCCAGACCTGTTCCCATCATTCTATGTTTTTAACTGTATTGTTCTTTTAATACTCTGAGTCCCTGTTCTGGGAAAAGAGTGGGATACAAATAATAATAATAATAATAATAATAATAATAATAATAACAACAATAATAGCACTTCACCCATCTTTGGTTGAAGTATTGAAGCTCAAAAAAACCACTGAGAGCAAGCTGGCCATCTTAGTCTAGAGAAAAATTATATTGCTTTGGAGAACATAAAGTATATAAATAGCAAAAGAACTGTGCATTTATTGTAGATGAGGATAGACCTGAGAATGTAGGTTCACTGTTTCTGAAAGAATGATAATAGCAGAAGAGAGGCTAACAAGGCTGAGGAGAAATTATATGAAGCTGGGAGAGAATAAAAAATGAATAAGAGAGTATAGAGAAAAATATTGCGGTATGGATTTGTAGAATTTTTAGAGGAAATATTAAGAAAAAAGAAGAGAAGCAGAGACCTGATTAAGGTCAAAAACAGTGGATCCTAACCCTGAGATCCCAGGAATTGCTGACTTCCACAATCTCTGACCATAACCTAATCTCTGGCCTCAGTAGCTGAGATGCTGCAGATTGTAGTTCATTGAATCTGGAGAGCAAAATTGGGAACCACTGGACAAAGAATGAATCCTTTGATTTGGATAGTTAGAGAAGCAAAATACAAGAGATTGAAGTGAGCAGCATGTGATTTTGGAAAAAAGGAAAAAGAGAGCATTTGTTCTATATCAAATGAAACATTTAAATGAATGGAGCTCATTTGTTACATTCCCCACCAGTAAATTGAATGTCAGAGCCACAAATGAGTTCTGAATGTCATATTTATTTGTTACTCATTCATTTCTTTTGGAGTTGATTCATTTTCATTTTCTCTAACAGAAAGAATAAGTCAGCTGAAAGTTGTAGTAGGAATGATGTTGCAACAGATTACAGTCTCAGCTCAATGCAACAGTCGCAGTTCAAACATGTGTCAATTCAAAACTGCATCCAAAATTCTGATAAGTCTTTTTCTATGCAAAGCTCTCCAATCACGATGATAAGGAGAGGGACTTTTTAGAAAAGTATAAACAATGGAGGATTGTTTGTGTATTTTTATGCATGAGTTCATTCTCCTGAGTCAGGATGTTAGCTGGTTCATCTGTTCAGGATTTGTTTTTTGTTTTTCTGTGTGCAAAAGAGGTCCGAACTGTTTTTAAACATTTTCAGTTCATTACACACTCTTTCCCAGCTTTCCCATGCATATTGATTAATTTAGAGAAAAAATCATTTGATAACTAATCTCTGTCTCAGTAGATTTTTTTTTGAAAAAAATACTATTAATAGAGACATTCTCTCCAATGTTTGAATTATGTAGATGCACTAGAGAGTCTGAATGTTTCAGATGAATTAGAAGAAACATACAGACGTTACATGCAGAAAAGCAGCTGAATCTCTTATTAAGAACAATAGGAAATGAAAACAGAACACTGGAGTAATATGAATGGAATAATAAAAATAAAAAACCAGATGGAGATATACTATAAAAAATATAAAAAGATAACCACCAGCATGTTGAAAGTTTGTTGGATACACTTTGAGTGATCATTCACTTACAAGGATGAGGGTTTTGGAGGACAATACTACTGACCTGGGAAAGCTAAAACTGGAAAAAGTTAGAGCAAGTCCATACAAAATACATGGTAGTATTTGCCACTTAAAAAGAAAAGGAATGCATTTTACTCCCTCTCCCATGGGTTTATTCTCATAGGTTGTATATCATGTTGAAGAGATTTTACACAATATGAAAGCCCAGTGAGGACACTACAACAACTTTGTGTTAGAATATACAGTACCTGCATCGTGGATGTCTACATGCTGATTTACTGCAATATGTCAAGTGGAGACGCTACAAATATAACATGTATTAAGGTCATATTGGGCCTGAGCAGACAGAGAAAAACTGGGTTGATCCTGGTTTTTCCCAAACTGGTTGGAAACCCCACTGTTTGCATGGATCTCTCCCAAGGCAGGCCAAACATCCACAGCCAGTCTACACCATGCGGTGTCAAGCCACACCACTTGTTTATTTATTTATTTGTTTTCATCCTGACCATGTATGTGAACTATCACAAGAACACACCACCTATGACCGTCAATTACTTCCTTTTCCCCACCCAGCTGCCAACTCATTGGATGCCGCATGTCTGACACAGTTGCATGAGCAATACACTATCCATACAGTGCACTAGTGCACCCAGTAATACATTGGCAAAGCACAATTATGGAGGCCTTCCCATACATGCCCATCCCCCACTTCATCCAATGCCCCCCTATTGGATTGTATTTGCCATACGTTGACATCATGGTGTGCGTGACAGCTCGCCGGTGCGATGGGTCAGTGGTGTAGCTGGCCACTCATGCCCTTGTATGCTCAAATGGAAAAAGTGTAGGGTGAGCAATGGTGTATGCAGCTGCATTTCACCAGTGCCAGGGACCATACTCCAGAATGCTTCCATGTGCTTCCTGGGCTTTCCTGCATTCCCACCTTCACATTGTGCTGTTTACATGCCAGTGCAATGATGAGCACTTTATGCATTAGAATCGAGTATGTGGGCTTCTTTTTGCTCTTGTTTTTAGTCTCAGAGCATGGCTTGATCCTAATTTCATCCCATTTCAGCCTTGTCTCATCTTAACAGCCAAGGCTTGAAAATGCGTGAAACTGCTTTATTTTGCCAGTGAGGACAACCCCATTGTAGTATTAAGTTGTGTTGAATGGCAGTCTGTTTGTGTAAAACTTCCATTAATCCTACTAACCTAATACTATAGTCCAATATTATCTACTCTTACCTTCAGATGACAGTCCATAGGATTATGCACAGTTCTTTCCATCTACAAGGGATTATTTAAATGGAAGTGCTAGGAAATTAATTGTATGCTAAAAATAAAAAAGCCTAAAATAAAAAATAAAAAAACTATGGA
Organism: Sceloporus occidentalis; assembly: GCA_023333645.1. Taxonomy (NCBI): domain Eukaryota; kingdom Metazoa; phylum Chordata; class Lepidosauria; order Squamata; family Phrynosomatidae; genus Sceloporus; species Sceloporus occidentalis. Next base: position 112,988,989 of record JALMGF010000002.1, on the reverse strand, counting down.
TGCAGCCATCAAAGCTTTCACCTCCACACTAAATTTAATTGTTAGTTCCAATGGAAAGTCAGAAAGTCAACTATTATATATGTTCCATTGACTCAATGAATCTACTTCAGTTAGGATTAACAAGTGGATCTAGGTCCTTGTATCCTACTATTGCAATTGCTTATTTTACCCTAAAGGTACCAGATCCCACCTGATCTTGGAAGCTGAGCAGGGTCCTGATTACTCATCAACCTAACAGCTGAAATTTTCCTATGTTTGGGAGAAACATCAGAGAAGGAGGTAGTAGCTTGGCAATTCCTCATAACCTCATGCATTTTACAGTGTGCCCTTCTTATAGGCTGGGGTTTGGTTCCAAAATCCCCCATGGATAACAAAATCCATGGATGCTCAAGTCCTATTAAATATAATGACATACCAAAAGGATGTCCCTTATAAAAATGGAAAATCAAGGTTTGATATTTGAAATTTATACTTTTTGGGGGTAACATTTTCAACCATGGATGCTTGAATTCGTGTATAAAAATCTGTATATAAGAAGGGCTGACTGTATTACAAAATATTCATCCCCTGCCCTATAGCCAGGATGGTTTGGAGAAAGGTCGCTGAGCGGTGGGATAATTATACTGTGAACCAAGGCCTGAATCCTATTTGTTAGTGACAATTAGAGCAGATCCATGGAATGAATTGGGTATACTTAAATGTTGACTCATCATTCAGTGTGTCTGCTCTAGTTATTTCCAATAAGATCCAAGTCTACAGCTGCATACCAATGCAAGTTATCTGAGGGTAAGCTGTATTTTTGACCATGGGGCTTACTTATAACTAAATACATGTAGGATTGTTCTGCATGTACGTTTGGTATTGCTTTTGTCTGTATCCTATCACAGTGAAAGGCAATGTACATGTTTAGGATACAATCCAGCTTCTTAAATTAAATTCCAAGCTGATCCCTGATAGAAATCTGATCTTCCTAGATTCCATTAGGAAGCATAGAAGATAATGCCAAGCAAACAAATGGGAGTGTACTGATACTAAAAGATGCATTTCTACCAGCTTATACAAACCAGATGTTAATGGCTAACTTTAACTGATGATAGCGTAATAGCTATTAATATACAAAGAATACACAATCTGGAGGAAACGGGTGGGGGGAAGCAGCTTATTTGTGGATTAGGTTTTTCAATATTTTTTTCTTTCAAAATTGTTCAGTCATAGAACTAGCAGATTGCACAGTCATTTCAATCAATGAGTAACAATTAGATTGTAGATTCATTCATCAAAATAAATGGATAGGAGTCACTAGAGGAAAGCACAATTGGTTCTAAAGGACAAAGTGAATGTTTTTCCAATTGATATGATAGACTGCAGTAACCAGCAATTAGGGATATGTGAAAGAGAACATACTATAATAAAAGGTTTTTAAAATGTCCTTCAGGGACAAAAAAAAAAGAGTTATTTTTAGAAGTCTATTTGAGAAAAGAAAAAATTGACTTTATACACTTTAGCTCTCAAATTTTGTTTTAAACGTTTTAAAGAGTATTGATGACGTGCAAGACATATGATGCATGCTTCTGATGACAATACACGAACCCGGACTTTCCACATTTCCACACTGGTGCCAGGCTGTTTATATGCCAGTGTGATGATGCACATTTTCCACTTTGACTCAGAGTATCACAGCTTCTTTATGCTCCAGTTTATAGCCTCAGGGCATGGTTTTGTTTTGCTTTCCACCAGTTTTCACCTTGTGAGTTGTCTAAACAGCCAGCCTTCAAAGCAGTTGGAAGCCGCTTTATTTGGTCAGTGCAGATGACACCACTGAGACATGATAAATAAAGTGGTGTCAAAGTGCATTATTTCTGCAGTGCAGATTAGACCATAGAAACCATGCATATCATAAGGCATCTGGACAGAATCAGTCCAAGTTTAAGTCCTTTTTAGTGTCATTGATGTCACTGGAAAAGTTAAGCATGTTATTCAGTAGGGCTAGCCTGTCCAAAGCACTGTGGTTTTGATGTGCTGAATTCTTTACATTACTTGTTTTTTGATGGCTAAGTTTCAAATTATTTTTAATTCTATATACAGTTTATTTACTTTTGATAATAACTTTGGTTTTTATCTATATGTTTCTTTGTTTGTTTTTAATTTTATCTACTTTAATTTTTGTAAGCTGCCTTCAGTGTTAGCTCTGGAAAAATCAGGAAAATTATATATAAACAATGTTCTCATAAGAATGATACATAGGTTCTGATACTCTACATCTTTACCCCAAGTAAGTTATATTCCCTTAAATGTAGATAAAACCCTTTCTTTTCAGCCTTAAAGTGGTTACGCTTGATGAAGTATGTCATTTCCTTGTAAGCAGCTTTAAGAAGGATCAAGTGTCCCTGATTTTACATGTTGCTATTTCATATTGAAATGACCATCCAGATACTGAGAGTGTATATCACATTTACAGTTTTAATGCATACTTTGAAAGATGCTGTTATTCTAATTGAAATGTATTGATTTCTCAGCAAACAGACTCATATTAATATTGACATCACAAGGTTCAAGGAACAGAATTAAAGCTTAATGTAGCAATGTACTCAATTTTCAACTTATTTTCTGTTCTCAGGTGTTACATGACTCTCTCTCTGTGTGTGTGTGTGTGTGTGTGTGTGTGTGTGTGTGTTTGCTGTTGTGGTGTGCCTTCAAGCCATGTCCAACTTATGTTGATCCTAAGGCAAACCTATCATGGGTATATCATGGAGCAAACCTTTAAAAAAATTATCAACATAAACACCAGAATGTCTGTTCAAGAACAGGTTTTCTAAATTAGTAAATTGTTGGAGATGTGATGCTGCTAATGCATTAACATATATTTTAAAATAGTCCCATAGTAGCTACACTGTGGAAGAAATAATCACTCAAATAAATTTGGGTTGGAAAATTCCTTGATATTCAGGGATGTATGGTTGTTTTTTTAAACCAACTTTTTCTTGCTTGACTACAACACTACATTTTTACACTACGCTATATTCCACTTTTACTGCTATGGCTGCCTGTTGTGGCATTCTGGGGTTTGTGGTTTAGTGAAGGCTAACAGCCAATGAGAATTCATTGGAAATTAACAAATGGCTGAGGGTAGTGAATTTTTCGTGCCTTTTTGACTAGTAAAAGATTGATATTTTGTTACTGGAAAGATATTTTTTCCACCTATGATCCAATGAATAGAATGTCTAACAACAGTTGCAACATTTGAAAGACTGATGTATGAGGCAAAATTTCCAAATGAATTTATATTTGGACCTTTGGTCAGCTTTTATAGAAACTAATGTATTTTTTCCTCCTTTCATGTTTGTATTTTCCTACTGTTGTTATAGTGGATTATTATTTTATAGAGCAATAGTAATAGAGCAAACATAACATATAAGCTTTATGTCTTTATCTCTATACATACCTTGGCTGGAAAGCCTTCATCAGAGACCGATGTGTGTCATGTAGCTATGTCTCTGTAGCTACATCTTCCAATTCCTTCCCACAAAGTCCACCTAGCAAGCAATGTTGCCAATCCCAACATGGCAATTTCTATGTTGTTGGAGACCAGAGGGATCCGTGCAGATGAATCCCTCTAATGCCATATAGCTAGACACAGTGCAAGAAGCATACACAGCAACCTCCAGGAGTCCTTGGGAAGTCCATGCAGATGATGTCTTTCCAGCACATCCAACCACAGGACAATTGCTGGACTCATCCCTGTTGAACTCCCTGTTTTCAGACAATAAGGAAATAACCATGTTGGACAAGCTGTGCTGCTTGCAATGGTGCTGGTGTGTGTGTGTTTACAGGGGTAGTTTAGTCATTGTGCAGTCAGAACAGAATTCCAACCTCGACATCAACCAGAAAAAAATGAGTTGAAATGGTGTAAGTCTGACTTACACCATTATAACTCAGCAACAGATTTCTTGCCTAGAGTTCATTTTGAGGGAATTTTTCATGTCATTTGGTAATCTTAGACCATGATCCAAAAATACTCTAGCAGAGGATGAACTACCCCCAGCATAGTTTTCAAGTCTATCATCAATGCCTGGCATTGTGGCGCATTTCCCCGGCCAATTAGTGGACAGGGGAAGGGCATGGGAGATACTTGAGTAGCATCTAGCTAAAGTTGTGGAACATGGAGAAGGGAAGAGCTGCCTCCCTTGTGGATCTCAGGCAATAAAGCTGGATGTTCTTTAGCATACAGTGGGCACCTGAGGATGTAATAGCTATTCCTTTCCCCCAAATGCACAATTACCATTGGGCACAGCTTATACACCTCCTAGCCTCTCCCAGCCACTAGCTGGCAATAAGAGAATGCTTTAGCAATATCTGCTGTGTTTGTCTTGGGGGAGCACCTGAATAAAGATATTTTTCTGCAAATCATCTGGTTAAACCAGCATATGTCTCATATCGTCAGTGTGATTTCCAAGTCCTTTTCCAGAAATTTCTCACATCTATGACCACAGTCCTATGGTCCCCAAGAAGATGTTTTGGGGTCACACTATTTGGCAAAACTTCCTTTCTGATGTTGGAGAGAGAAAGAAGTCCTCATATAAAGAGGGAAGTCTATCCTGAGAGCTCCCCCCTCTGTGGTCACAAATCTTCCACTCTCCTTGCCCTCTTTCTGTTGGCCCTTGGTGGGGAAGTGGGGGGGGGATTTGGAGGTTGGACTGGAAGAAGCTTCACTTTCTCCCCATCTGTTGCCCTTATATTTCAATTTCCATAGCATAGGAAATGCACTTTAGCATTAGAGGCAATATACAGCAGCTGTGTCAGCTTGGCTAGGGAGTCTGTTAGACAATGGGGTGGACAGTATACAAACAGAATCCCCAGGCTATCCCTAGCCTTCAGGCTAAGGTAAATACACTCGATGTGGTTGACAGGTATCCTGGTCAAAGTAAAGTTGTTCTTATTTAGAAATTTAGATTTATTTATCTCCTAAACTTTATTCTCAAAAGAAAGAATGAAGAACATGGTAAGATTTTGTGTGTGATGCCTTCTGGATTATTTCATTTCCATTAAATGTACATCACATAGGGGATTTCATTTTATAATATAACCTATCATTACATAATGTTATCAGTATTCTTTTGATTAATAAACACCTGCAGGCTATCTCTCTCTCTCCTAGTTCCCCATTATGAAGAGAACAACTAATTCCCTTAGTTTTGTTAGCCCAAACAATGAGAAGCACTACAGGGAATCTATCCCCTTAGAAGAATGGTAGGGAAGAGTATAAAGATTTTAAGATAAGCCTTTTCTCCCTTATTATTTTCTTCATCACAAGAACCTACATCAAACAACTTTGGCTCAGGCATTGGTCTTGCTAATGGGATATGTTCCCAGTCAAGTGTTAGTAAAATTTCAAAGGTGTGTTGGTCCCCTTGTGTTACCATTAACAAATTTTCATTGAGTGGCTTCTCCTTGTTAATGGGAGCCACAAGGACTGGTATGGGCAGGTAAATCTACAGTAATCAGATAGGTTAAAAACATAATTGAGGATATATATAAGTAAATATTTTTTTAAAAAATAAAACCCATCTATAGAGTAGTGATGAATGAATCTGTCATCTTTCTTTTCTTTCAGTTTCTCACTCTCCCCTTCTTAAAGCTGTTGTACCAGTTTTATATGGAATCAAATTAACAAACAGGCAGTACTATGGCACAATAGTTTTCATTTGCTCTCGTGGATGAATACCCACTATTTTTACACATGAGTAAAGAGTAATGATGATCGGGTTCTTTCTTCCTTCACATAACTTCATGCTGGGCATCACAGCGTACCTTTCTCTCTTGTGTGAACTGCTTTTTATCCCATAAATGCAGCACACACTGATGATGTCAAGATATATTCCATAGCATTGGTCTTATCTCTGCTCCAGAGATTAAGCATTGAGCAAGCATAAAATGACATGGAAACAACAGGAAACCTTCTGATTCCTATTTCAATACATATACTTGGACTTTTTCCACTTTGAGTGGACTGCTTTGAGTGGAATCCATCTTGAAATCCTCAATTTTTGCTTCCTGCAAAATTATGGGATTGGACAGCTCTGCAGAAGCATTGCAGATAGTTTCACACAGGCCTAACTGATAACTCTAAAAAGTGCTTCTGGGGAAAGCAGGACCAGAATGGACTGAGATGTTTCTTTAATACTTAAAGCAATAGGGTAAATTAAAACTGGAATCATTTTAAGAGTTGAGTGTCTGCATGTTGGTAGACTTATGAAAAGATGGAGACAAAAAAGTTTTGAGTTGTTGACTGGGTATTTATTTTATAATAGAAGAAAAAGATGCTGGGTGATATGAAATTTGATTATATGTACTGGGATGATGTAGTTTAGAGCCCCATCTAGTGATGCAGCCAACAAAATACTTTAATAAATGGCAATTGGTCAGAACAGTGGCAATGTTATTAATAAATGCAATGACAGTCCTTATGATGATTGCTTATAAAAGTTAAACACAAGGTGTTAGATTTTTTAAAAAAACATGGAAAGACTATACTGATATAAACACCATAGGCGATTTAAATGGTTGCTTTAACTAAGTACATGCTAATTAATTTTCTTTAGAACTGGGCAAATGAATTTTCAAAATTGTTGTTATTGAGAAGTGACAAAAAACATATTTTTTTCCAGTTACTAACACTTATTAAGGCAACACTTTTTCTGTGATCATTTATCATAAAGTATGTTTAGGCTAAAAACAAAAGTGGCATGTCTGAGGTGACTTAGTCCCAAAACAGACAAAACAGATGGGCAAAAAAGGAGCAGCCAGAAGCTGCTCCAGCCCGATCACCCCGGGGCCATGGCAAACACATGTCACAGCCCCAAGGATGTCTCCTGCCATGGACTCAAATAGGAGCAGAAAAGATTAATTCCTCTTGGGGATGGATTTGGTCCATGGGGTGGCATCTGGGTGTTCTGGGGGCATGCATCACGTAAACACCATACCCTCAGAGCACCCAGATGCCACCTCGGGGCCCAAATCTTTTCTGCCCCTATTTGAGGCCATGGCAGGAATCACCCTTGGGGCTATGGCACATATTTTCCATGGCCCTGGGATGATCGGGCTGGGAGAAGCTTCTGGCCATTCCTTCCTGCCCATCTGCTTCAGCCCCTTGTGGATTTTATAGCTGAGCAGGAAGTCAAAATCCAAATTCTACCTAGGAAACTACTGTCTCAAGGTTCACCCACATTAGGCAGAAATTTCTGAAACATGATAACCTAATGACAAAAATTGCTTCTGTTTAGTTTCCAGGGTTCCCCATTGCCAAACAAATTCAGCATGGTCTCCCCAATTTATAGGGAAAATCTATCAAGATGAAGGACAAGGATATCAGCTTCCAACAACCCCATTTTATATATTCTTCTTTGAATCCAATTCAAAATACAGTGGACCCTTGCCTTATGAGGGGGATCTGTTCGAAACCCCCCCCCCCCACATAAGACTAATTCTGCTTATGCTTGAGCCCCATTCATTCAAATGGGGCTCGTGTGCGCGGCAGCGCATGGGGCACCATGGGCACACACCCTATTCATTTGAATGGGACACGCCACCCCTTGCACTCTGCACACCCCCTGCAGCTTGAGCATGTACGCTTAAGTCCATGTATAGCGTGCCCGCGTATAACACGGGCGCACTGTATAAACACAAGATGAAAATTGCATTTTCTAAATCCTACCTATTTTGCAAAGGATCTGTCATTTGTATAAGTGCCTGAAGAGGAAGAACCTCACCAACACATAGCAACATCTTGTGGTCAATTTAGCCCTCAGTACCTTGGATATTAGGTCCAGAACCAGTTTGTTGTTTTAAAGTGTTGTACAAGCTGTGCTAGATGACATTCTGGTGCAGCTCTCCCCTGCCCCTCAACTGGTTGTTGACTGACTGGGAAGTGCCTTGGGCAGTGGGCATTGGAAGATCTCCCTAACACTGTTACCCATGTGGCAGCTCTCACCCTCGCAGACCTCTTGGAGAAGAATGCTGGAGAAATTTTACATTCCACCAGTGCCAAAAGGCACATTGTCCATACTGTTTTAATCAAAAGTCAGTCCTTATTCTCCTTGATCTCTTTGACACAATTGATCATGCTGTTTTGTTAGGGTTTACTACTTCAGTCCTCAGCTGGTTTACATATTATCTCTCAGGTTGATCATTAATGTGGTAGCTAGAGGTCATGTACCTTCTTTCTCCCTTTCAATTGGGGTTCCACAAGGTTCTGTTCTGGGACCTTTGTTATCTTCTCCTTATAAACAATCATTAAGTAATCTTATAAATTTATAAAGTTTTCCAGTATCATATTTATGCTGCTGATAGCTGTATTTCTCCAGAACTCTCTTCTGATGTCAAACAGAATGTCTTTCAGCTATCTCAGCATGGATCCTTCACCATTGCCTAGAACTTAACAAGGCAAGGACAGAATTACTTATTTTTCTTCCAAAACCTTTTTACAACATATGTTCTCCATCACCTCACTTTTTGATATCTCTTCAATTGTTACCCATTCCTTCTAGGACAAACTTCTTGTTTTGATGTTAAAGACCTGTACAGATTAGCTCCCCTGTATCTTTCAGTCCTTATTTCTTTTTACTGATCTGCTTGAGATCTGTGTTCTACAAACTCTAGACTTTTCACTTAACCAAGGGTTTCCACTTCCTTAGATCAGCTTTGTCCTTTTTCACTCACTGCGCCATACTCTTAGAATTGGCTCCCTGAACATTTCTGAACTGCTCTCTCCCTTGTTATTTTTAAGTCTAAATTAAAAACTGTTTTGTTTTTCAAAGTGTTAGGAATTTTAATTTAATATAGTTTTATATTCTTGTATAGTTTGAGTTTATGTCTTTTTTGGTTTGCTTTATATTATGTTGTAATTTTTGTATTACAATTGGTTTGCATAGTTCTATATTTTTACTATTCCTTATTTACCTCTCTGTGTGTCCATGTGTGTGTGTATAATACATATTTTTTAGATTGCATGCCCTTTGGCAGGACCCATTGGTCTTGGCTCTTTTACTTGTAGAGCACCATGAACACTAATGGTGCTATATAAATAAATGATTATGATAATAGTAAATAATAATAACAGTAATAGGGAGATTGATGTAAAATTTACAAATTTTTCTCAGCTTTAGGATCAGTTATAACTGTAAATATCTTGGATGATCGAAGCATTAGTATTCTCAAATCGAGCCATGCACAGAAACCTGCTGAAGCACCACCACTTATAAGCTTTACAATGAAGATTGCAGTAATTTTGAGTGCTGTGTTCACTTAACCGCATACGCATGTATGGGTTATTTCATTGAAATCAAAAAAGCAATCAGTTTGGGTGCTTTCCTTGTAAATTGGGTCTGCATTATGTGACATCATACGAATATTTTCTGCAAAGCCAACCAAAAGACCCATAAAAATGGTGCTCCAGGGAGTCAAATCAATAAATTGTTTTCCCCTGTGCCAAATGGTGTATGCACATCAGATACATTTGGTCTCATATTTCATTCAGCCTTGGGTTTGTTTGCTTATTTTTCTTCCTTCACCTTTTTTATTCTTTAGCAGATGTTGATTCATTAATAATTCAGTGCTGAAAACCTGCACGAAGAAACCAAACACAGTGCCACTCAAAGCTATAGATGGTCAACATGAAACAGCATCATTCAGCTCGTTGGATACAACACAGGTAAACATCAAATGATGCAGACCAAAAAAGAAGGCATCACTAGCAAGCTGTTAGTGATGGTGGCTAAGAGTGCAGGCCAGTAGGTCAGACAGTCTTTCAAACTAAAGTTACACTAAACAATGATTTGCTCACCATCCACCACTACTGCAGCCCATTTTCCAGCTCACAGCCTACATGGTTGGTCCCTATGTCTTTTTGTGTGAATGAGATAATAGCAGCAATGGGCCAGTCTTCCCATAGTTTTCCTTATGAATCTTACTTATCCAGTGCCTGGCATACAGGTACATTGGTAGCCCAGACACCAGGGAGTAGAGATGGAAAAGTCATTCACATTCAGTAAAACATTTTTAATGAATTTATTCAATTTGTAGTTTATGAGACTATTTGAAAAACCATGCACATATCTTTTGGTTTTCCATCACCAGGATACCATGATACCACCCCCCCCCCCCCAAATCAAATTATACACACGCAAATACATAAAACTAAAAATATTTTTTAAAATAAAATGAAAATGTTGTTTATATTTTCCCACCTCTCCTGGGTGGATCAAGGCAGGATTACAACCTACTATAAATATACGATTACAATCTAGTCAATGAAATATAAAAATATATAACAATTAAACAGTTTATTTAAAAAATCACATTATCAAAAGCAACAGTGAGAGTAAGGTATTCTGATCCTAATCAAAAAGAGGATCCATGTATCTCATACCTCAAGTGGATATGCTCATCGGAAGAGATCCATCTTAACTGCCCTCTTGAAAGTCTCCAGGGAGACTTTCTCTTCCAGGAGACTGTTCCATAATCTAGGAGTGGCTGCAATGAAAGCTCTTACAGAAGTTGAAGCTAGTCTGGTCATTTTTGATTCCAGCAAATTCTTCCCCAATATTCTGAAAGTGCAGGGTGGATTATGTAGGGAGAGGCGTTCCCATAAGCAACTCAGGCCCAAGCCATGTAGGGCTTTAAAGGTAATAACCAACACCTTGTATTGTGCCCGGAAGCAGATCAGCAGCCAGTGAAGATCTTTTAAAATTGGTGCTATATGGTTGAACCTTGAAGAACCGGTGACCAATCCAGCTGCCGCATTTTGCACCATTTGAAGCTTCTGAACTTGGTACAAGGGTAACTCCATGTAGAGGGCATTACAGAAATCAAGATGAGAGATTACCAGAGCATACACTACTACTTCAAGGTCCTTTCGGTTCAGGTATGAGTGCAGTTGGTGTATCAACCAAAGTGGGTACCAAGCACTCCTGATCGTTGCATCTATTTGAGATGACAACTGTAGGGACGGATTCAGGAGTACTCCCAAAATGCAGACTTCGTCCTTTAGGGGAAGTGTGATCCCGTCCAGGACTGGTTGACAAATTTCCCGCCCCAGACATGAGGTTCCTATCGCAAGTACCTCCATTTTCTCTGGATTCATCCTGAGCTTGTTTTCATTCATCCAGCCCATTACCGACTCAAGGCAGGCATTAAGAGGGGAAATGCCACCCTTAGTCACTGCTACAGCTGAAGACATAGAGAAACATATTTGGGTGTCATCAGCATACTGATAACACCGTGCCCCATGTCTCCAGATGATCTAACCCAGCGGCTTCATGTAAATGTTAAACAGCATGGGGAACAGAATGGCACCCTGAAGGATGCCAGATTTCAGCTCTCACTTGGAGGATATATACTTTTGATGGAGAAAATGCACACAGCTTCTGATACTTCAGTGCTCCTTCACATCAACAGGGGAATGGACTTAATCTTTTAAAACCTGTGCTTTCTGGAAGCAGCCACTTTGTCTCGTGCCTTTGCTGGAGAAAGGAGTAATTAATCATCTTTGGCTTAGCTTTCCCCTGGTCCTATCTACCAGGGTAGAGATGGAGAAATCCAACGCTTTTGCAGGAGTGAAATCCCCCAGTGTCCTCAACCATAAGATGCTCACATCACTAGTGTTCAACATTATGCCTGCTTATATGGAAAAATGTGGAGAAAGGAATTTAGATATGATTTTCCAGATTCAGTCCACATTCTCTACACTGACTTGATTACGATGAAACATTCAGTTTAAGAAATGCATTTGATTCCTGTTGGAGGTGAGATAATAGGGACCTTGATCTATAGCTGCAATTTAGTTTTCTAGCCCACAGTTTTCTAGGTGATAGGGCCAACACCAGACACCAGGACCCCAATCCACCATGGCACTGGCGGAAAAAAAGAAGCAGTTTCAAAATGCTCCTTTTTTTGGCTGCAGAAAAGCCGCCTTTAGTAGCTCTTCCATGCCCATGTGGCAGCTTCCCGGCATGTTGAGAGCTTGTAGTGTGTAACCGCCATGACCCAAACATGCCTGGAAGACGGCTTATGCCAACGCATGTCTGGCCATTCTGAGCAGCTTCAGGATGTCATGGGGGTGTGCAGCATGTGCACGCCATGCCCCCAAGCTGCCAGCAGCTACCCAGAAGGTGGCTTTAAGGGCCTCTTTGCACTGGCCCATAGATGGCCAGCAGAAAGGAAGCAAACTTTCTATTAGATGATTTTACATTTTACATTCGGTTTTTATGTCCAATTTCAGGGGCCAAGGATTTCATCCCCCCCCCCCTAAAAAACAAAAACTAATCCTTAAAAAGGAAGAATTAGTACATGAGAAGATTGCTGCAAAAGTCCAGGCAGGTAGAATTAAGTGCCCCTGTCTTGTCATGTTGACCTTGGGGCAGGAAATCACTGAACCACATATTTTCAAACCAATGGTAAATTGGAGGAGTGAGGCTGACAGGGATATCTGGATTTCCTTAAGCACCAAGCATCTGTGGAAGCTACAATAATATACGTATGCTACAAAAGTTTAGACATTAGAATTCACTGTCCCATTTTTGTCATATTTACCTAGGTCCAGAACATTGCTGGATCCCATACCTTCAAACCAATGGTAGATTGGAGGAGTGAGGCTGACAGGAGCTCCTGGAGCTCATTAATCCTGGAGCACCTGTGAAAGCTACATTAAGAGAGGTAGATAATTCCTGCATTTGGGTGTTATGCTTTCCTTCTACAGTCCTGACACATTCCCATGCATTGTCATGTTCAGTTTGTGTTGTTGTGTACCACAAAGGCCTTTTCATTCACTTAATCAAAGGCAAGATCACCACTTTTTCCTTCTCATCAAAACTTCATGTTATGGAGGAGTTTTTCCTCCAAATTTTGCATATGCAAGATGTTAGAGGATGTTGGTTTAGACAGAACCTAGGGAGGAAAGATAATAGGGCACCTATTGCACCAGAGGTATTGTTGAATTTATGACTCCAATAAGATATTTTATATTTTTCACATTTTGGACTAATGCTTTTCCATGTAGATGCCCTCACAGCCTTTCTTGGGGCCCTCAGGATTAGGAAATTACTTTCTGCATCCAGGTCTAATTTTTCTGGGTGAACTTTTCTGGAATGCAGGTGGAATGCACAACTAAACACTCCTGGAAGATGCCCATACAACCTAAATCTTCCAAAGTTGACTAGTCCACCACCAACTTCTGAGACCATCTATTCCACTGTCAAACATGTCTGTTTTGACTATTTTCTAAGCCAGTCTGAGAATCTAAATTGAATGGCAAGATAAAACATCTGTGTTATTAATTATTTAAGTAATTATATGCGAATTTATTCTGAAAAGCTTTGCTTCCCAGACTCCTTGATAGGAGTGTGAAAATCAGTCTGCTTCATTTTGGAATCGAACCAGGACTACTTTATTAATTGAAACTGGAAATCTGCAAAATGATGTATGTGTGAGAACCTACTCCATTACATGACTCAAAGGCAGACCTCCTCCAGGGAAGGAGAGCACACCCTTCCCAGGGATGTCAGGGATGGAAATGTATCTCCACCTTTGACTCCTTTAGCCACATTTCTCTTCTGTGAGAAGGATGGTTGGTGTTATCACCTCCAGCTTAGGTTTGACTGTTTTTAGTGGATGCTAGCAGAGACTGCCTAAACTCATATCCTTTACAAAGGTCACACAGCCCTAGAGAGCACGGCTCTGAAATTGCCTATCACCCCTAATTGGCACCTCTTCTGTTATTCCATAGCATGATGTTAATTATTTATACAATACTACCACATTAGATATAATGGATCAGTGTCATGGGATCAGTCAAGATGGAAAGAACAACAATTAAATTAATCAAGGGTAATATAAACAGATCCCCAGGTCAAGTTTATTGTTTTACTCAAAATATTTAGGTAAATGAAATGGCTGCCTTCCTTACAAATGTTATGTCTGATTGGTTTGTCTATTCAGCCCACATAGAGCTATGTTACAATAAAAAAATGAAATTAATAAATTTAACATAGGGAAGAAAATACTTTCAAGTTTGCAGAATTTTGACTATAGAAAAACAGCAAGACTTCATTCGTTCAAGAAGATAGACTGAAGATGCTAATCACATCTAGCAAGCTGATTTTCATATTCTGTTACTCTTTTTTTCACACCAGAAAATTAGATGTCTGTATGATGAAAAAACAGATGCCTGTATAATCTAAAGAGAGCCAGAGTGGCATAGTGGTTTGAGAGTAGATGTAGAATGCTGGTGATCAGGGTTCAGTTCCCCACTCAGCCATGCAAAGCTGCTGGGTGACCTTGGGTGAGTCACACACTCTCAGCCCCAGAAAACACTGTGATACATTCGCCTTAGGGTCACCATAAGTCAGAATTGGCTTGAAGGCACACAACAACAATAACAATCTAACAGTTTCTTTGAAGTTCCATTCACTCTTTCTCTTCCACACATGAAATAAATATGCTAAAGTAGAAGCAGGATCATCCCTGTTGGCCCTTCCTCACATTCCAGATTGGTTTATGCAGAGTCTGTAATAGTTACTTTTTTGCACTACACCTCCCAGAATACACAACTAGCCATGTCCCTGGGAGATGTGCTAACATGCCCTTGATTTGTGCCACACTCTATGCCTTTCATCCCCTTGATGTCTGTGAATTCAGTGGCATGTTAGAAAAGGCAATCCTAATATGCAGATGTTAGGCATTCATGATTTATTTTTGGAATCTGAGGCCCATTCTGCACGGGCACCCTAGTACGTGCTCAGCATGTACTGGGGTTAGGAAGGGGCGTCCTTTCTGGACCCTAACCCTAGTATGTGCCAAGTGCATACAAAATGGCGGCACCCATTCTACATGGGCGCCGCCATCTTGACGTAACAGATGCTTAGTGTCCGCACGTCGCGGCGCTGTAATGATGTATTGATCAAATTTGCAGATGACACCAAATTAAGAGCTCTAGCTAACACTCCAGAAGAGAGGATCAAAATTCAAAATGGCCTGAATAGATTAGAAAGCCAATCCAAAACGAACAAAATGAATTTCAACATGAAGAAATGTAAGGTTCTGCACTTAGGCAAAAAAATTAAAATGAAATAAAATGCTTAGATATAGGAGAAGGGACACCTGGCTTAAGGAGACTACATGTGAAAGGAATCTAGGGCACTTTACAGGGAGCCCAAAAAGGGCGCTCTGCCAGCGCCCGTGTTTGCTGCGCCAGGGAATCACAGTGGACAAACCGCATGGTTCCCTGGCACAGCAAAAAGAACTCGCAAAAAGCGGGTTGTTTTGGTGGCGTGGTTATGATGCTGCAAGGCGCCAATGACGCACATGTGGCGTCATTTCTGTGCCACGGTGTGTGGACGCTAAGCGTCCATTACATCAAAATGGTGGTGCCCATGTAGAAAGGGTGCCACCATTTTGTACATGCTCAGCACATACTAGGATTAGGGGCGTCCGGAAAGAACACGCTTTCCTAACCCTAGTACGTGCCAAGCATGTACTTTTGACGGTGTGTAACCCGCCTCGGAGTCCTAGTAGACCACAAGTTGAACATGAGTCAACACTAATGCAGCAGCTAGAAAGACCAATGCAATTCTGGTCTGCATCAATAGAAGTATAGTGTCTACATCAAGGGAAGTAATAGTGCCACTCTATTCTGCTTTAGTCAGGCCTCACCTGAAATACTGTGTCCAATTCTGGGCACCACAATTGAAAAAGGATGTTGACAAGCTGAAATATGTCCAGATGAAGGTGACCAAAATGGTGAAGAGCCTGGAAATCATGCCCTATGTGGAAAGACTTAGGGAGTTGGGTATGTTTAGCCTGGAAAAGAGAAGGCTAAGAGGTGATATGATAGCCCTGTTTAAGAATTTGAAGGGATGTCATATTGAGGATGGAGCAAGCTTGTTTTCTGCTGCTCCAAAGAAAAGGACCCATAGGCCCCATACAGACAGGCCAAAATAAAGCTGCTTCACGTCTCTTTGGAGGTATGCTGTTTAAATGATGCATGTGTCCTAAGAGTCCGGAAGCCGCACCAAAGCCATGATCCAGTCTTAAGGACTGAAGTGCAACTTTGGCGCAGCTTCCGGATGCTTAGGACGCATGCATCATTTAAACAGCATACCTCCAAAGAGACCCGAAGCAGCTTTATTTTGGCCTGTCTGTATGGGGCCATAGTGATGGATTCAAACTACAGGAAAAGTGATTCCACTGCAACATTAGGAGGAACCTGCTGATAGTAAGAGTTGTTCAACAGTGGAACACACTCCCTTGGAGGTTTTTAAACAGAGGCTGGATGGTCATCTGTTGAGTGTGCTTTGATTGTGAGTTCCTATATGGCAGGTATTTGGACTGGATGGCCCTTGTGGTCTCTTTCAAATCTATGATTCTACTATTCTATGCTCTTGTTATTCACAACTAACTAAAGAAAGAAATCCCAGTCTCAGCAGTTGTAATGTAGCATTCTATTTACTGAATGGATAGTAATCCATACAGGTTCATTAAGCCAACATATTTTGCTGCTCACATGATAGAGATGGATCACAATTTACATGAATCAGTAGTCTCAACAAACATAGCTTTATTGCACCTCCTGAATCTCACTCTAAGAAAATGTATACTTTTCTTCAAGCATTCACATATTTCTCAGACTTACAATGAATTTATGAGAAACAAATTGCTCACCAAACAATATGTATATTTTAAGGTAGAAATCTCTGAAATATACATAATGGGAGAAAAAACACAGATACACTTTTTAATCAATGGGAGAATTAAGCTTCAATGTGTAAACAAATGTACAAATTAAGAAAGAGGTATTAAAATTGTGAAAAATTCAAGTATTGGCGAAAGATGACATAAAGTTGCAGGAGATCATAAGAAACAAGGGCAAGATTGACAGCTTTTGACACCCATATTTCCCAACTATGAAAAAAATGTGTAGGTGTGAAGGCTTGTCATTCAGAGCAGATGGCTATTTTGCTTGCTGTATTGCTCCATTTATACTGCTATATTGTTTGATGACCAGCCCAGGAAATAATGAGACAAGTCACAAGATGATGGTTTTGAAATTAGACCACTTTATGAACTTAATCTATTTAATGTTTCTTCTGGAGAGCTGAAATTAAGGGGGGAGTAGTTTAGTGTGGGAGCAGATGGTCCTCCTCTGCAGCTACTACTGTGTGATAACACCTGAGTCCTGAGGAGAATCCAATTGCTGGGTTACTCTTCAGCTAGTTCACATCAGGAAAACCAACCCGAAAGTCCTCCTCAAGCCATGGGGCTTAAAGATTGGGTTTCTCCTTCAGGGCAGCCTCAAGGGAAGTCCCTTTCCCCATCTCCACAGTCACAGGACCTAAAGAGGCAGTTTCAGAGACCTCCCTTTAACCAAAAATAGTGCCCTAGGTGGTCATTGAACTCTAAATCTCCTCCCACAGGTGATGGCCTATTTGGACAGCACCCCAGCCATGTCCATGTCTGACTGGAACAGTATGAGACAGGCAAAAGAGCTTGTGGAAAGGGGGGGGGGGAATCCTACCCAGCCTCTAAGTGCTCAGGAAACTTGATACTGTATCAGTGGTGGGAGGATGGGTTGAGTGTTGCAGCAAAGAGGAGGAGGCCATAGGCGGCAGGGCCTTAAATAGCCATTGGCTCTGCCCCTGACTCCACCCACCACGGCATAATAATAATAAAATAATTTTTTTATTTATATACCGCTTTTCTAAAAATCAAAGCGGTTAACAACAAGTAAGTACAAATACAATGTAAAACCATCAATATAAAAACCATCAAAATACAGACATCAAAACAGTGACTACAACAATAAAAACACATCTCGTGCCAGCTTAACAGTGCTGACAAGGGGGGGAGCATATCGGGAGTCAGGATCAGGAGTCAGGGGTATGCCTGCTCAAAAAGGTGTGTTTTTAACCCCTTCTTAAATTGGTTCAGTGAGGTGGCCGAGCGGAGCTCATCGGTAGGAAACGTCACCTTGATGAAAGTGTAACTGTATTTGATTGACAGCAAAGGAGCCTTCATTTTAAACCAGTTCCGCAAATATGAACTCTCTGCAGATTTCAGGGTTCAATTACCCTGATTGAGGTAAATTTCTAGTGGGCACTTCCTTCCAGAGGGATTCGGGGGGGTGGGGATCTGAATCTGCCCAGTTCCATCCAGCGCAAATAGGTGAGTGGGAATAGGGCCTTTAAGTGCACTGATAACTCCCTCTTGTGCAAAAGTGTACAAAAATCTTGTGCAAAAACCCTCTTGGTGCAAGAGCTTGACGATTTTATATCATTGTTAATTTATAGAAATACAGATTTAAAGATTTGGAACAATATACTCCCAATAAGATATTTATCATACATCTATAAAAAAAGGAACATATAATATCATGAAATGAAAATGGAATTAAAAACTGCTTATTAAATGATTTGAGATATTTTATAAATCCATGATGTGGGTTGCTGAAGTGAATGATCTCCAGAAAAACTTTATATGACAGCTTTTATATGCTTCATAAAAACAATTACTATTTCTGAAAGACTTAATAACTGGTTTGCTTTTTCACTGACTGAATAGAAACAGGGCTTCAAATAAATAAATCCTTATTTACATGGAATTGAAATTTTAATTCAGTACTGTCTGATTGATAGAATCACGATTAAGAAAAGCTGATACAAATGAGGAAGTGTTGCATTGAATTTTTCTAGTTTTGAAAACTTCAGAACTTCGCAATGTATTAATAGCTTTAAAAATACATCTACTTCAGTTCAGCTGAGGACTGTTACCAACTGTGAAGATTTTTGGAATATGGGAGCTCATTATAACTGAGCTGCATTGATTTTGATCCAGTTGTGGTCTAGTGGAGTAGATGAGAATTCTATATTTTCATTTATCAATAGGAGCTTTAGTCCTTTCAAGATTTCATTAGCAGCATATGGAATGATAAATGTCTTGGTTCTTTATTTGTTTTTGTTTTTTTACACTTAAACACTTAAAAACAAAAACAGTAACCACACGTTATGTTATGTTCTTCACTGGTTTAGATATTAAATACATTTTGAAGCAGTGTTTCCTATGCTTCTGTTGTGTCTCTTATTTCAAGTATTTCTTTTTTAAGGAAAATATTCTGTTTCTCACATACACCAATACCAACATGATAATTTACCCCAAGTAATTGTTTTAGTCTTACCAAAACCTTTTTCTATTTCCCTCAGAGTTACCAGATACCTCATTTGAGAAGAAAATCTCACATTTTACCAAATGAAGTGAAATTTGGGTGGCAATTCTAGTTTTACAGCTCAGATTCAAATTGAGAAAGGCTAAAAGAAATGCTAGTGAATGCAATGGATTTTTGTTTTGTTTCTTGCTTTCAGCTTTTAGGAGGAGAAACAAATGCCACAGCCACTGTCCCTATGGATATTGAGGATATAAACCCCTATGGATACTGAGGGACCACTGTATACTATGTACAGTTACATAATATACACACCTTGGCTGATGGGCTTGGTCTTTCAACAGTTTCTTTTAGTCTGAGTCCATAGTAGAACTGATATTACTAGATGCATTGATTTTATCATATTGGCCTCTAGGGAGATTTCTGGCTGTATCTGCTCAAGGATTTGTTCATCTTTTAGACTGTTCATCTGTTCATCTTTTGTTTTTATACTATCCACAATATCCTCAGCAATCTTTTCCAGAACCACATCTCAAATGAGTTGAATTTCTTCTCATCTTTCTTCACTGTCCAGCTCTCACATTCATACGTGGTGATGTGGAATACAATGGCATGGATGATTCTAACTTGAAAGCTCTGGTCTCCTAATGCACTGACAGCATGTGAGCTTGCGACATATTTGAGCTGCTGACCACTGGAACTTAGCCTGTGTGCCACAGCGATGGCCCAAGATATTTTGCTTCCTGAAATAGAGCAGCAAACAGGTTCACTATCTCCCTATCCAAGTCAAAGTATATAGTATCTAGATCCAGCCAAATCTTGCAAGGACCCCTGCTTATCCTCAACAGTAAAAAATATAATGACAGCAGATTTAATCTACCAACAACTTGCAACTACAGACCTGATTCTCCACTTTGCCTTATGGTGGTGATAGCCCTGTACTTTGTATTAATTCATGTCCACATTAGGAGGGGAATACTTATATGTGTGTAATTAAATTTTAAAAATACAGAATTTGACAACACTTAATTACACACATACCATAATCCTAACCTAAACTAATAGCATGCCCCCAAATCCCATTCTTCTACCCTATTTCCCACCCCACCATCCCTTCAGCACTACCCCTACAAATTCATGACAATTCACATATAACCACAATTGACTGGCCCTGATCCAACCTTTCCTGAAAAGGGTGCCATAGCTGTAGTGCCACAGCTATATGGCATTCCTTCAGTGCTGCATCGTCCGAATGCAGCACCAGAGGAGCGCTGTGAAACAGCACCATGAGTGCATGGTGTCACAGCACCCTGGAGGCAGAGCCAGGGCATGTGTCATATGGATGCAATGCCCTGACTCCAGGCCCAGGCCAGCCTTAATAGCCAGCCTGAAGAGCCCCTTAAGCCCTAAATTAGACTCAATTTAGATTCAGAAGACTGAGGAGTAAAGATAGGAGGAAGGAACATCAACAATCTGAGATGTGTGGATGACACCCTATTACTAACAGAAAACATGACAGACTTGGAACAATTACTAAGCAAGGTAGTGCTGAACATAAACAAAACAATAATAATGACCATGGAAGGACTGTCTAAATTCAGTTTAGGCAATCAGGAAATTGGAACAGTTAAACAGTTCTTGTTCCTTGGACTAAACATTGATCAGAATGTAGATTGCAGTCAGGAAATCAGAGGAAGACTGGGAATGGAAAGGGCAGCTACAAAGGAACTAGACAAGATTCTAAAGAGTAAAGATACACAACTGAACACTGAAGTTAGAATCTTCCATGCCATTGTATTCCACATCACCATGTATGAATGTGAGAGCTGGACAATGAAGAAAGATGAGGAGAAATTCAACTCGAGATGTAGTGCTGTAAAAGATTGCTGAGGATACTGTGGACAGTCTAAAAGATCAACAAGCGAGTCTTTGAGCAGAAACAGCCAGAAATCTCCCTGGAAGCCAAGGTGATAAAAACAATGCATCTAGTAACGTCAGTTCTATCATGGGCTCAGACTAAAAGAAACTACTGAAAGACCAAAGCCATCAGTCGAGGTGTGTCAAACTGAGTACCTATACATAATATACAGTGACCCCTCAGTATCCATGGAGGTTTGGTTCCAGAATATCAAAAACCACAGACGGTCAAGTCAGTATTTAACATATTAAAATACCTGGGTAGCAAGGTATGAGGAAGACATTCTTCCTAGACTGTTTCCCACCTTCCCACCCTGAAGACTCTGCCAGAATTTAAATCCCTTTGCCTCTGATCCACCTCAGGAAGGGGCAGCAAAAGGGGTTGGGCAAGGAGTTATATCAGAGGAAAGATGTTTAAATTTTGGTAGAGGCTTGTGAGCAATTGGGATAACAGGAGCTTGAATTCTGGAAGAAGCTTCATTGTAAGAAAGTGTGAAATGGAGTAAGGCAATTTAAATTCTGGAAGAGGTTTCCTTTTGGAAGGGTGGGAAATGGAGTGAGGCAGAGTTTTAAATTTTGGAAGGGGCTTCATGATATGAAATTAGGAGAAAAATGAGGAAGAGGTTTAAGTTCTGGCTGTGGCTTTATGGTGAGATTGCTTTCCATGGGGGAGAGAGGCATTGGCTTGCCCAGGTCTTGCTGGAGCATGCTCTGCTAGGGCCCTGGGACTGCTTTTCAGCCTGGCCATTGCAGAGTTTGTTTGGGTTTTTCATTTCTTCATTTCAATCAATGGTTGCTCAAATCCATTGGATAGTGAGGGCCAGAGTTACTAGAGCTGACCAAGTAGCATTCTACAATCAAAACTGAAAGTACTAAATTAAATGTACTAGTTGCCATAGGACTTGAACCCTTATATTGGCTTATGTCTCAATAGCATCAGTCATGCAGTTTTCTTGCCTTTGTTTCAACTAGCCTTGGCTAAATAGGTGCAAGATCTAGCACCTGTATCCCAGAGGCTCAATGAATGGGGCTTTTATGAGCTTTCCACATTATCTCAAACTTTCTTCCAAAAAGATTTAACTTATTTGTAGAGGACGCTTGAAGGTGAACGTTTCCATTTTGCATGCATTTTACTCTGAATTGTCCTCATCCAGTATGCATCTTGTTTGCAAATAATTTGTGCATTAACTGTCACTGAAAAAAAAAATCCTTTCCTCACCTTTCATTGAACAGATGGCGCTTTTCAGATTGAATAGGATGATCAGATGTCCCTTTGCATTGAAGTCACGTGTGAAAAATGTCGCTTCTAACACATGCATTCATGTTGTTCAAATAAAACACTCTTGATAACCAAAGGTGGGTTTTGCATTGGATCAACTATGGCGGGTTTCCAGTATAAACACTCATCTCTCAGAAGTGACTTTGAAGATTAACATTACATTTTATCAACCAAACAGGATATTTTTTGCATTGTTGTTTCTCTGTCCACATATCCAGTGATCTTAATGAGGACAGAGTGCAGACAGATTTGCAGAAATGTCTATGTTATGACACATAATATTCCAGTTGGACAGGACAGACATGATACATTTCACTGCCTGTTTCAATAATTTCTAAACAGTGCTGTCTTCAGATATTCGTAAAAGTTACTTTTCTCACACTACCAGAATCCCTCAGTCCACATAATCATTAGTCAATACATTAGCCTGTTATCCAGAATGGTCTGGGAGATATAGTCCAGAAGCAGTCTTTTCTATAGTCTGCTCTTCCACCACTTAATTAGAAGTTTCATGATAGATAGTATCACAACACAAGGGAACAACTGGAAGGTCATTGCTATGATCCTCCCAGCAACCACTCCCTGTGGTGATCATATCACTTACTCCAACACTACTGCCAGCTCTGCTGATGGAAGATGAGAGTGGGGATGGGGAGTGACAACCTTAATTTAGGCCAAAGAGAGGGTTGGCATGGAATAGTTTACTTGAGACCATTTAATAATGAACTCTTTAGTCCTTTTCAACCAGATTTTCTGGACTCTTTAATAGCGATGTGTTCATGAAATTGTGCAGTGATGTATACAGAATCTACTGCTTGGAGCCCTGGGACTTTGACTAGCTCAATGATTCAAGTGTGAAATTTCCCAGGAATGCAAGAAATTTCTTATTGCCAGATCCTTAAGATTATGAATACATTATGGCAGGTTTTGAGATTCAGAAAATGAAAACCTGTTCCATGAACTGCAGATAGAAAAATGTATGTTCTGCATATAGCAGAATGGTTTGTAAATTAGTCTGGGATGTAGTTTAAAGAATGAAGACAAGTAAGAATTAGAATGAGGTGAGGAACTTTTTTTTTCTTTTTACTGTTGCTGACATCCTTCCAAATTTGCTAAAGCTGCAATCCTAAATACAAAGGACTGAAAATGGTGATTATTTACTTTGAGTAAACATGGATATTTTAAACTCTTCTACAACATGGTCACATAGCCCAAAAACCCCACAAAAAACTATGGATTTTTTTTTTTACACCGTCCCCTGTCTAAGGTGCTTTTGTCTGTTCTGCACATATTTTTTTCTTTATGTCCCAAGGGTAACAATTCTCAGGTCATGAGAACCCAACTTCCTTTGGTTGAAAATGACATGGTAAAGAGAGGGGGGGGGGGTTAAATGTCTGTGGCCTCAAACAGATGGGCCAAAATAAGCAGTTTCAGGTCACTTTGGAGGCATAGTATTTAGATAACGCATTCCCCCAAAGTGGGTGGAAACTGTGCCATGGCTACAACCATGCCAAGGGAAAGGCTGGACTAAATAGAAGCCAAAAGAAACCTCTCCTTCTCAGAACTTTAACTTTAACTTTAACTGTGCATATAAACTCACTGATGCCAGACTGGTTCTAAAGGAGCACTCCATCCTAACCCTGTACATAAATGCTCATCCCCAACAGCATTTAAAAAGAATGGAGCCGGTGGTTGGGGTAGCAATGCAAAAAAAGGGAAAGTAAGATATCTCCAATGGTTATAGGTACAACATACAGAAACCAGACAGTCAAAGACAGGGCATGAGGTGAAAGGGGCATGTAGGGGGGGGGGGGGTCAGGATTGTGCATTGCCAGTGTTTTACTGGGCACATCTTGGCTCCAATACCCAGTGGAGGGTTGCAGATGTGACTGTGTGCATGATCGGAGGGGGGGGGGGTGGCCATCCAATGGGATGACATCTAGGCAGAAGACAGTTACCGGCGCTGTGTTCTTGCAATGGTGTGCATGATAGTGGGAGCAAAAGTTAAAGAAAAACAGCGGTGTGGCTTGAGGCCATGCTATGTAGTTGTGGTATGCACATGCAGGCTGCCTTGGGAGTGGGTTGCTAGCCTAGCCCAGCAGTCAGCAAAGTCTCAGCCTGCTCTCGGGAGAAGCAGCTTCAGGCTGCTCTTTTCTGTCCATTTGCTCAACCCCTTTGTGTCATTATTGTGGGCTTGCGCTATTTCTCCATACAGTATATCTGGAGAGAGGTTTTTAAAAGTTTATGGGTTTTAGGAAAGTGTTCTCCATCACCTCAGTTCATTGGGGCATCATCTCAGTAATGATACTTAGTATGTCTATAACCAAGCCCTATACATGGGGCTCCATAACATGTGTATGTTGTATGTATGCAAGGGAAGGGGGAAAGGAGGGAGAAAGGGAGAATGTCCCATCAAAGATTTCATTCCTTAGGTAGGAATTTGTCCTGAGTGAGCTGGCAAGAAAATGAAGAACAGGTGGCAGGCATCTTATGACAAACACACGAGGGCAAAGACTGGTGTCTTTTCATCCATGTCTCTCTTCTTTCATTTTATTTTCTCAGCTACTCTATTCTGTTACTGTAGAGAAAAGGTAGATGTGGGCTAGGCTAGCAACAGCCAATCACAAGCCAGCTGACAGTAGTCAATGAAATGCTGGCTGGGAGGAGATAAAAACCTAATCTGTTTCAGTTAGAAGTTAAATAGGGTTTGGTTTTCAGAGTGATAGGGCCTTGCTGTATCCAGAGAGAGACAGATTTTTGAGGGTTCCAAGGCAGGACTCTTAGGGCTAAAGTCCAGAGAAAAGGGACTTAGACCTGGTAGAGACTGCCTCTTTGCGGCAGCCTAGGACCAAAATTAGAGCTCAGGAGATCAGAGCGACTGCACACTACCGAGCCCTACCATGCCATAATGGCACGCCCCATTTACATGGGGGCCACCATGATGATGTACGTGCGGCACAACATCCAAATGGTACCATGCTGCATGGACATCATCAGTGCATGTAAGGGCCCCAAGGGCCCCATGTGCATGACCTAAAAAGAGCCCGCTGGCGATAGGTTCTTTTTAGGGCTCCCAGAGGCCATGGCATTTGGTTGCTGCGACCTCCATGTGGGGCAGAAAGGGGCGGCATCCTAGCACTCCTTTCTGCCTGTCTTGTGTAGAACTCTTGGTGAAGGAGTTCTAGGGAAGATGATATCCTGAGGGATATAGTTAGCCTGAGTGGCAGAAATATTAATTTGGTTTAAGCAAACTATTCTTTATAAGGGTGGTGTGAGTGTCCTTAAAGATTGCAACATTGAGATTCTGTGGAGATTTATATAAGGAAACCATTATCTAAGAAAGAAACTTTACAACTGAAATAAAAAACACATGTGCCTGTAACAACAATTATTTATTTACAACAGTAACTGTTGTTAAAAACATCTATACAATAAAGTGTTGATTTGTTTTAGGAAAACCTTATCTACATCTTGAATTACATCCATGTTACCATTACAAAGCCCTTTAACAGAGATTATTTTTAAAGGGGGGTCTGTTTCAGTTTGGGCACAGCAGTGAGGGAAGAATGCCCAGGGTGCTGTCATCCAGGAAAAATATGGTAGTAAAAGAAGTGTGCATCACAGTTACCCTATTCACGCAGCTTTCAGTGTTTTCCTCCTCAAAAGTCAGTCAGTATTCTGTGGTCATTGGATAAGCTCAGTTTCTTTAGTGCATTTTTTCCCCTGGATGTTCCCCTTAACATTTTTTTCCTTAAAGATTTTCATACTTTCTGCATATATTTGACTATAAGTTGGCCTCACATATAAATTGAGAGCAGGTTTTGGGCCCAAAATTATGGATTTTGATGTGACTTGGGGGCAAGCTGAGGGCCCAACTTGGGGATATGTAAGAAAGGATATAAAGGATGAAGCAAAGAAAAGCTATGCCAAAGGAGTTCCAGATTTCTGGCAGGCATAACTTTTGTGCTCACATTAAATGGTGGCTGTGCAATGTGTACAGAAAGCAACCAGGGAAAGGTGGGGCTAAGAAAATACACACATTTTAAAAAAAGAATGAAAAAGCAAAGTAAAGCAAATGGCAACTATGTTAGCAGTGATTATAGCCTTTAACTTAAATATGGTAATTTTGCCTGATTTAACCTAGAAAAGCTGACAAACACAAATATCTTATTCAAATCCTTCAGTGCTCATTTCCTCTTGGCACTACTTTGAGGGGAAGTACCAAAGCGCTGCCAAAACCACTATTTTTCTGCCCAGGCAACCAAAAAGGTCAGAAGTGGCACCATGGCAGTGAGAATATAAATGCTCCCAGGATGGACTAAGTTCTCAACATTCACCACTCTACTCAGAGAAGGGTATGGTTCCTTTTTTGATAAGAGTTAAAGTACAGTGCTTACATTGACTCATGGATAAATTGACCCAGGTTTTTTGGATCACGTTTTTTAGTATATACAGCAAGTTATCAGCATAGTTTACCATGAGCAACAGTTTGTGGCTAATGTCATTTTTGCTAGCTCATAGATGAAACTTTAAGAACAATTATTGAATTGGAATACATGAGAATATCAAAACTTTGTCCAAATAACACCAATTAAAAGAACAGTGAGGAATATTATCAAGTTATTACTTCGTTGTCAGTGGTTCCTTCTGTAGCCAACCGTACCCATATTGTTCAAGGTTATCTCAAAAAATGTAAGAATCTTCTAGAGTTACTGGGACTGTTCTCTTTATAAACTTTTGTAAAATCTTTTGAACTGATTCAAAAAACTAAAGTATCTGATGTATTTGGCTGCAGAATTGCATCCTTTCTGGAGAAAAAAAAATCACATAACTAATCAATATTGTGATTAATTTCATCCAAGACCTTTCTCATTGCACACAAAGCTAAAATGCTGTAAGCACTGCTGTACATAAATTCGCCATTTACCAGGATTTTTTTAAAATTATTATTATTATTATTATTATTATTATTATTATTATTGGTTGGATTAAGAATTATATAATCCTCCCAATGTAATTGAATTGCATCTCCAGGCATACTTGGCAGCATGTCCAATGGTGAGAACAGAAGTGCAATTCCTTGCCACTTTCATTTTTGAAGAGAGCAGCAAGTCATCTATGTGATTCACTCTTTGCTGCAAGCATGGCTCTGCAAACTGCAGTTTTCAAAGACTGCTCATACTTCAGGATTTCTGCCCAAAATTTACCCATGGATGTTTGTATACAAAACAACATTTTCTGTGCATGAAACATCATTTTCTATACAAAAAATAGTGATTCTATGCAGAAATATTATTTTTGGCACAGAAAATGTAAAGAAAATGTGGTTTACCGCAGAAAATGCTGTAATCTACAGAAATGAGGAACGACTTAGGGAGCTGGGGATGTTTAGCCTGGAGAAAAGAAGGTTAAGAGGTGATATGATAGCCCTGTTTAAATATTTGAAAGGATGTCATATTGAGGAGGGAGCAAGCTTGTTTTCTGCTGCTCCAGAGAACAGGACCCGGAACAATGGATGCAAGCTACAGGAAAAGAGATTCCACCTGAACATTAGGAGGAACTTCCTGACAGTAAGGGCTGTTCGACAGTGGAATGCACTTCTTCGGAAGGTGATAGAGTCTCCTTCCTTGGAGGTCTTTAAACAGAGGCTGGATGGCCATCTGTCAGGGATGCTTTGATTTGGATTTCCTGCATGGCAGGGGGTTGGACTGGATGGCCCTAGTGGTCTCTTCCAACTCTACGATTCTATGATTCTATGATTCTATGATTCTATATCTTCAAATTTTGTGCAGAATAAGTCCTGAACTATGCACATTATTATCAATTCAGGATATTCCCTGTCAACATTTGCTAAGACTCATTAAACATTTTTGATCATTTTTACAAATCTTTCTTAATGCTCTTAGTGGGAAATTGAGACAAGGGGAAATTTTAACCCCACATTCCCATAACAAATGTCATGTTTGGAAATGACTCAGTTGTCCAGATGTTGTTGAACTGCAACACCAAAGGGATGAGGTGAGAAAGGGTTGGTGTATCACATCCAATAGCTTAGCAAGCACTGCAAAAATCCTTGCAAATATCTATAATATCTCCTGTGCAAACCTCAGTCTGATTTATTGTTGTTCTTGCTGCTGTTGTTTCAATGTGTAATCTTCTTCCTTGCAACAGAACTGTCCAGCATTCATGTACTAAATATCTTAGGCCTGGGAAAGATGGTCCCGAAGTGCCATGCTGCCACCGATACTAGGGTTAGGAACCGTGCACCAACCACAGGGTCCCTAACCCTAGCATGGCACGAGGGTGATGTAATGGCAGCGTCCCATCCACATGGGTGCCACCAGCTTGATGTAAGTGACATGCAGCATATAGATGTTGCTGCATGTCACTTACGTCACGAGTGCACCTGACAACCCAAAAAGAACCCATATTTTCTGGGTTCTTTTTGGAATGGAGGGACATGGGCAGTTTGTCCCTCCGGAGGGAAATAGGCCACCGCCAGGCCATCCTTATGGGGCGGTCTGTCCTGGGCCTTAATTAGCTACTCTGCAAGACTCAACAACCAATAACAACTCCAAAATGAACTTAGAGAAGAGGTTGGGTGGCATCTTGTTGAATACTAAAAAATGTGTGAGCTAGATTTGCACATACATAACAATTCAGTATTCATATTTATGGTTGTGACACTATTGCCAGAATCACAAATATCCCTCCAAGCCTATGCTAACTGTCAGAAGCCACACCAAGTGATGGAGATCTGTTCTGCTGGTGATCAGGGTGCAGCAGGATGGTACTTCCAGCCCCCTCTCAGCAGAGATCTGCAGTGGGATGAGGAGTTAGGAAAAGGCTCCTGCTTCTGATTGTTGCACTGCAATTACTGGTGGGTAGGGACTGAAAATATTATGCTAAACCTTGATTGCCTACAGAAGAGACTGGTTGTTAGCTAGGTTGTTAAGAAAATGTTGTTAGCTTAACAACCATAGCAAGAGAAACCCTACTGAAGTCAAAGCATGGAAGCCACATGACACGATAGACCTAAGGGAATACACAGGCCTACTATACCTGGCAGAGGGATATCCTGGGTAACAAGAAGCTTTGGAAGAACTGTGGCATGCTGTTTCAGGGTACTGCCACTTCAGAACTTGTGAATGCATGCACTCAATTCTGGAAATTTGTCAACCAGGGAAACAGGAGAGATTCGTAGAGCCACCAACAAACTGGCTGCCTTTCAAGAAACATGGGCTATTTTGCTAAGCAACCTAAAACATGGTAGACTCCAAGGATGTGTCTAACTTTTGATCAACAGTTCAGAGTGAAATGATCTGACCATATATGCCAGGAAAATCAGGTATAAAGGAGGCATAATGTGGCACACAAGTGTGGTGTAGCTGCAGTGCCTAAAACATCCTAACCTCTGAAGGAAGACATTTAACTGAGCAGGCAGCCTGGTACACCACAGAATGCTCAGCTAGGTTACAGTATGGTTGAATCATATTCTTAAGAAACTGAGTATGTTCTGCATAGTCCTTCTCAATTCTGTATGATTGGCTTATGTGTCAGAAAAAGCTTGAGGTTTTTTGAGAAATAGGGGGAAAGCTCATCCCTATGTATCATTCTTTCCTTTCTCTTTTTGATCACAGTTCTGTGACAATTGTTCAGAAATGAATAGCATCCTATTAAGAAGTTATGATGGCATAACTCCAATTTATGCTATTGTAACCCGCTTTTTTTGGAATTCTGTTCTGACTGTGCAGTGAACAAAATCTCTCTAAAACTTACCTTTATGACAGCCTACTAAAGTGGCTATTTTCATGTCTGTGGATTACAGAGGAAGCTACAGAGATATGTCCAGTTATTTTTCTTTAGAGGGACATTCAGCACTAACATCATTACAGACTTCCCAAGGACTCCCATGATACTGCTGTAGTGCACTCAACCAAAAGGAAATAGATGGATGGATCTTTGCTGCCCTTCTATTCTCAGTGTCCATCAACACAGACATGGCTATCTTGGGGGAAGTGGTTGCCACACTGAAAAGGTGAGTGGGTGGGGATTTTATTGGGAAATGTATCTTCATGCCACAACAACTTCTCCTGACAAAGGAGCTTGATCAATGTGTTTTCTTTGGAATACTTATTGGTCACTGTGAAAACATGGTATTTGCCTTAACAATAAAGCACTTGGATGTCCCTTGCAACCAATTCTGGTGTAAGAATCCTGCAGTTACATCAAGGAA
Organism: Sceloporus occidentalis; assembly: GCA_023333645.1. NCBI lineage: Eukaryota > Metazoa > Chordata > Lepidosauria > Squamata > Phrynosomatidae > Sceloporus > Sceloporus occidentalis. Next base: position 112,958,353 of record JALMGF010000002.1, on the reverse strand, counting down.
ACATCAAGTGGCCTTTAAGTAATGTCACAGCTAATTGTAATGCACTGAAAAATATTTGCCCTTTCCATCGTACACAAGTGGGAAAAATAATAGGATTGAAAATGGAAGCAGATGACTTAAGCAAATATATAGAGAGAGGGGGGAGAAGAAGGGAGAGAAAGAGAGAGAAAGAGAGTATGAGGCATGGATTGAATAGCATAAGCAATTTGAAATATTGCCTCTTTGCTGTAAATAGCATCATGTCTTCTTGAGATTTGGATAAATTTGGCCACATGTTCATGATAATTAATTATCATTTTTATGAGGCTTCAGAGTGCCAGATGCACTTTGAATATGCAGCAAGAAAAGGTCTTACTCCAGGTGGTTTCTGCTTGGTTGAGATTAGGAAATGCAAACATTCCCAGCAGAGTAAACCAGTGTTTCAAGGTTCCCAGGATTTTTCACCCTCGACAAATGAAATATTCTTCATGAAGCTGAAGGAACTGGGTCCATTTCCAAATCAAATCAGTCAAGTTAAATATAAGTAATATCAAAGGAAATGTAATTGCTAATTTTCACAAACCTCTGATTTCTTTGCATTTGAATGGCATTTCCACATTCATCCCAGCTTCACTATTTCAGAAGGAAGAACATACTTTCACACAAGTTATCCAGTTGCTCAGGAGCTCGCAGGAAACCTAAAACAAGTTTCAGTGATAGTGAGGTATTTACAATACATGTTTTTATCCCTCATGAGCCTCATTATGCTTAGAAAGACCCATGTCTACAGCTGATTTAGACAACCTACACAAGAGAGTGTTGATCAGCCATTCACCTGAATGTAAGCAGTGCTAAATGAGTTATAGAGACATGGGTATGCATGTAAGGTCTAACCTCTGAACGTCCATGGACACCTGGCAACATGGATGGATCCAAACTTCTCACAATGAGAAGAGTGTTGTAATTACATTTGGCTGAACAAGGAGCTCCCATGACTGAAGACTGTGATAATAATATCTCGACTTGGTGCTAGCCTCTCCAGTTTTGACTTCGATTTTCAGGGCAAGCTTTGGCTGGTTAAATTGCTGCCATAGATCCCATCCCAGAAGAAAGAGAGGTAAAATTAATTAATTAATTAATTAATTAATTGATGGGACGAGACATGAAATTTGGCATGAAATTAGACTGCACTCAGCAGTCTAATATACTAAATGAGAAGCAGCCAGGGATTTTTTTGTTTTGTTTTGTTCAAATGAGGGGATGTGGCTATGTTTAAACAATGGCTGACAGAGTCTGGAGGGCAATGTGGAACAGGATCACTGCATGATTGATGAACACCCTAATGTACTTTTTCCTAGGAAGAAATTCTACTGTCCAGAATCTCTGTCTAAGGACTCGTGATGCATGGGTCCTAAGAGTCCGGAGGTCGCGCCAAAGCCACACTCCATTCCTAAGCACTGGAGTGCAGCTTTAGTGCAGCTTCCGGATTCTTAGGATGCATGCATCATTTAAACAGCATACCTCCAAAGAGACCCCAAGCAGCTTTATTTTGGCAGTCTGTAACAGGCCAAAATCTTATATAATAGTAGTAGTAGCAGCAGCAGCAGCAGCAACAACAACAACCATAAATCCCTTTTTCCTCCCAGTACAGTGACTCAAGGGAGCTAGCGGAAAGTGATAGTACGATATTATAACTTGCTGGAGCAAGGAATAAATTCAAGCTGTAGATGGTGAAGGAGCATAAAGCTTACTTACCAAGAAGATAACGGGCAACAAGTGAAAGTAAAATTACTGCATTGTATTTGAAATGTAGCCCTGAATAGGTACATACTTCTTCAGACAGACACTTGATTTGCATGTAATTGTCTGTTTCTGTTTTCACTTCTTCTCCAACCACCTCTTTCAAGGATATCTATTCCCTAAGTATCTTATTCTAATTATTGGGTAAAACAAGCTGGAGCTATGAAATGTAGTTAAAATTTTAGCTGTATTAAGGAGGTCCCCTTGGAACTGAAAATTCTGTCTTAGAGAATACTGCAAGACCTTGTTTGCAGAGTTCGCTGCTCCTCTGTCAATAATATTTATTAAAGATCAATGCATAATTCAAAGTAATTAATCTGTTTAAACAATTTTATTTGTTTTATGTTTCTACTCTCCCACAGTATTTATATTTTCTTCAACCCTCTATGTGCTTGCAACTATGTGCTGAATACTTTACTGCAATAGTTCTCCAACTTTATATCTTCAGGGAACACTATCTGCATTGAAGGATCTGTGGGGCCTTGCATCTCTGTCTGATCTGTTCAGTCTTTAATGGATTCTGTAAACAGATGTGGATGAACAGATGTGAAAAAGATATTTGAGCTTATGTTTGAGCACTGGTATAGGAACCTTGAGCCAGTGTAGCACAATGCAATGCAGTGGTTTGAGCATCAAGTTAGGATTGCATCGATGCAGATTGAAATCTTTACTCATATCAGAGGGTGATCTTGAGGTCAACATTATCTCTCAGCCTAATGTAAATTGAGAGGGTAGTAGCATTTTTGTTCCACCTAGTTCATAGAAGTATGAAATGCAGTCAGTGGCCTAGAACAATCCTGTAGCATTTGAGTTGTTGCCAAACACAGTTGTTCAACTGTAGGATACATGAAACTGCCAAAAGTTATATGAGTTTTCAAGTCCTCAGCCACTATCACAGAGAACTATTATACAGTTGTTCAGTGGCATGAAAGTAAGACCAAAACGCTAGCGTTAGCTTCACTATTAAACTTGACAGATAATGTCAATAGATAAGGAAAGACTACACATTTATTTGCTTCTGGGAATGTTTGGAACTACTCTGGGGATGTGAGGGGAGGTCCTCCCTTTCTTCCACCTTCTCCATTTTCTGTGCTTTTAGCATTAAGGTTAATATATCTGCCATCTAATACAAAAGGCCTTCAACATCCATTCACACTTTGGCTTCAGGGTGGTGCAGATAGCTGCATAAGACCAGCTGGCTTTTGGACATTTTTCTGTAGCCTTGAGATCTGGCAACAGTACCGCAGGGAAGAATTTGCAGCATTTTCTTCTATTGCACTTGCTCTAGTCATTCAGCACAATTAAAGTCACATTTGAACTAGTGGCTTGTACCATTCATTAGATCAAACAAATGCTTTGAAAAAGCCTGGTGTGGATACAATCCTAGTTCAGAACACCAACTGTCCCTGATGTGTTCCTGCATTACTGTGTAGGGAGAAATCAAACTAAGGGCTGAAACAGATGGCCCAAAAATGCTGGATTGGGGCCACTTCAAAGCTGCATGCCGCTGCACCACAGCACCCTCACACCACATCCCCAACCTGGCGTTTTCCTGGCACAAAAAGAAGTGGTAGAAAGCTGCTCCTTTTGTACTGGGAAAAAGGTGCCTTTGCCACCTCAGCAACAATTTTTTGGAGCTCCAGTGACATGTGGCTTTTAAATGCTGTGCAGCTGGAGTGCTGAAAAACTGCCACTGTGTGGGCAGCTGGGTGGCTTCATAGCATGTTCCTGGCATCTTGTGGGCATGTGTCATGTGTACACAACACCCCAAGCCACCGGGAACATGCTGCATTTTGCCAGTCTGTTTAGCCCCTAAGAAAAATTGTGTGCTTGCCTTGCTTTGTGAAGTGCAAAGTGACTCCTCTCAGGTAGGAATAAAATGGAGCATTTGATTTTACAACGTTTGTTTGTCCATTTCCCTGTAGCTTAAAATATATATCACTATTTTGTACTGAAAGTTTTTTGTCTTTTAAAAAATGTTATCCATCCATATGAACCTTCCAAACAGTCATATGAAATAATGGTGTACTTTCAGCTCTGTTAAAAGAACAAGAACAAAAATGACATACAAAGCATACCTCACCCAAGTTCATCAAAGGTATGGTAAAGGAAGAAAACCTTGATGCTGTGACTGCCAGTTACTGTTAATTAGTATGATTCTGTTAAAATATTAGAACTGTGTTGTACTATAGTAGCTAAAATATTTTATGGTGTACTGCATTTCCTGTTTTCCTAAGCATCATTTATATGCCATTTAAAAAATGCATAAAGCTACTGCTTTTCACTAGTTGGACTGTTCACCAATTTCATCCAGTAATGTCTTTGAATCACAGCCATTCTATTTCTAGGGAATAAATGGTTTTTCCATGAAAATAATGTGGTGTGATTTTGGCTGTCTGTTGAAGATGGCCCCACTTTGTTTGGGGCCCACATATTGGTACTTGAACATTACGTTACTTCACTCGGTGCAAGAAATGGACTTTCAAAGTGGATACAATCTTGTCCAGAAAATTTTGATGGAGACCATTGTTGAGGTGCTATTTATAATGAAACATTTTATGAAAAGTTTCATTTCCCTCTTAGCATACCAACAATGGTTATTATCAGTAGCAACTGAAAACAAATTTAGAAAGCAGCATATTGTATTTAATTTTGGTCATATATGTTGTACTATCATACATCATACATTGGCGGAGAAGCTGCCATTTTCTGGACCAGCTCAGGACAATTTTGAATACTCCCTACTGGTGCAACTTGTGGCATCCAAAGGCCCTTTTGCACTATCCAGTTACATACTGTTATTGCAACCTCCAGTGTAATCCTGGGACTTGTAGTCTGGTGAAGCACTAAAGCTCTCTGCCTGAGAATTCTAAATATCCTGGGACGAACCACCAAGAAGGACATCTTCTGTGCCCTCACTAAACATGACCGTGATTATCTCCTCTACCTGTACCAGTCTGTTGCAGTTCCTTATGTGCTTTTGGGAATTTTAGAAAGGACATTCCCTTGTGTATTTAGCATTACATTGTATTTGGTTTTATTCTGAGCTGTAGGTCCTTGAGCTCTGCTGCCTGAACTTTCAACTGAATATCCCAGAAGCTGAGTCTGGATGTATGCAGAACATTGCTCTGCTGCTGAGCTACGACACTTTTCCTAATAACCAAGAAATGATAAGTGAAATTAAAATAATCGACTGGTCCCTTTTTAAAATGTGTGGCAACCACCATGATAATCTGGTTGCTGAAATGAAATATGGGTATTCTTCAATTATCTTCTGTCAATGGCTTCTATACCAATTTGCAACACATAAGAAATTTTTCTAATGTCTTTTCAGTGTCTGGTGGACTAAGGTGCCTCTCTCACTCTCTCTCTGTCTCTCCATATATATATAGTCTTCTTTCATATTCATGCATCAGCACTGCTAGCTCTAGATGGAAAACATTCTGTAATCAAAACTTTGTTGGCACTCCTGTGAAGAAAGTGAGAAATGGGAAAGAGTGCTTGGTCATTCTTCCAGAACAAAATGGCTTTTGCAATTCAAGCAAACCTGCTCATCACAGATAATTAGGAAATGCAACATAAATAGAGACAATGATTATACTTTAGCATGGTACTATATATTTGTTTTACTATTCATTCTATTCCCATTTGACACACAAGAAATCAGCTACGGGCAATTTTAAAAATCCAATCACCTTTGTGTTTAAGTTGTTCATTCTGTCCAGAAAATAGTCAATAGCAATAATTTTCCTAGAGGATGCATAACCTGCTTTCTCATATGTGAAATGAAAGACAATATTTAATTCTTCTCCTCACTCACACAATTCACTTGTGGGTATATGTTTAAGGAACTCGCTTGTACCACACCCCCTCCAGCAAGCTATGGATATATATTTATAGAAATGTGAAAACTAGACGGAACATTAATGCCAGCTATATGGAGTTTTCAACACATTTTCTCCTGGCAAGGACCTCCATCGATTACTACCTGGTAAATCAGGACTGGAAGAGTTTTATAATTCCTATATATTCCCTACACTAATAAGCACTTAGGGATTATGGATAAAGTGGTGTCACAGGGTGGTGCAGGTGGTGGTGAAGTGTACTGAGTGACACTTCAGAGGAGGGGTGATACTTGGTTGGGTCCTCCTCCACTTTTGGTGCAAGAGGGGTGAACACATGCCCATCCCAACTGTGCCATCACCAGGCTTTCTCCTTGGGGAGGAAACACAATGAGATAACAATAGGAGGGGCAAATGATCACTTTTCCCAGCTGTTTTCTGGGGAGGAAACACAATGACACAGCAGCAGGAGGGGTGAATGTGTATCCTTCCCAGCTGCTCCATTGCCAGACTTTCTCTCTGAGGAGAAAGCCTGATGACACAGCAGCAAGAGTGGCAATCCTGTGCCCTTCCTGGAAGACACCCTCAACACCACGTGACACCCTAGTATCTGCATGGATACAAACCTGACACAAATGTTTAGTTTATGTATTTGTAATTCTAATTTTGAATTCTGGCCCTTGTTTTTTCACACCATAGGAGTAAAATACTATCAGAAGGGTCATCCAGTACTGGTCTGTGAAATTCAAACAATAATGAGCAATAATGTGGATTTGAAATGTAGATTTTCCTCAAGGGACTTTGATGGGATTAGCAAAATTTCTTCAAAGGCTTCACAAACATCAAAGGTAAGTAGTACATACATGTAATATATGTATTTCTAACCAAAGAGTACAAAAAATTACTTGGCCAGTTTGAACATGGAAAAAAGAAAGAAAATCTTTTTTTAAAGTATCATTTGAGTAAATTTTATTCTAAAGAAAAAATAATCTGGAAAAAACTGATTATTATGAAAACTATTTCATAAATTAAAGCTACTTTTCCATATATAATTCCCATCAGATTTGTGTTGTCACAAAAAACCAACCAAATAACCAACCACTATTCAGAAACATAGCCATGGTAGTTTAATATATCAATATGCAAAGAATTTTACAGCACCTTTGAATATAATTAAGTGAAAGAAGGGGGAGGGAGGAGAACCACCTAGATAATGGTGAAATCAAACATTCATGTGGGGTCTCACAGCAAGATTTACTTCCTCCTCCTTCCAGATCTGTTCCAAAGGATTACTTGGAGAAAACTGCATAGCTGAAATTCAGCTATGAAAAAAACAAAGACTCCATCTTTCTCTTCCTGGTTTGCATGAGTACTGCTTCTCATGCTTACTACAAATGCAAACTGAAATTATATTCTGTGGATACCTGGGATTATCTGGATTATTTAGGGAAGATCTATTGGGGAAAAATAGTAGCTGTTCTGCTTCCATCTTTATGAGGAGCTAGCTAATTTGTTTTCAGTGGAACAATGCCAGAAACAGCCATGCATGAAGATAATTTTAGGTAAGGATAGTCCAGTGAGGCCTCTAATGTGTGTCTACTGGTACACAAATTAATATTAGCTATTACAGAGCCTAATGACACACTGATAAATATTATTCAGATATCAGTTTGGAACGTTTCCCAAAAGTATACATGTTTTAAAGCACACATGTATACTTTTAAATCCAGTTCCTAACTATTACTTTGGATAATTTAAATAATATTTATCATAATACACAATCGCAGCCAATATTAAAACTGGCTCTATATTGGTATTCCAGTGCTCAACCCAATTCATGGAAGATGAAATTACAGAGCTGATGTAAAAGAGAAGGAGAGTCTCTGCATGTGTAAAAGAAGATTGTATTTCTGAAATTAGCCCAACTTGTTTCAGCCAGGAATAAGTGTGTGGCCTCCTTCTGGGACTATTAAAAGAAAAGGAGTAGAACAACACATATGTAATAATAATTAGAGGAAAGGCATAGACATATCTAATTGTATATTGAATAAGCCAGTTAGGAAATAGTGCATTAAACTTGATAAAACTGCATACATTTAAAACAGTACTTACAGATCAGTTTGAAAATTGATATTCAGAGGTTTTTTTAAGTGTCTGACTATTGATAGTTCTTGGAAAGGGGGCATTATAGCTTTTATTATTTTTTTTCCTCCTTCATCTCTCAAAACCACATAATCCATAAGAACATGCTGGCAAGAGAGCTTAAAGAATAGATAAAAACCTGAACTCCAATGTAGTTGGCTAAACTTTAGATGTACAGTACATTTAGTCCAACAGAGCACCAACCCTCAAGATCCAACTCAGTTCCCTTCTCAACAAAATTTTGTTTTTGTGAGTTTCTCCAGTGTCTAGAAAGATGAAGCATTAAAGGAATGGTTTGGTCTATAAAGTGATCAACCAAGGGGGCACCTAATTTGTTGCAAGGATGCCCTCTCTCAGTCTCAGAAGCAGGGCATGACAAACTTCTCTCTGCACACTCATTGTAAGGACAGGACAATTAGCTAGACATTTCAGGGGAGATTAGGAGAAAAAATATGACAAAGAAAGTGAAATCAAGAATTAACACATAAAAGAAAGTGAAAAAGAACTGGTAGACAGTTTTAGACTTTATACAGGAAAAAGATATTTTGTGTACTGTTAAAGTACTGTTAAAGTATTGAGTAAGTATTTTTCATGCTGAATCAACATACAATAAAAACAAACTCACACCTCCCCCTACACACACACATTAGATTTATAGTAAAATGATTGGAGTGTGTTACAAACTCGAAATTTAAGAAAATAACTATAAGCTACAGCAGACAGTCAAGACCATGAATAAAAGTTAGGAAAGTGAGTTCTGTGATCCATACATTTACATGCTAAGTTAACTATCTATTATATAAAGGACACTGCTTGCACAGAGTTTAGTACATTAAGCCATGATGTCTTACTCTTTCCAATGGATTTGTGATACTGTGGAGATCATAATATCCCCAGAAGGCAATACCAAAGAAGTAGAAGCAATAAAACAGTCCTTTTGTGAGCCACATAAAATGTACCATTTTATTGCAGGAAGTCACAGAGACTAATGAATTTAAACAACAAATTGCATTTTCAGCCAGAAGCTGTACTTTTAAGGAATGTTCCCACCGGGATGTCTACATACCATCTATGCAGACAACAAGGATTCTAAATTTAATGAATGTTTTCTTCCTTCACCATTGCTCCTACATAGCTGGGACAAGCTGTGAAGAGAATTAAAGTGCAACAAATAGACATGAGAAAAGTAGACTTTCTCAATTTCGGGGTTCTAATTTTGGATGAGAAATTTCATAATTTAATTTGCTTGTTCAATGTGTATTAATTTTTGAACAGCATAACAACAAGTTTGAATATTTTCAACTTGACAGATTCTTGTTGTTTTCAGTAAGAGTTCAAGAATAGTGACTGTTCATCTATCTCTTTTAGTTTTAACCAGTTAGTTTTCATTACAAAGTCTTTCCTTAATGTGAAGTCAAAGGCTTTCATGGTCGGCATCCATAGATTTTTGTGGGTTTTTCAGGCTATGTGGCCATGTTCTAGAAGATTTTCTCCCTGACGTTTCGCCAGCATCTGTGGCTGGCATCTTCAGAGAATGCTTGCCTGGAAAAATTGTGTGTGTGTGTGTGTGTGTGTGTACATGCTGTGTGAGCCTGGGAATGCAGGAGTGATTTGCATGTGTATTGTTCTGTGCTGATGGCAGGCCTCAGGCTGGGAGGCTAATGCAAAAGAGGATTAATGTCTGCTAACTGGTGATCATTATCTGCTGGGAAAGTCCCTGACTCTGAGTGGTTTCCTTAATCTACTCTTCTCAGAGAGTCTGTGCATCATGAAGAGTTTGGGTATTTTTTTTAAAGTACTAAATTGTTGTTGTAAATCAAAAGCAAAAAAAATAGTTATTGATTTCTTTAAAGTCATTCTTTACTTTGCTGTTATTTAAAAGAGAATGAAAATGGTTAAATTTAAAGATTTTTCAACAAATAGAATGTGACAAGCCAATGACTTGTGGTACACAACATACCTTTCTGGCAAGGCCATACCTCTGTAACTCTAAAAGTAAATAAAATCAGTTATGATTGCATCGGAATACAGTTCTGACATAACCTAATGGCACCCTAGCTACTGGACAAACTGAAATAACTACAAGTAACCAGTATTTTGTTTTCTTTATCTTTTTTCTTTTTCCATTTTTGCTTGTTTGTAATGCATTACTTCTGATCTCAATTAAGGTTCTGTCTTTTCTGCTTTCTTTTCCCAGGTCCCTCCACCAAAGCTACACTCACCCTCCATGAAAACCAAAACAGGAGATCATTGAGTACAGTCCTAATAACCTTGGATATCAGATATTAAATACCAGTTGATACCACCATCAAACACATCTAAATATGGTGTCTCAAATGTTTTCAAAGCAGTTTTGGGGAAAATAAGCTTTCCCTGGAATACTTACATTGAAGGCTAGCATGTGAATCTATTAAAAATGAAATAAAATAAATTGCACATTAATCAACTTTCTCAGCGAGAAAATTACAAATGGAGGACAAACTTCTACAAAAGACAACTTACTCATCATGACCAATTTTCCACAATAAATGGACCATATGGACCATATGGAAACAGTTCTATTACATATGAAATATAATCAGGCACAACTGTCAGATAGGAAACATCAAACCTGCATACAACTGGAAGTTTAAACTACACAGAAAATATTAGTAGCCCTTTCACGCCACAGAATTTCAGCATTATGATGCCATATCAACTGTTCTAGCAACAGCCTGTAGAATCTTGGGTTTGTAGTTTGATGGAGCGTTAGATCTCTGTGGCTGAGAATTCTGGATACTTCCTCCTAGACTGAAAATCCCAGGATCCCATAGGACATTGCAAAGGTAGCAAAAGGAAAACCAGAACACTATGCATTATAATGTGAAAGACCACTTGATCAGAGGATATTTGACAGCAGCATTTGCAAAGTAATGAAAGATCACATCAAGAATCATAGTGCAATGTGTATGAGTGACATAGGCCTGAAACAGGTGGGCCAAATAGAGCAGCTTCCAGATGCTTTGGGAGCTGGTATGCAGAAGACACATGCCCCTGGCATGGCTGGAAGCTGCTCCAGTGCTGCCTAAAGCTGCCCAAAGCTACTGACAAAAGAAGTGAGAAAAAACTCCTTGCTGGCGGCTCTTGTCATCCAGTCATTGCAGTCTCAGACCAATCAGGGGCCGATTGCGGATGGAGCAGTCAGCTGCTGCTCCAAGCTGCCCATCTGCTTCACCCCAAAGATCATATGCTCAGTTCTTTAAATACTATAAATCTGTATTTGGATAATTTGGATGGGGAATGTCACTTAACTAACCCTTCCAACAAGATCAAGTTCATGAAAAGTGCACAAATCCATCAAATCTGTGGATAGGTTATTCATTTTTTCCCTAGATTGTTTCTCATGCGTGATGTACAGTCCCCAATCCAAAGCCACAAACCAAATCCCCCCCTCCCATTTTAGCAACAGAAACCTGTATAATACCTGATCTAATGTCAAAAGGCCCAGCCCAGGAATATTTCTGTGTCCCACACCCCCTGCTACATCTAAAGGAGGTGTGTTTTGACATACAAAACAACAACAGCAGCAGCAACAACAACACTGAAACTGAAACAGTAATTGCACTTCAGAAGGTTCTCTTCCAACGACAGGTGTGTTCATAGCAGAGTAAAAAATAGCAAGATGAAAGACTGTAGCCAAAGAAAATCTGCTGTAGAGATAGGGAGAAGAAAAATAGCTTCTAGGAGTGACAAAGGCTACCTGTAAGGTGTGAGGTGGCACAAAGACCATGATATAATAAATGATATGGGACTCCCTTGGCTCCATCCTATCTAGCTGTCCTCATTAACTCACCACCTGTATTTATCAGTGCAGGAGAGCAATATACTTTCATTAGTGCTGCCTTCATAAATGAAGGCACATAATGGGAACAGACATGTGTAGAGCATATTATTTCCTGGCTATTTAATCATAAAGTCTTCTGCCAGGTAATGAATCTCAGGTCTTTACACAATAAAATTCCAGCAGAGTCCAAAGTAAACAGTAAATAATGCCTGAAGATTCTGGGGATGTCTCAAACAGAGTTGCCTCAAGAATTTTGCCTATCATGAAATTCAAAATGAATTTATTTTAAATTCCACATCCTCCATATCTTTCAATTAAATTCCATATTTTCCATATCCTTCAGTTCCAGTCCTCCATATCCACATATTCTGCATTCACAAATTTAACCTTCCTCAATTTGGAAATATTTTTTTAAAATCCAAACGCAAATCTTGATCTTGTCATTTTATATAAGAGACACCATATTACTGTGCCATATATCCATGGATTTTGGTATCCATGGGGTCAGGGTCCTGGAACCAAACCCCAGCAGATAACAAGGGCCCATTGTATTGTTTTAATTTCATTTGTTATGTATATATCTTCTCTTAACTGGAATAAGGGAGTGTGCATAGACTTCTTCTTCAGTTTTATCCTTACAATAAATCCATGAATTACACTATGTTGAAAATAATTGGCTCGAGATCAGTGAGCTCCATGATTGCATGGGTTTTTGAACCTGTCTCTTCATCACTAGTCCAACATTCTGTCCAGTACATCAAGGTGGTTCTCATCTTTGGAAATTTCTCCTCAGACGAAACAACTCAAAAAGTATTGAAAAAGTAAATTAAAAGAAAAAATAAAATAGAAAGAAAATAATTAGAAAAATATATAAATATATAAAATAATATAAATAATAAAATAATATAAAAATATATAAATAAAGAAAAAAAGATAAAACCTATTATTAAAATTACACTACCTTTGATGCCTATGTTGTGACCTGCCTACTTTGGGCAAATGTCTTCTTATCAAGGGTAGAGAATATTTGGACCACCAAATATTCTGAACTTCATCTCTCAAAATCCCTTGCCAGAATAGTTAGTGGTAAAGGACTGTGGGATTTATAGTGCAAAAAAAAAGCTGGAGGATCAAAAGTATTAATTCTTGATTTATACACTTCAAATGAGAAAGGTATGGCCCAAGTCGATTTTTTCCTCCACTTCTCAGCCCTGATAGATTCCCTTGACTCCCCTTTTTCTAGTCAAATTATTCAGGATGGAAATAATATCCAGAAATATTTGAAAAATGGTCAGGAAACATATTTTTGAGCATTGTGAAACTCTGACAAGAACAATACTGGACTCACAAAAATCTTCATAGTTCACAACTTGTTCTGCGCAAAATTTGTATGTGGTTGTTTTGTGCAGAAAACCACATTTTCAACTCAGGAAACAACATTTTCTGCAAGAAAAATAATGTTTCAACACAGAACTATTACTTTCTGTCTGGAAAATGGAGTGATATACAGGAAATGTTCTAACTGGAGATTCATTCTGTTCACACATGGTTGATTTACATATAAAACAGCATAATCTGCACAAAAACAGACTTTTCTGTAAAAGACTTAATAGTTTTGCATTGAAATATTGTTTTTAATGCAGAAAAAAGCTGTTTCATGCATAGAAAAGGCTCTTTTCTGCACAAAAAGCCATGTGTTAATTTAGCATAGTGTAAGTCCCAACTTGCAAAAATTGTGTAGTTTTTGAAGACTTTCTCTCATTGGGAAGAAAATTGTTGCAATTGCTCATTCCTACCTTCGAGAAGAAACCTAGTGGAAAAGTACATCCCTAGGAACAATTTGCCATTTAATAAATTTGTAACATTTTTGCAAAGAAATACTATCAATTTTTGAAAAACAGAACTTAGCTTCTGGCCAATTGATTTTGCTTTTTCCAATTGAGGGGTATTTTTGGCCTATAGACGGTCCCAGGGTAGAAAAATAGACCCTGACCCACCACAGTGACCTATTGCTTCCTAATGCCTTTATCTTCATTAAATAGTTAGGAAAGATTTGCGTACCTCTTTTTTCCCACATAAAGTCATCACAATGAAATCTTTCAGGCTGACTCAAACCATCCAGATAGACCTGAGAAGACCTAACAACTACTGGTTGCTTAAAGCTGACCCATCTTTAAGAGTAAATCAATGAGTCATCTCACTGTATAACATGTACTCCACCTAGATAGCATGTGAGCCTTCCTAGATGAAATTGATTCTAATGACTGTATTAAGCATATTGATTTTTCACTTCTACTTCAATAATAGTCAGCACCCTACAGTCCTCCTAGCCTCATAGATTTAGCAAAGCCATTGATCGCAGATTGAACTATTTTCTAGAATTTTGATACTACTCTGTGTTGAGAGTCTTTTTCTTTCTGGTAAAATTTTGGATTCTTAACCAGAAATTGTCATTGGATTTGGCTCAGTCAGTTCAAAGCAGTTCATCTTCCAATATGCATCCCTTGAAATGCAATCACCAGGAAAGGGGATACTTAGCACCTCGGCAATGTAGCTAGGTATACATAAAGTTAACATTACATGTCACCTAGGATTCTGGTTTACATCTGCAGCTGGTATACTTCAGTTCATGTTCCTAAATGAGGAGCAGTGACCAGAGAAAAAGGTATTGTATTAGAATCATAGGTTCCCTGTAGATGAGATGTTTACTGTGTAATCACTCTGCATCAAGTCACAGCAGTTTATGGATTCAACACCTTCCATTTTTAGCCCTCCAACATTTTCCCACCATTTCTTCCACCTTCTTTTCTTAAATATACTGAGAGAAAGAGATCATGGACTCACATGCACATGCACTATTTTGACTAATAGTGATAGCAGCCACCCACCTGCAAGTACCCCTATAAAGAACCTCAAATGTCAACTACATTTACTTCATGTAGCAGGAAATTTACTACAGCAATATCCTGGTTCTGCTTTAAAACCTCCTGTATGGAAGAATTGTCCAATATATGCTCACTCCAGTAAGAATATCATATGAGCAGAAATGAAAGGATGTAGATACTCCTTCACAAGAATAATGATTGATAATTGTACAATTTTGCAGAAGTGAATACATTGATGGACTTGATTAAAGAAAGATCTAAAAGTCATTTTTAAAAAGAATGGGAGCTGATCATTATGAGAAAACAGTGAGGAAAATAAGAATTTGGAGATTTGAAGAATAGTAACTTGGACTAATAAGTAGATGTTTATTTTACATATTTGTTTAGAGGAAGTCAGAGAATTTAACAACTATAACCATCACTTAGTAAGCTGGAAGTCAGATGCATTTCCTTTTTCTTTTTAAATTGTTTTTCTTGGTGCGGTGTTATTGTATGTAGTATATATGTAACATGTAAGTGTATATAGTGTTCAGTGTGTAGTATATAGATATATAGATATTGCAGGTTTTCCCCATATAAGTTGTTTTACATTATTTTAAAGGCTGAGTTCTATTTTTTATTTTTTAAATCTTCTGTAAAGGAGAGCTCACCATCTTCTGAGACAGTCTGTCCCATTGTCAAGCAACTGTAACCATCAAGGTGTTCTTCCTAATGTTTAGATAAGCTTCTTCTTTTTTTGTACACTCAAATTATTTATAAAATGTATTAAATAATACAATCTGAATCAAGAAAAAAAACACAGATTTGATACACTGTCTGTATGAAAGACCTTGAAACATTTCAAAATTGTAATCGTATTGCCTCTTAAGCATATTTTCTCTCCATACTGAACTTCTCCCATCTTTCCTCATAGGACCTGGTCTCCTGGCCTTTAACATGTCTGTCACCCTCTTTTGCATATATTCCAATTTGTCAATTGCCTAGAAGAAATAAAAAATATGAGAGTCTAAAGAAGGCAAGTGATCCCTGGGTAAGAACAAAGAGTATTACTGGTACTGGAAATAAAGCTGAGAAAACCAGTTATAATTCTTTTGAAATCGAAGGAACTATATTGACATCCTATTGCTTCAACTAAATCTGTCAGGGGTAACTTAAGTCCTACAGACAAACTAATCTCTCAGCTGAAACCAAAACAGAGGCTAATTTTCCCCAGTAAGGGGTAGGTAACAATTTACTGTAGAGATCTGGAGATAATTTCACTTCACATATCTAAAGCTCCCATTAAACTGTCTTTTCTCTCAATTTGAGTTCCTACATAATAACAGGAAAGAATCTCTTCCTCTTGATTGTAGGCTCCACTAGGCCATTCCTCATTATTTAAAGAACATTTAATTTTTTTTGTGGTGCTTATGGCAAGAAGGCAATGCAGTGGGAAAGGGACACCTGAACAGAACCCACAAATGAAAAGGGTGGATGGGAAAGGAACAAGGCCACAACTTTTATTGGTTTACAGCTGAGCAGATTGGATAGGAATGAGACATAGATCCAGTGAAGCAAATACTTGATCAGATGATTTGCCTGTCATTTGATCAAGCTCCAACCTCCTGTCCCAAATGCCAGGAGGCCACATGGGATGACAGATAAGGAAGTCATGTGGGCACACTACCTCTGTGTGACTCCCCGCCACAAGTGGGCAAGGCAAATCCATGCTCTTAAAATGGGCATAATCCACATGCCTCTGCTCTCTGAGTCCCCTAATGATCTCCCCTGGCTGGGGAATTTTGGAAATGAGTCTTGTCCAAACTCAATATTTTTCATTTGGAATTCCGAGGAGAATTTTAAACAATTACAGCCCTCACATAAACAACATCTCTATGAGCCAGAGAAAGGAATGGTTGCTATTACTTGTCACCAAGTTTGGGCTGAGATGGCAGCAAGGCCTCTCCCATGCGTTCTGCTCATATTAACTGTTCCATCCAATGGTGGAAGGAACAAAGACCAATCACTCTGACTTCTAACCAGGCACAGAAGGGCTCTCATCCACAGGCTTCCTTGTTAAAAGGCCAATGGCATCTCAGTGGACAGCTTTGCTTCCTGCTGCCATTTTCACAGTAGGAGAAGCTTACTGCTGATGTGGTTGTAGAGACAAAACATGATCAGTGCATATTGCAACAAGATCAAGAGGTATATATTGTTAAAAAGCTTCATGGAAATGTTAGATAAGGATTGATTTTTCATTTATGGAAAGATTATTAAAAATTGCATATCATTAAAAATGTTTATGATTAAGAAGAAAAGCTGAAAGGTGGACACGTTGGCTTTATTGCAAAAGCTCCTGTCCAGTCACTCTCAGGTCAAAGAGCCAGATGGGGATGTAAATGGAGCAGCTGCAGGCAGAAGGCTCAAGAGTATACTATAATCATCTCATCCTGGTCAAAGCAATGAGGATTCCTCCCATAACCCACACCTTCCTTCCACATACATTTCTAGCATATGTTCCCTAATGCTGACCAAACACAAGAAGGGTATGGGGAAGAAATCCTGACTGTACACAAAGGAAAACAAGTCCTTGGATTGCTGACGGAGGGTTCATGTCATAGTTTTTAACCTCGGAGTTCCTTGACAGCTTCTCCTTTGGAAAGCTGAGCCAAATGTGTCTCAGTGATTATGCTAAATGTGTAAACTGTGCCAAGAATGGAAGTCTATACAGATTTAATCCTAATTAACTTACGGCATGTCTGTGTTTCCTCCCCCCATTCCCCTTTAATCATATTTTCTAGTCCCAGAACAGTCAATTATTTCTGTTTACATTGTACTTTGTTACGGGCAATAGCCAGCTACTAAAGAGAATGTGGAGAAGATGGACGTTGTGATTTATACTAAATCTACTAGGGGCAGTAAATTAAACACTTGGAAATATTTTCCTAATGAACATAAGCCTTAAGGTGGAATTATGCTTCTCAAAACAAACAACATTTTTAAAATTCAGCCTTATGTCCACTTATCCTTTTGCATACAGACTATCCTGTTTGTAGCATGTAGAAAGCAGTAGGGTGCTATTGACAGATGATAGTCAAGATCACATGGGAAAATGATAACATGAACAAACCCTTGATGTATGTTCTGGCTAACATGCTTAAATCCTGTACTCAAATAGTCTACATAGTTAAGGGGAACAGACTTGGCATCTGTTTTTTTGCAGGGTTTGGTCCCTCTGCTCATAATAATGTGGTTCTATAAACTGCATAGTCAAACAGTTTCATTTCTATAAGAATGTCACTAAAGGTAGATGAAGACAATTTAAGCAAGCAAAAAAAGCCAAAAATAATAGCTGAAAATGCAGGAAGAGCAGTAAAAAGGCACTTAAAAGTATTTATTTATTTATTATTTAACGTATATGTCATCTTTCTCCCCAAAAGAGAAAAAACCAATAGTTTTGGGCTCAGTTCCATGATGAGCATAATTATCATTTATGTGATCATCCTTGAGAATCTGTGCAGTGGGCTCAAAATATCATAAAACTCCCTACAGTAAGATTATTGAGGCCCTTCCACATTATATAATTATAGAACTATGATTCCATTTTAACTGTCTTATCTACAGCCTATAGAATCCTGGGATTTGTCATTTGGGGATGTACTGTACTGGAGCTTTTCGGCTAATTCATTCTCAGTCCTCCTCTCTAAACTGCCAGCCCCAGGATTCCATAGCATAGAACCATGGCAGTTGAATTGAAATCATAGCAATATATAATGGTGTAGTGTGAAAGGGTCCCTAGTTTTAGCATACTACATGAGCTCTGGTATACTTCCCCAAGCTCCCACACTTCATTCCTGTCTTGACAACTTTAGCTGTAAGTCCAGGTCCATAGTTCTTATCTGCTTCCTTCTGTTAGTGCTGTGCTTCTAAACTTTTCATCTTCCATATATTTTAGACTTTGACACCCAGAAGCTCCACTCCAGGGGGTGAAATTCAAAACATATGGGGGGATTTGAACGTTGGGTATAGATGTGCCAGAGCAGTGGTTCTCAACCTTCCTAATGCTGTGGCCCTTTAATATAGGCGCTGGATAGAAGGCCCCTATGGGCCACCATCGTGACGTGAGAGGGGCAGCGCTTCCAAACACGACTCACCCCTCACACGTGATGAGGGCGTCAAAATGGCAGCACCCTGTACATACGGGCACTGCCATTTTGACATGTCATTGCTCCTTAACCAGACTAGCCATAGCACATGTGCACATACACACACACACACACACACGGACACTATCTATCAGATCTTCACAAGACTATGTGGCCACATAGCCTGAAAAACTCACAAAAAACTATAGATGCCGGCCATGAAAGCCTTTGCCTTCTCAAGAATATTGGACTATCTGGCTATTTCAGATTTCAAGATGGATAAGAATCTTGAGGCTTCTTCAGAACCTAGTCAACAACATACTTGAGCCTTTCAATACAACATTCTTGTCCCTCAAAAGCCATCCTCAGAGATTTTAGAACATACTGCAAAATGTTCCTTCTGTGTTGGTTAGCTAAATAAATATGTCACGGAAATTAATCTAAGAACAGATTCAAGGTGCAAAGCAGTCTGAAAACATTCATTCATTGAAGCATAACTTTGGCTAAGAAATATCTATTTCTCAGACATTTTCCCCAGATTGCAATTGTACTGAACAACTGTCCAGTGGACATGAACATATAGTTAAAATCTAACATTGTTTTGGGATATTTTTTCTTCTTCTGTTAGTACCTCCACACCAAAAAGGGTGAAACATCTGGCAAACTAGAAAAGATACTCCTGCAACTATGTGAGAGGAGATAATATAGAAATCATATTGAATTATTTATATTACCTTGGTAGCTTTTAAGATGCTTAAGGACCTCCAGGACATTTTAAAGAGTGGAGTAATTCATATGGATACTGTTTTCATCAAATCAACAGGTACTAGGCAAAATGAAATCATCTGCTATTGCCTTAGGGTTGGCCATGGAAAATTGGAATTATTTTCCTTTGCTTGGATCCATCTTTCACAAATACATGTTAAAGCTTACCAACATATTCAGAATATTCAGACTATACCGGTTCAGACAGCATATGATTACATTTTCAAATGCCACCCAGTGTAAAGCAAAATATTTGCTTCACATTAAAAAAAAAAGCCTTTAGGAGAGAGGTAAGTGAGAACTTTTTTCTCTTCCAATGCAAAGTAAAAACACATACTGTAGATCCCGAGAGGGTTTGGAAAGAAGTGTCATAAGTATGCTAATAACCCCCTGATGTCTATCATTTCTGTCAGATAGGGCATCAGCTGATCTCTGAATTAAGTAATGGACTGATTTAGCCAAATGGAGATGAAATCCAGACAAGGCAGAAGCACTGCAGTTACTTCATTCTCATGTCCAGTAAATGAAAATGCAGCTGTTCTAGATGTAGTTAATGTTATCATTTAAGGCTCAGGTGGTCTCTGTGCCTTTTCAAAATTTCATCTGGTTTCCTCTCAAGATATAATCATTTTCACAATTTGTGACTAGATTTCTAGTTTGGCAACTCAAAAAGAAGAACAGAAGATGAAGAAAAAGGATAAGGAACACTTTGCATCCCCAAGGCTACAGATGGAAAAAAAATTGATGGATTAATATTTTCTGAAATATCTATTTCCCAGTTGATACAATGGAATGGAATCTATCATAACTTGGAAATGTATATATTTGTGAGGAAAATGCACACAAATTCATGTGAATATTTGAAAAAAGTGATGACAACTAAAAATGCAAACTTTAACAAACATACACAAACACATATTAGCCAATGCAAAATGTTTATAAAATACATACAAAGAAAGTATGTGCACAGGCTATGCATTGGAAAAAGGGTGCATAAAAGACAGAAATCTTTGTGCTGGGAGAGATCTTATCACCCAATGCAGAAAATGGAGCAGATCAATGGAGATTTGACAAATGCAATGTGAGACTAACAAATGTTCTTATCTGTACTCCAAGCTCAAGAGATAGCTATAGAACAATTCTGGGAGGGAAACACCTGTTATAAAAATCTCCATTATCATATGCTTCCTTATTCAAGCATTCTTTTCTCTTGGAACTGACAGAACTAATCACATTAGTAACTCCTCCCCTCAAAAAAATAATAATCCCATAGCATGTGTTAATTTTGAAATAGCTGATTTACCCATGCAACTACATATTTTTATTAATGTAACTAAAACCTAGCTATGTGGGTTTGAAGTAGTAACCCATACAAGTCTCAATAGATACGTATTATTGTAATTAGGCATTATAATTCATATTGCAACTCAAAATCATTAAATCCTTTATTAAAATAAAGCTTAGTTGAATATTATATTAAAATCTTTTCTAGACAATTTAACATAAGTGAAAGGAGATCTAACATACACATGAGATTAACTATAAAGTATATGACTGACAAAGTTAGTGCTACAAAACTGGTAACTGAACCACTAGCAATAACTGTTCAAGAAACTCATCCTTGTGTCTCTCCTAAACTCTACTTACATTTGTAAACCTCAACTAAACTAATGATGAATCTACCTGACTTTCTTCTGAACATTACTTAAATGTAAGCTAAAGGCTTCCCAGTTCCTTTGTAGATATGGGACTTAATTTAAACATAGAAACTAGAGAGGGGAAAAAACTTTTTTAAAAAATGAATTCTAAAAAGTTCACTTTACAATGTTCAAAACCTAAGAGATTAATTATGTATAATTCAGTACTAAAAGTGTTATGTCAGGTTTTGATTTAAACTCAAAATTAAACATAGACTTATAGCCTACAGTGTATAGGCACTTTAAATGAATTAAATTTTGTTCCTAGGCAGCTCCACAAAATTTCCAAGCAGCAATCTTCAAAACATAAATTAATTTTGAATCCAGAAACTTATCAGGAAATAAAATGTGACTGATCCTGGGCAAACAATCTAGACCTTTCCAGCCATGCTCTATACTTTAACCCCCTGATTTTCACTCCCACCCACCCCACATTGATGGGAATGATCTGAAAAGGAATGATAGCCAAGTTCAAATGAACACAGTTATAGAGCTCTGTGCTGTGATGTTAGATGTCCAGATTAACCAACATTTCTGTACTTGGTAATCATGTGGAGCCTGATGTAGTTTCAGCTTCTTTTCAGATCTTCCATGACTACACGGGAAGAGACAAAGTAGAGGGGATGTAGATGGACTACAGCATATACTCACAGCTCCTTCTATTGATATGGAGTTATTTGGGGAGTCCAGTGAAGATCAGACCAAGGGCAGATGAAAATATAAGAAGCAAAAAGAAAAAAAGTGGGCAAAAATGAGTGCCTTTCCTTTTAGCTACACAGACATTTATACTCTTCCTCTGGTTAGAAGTGGGGTACCAGGCGGATGAAAACAATCAGCCACCAGTCAAAGATAAGGTGCCCATCTGTCCACAATATTGTCATGATTCACATCTATATGTTATGGGAATGTCTTCCTGTAAAGTGTCTCTGGATCATTTGAAACTTCCACAGTTACTCTTCAGATCTTTGTAAATTCCCTGAATCTTCTCATAGGTTTTCCCATCTAGGCATTGATGAAGCCCATCTTCTTTAAACTTTAGGTCATCTGTACATCATTCCAAACATTATTTGTACTATTGTTATAGCTTTCCAAACGAAGAGGTGTCACTAAGGTTGTTTGCAGTCTCCTTATGATAAAAGGTACAAAACATGAGTTACTACGCAAGATCTTTTCTCTGGATTACTGCCTCAGCAAGCATCAAAGCACTGCCCTTCATTCCACTTCTTATCACCTTCACAAAGATTTAACCTAACCAACCTTTACTGTGTTTTTCCCCCTGTGGCTTTGCTAAGGTGGAAGATGAAATCATAACAAGGTATACTGTAGTTTTTCATGACAAGCTTTTTTCAGATTCTAAATGCTGTTGGCTCAGAGGTGTTATTCGAAGACGTAACATGAAACATTAGACAGTCAAGAGTGTGTAGTCTGTTTGCACATGAGTTCGCAATATAAAACAGGACTCTGAGGGCCTCTCAAATATGAGTCTCTGCAATCTTCCTCTAAGTGTCTTCCTAGGATCATCAGTCAGGCTATTTCACCATGATAGGACAAGGTTGCTAGCTTTCAGTCAGAATTTTATAAAGTATACAAAGAAGAAATAAAAGAACCTTTGTTGTTAGTTATGAATAACATTTTAAATGGGAAACTACCGGAGACATGGAGGGAATCTGAAATAATATTATTATCAAAAGTGGACAAAGATATTCTAGAAGCATCAAATAATAGACCGATTTCATTACTTAATTTGGATTATAAAATATTTGTAACAATTATGGCCCAGAGACTTAAAAACTGCTTAGAATGCCTAATAGATGTAGATCAATGTGGATTTCTCCAAAAAAGGTATATGAAAGTTAATATGAGATATATATTAAACATTTTGGAATATTATGAAAGACATAATGATAACAAATTAGGACTGATTTTTGTGGACATGAAAAAGGCTTTTGATTTGGTTGATTGGGTAGCTTTGATGGAAATCATAGAAAATATTAATATTGGACCAAATTATAGAAATTGGATATTGCAAATTTATACAAATCAAAAAGCAAGAATTCATATCAACGGAGACTTATCAAAACCAGTTACACTTGAAAGGGGCATGAGGCAAGGCTGTCCCTTGTCCCCATTGCTCTTTCTATTGATAATGGAAATTCTGTTGAATAGAGGTTAAAAATAATGAAATAATAAAAGGAGTGAAGATAAAGCAATTTGAATACAAAATCAGTGCATTTGTGGATGACGTAGTGATACATTTGGAAGATCCGCAAGACAACATAACAAATTTAATGGACATAATAGATGAATTTGGAGAGTACACAGTATGTAAAATTAATCGAAATAAATCGAATTCTAACAAAAAAAATGTGAAAAATGAAGAGGAGATGTGGTTGCAAGAAAAAGTGGGAAATTAAAATAAATAAAATAATAAAGTACTTGGGTATATGGCTATCAAAAAAACTAATGAGTTATTCGAAAATAATTATACAAAACTTGGACTGAAATTTAAAAAGATTTAATGAATTGGAAAAACTTTCAATTATCATTTTTAGGCAGGATAGCGGTGATCAAAATGTCCATACTTCCAAAAATTCTTTTTCTATTTCAAATGATCCCCATTATAAATTCAAATAAACCATTTAAAATTTGAGAAAATGATCTTTCACACTTTATATGGCAAACAAAAGACTAAGGTTTAGACTTAAGTTGCTCCAAGATGCTCAGGAGAGAGGTGGTCTGACTCTCCTGAACTTACAGTTGTATGCTGATGCATGTAGTCTCAAATGGATAAGAGATTGGATGAATTTAGAAGACAGAAGATTATTGGAATTAGAAGGAGAAGGAATAAGTTTTGGTTTCCATGCATACTTGGTGATAGGAAAGACCTATCAAAAATTAATAATCACTTTATAAGGAGAAATTTATTGAGAGTGTGGAACAAATATAAAAGGAATATTATTCACAAACTCCCTATGTGGTTATCACCCCATGAAGCTATTTATAGGAAAGAAATGATTAGGCGGGGGAAATGGTTCAAATATAACAAATTGACTAAGAAAATTATGGGTAAAATTAAAATAAAATCACAAGTATAATTGGAACAACTGGGGTTTAATATAGGATGGTTCGCTACTCCACGGATCTATGAAAGAACCATGAAGGACCTAAAAGAATTTGGAGATGAAGAAAGTAAGACAGAGCTGGAAAAGGTACTAATTAATGAGAATGAGAAATTAATTGGGAAACTCCATAAGAAATTATTAGAATTGGAAATGGAAGGTGAAGTTGTTAAAGATACTATGGTTAAATGTGCTAGATATCTTAGTAACAATATACAATTAGATCAGTGGGAATGTATTTGGATGAGAGGACTGAAATACAAAGCATCTCAAAATATAAAAGAAAATTCGTATAAAATGTTTACTCGCTGGTACTTAGCTCCAGAGAGATCAGCCACAATCTAGAAAAATAAAAATAACAAATGTTGGAAATGTGGGGAGAAAGCAGGAACATTTCCTGAATAAGGTCCTCGGCCATAGAAGGATTACTCCCATTTACCTCCTATTATCCTACCATCTACTCACCATTGATTTGATTTTAGTTGTTATTTTAAATTGGAATTGCATAAAAAAATAAAAAATAAAAATTTCGGAAACAAATCAGATAATTAATTTGTGAAATATTACACATGAAAATAGAATTAAAACCAAAATGCTTCCTATTGGGAATATTTGAGAATATCATGGAAATAAAACATGGAAAGCAACTTTTCTATATGAGAGCAATGGCAAGAATCTTAATAGCACAAAAATGGAAAACAAAAGATATTCCGAAGAAAGAGGAATGGTTAATGAAACTAATGGAAATAATAGAAATGGATAAGCTGACCCAAATTCTAAAGAACAAATCTTTGGGTAATCCTTTGGGGGGGAAATTAAAGAAGAATGGCATCTAGTGTTTATGAGGAAGCAACGGGGGAAGATATTTCTCTGAGGACAGAGGGATTTGAAATATCTAATTTGATAGACCAACAGATAAAATAATGCAAATATATGTTGAAGAAGCACAGCATTTGCAAGGGAGAGAAATGAATTCTGTACAATGAAAAATGAATGGGATGAGTAATAGTGGGCAATTTTGATAGAAGAAATAAATAAATAAAAGAAATTGATAGGATATGTATAAGAGATACTCAAAGCAACATATAAAACAAAGAGGATGGAAGTCAAAGGGTTAAGCGTATTTAATGGTGTCAGATTTATAGGTTTTTTAATTCATATGTTGCTGTATGTATGTATTTTAGTTAGTTTTTGTTGGCTTTTTATGGTGTTGTGGTGGTTGAGATATATGTGATATATATTTTGTTTGATTAAAATAAAAAATTATACATAAACAGAAAAAAATGGGGGGAAAAACTTTCTTCAAGAGTCTGTTAGCCCAGAGGACTATTTCTGCAACAGCTCCCAGTTTATGGAATGGCCTGCCAGATGAGATCTGTCAAATTACCAACCTAGACAGTTTCAAAAAAGCTGTCAAGGCGGATCTCTTGTTTAATCCTTTTTGGTCGGGAATTGTATATTATTGTATTGTATTTTGAATTGTTTAAATGTTGTAAGCCGCTTTGATTGTTGCATTACAAAAAGTGGGATATAAATAAAAGTTTTATTTTTTATTATTGTATTATTTAACTACTTAATATTAAGTACCACATTGTCATCAGTCTGACTGAGAAGCCTCCCAGCTGATACAGCTGACAGAGCCCCCCCAGCTAACACAGAAATGGGGCACCTGGTTATGTGGGTGCAGTTAGTTACCCCATTTCCACATCACATATGGGGACTGAAGGGCTTCCCAGTTGGATTGACAGTCCCAGGTCCAGGATTGGTGTGCGGGCAGGTGTGTGAACACCTGCTCATTCCCACATCAACCCAGGGACCAACCTGAGTGAGCACCAGGCCCAAGAAAGCATAAGCTTGGACTGTGCTTTCCTGGCCCCATTGGCTCAGGCTCTTGGATGACTAAGGCTAACTTATAAGGAATGTACTAATGTCTGTTTCAAGAGGCAATTGACTTTCCATATCGTTAGGGTCTTTTCCAACTCTAAGACTTTTAGGCAAAGGATTGCAAAGCCTGTAATGACATCTCAGAAAGAAAGAGGACAACTCTGCCTCCTTTCTTTCCTCCAAGGCTCAAAAACTTACCTAGGAGCAGGAAAGGAGACAATATTGACACTAGTGGTGGCAGGCTATCCTAAAATGTGAAAGAATATGTTTTCCATCTGTAGACTGGAACTGAAGCAACAAGGCATAAACCTTTCCATGGAACTGACATTATGACCTCATTTCTGTTGAACAGAAGGACAGTCTACTGTTCCATATTCTGATTCTGACACAGAAGGCCACATTCCTAGCCCTTCCAAGTAGAGAAGGAAATAATATTCAAACATTTGAACATATTTCAAAAATGATCAAAACATATGGGTTTTTTTTTTTAGTTGAGAGACCCTGATGAGAATAATCCTAGACTGATGAGTATCTTTGCTGTTTGGGACTTATTCTGCACAAAACTGGAAACAGTATATGGATACAAAAAATATATATATTTCTAGATAGAAAAAATATTTAATTGAGGATTTGTTCTGTGTAACATTCAACAGGGTTGATTTGCATAGAAAGAGCCTTGAATTCCTATATTGAGAGAAAGGCAGGATATATGAATATAATGATGATAATAATAATAATAATCTGCACATAAAAGCATTTTCTACAAGAATTAATATTTCTGCAAGGAAATATTGTTTTCTGCACAGAAATGGCTGTTTTCAATGTAAGTCAACTATGTGTGAATTTTACCCAGAATAAATCCCCAATTACACTTTTTTTTCTACAGAGAAAGCAACATTTTCTGAGAAAAAAAGCTGTAGTTCTGTGTTGATATATTATTTTCTACATAGAAAATGCTGCTTGTTCTGTGCATAGAAAATGCATAGAAAATAACCATCTGTGAATTTTGTGCAGAGTAAGTCCCAAATTATAACTAGTCTTCAAAAATTGTGTGATCTTTAAAGACTTCGATGTCATGATCTTTAAAGATTTTCTCACAGCAGAAACAAAATTGCTGAAATTACTCACCTTTGAGAAGAAACATAGTGAAAAAGTACATTTTATATTTCCAAATTTTACAACTCTACTAGTACACCACACAGCAGTTGGGGTATTATCCACATTGATAGAAGAAACAAAACCATTTTTGCTTTCTTGTCTATAAGGAAAGACTGGAAAGAGGTGTGATAGCACTGTTTTACTACTAGGAAGCAGGCACAGTGATATAAGAGTAATACTGAATATATAATAGCTAAGTACAATAGTGTTTTCCCCCCATTCTACATGCCTTATGGAACATGTTGTGTTCAATACATGCTTCCTATTGCTATCTCCATGTGAGAAGGAGAGGCAGATTTTCTGTTCATGGTGTATTGTGCTTGATGTCTGAAAACCTAGGGCCTGAGTTTCTATCAAATGTTATTATCTACTTAAGTTGGACACATAGACATTCCTTTAAAATGAAGAAATGCATTGCCAGAAAGAGGACAAAATGAGACATGGTTTTGCATAAAATGTCTATACTCTAATTTATATGTATAGAAGAAAATTTAGAAATAATTGTTAGTATTTCAATAGAAGTAAGGAATATCTCACTATTGTAAGTAATACTCTGAGTAAGTGAGCTTTGTGCGTGATGGTCATTCTGTCGTCTAGGTGCTGATGAGCAACTTCAGCACCTGCTCTCACTTCTAATGATACTTTGTCCATAAAAGAGGTTTGGACTGAACATTCCTTTAAACTGAGTCCTCTGTTTCCTGAGATTTTTGCTTGGCCAAACATCCAAGGAATTTCAATGGAAGAGTAAAATGTTTATATATTAGTCACAGGACTTCTCAGAAGTGTTCTGTATATTCTCATTCCACAATGGGGTACAATTTTAAAAGGGCTTGGTGTAATTTGAACAATGCTTACATTTGACAGAAGAACCACTCAGGAGCTATATAAATTGCCCCTAAGGAGCAGCATGCAGCCACCCTTTCCTGGCTGGATTGGGGCCGTGGCAACCTCATGCCATGGCCCATATCCAGCCTCTGGGGAATGCAAAAAGGAGACACAAAAAGTGGCTCTTTTTTGCACCCTCCAAGGGGCACCATAGCCATGGTGGCAGGGCTCGGTGCTGCATCATGATGGCACATGCCATCTGGACCGGCACATGCCAAAATGGCACCATGGGGTCAGAATTAGAGTGTCCAGCGTGAGGATGCTGCACCGCGACTTCACCCACAGACTGGCAGAAAGTGTTGGACTGTATAGGGCCTTAGTGTGTGGATTGCTACCACTGTTGTTTCCAGTGGTTAGTTGATATCCATTTTTATAATTTAGAATACTTTTCATGAGAAACACTTTCTATCTCTGAAATTATACAACTAGTTCATCAGTGTATTTACAGCTTTTTACATGTGGTTCTTTCAAGGTCAATGCGGCAGCAATCAAACAGTCTGAATAGGGCTATGAATATTCATTCCAAAACATAATGAAGAAAGTGCATAAAGGGCAAAGAGCAATTTAAATATAGACTAGAGCAGGAAACAGGCATGGAAGAGTAATTCTGAAAGTGCACATTAGTAAAATGACATGCTATTTATACAAATAAATACCATGGCTGGAATAACATATGTGACCTTCTAAATAGGTACTTTTCAGTAGCTTGGCTTAACCCTTTCCAAAAAGAAAGTTATTTATAATACTAAGTATTTGTCTTGTACTTTTCCTGCTCAAAGTGCATGCCATAGATTAACTCAGCATTCTTTACAACATTCTTTACAACTCCTCAGGCTGTGGCATCTGGAAAAGACACAGTTTTCCTCCACAGACAAAATGAGAGGCTGCAAACATGCAACAGGGAAACACTCTCCTGAAATACAGCTGGCAGGTTGGGTGGGGCTGAGTCAGTGTGCTTTATAAGTCAATGGCTTTTCCTCTTTTGGTTGCTGGAAACAAACTTGATGCTTTTCTCAAGCCTGTGTCCACAGCGAGATTTGACCCTGCAATTTATTACTCTGGACTGTTTCATGGCCTTATCTGCCCACCTTGGACTTTGCTGAAGATTTACAGCAGCTGACCCTGGACTGTTTGGTTATTCAAATATTGCTAGCTTCTTTGGCTTCTGAACCTCTGGCACCTTGCTGCTGGTGCAGTGTGAGAACAGGACTGTCTCCTAATGTTGTCATATTCTAATTCTCTAAATCTAGACAGTCACATTTGCATATCATGCAGGCTGCATGCTCATTAGACATATCATGAGTGGTTCTAAAAGGGCTTATCAGTGCATGCACATGTGCACAAACATAAATCCACACTATTTTCCGCCCAGGAACACTCTTTTTAATGTTTTTCTATACAGAGAATAAACAGAAGTCTAGCATTTATTCTGTTATTTACAGGTGAGAGCCAGTATGGTGTAGTAGTTTATGTGCTGGACTATGACTCTAGAGAACAAGATTCAAATCCCTGTTCAGCCATGAAAACCCATTGGGTAACCTTGGGAAAGTCACAATCTATCAGCCTCTGGCAATGGCAAATGCCCTCTGAAGAAACTTGCTAAGAAAACCCTGTGATAGAGTCATCTTAGGGTCACATTAAGTCAGAAACAACTTGAAGGCAAACAAGAACAACCATGTTGGGTGTACAGCTTTCAGTTCAAAATGTTTTGTGCAGCTCATGACACCTTAGAATTTCTGGACATTTTTCTCTCTTCACAGAGCTCTTTTGCTTTTAATAGCTACAGGTGATAAATATATATTCAACAGGTATCCTTTTCCACAAAGGAAGGTTTCAGTAGTTTGCAGTCTTACTGGAGGTGTCTGAAATTCTCCAACTGTACTTACGTTCAGCCTCTTGCCATGTCCACTTTCCATCTGCAAATGAATGTTATCATACTGACCTGACTTTTAGAGGTTGGGTTGTTGTAAGTATTACTGTGGTAATACAAAAGGAAGGTTTCTTATGCTCAGAAACCATCTTAAATGCTAAGGATATTATTAGCATAGCAATATATAATAATAGTAATTACAGAATTAAATAATGCCTCTCCAGAATACATTTTCTCTGAAGAAGAAATTGGCTTCTGTTTTTAAATTATCTGAGGACCACTTGTAGCTTTAACAGAAGACTACTTTCTTTAAAAGGTTAATAGAATAACCCTATGTATGTCTACTTATAAGCATATAACATTGAGTTCAATGGGGTTCACTCCTGGGTAAATAGATATAGGGTGGATTGCTACCTGAAAGTAAAAATGATTCTAAAAATGAGCATCTGCTCTCATATAATTGTCTTTTCTTGTCTCATTTGCACACTTTAACCACCTCTGACTACTGCCAATGCAAACAAAATACATAATGCAGCTTCAAAATACAAATACCTTCTTATAGAACATTCTTGAGCTGTATTAGCATTCACAGTCAAGGTCTGTTGTATAAACCTCAAAAGACAATCAAAAACATGTACAGTAAATGTTAAAGAATATAATAATGAAATAAATGAAGAGAATGCTTACAGTCAATATGGATTACAAGTGAACAAGAATACATACAGTACTTAATAGAATGGCACAACTTACAACCAGTAAGAAAACATGCAATGTAACAATGGAAATGAATACAAAATGATTGAAGTTTATAACAATATAAAAACATGCAAAGTCTAACCCATGTCTTCTAAGAAGAAGCAAACTCCAGCTGTGGGCAAGACAGCTTCTCTGAAGGAACTTGCTCCAATAACTGGAAAACATAAAATAGACTGTTAGTGGAAAGAAACAAATCTGTGCCTTCTTGTACAGGGGATTTTGATAACAATGTTCTTATTCTTATTTATACTCCTTCAAGTCATTTCCAATTTATGGAAACCCTAAGGCAATTCTATAATGCGGATTTCTTAGCAAGATTGGTTCAGAGAGGGTTTACATTTTCCTTCCTCTGAGGCTAAATGTGTGTGACTTGCCCATGGCCACAAAGTGGATTACCATGGCTGAACAGGAATTTGAATCCTGATCTCCAGAGTCATAGTCCAGTGCTCAAACCACTACACCATTCTGGTTCTCATATTGCAATAGAAATATGTAGCTGTCTGCAGTATGTGGGCATGCAGTGTAGAGATCATAAAATCATAAAATAATAGAGTTGGACTATTCCATAAAGTCATTTGGTCCAACCTGCTGCCATACAGGAATATACAATCAAAGTGCTCCCAACAAATGACCATCCAGCCTCTGCTTAAAAATATCCAAAGGAGATATCATCACTCTCCAAGGCAGTGTGTTCCACTGTTGAACAGCTATGACATATTTAGGTGGACTCTCTTTTTCTGTAGCTTGAATCCATTGCTCCATGTTCTAGAGCAGCAGAAAATAAACTTACTCCATGGCATCATTTCAAATACTTAAACACGGATATCATCTCGCCTCTTAACCTTCTCTTCTCTGAGCTAAGCATACCCAACTCCCTAAGTCAATCTTCACAGCACATGGTTTCCAGACCCTTCGCCATTTTGGTCACCCTTCTCAGGGCACAATCCAGCTTGTCAATATCCTTCTTGAATTATGGTGACCAGAACTGGATACAATATTCCAGGTAAGGTCTGACCAAAGCAGAATAGATTGGCCCCATTACTTCCCTTGATCTAGACAATATACTGCTATTGATGCAGCCTAGAATTGCATTGGTGTACATGTTCAGCCTGAAGTCCACTAATACCCCTAGATCTCTTTTACATGTACTGCCATCAAGACAGCTGGTGCCACTCAACCTACATCTGTGCATTTCATTTTCACTTTCAAATGTAGTATCCCACATTTCTCCCTGCTGAAATTCATTTTGTTAGTTTTGGGCCAGCTTTCTAATCTGTTAAAATCATTTTGAACTCTGATCCTGTCCTCTGGGGTACTAGCTACCCTTCCTAGTTTAGTGTCATCTGCAAATTTAATAGGCATGTCCTCTATTCTATTATCCAAGTCATTGATAAAGATACTGAATAGCACTGGGCCCAGGTCAGAACCCTGTGGCATCCCACTAGTTACTTCTCTCTAGGACAAGGAGGAGCCATTGTTGAGTACTTTTTAGCTTCAGTTGACCAACCAATTACAAATTCATTTAATGGTTGTATTGCCTAGCCCACATTTTACTAGTTTATTTGCATCATCTGGGACCTTGTTAAAGGCTTTACTGAAATCAAAATACATTACATCCACAGAATTCTCTACATCTACCAAGCCTGTTACCCTATCAAGACACACACACAGAGAGAGAGAAAGTCTGGCATGACTTGTTTTTAGGAAACCCATGCTGACTTTTAGCAATCATGGCATTCCTTTCTAAGTGCTTACAGATTGTCTGTTTCATTATCTGCTGTACAATTTGTCCTGACTGTAATTATTTGGGTCCTTTTTTGTTTCATTTTTGAAGATGAAGAAAACATTTGCCCTCCTCCAGTCTGCTGGGACCTCTCTTGTTCTCCAGAAATTCTCAAAGATTATTGACAATAGTTCTGAGATTACTCTGCCAGTTCTTTAATTATCCGTGGATGTCATTTATCTGGTCCTGGAGACCTGAATTTGTTTAGAAATCCAGCTATTCCTGTAATATTAGTTTACCTATTATGTGCTGCATTGCCTCTACTGCATGATCTGCTCCATTTCCCCCAGGATAAGCAAAACTTTGCAGAGAAGACTGAGGTAAAGTAGGTACAGTGGTGCCTCGGGTTACGAAATTAATTCGTTCCGCTGTCAATTTCGTAACCCGAAAGGCTTTCGCAAGCCGAATCCCCATAGGCGCTAATGGGGAAAAGCCGCGATTTGGTGTAAAATAGCGCCGAAAAGCACCAAAAGTTTTTTCGTAACCCGAAAAAACTTTCTTAACCCGAAACAGTTTTTTTAAATTAATTTTTTTCGTATCCTGAAAATTTCGTAAGCTGGGTAATTCGTATCCCGAGGTACCACTGTATTGAGTAATACTGCCTTTTCTTTGTCCCTTGTTAGCATTTCACCATCTTCTCCACACAGCAACCCTACCATTTCCTTTTTCTTCCTTTTGCTATAGACATAGTAAAAAAATTGTTTTAACCTCTCTAGCAAACCTGAGATTCTGTGCTTTAGCTTTTCTGACTTTTTCATGATATGGCTATTTGTTAGAATTCTTCTTTCACAATTTCTCTGCTTTTCCATTTCTTGTACAAGTTCCTTTTGGGCCTTAGCTCAGTTGAAAGTTTTTTAGTCACCTCCCATTTTTTCTTTTCACTGGAACTGTTTGAAATTGTGCTTTCAGTATCTCACTTTTAAAAAACTCTCATCCCTCATGAACCCCCTTCTCTATTAATATTCCTGACCATAGGATTGCTGCCATAGGATTGCTGCCAATTGATTTTGTAAAATGGCATCCTTATATAAAATGAGAAAATCAAGATTTGTACTTAGGAATTTACATTTTTTGAATATTTTAAAGGCATGGATGACTGAAGCCATGGATAAAGAATCTATGAATATGGAGAACCAACTGTAAAAAGTAAACATGAGTCCAGGATTCTTCTAATCAGGATTTCTTAACACTTGAAAAACAGGTTGTTGTTGTTGTTATAAAATATTCCTTCCATCCTTAAATTGCAAAGTGCTGGGACAAGGTACTTAGAATTCTCAGCCAGGAAGTGCTAATAACTCAGCAAGGAACATAACCCAAGATTACATAGGATTCAGTCATGATAGTTAACATAAAAATACAGTGCTATGATAGTGGAATGTGAAATCACCATAGGAATCTCCTCTGTCCCCTGGGAAGGGTTAATCTAATATCCCTACTTATTAACAGCAGAATGTGTCCTTCTTTCTAAAGCACCTCTCCAAGAAGCAAATGTAGTGTGTGTAGTTTTATCATTAAATCACTCTCTCTCCCTTTCTCTCTCTGTAGTTCAGATTTTTAGTGATACAGTGGCACAGGACTGCCTTCCTGTAGTATTTTCAAAGCTCCAACTCCATTTCCAAATAAAATACTTGCAACATGCCATAATTAGGGGGGTGGGGAGACAGAGAAAGAGGAAGGTTTCTATTCGTAAAGAAATAAATTTTGCTCATTTAAAAAAAAAAATACTAAGGAAAAAGGACAAGTATTCTTAGCACCCCCTTCTCCCCTTTCTTGTTATTTTCTTTAACCTTTTATTTTAAATAACATCATAATGAAAACTGAGGGAGATGGAAGAATATGTTTGCTTATTTCAAGCATAAAAGGAGGTGATAGAACAATTCCACTACTTTACTAATCAGTGAGTGTGGCAATACCAAAGTATTTTGTGTGTGGCACATCAGTAGCTTAAAAGAGTTTTTTTAACACACAGCTTCATGAGCCCATATCTAATGAACTGAGACTGCAGCAGCCTGATATTATAAGCAATGGAGGTCAGGCTGTTTACACAGCTCCTTTACAGGATTCATGCATTAAACTGTACAAGAACAGCTGAATATGATTCCGTATTAATAAGTGCTTCTTGGAGGCCTTGGAATTAATCTAGCCAATCATTATCTTTTTTTCATATCTCGAGCCTGAATAGGTTAGACTAAATGAATAAGTATGCCATAAATGATATGCTTTTGTAGATGCCCACCACCCTTATGTCCCAGGCATACTAGCACTGCCCTCCTCAGTTCATATTTTCTTGTGCTGAACATCAATTTCTGAAATCAAGTTCTACCTATATTCATTTGAACATGAGTACAATGTTCTATACAAGCAGGGATCTCATAAATCTAACAATTGGTGCAACTGTCCAGGGTTACATCTGTGTGCACAGAGCAGAGGGAGGAAGAATAGTGCAGTTGGTGCGAGCAAATGCCTGCAGCCTGTTTTTCTCCTTTTCATTTTTGTCTCTGAGTGGAAGAGAAGGAAGGAGCAAACAGCTTCACACACCAATTGCATTCCTGAGTGGAAAAGAGTGAGGCATGCAGCAGCAATCTCTGTGGTTATCTCTGTTCACTGCTCAGAGATAATAGCAGGAGTTCTCCCCTTCCTCTGCCATAGTATATAAGGGCTGGTGCTCGGAGGATCAGTCATGGAAGATCCAGTGTTTCTGCAGGTCAAATTCTGATTATCTGTAAACTGCAAGCCCACCTATTCTGTTTTATGACATGTGCAGTATGATACTATACCTATCTGATTGGAAGTACCACTGAATTCCTTGGTACTTTCTTCCAGGCACATCTTGCAAAGGATTATAGCCTTAAAGAGCAATCTTAAGGTGGAATCTGGGATCTTAGGAGATTCTGTGGTAAAAAGAAACATTTACTTCTTAAATCATAGCAGCTCATGTCAGCCAGACCAGAAGATGTGAATCATAGAATCACAGAATCATAGAGTTGGAAGAGACTGCAAGGGCCATCCAGTCCAACCCCCTGCCATGCAGGAAATCTAAATCAAATCATCCCCGACAGATGGCCATCCAGCCTCTGTTTGAAGACCTCTAAGGAAGGAGATTCCACTACAGAGGCAGCTTTTCCATTTCCTACCCCCAGATTGACATTTTAATATATTTCTCTTCCACTGATGCTAGTAGAGGAGTAAACAAACCAGTTTCTGTGTTTGTTTTCTGATCTTTTTGGGGTGCATTTGGTCTTTTGGGGGTAAGTTTTTGTAGCAAGGAGATCCGAGGAGATTCAATGTTGCCATTACAAACCGAAGTTCACACCACATTCACCACAATCAAATCTCTCTGAGGCAATTTAACCCTGTTTCCCCCCCCCCTCTTTATTTACTAAAAATTACATCTTAGTTCCAAATACATATTGTGTGACAGTTTTCTACAGCCAAATGTAAACTTCACCTCTGTGTAATTCAAATTAAAGGTTGTACTTAATAAGCAACAGACAGATTAAAATTATAAAATTTTCATGAATTAATACTTGTTACTGCAAATTGTGATTTCTTACCTTATTTTTGGCACTTCTCGTTTCCACAGCCTACTGACTTTCTCACATTTCTTCACGAATTGCTGTTCCATTTTCCCATGACAA
The DNA here is from genome assembly GCA_023333645.1 of Sceloporus occidentalis. Lineage (NCBI taxonomy): Eukaryota > Metazoa > Chordata > Lepidosauria > Squamata > Phrynosomatidae > Sceloporus > Sceloporus occidentalis. The sequence continues at coordinate 112,922,203 of JALMGF010000002.1, read as the reverse complement.
ATGGGGCAATTTAACCCTGTTGATGTCCACATTACCATTTGTATCAATTTAAAATGGAACTGCCATTCTGAACATGTTCGATCATTCTCATTTTTCAAAGTGTCAATCAAATGATGTGCACCTGCGTCATTCTACTTCCGCTGTCATAGTTGGTGACATGACTCTACATCAGGACATGGGGAGATCCTGAAGTCCTGGCAATGGGTGTGTGTGTGCCAGAAAAGGGATGAGTGGAATGGATGGATAGAAAGAGGGGGCCAAGCAACACCCTCTATTTACTCCCCCAGCCAATCCCTAGGAGGTTCTGGCTGAGAATTGCAGGAGCTTTCCTCCATGGGGCTGGTCAAAAGAAAGAGAAGTGGGGGAATGAGGCAGCTGCAGGGGGGATTTTTGGCCAGGAGACCCCCCCCCCTGCTCTGTCCCTCCAGTGTCCAGCTGTGACTTTCAGGGGTCTCGCTGCAGAAAGGAGCTGAGCCAAGAGGCGGCTGCTGCTCTCTAGCCTGTCTCAGCCTGAGAGGAGGGTGATGGCAAGCCCCTTTGAACAAACCTTGCCAAGAAGCCCACATTATAGGTTAGCCTTGAAGGGGGGAGTCACACTGTCTCTACCTCAGGGGATGGTGATGGCAATCCTCTCAGAAGAACCTTTGGCATTAAACACCCATGATATGTTTATCTTGGGGAGAGTCACACTGTCTCAACCTCAGAGGACGGTGATGGCAAGCCCCTCTGAACAACCCTTGCCAAGAAGCCCCCTGTGGACCCCCCTTGAAGCCATGCAAATGCAATGGTGTGCATATATGGTGAAATTAAAACACACACACAAACCACACCATGTTCCCAAAAGAATCCCCTCCCCAACTTTGGCGACATCTGGGCATCAGGCACCAGTGCAGATAAATGAGACTAATTCACTGGCAGAAGAAGAAAACAGCTGTGTAGTGGTTTAAAGGGACCACTTGACAGTGCAGGAAATTTAAATCCTCTGGATTTAAACAGCCAATATCTTCACCCACCAACTGCAAGCACAGAGAGGGGAAAATCAATGGCAGTTTGCTACCAAGCCAAGACCTGTGAGATGGGACGTGTATGTTCCACCCTTCTGCCCATCCTCTGCCCATTACACTTTGTTCCTGGGTGCCCCAAATAGGATTGAAGCACATTCCTATTGGCAGCTCCCTAAAAAACCCCAGTGCTTTTGAAAAGATACTGAAAATGCCTAAGTATCAAAAGCACTGGGTTGGGTGGGGGGGTTGTGCCACCTCCATGCCCTAAAATTTGGGTCGAGAAAACCCAATGCACTGGTTTACAAATGCCCCTTAGATGCACCTCCATTAGAAGATAATGCATCAAATGAATCTACGGCCCGTTACAGACGGGCTAGAAAGTACGCGCAGAGCGCATACTAGGGTTAGAAAGGGGTGGTGCTTCTGCACCCCCTAACCCTAGTGCGCGCTCTGTGCGCACAAAATGGCGGTGCCCATTCCACACGGCCGCCGCCATGAGGACGTCACGGCCGCGCCGCCTCTATACGGGGCGGCATGGATGTGACATCCTCGCTCCACGCCAGGGCGCTTAGTGCGCCCTTAGCGCGGAGCAGGAAGGAGCTCCGTTTCGGAGCTCCTTCCTGGTTTGGTCCGCTGGGTGCAGCCTTCACACGGCTGCGCCCAGTGGACCAAAGGAGAAAGGGGCCAAGCAGCCCCTTTCTCCTCCTCCCCGCCGCCGCGGGGTGTCCTTGGGGCTTGAAGCCCCAGGGACACCCCTTTTCAGGCTGCGGGGAAGGGGCCTTTTGCCGCTTCCCCGCAGCCCGAAAAGTGGCGGATCTGGGCCTCAGCGGCTGCCGCTCTGCACACTGAGGCCCCAATACAGCGGGGAAAGGGGCGGGTGCAGACCGCCCCAAACAGGCAGTTTGTAACCCGCCTACCTTTCTCATAACATGTCCTTAGGATGTCTAATTTTTGGATGTCTGTCTTATAGAGCACTACAGGCAGTTTAGCAATAGTACCAGAATTTTATTTCCAATCATTCATTTGGCCTCTGCTAGAAGGCCTCCCTCTCCACCTATAGAGACAGCTGTCCACCATTTCAAACTGGTACATTTCCCAGGAGCTTAAGATTGTTCTAATTTTCTGTTAATTGCTCTTGTTTTCTGATGAGGGAAACCTCACATTTCAGCATTTTAATTTTTTTTCTGGTATTACTTGCTGTCCCTGGCACATTGTAGAGAAGAAACAGGGACTAATTAGAACATTTAATAATCATAAGTGTTCAATTGACCTTGGAATTAAAACAAACATGCAAGTATTTGTTTAGATAATTATCCAGAGTTAAAAATAGCACTTGGCATGCTGAAAAAAAATAGTTTGATGACAATAGGGCTGTAATAGCGGCTGGCTCAATGTAATTAAAAATCCTATTTTTTCAATTAATTAGATCTAATAGTTGCTTGTAAAATGGCACTCCAGTGTGGATAGAATTTAATGGAATTGTACCCATTAGATGTCTGGGCAAAGGTTAGTTATGCTTATATATTATAAAACTACCTGTGACTGCAACAGGAATGAAGTGGTTTGTACAAACCACTCTGTTAGAACCAAAGAGGCTCTGCTAGCATTTGTGGGGTGACCAAAGAAGTCATATTGTTATTACACAATAAATTGCTGTTACCCATCAAGTCAACCCTCAGCATCCAACCTCATACTAGACAGTATACAGAGCTCTTGTGACATAACAAACTATACATCACAGGATTCCATAGGATGGAGCCATAACAGTTACTGCATTATTGAACTGCATTAATTCTGCAATGTGGCAGTAAACAAGGCTGAGGATAGGGTTTAATCCCTTAGATAGCTCTTTTCAGGTTTGGACAAAAACCCAGCATGCATTCACCACTGAGATATTTGAGCTACCACTTGGCCTCTATGGGCCATTACCAGAGAAAGTATTTACAAACAGAAATTCTACATATGTGGTACCTACCTTACTCATCCTTGTTTCAGATGCAGGGCAGTAATCATGAAATACAGTAGGCCCTCTATAACCATGGATTCTGCATCCATGAATTCAGTTATCCATGTCATGAAAATATATGTTTTTTAAAAAATATTTTAAATGCAAACTTTGATTTCCCATTTTTATAACAGACACCATTGCACAATGTACCATGTACTACACCATTGTATATAATCAGAATTCATATTTTAGTATCTATGGGAGTCCTGGAATCAAACCCCAGTCAATCAAACCAAGGGCCCACTGTAATACAATGTGGCTGTCTGTACTGAGAACTGAGTTTTAGAACTGGCCCCACCATTAGACAGAGCGAGGCAGCTACAATAGACAGCAGGTTGGATCCAGATTAATTTATGTTCCACTGATTTCTGTGGGTTCCCTTTAAGTATGGATCTAGCACACTGTATTTGGAGAAACATGACTGCCAAAATAATTTGGATGGCCTGGAGTACATGACAGTGGAGGGGATACTGTTTGCTGCTCTGTAACTCAATATTTCTGTGGGTTACTTACTGTTCCTGTAGTGTGAAGTCGAAGGCTTTCATGGCCGGTATCCATAGTTATCTGTGGGTTTTTCAGGCTTTGTGTCCATGTTCTAGAAGAGTTTATTCCTGATGTTTCACCTGCATCTGTGGCTGGCTTCTTCAGAGAATGCTGGCGTGGAAGAGAGGCCCAGGGTCACCCTGTGTGTGTGTGTGTGTGTGTGTGTGTGTGTTTGCTGACCAACTCATTAATAATGAGACCAGACACAGAGAACTGGGTTATACAATGGGCAACTTTATTTAACTCAACTTATTTAAACTTATTTCTTCGAGAACTGCAAAAATCCAGGGGGGAGAACCTTGTGTAGGAACAGCTGGCAGATGGTCTGCTCCAAGACCAATTCCCCAGCTTCCAAAGGGCGAAAACACCTGTGCCCCAAGGGCAATCCATACTTTGGGTTGCTCCCCGGCCGGCATCCGGAAGGCCAACCCAAGACTCCCCCACTTAACTCGCCAGACTTAAGTGAGGGTTTAAATCTCAAGCCAGCCCCAAGGCAAGTCTCTTTCCCTTCACGTTTACTCGCAAGACCTAAACGTGATTTCCAGAGACCTAGCTTCACCCTTTAGGAGGGTGCCGAGGTGTTCACCGAAACATCTATCTCCCCCCGCCTATGCGTGGAACCTATTTATGACCACACCCATGCCAATTGTCAAAGTCCTCAACCAACAGTGTGGGGTAGGCGAAAAAACCCTTGGAAAGGGGAGAAAATTCCTACCCGGCCCCGAGGCGACCAGAATTAATTTTCACACTGATGTCGAGGTGGGAGGGTGGGCCAGCGTTTGAAGCCAAGTGAGAGGAGTTTGGGCAGGGAAGCCCCAAGCAAGCTAAACCCCGCCCCCTCCTCTCCCAACAGCCAGCAGAGCATGCTGTTTTCCTTTAACATGCTGGTCTCTAATGAGAGGCCAGCAAAATCTCCTCCCCAGCCCAAATGGTCGGGGAGAAGCATTGCTGACCAACTCATTAATAATGAGACCAGACACAGAGAACTGGGTTATACAATGGGCAACTTTATTTAACTCAACTTATTTAAACTTATTTCTTCGAGAACTGCAAAAATCCAGGGGGGAGAACCTTGTGTAGGAACAGCTGGCAGATGGTCTGCTCCAAGACCAATTCCCCAGCTTCCAAAGGGCGAAAACACCTGTGACCCAAGGGCAATCCATACTTTGGGTTGCTCCCCGGCCGGCATCCGGAAGGCCAACCCAAGACTCCCCCACTTAACTCGCCAGACTTAAGTGAGGGTTTAAATCTCAAGCCAGCCCCAAGGCAAGTCTCTTTCCCTTCACGTTTACTCGCAAGACCTAAACGTGATTTCCAGAGACCTAGCTTCACCCTTTAGGAGGGTGCCGAGGTGTTCACCGAAACATCTATCTCCCCCCGCCTATGCCACAGATAAGGGGCAAGCGTCCGCTTAGCCCCTATCCCCCACAAGGCTGGCCAAACAGCCAAAACCCCTGCTTGCAGATCTCGAAGAAAGAGCTGGTTCCCCACTTCAAAAACATGGATGCCATCCGCTCAGTAGAGCTCAGGCTTAAGCAACATGATATCATCGTGAACCAGGTAGAAACCCAGTCCTCCATTCATAGCCTTGCAGATCTTATTGTTGGCCCTTTTACAGGCCCTATTGTAAAGGCGTGGATCACCTCCACCGCCCCAAACTTGGTGTGGCAGCTTTGCCGACTCTAACAGCATAACAAAATGCCATCTCTCATGAATGCACCGCATGTCATGAATGGCTTGACAAAGAAGGGCCCTGCCATTAAACAAAACCAAATCATTGCCTCCCAAATGTATCTCCAAAACAAGAGGGAGCAGAAACTGGCCTTCGCCAAAGACAGTAGCCCGTGCCACCACAGGACACGTTTTTCTTTCCATTCAACAATGGCCTTATCTGATAGCCCCAGCTGGCTTCCAAAATGGCACCTCCTGGCTTGGCGGACCACACAGAACACCATGATGTGTCCGCAGATCCACACATGGTGTCTCATCACAGGGTGTACTGCATCTGAAACAGATCATACAAAAACACCATCAATAAGTCAGAGGTCGCAAACATGACCCATAGACCTGAGATTTCATCGACCGATCCTCTGCATATCTCGTTGATGTACGCCCAAGGCAGCCACTGTAGATGCAGCCCCTATACAAAAGGAGTATGTGGCAAATACAACTCCGTTAAAGCATAAACAATTTAATATTCTTTCTGGAACTGAACAAAACTGGAACCTGGTGATTGGTAGCCCATCCAAATAGCATAACAAAGGGCCAGGGGTATGTCCTTTAACTTGTAGGAATTTGTCTAAAGCTCTAACAGGACAGAGCTATTTATCACTGAATGATAGTAGTTGCAGCACCTTGTCATTTTTTGCCTGGTCTGATTTGGAGGAATGGATAAAAAGGAAAATAGACTGCTCGGATAGAGTAACATCTTGAAATAACAGGGCCTTATTGGAGAAATCTTGTCTTGAAGCTACCACTAGCTCGCTTATCCTCAGCATGCCAAAAAAGGCATTTAGTGTGGCTGCATGGAAAAGCATTGCCTTATAAGAGGAAGTGGATAGAGATGGCCAAATAACACTGAGACCCTTTAAAGTATTGGGTGACAGAAGCTTGTGTGGGTCCTTAGTTATTATAGCTTCCCTGTACCATCATTCCAGTAGCTTATGTATCCTAAAATCACTTGAAGTACCATGGCTGTAGCCAAAAGGTTATAGCCAAAAGCCTGTTCTGTCTAGACAAAACTGTTAATCCTTTATCATGTAAGGACACACAAAACTGTAAGAAATGTATAACAGACACAGGGTACCGGTCAGCCAACCCTGAGCATCTTTGGACTGTCATAAATTCATTGGCCGCCCCAACACAGGTTTTCTTTGATGCAGGCGTCAATGACAATCCCAAAGCCAGAACTAATTTTCCCTGCCAATATTCCATATGTCCGTTAGCATCAGGTGTAGAGAATCTGCCACCTCTGGTGTAGAGAATCTGCCACCTCTGGAGCTAGTTGCCTGAATCGCTCCATCTGCATACAAGAAATAGAATCAGGAATCTCATTATCAATTCCAGGGAGGCTGCGAAGAGAATGTTATGCGACAAGCAATGCAATGTGAATGCACATTTTAATCTCATGACTTTATGTGATCTAGAGGTCAGTGAACTCACTACTTGTACAAACACCATGTTGTCACACCAGAGTTGGCCAACTCGCTTGTCCACAAATGTACGACAACTAAAATGGGGAACAATTGCAAGAATGTTAAGTCTAAAGTAATATCTGATTCTAATTATTGCACAGGCCACCTGTGGGCATACCATCTTTTCAAAAAGTGGACTAGAAAGCCTATTGAACCTGTATTATCAGAAAATATGTAGCTGGGCATCTAGCTTCTTAACCTCTCTCCAAATGGTTATACCACTGAACTTATCTAAGAATAGATCAAATGGTGGATAGTTTGCATCAACCTTGTCCTATGGTAAGGGTGTGAAATCCCACCAAAGGCATCACAGAGACATCTTAAGAAGGCCCTACCTGGGGCCACAACCCTAAAGTCGAAATTAAAGTGGCCAATGAGCTCTTGAAATTCCCTTAGTGTTGCCTTTCTAAGGGAAGCAAAGCAGTTGACCCTCTACCAGCATTGGTTAACCATATCTACAATTTTACCTAGGAAGGTAAACTATTGGCATGTCCCTCTGTCTTACTTTGGTGAGAAAGGAACCCCCAACTCTCCAGCTAATGTTTCAAAACACTGTAGTAATTGGAGACACTGTCCAGAGCTAGATGCCCCCATGAACAGGAAATCATCTAAATAATGTATAACCCCTTTTAAGCCCAATTTGGTCTTAAACACCCATTTCAAAAATGTGCTAAACATTTGAAAATTTGAACAAGACATTCAGCACCCCATAGGAAGTGTCAGATCCATATAAAATGTACCACCAAAACTAAAACCTAACCAATCAAATTTGCCTGGGTGAACTGGCAACAGGAGAAAAGCTGAATATCACATTTTGCCAACTCTGCTTTCAATCCGTATTTGTTGACTTCCCTCATGGAAGTGCCAAAGAGATATATTTAACAGTAGCCAATTGGTGTGGAATGGCATCCTTAACACAGTCTCTCTTGGTAAAAGAAAGATGATGTCAAAGCTGGAATTTCCCCAGTGTCTTCTTAGGGACTATCCCAATGGAGAGACCCACAGGTCTGGAACAGGAGGTTCCTGGAAGAGTCCAATCAACCTATCTTCGGAACTTCCTTGATTATCATTTATATGCCAGGTCTCCCATTTGCCTAACTAATTTTAAGTTAGGAGCCAGAAAGGGGGACGAAATATCACAAAAAGGGGATCTTCAAACCATAAGTAAAACCTTTTAACAAGAACAATGCAGCCTCTCTGATGGGATAATGTTTCAGCCAGATAGAGAAGGTATCAGCATCTAATGAGCTAGGTCCCTTTTGTAGCAGGGGTGGCAGGGCCACCTACCTTTCTCGTATCTTGGTCCTTATGTCCCATTTGTCCCCTTATCAGGGTGCAGTTATTAAAGGATTCATTCCCTCCACACAATGAGCATTCATGCTTAAACCTACAGGGCTTTCGGTTACAGACACCCTGTGAGCCAAACTCCCAGCATAACAGTTTTTGTTGTTGGCTTGTTGGTCCTGAACCATGAAAGGAAGACAAAATAGGCGTTTTCTGGACCAGATGTCCACTATGCAAGCGCTCACCTTGTGTAGGCCTAGCAGAAGGGGAAGATGGCACCCCTGTAGCCATGGAAGTCCCAGGTATGGGGTTAGGCTGTGATACAGCCTGCAACTGGCCTGGACCCCGTGGTCAAGTGACCAGTGATGAAAGAAACTGTTGCTCAAGTTCCTCACCTGGTGAAATGTCTGAAACATTACCATCCACTGTAGTTCGCTCACCCTCTGGAAGCCTCCTGACACATTGACTGCGAAGAACCCTCATCTTGGGCTTGTAACTGCTCAAGGGGAGTAAGACGAGAGCAAACTTTGTTAAATAATCTCTTTTGTTCCAACATCACAGCTGACATATGCCCAGAAGATGCATTTGGAACATATTCCACCCTCTCAGATTCCAAAGCCTGCAACCTGGATAGCACTGAATCCCAATGAATATCTTTATCACTATCATCCTCTTTGGGGGCAGGGCCCTTCTCCCTCTATTCCTTTCTTTGGAGCTATTAGCAATTACTTTAACTGAGTAAATGATAGTTCCTATTATAAGGATGTGCTCCAAAAAACAAAGGCCATACTGAACAGAACAAACTTGAATTGCATAATATATCACCCATCCCAACATTAATGAATGTGTATGTTTGTGTCACCAGCCATCCTTGTATTTAACGGTGGACTCCCCTCCAAATATCATCCATACTGGACCCAGCTTAGCATAAAAATTAATTTGAAAATGGCTGATTAACACTTGACATGTGGAACTGGGGTCCCCTGAAATTGTATGACACCCCTTGTAGAAGCACAGACATCCTCTCAATAAGGCTGACAATGTGAGAATAATAAATGGCTGGGGAAATAATAATAATAATAAAAAATGGCTGCCACACTGATCAGTAATGGAGGGTAGCCAGCACAGAATGCTGTTATAAAGGGAATTAAGCACCAGCTGCCCTTGCGTTTATTTGCAGACTCCCTCTCAAAAAACGTCCAGGCCAACCTGGCTTAGCATGAAAATTTTATTCCAAAATGACTGATTACAGATTGTTATGGCAATCTGGGGCCCTCTATAGTTGTTTGACCTCCCAACTGAGCCAGAGACCTCCCCAAACAAGTCTGGGAATGCAGTTATATAAATTGGCTGCCAATACAAAATGGCTGCTGAGCCTCAACCAAATCAGCAAGGGAGGGTAGCCAGCACTGAATGCTGTTATAGAATGAATGAATTAAACACCAGCTTAGCATGAAAACTTTTATTCCCAAATGACTGATTAGAGATTGTTATGCCAAGCTAGGGCCCCTGGAGATGCATAGCACCCTCACTGAGCCACAGGCCTCCCCAGAAGAAGGCTGCAAATGCAGCTATAGAAAATGGCTGCCAATAGAAAATGGCTGCCACACTTCTCAGCAGCAAGGGAGGCAGCCAGCACTGAATGAAACACCAGCTGCTCTTGTGTTTATGGGCACACTCCCCTACAAAAACCATCTGGGCAAACCCAGCTTAGCATTAACTGTTTTAGCCTAAAATAAGACTCAGAGGTGGCATTGCCACTTCTTTCCTCTGAAATATAGCCTGCAGCACTGGCAGCCTCCCACCCAAATACTAACCAGGGCAGACACTGCTTAGCTCCCAACATCAGACAGGATCTGAGTCCTTTAAGGTATCAGTGGAATAGGTCTGATTGAGGATTGTTATGTAAAGTTGGGGCCCTCTGCAGTGGAAGGACCCTCCTCACTGAGCCACAGGCCTTCTTCCCACAACAAGGCTGCAAGGCAGCTATATGAAATGGCTGCCAATGCAAAATGGCTGCCAAGCCTCAAACCAAATGGCTACTGAAATTATTAACAGGGGGAGGAAGGTAGCAGGCACAGAACTTGAAGGGGATATTCTCTTCCTCCCCCAGAAGCCCAACTGAGGGCTGCTGTGAAGAAGGACCCAAGCCCCCTTCCCAGCCCCATCACTTAGCCTCCAGAGATCTCTTGTCCTGCCAAGGGCTTCCCACAATCAGGCCAGCTGGCTTCCTGCTGGCTTATCCTGAATCAAGCCGGCTTTCAGGCCCCTCTTCTCCAAGGCTGGCCAAAGGAGTGCTGGGCAGGAACAGGCATCTCAGGCCTCCTTCCTGCTCCAGCGTTTGAAGCCAAGTGAGAGGAGTTTGGGCAGGGAAGCCCCAAGCAAGCTAAACCCCGCCCCCTCCTCTCCCAACAGCCAGCAGAGCATGCTGTTTTCCTTTAACATGCTGGTCTCTAATGAGAGGCCAGCAAAATCTCCTCCCCAGCCCAAATGGTCGGGGAGAAGCAGTGTGTGCACATACCCAACTCTCTTCCATGCCAGAATTCTCTGAATGTGCCAGCCACAGATGCAGGTGAAACATCAGGAATAAACTCTTCTAGAATATGGGCACCTACCCCGAAAAGCCCACAAAAAACTATGTTCCTGTACTGTTGGCATGAATATGTCAAACAGTATAAACTTGAAGAGGTAATGGAGATGTGGGATTTCTCCTCAGATGAAACCAGGCTAATTTTAACAACCACAAAACGTGAAAGGCAATCTATGCCTTCCAACAGTTGCAGGAAGCATGACAAGTAGTCAGAAATGGTGAGAGTTATAGTCCACCAATGTCATGAGCAATCATAACTTCCCCACCCTTGCTTAGCCCATTTTCTGGGAGAAGGCAACCCAGCATATCTCAGGAATTTTTGGAATCCAGATCTCATCAGCCCCAGTCAGCCCAGCCATGGATCAAAGATGATGAGAATTGTAATGTATCAGCATTTATGGGGAACTGGGTTGCATAGCGATGTCTTTTGGGATAGACCGGGATGGAGAACTTGGAGCCCTCCAGATGCCAAACTACAAAACTCAGTTTCATAGCTAATTGCTGACTGAGGTTGATGGCAAATGCAATCCAGTAACATTTGGAGGGGCAAAGTCTCTCCATTCCTGGATAGGCCTTATCCAGATTCTCTCTGCAAATACTTTAAAAATCCATTAACAAGTTTACTTTCATTGTTTTCCTCCAGCCTCCATTCCAGTGTAATGAACTAAAAACATTGCCTGTCATCACTATTAACTCACATTGTTATAACTCATTTTGTATACACAATGCACAGGCCGGGCATAGCATTATCTGCACTTAACTTGGGGAAAATGTTACCTTTTGAAGCAGAAAGGTTGACATGATGCATTATATTAAAAATAATATCACCAGTAATTCTAGCAATATGTGTGCTATATATTGCAAGCACCATGGATACCACATGCAGTATATTGGGGAAATGATTTGTCTTTGTATGTACTTCAGGAGTCACAATTCAGCCATCACAGCAAAGATGTTCCAGCAATCTCTGGCCAGACATTTCAGTTGATATGACCTCAACCTTGCAGTAATTTCAAACAGAGGGGAAAAGACTATATGATTATGCGACACTGGAATCAGAAAAAAAGAATATTTTCTTTTAACTATAAAGGAGGGAGTAGAGAGAAGGTTTTAAATTATTTAAGGTATCATTGTAGGTTTTAAGCATTCTTGTAAAAATGTGTGTGCATGTTAAAACCATTGGGTTAGAGAATAAAAGGGTCAGAATAGAAATTATTCAAATCCTGATCAGCCATAAATCTGTCTGGGTAACCTGGGTCTAGCCATTCTGTGCCCAATCTACCTTGCAGTACTAATATGAGAGGAAGAAGAGAAAGAGTTATGTAGACCCTTTAAATTAATGAGCAGCAAAGGGGGATAGAAATGCATTTAAACATTATGGGGTGTCAGCGTTGTATACCATATTGAATTTTTGTATATGCAATTGGCCCTCCATATCCACGGATTCTTTATCCATGGATTCAACCATCCATGGCTTGTAAAGACTGAAAATATATATAAATTCCAAAAAGCAAGGCTTGGTTTTGCCATTTGATATAAGAGACATCATTTTACTGTACCAATGTATTTAAAGGGAATTGAGGATCCATGGATTTTGGTATCCTTGTAACCAAACCTCAGTGGATACCAAGGACATACTGTATTCTATACTATATTAGTATATATTGTACATTATGTGCAATATACTATAGTAAATTTACTATAGTATAGTATATCTTATATTATTTAACACATATATTATAAACTATATTTTATTTACTAAAGTATACAATATACTATAGTAAATGTTGTATACGGCAGTTTTATGTATTATATTGCATTTTAATTTGTAAGCCACTTTGTATTCAGTTTTTGGGGGGAACAAAAAATGTCTTCATCTGCCAACAAAAGGACAGCAATGAGGGATCCAAGATAAAGGCTTCTGGAACAAAAAATGTCTTCATCTACTAGCAAAAGGACTGCAAAGAGGGATCCAAGTTAGGCCTCCCTGACAAAGAAGTTCCAGAGTCTGGGAGCAACCATAAAGAAGGCCCTCTCAACTGTTTCCTGTAAGCATGTGTGTGAGGACTGGTAGGATTAGGTGAAGCATCTATCTAAAAACCATAGTGCTCAGGCAGGCTGATAGGAAAAGACAGAGAGCTCATTTGCAACTCTCCTTCAGGGAAGAAGGTTCCTTGGACCATTCTTGTGTCATGACACAGCCAAGGGATTCTCTAAAGTCATATAAATGCATTGTCTCCCATGTACATGTGGAAAGGATAGTGCTGTACAGATTGAAGTCTTAATGTTTCCAGGCTAATTTGAGATAACCATTACTCCCCCACCCAGCCCAGTCAAATTTAACACTCTAGTGATATAACATTAGGATGAGGGTCTAATTTATAGTCTGGCAAAGAGAATATCTTCCAGCTATGGATTCTTTGAGACGCTTTTGATGAATAATCTCCACCTAGTGATACTTCACATCTTTCACCAGTGACAAGGCACAACCAATCCATTTTATGCCTTTTAGAATGTTTAGGAAGGTTGCAAACAAGAAAAGGTAGTGGAGAAGAAGAAAGACGCTGCTTCCTTTCAAGGTTCCCCCCTCCCATGCACACACTCAACCTGTTTCAAAGGAGAGAAACTATAAACAAAGTTCTTTCATAGCTTTCATATTTAGCATTGTGAGATGAAAGTCTCCTCCACAGCTCACATGGGAAGAAATGAGATAGGGAAGGAGAAGGTCAAAGCTGCATAAACATATTGTTGTCCCTGTTTAACTGAAGGAAAAATATAACACATTTATGAATTTAAACAGAATAAATTATATGCTAAGGAAGAGGTTGCTATTTAGGGCAAGGTTAACCTTTCCTTTCAGGGGAGTTGGGGGGTGAGGTCTGTTTTTTGCTTCTTTCTTAAAACAAGGCCAGTCATTGCCAAAGCAAATTTGCAGCCTCCTGTAGCATTCCCTCCACTAGAAAATGAAAAAGAAGACTGAAAGATTATGCAACTCTGTCCTGAATCGTAAAGAGGCCAGACAGAAAGAAATAGTCTTTTTGTTGGAAATGCAAAAATGCTTAACACTTAACAAATTGAAGAAGGGTTTTGTTTTTGTTTTTTCATTTTTGAAGGGAGCAGCATGCAATTTTTGCAGATTTCCTCCTGCTGTAGAGTCAGTTTTTGAAGACTTTGCATTTTTGGAATTATTCCACATAAATTTTTCATGCATGTTTGTGAACAGAACACAGCATTTTCTGCATGGGAAAATATTACTGTAGAAAAATATTATTTTCTATGCAGAAAATGCTGTGTCCTGTACAGAAAATGCTGTACTCTGTATGAAAAAAGTATGAATTTTGTATAGAATAAATCCTGACCTGTGAAGATTCTCATCAGCCCTCCTCAGGGCTTCCCAAAACTGAAGAAACATATTTTCGACCACATTTCAAATATCTTCAAACATTATTTCCATCGCCAAGCAGCAGTGATAGGGTTTAGCAGTTTACATGGCTCAGAGTCGCATGTCTTATCCACCTGTCCTAACTCCTCAGAGGAATACACTTAGAGATCTATCCACCTCTTGTCTTCCTGCCTGCTTATTTCCCACTTCTGCTAAAAGTGAAACTAGCTTAGTTCTATGTCAGCTAAGCACCCTTAAAAAGCTTTTCAATCTTCAACAGAGTCCTTATAATAAAGCTTTTCTTTCTTTCTTTAGCCATTGGTGTCTTTGTTCTTTAATCAGAATTGCTAGCCACTGTAAACATGCACTCTCCATCATTTTCTGCCTTGATTGGCAAGGACTTATAATTGCTTACACTCTCAGGATTTCCATTGCCTTTTTTCCTTTTAGAAAAAGGATCCTGCTGGCCAATAAGGGTGGAAGGTGCCAGTCTTCTGATCACTCATCTTGAATTTCATACATTGCCTATTTCTAAACTTGATATTAAGTAATTCCCAGAAGGAAAAATCCAATCTCTTTGCACTTGGCTTTGACAGTGCCTGTATGTATTTTATGTATATTTTATACAGAATGGTCAGATGTTTAAAAATGCAATTGAATCCCACTTATTTATTTATTTATTTTCCCTGCATTCAGTCCCCAACTGATGTGACATAGCAAAATTGAAATGAAGTTTAACTTTATCCTACAGCTGGCAGTGCAAACCAAACACTTTATTTCATAGTATGTACTTAGTGGATTTATTCCAAATATTTCACTTGTAAGTGGAATGTAATGTATTAGGAGCATTCTCAAAGGAGGAAAGATACCGACAATATTTCTAATAGGATCTAGGGGCTTTCAAAGGACTGAATATTAGTTTGTCGACTATCTACAGCGCACACATAGCAATTTCATACCATTGTAAAGATGGGATTGTAGTTTGGTGAAGTAATTAGAATTATCAGGTAGAATAGCATCATTCATTCCCTTGAACCACAGCACTAGAACACTCTAGCAGACAATGATAAGTAACTTAAAAAGCTACAAATCCCAGGATTCCATAGGCTTGTGCCATGACAATTAACATGGAAGCACATCAATGCAACAGTGAGGAATTCATGTGAGGAATTCTTAGATATGAAATGAAAATGCAATTGCCTGATGTAGGGAAGTAACCTGGTGCTCTAATCAAGGTTTTGTTCAGACAAAATAAATTTCTTCAGTCAAAGAAAGGAGTAGAAGGGAAATTTGCAAAATATGCAAATCATCTCAAAGAGGTGGGGAAATCAGTTAGTTTTGTTTCTCCCATATTTGCATTAAAAACTCCCTTTCTCTTCCTCAAAAGATTTTTAAAGTTTGGCAATCCCAAATTAACTCATTCATATATATTTTTTGCAACCAAAATAATAGGCTTCCTAAATCCATGAGGTACCTTAGCTCATGGAAAGGTGGCCTAGCAATTCCACATCTGCAAACTTATTTCCATGTTTTTCAATTATTATGAAATACGCAGTTATTGAGAAGAGATAAGGCTGTTAAGTGGATATCCTTAGAGACTGGAGATCCACATACTCTGAGATGGAATTGATATTTTCAGAAAACCGAACTGGAGTTGGTCTGCATACCCAAAATCCCATTTTACCCAATTCCCTCCTGCTATGGTTAAAATTCCTTGCCCCACAGCCTTCTCCCATCCAACTATTTAACTTACACCCAAAATTCCATTTTTCAGATAAATCTGATCAATTTAGGTTATGATAAAGAAAAGGGATTAGCAGAATGTGTGATTTATTCTGTAATGGTGAACCTAAGACATGAGAGATGTTACTTTTTAATCTGGCACTGGGAGAACCTCCATGGTTCCAACTGTATCAAGTGTTGGCTTTCCTTCAACATATAGTTCAAAGGGAGAAATGTATTAAGATCCCCAACCATCTTTGAACTTCTGTAATGTGAATTTACCTCTTCAGAAAGGGGTGGCAGATAGGCTTCATCAATGGTTGATTGAAGAAAATTTTGGAAGTAGGCAACATTATAAAAGGAGCTGGAAACTGGAATTTAATATACAAATCACAGCCCGACCACGGTCAAATATTTCGACCCTTTAAATTTAAATATAACCTACTTAAAAATGCTCTCTAAACGTCATTTATAAATTGTATCTTACTCCCATAAAAATAACAAAATTTTCTAGGAACTCTTCTTCATTATGCTGAAGGGAGTTTGCCCAAACAGGGTCTTATTTCCACATGTGGATGTCTTGTGAGAAAACCTGGAATTTTAGGGAAGCTGTAATTAATATCAAAGAAGAAATTACACAACAGCAAAAGACTTCTTCCCCTGCTCTCTTGTTACTATCTGTTTTTATTGATGAAAACAAGCATTTGAAACACAAACAATTAATTGGACTTTTTTTTTGCACTGACAAGAATTGAAATTGCCCAGAATTTAAAGACAGGAAATGTTACAATGGAACATTAGTGGACTAGACTGTGGAATGAGATGGTGATCGAGAAAATTTCTGATTCATTACATGAGAGTAATTCTCCTTGTTTTTCATTTGATGAAAAATTGTCTTTATTTTGACAATACATCAGTGGAATGATGGCTCCATGTCCTCCATCTATACAACATCTCAATTTTTTAGTCAGATACTTTGATAAATGAATAACTCTAACTCTATTAACTCTAATATCTGTTATTTTCTCTTTGTAATAGTATCTGGTTGCTGGCTTCAGGTTTAACCTTGTAATCACATTTTCAAACTGAATTTTGTAGTTTTTGTTATCATAATTTGATGACTCGAATGTTATTGTTATGTATTTTGTAATTTAAAAAAAACCAAATAAAAAAACCCTCAAAGTCCTTTTACTCCCAATTTTGAAAGAATCTATGAACTTAAGCAAATTCTTCAAAAACGATCTCAGAAGCAAAATTATCCCCATTTTGCACTGGCTGAATTTAAAAGTGTACAGATTTTGCAGTATGGAGAAGACTGACTGCTGTATATATGTTAAATGCTATAATGATGATGTGTGAAAGGACCCTAGGATAGAGGAAAGGGCATTTAAGGAGACTTTGCTTGTAACACGTAAGGAAGGAAAAGAGTTATCTAAATTAAGATGTGAGTGGGATGCACTCTGATAATGAATTTATATAAATGGAAGTTCAGTATGATTTTTAGGAAAAGTTTATGTGTATGTGTTTGTTTAGTATGAAAGAGGGTACTTAAAAAATCAGACCTTGGAGGATTTGTGATTAATCCAGACTGATTTTGATGATATTATTTCAGATTGTTCCATCATGTATTTGTTGTAATAATATGCCACTTATAATTACAGTTTGAATTGCTAAGTATGTTTGTGTGGGTGGGTGATTGGGTGCATGAATGACCCACACACAGGGGGAAGGATTCCTCTATAATATTTCCCATCCTCAAATGCTGTATCAGTAGTGACTGTTGGCTCATGTTACTGAGGCACTCCAGGTTTTGCATAGGTTTCTGGGAGCTAACCAAGGTTCTGAATCTATTATGACAATATTATTCAGTATTTGTGAATCACTATTTTGAATCCTGGATTAATACCTGGACTGGACTGACTGCCCCACTGACATGAAAGCCAACAGCAACAAGTTGATATATAGGACTCACTCAATATTCAATCTGCTTCCATCAACAATCCAAACTGGAGTGGTTTCCTGATACATACCTCATGGGTCCGCTGATTTAAAAACTTGGCCAACCCTTTCAAGATATTTAGCATTTTTGCACCAAAATGATAGCTTAGTGAATGGTGTGTTACATATACATGACAAGGCCCACGAACAGCTTGTCAAGATGGAACATTTTTCCCTTATCAGCAGGTTCCACCTCTGTGTAAAATGATATGAAATGTTTCCATATAATATTTTCCATTTCTCTCAACAGGAAGCAAGGAATGGGGGGGGGGGGAAGAAACTAGAAACTCGCTTAATCTCTGCAATATCTTTAAGAAGCTGATAGGAAACCATTTTTTTCTGTCATTTTCAATTTGGGTTGCTGGTGAAGCAACCCCATTGTGAGGCTGACTTTTTAAAAAGTACTAGAAAGAAAGCACTGCAGGCAATTTTGTTGAAATTCCAAAATATGATAACACCTTGGATTCATGACACTGAGGACAGTAGCAAACAAAATAATGCTACCAGTGGGGTGTGTTTATATGAACAACATAAAAAGACTGTATGGCAAATTACACTACAGAGTAAAGATCATTAGCTAGTTATCTATGAGCTGAATTTGGCCATGTCTCACTTTGTGGCATTCAGAGGCTCACAAAGAAGACAGCAGCATGTGCTGACAGTCACAGCAAGGCTCTTAAAAACCTCTCTGGCAAACAGTTAAGTCACAGTAGGCAAGATCAGGTGAGGTAGATATAATCCAGGCAAAATAAACAGATGAAGACCTGATAGGAAACCTCAAGACAGAAGAAAACAGTTGGTTGCTTGGTTCTATAGTGTGAATCATTTGTGAGGTCAGGAAAGAAGAGACTTTGACAGATTCTCCTCCTCAGACTCATATGTTGATGAGAGGGCCTATGTTCTCTGGCCATGTGGGCCCTCATGAGGAACCAGCTGTCTTGCCATTACAGAATTAGATTGTACCTGATCCTCCTCAGAGTCCTGTGAGCTAGTATGGTATAGTAAACAGGTTGCTCAGTCATGAAACATCCATTCACTCAAAGATATAACTTCATTCCATCTCTCAGTCCTCTAGAAGTTATATCTTTGAGTGGATGGATGTTTCATTCCTGGGTGGTGGGAGAAAAGCAATAGGTGTTTATTGAAGCAGAGATTGAATCAAGTAAATGAATGAATGAATGGATGAATTGATAAATTAATAAAATCTAAAATATTATCTGAAAAAGGTAAAGGCTTCCACATTTCCCGACAAACTGAAGAGTCAAAGCTTTGGCCGATGTCCAGGACTGGAAACTTATGATAAGATGGGCCCACTTCCTAGGCCTCATGAAGGCTACAATAGCACTACAGAAATAATCCAGTTTGACCCCACTTTAACTGTCATGGCTTCATGTTATGGAATTCAGGGAACCATCGTTTTGTGTGCCATTTAGCCTCTTCTGTCAGAGAGCTCTGGTGTCACAACAAACTACAATTCCCAGTATCCCATAGCACTTAGTCATAACAGTAAAAGTCAAACTGGATTATTTCTGCAGTGTGGATGCATCAGAAGATCAACTGAATTATCTTAATGAATATAATTCAAAATATGTCCTAACTTGGGTTTGTCAAAGAGCGATTAAGGTTCACAAGAGAACAAGTGTTTTCTACAATGTGGTACAGAGCTTTAGAAGTTGTAGCCAGTGAGTCACTACCCAGCATCTTTACAAGACTCAGATACTGGTGTAAAATCCCCTACACAGAAACACAAATTGTCCCTATATGTAAGAAACAACCGTAGTGAGCAGTTAGAATTAACACGGGCTTGGTGTTTTTATATGAATGGTATACTGTGATTGATGCTGAATTTGCCATGCTTAATGACATCACCAGAGACTGTCCCTTATAACATCAGCCTTGTAACATCATCAAGTCCTGCCCGTTTTGATATCACAAAGCCTAAGTCTCAGGTTTGGCACTGAAATTTCAGGGCCTGGGATAGCTCTGATCTGGCAAACCTAGTCCTGATACTCATGGGGACAAAAAGCAATACTAGCAATCACTGGGAGTGCAAGTACTGTAGAGAGGTAGGGACAGGTGATAATTTCAGATCATTTTTAAACGAGAGCTTGCCAACTTTTACCAGTTTCACTCAGACAGAATGCCCATTCCCTTCATATTACAAACATCTGACAGTGATAGAAACCAAACTGACAGATTCATCCATCTAGATCTAGGCTTCAGTGTGTTTATGTCTTAAAAGTATAGCATTGAAACCCCATGCACTAGCCATTGTGAGCAATCAAGGATAGCCCAAGATATTTTTCTGCCCAAGGAAGAGCAGCAAATGGTAACTCCAAGTCCAAGCGCATAGTATCCTAGGCCAGTCCAAGTTTGTTAAATTCTCACAATTCTGTCTCTCCATAAAAAAATCATAATGAATTTTTAAAAACTAATTATAAAACATTTAATAACTATATTGTTGCCTTTTCATGGCACACCCCAGATCTGCTTCCTGAGGAAACTGTCCTGCTTGGCTTAATAATGCAATAGGGACACAATTCTTCACTAGATTTCTCCTTGAAAGAAACAACAAATAATTTTTGCAATTTCTGCTGCAAGAACCTCTTTCAAATGCAGTTTTTGAAGCCCATTTGCAAGTCAGGAATTATTCTGAGCAGAATTTACATATGCATTTTCTCTTCAGAAAGTGCTATTTTCTGTGCATATAGATTTTGCCCAGAATAAATCCCTATGTATGAAGATTCTCATCTGACCGGGATTCTTCTCATCAGGGTTTCTCAACATTCAAAAATATATATTTAAAACCATTTATCAGATATTTATAAATATTCTTTCCATTCCAATAACATAGCCAGATCTGTTAGAGTTGTCTGAGGGTAATTTTTGTACAAAACAAATATTTCTGTGCAACTGTTTCTTCTTTCATATTGCAATGCATGACTGCATGTATCACATCACTGCATGTATAAAAAGGCACAGGAATAGCCCTAAGGTGATGACATCATGAACCATTCTTTTTTCAAAAACAACAACAGAAATATATACATGTACCCTACCAGGGGCATAGTTAAGATGGATAAGGGCATTGCCCAAACCAAATAAGAATTCTGGCTCAAAATGAAATTTTCCTTGAGTGCCCATATTTCTACAATTCCAAAGAGTTAGGGAGTGAAAATTGCTCACATCTGCCACTCTTCTATGTATTCTGCTTACATTCCCCTATTAAGTTTGTCTGCCCCTTTTCTTTGGATGTCTAACTCTGGCAAGGGACAGACCACCTGAAAAGGGCGGCCTGCCAGTGGCCTAATTTCCTCCAGAATGAAGCCGCATGGAGCCGCCAAACCATGCAGCTTCCCTACAGAGGAAAAAGAACCCAGATAAACTTGCACCACAGGGATGATGTAACAAGTGCACCACTGGCACTGGTGCACTCGTTATGTAAGCGTCATGCAGCGACATGCGGATGCCATGCAGCACTTACGTAACAATGGCGGTGCCCGTGTACCATTGTTATGGCGCTGTGCCTTGTTAGGGTTAGGGACCGTGCGGTTCTTACGCACAGTCCCTAAACCTAATTTCAGCACCAGCACGGTGCTTCATGCCCATTTGTATCAGGCCTATATTTCTATATGCTCAATTGAAGCCTTAAGTTACTGCAATGCTAGAATTTGGGGATCAAAGAAAATTTCACAGGCAGGCAGAACTCTTATTTTAGAGGGCAATACCCTTATTTTGCCCCCAAATCCTTAGCTATATCCCTGCAACCCCACTAATGAAACACAGAGAAAATACAGGAGAATATTGATTGAGGGATGATGTAATACATGTGCCCTTTAAAACAACATTAACTAAATGGAGCAGCTGCAGACAAAACTCCTAATAAGGACGAAAGTATGCAAAATTGCTAGAGTTACTTTGAGGCCTTCAGTGAAAACTGATGTCTTTTCTCTCCTTTTCTTATTGCATGTTGAGGTGGAAGAAGGATGTTTTCTTTTCATGCAGTGTGTGTGAGAGAAGAACTGGTCCTATCCCAAAGGGATCTTCTTAGTTGCAATCCCCTTTGCCTACTCAATTGATTACATGCTTATTGCCAGAGACAAAAGAAGAGCCTTCCCTTCAGTCCAGCTGCCATGGTCCAGGACTCAAAGGAAGAGAAAGGAGGCCCCACTCCATCAGGCCTAGCCAGAGAAAGTAAAAAGGCCCTCCCTCCAGTCCATCTGCCATCATCTGGCCTCAGACGGAGAGAAAGGCAGGCCTAGTTTCATCAGGACTAGAACAGAAAAAGAAGAGTCCTCTCTCCAGTCCATCTGCTATGGTCCAGTCCTTGGAGGGAAAGAAAGGAGGCCCAACTCAATCAGGCCTAGCCAGAGAAAGTAAAAGGTCCCTCTCTCCAGTCCATCTTCATCATTCAGCATCAGAGGGAGAGAAAGGCAAGCCCAGCTCTATCAGGCCTAGCCAGAGGAAGAAGAAGGGCCCTCTCTGCAGTCCATCTGCCATGGTCCAGCCCTCAGAGGGAGAGAAGAACTGCTGGACTTGATCCCCTTCCTCACTGCCACTCCCTTCTCCTTTTGTGTCATGCCTTTTTAAATTCTAAATCTGCCCTATCCTCTGTGAACTACTCTGTTATCCTTTGCTGCCATAGACAACACTGTTAGGTCACTAGTGTGAAGTCCAGTTCAGCTCCAAGTCCAGATTGTGTCTGTTGGTAAAAAGGAACAGGGGAGTCTGTTGCTTTGTCAACTAAATCTCTTCAGCTGACACTAACACCACAAAACAGACTTAGTAGCCCTACTGAACAGGTATGTTGGGAGGAGGCAGAATTGTGCCTGCATTATGGGAATATCTTAATGTCCCTAACATTTTGCTCCTCTGGACAACTGCCAACATGCCTATGGAATTACGCCAGCTCTTCACTGAAGATCTCTAAATGCCCAAACTGGTTGTCATTTGATTCTGCTTTTTACTTACCCTCAGATAAATTCTCTGAGCTGACTTTTAAATGTATTCAGAATACAACCAAAACTATATTTGTGGGGGAGACCTTTTGTGATAGATGCATGACCTTGGAAGTGCAGGTCTTCACATAACAAGGTAATATTTGAATTCAGCTGAGCTGGCATATTAGAAAGTTGACAGAAAGATCCAAGAGGTTTATTTTTAATCACTATAGAAACGTAAAGAAAAATGCTTTCTGTCAGACAGAAACTTCTGCATTTGTTGCTGGCAACCTAAAGGGCAATAAATCTAGAGACCTGCTAAAATGGTCCAGTTAGACTAAAGCTGGACCAGAAACATGGGGGGAGGGGAGAAGGACATACTAAGGGGGAAAAACATAAATTATATATTGGAAATGATATCATGCTGGTAGGAAATCAACACTTTCAGAATAATAATCCTGAATTCAGATTGTTGCCAATTATCAATTTAATGAGTTCAGAATCTATTCATATTTAAGATTGTGTTGCACTATCTGCAAACAAAAACAAAATGCAAATTTTTGGAATGACTTCTCACCCAGTGCATAAACATTTGCTACTTTGACCTTCATTTACCTCCTTTAGTACCTTCAGATTCTCAAGAAATGGGGCTTTGTAGGAAGTTATTTCCTTAAGTTAACAAATACAAACAAAAATCCATCAGTGATACCTTTATTGGCCAACTGAAATGTACATTATGTTTGTTGGAAGCTTCAAAGCTCCTTGGCTTCTTTGTCAGGCCAAATGTTACAAACCAAACAGGAGTGGAATTAAAAAAAAAATAAAACAAAACAACTGGAGATGTTAATCAGATGCCTGTAGGTTATTTCAGTCCATAGTAAAGATGTTATGATGGGGAGGATAACTTTTGCAGGCAGGCTCCTTCTCCTTCTGGAGAAGCAATAGGGAGATTTTCAAAGTCTCAGAAATTTAAAGTCCATTTGCATCTTAACATGGACTCCTCTTTTGCAATCTCCATTCCGGTGAGGTCACAGGCCTCTTTGTAGGCAGAGAACAATGGATTCCTCAAGAAGCCTCCATGTTTTTACATCACGAACATTTTGGTAATGTACAGGTACAACATACGAATTCAGTCCTAATTTAAGAAGAAGAAAAAATTGTTTTACCTTGGTTGAGGTCCCAGTCCACAGGCTACTCTTCGCGGTTCCCCTGTTGCAGCTACAATGCAGTAACTCACATGAAGAATCTCAAAGGTGCTACAAAATCTCTATACATATTAATTCTACAAATGAACATGACTATGGACTCTTTCTAATGGGAGGCTCTACCATGAGTAAATCACCATGAAATCATCATGATTGGGGTTCACACCTCCATGTGCTTCTCATGTCAGTAAATCGTCATGGAGACATCAGGCTAGCTTCTGCCATTGGTAAAGCATCCTTGAGATCTTCCAATATTGCCAAATGACAGCTCCATGATGATTTACGAATGGGAGAAGTGAGCCATGATGTCTCCTTCATGGAAGACTGATGGGAGAAGTACGTGAAGGTGTGAACCCTGATCACACTTCTTTCACGATTTCTGATAATTTCATAGCAATTTACTCAAGGTAGAGCCTCCTGTGAGAAAGAGTCAATATCTGTGTTAGTCTGTAGTCTGTAGTATTACTCAGTAGAATTAATATGTATATAGATTTTGTAGCAATGTTGGGACTAACTGAATATTTTTTTCTGTGCTCCTGCAAAATCACAACAGTGCTTATCACTTCCAAACATACACAGAAATGAATTTACTGGGTTGGGTATCTGTCTACCACCAGTTAGAAGAAATCCTCAGACACAACAGTTCATTGTGTCTCTAAATAACAAACTGAAATATCCCTGTTTATTTCCTCTTTTCCTGTTTAATACAGAATCCTGCCCCAACTTTTTGTTTTTGTCAAGTGGTAAAAGGTTTTCCATATTTTTTGAAATATTAAACTAGCATCTGGTTTGGTTTTACATTAGCATTTCATGCAGCTGATGGTAATACAATTTTCATTCACAACAAAAGAATTTCTGATTGTTATTCTGATGAAAGTTGAAGCTTAGACTCCAAGTTCTCTTCATGCTATGAATTTGCATGATCTTTCTTTTATTGAGGGGATAAAAAAAAATCTAACCTTCATGTATCTGCGATATACATCCATCCCCAAAATTTATCCTCTTTGGAGTGCTTCCATTTCAATGGCACTAGTTAATCTTTGATGTTCAGCACCTCCTGCTTACCATACTATAACATTTCTATGTACAAATATGCAAAATGCTTTTATATCTTGAGAGGACACATTGCACCTAATGTTAAGTGCTCTTGATGAGATGATATGCATTGACTTTCCATTCACAGGCTTAAAATATTCAAGAAAAAGAATGGCATAAGAAAGAAATGGACTGGAGCACAGCTTTGGCACAGCTTCTGGCCTCTTAAGATGTATGTGTCATTTAAACAGCTTACCTCCAAAGTGACCTGAAGCAGCTTTATTTTGGCCTGTCTGTACAGGCCCTATAGTGGTAATGAAGATGTTAGTAGAGTGTGTGTGTGTGCGTACGCATGCATGTGCACTTCATGCAGTTTTTGATCACTTTATGCAGGTTTCATTATTTAGCAAGTTGTATTAAACTGTGAATCCCCATTTTTATATCCTGCCATTCTTATTTTCTCCCCAATCTTATTTCTGCCAACTGCAACAAATTTTAAAATCTCAAATTCTTTCATTTATCAAGAAATACCCAAGGATTCAAAGCCAGACTTTTGAGAGTTAAGCATTAAAAGCCATCGATGGAGAAATCAAACCATTCTTATTTCTCCCACCTTCAACAATTTTAAAATCTCAAGTTCTTTCATCTATAAAGAAATTTGGATGTTTTGCAAAAAAATTTAAGTGACTGAAATTTAATTCTTTCTTCTCTGTCAGAAACTGTGCCACCCAAACTAGGTCTGAGTGCATTATAAATAGCTACAACCTAATTTCTACATTTAATACAGGGACAACCTCCAAGAAAATGCCATAGCTGTACAGCCTGTGCATAACAATTTGTTTCCTTCCTTCTTATTTTGTGGATGGCTGCATCAAAAAAATATAGGGCTCATGTATTTTAACCATTGTAAGTTTCATCAGAACACAAGTGGCCAGTGACTCCACTGCTGGGGGTGAATGCTAATCCACACTCGGTTTTATAGGAGTAGGGTTTCCATTTGTTTCGGAAAACCTGGAAAATCCTGGAGTGAAGGGACTAAAAATGTCCCAGCTGGCTGAGGCCAGTTGAAGCATTAAATTCAGGATTTCTCCTTCATCACAGGTTAATGGGGAGGTAAAATATGGCAGTAGCAATGAAGCAAGAAACCATGTAAGAAGACTGGCACTAGCAGGAGTTTCATCCCATCCTGAAGGCTCTCCTTGCTACTACAAAGGCATAGCATTGCCAACTTATTCTTCCATTCCCCTCCACACTTCCCCTGACAGGCCTAGAAGATGGGAAAGGAACGGAGGCAAGCAGAAATGGACTTGTGTAGTGATTGTGTCAGTGGCTTGAGCAGCATGGTGGGATTTAGCTTCCAAACAGCCTTGAGAGGATAAAGGAGTCCCTTTTTCTTCACACCAGTTAGGCAGATAAGGAATTAATAGAGAGCTCTTAGCTTGGTAGTGGAGCCTTGCCTTATGCGGGGATCCGTCCAAGACCCCCCCCCTCCACGTAAGGCAAATACCACGTAAGCTCAAACCCCATTCAATACAATGTAGCTCGTGCTTGCGACAGTGCGGTGCATGCACGCCATTCAGTAGATTGCAGCGTGGCTTCCACATAAATCAGAAGCCACATATGGCACACATCCATATGGAGTGGGCGTGTTGTACTTGGAACATAATGGTAAAAAAGTGCAATGATTAATTTTTTGAATTTGCATATTCAGAACACAAATTAATAATATACATAATTATTAAAATTTGCATAACATGAACATTATATCCCCAGATATGAAGGACTTAAATATTGCAACCTGAAACCACTCTGGGGTTTATGGGAGTTGTCCAAAGTACTGAATCTATCTGGGCAATGAGTTTCAGTATTTGAAGTTCATGTTGTGTGCCTTCAAGCTAGTTCTGACTTATGGTGACCCTATCACAAGGTTTTTTTGGGGTTTTTTGGCAAAATTTGTTCAGAGGAGGTTTGACTTTGTCTGAGAGAGTGTGACTTGCCTATGGGCAGTAGGTTTATATTGCAGTGTGGAATCGAACCCTAGTTTCCAAAATTGTACACACTCAAATCCTCAACTCTTGCAATTCAAGAACATATTCCACTGAAAAGTGCCATCTCCCTGGGATGATAGTGAGGGTTCTGTGGGTAATTTTATTATTTTTTTTATAAATTTTTATTGAGAATTCACATATTAGAACATAACAATACAACACTAAACACATGTAAGATAATAACAATAGTCATAATAATAAGTTTGATTTTAACTATATATAATAACGAACCTCTATATCCTATATAACACTTCTATTTGTGTTATTACAGGATAAACAAATCAAACACACTATCAATTAAACTAAACAAACACATTTAACACTAACACATTTGGTACTAACATTTAACTAAAACAAAATAACATTTATCTAAAACTAACCTCAAGTATTAACATTCAACCAAGACAACTGTGGGTAATTTTATTATAATTTGTTTCTTTTTTTTTAAGTTTTGGGGGGAAATAACAGGGGGGAAAAGACCCTGGAAAAGCTCCCATAAAAACAGTTGTGGATTCTCTGTACCATATCAGTGAACCTACTGGGTGCCTCTGCAGCAGGAGTGTTTCCACATGGCACAATTATAGCAATTTCGTAGAGCTTTCTCTGCTATGGTTTGACCCAACAGAAATATATATCTACTGTGTTGAAGTCCTCAGAATTCTTTGATCTGTCTACTCTCCTGATCTACAGTCAGTATGTTTATTGAATAGCCCGAGAGCCATTTCAAAATACACAAAACATAGTAATACAAGCAATGACACACACATCTATATAAAATGTTAATATAGTGCACTAAGTACAATATACCACAAGACAATATAGATACGTATGAATAACCTAAACATGCACAGCTTATATACAGACTATACAAATCTAAATAAAAATATACAATATGTACTGAAAGATATACAAATAAACAGGTAAGAATAAAAATGTTAAAATAGTCAAACAGTAATGTGTAAGATAATTACCATGGGAAGTAAAATAGAAGTAAAATGGGAGGTAGGAATAACATTAAACATCCGTCATCATATGTCAAATCTCTTCATCACGCTTAAAGTTAACACCAATCATCCCCACATATCTAGATCTCAACAGTGATGCTTTATGAAGGAACTGAGCTGTGGCAATAAATATTTTTGAATCTTGTCCACTCATAAAGTATGCTATTCTGATGTGAGTATCCCAGAATATTGTTCGTTTAATATAGGGATCAAGGTATTGATCCCTTTCCTGTTGGTAACAGATTATATCTAAACAAAATATGTGCTAGATCCTCAATTTCATGGTCACCACAAATACAAGTTCGCTCATTATAAGGGATACCCTGGAATTGCCCTTGTCTTACCATGGTATCAAGTAGGTGAAACCTAGCTCGGGTGAATGCCTCTCTGAGATGTTTTGGGATCTGTATTTTCAGGTAAATTGGCATTTGAAAGAACCATTTGTATCGGCTCAACCATTTTAAATTGCCTACCCTGCTAAGGATGGCTATATCTTCTAGGGGCCGCAATATCCAAGATTCTTTGTTTTGCACCCTTTCTTGCTTGATCTTTTGCTGTGCAGGCTACTGGGAGGCCACAGCTCTTTATAAAATTTATCAGTTGTATAGACCATGAAGATTGCAGATGAGAGTGCAACTGTTCTAATAGGCATAATCTAGGGAGTCTGTCTGGCTCCATTTCATTAATTTTGCACCAATAATTAAACACTCTGACTTTAGCTTGTGAGTGGATAGAGTAAATTTCTAATTCGGCTTTAACAGCAGCTGCTGAGGTCCTTTTATCTACTCTCAGAATGCTTCTCAAATGTTGAGACTGGTCTAGTTCTACTACTGCGGTGGAATTTAGACCCCATACTTCCACTGCATATAAAAGCATAGGTGTAACCTTGGCTTTGTATACATTAATTATTGGGGCTGAGGAGCCTGGGTACTTGTCAACTTTTAGTTTAAGAATGAGATTCATGTGAGCTGTTGCTCTGAGTGAGCTTCTTTGGTGATGGCATGACCAGGATCCATTCTCATTGAATGTTACACCGAGGTAAGAAAAAGGACTTTACTTGTTCTGTTGACTCACCCTCTAGTTGCCATTTATGTCTCTACTGTCTTTTATCAAATACCATTATGTTTGACTTAGATTTATTAATGCTTAGAGAGTTATTCTGGCAATAACAGCTAAGTCTTCTTAACAGCCTTTGTATACCAACTTACAAATATGATAACATTATCCTATCATCAGCATAGAGCAAGATGTTACAGGAAGTATGTAGAACATGGGCCATATGGAGTGCTGAGTCCTTCAATTGCCCTGGTAGGTCATTTATATACAAATTAAATAAATCTACAGTATTAAAGCTCTCTGGCAGAGAATTCTAAATATATTGCCAAGTGAGAAAATCCAAGATTCCATAGGACAGGAAATTGCAATTAAAGTGATACCACAGTGCTATAATTTTAGTGTGAATAAACCCCAGAAGAAGTTTGTATGATAAACTCTAAAAGTTACAGGAGTCCTATCGATTTTTTTATCCACAGATTCAAGCATCCACAATTTGAATATATATATATATATATATATATATATATATGTATTCCAAAAAACAAACCGTGATTTTGTCATTTTATATAAGAGGCACCATTTTACTATGCCGTTTTATTTAACGGGACTGTATTGACAGAAGGTTGGGCACACAAAATCTCCCCTCCCCACTGCAAAAAAATCTGACTCTGTCACAAACATGGCGGTCCAAATTTCTGGTGGCGCAGTGGTTAAATGCCTTTACTGCAGCCATTCACTCAAAACCACAAGGTTGCGAGTTCAAGACCAGCAAAAGGGCCCAAGCTCGACTCAGGCTTGCATCCTTCCGAGGTCGCTAAAATGAGTACCCAGACTGTTGGGGGCAAATTAGCTTACTTGCTAATTAGCTTACTTGCTGTTCACCGCTATAATCTTTGGAATAGCGGTATATAAATAAAACAAATTATTATTATTATTATTAAAATAAATTTTATTGATTTTAAAAACACGAACATTACACGAACCAATACACAATAAAACATATAACCACATATATCAGAAGCTTTACATACCAATGCATATACATCTAGCATTAATAAAACATAAAAACTTCCTGCTATCACAGTCCAACCTGTTTACTACCTCATTCTTAGGAAATTGTTAAGTCTTCAAATGTATTTTCCTTGTTCTTAGTTTCGGTTCCTTATATCAAGATATCATCAATTTTTATTTAATTCTCATTTTGCTGAGCAGGGAGATCCAATTAGTTTCACCTAGCCACTATAAGGCTCTTTAATATCTGAAAAGTAAAATAATAGGTTGACCAATGTAAAAATTAAATCATACTCCTCCTTCTTTGTCTGTACCGTTTATCTTGTTATCTTTACATCTATAACTTATCAACTCTTCTACCATACAACTATTCGTTTCTTTCATTTTTATTTCTTTACCATTCTTTTAATATGCTTGTTGCCTGCTTTGCCAAATTGTTTTCTATATATTCAAATACCTGTTTCCACTTCTGCAAAAAATTAGCCATTTTTTCATTTCTCAATTTTCTTGACAGTTTGTCTAACTCTATTATTTCCTGCAATTTCAATATCCATTCTTCCACTTTTGGAACAATTTTACTTTTCCAAGCTTTTGCATAAACCATTCTTGCAACACATATCATATAGAATAACACACAACCATATTTCTTTTCCAATTCATCATTAAGCATATTTAACAAATAAATTTCAGGTTTATTCTCTAAGTTCATATTTAATATTTTGTTAATTGTTTTACAAATGGTTCTCCAGAATCCTTTTGCTTTTTTGCACCCCCACCAAATGTGAAATAATGTCCCTCTCTTTTTCCCACACTTCCAGCATTTGCTATCATGTTTTCCATAAATTTTACACAATTTCACAGGCGTGAGATATCATCTATAATACAATTTATAACAATTTTCTTTTATATCTTGGCACAGGGTATATTACATTCTTTTAGTCCAAGATCTTTCCCATTGCTCCAGGTTCCATGGTCTCCCAATATCTTGTGCCCATGCAATCATATTTGTTTTCACTAATTTGCTTTCAGTGTAGTATTTAAAAAGGCATCTATATAACGCTGATATTGTTGCCCCTTTTTTTGCCCAGATAATTTCCTCCAAATCTGATTTTTTATTTGTTACCCCCTGTTTTTAAGGTCTTTTTAAACTGTTCATTTAGTTGAAAATACATAAACCAGTTGTTTATCTTCCCCTCTTTCTTTAGTTCCTCTAGTGATTTCATTTCCCATGTTGCTTGCTTTAGAGGTTTCAACAGATCTATATATTTCAGCCATTTTTCATTTTTTAATGGATCAGTTTTTAAGAGTGCCTCATGGGGAGAACACCATATTGGAATTTTATTACAAATCAGCTTCTTGTATTTCATCCAGATTCTATAAATGGCTTTTCTAATAAGATGGTTTCTAAAATCCTTATTTGCCTTAACTTTATCGTAACACAAGAAAGCATGCCACCCAAATCTTAAGTTTGAACCTTCCAGCTTCAACAAGGGGTTGTTTTTCAACTCTAGCCAATCTTTTAGCCAGATCATTCCACTAGCCTCATAGTATAGATTTAGATTTGGAAGTGCGAAACCTCCTCTGTCTACTGAGTCCTGCAAATATTTTAATCTTATGCATGGTTTCTTCCCTTCCCACACAAAAGAATTTATATCTTTCTGCCATTTAGAGAAAACCGAATCGTTTTGGAAAATTGGAATACACTGGAAAAGAAATAATAATAATTATTTTTTTATCCACAGATTCAAGCATCTACAACTTGAAATATATATATATATTCCAAAAAACAAACCGTGATTTTGTCATTTTATATAAGAGGCACCATTTTACTATGCCATTTTATTTAATGGGACTTGAGCCTCTGTGGATTTTGGTATCCATGGGAATTCCTGGAACCAAACCCCAGTAGATACCAATTTTATTTATTTGTTTGTTT
The DNA here is from genome assembly GCA_023333645.1 of Sceloporus occidentalis. Lineage (NCBI taxonomy): Eukaryota > Metazoa > Chordata > Lepidosauria > Squamata > Phrynosomatidae > Sceloporus > Sceloporus occidentalis. Next base: position 112,890,243 of record JALMGF010000002.1, on the reverse strand, counting down.
GTTTGTTTATTATATCAATCTGTATCCTGCTTTTCTCCCAAAATTGGGACCCAAAATGGCTTAGTCTAAAAACATAGAATTAAAAACTTACAAAAGTGACAGTTAAATGGAATTAAACTATGCAATTTTAAAACAGAACATTTGTTTAAAAATAGAATACAATTAAAAAGATAAAAGCACTTAAAAACCATACACATTAAAATAACACACCACCTCCAGGACATCCTTTAAAAGCTTAATGTTTTAAATGCCTATCTAAACAAAAAGGCCTTAGCCTGCTGGTGAAAGAACAAAAAAGAGGAGTCCATTCTGGTTTCCCTGGAAAGGGAATTCCAGAGTCTAGGAGCAGCCACTGAGAAGGCCTTCTCTCATGTCTTCACCAACCATGCTTGCGATGGAGGTGGGACTGAGGAAAGAGCTTCTCCTGAAGATCTCATAGTACAGGCTGGTTCTTACAGGGAGAAACAGTCTGCCAAATAGCCTGGACCTGAGCCATATAGGGCTTTATAGGTCATATCCACCATTTTAAATTGTGCCCAGAAACAAACTGACAACCGGTTGAGCTGTTTCAACAGGGGCATTGTGTGGTCACTATAACTTGCCCCTGTTAACAATATGGCTGCAACTCTTTGGACCAGCTGATGTTTCTGAACACTCTTCAAAGGCAATCCCCAGTAGAGTGTATTACAGCAGTCCAAATGGGATGTAACTTAGGCATGTACCACTGAGGCCAGATCTGGTGTCTCAAGGAAGGGGCACATTTAGCATACACATTTTAAATGTGGATGTCATTTCAGAAGCCTGGGCCACCAGGTTCAAACTGAGTCCAGGAGTACCTCCAAACTGCACCCTCTGGCCTGTTTGATAAGCCAATAAAGACGAGGGCCTAATACACATGTAGTGTCATGCCCAGCCTGGAGGATGGCTTGGAGGACTCAGAGGATGAGCTAGAGCCCCTGGGACCTGAACTTGTAATGGAGGAGCCAGAGCCCCTGGGGCTTGAACCTGGAATGGAGGAGCCAGAGGCTGGCCCTAGTTCTGCTGGAGCAGAGTCTATGGCCCCTCCAGAGGTTCAGCAGCCAAGTTTGCCTGGTGCCGAGGCTGTGGACATGGAGGAGGATCTGGGCAGTGTGCCTACCTTCAATGAGCGTCGAGCAGAAAGAGAGGGCCTTCGAAGATCTCGGAGGCTTTATCAGAAGCGTCTTCGTAATCAGACACAGCTGAAGGCCGGCTCCTTGCCTTCTTAAGCACCTGGAGCATGTGTGGTTCTTTGCCAGTGGATATCTGAGTCTTTTAGAGGAAAGACTCTGTCTCTGGCGCCTTTGGCTTCTTGTCTTGACTACCTGGAAACCTTGACCTTGGACTGCTTCATCGACCTGCCTATCTGTTACCCTGAACCTCGGACCGTCTGACAATTCTCTTGGTAATCCCTTTTGCTAGAACTACTGTGAATCTCCAGGACTGTGTAGCTTACACTGACTTTGCTGTGCTGGGAGGGGGTTTCTTTGTTTGAGAATTAGCTGCCTTATCAGCCCTTTGGCTGCTTTCCCGGACATGTAGTGACTCTCACTTCTCCAAGGGTCCTATCATCAGGCTGCAGAAATGGAAAAGTATCAATTAACACTGGTCAAACAGGCACCAAGGTTACATCCACTGGCACTGTGTCAACTGCAGCATCCAAGTCAGAGAGGATCTGAGTGACTTTAACTGTAAAGTGCCATACAAGTTCTTCATAGTGAGCTATTGAGTTATCTACATTTTCTATTTAAGGGTGTTTGTGCAAGAGGCCCCTGACTTCTTGGAACAGCTCTGTTGAACAGCTCTGTGCACATGCAATGCTGGCAGCAAAAAATAATTTCTTTGCCTTCTGCACTGTCATCTACTAGGCCTTCAAATAAGCTCTAGCCCATGTTCAGTGAGACTTGCTTCGAGTCTTCCACCAATGTTACTCTAATCTCCGCATAATCACTGCCAACACTCTGGAGAACCAGGGGGCTGTTTTGGCTCTGCTCCATAAGAGGGGATGCTCAGGAGCAATGGTGTCCATTGCCCTGGCCATGCCCTCACTCTAAAGATTGGCCTGACCTTCAACAGTATCACCTTCTGAGGTGACAGGAAATTTTCCATGAGCCATAAGGAATCCTTCCGGATCCATCAGCCTCCTGGGGTGGACCATTCTAATTGGTCCCCCACCCCTGCAGGGGTTCTGAGTCCCAGTGAGTCTAACCCTGACCAAATGCTGATCTGACCATGACAATGGAACTACAGAGAATGCATCCACCCCAAGATCACTATCGCTTCACTCAGCACAGAAAACATGGTCCAGAGTGTGCCCATGATTGTCATGGTGGTCAAGAAGTCTTGAGCCACTCCCGACAGGGCAATCTCAGTGTGGATGTCATAGTCACCCAACATTAATAGCTGTGGGGATTCCAACCTCAACCCCTAGACCACACTGGCTAGCTCAGGAAGGGGAATTTTGAGCAGTGAGGTGAATGGTACATGAACAGAATTAATGTACAAGGGCCCACTGTATATTGATTACCTGTTAAATGCCATCCGCCTGTACTGAGATGCATCATTGTTTTTAATAGAAACCATGTTAGCATGCAGCCTTAACAGGTGTGCCACACTAATATGTGCAGAGATTGTACATTTTAGTGAAGTAGGAGGAAACTGGGGAGAAATTTCAACTTCTAAAGAGACAGAATTGGTCAATATGGGTCACTGCCTGCTATCATTAAGAAAACTCCCTTTAAGCATCACAATCAAGGGCATTTTAGACACACTGATATACAATTCTTCACAGAAAAGGTTTAGGTAATTGTTGCCTTATTGATTTAAAGCTAGATGACATGAGACATAAGGCCAAAGAAATCCTGTTCTGAATTATGATACATTACAGAAATGGTCCTCTGAAGAATTCTTCAGTGAAACAGGATTACTTATGCTTGTTTCAGAAGGTGGACCTTCAGGTTTGTTATTCAGAATTGTTTTTAATTAATTACCCTCACTTGCATCTTGTATTACACAGATAAGGATTCCCCAGATGTGGTAGAGCAAATACTTGTTTGGATTGTTTTTATCACTCAAATTCCTTACAGTGAGCCTTACAGCTTAATTGAAACAAAGGCCAGGGTTTTTCTTGCTATGCAGAGTTGGTAATTCATCTTTTAATTAGGGATGGAAAATCAGTCTTTATGAAGTTTAATATATATATATATATATATATATATATATATATATATATATATTTCAATTTCTACTACCCAGTTTGAAAAGGCTTAGAAACCTCTGACTATCCCAACATACCTCTGTGTCCTTTATCTTTGCTATTTTCCTTTTCTCCCCATGCCCACTCTTTTTCACTAATCTTTTGTTGCTGTTGTTGCTGTTGCTGCTGCTGCTCCTGTTTTTGTTATTCTTGCTCTCTCCATCCTGGTGTTCATACAGGTGTTTGTTTGTTTGTTTGGTGTCTCATCACTATTAGCCTCCACTCTTACTATGCAGCTGTACATTCCCACTCTCTTTCTTTAGTGTTCAAAGATTTTAGGAGCCCTGAACAGGGACACATTATTTGGAAGTACCTGGAAGGTCCTTAAATAAAATTTCCCTGGGGCTGACAGAGATTTCCATGGCTTCCCTGATGGCAGTCAGGGATTGTTAAGAAAGTATGTCACCTAGTGATTGAATATGGTATGTTAGACCCTGAGAATTCTTTTATTTAATTACAGTTCTGATTCTTTGGATTCTCCCATGTATGCTGTGTGTACAAGCACAAATGTGCAGAAAGCAATTCAGTGTGGCCCTCCTCACATAATATGTTTTCAATTTTTTGAAATGCATGTTAGGCTGCACAGACACTCCATACTGGTCAGCTGTTTAATGGTTATTTGGCCATAGAGTTGGAATCAATAAGTATTTCAGAAACTCTATTCCTCCTCCACTCCAGTCAAGTAAAATGCTGCACAATTTACCTTCCAATATGCTACTGAGAGAGGATTACTCCCCTCTCTCTTCATCAGCTTTTGCTGGAAGGGATATAAATATACAACTATTTAATCTTTGAAAGTAAAAAATAATACTTTCTTGCTTTGCCACACAGAAACAAAAATTGTTATGCAGTTCTCACCTATATTCATACATCCCAAAACTTTTTGGGGAATCATGTTCTACCAGAAAAAAATATAGGCAGGAATCCTCTATCACACTGTACATTATGTGACTTTACATATACTTAGCCATGTAGGAGAAGTATTACAAAACTTTGAAGTGAATTGCAAAGATATGCAATGGAACACCACCAAAAGTATCTCAGTGTTCATTGGCACTTCCTAGCAGGTGCCCTGATACACATTAGCCCTGTTGTGCATTAGTCCCAATGCATATTGGCCATTTTATTGGCTTCTCTACATAGTAACATAACATCATCCCTTTACTGGATATGGATTTTATGGAATGGCCAAGTTCTAATTTCTGCAATTGTCAGTCCATATACAAAGATGTAAGTCCCCAACAAAAGTCTAGCAGTATATTTATTTCATTAGAATCATAGCTTTTTGCACACACAACCCTCTCACAACTATTTCAAGATAGACATATATTTATTATTCAAGATTGGGTACAATACCAGCAAGCTTGCACAGAAAAAGCTCCCCTTTCCTTTCCTTTCCTTTCCTTTCCTTCCCCTTCCCCTTCCCTTTCTTTTTTTCTTTTATTTTTCCCTTTTTGCATAAGAGAGCATTTTATGCAAAAAAGGACAAAAAAGTTATAGTCACATGAGGTTTTTGTGCAAGATTGCTGTTTTCTCAAGCAAATTCCATTAATCACGCATGCATATACAAATTCACACATTCACACACACACACACACACACACAATTGCTCTATATAAACAGTGGTTTTGCCCCCAAATGTTCCCCCCCCCCCAGCAAACCATGCCCTGGGACAGATCACCCAAAAAGGGCGGCCTGCCGGTGGCCTATTTTCCTCCGGAGGGAAGCCACAGCCGCCAAATCGTGTAGCTTCCTTCTGGAGGAAAAAGAGCCCAGGAAAAGTGGGTTCTTTTTAAGCCACAGGGGCGGGATAACAAGTGTGCCACTGATGCACTCATTATGTAAGCACCGCACAGCAACATGCGGACACCATGCAGCACTTACATAACAATGGCGGCACCTGTGTACACAGGGTGCCACCATTGTTACATTGCCCACACATTCTAGGGTTAGGGACCGTGCGGTTGCCTATATTTCATGAAAAAGAATCTACAACTGTTATGTAAGAAAAAATACAAACATATATTTCTTCACAGAATACGCACAGAGAGTCAGACAGTTTTGAATGTGTGAATATTGACTAGAAACTGTACAAAATTCTTTCCAGTATGTTACAATATTATAAAATCATTTGTTTCCCACCCAGGCAACAAATAATGGTGAAAATTTGTTCCATCCGTAAACTCTGGTATGCATACCAGTTTGGCATTGGGCATTTATCTCCCAAAAAATGAAAATTTAGTTATCATTCTCACTAAATTTTCTAGTATTAAACAGCACCATGTATGGCATCTTTTGGGACAATTTTGATTTCTTGCTGTTGTTTCTGGGGCATAGCTAGCTTTCAGACTGCTTGCAAAGCCTAGTTGTAAGATTTGATTTAGTTCCACTTTGAAAAGAAACTACAGACTGTATACACATTACAGAGACACATACTGGACGTAATAATTTCTATCTGCATTTCATTTTTGCCTGCTGTACTGTAATATTGTAGATATATATTTAAATGAAACTGAAATGTTCTCTGTTGCCTCCCTCCCGTTGACCATACCCTCTTTCTTCTACCTATTACTGCAGCTAATGAAACAGGTTTGATCCACTAAAGCTCATGTAGGAAACCTAATTTAAACTACTGATAAGTCCAACAGATGCTGTTTTATTCTTCTAGTGAATATTATGATCATCAGTAAGAGGTGAAAATACTATTTCTGTCTGAAGCCTAATAGTTACTTTGTAACTGGGGCCCACTATGGACGTCGGCCAACTCTTACTCTTTGTTACCAAGGAAGCAAGAATGAACCTCAGTGAGTCATAGCTAATCCCAGCAGTTTATATACAGGAGAGAAGGATCAAAAAAATCATCCTATAATAAGCCAATTTATGATTTTTGTGTTTACTGTGCTTTCATTGGATTCTAAAGGTGTGCAAAAGGTAATTGGGTAGAGGAAAAAAAGGGGGAGACTGAACATGTTCTAAGGAGAGGCAGTTCAGTTTCGGTGGTTTCAATTGCTCCCTGGAACAGGGACAAGAAGAACAGCAGAAGAGTCTAGGCAAAAAGACTGAGGAAAGTGAGGGGTAAGAAACCAAAAATACCAGCTGTGAGAGCTAGCGAGGAAAGGAGGAGTCCAGAGGTGACCCAAGCATCTGGACTCAGATTAGGAACAGAATGATAGCAGTTGACCTGAGGAATCAGGAAGACTTGGGAGGGGGCAACTTCATGATGCCTTTTTTGTCATGACCTGATCATCAAGTGCCTGAACAGGAGGAAGATGTAGGAAGAAGCCAGTATGCCCTTGAAGAGCATTTCTGTCTAAGATCTGGAAACACAGTGTGAGAGACAGCTGAAAAACCTCATACAAAGATATGTTTTTTCCAGTAAATTCCTGATCAGAAGGAGAATGAGTCCACATTTCTGAGACATTCTGGTTGAATTAACTAGGACATAAGTTGAAGAAGAGTAATTGTTAACTGAGTTTTAAATAGAGAAGTATATAAGAATAAGGAAATAGCTACAGCCCTCCTCCTCCTCCTCCTCCTCTTTATTTATATTCTGCCTTTCCCCCAAGACTGGGACTCAAGGCAGCCCACATATCAAAACATAATATTCGTTCATTAATTCATTAACTCATTATTTTATATGCTGCCTTTTTCTTAGAGTGGGACTCAAGGCAATTCACAGATTAAAATGGTTAAAAATTTACCAATACAATACAAAACTGTTAAAGCCATTTCACTCTAACAATATAAAATTATGTTAAAAATACAAAAGTTAAAACATAAATAAACACAGCATGCATCCCAATGAGAAGTCTCTCTGAGAGTAATTACACAGTGAAAGCCAAATTAAACAAAAATGTCTTTGCCTGCTGGCGAAAGCAAAGAGGGGCACCAACCTAGCCTCCTATGGAAGGGTATTCCAGAAGGTTTAAATATAATTAAAACATACACAAGATCATTAAAATGGAATAAACTACCAGCAACATTTTAAACCATACAGTTATTTTTTTTGATAAAAATCAGTTTTTTTCCTTTTTTTTTTTTTTAAAAAAAAGTACAATTAAAACAATAGAAACAGTTCTACGCCTTCCTAAATGTGCTTGTTTCTAAAACTTTCTGTCCTTAAAAGCTTTTTGGGGTGGGAGGTGGGGGGGATGAGGGGAAAGTCTTTGCCTGTGAAAGGAAGGACTGAAAGGAGGAGGGCATTCTAGCTTTCCAAGAAGGACTTGCAAAGCTTAGGGGCAGATGCCAAGAATTTTGTCCATGAAGGTGATGAAACTGAAAAAAGGGCAAGTAACTATTAAATTATATTGGCAATAGTAAATCCATCTAACTGAACATCCTAATGTATAGATAAAATTTATTTTACCTTTTAAAGAAATTCAAATGATGTCAGTGGAAAAATGAAATTAAATTGATGCATTTGAACTGTGGGATGAATTGTGGTTGTTGTAGAGGTTTTTTTTGTTTTTGCTTTGGAGAGGGAAATTACTGCAAGGATAATTTAAGTGTATTAAGGATGCGGTTAGAATTGAGATCACAATTTAGGTAAAATTAATGCTTGATATATTGTCAAGTATTCCCTGATCTAGTTTGAATTCCAGTATCTCTACTTGGAAGAAATCACAGGCAGGGTACAGACCGCCCATAAGAGGCTCCTCCTCGGCGCCTCTCTCTGCTGCACAGCTGCGTTGCAGCATACAAATTGCGTGGCGCACCTGCACAGCAGAAAAGGAACGCAAAAAAGCGGCTCCTTTTTGCTGCACCGCAAAGCGCCAAAGACAGCGCATATGTCGCAGCTGCGCAGCTCCATACAGAAGCTGCGCAGCTGCAACGTAACGGTTACACGCGCCATGTGTAAGGTGCTGCGTAATGGTGGCACATGCACGACATGCTAGGGTTGTGGGGCATGTGCACGCGCTGCCCCGAGGCAACCATAGCACGTTGAGGATGCGCCGCAAAGGGCCCGTCTGGAGAGGGCCACAGTTTCCCAGAATAAGGCCAACCTGCTGACAATTGGAGCACATCACTTCCACTTTATTGAACTATGGTTCAAGAAAAGAAAAAAACATGATGGGACATTACATGTATTACATTACATTGGCTGATAAAAATAAAGGAACCCAACAGCAAAAGGCAATAGATTTTAGGGACATTTTGTTTATTTGTGTTTGTCCTGGATGCTTTTTGTTTGTGTGGAGGGGAAGCACTGTATGCAGCAACTGGCTGAAATGTTGAGACATCCTTACAACTCATCAGGTGGCAACAGTGCAGAATGTCTACATTGTATAGTCCATTTGTGTATTCATGTGGATTCTACAGCAACACATGACTGTGGGAACTGAAATGTTCTGTCTTCATGTGCAAGGACTAAGGAAATGAGGTCCCATTGGTATATAGTGAACTTTTGTTATGCTTACCAGTCCCAGCTTTCACATTTGATGCACACAGAGACCAACATAAAAGGAAATATTCTAGGTTCCTCACTTGAGAAACTGTGCTTCAAACAATTCATATGTTCTGTCACCCCTGATGTTCCTACTAGTTTTCTGGCTTCATCTAAAGGCTAGAAAAGGAAATGCCTTACCTTGACTCTTGCAATTTCCACTACCTCCTGTATTTCTTTTTGTTTGCTTGCCTTTAGTCTTCATTTCAATATAAAGAGAACCAGGCACACCAGTTAAGGGTATTCTTATTTCTAGAGCTTCTATAGATTGGCATGGAACAACAGTCACACTGGATACAGGTGTTTACCTCAACACTGCAACCTGACACATGAGGAAAAGGAAGTTGGGAGGGGAAATGGTTTGACAATGGCAAATACAAAATCTCTTTTAAAAACCCAATCCAACATTTTTTCAAAGCAACATTCCCTCTGAGGAGCAAGAAGAGGTCAGTTATCTGAAGCTGTTCATAGTCTGCCCAGTGGTTGGAGCCCAGCTGGCCACTCCATGAGTAGGACTTTTGCCACAGACAGCTGTCAAATGATTTCTCACCAGTAATATTAGCACAACCAAACTGTGTAGGTGCAGCCCTTTCCAAGTCTGTACTTCAGTTCATCCCACTGGAACATGCCCAAGGGCTGATAGATTCTTGTTAATAAGAAAGTAAGGTTGCCTGTACCTTTTTGCAAAAGAAGAACTCCTGTTGATTTCTGTTCTCTAGTTTGATTAGTCTGCCCATCCGTTTGTGCTTTCCTGGCATTCATTTCCTGAAGCTTCAAGGCTCAGCTTCTTCTCATTTGTCTTTTTCTCTTTATATTTTTTTTCCTGTGGTAGCAGAGAGGGCCTTTTGATGAGCACTTTTCAGGTGACCAATAAGAAACCAAACACAGCAGTACCATGGGGAAGCATTACAGATGGCCTAATGCAGTGTTCTGACACAGATTACTGCTGAATTGATTGTACTTGCTGTTTCCAGCTTGGTGAGGAGTGTTACAGTGAAAATTGTTTGAGCTTTGGCAGGATTTTTCTTCCTTCTTTAAGAGTAAGCTTTGAGAGTTTCCTGTTCTAATTTGGCGCGTACGTGAACATTTTATTTCCCACCCAATCACACCAAGTGTTCTTTTTAACTTTAAACAGCTGCTGAAAACAACTCACAGAAAGCACCAGTTGAGAAGTTAAATAATATTTTGGAGATTGTGTAAATCCCTAGGAACATGTCTAGGAAAGCAAAATGTCTGCATGTACAACATGGGACACCCAGCTCAAAATCAAATCTCTAAATCTATTGGCCCTTTGTGCTGTATCACATGATCACAGGAGAGCAATTAAAGGAGGGGCAGAAATGACCCTTTGGCCTATTTCCATTTGCATGGGTCATGGGGCTCTGGAATTCCTTCCTTCTAGTCCACAAGGGAGTAACATGGTCATGGAATGTCACACGACCCCCTTGATGCCCCATCTATGGGCAGGACTTGCAGCAAGGGTAGGACATCCATTTAGGATGGGAGTTTTAGCTAGGGTGGGAGTGGGACACCAGTTTAGGAATTTGATGGGCAGTGCCACCTTTAAGTACTCATACTAATATCACCCTTAGAGGAAGGCAACAGCAACTCTTTCTGAACAAATTTTGCCATGAAAATCTTGTAATAGTTTGCCTTAAGGTTTTCATGAGTTGGAAATGACTTGATGGCACAAAGCAGTGCAGGGCTGGTGATCTGACTTCTTGAATGTCACTCCAATTAGAGATCTAGACCAGAAAGGAAGAAAGGATAAAGAACAAATATAGCTTGGATCCAAATCACCAAAGTGGACTCTGAATCAACCTTCAGTTCACAAGCACTCCACATTATATCTGAAATTCACATATGATCAGGATCCACATTTTCATATCTCTGTTCAATTAATATGCAACACACAGGTGCTCCTTTCTTTTCTTTTCTTTTTTCTTTTAGCTACTGAATTGCAAATAGGCATGTATACACAATCTCTTTTCCATGGTGACCCATGGCTGTGTTGTGAAAAGGATCATTGGCAAATCTTTGAATGAAATAGACTGCCCAGAAACAGAAAACTCACATACAATTCACAAACTGGGAAAGGGCAATCAGTGATTGGCATCAGTCTTCAGCAAAGAAATCTTTCCATCAGTTAAGGTGCCAAATTTTATTCCATCTGGCACTGGTAAAGGAACAGCTGTCAGTAATGGAATGTGGAAGAAAGAGAGGTTCTTTTTTTTTCTCTGTCTAGCAGGTCATTGTCATGGTAACTAGGTGATCCAAGCTACTTTTGGATCAGCACACCTACAGTAGCTATCAAATACACGTCTGTGTCAAGGTGTCTTGTATTTATACACAGCCTCAGATGCTGTGAAGTATGATGCTAAAGAAAAGTTGGTTCTCTTTTTGAAATGTTTCAAAGTTGTTGTGATGAAGATAAGGCAGAGGGTACATTTATGGGATTGATTGTGATGTGCCAAGTGATATTCCAAACACACTAGATCTGGGATTGATTTCAATGCTGTAAACAAATTGGATGCTCTTTGGAAAGCATAATGATCTGCTATATACTTTCTTCTTTTAGAAACAGTAGGTGCGGGTGAAGCTTCTAACATTTTTTTTATTTTGAAATAATATGTCATTACCTCCAGTTCCTTCCTGGCTTTGAAACTGGAGGGATATCAAAACCACAGAAATACAGATATAAAAAAAATCTACTTGCAGGACAGGAGCAGCGAAGCAGTGAACAGAAACACAACAGGACACCAACTGGAAGGAAAAGGCCACAACTTTATTGCTCACAGCTGACTGTTGGTCAGGATCTGGCATCAACCAATCGCTGTTGCTCAATGAAGTCCTGCCTGGTAATGACCAGACCCCAAGGATGACAGAGGGGCCTCTAGGCATGACCCTAGCCAGCCCCTTGTCATCAGGGAATGCTGGCAATGGATTCATCCCCACATTGATGACCACTTCTACCACCCAGCATCACTGGGTCCCAGTGAAACTCCTGATAACCAGCGCTCTGCAGCGCTGGTGGCAGCATCACCCAGATCCATGACCCATGCTGCCACCCCAAGAATTTTGACCAGCAAAACCCACAGAAGCCTCCCAGTCAGACCCTAGATTGGGAGGGTGGGAAGATCCAAGCCCAGAATGACAGCTTGGTGAGCAGCACAGGGATGAGGGCTGCTCAGCCAGCCAAAGGGAAGTGAGCCAGAAGCCCTGGCCACTGGGCACCAGCCAATGGGCAGGGCTGGCAGCCTGCCCTATAAAGCCCCACAAAATAAAAAGGCCCATCTCATCTGGTCTGGACTAATGGGCAGGAGCCAGGAACCTGCCCCTGCAGCCTGCACCAGGCAAATAGACAGAGCAAGCAGCTAAAGAGGGGGTTAAAGAATTAGAGAGCAGACCTTCTAGTATTTGAATTACAGGGAGGCAAATGGAGGCCTATCTCCCTTGGTTCCCTTGATGTTATAAAGGTATCAGAGGACTGACTGTGTTTTTTAAGAAAATTGGGACGAGCCAGGGTGTGTGTTGTACATTTTGTGAAGCCTCAAACACCTGTAATTGCAGTATGAGTGTTACATCTGACCAAAGTAATGCGGGTCTGGACAGATTTTTATTTTAGTTTGTTTTTAGTTCAGATTTCAAATATCATCGGACCATGTTATCTTCTACCCTTGAGCTATGCTTATGTTGCTACTTTATTTTTATTATATGAGTGGACAGAAAGCTATTTACCCAGGTAAACTCCTGGACTAACCTCCCTCCCCAACACATACAGAAGGCACTATTTTCCCATTTTCAGAAAAATGCCACATGGGTCCTTTCAAAAGCCATTAATGAAAAACATTGACCTACACTTTAGACTAGCTCTAACTCTTCTCCTAGTTACAGAATTGTGCAATTTTAAATATGTTTAGCTTTAATAAGGATGGATAAAAGAGGACCAGGAGCCAAAAAGTGGAGGAGATATTCTCTACAGGGAGAAGAGGATAACAGAGCTATGGGAAAGAGTCTTAAAATGACCAATCATGCAGTGAATCTAGAAGAGTGGATTGCAGGAATAGGTGGAAGAAGACAAGGCAACCAAGTCTCTACTTATATCTGACTTGCATTTAAAGAATTTGTAGTCACACTTCCAGTTTTGCCCCAAACATTGTTTCTCTCGGTTAGACTCACCCTCCAGCAGCAGCATACTGAACACAGAAGTCTCCAAAGGAGCACTCTGGTACATCTAGCTGCTTATTCCTAGGGATTTCTTTGTAGATGTCCATGCTATGCAGCAGACACAAATCAGTGTAGCCCCACTTCTTTTTCACCCTACATGTAAGATATGGATAGATCTTTTGACAGTCTCAGTCAAGTCCAAGATAGCAACCCAGAACAGCCTCCTGCAGAAATGATTTTACTGTTGTGAGGTAAAGGTGATTGCTAAAGTAGATTCAACACTTTTGAAGAGCTATTATGACAATAGCTAGCAGAAGGAAAAGAGCACCAGGTACATGCAAATATATAGTTGGCCCTCCATATCAACAGACTCTTTATTCAACTATCCATGGCTTGAAAATATTTTTAAAATGTTTCAATTCCTAAAAACAAACCTTGATTTTGCTATTTTATAGAAGGGACAGCATTTTACTGTGCCATTGTATATAATGGGACTAGAGCATCTATGGATTTTGGTATCAATGGGAGTTCCTGGAACCAAACCCCAGTGGATACCAATTTTATATATATATATATATATATATATATATATATATATATATATATATATATATTTCAATAGCAGAAAGATCATATTACCTATCCCTTATCTATGATGTAGAATTTCAGCAATGAAAAAAAAGTAACATACACGTGGACGTATCTTATGCTCTAACTATCTGTTTGCTGACCATTGTTTGCTAGGCAGGAGTTAGGCCGAGAGAAAGAATTAATATAACATGACAGTAACAAGAAATCCATCTGAGTTCAGCAAGCTTTTACTAGAACAGTGTATATTTCTTCAATTAGAAGAGATCAGTCAGTGTAACAACAATTTTCTCAGCAGCAATTGTAGTGATTTTATCTGAACTGCTTCAGATAACTATATATTTTTCTTTTATGTCATCTTTTTAGCAATGTTAAACATGCACATGTCTGTTTTAAAGGAACAAGAACACCTAAAGATCTGTTTATTCATTGCAATATAAGAGAGAGAAAATATCAGTATAGATAAAACTACTGCTATGGGTTGAACAATGCACTGTGTTGGATTCTTGAGTAATGTCTGAAGCTTAAGCTGCTCACAGTTTCTATTCAAGTAATAGGGACAAAATGTTTATTAGGGGAAATGTCTGAGTATGTAAGAATTAGCAATGTATTTCTAGATGTAAACTTGCCTTAGTGACAAAGGATGCCGGAAGACAAGTAGAGGCCATAAAACATTTTAAGAATTCACCAGAATTCCCAAGCTCCATATTTGGGACAAAAGGAACCTGATGTGTGCGTGTGTGTGCGTGTGCGTGTGTGTGTGTGTAGGAGATGACAAAACTGATGTGATTTTCCCATTCTTATCCCTATCCCAGTGATGTTGTACAGAAATGCTGAGATGTGGATGAGGATCTATATGGTTTCTTCCTATATTGAAAAGGATCATATCAGCACCATAATGTTGGGTGGATAACCAGATAATGGCAGAGAAAATAGTGATGATACTTAGTGTTCATCTACACCTACAAGAATACTTTGAGCTGTTCCCAGAGTGTACTGACCCAGAACTGCCCTGGATTCCTCCTTTACCACCTCACTCCAGAGTGACACCAGGTAGACATCTATACACATGCCCAACCCTAGTTCCTGGTGTCAGTGCTGCTAGTGCAAGTCACTCCCTCTGAGATCAGTAACAAATAACCCAGTCTTAATCACATAGTTGGGTGCCTCATTGTGACCTCACATGAAGCAACTTGTGCCCTTGTTCCCAGATGGCACAGTGGGACAGGTATGTAAACAGCTGTCCAGTGTCATTAGAAAGTGCTTTGTACTTTTCACCAGCATCCAAAGCAAAAGGTGAGGCTTTTTTTTACACCTGTTTAACCAGGGGTAGGGCAGATTCAGTGAAGAACTGGCCTTCCTTTGTGAAGACAGTCCACATTTGAACTGGAACTTTGGCACTGGTTTCAGTAGACAGAGCTTGGTGAGGATGGGGGGGGGGGGGAGTGGTATAATTGACCCTTGTACATGCCCTTAGATCCACACAGTTATTTAAAGAAGGCCACTGTGGACAGACACTGGTAGATTGGACTGTTCAGAGCAGCCAGTCGGAGTCAGGCAGGCAAAAAGGTGGTGACCTGCCTGATGAGTGGCTATAAAAAGGAGGAGGAGGAGCTGTTAAGAGGGGATGAGTGTGTCAAGCCTGCTGAGGCAGGATGGTGTTTTAGAAATGACAAGAGTGCAGTTGGGAATAAGGGTTTAGCCTTGAGGAGGCATCAGATTCTCATATAGGGAGGGGGAATTTTAGAAGGACAGAATAAGTCCTGTGAAATCAGTTGAAATTGATAAGTTTTTTGAGCAGTGGAGAGCCAGTGGAAGTAAAGTTCAGATCCACATTATTCTGTAGAATTGTAATTCATGAATAAAGTTAGAGATTCATAGGATTTATACTCCTACTGAATAAGGAAAGAACTGAAACACAGTTGAAGAATAACTGAAGTCCTTGAGTGAAATGAAACAACGTCAATTTGTAACCAGTTTGAAGTAATATACACTTTGTAACCATAAGCTTTGAGAACCAACTACCAAAAGAGATACCATCATGAGTTATTCCTGTAAATAAAAGCTATTTCCTTTTTGTTCACAAAGTAGTAGCCTAAAATGATTTTGGTTTAACATCAAAACACACTACCAAGAATAGTAACAACACTTAATAAAAAAGTCAGTGGGAGGACCAAGTATTAGAGGGATAGTTCTGAGGTAAAAGAAGTCTCAAAATATTTATCATAAGACAGGAGAAGAATCCTGTGTAACCCTGTGATGGTAACATAATTTGGTACCAGTCGGTGGGATCTGAAAGACCCAGTGTAGTAGAATCCAAGAGACCCAATATGTGAGGATCTGAAAGATCTGGTGTGAGAGATCTAAGAAATCCAGCCACAAAAAGAGGATGGGGGGAAAGTGGTATAACTGACTCTTCTACATGCTCTTAAATCCACACAGTTATTTAAACAAGACCACAATCAGATAGGTATATTCCTGAACATGGAGTTCCCAGCTCCCAAAATATTTCCAGACCTCATTCAACATGAAAGCAGCTTCTATGGACCATGGGAGACATTGTAGTTTTGTTGGGGAAATTGTAGTTAGCAAGAAATCCACATACTGAGTTGGCTATGAAATGTTATTCAGCCTCCAGCCACCCCTTCGACAGCCAGGTTGGGGCCACAGCAACCACACACAGCCTTGATCTAGCCTTTCCAGTGCGTGAAAAGGAGCTACAAAAAGTTCCTGGAAAGGATGTGATAGCTGCGGCGTTGCAGCTTTAGAGCGTTCCTTCAGGCCTGCATCATGCGGATGCAGTGCCAGATGAGTGCCATGATGCCATGTGGATGGTGCAGTGCGCGACATCATGCCACCCTGGAGGCAGAGCCAGGGTGTGCATCATATGGATATCAATTTTTCCCCCAACCCAGCCTTTAAGGCCGGTCTGCACAAGGGCCCAATTTGCTAAACTCAGCAAGAATTGAGACATAAAACTACTCATTGGCTAATTTTTACAATCACACCATATTTAAAAGACAAAAGGGAAGCTGATTAAATATTCCTCATTATAAATTATTAACCAGTTGGTGTAAAAATTCTTAACTCAAACATCTGCTGTCATTACCATTTCACTATGAAACCCAGGGACAAACAACCCTTAGAATCCTCAACAGCTAAAAAAGAAAATTATAAATTTATCTAGTGTCACTTCCCAACATACAATTTTGTTGTTGTTATGTTCCTTCTAGTCATTTCTGACTTTTGGTGACTCTAAGGTGACGCTATCGTATGGTTTTAGAATATGTTAAGAGTGGTGTTGCCTTTGCCTTTCTTTGAAGCTGAAAGATTGTGACATACCCAAGGTCACCAAATGGGTTTCTATGGTCAACCAGGGATTTAAGCCCTGGTCTCCCAATGTCCTAGTCCAACGCTCAGACCATTACACCATTCTGATGAGCTAAATCCTACTTGCAAAAGGACTCAGAGAGCTTATGATACACTTTTCATGGTAAATGAAGAACAAAATTCAGCCACCAAAAAAAGAAGTTGTAACTAATTGATCTACACAGCAAAAATAGTCTGTTCAAGTTATATTGTTTTTAACTAAAAATAATAAGAGTACCTAATGGCCCATACTGAGAGGCCAAAATAAAGCTGCTTCGGGTCACTTTGGAGGTATGCTGTTTAAATGACACACGCATCTTAAGAGGCCAGAAGCTGTGCCAAAGTTGTGTCCCAGTCCTTAGGACTGGAGCGTGGCTTTGGTATGGCTTCCGGACTCTTAGGATGCATGCATCATTTAAACAGCATACCTCCAAAGTGACCCGAAGCAGCTTTATTTTGGCCTGCCTGTACGGGGCTTATATCTACTAAAATACTCCAGTTAAATTCAGTAGGGCTTCTTCTAAAGAAAGTGACCATGGAATTACAGCCATAGCCTGTTATTTTTCATGTCAACATGGGTCCTTTTGTGAAAAGTTGGGAATGCACTTCTGGATAGGAAAATTTTTCCATTTCCACCCTATGATGTTCAGTTATATACTCAAAATCTTAGCTCAATATTTTGGTCCTTCCTAGATTATCTTTTTACATGTGGAAGAACTGCCGTGTAACTTAATTGTGTCATGGACATTTCTTCCACTATTGAAAAAAAAGTCAATGAGCATGTAATGGAAAAAATTATATATTGGGGATAATGGCTATGGTGTCAAATACTTTTTCCTTGACCTTTCTTCAAATCACCTTGCTTTACTCTGGTCTGAATGTGAATGTGTATTCAAGGGCCACTTCACACATTAATATTTTACTTGAACTAGTAAATTTTTCATTCTGTAAACAGGTAATTGCAAAAAAAAAAAAAAAAAAGACTTATATCAATCTAATATTCTTGTCCAGAAAACATGATGGTTGTAGTTTCCTTTTGAGTATATACTGTGTAGCAAATCCATGTTTGCACCTATATAATATGGGGGGGGGGGGGGGGGACCAAAATATTCACTAGTTTGTGCTTCAAAGTAATAGAAATAAGAGTATGAATACTACCAATGGCCTTCACGTTTAGGCCTATGCAGAATAAAAGCAACGCCATACTGCAGCTAGAGAATCCATCTTCTTTTATATTGTTTGAAGATGTACCTACCCTAGGGGAGATCTTCTAGTTAATTCTTGGATCCCTGTTGAGAAGATGGAATGGCAGCCTTGGCAATTACATTAACACCCTGCTGTCCATCCCTGCTCTGAACAGGTCTGATTAACATGGTGTTTAAATGCCAGAGGCATCCAACTAGCCCATCAACTCAAAAGTTCCTGACTGTGATAGCACCAGTGGAGCTCTAAACACTTCAGGTTGTAGGCAAAATGCCCTTGTACAGACAGGAGCATTTCTCCCGGAACCTTCCATTTCTTTAATTGGATATTTGGCTTCAAAGATTAGGGAAGAATTTTATCCAGAGGCAACCACCACATGATATTTAAGATAATCCATGTTCCTCTTTAGAAGAAATAACACCTCAGCTATAGTTTTTAAAAAAAAAAAAGAGCAGGGGATTTGAAGGCTGTGTTCTTCAATAAATAGCTGGTAAGAAAAAAAAGTTTTCCTTGCTGGCTTCATTGGCTATGCAAATCTGAAGATGAGTATTGATGATTTGTTGTGTGTTTATGCCCCTTCAAGGTACGTGTTGACTTGTGGTGATCTCATGAATTTCATAGGGTTTTCTTAGACAAGAAATAATCAGAGGTGGTTTTGCCAGTTCCTTCCTCTCAAATAGGCTAGAGCACCTCGTATTTTTTGGCAGTCTCCCATCTAAGTTAAATAAGGGATGTGTTAAGTTACAATAAGCCCTTTTTTTTTATATCAATCAAATTGCTTTTTGGCTTGTCTCAAAATTCTTTGTAGTAGCAAGGAATATTTAAATGAGGGTAGGGCAACATCATGCAGATGTCTGTGTCTTCCCACCCACTTCCACATTAACAACTCTCTATTTCTTCTTCCTCTGCTAGAAAATTTGGGGGGGGGGGTTGTTGGTGTTTGTTTCTTCTTTTGCTAGTACTGGTTTCTTCCACCTTTCTAAATTCAGGCTGTTTCTATTGACACAGCTTTCATTTTCATTCATTTTTAAAATTCTGTCTAGACAGGATTATCATAACTCTCTGTGTATTGGTCTTTGTAAATATCATTGCTTCTTTCCATTATTAATCCTGCTGCCCATCTTACTTTTCAATGTCCATATATCTGACTATCTTGTTCCTTTGAAAACTTATTTCTTTCCACGGTTGCTACATCTGTATTGTTTTGGTTCATACTTTTACACATCCATTTTCCTGACCTAGCTTCTTATTATGCCATTGGTTTTTCAGGCAACTTCTTTCTCTCTAAACCATGTTTTTCTTTTTCTTTTTTACTTTTGTGTCTCCATTCCTTTTTTTCTCTGTCTGTGCCCTTGTCTTCAGAATGTTATGACAGTGAAAATATGATTTGCTTAGTCTCCCTGATGTTTTCTTTAAAGAACCATCTTCTTTTAACCTGAGCACAGTGCTATTGTTGTTTTTGTCTGTATATTTGTCTTTTGAATGTTAATGTTTGAAAGTGTAGAAACAGATGCTTTCAAATCCCCTTTTAAATGATTTGTCCATGATTTTTTACTTCCTGAGACAAAGCAGCAAAAAATGCCACATTACAGCAAGCCAGGTTTCCCTCCTGGCTAAAAGAGGTGATAGTGAGACTATTACTGAAAAAAAGAAATCCTACCTGGACTCCACTGTATTGAGAAATCCCCCCACAGATATCCTATATTCCTTTTTCTAATGCAAGGTTCTGGAGTATGTGGTGGCCTCCTATCTGCACAGGTTTCTAAATGACATGGCTTGAAATCCATTTCAATGTGGCTTCATGCCTGGTTATGGGACAGAGATTACTTTGGTTACCTTGGTTGACAACCTATGTCAGGAACTACAGAGGAAGCATGGCCCTGCTTGTTATGCTGCACTTGCCTGTGGCTTCTGATATCATTGATATCTCTCTGGGCTGCCTATAAAGAATGGGGCTTGGAGGTATTGTTTTCTAGTGATTCTCGTCTTTCTTGGAGAGACAAAGTACAAAAGTAGTGCTTGTGGGTTCCTGTTTGGGCTGTGGGGTCCCATGAGCCCCTGCTCTGACTCCCAGCAAAGTCCTTATGTGTTGCTAAAGGGGGTGAGGCAAGGTAATTCATCAGGTGGTGACAGCTATTTGGAAAGGTGGTCTCAAGGGGAATACAGCTCAGCAGGAGCAGAAGGGGAACCAAAGGATCTTCAATGGTGGCTTCTACATGCAAAGAGCCATAACAGGATAGCAGCATTTGGCTCTGTGCCCACAGAGCATCATAACAGAAACAAATGTACAAAATTAATAAACATCTTTATAAATAGGATTTAAAGACTTAGAGGGCTTAAACGTGAACATGGAAGGAAGTGAAATGGACTGATTTACCCATCTGTAATGATCAGCTGGAGTAGTCAGCTCAACTTCTTTCCATCTGCTCATGCTGCCTCACTTGCACAGCTGTCCTTCATCCATCCTGGATGGACAGTCAGACAAGTGAGAGAGTAAATGAGGTGTTGTGGTGGGGGGAGAAGCAGGGGAATCTATCACAGCTGCTTCTTGGCAGCCTTTATAAGGTCTTGTAAAGGGATTGATGAGGCCATTGTAGGCCACTGCCATGATCTCCAGCAGCCCCTCTGCATTGGATGATACCAAGGTTAGTGACACCATTGGCCATCCCTATTGAGATGAAAGGCATCAGCCACAACTGGATTCCCCCTCTGGTTACAGAGGTTCATGGTAGCAACCTGAGCTTTAAAATTTTATATTTCCTTGAATCCCACTGTGGGAGAATGGTGTGGTATTCTTTAAATAAATAAATAAATAAATAAATAAATAAATAAATAAAAAACATTTGGATTAGAATGCAAAGAGTGTCCTAGATAGCTTAAGCAATGACCATGCTAGTGGGGGTGGTCCAAATATAATATTTCCAGGTTCTGCCATTCAAGCTGATGCCACCTCTTGATCTCAGGTATGCTTAATGTCTGTGGAGGGTGGAAAGTCCAGGGACAAAGTACAAGTCCTTATAATGCTGCCAGTGCTGCTGAGGTGAGGATCAAGCCCAGCCATGCTTCCCCTGTGGCTCGCCGTTCTGAAATGACACTTTCACTTTTCCAACTTGGAGGAAATTCAGTAAAATAATAAGCCTTGGGGTACATATATTGATTCTTCAGGCTAAATCTTAATAGTTAGCAGATATCAAAGCCTTCAAAAGACTTTTAAAAAAAAACCTCCAACCAAACCAAATGGTATGTCACACTGTTCTGGGTGCTGGGTTATTAACATTTCAAATGTGGCTGTCAGGTACAGCATTGATTTTTGAAGTTTAGATGGATGTTTCATTAGAAGTAATAATACGTGATGGGAAGAATAATCATATTCTTTTGTACTAGAATGTTAAAACAGCAATAAAGAATGCAAAAATGTAGTCATTAGTAAGCTGATTCCAAGGCCTTATATGTCAGGAACTCTGTGGCTTGAACTAAATCTCTCTGCAGTTGGACTTGGCCTCTTGAACTATTCTGGGGTAAGGTGTGTTGTTATGCAGCAAAATATAGCAAAGATATTTAACTAAAGTCTGTGTGATTGGCAGACAGTATGAAATTGGCTAAATTCTTTTTCTTCCAGTGGTACACAAAACTATGGCGGGTTACACACCGCCATTAAAGTACGGAGTCAGTCCGTACTAGGGTTAGGAAGGTGCGGTGCTTCCGCACCCCCTAACCCTAGTACGGACTGAGTCCATACAAAATGGCGGCCCCCCTTCCACATGGGGGCCACCATGATGACGTCACAACCGCGCCGCCTCTATACGGGGCGGCGCAGACGTGACGTCGTCGGTCCGCACCAGGGCGCTTAGTGCGCCCTTTCCGCGGACCAGGAAGGAGCTCCGTTTTGGAGCTCCTTCCTGGTTTGCATCGCCGCTTTGCGTCGCTGGGCGCAGCCTTCAGACGGCTGCGCCCAGCAAAACAAGGGAGAAAGGGGCCAAGCGGACCCTTTCTCCTTCTCCCCGCTGCCAGGGGGTGTCCTTGGGGCTTGAAGCGTTTTGCCGCTTCCCCGCAGCCTGAAAAGTGGCGGATCGGGGCCTGAGCGGCTGCCGTTCTGGCAGCTGAGGCCACGATACACTGGGGAAAGTGTATCAGTTCTAGGTTTGGATATGACAGTGGCACCAGTATGGCCCCTGCAATGATCCTGCACAGCCAATGAGGCTAGACTATATGGGTGTGTATGTTCCTTTAAATACCCTGTCAGTTTATGGCAAGCCCATGATTTCATAGGGTTTTCTTATGCAAGGAATATGCAGAGGTGGTTTTGCCAGTTCCTTCTGTAGAGAATAGGCAGATTTAGGCCAGGCTAGCAACAGCCAATCAAGAGTCAGCTGTGATAATTTGGGGGCAGTGGTGGGGTAAAAGGCCCAGGGTGCTGTCATCCCCCCCCCCAAAAAATAGTGGTTACCCGAGAAGTGTATATCACACCTTCCTCTGAAATATGGCCTAGAGCACCTGGTATTCATTGGTATTGTCCCATTCAAGTACCAACCAGGGCTGATCCTGTTTAACTTCCAAGATTAGATGGGATCTGGTTCCTTTAGGGCATCTAGACCAGGGCTAAAGTATATGAATGAGAGCCAGTGTGGCATAGTGGTTTGATTGTTGAACTAGAACTCTGGAGACCAAGGTATGATTCCCAGTTCAACTATGAAACCCATTGGGTGATCTTGGGCAAGTCACATGCTCACAGCCTCAGGAGAAAGCAGTGGCAAACCCCCTCTGAACAAACCATGCCAAGAAAACCCTGTGAAAGTGTTTCTGTAAGTCAGAAATGACTTGCAGGCAAACAACAACAACTATAGGAAAGGGTAATTCAGGAGTTCAGAGCAAAGGTGAGAAAGTGGAGAGAAGTGATCGATCAAGATACCCACAAGAGTTTTGTTATCTAGAAGGGGTAAGAAAAAGGAAAAAGATAGAATCATAGAATCATGGAGTTGGAAGAGGCCACAAGGGCCATCCAGTCCAACCCCCTGCCATGCAGTAACTCTCAATCAAAGCAACCCTGACAGATGGCCACCCAGCCTCTGTTTAAAGACCTCCAAGGAAGGAGACTCCACCACTCTCTGATGGAGTGTGTTCCACTGTCAATCAGCCCTTATTGTCAGGAAGGTCCTCCTAATGTTTTGGTGGAATCTCTTTTCCTGTAGCTTGCATTGTTCGGGGTCCTGTTCTCTGGAGCAGCAGAAAACAAGCTAGCTCTCTCCTCAATATGATATTTCCTTCAAGTATTTAAACAGGGCTATCATATCACTTCTTAACCTTCTCTTTTTCAAGCTAAACATCCTCAGCTCCTTGACAAGAATGACCAGGAACACCATGTTACCCCCCTCCCCCAAGTAAACATAAAGGAGAAGGGGAGGATGTTGAACACTTACATCATCTGGAAACTGGATAAAGAAAAGTAGGTGAAATCTCAGTGGAAGGGCTTGGTGGCAGCAGTATTACTTCTGTTGCGCTGGAAAAAAGTGGACAAGTCTGGGCAAAACCTTTTTGGCCAAAGCACTAAAAAAATCCAGTTGATATTTTTAAAAAGTAGAGGTGTAGAATGTGTGACCTTCCATCTGTGGCTGGATTCCAAATTTCATCTGCCCTAGCCAACAATGTGAATGATCAGGGATGATGGGAGCTGTCATCCAACAACAACCACAGTATGAATGTGTGAGGAATTTTTAAAGACTTTTAATATAAATTTACCCCAGCTCCACAGAGCCCAGAAAGGATTAGAACTGGATGGATGTTTGTTTGTTTTTCTGGAATATCAACATTACCTGATAATTTCAGGTGTTTCTGTTAAAATATTGGTTCTACCTTTAAAGATCTGTATACAAGAATTATTATAATTTAAATTTGTATAGAAATAAATGTTAGTTAGTGGCAGAAACGCGTGTCAAGAAATTTATCCATTGTGGGGGAAAAAATCAAACAAAAATAAGCACTTTTTCTGGGGGGGGGGGGGGAGGAAACACTTCCCAAAAGACACTCTGTTATTGTTGTTATTATTTTAAAAAAGCAAGAGCACACATCAGGCATCAAGGTGGGAAATCAAGGAAATTCATGGATATGCACATAGCAGATATTCATGGTATTATTTGGGATGATGTAATGACTGGGCCCCCAGTCATTTGAAGATTTCTGTCAGGCAATAAAGAGTTAAACTGGGAGAGAGGTACATGCAAATGAGTAATTACATCACAGCTGATGGAAGGCCCACTTGGCCAATCAGTGAGCAGAAGTGAGAGTTTCTTCCGGAAGCTTCCAACAGAGGGATATAAAAGGCCTCTGAGATCAGTTGGAGGAGCATCTGCATTGGGGAGTATATCACTTGATGTGGGTCTTGCTTGCTGGGAAAAACTGCAGTGTTGAGGCTGTGTCAAGAAAGCATACTTCAGAAAGGTAGTTTGTGCTAGGCCAAGGCTAGTAAATACACCTCAAATCCATCCAGGCCAGAAGATTCTATCTCTGTATCAGTACTTAGGAATGTGTGAGTTAGAACGGTTAGGACTTAATTAATTTTTTTTCTGTTGGCTTGTTTGAAATGAATGTCTGATAACTATACATATCGTACCTGCAAGGTCAAAAGACCTTGTATGATTTATATTATTTTTGTTAATAGAATAAATATTTTCTTTAAAAGTATCTACTATTCCTAGACTTCTTTACATGTGCCTTAGTTTGGTTACCATTTGCTTAGTTTAGAAAGGGAAGGGAACTATAACTCCTTAACAAGTCCCAGTGTGTGTTAAGGAAAGGTTATTATAAATTCATTGGGTGGTGGCAGCATGATTCGAAGTTCTCCAAGAGTTTTATTCAACTTCGCAGGGAATATGAACCGAGAACAGGAGATTCAGGGGGAAATAAAGGATCTGCTGGGACTAAGTGCCAAGACAGGGCTGCTGTTTGGTTTGCTTGGACTACAGGGATCATCACAGATGGGCACAGATTTCTCACATCAAAGCATTTCATAATATTGCATGCTTTTGCCATCTTGCTAACTATCTCTCTGACCAAACTATGAAAGACATAGAATTGGTTGTCCCTGAATGCGTAAAGATTTTCAAAATCAGGTTAATTTACCCTTTCCTGCTTAGGTAAAACATCTAGGGGATTCTAAAAGAAACAAAACATTAGGAAAAGATCAGCAGCTGTTGCAGTGTATGTGTGTTTGTCCCATCCATACAGTGCAATGATAGCTACTGTGTGTGCTTGTTATGGAATAGTTAATAATATAGGAAGTCAGATCTCAATATAATTATGATCTCTGAGGGATTACAACAGTTCTTCTAATTGGAAAAAGGAGGATGTAGGAGACATTCTACAGAACGACTGCTGATAAGTTTCACTCAGCAGTGTACAAATATGACAGTGGCACAGAAATCTTTGCTAACGTTATCATATGTTTCCTTCTTTGGGGTTTGCAACATCTGAATGATAATTATGACCTAAATAAATCTATAAGAATTATCAATCACAAAAAGTCGCTGGAGGGGGGGAAATCAGCCTTGGAAAAATTCTTAGTCTTTTTTACTACTTACAATTTAGTGTAATTGGCAATTTCTACTATGAATTTTATTTACTGATGTCTGAGGGTTAGTGTATTTTTGTATTCTGTATGATTCATTATTTTCTATGTTACTTCTTCCTAAAAAATGGAGAGAGAGAGAGAGAGAGAAGGAGTAAATAAATTTCTCCATAGCTGATCTGATATTTTCTTCAAGATTTTTGTTTCCCAGTTCAGCAAACATAGGGGAAGTTCTCAGACATGAGCTCCCAGCCCAACTGATGTCATTCCCCCATCCCTGCTTTTTTTGCAGCAAGCCTTTGAGTGATGGTTGTTCATAATTATCCTGTATATTTTCTACTATTAGGAAAATTGGGGCAGCCATTTCAAGCAGAAGATGCTGGGAACAGGTAGCAGCAGCAGCAGTGTGGCACATGTCTACCTTCTAACTGACAAGCTACCTTACTGTTTTCAGATGCAATATTTATTTATTTAAATATTTATGTACTGCCCTATGTCTGAAGATCTCAAGGCAGCTTTTAATAAAAACAATTAAAAATATGAGTGCTAAACCTAGAGTTACACATTTGTGACTCTTTTGTATTCACAATCCCTATGTAGCCCCTACCTTAGGGAATATGTAGGAATCATGAAAGTCCCCTAATACCCACTTTCCAGAAATCAACCTGTGATCAATGGGGGTCTATTTCCCTGTCAATCAGGAAGCAGCTGGCTGACAGTCTCTCCCATCACACAAGTCTTCAGCATGAGGAGGTTGGGTTGTAGCAGGGGTCTGCTTCTGCTTGTCCCACCAGAGATTACTCACAGTAGAGTATGGGACTTTCAGTTGACTGCTTCCCAAGTGACAGGAAAACAGACTCCCATTGGTCAGAGGTTGATTCCCAGAAAATGGGGATTAGGGGGAGGATTAGAATGGGAGTCAATGCAAAACAATATAAATATGGTGCTCATGTATTCATAACTCCTCAACAAGATTCCCAGTAATAACAATAATTTTAAAAGATTAAATATATTACAGTAGGTCTTTGGTATCCACATGCTATCCACTTGGTTCCTGGACACACACACACACACACACACACACACACACACACACACACGTATACTCATACACATAGATACCAAAACCCATAGATACTCAAGTTTCATTATGTACAATGTGGTAGTAAAATGGGGTGTCTTATATAAAATGGCAAAATCAAGGTTTGCATATATATATATATATATATATATATATATATATATGCCTGTGGATGCATGCATCTATGGATTCAGAATTTGTGAAAATAGAGGGCCAACTGTATATAGTTAATCAATTGAAAATGAGACAATTTAAAACTGGGCAAAACCATTTCTGATCATAACAAGCATAAGACATGTGCAGCCCAGCTAAAATCAGTTAGGCCCAAAGGTTGTAACAAAAAGCCAAGTTTAACTTGGTGGTGAAATAATAATAATAATAATAATAAATAATTTGTTTTATTTATATACCGCTATTCCAAAGATCATAGCGGTGAACAGCAAGTAAGCTAATTAGCAGGTCAGCTAATTTGCCCCCAACAGTCTGGGTACTCATTTTAGTGACCTCGGAAAGATGCAAGCCTGAGTTGGGCTTGGGCCCTTTTGCTGGTCTTGAACTCGCAACCTTGTGGTTTTGAGTGAATGGCTGCAGTACAGGCATTTAACCACTGCGCCACCAGGGCTCCTTAATCCCAATGTTGGCACCAATTGGACTTCCCAGCAATGGGAATTCCACAACTGGGGTGCCACCACGAGCAGGAAAAGAGAAATATTGGCTGAAGGGGAAAGTGCAGTCTCTGGGCTTCTTGTAGCCCCTGAACCTCCCTTCTGTGGTCCCTGAATACTACTGACAGTACCCCATTCTCCTCTAATATGTTTTGGGATCATTTCCAGGTAGTTTTTCACACACAAACACCTTTAGCTTTAAAAGAAAAACATTTTTGGAGCTGGTTTTCAGCTGAAATAAGAAAACTGGAGGTGAGGGTTCTGGAAACAGAAAACTGAAATTTCCATATATCTGAATGTTTATTTTTCTGTTTCCAGAACCCCCACTCCCAGTTACCTTACTTCAGCTGAAAACCAGCTGGCAAAAGTGTCACTTCTGTTGTGCTGAGGCACACTGTTTTGTCCTATAGAGTGGTTGCAAGGGTGATATTTCCCCACATAGTTGCCTGCTCCTGCTTGAACTCTCCAAATGTTTTGGCCTACAATTTGCAGAATCCTCTATTATTGGGTGGGCTAGTAGAAGATGTAATCATAACATTAGGAGGGCGAAAGGTTCCCTACTACTGTAGAAAATGAAGGTATCCCATCACTGGGATGAAACTGCCATTACAGTCAATTTCTACAAATGAACTGAAGAGAGGGAGGGGGTCATTTTGCCTCAGATGTCAGAATATTTTTGTTAAGTCCTGAATTTAGAAGTATGGTTTGTTCCGTTTTACCTTGTATTTGTTGCCATTAACTATATCTCAAAATCAGATGTGATGAAATGTGATCCTCCTGCAACTCATGCCTAGGTGTATACCTTCAATACCTAAGAATGAACCTAAGATGCTAATGGATGATTATGACAAGGATGATGATGATCATGACGATGATGACAATGAACTTATATCTTGCTTTCCCTAGAACTGGGACTCAAGGTGATTTACAAATCAAAACCAGGAACAAGACAATTAAAAAACTCGCACACATTTATTCTGAAAGTGTAATTAAAAGCTAATAGCATTAAAAAAAACACTATTTAAGGCATGGTACAGACCACTTTGGGGTGGTCTGGACTCACCCCTTTCTTCTCCGGATTGAGGGCAGGTAGGATTGCCATAATTCTCTATTAAAAACGGGACAAAATGTAGGACAGAATTTAGACCAAAATATAGGACAATTGTAGGATAAAATTTAGCCCAAAATGTAGGACATTTAAGAAAAATTGAGGGCCTTAAATGTCCTGCATTTTGGGCTATTTTATCCTTCAATTGTCCTATATTTTGGTCTAAATTCTGTCCTACATTTTGTCCCAGTTTTTAGTAGAGAATTATGTCAACCCTAAGGGCAGGACATCCTCACCAGCAGCCCTGTGCCCCCAAGGACACCCCTTTTCCAGGCCAAGGAGAAGCGGCAAAATGTGCAGAAAAGGGGTATCCTTGGGGCTTCATGCCCTGGGACACCCAGACAGCCAGAGCAATGTGAGAAAGGGGCCGCCTAGCTCCTTTCTCCATGGCATTGTTCCGCGGACATTTGGTTACCGTGGGAATGATATGCACAGCAAAAAGGAGCTCCATTTCAGTGCTCCATCCCACGCCGCAGTCAGGCCGCCATAAGCAGCCTGTGGTGGCTTGGAGACGTCACACATGGGCTCGTCATTTGGACATAACGTGTGCATAACGTCATTGTCGCGTGCCCCATGTGGATGGCACCGCCCACACGAACTAGGATTAGGGAGCGTGCAGTTGCCGCCCTTTCTTTAGAAGCAGTCGGAAAGGAGTCGCATAATCTCAGAATAACCACTGAAAAGGTCTGCTCTCACATGCCCACCGCATGCACCTGTATGGGTGGAAAGAGTGAATATCTCATGGCCTATAGGAGAATATTGTCCTTCAGAAAACCTGGACTCAAACCGTGTAGTGTGTTATAGGTCAAAACAGTAGTTTGAATTGACCCTGGCAGTCTGTATCATGTATAGTGGAGTCTATTCCAGAGTTTAGGTATTCTGAGCCCACATATCTCATTCATCACACTGGAATGGTGAGAGTCATCCATTGTATTTCAAATTCTGTACAGCAAACAGCAGAAAATCATAAAATAATTAATCTTTCCTACATGAGATTTTCGGGGGGGGGGGGGAAGCACAGCTTGAGGATTTGACAATTTAAATTCTGTTTGTTTGTTGCAACATCTGCTAATACAGCACCATGTACTACATAGCTCTGTACAAGCCCCACTTGAGATGAATGTGTGCTCTCAAAACCTTCATGGATTTTGCTAGAAATGATATGGGAGACTATGCCAACAGAGGGTATCTACTGTATAATATCAACTAGCTTAACTGTGAACCTCCTAAAAGGGAATAGTTAATTTCAGATAATAGCCTTGAAGGCTAAGGAGTTATTATTGAGCAAATACTCTGAACCACCACATTTGGCGGGTGAGATCTGATGAGAAATGGAAACTGCTATCAAATTTTAATGTTATTAAAGTTTTTGGAGGTTCTCTACAAGGAGGATTTTAAAATTGCATAATATGTATATTAGATTCCCATTTTTGGAAACTCTTGCCTTCTTTGTCCTGTAGTCATTTCCCAGCTGCATTGTTGTTCTACATCAATATGATGAGAATGCTGTCAGAGTAGAGAATATGAACTCCCCAATCAAATGACTTGCACAGACAGAAACGGAAGCTAATTACCCAGTGAATCTTCCAGATTCAATATGTGGAGAAGAAACATTTTCCATAAGATTTTGTTAAATTTTAAAATGGTGCTGGAATGTCATTTTTGTGCTGGCATAGTTGTGATCCACATTCTGAATGGATAACACACCTTAGCTCTGGCTAGAATCAAGTATGACTGCATGTTCCTTCCCAGAACAATCTCTTAAAGAACCACCTCTTAAGAGTTAGCTCTTACAGCTCAAACAACACTCAAGAACAAGATCTACATAATCATCATTATTATGCACATTCCTTCTTTTGGCAAGACCCACATGTCTTTCAAGCCAGCTTTCTTGTATAGGGTTGTTCTGTCTCTAATTAGGTGTAGCTGGTCACTGATAAACTTATGGTTTTTCAGTGCCACATGAAAATCTGGCCTTTACAGTACTCATTCACTGCTGGCTAGCTGGCCATGTTTAACCAGTTTTCTCCTTTATGTCTATGGGTTTCTTTATTTTTTAAAAAAACATGGCTGCTCTAACAGTATGTTCTGTGCTATTGTTTTTATGCATTCAGATTTAGGCTGTTGCACTTTAGATTGTTCCCTTTCAGGGTTTCAATCTGCTGATAACCCCCTCTTGTCCATGAATGATATGTTTGTGGCTAAGGTAAAATTATTTTTCTGTATATAAATAGTACTTGGATAGCAGGATGTCAAGGCATGTTTCGGTGATGAAAGAGGCTTTCAGAAGTTTAGAGTGGCATGCCATGTCCCAGTCAGCCTCCTTGCTGCTTCTGGTCAGGTTGGCTTGGTCTTTCCTGGGTTCTTCAGTCTCCAGGAGTCCTTTTCTACCTAGAAAGAGGCTTGGCAGTACACTCCACACCAGAAGGCAACCCCTTCCCACCAGTGCACTGGGGAACACTTCCCTGTGAGTTGTCACCCAAAGTGATCTGCACCCCCTACACCTTCTAGTGGCACCCCTGGCTTAGTGACACACTATATCCTTTGCAATTTGCAAATAATGAGTAACAGATTCAGTCTCTGCTATCTCCAAGTAGAATAGGAAAAGACTATAATTTTAGAACCTGAAGAGGCAGTGCCAATCAATGTAGACAGTATTGTGTAAGATGAACCAATGGTCTGATTTTGTATGAGGCAGTTTCCTACATTCCTTAGATGCTGCTGTTATTGCTGTTAATTGTCTTTGAGTCAACCCAAAATCATGGCAATCCTGTGGATGATACATCTCCAAGAACCCCTGTCCTCCACCGTTTTGCTTAGGCACAGACTCAGGCCTGTGGTCTCCCTGATTGAATCTATCCATTTGGCATGTAGTCTTCCTCTCTTTCTACTGCCTTCTACCTTCCCTAGCATTATTGTCTTTTTTAATGAGTCATGGCTTCTCATGATGTGGCAAAAGTACAATAGCCTCTATTTTGTCATCTTGACTTCCAGGGAAAGTTCAGGCTTGATCTGTTCTAGGACTCATTTGTTCATCTTTTTGACTGTCCATGCTATCCTTCACACTCCTCTCCAGCACTACATCTCAAATGAGTTTATCTTCTTTCTGTCCACTTCCTTCACTATCCAACTCTCACATCCATATGTGGTGATGAAGAATACAGTGATTTGGATGATTCTAACTTTAGTGCTCAGTGCACTTTAGTATCTTGTTTAGGTCTTTCATAGCTGTCCTTCTCATTCCTAGATTTAAGAGTCTGTGCATGATTTAAAACACAGGGCCAAAACAACTGCAGAAATAATCTAGTTTGAGACCACAATAATAATAATAATAATAATAATAGGATTTATTTGTCTGCCCCCTAATCACTGGGAATCTGGGCAGCTTACAACAGAAGAGATAATACAGGGCAATAACAATAAACATGAATTAAAAAACTGCCCTGGCTCAGTGCTAGGGAATTCTGGGAACTGAAGTTTCTTGTAGCACCAGAGCTCTCTGACAGAGAAGGCCAAACATCTCACAAATTACCCAGAATTGAGCCAGGGTAGTTAAAGTGGTCTCAAACTGGATTATTTCTGCAGTGTGTTTGGCCCATAGAAGAATATACTTAGGTTGGCAATGATGGGCAGAATTGATCAAACACAAATATTTCAGTTATTCCTGAAGCACATAATCACTTTTATAGTTACTAATATGCTCAGCACATTTTGGGAGTTACTGTATGAGGAGTATGGAATGCCATTGATAATACAGAAGTATCCTGTCTCTGTTACTGGAGGCAGCCCACATTCATCATGACTACTAGGTAGTGATAGACCAATTGTTTCACGAATTTGTCTAATGTCCATTTAAAACTATCTATGATGGTGGCCATCATTTGTGATGTTGCTTTCTTTACATATGAGAAGTTAACAATTTGAACTATTTGCTTCAGCTATTCAGTATGGATGAACTCAGGATTGGTATTTCCTCATGCATGCACCAGCCAGGTCTGGTGCGCATGTTGGTGTCCTGGGTCACCTATCCATAAATTTAGCTCCGTGTAGATCAATGACCACATACACATCTGTAAAAATGGGTGTTACAGAGATGGTGGTTGCTGCCAAACTGCAGAATTAATACAGTTCAATACTTCTTTAACTGTCATGGCTCCATCCTATAGAATCCTGGGATTTGTAGTTTGTTGTGGCTATATATCTAAAAAATTTTGAAATCCCAGAATTCCATAGCATTGAACCATGGAAGTGAAAGTGGTGTCAACATGCATTAATTCTGCAGTACAGACTTAAACACATATGGAATGATTCACTCCCACTGCAGGAAAGTCATGTCTTGAGATGAACAATTAAGCTTAACGTATGAGTGAAATAACCCTCATTGCCCTTCTGGGACTTTCTTTTTCTTCCTTCCTCTTTCAACAGGTTTCATATTCAGTCAGTTTGTGCAGGTTTTAATGGGCTTAGGTGGTGTCAGGTGATTCAGCCTATCCAAGCCAAGCAGGAATGAATGAATTATTCAAGACTTGTTCACCTTTACTGAAGTAATACATGATGAATATTTCACAAATATCGTAAAGGACACAGAGGAGAACAGATGTGAGGTTTCCTCTTGGGAGCAGTGTTAAGGGAAAGGTGGAAGAAAAAGGAGTGTAATATTTTGTATAGTAGACTTTGATTTTTGCCGACTTTATTTTCTACAGTTGTGCCATGACTTCACAGGAAACTTTGGCTTGCAGTGATGCCCATAGTCATGCAATATTATTTGATGAACGCGGATTCAAAACATGTAACCGACCATCAAAAATCTTATCAAAATTGCTGCTATCTGCTAAAGAGAGAGGCTAGGGAAGTATCACTCCAACTTGGAGAAATTTGCTAGTCTGACTGACTAAACTACTTTCTCCTGTCCTCCTTTTATCCCCTCAGAATTCTTCAACAGTTCGGTATGGCCACAATGTTTAAATTCACTTTAAAATCTTTGTGTTATGGCAAATGTTGTGGATGAGGTATTGCTATCTGTGCTACTGCCTTCAGAAGTCTGGTTGACAGGCCATTTTTTTAATATTGTCCTAGTTGTGGCATTCCCCTGTCTGGAACTCTGTGTGTGTGTGTGTGCATTATGATATGCTCCTACTTTCATCCACTGCTATATTTTCTACTGTTTTCGTTTTTCTGTTTTTATCTTGCTGTGCTTTGACAAGCATTTTGGATTGTATTGTGTTAAGAACTGAAGATGCCTAGAAAGTACCACTTCATTTTGTAAATGTGAAAAGAATTAGGTAGTATATGTTTCTTGGCCTCCTCTTGGTCAGAGGATAAGCCAATGACAAAGAATGGTTGCAAAATGCTCTAGGAGAGGTCTTAAAAGAGCTCTTAAGGAAGCATCCTGGCAGTGGTACAAACACTGCAGCTGGTGTCAAATCTGTCCTTGTTGCCATGAGTTCTGATGCAGTGGATGCCACTGTTCTCTTCTTTCTCTTTTTTTAGATGGGAGAAAATATTTTTTTTTTCTGGCTGTTTGAACATTGGTGGGTGATACATGCAATCTGCAGCTCTCCCCTGCTTATCTGCCTCCACTGAAGAGAACTGTGCTGGTGATGTGCTAGTACTATGTTTCTCTTCTTTCTCAGGCAGCAAGAGAGTTGGATTTCCCTGTGGAATAGAGTTGGCATCTGATTTTTAAGCCGGGCATTGCCCATGTATTTGGCATCATATTATTTGCCCTGATTTTGATACAGAGTGTTTGCAAAGTTAGAAGGCTATCTGTGATCAAGCACATACCTGCTACCCAAGGCCTACACAAAGGGTTGGTGTCACCCGATACAGTAACTCAGTGATGTCTTGTATGCAGACAAGATGCCCAGAAGAAGGTCTGTGAAGAATCTTAGTTGCGTAGCAAACTTCCTCTCACACACAGGGATGAATCTCAGTACAGTGAGGTTTCTCTCAAATGAGGGTTCTTTAATCTTTGTTACATAACTATTTACAAAGATTACACAGAGTATAAGATATCCATCTTGAATACTCTCAAATAAGTTACTTTACCAACCAATCGACCATAACAACAATCCCTGAGGCAGTTACAGTAACACCAACTGTCTAACCAACATTCTCTTTCAGAAGAAGTGACAGTTGCACCACCCTTCCCATGATGCACTGTTTTAAAATGCGGACTCATGTAACTGCCACAAAAACTGTTATAGCTTCCACTACAGCTCCTCCACCTAGTGGCCACATCAATGTCATTTTCTCAGACCTGATTACAACATGGTCCTGATATGGAATTAATTCAAGATGGAGGATCTTCTTACATCAGACATATTGGTGTGTGTTATTATTTGCACAATGTGACAATTGTTATGACACATGGTTTTAGACACATACAGGTAACTCTCACAAATCCTGAAGACACATGTTACCCAAACCTTTACTATGACCAAAGATGGTGGCTTCAGGAATCGGATGTGAAGAAATCTCATTCACTTGCTGTTGGGTACAAACAATTTATTAACAAATTTCAAGAATACTTAAAACTATGGGCATTACAATTTCTAGGCACATATA
The DNA here is from genome assembly GCA_023333645.1 of Sceloporus occidentalis. Classification (NCBI taxonomy): domain Eukaryota; kingdom Metazoa; phylum Chordata; class Lepidosauria; order Squamata; family Phrynosomatidae; genus Sceloporus; species Sceloporus occidentalis. The sequence goes on along the minus strand of JALMGF010000002.1, from coordinate 112,855,217 downwards.
CTAGGCGATGTCTCTGACTGATCTGGGGGAAATAGACCAAAAGTAGAGTAGGAGATGTCATGTTATCTCTCTAGACTTGTTTGAAGTAACTGAATAAAATAAAGTAACATGTGGTGGAATTGTACGAAAATCAGATCTTATTGGAACATGCAGTAATATGTGAGATTCTTAAAATATAACATGTTACCTGAAATATACTGATTTAATGTGGTAAATAAGACATCAAAAGAGATAGAAAATAATTGTGGTAGGTTATATATGATAAAAGCCGCGAGCAAAAAAATGGAAATCAGCAGAGATACCCTGAGTAAAAGAATGTTTTTTGAAAGTATTAGATTTGATGACTATGGATTTATTAATTGCTAGATTAAAAAGACAAAATTTACAAAAATTAGAACAAGACTGGGCCCCAATATTACAATAATGTAAGGAGGAAATTTAAAGTGTCAAAGATGTGGAACTTTGAAAAGGTAAGATAATGGGATCAAAATAAATTAGGTTTGTTGGTTTAACACACAGAGAAACTGGAAAAGTACTGTTTTTGTAGTGAAGACAATGAGATTTAACTGATAAAAGTCTTATACAAACTGGATAAACATGGGAAGTTAATTGTAAATTTAAAAAAAATTGTTTGTTGACTAATTTTTGATATTATTTAGTATATTCAGTGTATTATACATTATAAAAATAAAATTTTAAAAAATAAAGTAACTGTGGGTGATGGCAGTGGAAGAGATGTTGTACACCCTACAGCAGTGGTCCCCAAACTGTGCCCTTTATGGGATTTTGGAGTTCAGCTTACAGAATCCCAGACTATTGGCCAACATGGGATAAGGCTTCTGGAAGCTGAAGTCCAAAATCTCTTAAAGAGTACAGTTTGAGCACCACTGCCGTAGAGGATACTCCATTCTTAACTCCTTCACTTTATCATTAAAAAGACAACATTTCAAAGAGTTGTTTAAAAAGCCAGCAGGATTTTGAAAGCTTGAGTGAAATATTTAAATATATTTATATATATCTGGACTAGAGTATGTTGAAGAACATGAACAAGAAGTTTGAGTATTCCCTTTGGATGTTGCAAGCTCCTGGGGTGGCCTTAGGTTAGCTATTAAGGCTGTGTCTGCACAGGGCAAATAAATAATCTACCTCCTCATTCTCTCACCAGGGACACAGGGCCCACTCCCTGAGTATAACATGAACAGTCCAAATATTGCCCAAACCATTTAGCACCAAACATGGTGTATATCCTTTTTCCCCCATAGATTTTAAAAAGTCCTCAGTTGCTCCTCATCTTCCCAGAAGTTCTGGAACTTGCTGTTCTGACATAGGACAATTGTTCTCACAGGCATTCCACTGTGTTACCCAGTCTGGCCTCTGTTGCCATGGGTCACTTTGTTCTGAGGTCAGAACAAGATCCCAGCCATGTGAATGAGGGTAGGTGCCTCACTGTGAATACAGAAGTGAGCAACATTGGTGGCAGTGGCCACACCAGGTGACACAGTGGGAGGCCGATGCAGATAGCTCCCCAGCATCAGAATGGGGATACTAAGGTAATGGGGGAAAGTCAGGGCAACTCCAGGGCTAGGATAGTCCAGGTTGCCTCCAGATTAACCTGGCCAGTGCAGACAGGCTCCATGTCTTATCTCCAGTCCCCAAGCAATGTGGGGGGTTGGGGGGGAGAACTGATCTACAATACAAGGTTTTTTTAAAAGAATTACTGGGGAAATAAATGCATGCAACACTTTGAGGACAAGATCAAGAGTACCATATACATGTGGTCATGGCTACAGGGTTAGATATAAATGGATAAACATTTTGGGCTTTTGCTTTGTTTGTTTGTGTGGAAGACAATAGCTACAGACTTTGTGGGCCAGATGGGAAATCCCTGTGAGCCACATCTGGTGCCCCCCCCCCCCCCCCACTAAGCTTTAAATAACATAAGGCTTTAGAGAAATTCATGAGTTTATCTACAACTAGGAAATGGTTGCTAAACAAAACCTCCATTTTTAGAAGCAGTATGCCTCTATATATGAGCAACTGGAGGACCAAAAGGATTACCAATAGCATCCATTTGACTACTGGGAATAAGATTGTCCGAGATGAGAGGAACCATTTGGTTGATCTAACTGAGCTGTTAAAATACTGAAATGCTAAGTAGAAGTGCAAAGTTTTATCAATTTAATCACTGGTTGAGTGCCTACTAAGGGTCAGTTTTAATTGGTGTGGCTGTAAACTCTGGCATAATATTTTATTTTATTTTATTGCAGTTACTTTGGTTCTGGTAAAAAAGAAAAGAAAACAAAAAATGTTAAAGCTCTTTCCAATAACTGTTCTTTATTATACTGCATTCCCCACAAAATCTCACAGAAGCCTTTCATAATGAGGCTGTGGTCATACGGAGTATTTATTTGCTATTTGCTAATGGATTGGGCCAACGTAATGAAAATAAGCAGATTGTGTAATTTACCTATGTTTAAACGTTGTTATTACAGGTATGTATTTTGCTACTTTATGTTTGTCATATATATGTTGTAACTTGTATTTTAGATTTTCATTTTCAATAAAATTATATATAAATATATATCTCCCAATAGCAAACTGTAATTTTGCCATTTTCTATAAGGGACACCATTTTACTCCCAGCTTGTATACAGTGAGACTTGAGCATCCATGAATTTTAGAACCCAAGGAACCAACCGCTAGTGGATACATCTTGGGCACATTGTGTAATAAAACACTTTAGAGAAAAAAGCATAACATGGTAGAGGGTATATCATTTCTGAAGGTCCTCTGTTGCAAAGTTGTGACATGGTATCCCTGGGTCTGTTGCACCATATAGTGGAAGGAACTGGGTGTGCTGTCACAGTGACATATGAACTGGGGCTGGTCGATTACTGCACTGGAAATTCCAGTCACAACTTTATGCACATCTGGATTAAGGCTGCAAGCTGATGTACACTTGCTTAGGAAGAACTCTTTCTGGACTTTTGGGAGCTAACCTCTATGTAAACCCGCACAGATTTGTACTGCAGCAGTTCCTGCAAAATGAATGTCATGCTTTTCCCTGATTGGTATGCGAAAGCACCTCTAAGCAGTTTCCTAATAAAAGATGGGCTCAAATCACAGTCAATCTTGGCTTGCTAACTTGGGGACTTTGATGTGTTTGGAAGTGCAGCTGAGCAACAGAAACTTAAATAAGAACTGTTAACAGCCTGTAACATCTGAAAGGCTGCCAGCGGCAATCCTTAGCACATCTTGAGTTCTCTTTTCCTCACTAATCTATATGCTCACTTATCTTTTTCATTTAACACACTCCTCTTTTCAGGTAAGTTATTTTTGTTCTAGTAATAGACAGCTATGGTTAGGTGGGATTTAGCTTCTCTGAGTGATGTTAAAACTTGTGGTTTATTATTTGTTGGCAGGTATATATATTGGACATTCTCTGTTTATGATGTCAGGAAAAGTGACAGTTGTGTTAAAATTAATTTTAATTAAATGTTGGAATCGTGAAAGCTGAGAGAGGCTTCTACATCCATATGATTTTATAAGCTATCATAGGCCTGGTACACACCACCTGCAAAAGGCAGGCTGGAGCCACCTCTCTTTGCTGTGCAGCATTACCGCAGCAATCAAATGATGCGGTACCTTTGCGCAGCAAAAAAGGAGCACTTAGAAGCAGCTCCTATTTGCTGCACAACTGCAACACAAAGTGCAGTAGGATGGTTGTGACATCACCAATGCGTGCGATGTGTGGGCGGGGCTGCGCAATCATGGTGGCGCCCACACGTACTAGGGTTAGGGAGCATGCGGTTGGTGCGCGCTACCTTACCCTAGTATCTCTGGGAGCACAAAGCGTTTGGGCAGTCTGTACCACGCCTTAGAATCACAGAATCGTAGACTTGGAAGAGACCACAAGGGCCGTCCAGTCCAACCCCTACCATGCAGGAACTCTCAATCAAAGCATCCCTGACAGATGGTCATCCAGCCTCTGCTTAAAGACCTCCAAGGAAGGAGACTCCATGACTCTCTGAGGGAGTGTGTTCCACTGTTGAACAGCCCTTACTGTCAGGAAGTTCCTCCTAATGTTGAGGTGGAATCTCTTTTCCTGTAGCTTGCATCCATTGCTCCGGGTCCTGTTTTCTGGAGCAGCAGAAAACAAGCTTGCTTTTGGCATTTTTGCTTGGGGAGACTTGCAGGTTTGGCTTGGGGAGACTTGGAGCACCATGTTTTGTGGTAGTTTTGAGCATTCAGGGAAGACTTTTGGACAGTAAAATAATTACCTGGTTTGGAAGGCTTAGGAGATGTCTAGTGGAAGGTTCCAAACATCAAATAAAGATAATCAAGATCATATACTGTACATTGGGTGAGTCATAACTTTCCTTGTGTGAATTCAAATTATGTAAGGTGACCCTATCACAGGGTTTTCTTGGTAAGACTTGTTCAGACGGGGTTTTTCTTTTCCTTACTCTGCGGATGAGAGAGTGTGACTTGCCCAAGGTCACCTAGTGGGATTCTATGGCTGAACAGGGATTCAATCCTTGGTCTCCAGAGTTATAGTCCAACATTCAAACCGCCTACCCTTATGATAAAGAATCAAGAATGGAATGAACGTCCTAAGACCTGCGCCTGTGAGCATCAGAAATCTCATAAAGCAAACCTCTCGTTATGCTATTGGCACATTAATATCGAAACATTCCAGTTAAAAATATGAAAATATATGAAGTTCTAATCTTTTCAGAAAGTAAGCTTTTACCTGGCAGGAAACATATTTTAATTAATTCACTGATCTGTCAGACTACCATTATTACATTGCCTAGCTCAGTCTAATCACATAATTACACAATAATAAGGAAATTCAGTGGCAGATCCATGAAGGAACAGCCTCTGACAAGTTATCTGAGTATTTGGTTAGTCAGATGCTATGGCCAAACTTCTTGTCTAGGGATGTAATTTTTCACTAAATTTCTTCTTCAAGGAAGCAAGAGTAATTGTAACAATTATCTTCTTACTAAGAGAGGATCTTCAAAAATCATGATGTTTTTGAAGCCTATTCACAATTGGGGACTGATTCTGCATGAAATCTACACATTTTACACATAAAACAGCATTATAGTAATCAATAATAATTAGTGCTATTCCTGCATAGAAACATTGTCTTCACTACAGAAATGCTGTTTGCCAGGGAAGGTGAGACATTGCAGGAAGTAACACCAGGACACCCAATTGGCAGGAAAAGGCCACAACTTTATTGAAGACAGCTGAGAGGCACAATTCTTCTGTGTGTGGACTTTGGGTCTCACCTGCACCAACAAAGTTTGGTAGAGTGGTGTTTCTTGGAATTGGTTAAAATAATTAGGATCTCTGCAAAGATGTAAAAAGCAGCAGAGATTAGAGGTACAAATTGGGGGGGGGGGAGAAGAAGTGAGTAGAGTGTTACTTCACAATTCCTCTACTTTCCAATTCTCTCCTTTAATGGCTGTTATTGTAGACATATGTCTGGAGCTGCTGTGACACTGAAGAATTAATGCAGACTGATACTACTTTAACTGTCATGCTCCATCCTATGGAATCTTGGAATTTGTAGTTTGTTGTGGCACCAGAGCTCTCTGACAGATAAGGCTAAATATCTCATAAAACTATAAATCCCAGAATCTCATTGCATTTTGCCATGGCAGTTAAAGCAGTGTCAAAGTGCATTACTTTTGCAGTGCAGATGCAGCCTGGGATTCTCAACTTATTGAAGGAACAGAGAAGATCAGTAGTTTATAGGGAAAGGATTATGCAACCCTCTCCCATTATTATTATTATTATTATTAACCTTTATTTATAAAGCGCTGTAAATTTACACAGCGCTGTACATAAATTTTTTAGTCAGACAGTTCCCTGCCCTCAGGCTTACAATCTAAAAGACACGACACAAAAGGAGAAGGGAGTGGTGGTGGGGAATAGGATCAGGTCCAGCAGATCTTCTCCACCTCCGAGGCCTGGACCAAGGCAGATGGACTGGAGGAAGGGCTTGGCTTCTTGATGGATGGTTAGAAGGAGGCTTCCTGGGTCAGAGAGGGGCTCACCTCTGGGAATGCTTCTCTAAACAATATAGTCTTTAATTCAGTTTTGAAACTGGGTAGAGAAGTGATGAGGTGTGCATGTGGGGGAAGAAGGTTCCAGGAGTAAGGGGCAGCAAGCGAGAAGGGAATTCGGGAGGGGGCAGTGGTAGTCCTACATTGTGACAGGAGACCCTGACTACCAGAGCGGAGGGTGCGAGTAGGAATGTAAGGAGAAAGAAGGTCAGATAAGTAAGGAGGGGCCAACCCATGGAGGGCTTTGAAAGTCAGTAACAAAAGCTTGTACCGGATGCAGAAGGGGAAGGGGAGCCAATGAAGGAGGATAAAAGAGGAGAAACATGGTCAAAGCGGCAAGCTGATGTGACAATACGGGCAGCTGAATACTGGACAGAGATTAAAGGATGGAGGTGTGAAAGAGGAAGCCCTGTTAGAAGGAGGTTACAATAATCTAGTCTCGAAACCACTAGGGCATGGACTAGAGTCTTGGCAGTAGAGGCTGAGAGGAATGGACGGATCTTGGCAATGTAGTGGAGAAAGAATCTACAGGCCTTGGTGGTGGCCTGGATCTGGGGAATAAATGACAGAGAAGAGTAAAAAATGAAGCCAAGACTGCGGGCTGGATGAACCGGTTGAATAGAAGTGTCGTCGACAGAAACAGAAAAGGAATAATGAAGGGTGGGTTTAGGTGGAAAGACGAGAAGCTCAGTCTTAGACATGTTGAGCTTCAAGCGCCGAAGCCGCATCCACTGAGAGATGGCAGTCAGGCAAGAAGAAACTTGCTGTTCAAGCCCCGTCGAAAGGTCAGGGGTGGAGAGATACAGCTGAGTGTCGTCGGCGTACAGATGATAGGAGAAACCAAAAGAACTGATGAGTTTACCTAGAGACAGTGTGTATAGAGAGAACAGAAGGGGACCCAAGACAGAGCCCTGGGGAACTCCAACAGATAGCGGAACAGAGGATGAAGTCTGACCACCTGTGACCACTGCAAAAGATCTATCTGACAAGTAAGATTTAAACCAGTCGAGAGCAGAGTCAGCGAACCCAAGGTCAGAAAGTAATTCAACCAGGAGACAGTGATCAACAGTGTCAAAGGCTGCAGACAGATCAAGAAGAATGAGAATAGAGTAGAGGCCGTTTGCCTTGGCCCGCAAGAGATTATTTGAGATCTTGGTGAGGGCTGTCTCTGTAGAGTGCCGTGGGCGGAAGCCAGATTGGAAAGCGTCCAGGATGGAGTTGGCTTCAAGAAACTTAATACAGCGAGAATAAACGACCCGTTCTAGGACCTTAGAAAGAAAAGGAAGAAGAGCAATTGGACGATAGCTAGACAAAGAAGAGGGGTCGAGAGACATTCACCATGTATCCTCTCTCCAAATCCCACACACACACTTCTTAAGACTTAAGATTTATTCAGTGGAACCCACATTCTCAGTCAGGAAACCCTTCAGTTAATGTTTGCCTTTTATCTGAATTTCAATCAGCATTGCTTTTAATAACATTTACTTAGAGTGTTTGCCATTGTTAGTACACCCTGTATATCCTGCACTGTATTTTGAGGTCTCCATATTTTCATATTTTTATGTCTGGAGCCAACATGTTCTTAAGAGGTCCTGATGACCTTTTGAAACACTAGGTGACATTCCCATGAGAAAGGAGTAAAGATCTGATGGTGTGTGCATGATCCAGGCAATATTTCAGTCAAAACTAAATGGATGTGCTGACTTCTTCCTCACCTCGGGCCCTTTTGCATTTCCTCTTGCACCAAGAGACATTGGAGATCTCATTGTACGAAAGCAGGAAGCCACCTCTTTCTGCTTACCCTCTGCCTTGTGTTCAGCCAACTTCCTTTTTCTTCCACCCTGGAGTTGCCCTTATCCAATCATTGTTTTTGTTACCCTAAAGTCAATGCCATCAACCAGTCCAGAATCCCATTGTCAATACCTGGGAAAGCTATCAGGTGTTTGTTACATTGCTAGAGATCATCAAGCACACCCCCAGGAACTAGATTTCAGGCTCTTCCAGCGGGCCTATCCATTTGAACCTGCTTAGGACCCATTCTTTAGCTTTTAATGATGATTCTGTGTAATTCCACTGTTATAAAACTCTGTACTATGATAAACTAGTTTTAATTGATATTATTATCATTGAAATGATGTATTGCATTGGATATTATCATTGTATTTGTATGTTTTTATTGGGCTGTAACCCTACCTTGATCTGTAGGGAGAGGTGGAGAAATATATTATTATTATTATTATTATTATTATTATTATTATTATTGATCCCAAAAACACAGCCTCTGCACAGACAGTTGTCCCAGGCTGCATTCTTTGTTTATTTTGTTTCCGTCTGAGCCGCTCCTGCTTTCCATGGTCTACTCTTCAAACAGGTAAATATTACTCTCTTTAAACCCTTCAGACTCTGCTATCTAGTTTCTGTATTTCTGTCTTGGTTAACTGGGTCTGTGTGAATTCCTATCATTTGTGTCACTGCACTCTGCAGTTTTCTAAATAAAACCCTCTTGAGTCATACAAACCTGGGCCTCAAACAGATGGCCCAGAAGGGCCACCGTTGGACTGCATTGGGGCCATGGCGTTCAGATGGGAAATGCCCCAAATGTGTCCAGAAGCTGCCCCAGACACAGCTCTTTCCCAAAGAACTGGCCCAAAAAGGAAGGGTAAGATATCACTTCTTTTTGTTTCCCAGTTCAGGACCATGGTGATGGCCTGGATCAGGGCTGGGCATATGTGGATGCCATGGTCCTGGGGCAAATGGTGGTGGCACAGTCCTGGTGCAGAGCTTTTGCATTGTCTGCTTCACCCCCAGGAGTCCTCCTGAGTTGTTACCAGTATACACAGGTTACCCAGCCTCTTGCAAAGCTAATTTCCTCAAGATTAAAGTAACAGAAACATACTTAGTGGGGGGGGGAGTCCTCTCATCTTTCTTGAAGTAACACATAGACTCTTCCACTGTCCTTTGCAACACATTAAATCTAGCGGTGCTATTGAATTCTGCCTTTAAAAATGTTGAGATAAATGCTGTGTTTCTTAACTTGGTGATTTGTTATTGCTGTTGTGCACCTTCAAGTCGTTTCTGAGTTATGGTGATCCTAAGGTGAATCTATCACAGACTTTTCTGGGGCTGAGAGGGTGTGACTCACCGAAGATCACCCAGCAGGTTTCCATGGCCAAGTATGTATTTGAACCCTAGTCCAAAACTCAAACTGCTACACCACACTGACTCTCACTTCAGCTGCACCCACACTGCAGAAACAATCCAATCTGACACCACTTCAACTACCATCGTTCAATACTTTGGAATGCTGTGCACTGTAACTTTGTGAGACATTTAGCCTTCTGTGTCAGAGAGCTCTGTTGCCACAACAAACTACATTTCTCAGAATTCCATAGCATTGAGATATGATGGTTAAGTGTAGGGTGAAATTGGATTAATAATAATAATAATAATAATAATAATAATAATAATAATAATAGTTTTATTTATATATCGCCTTTCCTATAGATCAAAGCGCTTTACAGTTTAACAATTATTTCTGAAGTGCAGGTTCAGTGATACATCTGACGAATTTCAAAGGAAGTCAAAAGTGTTTAGATACAACACCAGACATTTCACTAGATTCTTTGTATACAACTCATACATCTTTGAAAATATTAGTGTGATTTTTTTGTTAAATTGTATTGTAGGTGGTGGTCTGCCTTTTATTATGAATATATACAAAATCTGGGTCTGGCAAAGAAGCCTGATCAGTTCATTTTGTAACTTTAATCTGCTGTATTCACTCCAAGTTTTAGTCAGAATTGTAAAGAACATATTCAAGTTACTGGATCTATTTTAGGGGTAATACCTTGATTAGTTTCTTTAAAATTCAGACTGAAAACCAGAATATGGAAGTAACAAGTTACAAGGAATGTAGTTACCTGTAGCTAGTTAGTTTTGGGAACTAATAAACAATTAGAATAAAGTTGCTTTATTGGTGTACCGACGGATATTCTCCAGTTAATGTCAAAAGTGACCTCTAGTGGGAACTTTAACACATCTTTAGATGCAGCTTGAAAGGTGTTTTTTTCAAATTTTATTCTATTTTCTGATTAATGGTAAAGGTGTTTAAGCAAAGCAATGTGGACTGTAACGTGAAATTAATTACTGTATATACTCAACCATAAGTCAGCCTCAAGTATAAGTCAAGGACATATTTTGGGAGCCCAAATTATCGATATTGATATTACCTGTGGATAAGTTGAGGGTAAAACATAGGGGCATGTAACAAAGGATCTAAAAGATGAAGCAAACAATGCCAAAAAACTTAACAAAATTCCAGCAGGCATAACTGTTTGTGCTCACCCTAAACCAGGGATTCCCAAACTGGTCCTCCAGGTGTTTTGGGCTGCAGATCCCAGAATCCCAGACCATTGGCCAAGATGGCTGAGGCTTTGAGGAGCTAAAGTCTAAATCATCTGGAGGATCAGAGTTTGGGAATCACTGCCCTAAAGGCTGAATGGCTGAGAAAGTGGGCGAGGATGCCAGTGCTTCCGGGACAGATTACACTTTTGTCTTTTACCAGGGAAAGGATCCTTTTCTTAATAGGAGTTAAAGTATAGTACCTAAAATGACCCATGGATAAGTCAACTCGGTTTTTTGAGGTCATTTTTGGACTAAAATTTCTAAACTTATACATGAGTATATGGAGCACTTTTTAAGACTACAATGAGCAATATCAATGGGTTACTTCACAAACATATTATCAAGAACTGGAATTATTTTTAAACAGTAACTCTCCAGACCTGTCAAATACACACACACTTATTATTATTATTATTATTATTATTATTATTATTAACCTTTATTTATATAGCGCTGTAAATTTACACAGTGCTGTACATACAATATATCTTTCTTTCTCTACAAAGCTATTAGAACAACAGTAGCAATGAGCATATATTTGTAAAGTGTGCGCTAAATTCACAATCCTCTCTGCTATGGTAGAAGAGAACCGTGCCTGTGCATTTTGACAAACATAACTGTTCTGCACCAGATACCACACTCCCTGTAGATTTTCACAAATTAAGAATATGAAAACCCAGCCGTTCAAGTGTTCTGTCAGTACAGCGTGGAAGGTGTCTCTCCTATCAAAAATTGAGAATACTCTTTTTATTTGATGGCATTCCTAATAGCTGTGAAATGCAATACATTATGCCAGATTTAGATGAAATTTAGCATGCCTGCCAAGACTGATAGGAATAAGAGAATCACTCTCTCTCAGTTCAGCAGCCTTTTGTGAAATGGAAATTAATTTACCTTTGCCACTCTCTGTTCAAGAGGTGATAGATGTGTTCTGTCTTTGAGCCTAATTAAACATCTTGTGCTCCTTTTGCATTCCTGATCAAAAGCTTAACATAATCATAGGGCAAAGGTGATGGATCTTGTATTTGGAACTTGTTGGGATTCTGCTTACATTAAGGTCATATTGTTAGATAAATAAATACATGTTTACACTTTAATTGCACCCCCCCCCCCCCTTTCCACATTCTCTATATGTGCAAAAGATGAATTCAGTGTACATCTGTGGTATGGATGGGCATCCTGATTAATACAATGTAAAATATCCAGGCTAATGTTCTTGAAACTTGAGAAGAAAGAGCACAAAACCTACCTGACTACTGTGTAGACTCAATGTATCATTTAATTAATTTTGATTTTTGTTGTTGTTGTTATTGTCCTGGGTTCCCATGATTGTGCCAGTGATGACTGGTCATGATATGCAAGAATTTATTTATTTATTTATTTATTTATTTATTTATTTATTTAGATACAATTCATGTTAGTTACTGGAAGGCTCAAGTTACTCTTCTTTCATTTCACAAAATCCCCTTTGATGGCATCCTTACTTCTTTGTGGTACATTCGTATTTGCCTTTCACCCATCCTTGAAGGTGGATAAGTAAATAATATTAACTGAGGCTGGTAACAAATTTATCCAGTTTGTGGTCTACAAAACAGTGTATCTTCATCAAAAAAATTCTCATCAGGAGGTAAATAATTGTCAAATGTCCTTCCTTCCTTCCTTCCTTCCTTCCTTCCTTCCTTCCTTCTTTTTTTTCTAAAACTCTGTACAATCTTCCTTCCTTATCCATGGATTCTGCAACCACAGCTTCCACCTTCTACAGTTGGAAAATATGCCCATTACCCCCCCCCCAAAAAAATATCCAAAAAGCAAACCTTCAATTTGCCATTTTAGATAAGAGACACCATTTTACTACCCCATTGTGTTGATAGGGACTTGAGCAGCCACAGATTTTGGTATCATTGGGAGATCCTGGAATTAGACCCCAATAGATACCAAGGGCCCACTGTACAAGTAAATGTGAATGACCAAAAATATGTATATTAGGGAAATGTACAGAAACACACTTTAGTCAATGAGAACAAGAGAATAAAGATGTATATGTGAGGAAAGGGGCATATCAAATTTGTATAAATTTCTGTCTGGGAAGAAAACTGAAAGCCTTGAGCTGAATACAAAGTGATAGGGTGAAAACAAAGGTGGAATCTGGATAAAAGCAACAAATCTGAAAGTGAGAGATTTACACACCTCAGCCCGTTCATTACGGCGGATGAAGGTGATGATGTGGAACTTTTGCCAATTTCTGGTTTACCTTTTCCACAACAGGCCACAATTATGTTGTTCTGGGGAGATCAATGTGGAGAAAATGGCAGGTGTCACTCGTGATATCATGTTCCTCAGAATGATCCAGAATATTACATTCTGGGTGCCAGGTCCTCCCATTGTTTCAGGCAGTAGGAAAACTAAGTACTTCAGAAGAGAAGAAAAGAAGCCAAAGGTATCTCCCATCACTGCTAGTAGCTCAGAAGAATCAGGCTTGCCAGTTAGAAATGGTATAAATTGGTACAAATGTGAGACCATGATGGGTCTCCTTCTCAGCATTCACTCTTTTTCAGCATGCATTTCAGGGCAAATGAAATCATGCTGAGTAGAGCTAATTTGGCATGGATTCCTATCCATCCTGAAAGAAATGCTTATCTTTAGTGATTGGAAGAGCTGGTTCTTTGTGGTGGTGCTATGTCAGTTGAATCTCATTCCCAGGCAACATAGACAGCGTAGACAACTAGCTGATACTTTTCTATTCACCTGGGCCTTTAATGGTTGGCCTCTAGCTCTGCTTTAATCAATCTGCCTGTGCGTTAAGATAATCTTCAGAGATCCAGCCTAGAGGCCAACCATTAAAATCGATAAGATTATGGAAACTATAGAAAGAGCCATTCCTCTGTGTCTTAGGGTATTTTTGCCTCTAGGCTCCGGGGTTGGAGAGGAGATACAACAGAGGAATGGAAGGAAAGGTAGTGGGGGCACTTACTCTATACAAGATTTTTTAAAAAGATCCAACTGAATGAGACTACATGGGTTTTGCACATTTCCTATATTATTATTATTATTTGGGGACCTTTCATTTTTGTAAAACAAGTTATTTTCACAAAAATATAGTTGCATTTTGGGTACAAAACTGAGTGTGTTTCCCAGCAGACAATGAGCACTAATCAAGCAGACACTAATCCTCTTTTGCAGACCCTTCCATTTGAGGCCTGCTATTAGCAACAGAACAATACACATGCAAATCACTCCTGCCTTTCCAGGTCACACAGTATATATACACCCAACTTTTTCCAGGCAAGCATTCACTGAAGATGCCAGCCACAGATGCTGGAGAAAAGTCAGGAAGAAACTCTTCTGGAACATGGCCACATAGCCCAGAAAACCCACGAAAACCTATGAGTGTGTTCTGCGCAAAAATTGTCTTCCACTCCAAACATTATGTTCTTCCCCAAGCCCTAATGTTTTTGCACATGAAATGTTTATATAAAAAAGTACTTAGGTGTAAAATACTTGTGAGGGTGGCCTTTTAGTTTATTTATTTATTGAGGGTGTTGTCTCAGGACTAAATTCTATAGTTAATTCTAACTGGAATAGAGTAGAACCATTGAAAATGTGTTGAAACCACATTTTTGTGCAGAAATGGATATTTCTGCATGCAAGTATTATTTTCTGTGCAGAAAAGGCTCTTTCCCATAAAGGAAATATGGTTTTCGCCACCAAAATAGCTAGTTACAATTTTGTGTAGATTAAGTTCTAATAATAATAATAATAATAATTTTTATTTCTATCTTCCCGCCTCTCCTGATGGATCGAAGAGGGATCACAACAAGATTAAAATTACAATTACAGCAATAAAACCACAGTTAAAATAAAAGCATAAAAACATAAAAACATAAAAGCATAAAAACATTAACAACAATCAATCACGGGGGGGGGGGGAGGCTGGTCTCGTTCCATACTAATGGTCTTCATAGTAGGTCAGGAGGATAAGCATGGCAGAAGAGCTCTGTCTTTACTGCCTTCTTGAAGGTTTCTAGGGATGCAACAAGGCGGGTCTCCTCTGGGAGTCCATTCCAAAGTCTAGGGGCAGCTATGCTAAATAGACACATGCTTGGATGATGGTATCTCCAGCAAGTTCTTCCCACTTGTTCTAAGAGTGTGGGGTGGATTGTATAGGGAGATGCGATCCCGTAAGTAACCCGGACCCAAGCCATGTAGGGCTTTAAAGGTAATAACCAACACCTTGTATTGTGCCTGGAAGCTAATTGGGAGCCAGCGTAGATCTTTCAAGATAGGTGTTATATGGTCAAGTCTCGAAAAGCTAGTGACCAACCTGGCTGCTGCATTTTGCACTAGTTGAAGCTTCCGAACTTGATACAAGGGTAGCCCCATGTAGAAAGCATTACAGAAATCGAGACGAGAGATTATCAGAGCATGTACTACAGCTTCAAGGTCCTTTTGGTTGAGGTAGGGTCGCAGTTGGCGTATCAACCGAAGTTGGTACCAAGCACTTCTGGCCATCGCATCCACTTGAGATGACAAACGTAGAGACGGATCCAGAAGTACTCCCAAACTGTGAACTTCATCTTCAGGGGAAGTGTGACCCCATCAAGGAGTGGTGGACAAATTTCCTTCCCCGGACCTAAGGAACCTATGGCAAGTACCTCCATTTTCTCTGGATTCAGCTTGAGTTTGTTTTTCCTCATCCAGCCCATTACTGACTCAAGGCAGCAGTTCAGAGGGGAGAGGTCATCCTTAGTCACTGTAGCAGTCGGGGACAAAGAGAAGCATATTTGGGTGTCATCAGCGTACTGATAACCCCACGCCCCATGTCTCCGGATGATCTCTCCCAGCAGTTTCATGTAGATGTTAAATAGCATGGGGGACAGAATGGTGCCTTGAGGGATGCCAGATATTAGCTCTTTTCTAGAAGAACAACTGTCCCTCAGCCTCACCATCTGGAGCCTGTCCAAGAAGTAGGATCAGAGCCACTGGAGCGCAGTGCCCCCTATACCTATTCTGAACTGTGAATAGTCTTTGAAAACTGTAATCTTTGAAGACTTTCTCACAGTTGAAGAAAATTACTACATTTAACTCACTGCTTCCCATGAGAATGACATTAGCAAATAATTATATTCCAGTGCCACAGACATAGCACCTGTGCCACAGCCTGACTACTTGTGGACTAAATCATTATCCCCATGACTTTAAAATTATATTGATCAAATGAGTCTGTTTTGCTTATTGGACAATAAGCAATAAACCTTCTTGGCTATCATAATTTTATGGGTTTAAAGATTTTCATATTTAACTGTATTTCCTTGCTGACCTTTCCCCTTTTTAATGCAGTTTGCAAATTTACTGGCTATTTTAGGGCTGTTCACAACGGGCTGAGCTGCTGCCTTTTAGGATTTTAGGAATGAAACATCCTTTGAAGAATATGCCTCTGGGAAATGCCCACTTCCATAAAGTGAGCTATAGCAGATCAAAACCTGTTAATAGCTACACAAAAAAAGTCAAGCAAAGGGGAGGGGGGAATGCTGTCTGGAATGGCCCAAGCTTTAAAAGTGAAATGATCAATAGCTGGTTGATGGGTTCTTTGAAACTCTGTGCTCTTTGTTCACCTTAAAATGTGTTTAGCTATTTCCCATTATTTTGGCTTTGTCATGGTTGAAGGGCACTTTCAGAATGGAGGGAGCACAAAAGAGAAAAGATGGATGAAACTGTATTATATACATCAAGAGACAGCTTATGTCCTGAATGCTTTTTCCTAGGAATTCAATCCAGGATATGGGCCTGAAGTGGGCACATGATGCATCAGCCTTACCACCTGAAATCATTTAGATAGAGAGATTCCTCCCATTAGTCAGGGCGAGGTACCCACCTGAAGCAGCACAACATGAAAAGGGGTAAATGGCACTCACACCCTCAGAAAAAGGAGCAAGTTTCTGTTGTTCTGCAAAGCCCAGTTGCTGAAATGGCTAGTAATTAGTTCTGTAAAGCTGGCCAGCACCAAATGCTCTTAAGACCTCTCCTATAGCACACTGTGTGCAATATCTGCCTCTGAGGAAGAACCTTTCAAAGCCGAGCATTTTTGGCCTGGCTAGCTATCCAGGGAATAGAGCTGCCTGCTACTTTTTTGCTGTTGTTAACTACTGTCATGTTGATTTCAACTTACGGTGACCTTATGAATGAGAGTCCTCCACATCACCTTATCATAAGCAGCCCTGTTCAGCTCTTGCAGATTTAGAGCCTTGAACTGTAGAAACTCTCCCTCTTCACTGCTTTTGTTCCTTTCCCTTTCAGTCAGCAGTGTTGCAGGCAGTAATCCCTGCCATTCCCAACCCTAAAATTGTATTAACATCTTTGGCAAGGGGATAAAGCTAAGATACTCAGCAGGAGTGCCTGTGGCTGGTGGTTTGTTGTACTAAGGGATTTCAACATCCATGTGAGGCAATCCTGTCATTGCAACCATGACTCTGTCCCAAGTGGTATCTGGCCATACTCATCCAGTATTTCTCCACCTTGGACTTGGGTGGGATGATAGTTCTGGGTGGGATTATGAAATTCATAGTCATAGAATCATAGAGTTGGAAGAGACCACAAGGGCCATCCAGTCCGACTCCATGCCATGAAAGAACTCTCAATCAAAGCATACCTGACAGATGGCCATCCAGCCTCTGCTTAAAGACCTCCAAGGAAGTGCATAACAACTCCTTGTACTTCCACTGTAATGAACACATCACTACTGGGTGGTATTTAAACTCAGTAGAATTCTGACCCTCTGCAAGAGGATGGAGAAGGTGATTGAAATCGTCTGTCTCAGTAGACTGATGGTTCCGAATGGATTCCTGACACCACTTTGGGATTTTGTTGTTGCTTGGGCAAAAGATTCTGTCAAAGGCCTATTAGATCTCTGGAATGGGGAAATGGCCTGGGCATAGAACACCCTCACTCCTCAGGACACCTCCCACAGAGTGGAGTCAGACTTGTTCCTGATTTATGTTGTTGTTGTTGTTGTTGTTGTTGTTGTTGTTAATTTCCATCAAATCAACTTTGACTTATGATGACCCAATCACCCTGCTCAGGTGTTGCAGAATCAAGGGACAGGATCTTTAAAGAAGTGAAAACCACCATGTTTGCAGTACCTTTTCCTTTCTTGCTCATAAAAGTTGCTTGTAGTGATGCAGGGTGGACTAGCAGCTTGAATCAGACAGGAAGGTGATATGAGTAATTGTCTTTGTGTGAAGTTTGGCTGAGAGAGAGATTGATCATCCTATCTGGTCTTCTTACTTTTTCCCCTTCTATGGATAATTTCTTTGACAATGATCAAATTGTTAGTTCCAAAATAGAATAGATCTATATATTTGATCTATGACCATGAATGAATGGGTAGATCTACTGTATCAATCGAATTAATGTTGCATGAATGAGTTTCCATTGATTCAGTGGGTCTCTGCAAATCTGCTTTTTAACTCTTTTAGTTGTTATGTTTTAAGATGTTTTTACAGGGTCACGATGATTGTTAATATGTTAATACAGTCAGCCCTCCCCAGGGACGTAGCTAGGATTTTGGGAAGGGGGGGTCCAGACTAAGTGCCACCATTATAATGGGGCTTGAGTGTGGCGGCACAGCAGCACACACCATTCATTTTTCTAATGGAAGAGGGGGGTCCAGACCCCAAGAACCCCCCCCCTTGGCTACGTCCCTGGCCCTCCCCATGGGCAGGCTTGCCTTTCATGGCTTTGAGCTTACGTGGAAGGCAAGCCCCGGCAAAAGTAATGGGGCACATACATGCGCTGCCATGAACATGCACCTCCGCAAGCACACCCCACCACAAGCATGTGCCCCATTATTTTCTATGAGGTTGAGCATATGCTCTTTTTCCCATACATGGGTCCGGAATGGATCTCCCACATATTGGGAGCATAGACTGTAGTTTAATTAAATTTTAATGCTGTTTTTTAAGATTTTAACTATACTGTACTTGTTTTAATTTACCACCTTGGCGCCCAGTTCTAGTGGAAAAGGTGGATATAAATAAAATTAATGATGGTAATGATGAAGACGACTAACAATTGAATTTATGTTTTTGCGTTTCTCATTTGAGAGAGTCAATGTGGTGTAGGTGTTTGAGTATTGGACTACAACTCAGGAAATCAGGGTTTGACTCTTCATTCAGCCACCTTGGGGGAGTCATACTCTCTCAGGCTCAGAAGACTGCAGTGTAAAACCCCTCTAATGAAGTCTTGTAAAGAAAACACTGTGATAGTTTCTCCATAAGTTAGAAATAACTTTAAGGCAAACAACACCAAATTTCTCATTTGAGCTGTCCTAAATTTTAATTTAGGGGTAAAACAGACAGCCCCTTTGCGCCTGTTTGGGGGCAGCATCAGAGCATTGTGTTTAGATGCTACACATTCTGACACTTCCCACATGGTGGGCAGTTTGGCAGCACTCTGGCAGTGTGGCATTTATATGCTGCATACCACAAGAGCACTGCAAAGATACAGTGGTGGAGGAAAAGCCAGCTTTTTGCCAGCTCAAAAAGGAGTGGCATTTTGCTGCTTCTTTTTCTGCCAGCAAAAAGCCAGGTTGGAGGTTTGGTGCAATTGCTGCAGCCCCAACCCAGCTTTCAAAGGGGCGACATCAAGCCGCCCCTTCAGGGCTGTCTGTTTCAGCCCTTGGTTTACTAAAGTATATCCCAAAATTTTATAACACTGGCCTTTAATTATCTTTTCTCTATTCACTCTTTCTTTTATACTGCGGGGTCCTGAAGTCCACTCTATTCTGCTCTGGAATATTGTGTCCAGTTCTGGGCACCACAATTAAAAAAGGATGTTGAGAAATTGGAGCATGTCCAAAGGAGGGCAACCAAAATCGTGAAGGGTCTGAAAACCATGTCCTATGAGGAACGACTTAGGGAGCTGGGAATGTTTAGCCTGGAGAAGAAAAGGTTAAGAGGTGATATGATAGCCCTGTTTAAATACTTGAAGGGATGTCATACAGAGGAGGGAGCTAGCTTGTTTTCTGCTGCTCCAGAGACTAGGACTCAGTGCAATGGATGCAAGCTACAGGAAAAGAGATTCCACCTCAACATTAAAAGGAACTTCCTGACAGTAAGGGCTGTTGGAGAGTGGAACAAACTCCCTCGGAGTGTAGTGGAATCTCCTTCCTTAGAGGTTTTTAAACAGAGGCTGGATGGCCATCTGTCGGGGATACTTTGATTTCCTGCATGGCAGGGGGATTGTAAGCGGATTTTTAAATTATTATTTCTCAACTCAAATGTGTTTCCATATCATCATTTACTACAGTTAAGTTGCATTTGTTGTTTCCCTTCTTGAACGTCGTTTCAACTTTTGCTTTAGGTGACTCCATTTTGTTTTCTTTAAAGAAGTTGCACTCAACCCACCTTTAGAAAAAAAAATCAAGTCTGGTCA
Source organism: Sceloporus occidentalis (assembly GCA_023333645.1). Lineage (NCBI taxonomy): Eukaryota > Metazoa > Chordata > Lepidosauria > Squamata > Phrynosomatidae > Sceloporus > Sceloporus occidentalis. Next base: position 112,835,304 of record JALMGF010000002.1, on the reverse strand, counting down.
TATTGTGATCAATCAACCTTTTTTTCCCCCTTGGTGCTTATCATTCTGACTCATTTTCCACAGCTCAGTACAAAATAGTGGCTTACAAAAATAGCCTCAGAATACCTTGAGAAAAATGTGTCCTTTCTGTGTCATTTCATTAATTTTTTATTCCAGCCAGTACAAAGGTAATTCAAATCCTCCTTGATTGCTGTTCTAGGGTGGATTAAAAAAAAAACATCTTTTTTTCTTTTTTTAAATCCCTCTCTTCTGAAGCTTTTCTGACCTGCTGCCTTATCGTGCCCTGGAGTGTTGCCATAATTTCCTGTAATATTTCTAACCATATATCTTTCCATTCACTACAAATTGGCTCAGTTATTGAAGTCAGCCTGCAAACCTTGTTTCTTCCTTTTTGTCAGGGACTTCCTTTCCTCTTGCAGTATATTTCCATTTTCAAATGTATCCTTGCCGCAAGCTTTATGCCCTAGGAGTTAAGCTGTTCTGTCATTTTGCTGATTTGATCAAGTCTCTCATATTCCTGTTTACTTCACATTTCCTTTGCAATGTACAATCTCAAACCTCTTTCCTATACATGGCCCCTCCATTCATGGAGGAAAAGACAACAACCCAGTGAATATGCCATTCCATGTGTCACTCTTTTCCCTGAGTGTTCTCTCATAACCCTTTCTTTTTGACTTACTACTTCTTGTTTGTTATTTCTTTCTACTCCGGTGACACTTATATATCACAGTTAGGCCTTTTCTTTTTATTCGTCTAAATCCCTTTGCTTTTGTATTGCTTTGCTTTTATATAACATTATCAAGGTGCGTTTTTAATTCATTGGGTCCAAGGCTGATGAACTGAGAGTACAATTCAAAGTGCTGGTTACTCTGTATACTCATGTATATGTCTAGAAATTTTAATCAAAAACCTGACTCAAAAAACCTGGGTCAACTTATTTATGGGTCAGTGTAAGCACTGTACTGTAATTCATATATATATATATATATATATATATATATAGCGAGAGAGAGAGAGAGAGAGAGAGAGCAATCCCCTTTCTCTGAATAGAGTGGTAAAAGGCAAGAGCTTAGTCCATCTTGGGAGCACAAAAAAAAAAAAAAAAAAAAAGCATAGTTTCCCACTTCTGTTGTATCCATCCAGCCTTTAGGATGAGCACAAACAGTAATGCCTGTTAGAATTTTATAAGTTCTTTGGCATCCTTTTCCTTTGCATCATCCTTTACATCCTTTGTTACATGCCCCTAAGCTTTACCCTCGATTTATCCATTGGTCATATCAAAATCCATAATTTTGGTCCCAAACTTGCCCTTGACTTGTACAAGAGGTTGACTTATAGGCTCGTTCCTGATGCCCCTAACCCTAGTACATACTGGATATGTACAAAATGGTGGCGCCCATTCCACATGGGCGCTGCCATCTTGACGTAGAGGACACATAGCATCCACACGTCGTGCCCCGGATGTGACTCCGCAAGTGCGCGACTAGCGCCTTGTGGCATCACATCCGGGGCGCAAAAAGAAGCATCATTTTGGCACTTCTTTTTTGCGGCACAAGGGAGCCTCATGGTTTGGCCGCTGAGGCTCCCCGCGCCGCAAATGGCGGTGGTGGCAGACTGCCGCTTTTAGGCGGTCTGTAATGCACCCTAGTTGAGTATATATGATATGTCTTATAAAACCTTATACAGCTTAGATCTGGGTTATCTGATGGATAATATCTTTCCCCTCTGAACCTGCCCAAACTGTGAAAATCATTTTGAGGGGGAAGATTCTCTAACTCCCACTACTTTCAAAGGCACATTCAGTGGAATTCTGGACAAGGCCTTCACTGTGGCTGCTCCCAGATCTTAATAATAATAATAATAATAATAATAATAATAATAATTTTATTTGTATACCGCCCTTCCCACAATCAGGGCGGTGAACAACAAATCAAAACAATACAATACATACATCAACAAGAAGACAACAATACAAATGCAATAAACTATTAAAATCAATATTAAAAACCCCATCTTGGAATATCCTTCCTCATAAGACTAAGGTGGTTTCTTCTTTCCTGACTTTTTCAACAGCATGTGAAGGTCTTTTTTAATCTAGCTAGGATTTTATTGTTTTCTACATACCTTACCCTATGTTAATCTAGTCAAGGAACCAACATTGAAACAACCCGAAGCAAAAGGATTACTTTCCCTTCTCAATTAGAATTGTCATTCCTCTTGTTTTTGTTACATCATAACCTTATTCTCCTTTCTATCTTTAGAATTGTATGTCAGACAAAGGAACTTCAAATCCTATGTGAAATCCAATGGATCCACTGAATGAACAGTATTTATTAAATCAGCTTTGTCCCATTGACTCCATGTGATTTTAATTGAGACTAACACATGGGTTTAGTCCCTGCTTTGCCTTAAAAATTCCTATGGATCCTTTGGAAATTTGGGATCTGTGTGACAAGAGGTTTGTGCCCATACCATTAGAGGTTTGTGCTGATACATTATGAGATAAATCTTATTCTTAGTCTCAAATAGAGTATGCCTTTTGAATCAATCCGATTTACCTCTATTCTGAATCATAATTCAGTCATTGAGTCAGTGGTTCTACTCAAAATGGGACTAGCCAACAAGATTCTCAGGTCTCCTGAGAATTCTCCTTCTTTGACAAATAGATATAAACAAACAAACAAACATTTATTTTTACCCTGCCTCTCCCTCAGGATTGAGGTGGTTTACAATAAAAATCCATCCAATACAACAATAATCCCACAAATTCCCTCCTTGCTCTAGAGCATCAATTAAACAAGTTCAACATTAAAATCATCTGTAAAAACAAGCTAGTCAAAAATGGGCAAGTGGGGTTACAAGGTGTTCTATGTGAGGGTCCATTTACTAGGTATCTGGATTGCTAGTCAAGAAAGACATGCTGGAAGAGATCCATCTTTACAGCCTTTTTAAAGCTGTCCAAGGTGGTAATATGATGAATCTCCTCCGGCAGCCCATTCCATAATCTGGGACTGGTTGAAAAGAAGGTCCTCTGGATAAATGCAGCCAGCCTGGTCTTTATAGGCTGCAGTAGATTCTTCCCAGAGGACCTGGGTGTGCAGAGTGGTTTATACAGAAGGATCGCAGGATAATCTGGATTCTGCCTTAGATATCCCCTTTAAAACTGAAATGAAACAACAAACACATCTAAAAAAATAGTCTTATAGACACTGAGAAGCAAGATGCACACAGCCTTTATAATTGTAGTTAGAATCATTCTCCAAATTAATAATGACTAGTTGTATGGAAAAGATCCAGTGTGGCATAGTGGTCTGAGTGTTGGACTATGACTCTTGTGACCAGGGTTTGAATGTCATGTAAACACGCTGGGTGATTTTGGACAAGTCACAATCTTCCAGCCTCAGAGAATGGCAATGGCAAACCCTGTTTGAACAGATCTGGCCAAGAAAACCCAATTATAGGTTTGCCTTATAGGTGGTGGTCTGCCATAAGTCAGAAACAACTTGAAGGCAGACCACCACCACCACAACAACAGGAACATGGTATGGAAATGGTAATTTAGTCTGGAACTCCAAGAGAGAGTATATTTTCCTGTTATGAACCTTCTTATCTTTTTCTCATGGCTATAAGAATAGCAGAAATTTGAGAAAGGCCAGAAGTGTAAATTACAATTTTCTTCATTTGCTTCTGTTCATGTAAACCTCAAGAATACATCTTCCATTGGCATTCCTTGTGCGGGAGGAGGATTCCCAGCCCAGGCATCTAGATATCCAGCCAGTATTGGCAATGAGATAGTCAAGGTAGAATTAGTTGCTTAAAGTCCCATTTCTAAAAGTTGCTATAAGGCATTTCTTGAACCTATCAGCCAAAAGGCTGTGATGCTTTCACTGCTGTAGACCACTAGGGATCTTCAGTATTCAAAATATTCAAAAATATGTAGACATTTTTGCACAGAAAACAGCATTTTCTACATATTATTTTCTGTGCAGAAAATGCTCTTTTTGACAGTAAAGTCATGAACAAGTTTTGTACTTAATGAAGCCTTAAACTGCAAATAGTTTTTAAAAATGTGCACTTTTGAAGACTTTCATGGAAAAGAAAGTGGAAAGAAAGCTGCTAAAATTACTCATTACATCCATCAAGATCATAATTAGTACAGAACTGCATCCCTATGAAACCAGCTGCTGCATCATTTAGCCCCAATAAAGCTTATCTTGTAATCTTATTTTGTAGCAATGATGTGTGTTAGTTTTCAGTACCAACTAAAATCTAGGTAGGACAATTGGAACACTAATAGCATCTTGATTCAGTAAGTCATGATACAGATATGTAACTGAACCATGTTGTTCACTTGATATTTTTAAAAAGCTTGCAATTATTTTTAGAATTAGAAGCTAGTTGTATTTTAAAACTTTCAACAGTGAGAGGATTGCTGAACGTTAAGAATTATGTATGCTTACTACTTCTTTTGAGAAAGGTTGTTGATTCACAAAATGATATAAATTCCTTGGCTAACAACCAGTATTAGAAGTAACTAGAATGTGTTGCCCCAAGCATTGGCCCCCACTCATCCCTCATATTTTATATCAACCCTATATTAAAATGGACACTGTCTGGGTGATCTGTATTTGACCCCACTGTGGAAGCCAAAGATTTGCAAACCCACCTCTCAGTAAAGTTACAGTGGGTACAGTTATTAAATCCATTCTACTTTGGGTTTCTTCTCCCCAAGCTATTTTCAAGGTATACAGTCACCCCTCTGTTTGCACGGCCTTGGAATTCATGACCTCATGACAAACACAGAGGGGACATAATGGGGCATGTGCTATGTCGCACCAGAGATTGTTCATGGAGAAGATGAAAATGGTATCCAAATGACAGGAGAACAAGCCTCTGTTTTTTGCAGCAGCTGCTACCCAGTAAATCAGGACTGTGGAAGAGGACTTGGGACAGGAGATGCTACTCAGCTGTGTAACTAAGGTAGCTATGTCACTGAGATAGCTGAAGTGTAGCTGAGATAGAATCACAGCCCACATTAAAAACAAATCATGCAATTGCTCATGAAAGTATTGCTGTTATTTTTTTCACAGCAATAAACCCATGAGTGTTCAATAGGCCTTTCACAGGATTGTACTCTGCAAGGGATACTCATCCTACTTGAGTCATTATCAACCTAACTAGTCCTATGATGTATTTATATATACAAAATACACTGCTCAGAACTACTGGGATTTAACTTTGAAAGCTGAATAAAAATGCTAATGGAATTCCACATTATTTACTTACAAGAGCCTGTTTAATAAGCTAGGAGAAAGAGGGATGGGTGAAATAGGAATAATTCATGCAACAAAGCCAAACCAAAAAGAGAACTCCTTGGCTTGAGTGCAGTGAAGGTCTCAGCCTGATGTTCTCTAACATCATTGCTAATTAAGGGTATTTGGTTGCACTTCTCTCATTTGATGTATTTTTGAGTTGCTTTCTTAGAGAAAGAGAGATTACATAGAGGCTGTGCAAACTGCCCCTAAAGGGTAGCCTGCAGCCGTCTCCAGTTTGATTATTTTTTTCTTGATTGCTGTGCATTACAGGGAAAGTTCAGTGTTGGTGGATAAATGTTGCAGATATGTAAACCTAATAGGATTAAAAGCAGAAGGAACTGAAAATATCCAATGAACCTGATGGGAGAGACTAGTCCCAGGACTTACTGTCTCTTTCACTTCAGACTTAATAGGATTACCAGTCTCTAACCTCTTGAAACCTGAGACACATAGGATGAGACCTAGTGATGTCATGGAGTGGGTTGTATGATGTTATGGAATAATATATTGTGATATATTATTTAAAAATTAAAATCTAATTCCATGTTTGGCTAGAAGGATGTGGCTGAGTACGGAATATAGAGATGTGGATACTTGGGGAAATTTGAGGGAAACCAGACTGGATTTTTATCTCACTCATTTGTGTGGGTAGAGATCCCCCCCCCACACACACACACACAATTCATTTGCTGGAAAAACCTGAAAATACTGGGAAATACTGAGGGGAAAATCCTTTTAGATAATGTTTCTATTTCAGAATAAGTGATTTTTATAGTAAAGCTGGACAATCACATTATAGCAAAATATCTCAATCCAACAGGCCAAGGTACAGTGTGAGAATATTATTTATTTATTTATTTATTTATTTAATTTACTTACTTACTTACTTTATATGCCATCTTTCTCCCAGGGCAGGACCCAAGGTGGCATCCAGAAACAACAAAATTACATTTACAAGAAAGGTTTTTAAAACATTTAAACCCCACACATGATAACCCTCTAAAATTGTTTTAAAATCATACAAAAACAGATAAAACGTACCTCTAAATGAGAACTTTCCCTGCTCACACATTAAAAGCTTGTATATTTGTTGTAACATTTAGTAATAAATTGCGTCTTTTCTGCCTTGGTATGAGAAAAAAATAGGAATACATTTTTATGTAATGACAATCCAATTCCCTGTCCCATCCTCAATGATATAATGAAGAAATCTGAAAACAGATATAAATGAAAGAAGAATTAAGTGTTGAAGCAGGCAGTGTTTTTCTCTCCTGTTCAAAATTCTCTTGGGGTGAGGAGAAGCCCAACAACCAAATAACTTTGACAAAAAATTGAATCCCTTCTTCTTCCAAGCCTCCTCAGCTCAGAAAGATATTAACAATTTTGTAGGATATTTCAGTTCTCAAATTTGAAATAACCATCTCCGATGGTTGGTCTGAAGAGAACCAGTCCTTTTCCCATGCAGCACACTTCACTTCTTGAAAGTAGCACTTCATTGCCTTACAAATTAATGAAATGAGAAAATGAAGTGGGTTTCCATTTGTTGCTGCTCTTGGCAGATAATCTATTGCATGGCTGCACTAGTGACAAAGTCATGAAGCTTTTCTCTCATGGATCTATGAGTTCTATCACACGTGCTCTTTGGAAAGCATGGTCTCTCATATCCTTCAGCCTTATTAAAATTGGACACCTCCTTAATATACACCTGCAGCACTGTACAGTCAGACATGAGAAATAATTAACATTTATTAATGTGAAGAGTCTTATTTAGCTTCAAAGACAGATAGTGTCAGGGCCTGACATATCAGTTGTAAGATCAGTCTCCACATAGATCATAACCTGCTCAGAATAAAACCATTACTGATTTGCAAGGAATTTGCATTACTATCTTGCACAGATATATTGATGACCACTTACTCTAGCTCACTGCTTATTTAATATGGATGTGCATTCATTGTTAATTATTTTTCAAAGGAACTCAAAATGTTTTCCATATGGGATTTTTCTTGTACAGTTGCTTTGCCTCCTTCAGGGAATTTTCTAAGGGATCCAACAGTTATTCCTTTATGTTTCCCAACCTCGTCATCCTTTTTGTCTAACTCCACATGCTGTCTGGAGTGGGGCATGGCATCATGGCACCCTGGGGGCAGAATCAGGGCATGTGCCCACACGATGCTGTGCCCTGACTCTGCCCACAGGCTGGCTTTCAGACCCATCTGTATATAGCCTAAGTTACATGGGTTCTTTACACATGCCCTAGGTCTGTGTAACCACTCATGAGAATTTTGTTAAAAGGTCTTCATGGCCTATCCAGGTTCATGGTCTGGCCTCTTTGTAACTGCTATTAAAAGATAACAAAATATTTGTACCCCAAAAGCAGTGAAGCATATGCAGGGTGCAATAACATGTTGAAGGGAAAAGGAATGTCTCAGGGCCACATTGTCCTATTTATTCAGGTTGCAATCTTTGAAGAAAACTGGTAGCAAAATATAAAAAGTTTTGGAAAAACAAATATCAGGCAGTAGATGAAGTGAGAAACCACAGGGTCCCTAACCCTAGTACATAGTGGCAGCATTACAATGGCGGCACCTGGTGTACACGGGCACTGACTTTGTAATGTAAGTGCTGCGCGGTGTCTGCATGGCACTGCGTGTCGCTTACATCACGAGTGTGCCAATGGGGCACTTCCGACGTCCCTTCAGTGCCACAGAAAGAATCCGGTTATTTCTGCAGCCGTTTGGGGGTTGCACCATCCCTGCGGAGAAAAAACAAGTGCTGCCAGGGCGCCATTTTTGAGCGGTCTGTCCTAAGCCATTGACATTTATCTATCCCCACCACTTAGAATTAAGATTAAATTTCTCAGATCTTTTATGCATAAAGCTCTATGATTTTTTTCATCAGACTCCTTGAAAACAAAATATCGTTCCGTAGAACTGTCTGTGAATATTCTCCATTATGGAAGAGGTGTGGCCATCATCAATCCTCCTCAAATAATGCCACAGGAAGATAGTATATCCTATGTATTTTGAAAGATGGAAAATTGTCACCAGGCTGCCAATACAGTAGCTGTTGTTCCAAATTTCAGCAGAAGAAAGAAAGAACCAATCTACCCCAGGAGGGTGGAGAAAAGCTACTGTTCTCCCCCATCTCAGAAAAAAAAAAAGAAAAAAATCCACTTCTTTCTTTAACCGCAGGGCATTTGAATTGAGGTTTTTAGGCATACCTAACCATGAATTTTTTTTTTTTAGACATTTAAAAATAATACAGATTTTAGCACATTTTCTAGCTGAGAAAAGGGTGGGGGGAAGTGGTTTTTTTTTCGTGTTTCTTGTTCTATAATGTCTACTAAGGCTGCACCTGCACTATTGAAATAATCCAGGTTGACACCACTTTAACTGCCATTGCTCAATGCTATAAGATTCTAGGAATTCTGTTTTGTGAGTCATTTCACCTTTCTCACAGAGGGATCTGGTGCCACAACAACTACAATTCCATAGCACTGAACCATAGCAGATTAAGTGGTGTCAACCTGGATTATTTCTGCTGTTCAGATGTAGCCTGAATGTCAGCTTCAAGCAAATAACTTGTTTAGGGTCATGAAGAACTTTGAATCACCCTCTAACACAAATACAAGGGTTCATTTATACACCCACTTTCAGAAAGCTTTGCTTTAATCCAGTTAGGAAGTGCTTCACTTCTTTCATTTTGGGAGTTGGGTTTTTTTTAAAAAGCAAATGAAAATGAGTCTTGAAATGCTTTCACGGAGTTAAAAAATATATACCACCACTGCCATTTCAGGAACCTTGTTTTTTCCTTCATTTAAAAGCTAAATAAACACCTCTGGTGCCTCCCTGGAAATGAATTAGTTATCTTGTTCATCTGCTACATCCCTGGGCTAAATAATTAATCATAGCCAGGTGCAGCTTGTTGGATTTGTTGTTCCCGAAAAATACAATGGTGAATAAAAGACAGGGAAAAGCTGATCAGGGAAAACATTTTACTAAGGCAATGGCTAGCAGGATGGATCATCTGTTCTGTCTTGTACATTTCTCTGATGGAGGCTAAGTGCTTGTGTCTGTAGGAATGCCGAGCTTCAAAAAGTTATGTTTCTGGCATAAGAAATTTCATCTTTATTTAATCAATTTAAATATAGATAGGAGTTAGGTTCAGGATTTAACAAAAAGGCAGATGCTCCATATTACTGGAAGGAACTCTGCAGCATTTGAAATGATACAGCTTTCAGTTAGTGCGTGTGTGTGTGTGTGTGCGCACGCGCGCAAATGTATTTGCCAGTTTACTTATGATCAGCTCATGAATCTTATATGGTTTCACTGAAGACGTCAGCCACAGATGCTGGCGAAATCTTTAGAACATGGCCACATAGCCTGAAAAACCCACAAAAAACTATGGATGCCGGCCATGAAAGCCTTCTACTTCACTTATATGGTTTGTTTAGTCAAGGAATACTCAAGGTTCATTACTTGTTTTTTTTTTTACCTGCATGGCCAACATTCATCAGGCATATCTTCTAGGCTTCAGAGAAGAAAGCCTTTTCTGCTTAGCCTTACCCAGAAACTAGGGGTGGTGAAGTTTCAGATGTCCAAATGTCAAGGCATGCATCATGTAAATGAAGTGACCTCAGCTTTGTTGTCTAGAAGTATTGTGTGGCTATAGTGGAGAGCAACACAAAATGTCTTGAACCAGCCCCGTAAATGGTTTTTGAGGAGTCCAGGCCAATTGGTGAAAGTGGTATTGCTATTTTGTTGTTGGATCTTTAAATCCTCATGTTAATGTGCCTAGGGTTTTTTAAATCCAAATGGTCTAGAAACATGAGATAAATCTGGGACAGGTCAAAAATGGTAACCTAATATGTATTTATTTGAAAATTAGGAAGATCAGAAGTTGCTTTAGGTCATATCAGACCACTCCCCCCCCCCACACACACACACATTCCTGTTACCTGGAAAATATGGTGGGCTGCATTTGTCACTGGATTCCAATAGGAAGCAAAGTCAGTGCAAGATGTTTCACTGTGGTATGCAAAAGACAACATACCCTCCATCATGTGAAGAAGCAATGTGGACTGAGAGTTTAAGTTTGACACTGGGAACAGGATAGTATTCTCCACTACACCTGAGGATAAGAAGCTAGTTTAGGGGATGCCAGACCCATACAACTCTGTCCTACAACAGAGGAGCATGGTGGATAGCCAGTAGTTTACTCTCTCCATTATATGGTTTATAAGTCGCTCACCTTATATAACCTAATGGTAGACAGCTATAGAATAAGGCAGCCTATGAAGGAATCATTCTACTCTGCCATGCATTCTTTTCTTAACTAACCCGCCACCCCACCCCACCCCACCCCTTCTCTTAATCTATACCCAATATCCATCTTGGTATGTAGGATGTGATATATGATTTACTATTCCAGGCAATACCAAATTGTATTGCAGTAATAATTTTGTAGTGGTTATTGCTGTTATAGCTTGAGTATCCCTTATCTGGAATTTCAAAATCCAAAATACACCAAAATCCTAAATTGTCCAAATGGGTGGCTGAGATAGTGAAGCCTTTGTTTTCTGATTATTCCATGTACATAAACCTTGTTTCATGCACAAAATGATTTTAAAAATAGTGTGTATAAAATTATTTTCAGGCTATGTATATAAAGTGCATATGAAGAATGAATGCATTTTGTGTTAAGACTTGGAACCCATCTCCAAAATACCTCATTATGTATATGCAAGTGTTCCAAAATCTCTTCCCCCCCCCCCTCCATTAAATATCCAAAATAAGGTGCTCTTCCGTTCTCAAGCATTTTGGATAAGGGATACTCAACCTGTAATGCCAAAGTAAGAACATGGTTATTTGTTTAAGACTCTATGCAAAAGGGAAGGTAAAATGTAGGGAAAATCAAATGAATAAGCTTGTTCCTCAGATATTGAAACCAATAGTGTGGTCAGGGAGGGAGGTTCAAAGCATGGTGATAGATGGGTTTGTGGATTTTGCATGATAGGCTGGAATCCTCTGTCATGGTATAAGCTATGTAACTTTATGTACACTGAGCTATGTAGCAGAGGCACTACAAAAACCTAATGAATTGCAAAGATGTGTAATGGGATACGACCAAAAGTTTCCCCATGCACATCGGCATACCATAGCTGATGTCCCAATGCATAATAGGCTGATGCAAAACAGGACTAAGGCATTGGTCCCATTAGTACTCAGTCCCAACATTCATTGATCACTTTGCTGGCTCCCCAACACAGTGATATGCAAGTGTTCCTGGAACAGACTGCATATAATGGGCTGGGGGGGAAAAGTCCTCTTTTTTAAGTCTATGTGTGACAAAGTTTTTGTTTTAAATACATTATGCTGAGTTGGTGACTGCACTCGGGTTGTCAACTCGACCATTCTGGTTCACTTCAAAATATATAGGAAAGACTGGGGAGGGAATTCAAGTAGGAGATTCAATTCTCATCTCCTTATCTGTTTTCAGCACACTTGTTCGCAGGGGACTTCTACTGAATGGGGCAATGTCTTGGCAATGTTGATGTAGAGAATGATGAAAAAGAAAAACCTTTTAGAAAAGCACTCGACAGCATTTGGGATTATGGAAGATGGAAGACAGACAGGCATATTGAAGCTGTCTGTCAAATTCAGCTTCAAATGCTATTTCTTCACCCAGTCCCATGCACCTATAAACAAGTGGCAACCACCTTTTCAATCTGTAAAGGTTAGGCTGCTCTTTCACCTCTTCCCTCCCCCGTTTAAATGTAGGGTGAAAGTGAAGCATGTCACTTCTCACTGCTGCAATTGCAACAGTTATTTTTAGAGGAAAGCTTGGATTCCCTATCATCAGATCAAGGTAGAAGACTCAGAGCAGCAGAGGTTAATTCTGCATCCTTCTGGAGATATTCAGTGCCTCCTATAGCTTGATAAATGACATGAGTACAAATAGGTAGCATGAATAATGAAATGGAGTTGAACTCTGAGGTATGAAGAGGAGAAGGGGGGAGATCTTTCAATTCTGTTTCCACAGATCTCCTCCTTTTCCCATCTTCACATCCATTCCCTGACAATTCAATATATGTTATTTTTGGTGGAGGGTGAAAAAACTTTATATATTTTGTGTGTTCTTCTCAAATGTGTGAATCAGTGGATACATATCCCTATTGACTTATGTGACCTTTTAAAACAAAAACATGATTTTTTTTTTAAAAAAAGTCTATCCTTTTCCAAGTGATAAGTTTTTTATGTGTACTTTCCCCTAATTTCATGTGCTCTTTTCAATAAGAATCTCTGTGTGTGTGTTCAAGAGAAAGAGAGAAAGAGAGAGAGAGAGAGTAGTTGAGATATATAATAAACAATAGAGATTTGCAACAGAAGAAATATAAGCATATATCTTGGTACTGTTGCTGGACAATTAATGTCTCCAGACCAGGATTTCGACTTGCACTTTGCTGTATTACAGTATGCATCTCTGAGGACACAAACAATACGTTGCTATATACACATGCCTTCTGCTAGCCAAACCCTCATCTCTACATTGTCTGGAATGCTGGCTTGAAGCAAGAGCACTGTGACATCATATATGTAGAGTTTCTTCCTTTGGTCCCACAAACAGCAACCCATGAAAGGGAGAATGGGAAAATATGCATCTTTTTATACATTTCTCTTTTTGGCTAAATGATGTGTGTACACCTTTGTGAAGGATATGCATTTGAGGTTGTGCACTTTTTGTTTGCTTATTATGCAGAAAGGATAAAGGAAAGAAAAAGAATCGTCAGATTGTGATTTCAATTCTTCCCAATGAGAGGAAAACCAAAGATATGTGACAGTTTTTAACAGTCTTATAGAACATGAATTGGATAACTATAGTTTTTTTTTTTTTTAAGTCAGTTAAAAGTGTAGCGGAACTGCTGTGGTGATCCCACCTTGAATCATCATTTTTCCCATTTATTTTTATTATACAAGCATTATCTTTGAAATAAAAGAGGAGAAAATACATTTTAAAAACGAATATGAATTAGTGAAAAAGAATAAGCTGTTGATGTCCTGGTAAAAATCTTGAATTGCCGTATTAGTTGTCACCTTGTTTTATAGAGTGAGTGGTTGATACTTACCAAGAATGATCATTCTCATGAGGTTGAAGGTACAGTCCACACTTGGGTTTATCCCTATGTAAAAGGCTATTCTTTCAGGCTCGGTGTCACTTTAATACTGGTAACAGTAGCCTGACAATAGACTTGGATGTATTTAATATAAAATATAATTTTAAAATCCAGTGTTGTAGCTCTTGCAACAGCAGTATAGTGTAGTGGTTAGAGTGTAAGACTCCAGGAAATGGAGGCTTGAATCCCTCCTGGACTGTGTAAATCCACTAGGTTATACTCTCAGCTTCAGATGAAGGCAATGGTCAATCTCCTCTGAATAGATCTTTCCAAGAAACATGTATGATAGGGTGTCTATAAGTTGAAGCCAAACCAAAAGCACATGACAATAACAATATAACTTTAGAGATTACAAACCTAGGATGGTATATGTGTATTTTTTTTAAAATGGCTATTGGCTGTTGATAACTTCCATGGCAGATGTGCTGCGAATCCAGGCTGAGTTTTCAAGAATCATTAAAGTGCTGAATCTGTTTGGGAGAAACTATACAAGACCTTGAATAGCCCATTTGGAGTCTGGAGGAAAACACAGATGAAATTCATCACATCATTGCTATGAAGCCACTGGTCATCACTGGTCTTACCACCTTCTAGTCCACTAACTCTGCTAGTTGTAGCTTTCCTGCATCTTTAATACAATGGTAACAATCTAAATCTTAATTATGTAAATCCGTGCAAAACAATATTCCCTTGCAGCCCCTTTCCTCCCACCAATCGGCTCTGCTCTTCACAGAATTATTTTGCCACTCTTTGGCGGGTTACAGACCGCCTATTTGGGGCAGTCTGCACCCGCCCCTTTCCCCGGTGTATCGGGGCCTCAGCGGCTAGAACAGCAGCCGCTGAGGCCCCGATCCCCCACTTTTCAGGCTGCGGGGAAGCGGCAAAACGCCGCTTCCCAGCAGCCTGAAAAGGGGTGTCCTTGGGGCTTCAAGCCCCAAGGACACCCCGAGGCGGCGGGGAGGGGGAGAAAGGGGCCGCTTGGCCCCTTTCTCCCTTGCTTCGCTGGGCACAGCCGTCTGAAGGCTGTGCCCAGCGAAGCAAAGCGGTGCCTCAAACCAGAAAGGAGCTCCGAAACGGAGCTCCTTCCTGGTTCGCGCAAAGGGCGCCCTGGCACGGAGCGAGGACGTGACGTCCGCGCCGCCCCGTGTAGAGGCGGTGCGGATGTGACGTCCTCATGACGGCGGCCATCTGGAACGGCCGCCGTCATTTTTTACGAGCAGAGCGCGTATTAGGATTAGGGAGGTGCAGAAGCACTGCACCTCCCTAACCCTAGTACGCGCTCTGCGCGTACTTTAGTGTCCATCTGTAACGGGCCCAAGTCTCTACAATGGTCTTATTCAAATCTCTTTTCCCCCCTAAAAATTCTGGTTCACTTCCTGTTTTTTTTGTTTTGTTTTGTTTTAATGCATCCCCTGGGGTTAAAGCAGCCCAGGTGCCCCCATAGCATGGCAAAATTGTTCCCAATCACAACATATAAGTGTAATAGGGAGCTATTTTACCAATTTTTAAACATTGGGGATGTCAACACCCTAGGGCCTCAAATGAACTTGGGTGACCATGTGGCCTATCAGCTGCACTTTCTACGCTCTTGACTTGGAGGAGGAGGGGCAATACCATCTCCAAAATAAGCATTATGTTCACAAATCAAAAGAACAGGGGAAATATATTCCTATATCTTTATTAATCGCAGCAGAACCAACCAGATTTGTGCATCAGGTTGCTACAGTCTTTTTCAAAGCACCAGCAGAGCTTTGCATTCCCGGTGGATAGCCTAATGTGTTACACTCAGTGTGTAGGGTTTTTAAATCTCTGAACAGAGAAAAAGCAATTTATTTGGTGTGTCATGAAAGCTTAAATGCATTTGGTGCATCTACAGCAATCAAAGAGAGTATAAAAATATCTTTAACCAGTGCAGTATCCATGCTGTTTATATAATATTGCAAGCACATACATAAACACATAGGATTTTAAAGGTTTTAGAGTCACCGTTTCAGGTAATTCACAGTCCTCTTAGAGATCCATATCCAGGCTGTTTAGCAGCCTTCCTATATGAATGCTAGTGCAAATTCATTAAATACAATACATTCACTCCTATTTGGAGGGGCACCTCAGATAGAGTAAATCTGAAATATTATTCAATATTTATATCTGACTAAATTCTAATCAAGCTATCCTTTTTTCATCTGAGTCTTGTTGAACTTCTAAACATCTAAACTGCAAATCGAGGTAAGAATAGTGTTATGGATCAAGACCTGGAAAAGAAAAGGACAAAAGGTAATACATTCTGCAAATGTGTGTTTTAGAAGCTTAGAATAATTATGAAAATTAAGAGGGAATATTCAAACCAGAACTCTCTCATATATATCACACAAGCATGTCATTGGCACAACTCAAACTTATATTGCATCACTTCCAATCACAATTATCCTGGCTTGTTGTCTAACCAAGAAGCATTGGGGGATTATGAGGGATTGTATGGGCAAAGAGTGCAAACTCTCACATTTTCAGACAGTTTGAAAACATCTGTGATGATTTGAGTGGTGGGGAATATCACCCCAGAAGGCATCCTCCAATGAAATATTTGGCAAGCCTGTGGTCTTTGGCGTGTACCGGGGATTACAGTTTCTACAAAAATGAGGGTCATGGGATGCATGCAGCTGAACCCCACACTCTAAAATCACTGACAAAAACTTAAGTGGTGCTTGTTACCCATTGAAGATAATGACAAGAAAGGTGGATAAGATGGGGTTTATTTATAAGAAGCTTGGAAGTCAGAGTAGGTAGGGGCAAAATTTCACAGTGGTATGTCTTGTTTGCACAGAAAAGGTAAACGAAGGCATATAATTTCAGTTTAAAATCATGACTCTGAAGTACAGGATGCTGTTGATGTCTTATCAATACAATGAGACAAATCAGACCAGATGGGTTACACTGTGAATTTGAGTCTATTAGAATCCAGGTTGGTTCCTCAGTTGGTTTGCTGTATTCCAGTACCTCAAACCTGCACATCTAATTTGTATATTATCCACATTATTAAAATTATGCATATTAGTTTGCATTCTAATTATATAAATGCAGCACACTAATAATTACAATTTTTACTGCTATGTTTCAGCCTTGGTACCATTTTAATAGGCATTGCTATTCTATGAGAATATAGAATATAATATAGAATAATATCTAATGTGATAGACGTATGTTGTAAAGAGAAGTTAAAATCCTTCCTTTGTCAGTGTATTTGCCATGTAGCCTTGGGCCTTCATTGCCTCTCAGTAAATTGTATTTTACAGGATTGTTGTGGGGATTAATAACCAGACAGGAACCATTTAAAGTGGCCTTTCATATTCCAGATGTGTTAACAGTGACAACAACACAAACTTTTCCCATGCTATTCTCATCAGATAACTATGGTTGGTTGGTTGGTTGGTTGGTTGGTTGGTTGGTTGGTTGGTTGGTTGGTTGGTTGGTTGGTCAGTCGCCTTGTTTTGTCATCAGGGTCATTTTTTTCTAGCCAGTACCAAAAAGCTTGAAGTCCATGAAAATATTATAAGATACTCTTGAAACTGTTTGCTAAATGATTCACAGGAGAAAAAATACAGAGAAAAGTAGGGACAACCTTACAAAGCATACCTCCTTCTCTTGAGCTTTGCTTCACCTTATACTTATTTCGCTTTCTCCTGACACACTCCCATCATATCTGTCACTCTTCTTGCTATTCTCCCTTGTCTCTCCTCATGCTTTTACAATGCCTCCTACAGCTACACTGCTCTCTTATCTTGTGTCACCTTAAATCTTCATCATAGTCTCCCCTTTGCTCCTTGCATTCCTCTGCTTGTGCTCTCCACCCTCCTAGCCTCCTTGACTCACCTTGTGTCATAATAAAATGTACGGAATGACTCGCATGCACACAATAATGCACAAAGAGGTTATTGGTTGGGAATATTTGGGGGCAAAATATTTTCTGATGTTTTTGTGGGGACTGTGATGGGGGGGGGGTGCAGATCTTCAAAGCCTTCTGGAGAACAAAGCCTTCTGGTTCTTAACAATCTGGGTGTCTTGGGGAATGTTCAGTCAAGGGGTATAAATTAAATACCTATAAAGAAGTACTTTGTCCAGTTTGCTGTGAGAGGGGGAAGAAAGAGAAGAAACCAATGTTAATGAAGTTTTAGGATGGGCATAAGAATTACTTTAAAACCAACAGATCTGAGAAAAAGACCAAGATAAACAGCAACATCTGTCTTTCTGAAGAGCTTGTTCATTAAGAGAATTATTGCTAGCCCTTGCCCAAGCTTTTCCCATTAATTTTAAAGGCTAAATCCAATTTTAAGTCCTGATTAGTGCAGATCCATTGAATGTATGGATTTACTAAGTCACCATTTATGCAAGTCCCATTTAATGGATCTGCTCTAGTTGGTACTGACATGTAGCCCCAAAGTGACAATCTAGAACAAGAGGATTTGAATAGGTACTAAATAGAAGCTGTGAACCCATTCATATATTTAAGCCTTCATGTGTTGACTGCAACATCAGCATTGTGTCTTAGGATTCTTTTTACTCATGAAGAAGGTGGACCACCCCAAAGATCTTTTATGCAAATACCACAATTAAAGGCTATGGTGATATCTGGGATCTTTCACAGGCCACAAGAGGAGAATCCAGACCTCAGCAAGCCATTGTGAGCAACTTGCCTGTCACTTTGCAGATAAAATTGCTTGGATTTATTCTGATTTGATGCTATAATTAATACTGATCCAATGAACGTGACTTTGGTTCTTACTTATCCAGTGATAAAGATACTTTTCAGTTTGTACACCAGGATGTGAGGAGGATTCTTGGAGAAGCAAGAGCCACCACAAGTGTGTTAGATTCTTGTCCTTTCTGACATATTTAAAAACCCCAAAGAGGGAGTGGGTGAGTGGGTAGAGGACTCATGCCTCTCTAAAACATGGCTAAAGGAATCGGGTTTTTGTTTGTTTGTTTAAAGCAAAACTAAACTAAAAATCCCTCCCTGGATCCCACCATATTGGACAATTATTGGCCAGTTTCCAACATTCCATTTTTGAGCAAGATATTGAAGTAACTGGTGGCCTCCCAGCTCCATGGGTTTTTAGATGAGACAGATTACCTAGATCCATTATGTACTTTATTTTTTTAACTGTTGTGAATTCATATCATTTTAATGTGATGGTTTTTAATGGTCTTAATATTCAGTTCAAATTTATTCCTTCTGTAAGCTGGCTGTAAGGTCCCATTTGAGGAGAAAGGCAGCATATAAATGAAAGTACAGTGGACCCTTGTTATACGCTGGGGTTTGGTTCCAAGATCCCCCGTGTATAACAAAATCTGTGTATGCTCCAGTCCCATTAAATATGACATAGAAAAATGGTGTCCCTTATAAAAATGGAAAATCAAGGTTTGATATTTGAAATTTATACTTTTTTTGAACATTTTCAAACCGTGTATGCTTGAATCTGTGTATAAAAAATCCATGTATAAGAAGGGCCGACTGTACAGTATGCCCTTGCTTTATGCGGGGGATCCATTCAGGACACCTCCCCCACATAAGGCAAATTCCGCATATGAAAATAATGGGGCTTGTGCACACGGTGCTCTGTGGTGCACCGTGCCAAGGGCATGTGCACCATTTCCTATTTGTCACACTGCTTTCAGCACAAGCTGAAAGCCATGTATAGTGCACCCGCCTATGATGTGGGCCCACTGTAATACTAACACTAATACTAATACTAAACTGAAGATGAAAAATAGGGATAAAGTGTGTACTGGATGAGGCGCTTAGCCCCTTCACAAGCCAAGTTCAGGCCCAGGCCGGTACAAAATGCCTTTCTGTACAGGCCCATTTCCTTCCTAATAAAGGAATAAATGTTTTAAATGTTATACCTGCAGTAGATTCTGGTTTTGATTAGCACTACAGGCAGATTCCATGCACCCACTGATTTACCTCCAGCACTGCATGAGAAATTGCTTCTTGTATTTCCCTTATATACTGGAGTATTTCCTCCAAAATGAAGGAGAGAGAGAAACTATTTTTTATCATTGTCATTTGGATGAGATTATCACTTGAAGGATCATACATATTTCTAGTGTCTGGGCTATACATACACACACACAGGTAGATAATGCACCTAAACACTTCCTTGAACTTCTGTGGCACATTTTTTCTGAAATAATACTGGGGGTAATCCTTCAGCCTGGCACTTCCCAAAACATAAAGTGTGTTAAAAAGGTAACTTTTGTTTACTGTATTGCTTCTCTAGAACATAATAATAGAATAATATAATAGATGATAATAGATTAATATAATAGTTCATCTTCACTGCCTCCTCAACAACCATTTAAAGGTCAGTAACAATAGAAAAAGCAAAAAAGTTTCTATAGCCTAACAACATAAGTCACAGAGTAAAACAACTTAAAATTGATAAAAGCTGAGATGTTACCTGGGGACTGTTCACATGATGCTATAAATCAGTTTGAAAACCAGTTTAAAAGGGGATCGTCACACTTGCGTTGGTTTTTCCTGACCCGAATTCAAGGGGGGGGGGGTGCAAATCCCTCTTAACCCGATTTTTCCAAGATCGAGTTTTTGCCCATTTCTTTTTCAAAATATCAGGTTGTATCAAGGTGCTGCCAATGGGAATTTGCTCCCGATCCCATTTGGGGCATCCAGGAGCGAGGGGTTAATGTGCAGAGGGCAGATCATGCTCACCCCTTTGCCCTCTCCCTGCTAGACTTCTGGGGATACCACGGGTAGCCAGGAGAACACCCAAGCTGTGAGCCTGAGATTTCAGTGGGAATATAACCCTATCCAACACAGGCAGAATCCCTATCCCCTGATTTGTCTTATGACTGACTAGGAGTACCTCTGTCTTGTCTGGATTAAGTTTCAATTTGTTTGCCCTCATTCAGTCCACTACTGACAGCAGACATTGGTTCAGTACAGAGACAGCTTTCTTTGACTTGGGTGGAGAGGAGAGATAGAGTTCAGTGTCATCTGCATACCTAAAACTCCAGATGGCCTCTCCCAGTGGTTTCATTTAGATATTAAATAACATGAAAAACAAAACAGAACCCTGTGGGACACTACAGGCCAATGGCCAGGGAATCAAACAGGCATCTCCCAACACCACTTTCTGTGTTTGCCCCTCCAAGAAAGAACAGAACCAGAGTGTTAGCCCAGAAGGGTACAGTGGTCACTGGTATTAAAAACTGCCAAGAGGCATAGCAAGGATCAATTGCAACACACTCTCCTGTCCCGTTCCTTGTGTAGGTCATCTACCAAGGTGACCAAAGATGTCTTCATCCCATACCCAAGCCTGAAGCCAGGTTTAAATGGATCTAGATAATTTGTTTCATCTAGAAACTCCTGAAGCTGGTTCAGCACCACTCACTCCAGAACCTTGCCCAAGAATGGAATATTAGAGACTGGTCTATAATTATTCAGAATGTTGGGATCCAAGAGGGGCTTTTTAAGTAAAGATCTCACCACAGCCTCCTTTATACAGGAAGGAAACCTCCCTTGCTGCAGTGAGACATTTGTCACTATCCTTACCATATCCACCTTTAACTGCTTTCAGGAGCCAGGAATGACAAATCTTTAGAAATATTCTTCTCTTTTCTCCTTTTGGTGAGATTGTTATCTGTCTCTCTCGTTGACCAGGCCCACAACACATGCACTCATTCTTTGTCACATTTAGACACTCCCTTGTGTATATACACACATACCTTTGCACACCAAGATTAGAATTTCTAAAGTGAAATGTACCTTGTTTACTTGTTGCGGCAATAATTTCTCTTAGCGACTTTGTTTTGGGGTTAATCTTTTACATAAAATGCACAGAATTTTGTTTACTAAATTTGCTAGTTTTGCATATAAACAAAAATTATAAATTATAAATCATTGTTGTTAGCTTCAAGTTCTTTCCGACTTCTGGTGAACCTAAGGTGACCCTATCACAAGATTTTCTTGACAAAGATTTGTTCAGAGCAGGTTTTCCATGGACATCCTCTGAGGCTAAGAGAGTGTGACTTGCCCAACATCACCCAGTAACTTTCCATAGCTGAGCAGGGATTTGAACCCTGGTCTCCAAAGTCATAGCCCACTGCTCGAATCACTATACCACACTGTCTCAAATTACAAATGACAAAACATAAAGTTGAGACTGTTGCATCTGCTGCATAACCACTTCATTTTATGGAATTAAATAAATATATCTGTTTCTTTGGGTAACAGAAGGGCCAAGCAAAATTAAAAGGCCTCCATTTGGCACTGAAATTATGCCAAATTGGATCTCAGGTGAACCTGTCTGGGGAGGTATAGCACAGCCTGGGCATGCTCATGATGAGACTATTTCATTCTCCCACAAAGACCCAACATGTCTTATTTGATTTCAGCGTGCCCTTACATTAATTCTAGTAAAAGAAAGAAAGAGAGAGAAAGAGAGAGAAAGTGAAAAAGTAGAATTCCAAGCTCTACTTATGTTTGAATATATGTGAAAATGACAGCAACAACAAAAACCCTGGAAATAGTCTGACTGTTCTGCACATCACCACTCAGTGTGCTTTCTGATGAATGAACCAAGCAGAAGCTTTAATTTATGTAAAGATTTACCAAGTCTCAAGTCTGATCCTGGGTAATTCTACTACTTCCCTGTATTAGAAATGATTGATGAATTTACATCCTCCAAAGTCCTAGTCCTAGTCCTTGTCTCTTTGGAGAAAGAGAACTCCCCACCCCCCACCCCCCCCCAAAAAAAGAAACACATACACATATACTCTCCTTCTGTTGATGGAATCTTTGATTGTTTAATTTCTATCTCATGGCACAGAACCATGTCACTACTATTACACCTACCATTCCCTGATATACACATCCATGGGGTGGGGGCAATAACTTATGTTCTTCCATAGTCTTTGTTCTCCCATCTACAGCATCTTTATGCACCTGAATGATTTTGGTGATACTTAGCAAGGCATCTGCTGTCCATGCAGCCTCCATCAGGGCTCTCCTACTTTCAAGAGAAAATAATAGCTGGGCTTGATAGAATGAATTTCTGCATGTCACACTCACTCAGCTGCCAGGTAGTAAAATGATGCCCTAAAACCAAAATCTAATACTTATGTTATCCCCCTTTTCTTTCATTTATTGCTGCAGAGTTCCATAAGGCATATTTACATAGAGAGCTGAGACCAAAGTAGCTGAGGAAATGCTCTCAGATCAAAGGAGTTGGCTTCTTTCCCAAGAGTACAGACAATCCCACTGGGTATAAGAACTCATGCCACTTATTTAAATTTCTTTGATTGACAGCTGAGATCTTGTAAGGTGTCCCTTTTTGAAAGAGAACAATGTATTGCTTCATACAACAATCATCACCCCAAACCTACATATTATCCTCAGGTGCTTTTTTACTCCTCTTCAATCTCCTGAACACCCCCCAAAAATATTGGGAGGGAAAGAAAACACTGACCAGATTGTATTAACCCCCTATAGATATCATAGAAGCACCTCATCCTAACCATGCAATTTTCTCCTTAAATTGTACCCAAATGCCCAATTCTTTTCTCCTTGTGCCTCTGAGTTTCCATCCATAGTGTGGCATCCCTCTGCAAATTATTGTTCATTTTTACTTGTTTCACCCACCTTTCCTCTAAGGAGAAGAGAATTGTATACTATCTGGGATGTCATGGGCATGACTGATTCGTATGGAGAAGGTTTCAGGTTCATTCTTAAAATTTCCAGGCAGAGCTAGAAGATATTTCCCTCTGATGCTTTGAAGAGCTACATCTATTCCATGCAGGTTGTTTTGAAGAATGATATGCTAGTGATCTGATTTGATCTAAGGCAGCTTTTTAGAATTCTATTGTATCATCACAAGTATAAAACAGGCTATGAAAATGAAGCAATGCTGTGAACCTGGACATACTTCCCTTCCATCTTTTAAAAATCATGTATACTTTGGACCTTAACTGAAGAGCTGCATATATTTCATGGATCAGTTTTTGCCTCACATTCTTCGGGCAGGTTGCATACCCCACCCAAAGAAAAAGAAATCAGCAGATGACCCCCCAAAAAGTAAACAAACAAAAACAGATGTTACTTCCATTTTCTGGTTTGGGGCATTTGAGGACAATTGGGGACTGAGAAACTGGGAAGTGGGGGCATTTCAATGATATCTATGGGGGGGGAGGGTTAATGAAAACTGGGCAATGTTTGCTTTCCTTCCCAATTTTTCTGTGGATGTGGATGTCCAGGAATACTGGGAGGGCAACAAGAATGCACCTGAAGACAGCATATGGTTTTGGCTTGGCACTTAGGTGACTACATAGTCTTTGTTTTGGATGCCACCCATCTATTTGCTGGGTTCTGCCCCTTTTAGCTGTTAGAATTCATTAGGATATTGCAATAATTTATTTCAAGAATTTGTAACCTTAACTCACACAATCTCAAAAATATAATAGTAGTATGCGTACTCAGAAATATTTATTTTATTTTATTTATTGATAGTGTTTTAATTGTTTTGCAAAATTTTCAGTATTTCTTCTGAATGCCTCAATTTTTCATGACATGTTTCTTAGGCAATTAAAATTGATTCAGTATACAATGCTGACAACAACAATTGCAACAGTGGTTTTCTGTTAGTTTTCTGGGCTATGTGGCCATGTTGTGGCAGAATTTATTCCTGACATTTCACCTGCATCTGTGGCTGGCATCTTCAGATAGTGGTGGCATGGAAGTGTGTGGTGTGTGTGTGTGCTTGTGTGACCCTTAGTTGGAAGGAAATGATTTACATGTTAATCTCTGTGTTGCTCTGTTATTGAATGGCAAGGCCTCAGAGTGGGAGGATATGGGAACTGAATGTATATTGATTAAATTAGCAATCAATTCTCTGCAGGCAAACCCCCTAACCCTGGGTAGTGTTCACTTGCATAAACTGAGTCTTAATTTTGGTGTTCTTCAGGACTTGTAGCCAAACTTTGTTTACTTTCAGTGTTTCTTCTTTCCTGTTAAAGTTGTCCACATAGGTTTCAATGGCCTCCCTGTCCATTCCGACCTGGTAGTTGTTGGCATGGTCCAGAATTACAGCGTTTTCAAATAGCATTCTATGTCTAGTTGGTCTATGGCGTGTTCTGCTACTGCTGATTTTTCTGGTTAGCTCAGTCAGCAGTGTCTCTTGTATTCTTTGATTCGTGTATGGACACTGTGTTTAGTGGTCCTTATGTAGGCCTGCCCAAAGCTGAAAGTTTTGCAGTAAACTATTGCAGCAGTGAGAGAGTCTCTCCTGTCCCTCACTAAATGCAGTATTTCCTGGATTTTCTTGTTCAGTCTGTAGGTCATTTGGAGATTGTGTTTCCTCGTCAGTTTCCCTATTCTGTTCACGACTCTTTTTATGTATGGTAAAAATACTTTCCCATTGGGTGGTTACTTATCTTCACTCCTGTGGTTTGTTCTGAGATTGGCAACTCTTCTGATGTCTGAGATGGAGTAACTGTTAGCTTGTAGAGCCTAGTTTAGGTGCTTCAATTCATCTTCCAGGATGTGGGGTTTGCAGATCCTTTTTGCGTGGTCTACCAGCGTTTTTATTGTGCTCCTTTCTTGTCTTGGATGATGATTGAAGTTCTTGTGTAGGTATCTGTCCAAATGACCTACAGACTGACCAAGAAAAACCAGCAAATGCTGCACTCAATGAAGGACAGGAGAGACCCTCTCACTTCCACAGGAGTTTATCCCATGTCATGCAGCTGTGAGCAGGTCTACACAGGAAATACTAAATTAAATGTCAGGAATAAATTGTTCAAAAAAGCGACCACATAGCCCAGAAAACCCATAGAAATCTTTAGACTCAGGCTGTAAAATCCTTAGACATCACAATGGCAACAATGCTGAAAAAATTGCATATCACTGAGAAATTACCTTTTAACTCCCCCATCCAAAAATAATAATAGTCTGTCATCTCAAAACAGGCTGACTCCTTTTTTATGATAAATCTGGCTTTGGTGAACAATTCTTACTTCTATCAACCAGATTTCAATATCGTATATACTCGTCTATAAGTCTAAAACTTTATGCCCTAAAACTGACCCAAAAACCCCAGGTCAACTTATTAACAGGTTAGTATGATAATGTGATAGCAACTCTTTCAGATTTCCCTATGCGGTGGGAAGAGAGGTTCCCCCCCCCTTGAGTCAAGCAGAAAGATGGCCGTGCTGGCCATCGCAGTCTGGGTGAAGGCTGAAACCAAAGTTGAAACAAACGCCGAGGCAAAAAGCCTCAATTAGAGTCTCTCTTTCTGTATGCACACATACACACAACTGAAGGAGCCTCCACATTTTACCCTTGACTTATGTACAGGTCAAGGCAAAATCTATAATTTTGGCCCCAAAATCTGCCCTCAACTTATACATGAGGTCGACTTATAGTTGAGTACAGTCAGCTCTTCTTATACACGGATTTTTTATACACAGATTCAAGCATACACGGTTTGAAAATGTTCAAAAAAAGTATAAATTTCAAATATCAAACCTTGATTTTCCATTTTTTATAAGGGACACCATTTTGTTATGTCATTATATTTAATAGGACTTGAGCATACACGGATTTTGTTATATACGGGGGATCTTGGAACCAAACCCCAGCAAATAACAAGGGTCCACTGTATATGCAGTAGTTCTTTGATTATTTTGTATGGTGTATGAGATTGAGCAAGGAAATATCTAAAGGACACTGCTATTTATGTAACCTGTTCAAGCTAATAAACACAAATTTGCTGACCACTGTTACCAGAGTAAATACTCCTAAATATTTTATATAAATTTTGCAGAATACCTGAGCTGATCAATGAATATTAAGTGTAACTTGTTCATCATGGAGCTATATTGTTACACTTTTAACTTGAAATACATCCCAGATGAATCATATAGAATATTGATGCAGAGGCTGATAAAACAAAATGTTTTTCAGGGGGAAATTTCATACTTGCTGTTTCTTTAGCTGTTAAAAGAGAAATTCAATAAGTTAAATGTGAGATGAAGATTCTGTTCTCTTTTCTTTCCATGCTTTTATTGTCCCTGAATATACAAGTGTACCAATCTGTTTTACTGGTATGTTTGCTCCTTTTGCTGATTGAGTTATATCTAAGTTATTGATGCACTAAAATGAAGCAAACAAGGTATTGACTGTTGCAAGTGAAGAAAAAATGGAGACTACTTACTTGGTCTGTTTATGCCTTAAAATAAAATATATTTAAATATACCGCCTCTTTCCTATCTGTTTTCTGTTTGTATGTTTTCCTCTTTTCTTCCACTTTATTTCTCCATTCATAAGAGAAATGAAAAACTACCAAATGTTATTCATTAATCCTAGATCTGGATGATTTATGAATGCTTTTGAAGATGGCATTGTTAATTCAGTATTTTTAACTTGTTTTTTTTTAAAAAGTGCAAACTTACCTTTTCAAAATTGCCCAGAGTGGTACTGTATCTTTACAACCACCCTGGGAAGTATGTTGGACCATGAGACTGTCATTTATCCAAGCTGCACCAGTGAATTTCAGACCTAACTTGATATATGAACATGAATTTCCCATATTCAAAATGGGATATTATTGGCAAGTTACTGTTACTGAAGGGGATGGCAATGGGGAAGGGGATCTAGTCCAATGGATACTGTCAGTTCTTTTCTCCCTCTGATGCCAGAGTGATGCCAGCTGGAATGGAGGGAGGATCCTCTAACTGCCTCTGGGCCCAGACATGGTAGAGCTGTGCCTGCCTCTTTTCTCCCTCTATGGACTATACCACTGATCACAACTTAAGAACCCAGACAACCAGATGATGATGAGAGAGACGAACTCATATGTACATGTTAACTGGCAAATGGCAACAAATCCTTCAATACTTCAGTCTAAAAATATAGGGATGGGGAAATCTCAACATTTTCACAATGTTCGCACGCAGCCCACAGACCATAATTTGTCCATCCTCAAAGTAAAGTGTGGGAGAAACTGCATGACTGCAGGTGACAGATTTTGTCTGTCTTACCTCACCACCAATGTTCTTCTCTGGAAAAAATGAAACCTTTAGCACAGAGTACCAGTAGAAATCTAGCCTATGTCTCATGACAGCAGTGTGAGGGATTAGCTATCATAGCTTTCACCATATTATATGGACAGAATTCTGCAAATGCCCTGAGGCACTTTACTGCTCAGACAGCAATCTAATTTAGAGAAAAGAAACCATGCATATTTCTATGAGCATTAAAATAAAGCAAAGTTTTCCATTCGACCCATTTTTGAGGTTTACACATTTTTTTACCTAGACAAAAGCAAGGTTGGTGATCATATGGTCTGCCAGAGGCTGTTGGATCACAACTCCCAGCAGACCTTGCCTGCACAGTCAGTGGTGAGAAATGTTGGGGGTTGTAATGCAGAAACCTCTGGATGGTTGCATGATTCCCACCTCTAGACTGATGTGTTTGCTTGCATTTTAAAATTTATGATTTTCCCATGCAAATATTCCAAATATATGCATTTTACAAATAGATGTGTGGTTTCTCAAACTGCAAGTTGTGTTCAGGTCTATTTGGGTTAGGAAGGTGTTAGCTGAATATATTTTGGTCAAAAGAAAATTGAAATGAATTTCTCACTCATAACTATACCTAAAGTTTATTACCCAGAACCAAAACACCACATACCCAAGCCTGCATTCACAACTGAGATATTAACAGAGAAGGTATTTACAAATATAGAAGTCTAAATATGTGGCCTCTGCCTTCCTTATTCTGGCTTCAGATTCAGGGCAGTAATAGCAATAGCAATAACAAGTACATTTCTATACCACTTACCGATGTACTAAGTGGTTTACAAAGTGTAAGCTAATCACCCCCAAACAAACTGGGTATTCATTTTAGGAACCTTTGTAAGGATGCCAGGCTGAGTTGACCCAGAGCCCTTGGCTGGTATTGAACTCACAAACTTGTGGTTTGAGAGAGAGTGGTTGCAGTACAGGCATTCAACTATTGCGCCACCAGTAATCCCAAAACACAGTCAGAAATTCAAATCCATGAGTTCTGCACATAGATTCAACCAATCATGGCTTGAAAATATTAAATCAGCAGCAGAAGCAGCAGCAGCAGTAGCATTCAAAAGACAAACCCTGATTTTGCCATGTTGTATGAAGCACAGCATTTTATTATACCATTGTATATAGTGGGACTTGAGTATCCACAGATTTTGATATCCATGAGGAGGCCTGGAACCAAACACCAGCGGATATCAAGAGCCCACTGTAAAGCAAAACATAGCTATTCTTGTTTGACCTTGTGCCTTAGTTTTAAAAAATAAATGGCCCTAGCACTATGACCAGCCCCACCTCCCTACATTTCCCACAGGTGTTTAAATATATTTAATAACCACATCTTCTAGAATTATATTATCTGGACATGTATATCAAATTTATACCCATAATATTCTTCATCTGCTCCTAGCCATCAAGACAAAAGGCATATTTTTTTCATACGGATTGTTCACTCCTCTTTTATTATTAATGCCTTATAAGAGGACAGAAATGTTTTCTCTGCTTTACATTGTATGCCCTCAGGCTATGAGGTGAGGGGTTACATGCAATTTATGTTGTTAAAGAATTTCTTTAATTTGAATCTGGCAAGATTTTGATGAGCAGCTCAAGAACTCTAGTTGGGCAGAACCACGTTTTTTCTTTTAATTGTGACTTTGATTTATAGGGAAGCTATATCGATAATTCTGTTACACACTAGCAAATTGCCTGTTATTAATAATGCATATTGTGTGTGAAAAGTGAAGGGCTACACAGTTCAGGGACACATGTGGGGACATACTCCCTAGGATATGTCCCAGTAGAAGCTACCCATTCACTCTCAAGAATAGTAGTGTGTGTTCTTCCCCCATCACATTCTGAGACAATTTCAGCTTGGCTTCCATGACTTGTTCTGACACTAAAATATGATAAGCTGTTGTGAGCTGTCTTTTATATAAGTAGTGTTAAAGTTCTGTTCTCAACGAACAAGCACTATTGTTCATTTTAAAACATGCTCGTACTTTTATGTGGCAGATCCGGGGCCAGTTCTGAAGCTTTTTTCAGAGTCCTTGGACAAGAAACCAGTGGGGGTCCCATGCTCTCCTTTCTGCCATTTGCTTATGATTCTATTCTTTCTCACCACTATTGTCAGCTCAATTCCCAGAGAGAGAGCAGATAGGCAACTGAATGCACAAGTTATAATAGTTTCCCCTCTTCCTCCTCACTGATATATTTTACATGGTCATTTCCCCCTAGCCATTAAAAATGTAAGCAATCAACTAGATTTGTTTCCCCCCCCCCCAAAAAAAAAAAATAACCTGAAAGGAAATTCTTCTCCATGTACACCAGCCAAATTCAACAGGTACATCTATACCTAGCCATTAGAGGAGTGTATTCTACTTCCATGCTTTGGCATGAAGGATGAAGGACCTCTCAGGAAAAAAAAATGGTGACAACACTAATTCACCATGGTGAAAACAATGTTAAAATGTACAGGGATTCACATCTGGACTTTTAAGAAGTAAGCACTCAAAGCCCTAGGCCTGAACAAACAATTGTGTCATTTTTCATTTCTCACACATGTAAATGTTTTACATCTCAAGTTATTTCCAACCAAAATGGGAAGAACTCTATCAATTTTGCTAAAATATTACAAAACTCAAACTGTGAAATGAAATCTTTTCCCACCCCATTGCCACCTAATATTTTCCTTCCAAGTACAGTACTTCTGCTCCTTTTAGCCAGCAATCCTTTGCTTTCTAACAACATCAAGGTCTCTGCTATCTTCTAACCACAAGTATTGTCTTGTTACCAAGACCCATCTGATCCTAGACGCTGCATCCAACAGCGGCCAGACAAATACTCCTGGAAACTTATGAGCCAAGTGTGAAGGCAGCAGCCATTACATGCTGTTTGTTCCAAGGTCTTGATGCAACCAGACAGGTATGCTGCATCGAATAATGAATATTCAATTTAACTACATGACTAGCAGGCGTATATACTATATACTTATATTAGATCAGGCTTCTGTGATTTAGCCACTTAAAGTAATGGCTATTCTAGTCTTAAATGGTGATGAATTCCACACTTACTAAACACCATGTGTTAACACTTACTTGTTATGTCTAGAAACTCAGAACACCCACCATCTTTACTAGCCAACACATAAGTGCTAAAGTTCTTTATTATTGGAGGCAGGATGGTGGCATTGAATGGCCTTTGCCTGATCCAGCAGGATTTTTTTTTTCTTGTACTCTTCTGATGAGATTACACTTTGGGGGTCATTTTTCTAGTCTAGTCATGGGGGAGAAATCAATCTGCAAGTCCCCAGGGCCATCTACAAGAATGAGCAAGAGTAGAATATGATAAAAAATCACTCAAGCAGGTTATATTGTACAGCTGGGGGAAATAATACTCCAGGTGAAGGGGTAGAGAACCCCTTGGGATTTCAGAGCAACCAGTGCAATATTAAGGATGCTAGCAATACTCACTTTCAGTTACTTCAGATACCATCTGTACTTTCACCCTGTCCTTTTTTAATATCAGGTTTTGAGATACTTTTGTTTCTTCTCATAAGGAAAATCATGCATTTTCCTCATGTTAAATAAAATGAACACATTTTTGTATGTATTTCTAAATGGACAAAATTCAATATCCTGTTTTTCGCATGGACATGAGTATATTTAAAAATATTTCCCATATGTGTGCATTTATCTATTTATTATCTTTAAAAAATGTCTGCATTATTTTTGATTTATTTTTATTCACCCATCTAACATAGTCACATAGTCAGTGTATGTTTTGTCTCCCAAATAACAAGTCTAGAGGTATGATGGGGAGATCTTTGTCAAAAAACATGAATCCCAGTCAAATTGTCTCACTCCAATTATCTATTGCAGTTTAATTTAGCAGAACCAGGCTTTTGGTATCTAAAGCGTACACTGAAAGGATTAGTATTAGTTGTAATGAAAGCATATCTCATACATTTGAGCTGACCTTTTATTTATGTTAGATGGTTGGAGCATTTTTTGTAAGGCATGCAGCTTTGTCAAGGTTCTGTCTTATGACTAATAAAATTTATATTTCAAAATAAAAAGAGAAGGCAAAGACACTTTTACATTGGCAGTTTTGTTTAACTGTCTGGATTCTGTTGCCTGACATCAGTCACTTTGTCATCTCAATCATATTGAATATTTGGGTAAGTAACTTCTACATATTCCCTGGGACCCAACTCTAATAAATTAAATGCTGCTGGACAATTTCATCTGAGACACCCACATACATTTCTTGCTATTCTCCAGGAATCATCCTCATTACTGAAAGATGGAAGTATGTATTTCAAAGTAAAAAAATGTAACAGATCAAGTAATTCTCATGTAGAAAAAGTATTGATCACCTCTTCTTTGGAATGGCCCTATTAAGATTCTCAGAAAACGTCTGCCGTTAATCTGTCCCTGGATGTGAAGTGGCAGAAAGTGTTCATATATCCTCAGAAGAAATAGGCAGTGATCCTCTGAGGTTCCATTTCCTATCATCACTTCTCTTTTGTGTGTGTCACTGCTAAACCAGTAAGTGATTTTGCATTATCTCTTGAGTGCTGTAGCTTTCAAAAGAAACTTGAATAAAATTGTAATTTTAGTTTTACTATATTTTTTTAAAAAAGGCCTGATATCTTTGGGGCAAATGAACATGTACATTATTCCATTCTGCAGTAGAAAAGGTTCTTTTCAGATTAACGTTCATTCTAAATGTAAGATTTTTGGCTAGTAAGAATGCTTATTATGTTGTTTTGATCATTAATTTGTAGGTGCCATAGAGAAGTAGTCTGAAGTTTACAGGTATAAAAACACAAATGTCCCACATTTGTTCATGCATCCTCTGCTTTTCTGGATTTAAAAAATAATCTTCCTAGGATCCTTTTTTTAAAAAATAAAACATATTTAATAAGAATATTTTATCATTACCATGTCTGTAAATCTAATGAAAGACATGGGCAACTCCTCTGCACCACTTGTTATCAAAGTGAAATCTCCAGTTTGCTGTATCACTTCACACCTGTAGTGGAACCTCAGAAGTAAATCTTATTTATGTAGCAAGGATTCTGATGTTTTGCTGATAAATCCAGGTTGTTCTGGGATATTTCTGGTAATATCCATTTCCAAACAAGAATTGTTTTGTCAAATGAATTAGCAGCACAAGTGAAAAGATGAAATATCAGTTGACTTCAGCAGTTTGTAAGTCCCAGTTAATGATTTTCAGAAAACAGTGTTTTTAGTAAATAGATACATATCTGATGTACGGCTCTTTCAGAATACTAGAACTCAAATGTTTGTATTAGAAAGACGTAGTTTGAGAGAAAGCCTGTTTAGATGTGGTGACAAAAAGATATGAAAAATAATTATTTTAATACAAACATAAATGTGAATGTTCATTGAGATTTTTTTTTAATAACACACCTAAATAAGAGGGGTCTTAGAGGGGAACTCATGTAAAATTATCACAGGATGAGAACAGAATCATTCATCATTCCTAATTTTGATTTTTTTTCAACCTTCTTAAAGACCTAAATGATTCTTCCTCAAAAGCTGATGAACTTAACCAAACTTTGCCCAGTCAGTTCAGTTTTAGACAATAGCCTTGATAAACCCATCTTTTAGCCTTTTTTCACAGGTGGTCATCTGTAGTTTTTTTTAGGGTTTCAGCAACCTAGTAAAACAATTTCATTTTTTAAAAATCAATTTAAAGTTGCTGCTGAGATTACACACACACACACACACACACACACACACACACACACATACACACACATACCATGACACTATGCAGTTATTTGTCTCAAGGATTACTGTGTTTTGAATTGTAGCTGGCACTTCAGCTTTTTTATTAGGACATGACATGTACATTTACTCAGACAAGTAATATTGGACTTCATCCCAGACTAAAAACAAAAGGAGGGGACAGCACAGCAGCTTGTCTATGTAGCCATAGTTGACATGCAGCTGTAGCAGCTGGAGTACTGAAGCTTGTTAGAAAAAGAAGAAAGCCAAGATAAGACCTTGAGGTGAATTATGGATCTTTTCTTCAGCTTATTAAAGGGAGGTCTTTTGGTTTGGCAGTGGGCACCATTTTGCCGCTATCCGTTTCTCTGTCTGCAAGAGAGCATATTTTTGAGGGAGTAAGTGAGCACTTAAATACTTTTTGAGTTTGTTTCTTTGTTTTTCTATGGACAGTTGCCATAAGTTCTGTAGCATACCGACACTTCTACTAGACATATCTGCAAAATGTCACCCATCCTCAAATTAGCCATCTCTCAAGGGAAGGAAACAGAATTGTTGATACCATCTTTACTACTAGAGTGAGAGTTAGAGAGAAATATCTCTATGACTTTTTTCGTGCTTTTTTATGTTATTCAAGGTTGTTGAGATAGTATTTTTATTTCTTTTAGATCAGGCTCTTTAGGAAAGAAACTTGGCTGAATTTTACTTTTGGAACCCAGTTGAATAATTTAATCAGAACTAATCCTGAAGCACTCGTCATTTTTGGAGAACATTTTTTATCAGTGCCAACTTTGCTGAAAAATTGATATTTGTTTACATTGTCCTCATTTGCCTTTGCGAGTCCTTCATTCGCCCTGTTTGACTATATTCTTTTAGCTGAAAATGTAATGTAGTGCTCAAGATGCCTTTGGGCCTTAGTTTCTATAGCCAACAGTAAGGAAGGCTGGAGATTACAGCACAACACAAATTGGAGGGCCACATTACCCTACTCCATATTTAGCCAGCAGTGACAATTTACAGTTAAAACCAGATTTATCCTTGTACAACCAGGCTAGCAGAAGAAAAATCTTGTCCTTCTCATCTCCACATCAGCCATCCAAGCCATCCAGAAATGCTGCAACAGAAGATTGGGGGGCCCTGCTGAACAGGATGAGCTGCAACAAGAGGGTTTCCCTGCCCCTTTGTCCACCAAAGCCATAATCTAGATCTAACCATTATATTAGTGACATCCAGTGATAGCATGACATTGCATGGTACAATGATTATATTTGCAGTTGAGAAATAATCCAGATTGGCATCACTTTAACTGCCATGACTGAGTGCTATGGAATTGTGTGGATGATAGTTTTGTGAGGCATTTACCCTTGTCTGTTACAGAGCTGTGGTGCCACAACAAACTACAAATCTCAGAATCCCATACTATTCAGCCATGGCATTAAAGTGGTGTCAGATTGGAATATTTCTGCAGTGTGGATTCAACCAAAGTTAAGAACTGGAAGACTATTCTTTGGTGGTTCCCACCACCACCACCCATATTCAGTGAGAAGGGGTGTCTTGATGTTGGATTAAGATGCTGCAGTAAATATCCTGTTGCCAATTATACTTGCAGTTGACTTTTCTGCTGGTCTAATGAGAGGCATATTACTGTGAAATTACTTGTTCAGCATCATGACTGTGAAAGGGAAGCAAGCAATGACTGCAGGGAACAATCTACCACATCTCAGAAAGCCTCCCTTGTTCTCACTATTTATACTCAAGTGTCTGTCCAGTATTTTCTTAATACAAAAACATACTAGCATTGATGAATGGATTTAGAAAGTGAAGGGGAATGGAGAAAGTTGAAGAGGGCCCGTTTGAACGTTGTGAAAGCATGGTGTCCAGACATGTATCTGTGATATCAGGACAATTAACTGTACTCATCCGGAGTCTGCTTTTTTAAAAAAATAATATAAAATCCCAATGTGTTCAATTTACAAAGCAAACATGTACACTTAGGATCTATTTATTGATTATACAACACTATGAATGTGAATGGAGTATTTTAAGATATCACATCCCTGCTTCTAGGAACTTAAAACCTAATATTCATCAAAGAGGAAACAACAGAAAAAGCAACACACTCTCCACTCATCTTCCTTAAGAACTGATGGCTTTGAAAATATCCAATTTTTGAGATATTTGTATTAGTCTGATACTACATAGATAAGAAAGAGGAGAGGGGATGAATCTAGTAGCACTTATAGAACTAACTGATTTATTTCAACTTGATCTTTCATGGATTTTATTCCCCTTTTTCAGATGCACTTGTGGTTATTATTAACAATGCAGGTACATTATTAGTTCCATTTTTGTGTAGATCGGGTCAAAGTATATTGGGATACAGAAAGATCCAAACTGTTAAGCTGTCCATAAACATTAAAAAAGTTATGTAAACTGATATAGGGCTGTGAAGTGGTCCCTTAGCCCTGATGTGGGAAAGTAACTGCTTTATAGCAACTGATCAGTGAAGAAACAGTGCTACTACTGCTTCTATGCAAATCTTTTTAGGAGTAGAACACACACACTTTTTAAAATTAACCCACAAACCCTAATGCAGTGCTTCCCCAACTCCTTTTCACCTTCCAGGAGCAATTATTTTTATTATTTTTCCTTGAGTGTATTCATATAAAATACATATATTTACTGAGGTCTTCAAAACACATCAGATCGAAGTAGCAAGCAAAAGGGAAACAGTGCTTAAAAACATAGATGAATTTAAGATAAGGGAAGGAGCCATAGTGTTAAGTTTTTGAACAGAAGCTGAAACTGAAAAGAAAGCTGACACTGATGCCTCCCAGAAGGGTAGCGTTTGTGCCAAGCCTTTCAGGGCTGGTCACTCTGAGCTCCAGATTGGAGTGGGGACAGATGAAGTTTCATGATGGCATCACCACCATGAGACTTAAAGTGAGATATGGGGTGATTCTTATGCCAGATCTTGGGGGGATGTTTTGCCAGTATGGACATCCTGCAAAACTTTGCTGGCTCTTAAGGCCTGTCCATGTAGCAGACAGCCAGGGAAGAGGGGGCATGACTTCAGTTCAATTCATCTTTATTTCAATTACAGACCAGCACAGAGGGCATGAGTTAAACTGGAGAAGGAAGGAAAGTCCTGTGGGGGGAGGGAGGCTAGAGGGATGGAAAGGAGGGAAAGCTGAAGTCAAGGTGGATGCAAGTGACCTTACCTCAAGCTGACCTTTGCACATGTCATACAGATTTGCTAATACAAAAAGCCAGGGCCAGATGTCTACCAGACCTATAAGATGGTCTACCAGACCTATAAGATGAGTGTTTCCTGGCCATGAAACCATTGGACCTTATATCCCCTCAACCTTATGTTGCCTATATATTTTCAACCTGAGGAAGATATAGGACCTACATGAATGAATCAAATTACAAGAAAGCAGATCGCAAACATACATTAACACTAGACAAACATGTTTTATAGTGGAATAGACTACTCAGTTGGTTATGGACTCTACTTCATTGAAGGTTTTGAAACATAAGTTGGGTAGCCAACTCTTGGGGGTATATTAGTGGTGGATTTCTACACCAACAGGGAGTTGGACTGGATGACTCTTAGAATCCCTAACAATTCTATGAAAAAGAAAGACAAGGGATTGTGGGGGAAAGTTGGAGAAGGACGAATAAAAAGAGAAGAATGGGAGAAAAGCATGTTTGAGTTTGGGCTAAAGATGACATTACAATAAAAGATTAACAATAATTGTTATCATCTCTAAACCTTCAGATGAATTTGTTCTGAAGGTCTGTCATTGTCATCTTGTTTCACAAGGACATTAAGGCAATAAAGTTCCCAGAAATGCAGAACCTCTCAGCATTGTGTACATTATAAACCAGAGTTAGCAATATCTATAAAATGAGAAAGAACAACATGGTGATTCAGAATGGAGACAATAATGACCCAAAGGAGATGAACAAAGCTGGAAGTTAAGTCAAGGTCATTTAGCCACCCATGCAAAACACAGAGATGCGATTAAGCTAAACACCGAAGAAACAACTACTCGTCTTACCTTCCTTAATATCCCTGCCATTAGTGCAGGCATAACTGCCAGCAGTAATAATGAGAGATATGTACAATAAAAACAGGGGAAGGATTGTTGCTTTGCCCAGATGCTTAAGCATTGATTCTGTGTGCCAAAGAAAGGAGAGGAAATATACCAAATAAATAATGAAATGGGTACAGATCAAAAGGGGATGGGCTCATGAACAGATTATTAATTATAAAGAACAGTAGTCGACGTTGCCTTGTAGCAACGTATGCAACAGCCTTGAAATCCAGAAAAGCTGTGTAGGTTAGATAACTTGACGTAGCATTCAAGTGCTGAGGGCTAAAAGATATCAGCACTGTCCAGTTTAAGGACAGTTTTATCTGCCTCCCAGTATGTGCTTAATAATTCAAAAAGGTCTGATACTTCAAACACACACACACACACACCTAGACCTATCAGCAGTATGTGTCATTTCCTTAAGAATGAGGCTGGCTTTTTTTTTAAAGGGCTGATAAGTAGTTACTGTTTTTACTCAGCATATTTTTCTGCCACATCTAGGAATAGAAAGAAAAGGACACCTTAAATATATCCATTAGTGGTGAAGGTCTCACCACAGAAATATATTCTCCAGTTAATTAGTCCTGGTAGCTCATGACACAACTCTTCCTGCTTTGAAAGAAAAATGGTGGAAGTTTTCTGGATCATGCTCATGGAAGAGAGTTGGCAAAATAAAAAACATGTGCATTCATTTTCATGATTAGCAAAACAAACATTGGCCATAGATTATTGTCATTTCTTCCTCCATGTTCAGCGTTCATGAGGCTAGGATGAGGGGGGGGACAATCTTTCCATTTCAATTTCTCCCCCACACAGTTTTTTTAAAACCTTGCTGTATCCACACCAAATTTGATAAAATGTGTGAATTCTGGAAAATTCTTCAAAATCAAACTTATACAAAATTATCCCCCATGGGCACTAGCCTCACAGTAGCATCTAGAGCTGAGCTTTGCTGCCCCTTGTGATTCAAAGCTTGACACCAAAAGGTTCTTTCCCCAGAGTTGTGGTATCCTCACATTGTCTAGCACAATTTTCTATACCAGGCAGTCCCCTTGGTTCCAGTATACAATAAATTTGGTTCCACTATATAGTAAAAAGGGCATTAGTAACCAGCATAAGTGTCCCAATCCTTGCTGGATTCCATTCAGTCTCCAAACGCTTTGTGACCCAGTGTTGAACCACTAGTTATTGTGGAGCAGAAATGGAAAGAATATTCGAAATACTTTAAAAAATTGGTCAAAAACTTGACAAGGAGAATCAACATTTTTCTCACAATGAGAAGAAAATCAATGAAATTTCTTGTTGCTTCCTGTTTGGAAAAAAAATAGTAAAGAATTCCATCCCTACCCTGGAGATTTTCCCCCAATACTAACATTTTTCATTCACATGTCATGGTGTCTGGTGCTGTGCTCAGGACTAACTCATTATCTTTGTTGTCATTTGCCATTAGGTAGGCTTCTATTTATTGTGGTCATAAGAATGTGAGAAGTGCATATGCTCTGCCCAGCAACCGAACCGCCCAGGTCCTACAGACAGAAGTGTGGCTTCCTTTATTGAAACAATCCGTCTGTAAGTTGTCTTTTCTTCCTACTATCTTCCATTTTACTGAGCATCATCATCTTTTCCAACAAGTCACATTGTCTCATGGTATGCCCAAAGTATGATAACCTCAGACCAGTCATTTGCAGATACTTATAATTAATTTGTTTTTTCAATAATCAAGCAACAACTATGTTATAAAGCATTTGTAACTTAAGGGGTATCCACAGATTTTAGTCACATTCATAGTTACAGGGATGCATCATAGGAAAAGCAATATCACATTCTGCACAGAATTTGCTGCCTCATGTTCTGTTGTGATTATTGAAGCTATTTTGAGGTAAATGGAAA
Organism: Sceloporus occidentalis; assembly: GCA_023333645.1. Lineage (NCBI taxonomy): Eukaryota > Metazoa > Chordata > Lepidosauria > Squamata > Phrynosomatidae > Sceloporus > Sceloporus occidentalis. Next base: position 112,795,982 of record JALMGF010000002.1, on the reverse strand, counting down.
GAAAATCTGTTTTGTACCATAGGCCAAAGGACTGTATCATTCAGATATTTTTAAAAAATCACTAAAAGATTTTGGCTATTTTTCAGAAGGAAAAATAGAACCTTGCTTTTTTAAATGAAAAGAAAAAGAAGTATTTTGGTCTTTGAGATTATAACTGTATCTGACTGGTTTTGAAATAACTTTCTGAGAATGAAATACTTGCAGCATGGTACCTCACCAGCCAGATGTGACTGTCAAAAGGTGTGTACTTAATTACTGTATGTTCACCTTAATGGCACCTGTCCAGGGTGAGCTGGAGATTTCTGCAGCAACCAGGCAATCAGTATAGTAATCTTGCAGTAAGGATTTTCCTCCCTCTCCCTTTCCTTTCCTTCCATAATGTTTTATTGTGCTGGCTTAATGCCAGGTGCCAACTTGTTGATCTATAGTGCAGTTGTTTGCAGCCAGATGCAGGCTACAAATAAAGCATCACAATGGCTGGTGTTTGAAAGGCAAACAATTGCTTTAAATTCTGCTTCCTCCCTGTCACTTTGGGGTAATATGAACAACATTAACATCTTGGCAGCTAGCCTGACAACTGGATTTTCATGAGGCTCCAAGGGCCAGGCTCCCAGCTCAGGAAGATTGACAGATCCATTGAAGTCAATGAACTGTAGTGATTTACATCGATGTCAGCTATGAGGAAACAAGTTGTTCAATATGGCAACAGTCTAAACTTTGGTGCACTCTTTTCCTGCTGAGATGACAGGAATCTTGTCCCTGCTCTGAGTATGGAAAGAGAGGACCTGGCCCTAGAGAACTAAGAGACATAAGAACCCAATTGACTGGATGTGATAGCCAAAGTTTAAAACTGAAATGTTAGGACTGAATATACCAATAGCTGCAGAAGTAATTAAAATCAAAAATTGAGGACAGCTCTGTTTATTGCACCCCCAGCTATTAAAAAAACAAAGATTGAAAGTTAATAGCTACAAGTAACAAGTAATTGCAAGTAATTACTTTTTCCAATAACAGTGGTACAACTAAATTACACTAAAATTGTAACTTGATGAAGGATAGTGCCACTCCTTAGTGGCATAATAACTGTAGTTACTCTGATGGTTATAATGGGTAGCCTCATTAAAGAATGAAGGAAGAATATCACATGGTTAAGGGCAGCTTCATTCTGTGTCCTGTGTTCTATTTGGAATGTTAAGCAAACAAAGAAATAAATGGGAGGAGAATCTACCTTGAGGCTTGAGGTAGTAGAATTATTATATTCCTTAACAGAAATACAGGGCAACTATTTTAATTACTGCTGAGAAACTGAGAGAAAGTCATTAAAAAATTAGAGCAGAGTAGAGTAGAGAGGGTTACTTTAGGGGCTTAGAACTACACTGCAATTCAGTGGCAGCTGGTGTGGGGCAGTAACTCTACTTTGAATTTTAGCCTCAAATTTAAAACAACCTAAAATTTGCAAATTAGGAAGGAGCATTTAGAATTCTCAACCAGAGAGAATTGCACTTTCTGCAGCTAGTGGAAACATATTGCTGTAATACTGTAATGGGAAAGGACCACTGAAGAGGCAATTCTTCCTGGGGTGGGGGTGGGGGTAAGATATGTTTGGTCTAGGGAGTGTTGAAAGGTCAAGGGCCACAAAAATAGTCTTGCAGGCCATATGCAGCCCCATGAGTTTAGTTTGTCCACCCTTGTTCAAAGTACAGTACAAGAATGGTTTACCTTTTCCCCAAGTGTGCCTTGTCAAGCCCAAAATCTGAAACTAAATACTAAACAGAGGGACTGTACAGACAGGCCAAAATAAAGCTGCTTTGGGTCACTTTGGAGATATGCTGTTTAAATGACACATGCATCTTAAGAGGCCAGAAGTGGCAACAAAGCTGTGCTCTGGTCCTTAGGATCAGAGCATGGCTTTGGCACAGCTTCTGGTCTCTTAAAACGCATGCATCATTTAAACAGCATACCTCCAAAGTGACCCAAAGCAGCTTTATTTTGGCCTGTCTGTATGGCCACAATAATATCCTTATATGACTGTTTAATATATTCACATTCCCTGAACAGCCAATTCACAACCAGTCTATGAATTCATGCCTGTACCTGTGTGCCACAAATTTGTAATGCTAGTGTTTTCAAGAGACAACATTCTCATGTGGCATGAAACAGCTGCCCTTGGAAATAGCCACAAAAACAATAAAGCTAAGAAAGAAATATGGGCTCCTCATGCCAGCTGTCACAATTCTTCTAGCCAGAGTGTGAGATAAGTAGGAGGATCCAATAGTTCCTCACATCCTTCTAACTAAACCCTAGAGCCTACATGAAGTGACCTTAGGGAGTCATTTGGCTGCTCAACATTGCTTGCTTCTCCTCTGCTAAGAAGTCTTCTTGCTTTAGCTAGCTTGGCCTTGCTGAAACTTTGGAGACTAGATTTCTGAAATATCTGTAGCAGATGGCACTGTTGACATAAAAAAAAAATAACAACATTTGCTTTTTACCAAGTGAAGTTCTTAGGTGGTAGTTTCAAGAAAGATACAATTGTGTACCTCCTTGCACATGGCCTGATTTAAAACCACAACATACACTGAGGGTAAAACTAGATAAAAATTCATGGCAGGGGAAGAAAAGACATTATTTGACATATCAGTCAAATTGCTGGACATAGGTTGGGCTCCTCTGCATATTGCTCCATTTCCCTAAGAAAACAGTATAGTTACAACATTTAAAATAGAAGGAAGTTTAACAACTGCTGAAACATTTTTAAAAGCAGCAACTTTGGGTTCCCAGATGTTGTCAAAATACATCAATAAGAATCCTTGGCAACTAAAGACCAAACAATGGGTCTGTTGACTTAAAAACAAACAGAAGATGACTTAATATATAGTCATTTATAATGCTCAAATGTACAGACAACATACATCTACCAAAAAGTAGACAGAAGAAAAACAATGTTGAATTTTCCCAGGCTTCATTTATTCTGAGTTTTAAAATGATCTTAATGGAAATTATTGTAGAGATTTATCAGTATAGATGATATTATTAATGCATTTTATGTAATTTCAAGGAAGGAAAGAGAGAGGGAGAAGTGCAAGAGAGTGCCTTCCTGATTGTTCCTCCTCCCAACATAATAGATTTGTACATACTTTAAGCTGTATTTCACAAATGTAGACATTTTGCATGCAAACACTTTGACTGAAGTGTATTTGTATGTATCCTGCTCTCATGCTGAACTGGAATTTAGGGGGTCCAATGCCAAATAGTCTAATGTCAAGCAGGCGGTATATACTGTCAGACTGTCTAGGGTTAGAAGCCATAAATCAGAACAAAGTCAGAACAGCTGGACAGAACAGAACAGAATCAATAAATAGTCCAAGCTTCATAGATCAAGTACTCACAGTAGCTGTGACAGTTCAAGAGGTAAACTGAAAATTTGATTCCAGTAATTTGAATGAAGGAAGCTTCCAGGTTATATGGCCAGCCAGTTTAGCTACGACCATAGTTCAGACAGTGTTCTAAGAGCACATTTCACAGCTGTGTACACAGAGCTTTTTGCTTCATCTTTGTGGAGGGTTTGTGCCAGACAGCAAAGCATTTCCCTTTCCTAGGGGCTTGGAGGTCTTTCTTCCAACTCCTTTTCCTTCTGTGAATCCCTGGCTTATTCCTTTTATTTGGTATTTCCATTCCTGCTCACGTGCAACCTAGCATTTATGGAGGAAGACTAGGGAGTGAGCAGACTATATCCACTATAAGTTTATTCTTTCTTCTTTTTCTTGTGCTATCTCATTGGATAAACAGAAATATTATACCTCATTGATTAATGTTAATGCATGGTGTCCTCAGCATCTCTTTGCGACATTTACGTATTTTTAAAGCCCTCTCCTCCACCTCTCCCTCCATCATTTTCTGCCAATGACTTTGAAATCTTATTTAAGACTAAAATTGAAAACATCCACTCCAGTCTTGAAGTTCCTGACCCCTCCTTAGTACCCACATATCAAATATCTGTATTGTCTACATTCTCTACTTTTTGTCCTGTCCTATTAGATCAACTATCTAAGTTGTTGATGTCCTCAAATCCTTCAACCTGTTCTCACGATCTGGTTCCTTCTCCCTTCCTAATCACTGTTGTTCCTGCTATACTACTTTTTCTTCTTCGTATTATTAATATCTCTCTCTCTCTCTCTCTCTCTCTCTCTCTCTCTACTGTTTTATTTCCCTCTGAGTTTAAACATGCTACATTTCCCACTTGATCCATCTTCTCTCTCTATTATCCTGTCTCAATGTTGCCTTTCTTTTCGAAAGTCTTGGAATGTGCTGATCCTTGAGTAGTTATTAGCCACAACAGCTTCATTGTAACTCTGTGCTGAGAATGAGTTGACCAGCTTTTAGCAGATGCTGAGGAAAGGTTGGTTATTATCAGCTTCATGGCCCATGTATGAGCAGAATCCAGCTGATTACCATTGGACAAAGAATGCTGGACTATTCAGCTTTTGTGTTGATCTAGCAAAGTGTTCTTTGCATGAATAAATATGCACAATTAGCAAATATATGCAAGAAGAGAATTTTCACCATTCATTTTGTAGTTTCCCTTTCTTCCATTTTACAGTAGGAGTGTTTTGCTTTTGGGCAGCACAATCATGTCTTGATTTCAAGGAATTGGCCTTGCCCTTGCCTTTTCTGTGGTGTCAGTTTCTTGGTTTAATAAGCTGCACACAGTTTACGCCTTAAGCAGATTTAATATTTTAAAGATTTACATTGATTTCCCCGTTTTGCATTTGTGCAGCTAAAAATAAAGCCTCTGATATTCTGTAACAGAAATTATGTTCTATTGTTTGAATCTATTGAAAAGTTAATAACTTCCCATGGGCTGTTTTCTCATTTAACTTGCCAAGAAGAGTGGGGAGGGCATCCTACACAACACCCTCTCTTGACTGAATGGATTTAACTTCAACTTAGTCTTCCATTCCATTTTTCAGTGGGACTAGCATTCATCTATTAAACCTGGGGTTAAATGGTTTTTCACTTAGGCAATGCGCTCAGTTGAATGTCGTGTCTTAATGCCATTGCCTTTGGGAAGCCTCACTGCAGGGTTTTCATGTGACAGTATCACACTGGGAAAAGCTTTATTTGGCGTGGGGAGGAGGTGGAATGACAGTTCTGAAATGTCTCTGTTTTGAAGCTAGTGGAGTGCAATATGGCTGATTGATTGACTTGAAGCACCCCCAGCCAGAGTTTCATCACTCTGAATTTCGTAAGTGATTAAACACTGGTGAATGATATGAAATGTTATGCCAGACTCTAGCATTAGGCTTCTCAGCCTGAGTATCTTTAGGTATCCTTACATTAGAGTGTTCAATTGCATCAGCTACTCCTGCCAAGGTTTTCCTATGCACCTCATTGACTCTATTGAAAAGTGAGTTTCCTTGGAGGCATCTAGACTACTTGCAATAGGAATGGTTTTCACTGGGAGTCTGTGTTGTGTTGTGGTTAGAGAAGTAGATTGAAATTTGGGTGATCCAGATTCTTGTCTCCCCTGAACCATAAAACCCAGTGAGTGTCGTTGGGCAATTTTTTTTGCTCAGTCCCACAAAGCTGCAAAATACAGCACAATGTGAACCAGAAATAGTAACTTCCTTCAGCAGTAGTGGGGAAAGGGAGGCGACTTTTTTCTGTGGCCAAATTGAAGACTGTGAAACTCTACTCATGTTGGTCATCAGAGAGTCAAATATGATGCAGCACATACTTTATTGTCTTTGAGAAAGGGCCATTTATCAATAGTCATTAATCAGGCTTTTGTTGTCTCTTAACACTTCCTTGAGATAAGGCCAGTTTACATAAACCACCATTGTATTTTCAGCAATATGTAACTGAATTGGTTCTTTTATTGTTTAACTGTACTGTTTTAAAATTTGCATTGTATGTGTGATATTTATTGTTGTTAACCGCCCTGATGTTTCGAAGGGCGGTATACAAATAAAGCTTTTATTATTATTATTATTATTATTATTAATTGGATCCATCTTTAGTCATGCTTAAAACAGATCCACTGAAAATCAATAGGGCTTTCTATTCCAAACATGACTAAGATTGGGTATAACCACTCTGATTCAATTGTAATATATTCAGTGTGGTTTTGTTCAATTTTTAAAATTATATTCCTCTCTAAATTTAAGAAATCAAGTAATACTTCAATATATTGGGGAGAGAGGTCATTGGTTTTATTCAGTGAGGAGGCAAAACAAGTTTTCAAGAACTCTCAAGAACCTGATAATAAGATTCATGGAAGTGTCCTTGACTGGCAACAGCACGTGTATGAAAGTTTGTACAAGATTTGTCCTTGGCTGTATGGTGAAGTCAGGGTGATGGAGAGACATATCACCCAAAAGAATGGCACCAGGGTTTCATAGTACTTGGATTTTTAAGCAGGATGGATACATCCAACACCTAAGGAATAAAGACATACTTCAGTAAACAAAGCCAGTGACAAAGAAGGTTCTTTTGTAAAGATTTTTTAAAATATCCCTCAATTCTCTTTTCTCTGCCTAACAGGAAGCTTTTAAGCAGCATGACCATTGGGAGAATGGTGAAGGAGGGCTGGTAAAACACGCTTTTGATGATGGATTGTAGCATTGTGGGCTCAATAAAAATTCATAAAAAGCTTGAGCTGGAGAAGAATCAGACCTTACTTTAGCTGATCCTATTGTAGCTGTATACGCCTGCCTACAACAGGTAAGGTAAACAGAAGCTGCATCCAGAGTCCCTTGCTGAGCATGCATGAACAACAAAAGAGAGAAAAGCATGGGTAGATGGGGGTAAGATAAGTTTGCCTCACAACTGCTTGTTTAAAAAGCACAGATGTGTAAAATGGCCACCAAAATCCTGAGAAAAATAGAGAATGGAGGAAAAAAAATCATCCCTGGATGCATTTTGGAAGAAGCCTTAAAAGGTCTCTCAAAGATTCAGAATGTTTTTGTTTACTTATTAAAAGCTTACAGACCTAGTTGATCTGTTTTAGATGGGGCTATTGTTAGTTGGATAAAAAGTCTACCAAAACAAATTGAACTGTTCTTATTTTTGGTGTGCAGGTATCTCTCCCTATTCTTTTCCTGTTATGTCTACCCTGGTGCCTAGCATCCATTTACTGGAACGCCATGAAGTGAGGACCAATGTTTCATAAATGTTCCTTCCTTCTGAGTGCCTGTTATATAAACATCCTGTTGTGTAAAAACAGTGTTCTGTTATGGACATCAACATAAGTTGCCATGGCAATTTATGCAATGTTCAAAACATGAGGGTCAGAAAGTAGCAGATTAGGTTGATGTATTCATGAGAGAAACAATTTTTGTGTAAGAAATTTGTGTTTCATAGAAAACAATGCTGAAGAAACATGTGGTGGGCATTACAATATAAGGAGCAGCCTGTTCATTGCAAATATTCAGTTGGCGGAGCCAAGGCTAGTGGGGTTGAAGGAGCAAGATGTTTTGATACCAGGAATGACATTACCTGCTTCACCAGTAAGGCTCTCCTGTCTCCTTTGAGCAAAGTTGCTAATTCCTAGGGCAGCAATCCTTTGCTATTTTTTTCTCCACTGTGAGAAAGTATTTGAAAATTGTATGGTTTTCAAAGACTATTCCACACAGAAAATGATGTTTTCTGTAAGTAAGTAAGTAAGTAAATAAAGCCACATGGATATTTAAAATTTATTTATTTATTTGCTGACTAGGCCCCAAACAACAGCATTTTCTGTATAAGAAGCAATATTTTCCTATGTTAAATATGACATTTCTGTGCAGAAATATTATTTTCTGCAGAGAAAATGCTATTTCCTATGCAGAAAAATTTGTTTTCTGTGCAAATGACCCATGTGTGAATTTTGTAGACATTTAGAGGCTGAACAGACTGGCATAAAGAGCTGGCCTTAAGGCAGAGTATGAGTGTGACATCTGTACAACAGCCACTTGGACACCAGCCACCTGGACACCACCCTGACCAGATGGCAGGTGGCATCATGCTATGTTTCAGTACAGCGCTTACACACACTGCACCAAAGAAGCAGCAAAAAGCTGCCACTGCCATGGCTAGGGCACCCTTTCCACAGAGCCACAGAATGCCAGGTTGGGGCTGCAGTGTGTAGTTGCTGTGGTCCCGATCTGGTGTTGAATGAGGCGGCAGCAGGCCACACCTTAGCGGTAGTCTGTTCAGCCCCTTAGTCCTAAACTGCAGAGTCTCTCATCAATCCAGCATTCTTCTCATAGTTTCTTGACAACAAAGGAACTCTTTTTTTTACCATTTTCCAAATATTTTTCAAAATATTCTCTCCATCCCTACTATTCTCATTTTCAGTGGGTTAGGGGTTTTGCCAGTAGCAATTACGAGTGATCCCTGCTGTAATGCTAAACATTTGGAAGTGTTTTGGTCTTGAACAGTCAATGAAGATACTATAGTTTTAAGGACAGTGGGAGGGAGGAACCTGAGCTGTTAGAGATGAAATCTGTTAGAACCAAATCCTTGATATGAACCAATAAATTCTGTAGATCAAATTCAGTAGATTAAGGATGGATGATTTTTTGGGGGGAGGGGGGCAGTGGTAATTTTCCCAGCCCCTGGGAGCTGTGACAATGTCTCAGAATGAAACCAGAAAATACTAGTAGGTCACTTCCAGTTTGTTGGGTTATTAAAATAACTTTTGAGTTTTAGGGGGGGGGGGGGAAACAATTATGCTGTAAGACAAATTATGGGAACATGATTTATTGTAAAGGTGATTTTATGCCCCCTAGAAAGTTGATTTTAATATAGTCCCTCTTCTAATTTTGGCAAAAACACCTCTTAAAGGATCTTGGGGCTGCAACCATGGGCTTGGAGAGGCATGCATTACATAGGCTGCTGGATTCCTACTCCTGCTTCAGCATTCACTACTCGTGTAGAATTTCTGACCATGGTGGCAAAGAAAGATGACGGCCCTGAAAGGGGGCTCTTTTAGCTACAACCTATATAACTCACATTAAGTAAACAACCATATTGCTCACTTCAAACAAAATAGATGATGCTTATCAAACATATCTGCAGATTTAATTACAACATTTAACATTCATAATGCAACAGCTGCAAATAGCTCTGCCATGTCCCTAATGTGCTGTTTCTTCTAACTGTCCTCTCCCACCAGCTGTAGCAAGTGAGCTTTAATGTGGTTTCATGACATCCATGAGAGGATGGTAAGTAAAAGAACTGAGGAAAAAAGCAGGTCAAAGCCACTGCAGCTGTATGATTTCCATTTATATTATTATTTTACAGTGTTGTTTTTTTTAAAAAAAAAATCAACAGAAATTGTGCTTTGAACCCTGAGAATCCATTTAAAAAGTAGCATCCCACTCATCCAAAATAAAAGATCTAACAGACTAAAACAAAAACTGGTGCCATCACAAAGGAGTTCTGTAGTTGGTAGATGCTAACCTCATTTTAGGTCACAGTGGAGGTTTGAGAAAGTTATCATAAAATGATGTAAACAGATTGGGAAGTTTCTACATAGTGAGAGGCTTCTATAGAAGCTATATACTGTATCTAATGCTTAGCTCTTTGGGTGCACCAATGTTAGCATGCATCCTTGACTATTAGTAGTGCTAATCTGTACAGCGCCTCGCAGCATCTATTCCCGGGGCCGAGGAAGGAGCACGATTTTCGCGCTCCTTATTTGCACCATCCGGGAACCACGTGGTTTGGCTGCTGCGGTTCCCGGACGCTGCAACCAGCGGTGGCTACAGACCGCCACTTCTCGGCGGTCTGTAACACGCCTTGGTTTCTGGGGATAAGTGCAGTATCATTTAAGGCATGTTGCACATGCATATCAGAGTGAGATGGCCACCCATTAAAATAATCTCTGCTTTGACTTCTTGCTTACTTTTGTGTTTCTTATATTAATGAATACAAGTGCATATTTGTTATTGTTGTGTGCCTTCAAGTCATTTCCGACTTCTGGCAACCCTAAGGTGAACCTATCATGGGGTTTTCTTGAAAAGATTTTTTCAGAGGAGGTTTGCCATTGCCTTCCCCTAAGGCAGCGAGAGTGTGACTTGTCCAAGGTCACCTAATGGGTTTCATGGCTGAGTGTGGAATCAAATCCAGGTCTCCAGAGTTGTAGTCCAGCACTCAAATCGCTACACTATGCTGGCTGTCATGCAAAGCAATAAAACTTTGCCTCACAGAACAGTGAACGCACTCATATCAAGATTCCTTTGTTGCAGTTTTTGATCATTACACATGCATTTATTGGTAATGCAAGGTGGGTACACAGACACACAAATAAGCTAGGGAAGGGAGGATGTATCCATCTAAAACTCAGAAAATAAAACAAAGCAAGGAATGACGAATAACCATGTTCATTTCAGTAACACCAACTTATTACAAATTCCATTATCTGGGAAACATCCCTTTTCAAGATGGTTTAAGACTGCCTCCTCAACAGACTCTTACTTAGAAAAGTTCTAATAAAATAAAATGGAATCTTTCTCAATGTGAAAATAAAGTACTTTATCAAAATTGCTTTGAAAAAATATGAAGACAAATGTTCCCGATAAAGAAAACTTTTAATATCACAAACTTTCACCAAATATTTCCTTCATTTTCACATTTTGTGCTTTAGCTGATTGCCAACTTTATAACTATTTCCATGAAAACATTTCTCCTTCACAATAAAAATGGCCTTAACCATTGCTGAGGTCCTAGTGCCAAAGTTGCCATTTGCATAACAGATTCCATGACAACCAAGTGGTGTCATAAACATCCCATTCTGACTTCATTTAGAGATCAAGGAGAAGGAGATCCTGGGCCTAGAAGGGAAAATAGCAGGGCTTTTCAAAGCTTGTATTTGATGAGTGGTGAACAGGAGCACTTAACCATGCTGAATGCATTTCCCTTTCTGTTGATGTTCTCTTCCCAAGGTTGTTCTAGTGTTCCTTTTAATGCAATTGCTTATATTTAGAGTAGTCAAAGATCTTTCCTCATATGTTCAAGGACAGTATGTTCAAAATATTAGCAAGCATCAGGTATTTTATTCATAAGATATCTCACACATCTCTCGGTATTAAAACCATTATCATTCTATGGGTATATACTTAAAGATAACATTTACTGAGTTCAATTATACTGATTTCCAGGTACGTATATGTCGTTCTACAACCTTTGTATAAAGCAACATTGAGAAATATATGGTCTTTCAGATATTGTTGGGCCAAGACTATCACCAGCCTTGACATTGGGCATGATAGCTAGAGATGGTGGGAAAGGTGGCATATATTCTCCAGCTCTTCTGTAAAAGGAGTTCTACATGGGACAATGGTTACACCAGGGATAGGAAAGCTATAATGCTTCAGATATTGATGAAGTGCTGCATCCCTCACCATTGACTGACCTGGAAAGGGCTGTTGGGAATTAGAGTTTTACAATGGCATATTGAGGGCCACACAGTCCCTGCCTCTGTACAGATACATCTCATTCATCTTTCATTTATGGTAGAATGATCATATGAACTTGTGCATTCAAGATCCTGCAGACCTACAAGCACCTCCATTACCATTTGTATGGCTTTGAATACATGATTGTTATGCTCATGTCATTCACCCACCACAAAAAAGTAATAGGTGGCTCTTGCGAGTGAATAGGTGATACTTCCCAAACTCCACTGCATCCTACACCCAGCATTATGTGTGAACTGGCCTGTCATCAAGCCTATATTGAAAATTGAAGAAGAGCTATATCTAGAGCACTGTTTTTCTTCTTACTTCCAAATCCTTTTATCAAATCACCACTTTCAGTGGGCAACCTGCTTCACAATAGGAGATTATATATATATATATATATATATATATATATATATATATATATATATATCAAGATATATAAAAAAAAACACCTGCTGATATCCATTTTCCCTGACAGAAGACAGAAAGCATTGTGTAGCAATGTTTGCTTGCCCGAAGATAGGGATTCCCCAAATGTTAGTGAATTTGTGATCAAAAACACTGCTTGTTTCACACAGCAGTTTGGCTTCTTTATATTTCTAATATTAATAATAATATTCATGGAAAACTCATTTCTTCTTTCTTTTGTGAGGCCGCACAGCCATATTAAGGTCACTCTGCAATCCGGTAGCTACTGTTTTGTGTTGCCTGGTTGCATTTTCATTTCAAAACCTCATTAATGAACTGTTTAGTTTAGAAGCCAAATATTGTCACGTGTTTCAACTTGTGAAGAAATTAATATTCTGGAATTTGTAAGCCTATCCTTTGATTCCATAGAATATTTTAGCTGAATTGCTATGGTGACTGGGACACAGTATTTGCAGCAGCAGCAACAGGAGGAGGAGTAATAATGATTTTATTTATATCCCTCTTTTTCCCAAAAACAGGAAAAATGTACAAATTAAAAACACAATGAAAATATGAAAGGTCATTCATATTAAAATTAAAAAGATTGGAAAACAACTGCAAATAATGTAAAACCAATTTTAAAAGACAACAGTTAAAAACAGTACAGTGTGCTATTAAAAGCATTTCCTGTATTAAAAATATACTTCCCAAAAGCCTATCAGAATGTTTTTAAAAATGTTTACCAACAAAACAAGCAAGGAGGGGATCATTCTAGACCCAGAAAAAAGGTGTTCCAGACCAAAAAGGCCTATCCTATATTTCCTGCAAAAATTCCTGTAACTATAGCAGAACTGAGAAAAGGGACTCTGTAGAGGATATCAGTGCTTGGGCAGGCTCATATGGGGAGATAGGATCTAGAAAGTAGCCTTTGAAATGTGTCCACCAACAGACTGGTGACCAGTAGAGTTGCTGTCACAATGAAATTTATGGACCTTATAGCAATGCCAAATTACCAGTCTGGCTCTACCACTTTGTAATGACTGAAATTTCTAAACATTATTCAAAGTCAGCTCCATGTAGAATGCCTTACATTAATCAAAATGGGATTTATCGATTGTAAAATAGGACCCCCAGGTCCCATTCTAGCAAGGTGGTCCAGAAATATACTATGGTTGATAATATCAAAAGTTGCTGAGAGGTCCTGGAGAACCAACAAGGGACACATATCCTGTTCAGTTCCTGATGAAGATCTTCCAACATGTTTCCAATAACCCAGTTTGAAACTAGGCTGAAATGGATCAAGGTAATATAGTTCATCCAGGAAACAATATAGCTGAGAAGCCACCATGAATTCCACCAGCTTTCCTCAAAATATCATGTTGGATACAGGCTGGTAACTAACCAGTACCAAAATATTATTAAACAAGGGCCTTACAACTACCTTCTTTAGACATGTTGGAACATTGCATTTTGGTAAAGAGGAATTGATCATTCCCTCCACCATCTTGGTGAAGTGGACGTCCTCCCTGGCTCTATTAATAAACCACGTACAAGGGTCTGGCATGCATGTGTTTGTTATCACTTCTCCATGGATCATTGGGATATGTAAACTGAAAATAAGTTACTGTTGTTACTGTTATTGGTCAAGCAGGAGTCAGAATTACAACCACAGAAATGTATCAACTGCAGTGTCCAAATCGGAATACATGTCATTGACTTCATCTGCTAAGTACAATACAAATTCTTTACAGTGGACTATGTTCACTTCTGAGGGCCAAGAAGTAACAGACTTCTGACCCCTTATAAACAGGTGTGTTGGACTCTTTGCATACACAGTGCTGGCAGAAAAAAAATACTATTTTTGTTACCTTCGTGTCTTCCACTTATTCTACTCTAATGTAAGGTGAATACTTTCATGGCTGGCATCTATAGTTCTTGTGGGTTTTTCAGACTATGTGGCCATGTTCTGGAAGAGTTTATTCCTGACATGTCATCAGCATCTGTGTCTGACATCTGAAGATAGTTAAATATTCTTGTATTTTACTAATTTTTTTTCCACTTCTTTCTTTAATACCACCAGATTATTTTTTTCCATTTCCTTTAAATCTTTCGATATATTTTTCATCGCATCTCTAAACATTTTTTGTCTTACAAATTTACATTCATCTTCTTTTGTGTTTCCTTTTCTTGTAGTTAATGCTGGTCCAAAACACACTACAGAAATAACCCAATTCCCAAGATTACCAGCACTGAGCCAGGGCAGTTAAAGTGGTCCCAAACTGGATTTTTTCTGCAGTGTGTTTTGAACTGTTGTTCAATTGTGGAATTTGCTATCACAAGATATAATGGCTGCCAGCTTGGTATTTGGAAGGTGGTTTAACAAATTCATGGAGGATGGAACCACAAGTGGCTACTAGCCTGGATGGCTATATCATGTCATCCCCAGACCAGGGGCAGTACATTGTTGCTGAAGAATTTGAGATAGAAGATGAAGTTGTACACATTCTGATGGAAGGTTTCCTGTAGATAAAGGGTTGTGTGCTTTGCGCACAGAATGTTGGACTAAATAGCACTTCGCTGGGGTTTGTCATGACTCTTCTTATGTGCTACCATTCCTCTCTTAATTTTGCAAGTCCACCATTTTACATTCAAAATGTATTTTAGAACCCACCAAGATGGATTCCTAAACTTGACTTGTGAATCTAAAGTACTGGATTTCCAATATGTATACCAAAATTTTCAGTCACTATTTTTTGTAATGGTTTAACAGAGCTGCTATGATTCAGTACAAGCCCTGCCACAAAGATTTCATTTATTAATGAGTAAGATGTAATGGAGAGACATCAAATGTTGTATCAGCATCCATTGTTGACATAGTCAATGACTGGTATTAACTCTGTGATCAATAAAACTGCTGCTGCTAACCAATAAATAAGAACTAGCTAGGGATGTATAGCACTTGTAAGTGTATTGGAAGATGAACAAGTTAAAATACTCTCTCCAGCTCCATCAGCCTCTAATTTAATTTTTTTTCAGTTATAAACAAAATTACCATTGAAAAGCACTGACATAATCCCATTATTTAAATACAATTGCCACCACTGGAGTTTGATAAGTGGCGGAAATTGCACCAGTGCAAGCCTGTATTTCTTTACTCAGAAGTCACTGACTTCAACCAGATTTATTAAGAAATAAGCAGATAAAGGATTGCAACCTAAATGTAGTAAACCTATCCCTTAAAGAGAAGGAAAACAGATTGCTGTGGAGGAGGGGAATAACAGTATTAATTGGCACCAATATATTCATTTTTGGAAAGCAAAGGTATTTGCAAATGTAATGCTTTCAAACTTTTTTTTAATATTAATGACATTTTATTATTTCTTATTACTGGATAGAAAAAAGAGATGCAATTTAATTCAATTATAGCAAAGCAGTTTGAAAATGTATTTTTTAAAAAAGTATTTACTGTTGACTAAATCAACTAACAGTAACATATCAAAGCTTGTTATGTGTTATAGAAAATAGATTCATAGTTTATATTTCATATAGTTAGCCATCAGAATTCAAAGCTACTATTCGATCGGCTTTTTACTAATTAGGAAAGTGTTTGACTCTGAACAGTCTGGAATTTTTATAAACACATTTGGCAAATAAATACCATACAAAATGCCTACAAAGAAAAGTATATACTCCCAACCCAACCCTTGAGAGCTCAGAAGCAATATAGCTGTAACACTTAACAAGAAGAAACAACTGGTTAATAGGATCTAGGCTTTATGCAGATAAAACCATTATTCTCATCACTGAAACATAACAAAGTTGAAAGATGTTTGCTCTCATGGATAACTGGATATGTGCTTTACTTATTTCAACACTTAAAATTTTATTTTTAGTATTTTCTATAAGTTTCTCAAAACCTTCAAAATGACATCTCAGCTCAATAAATAAGTGGAGTATATGTTTCTCATATTTTAAAAACAAATATCAAATGAATCATTTGAATGGAAAGAAAATTCCTGTGAGAATGTGAGTTGAACATTTATATCATTACATCCATCTCACTGGACAGTCCTATGCATGTTGAGTCCTCAAATTCAGTGGGTCTGAGGTGTGCTGAGGTGTGCTCACAGTAGGTGTGCTTAGAATGCATACCATCATCTTACTCTTCTATTGACATAAATATGTGGGCCACTATGATGAATAGGAGAGAGATTTCTCATAATTAGTTTTGTGGTCAGAGAGAGGGAACATGTCAAGATTAGGGACTTGATAAAATAAAAGAAAGGGCAGCCACAATATAACTGGGGTCCATTCATATTGCACATTTATAACATTTTTTTTCCATTTTAAGTACCATGGATCAATTCTATGGAATCTTGGGAATTACAGTTTAAAGATGAGTATTTATAATTCAGATGCCTGAATACTCTAAAGGCACCAGTCCCATCTGATCTTGGAAGCTAAACAAGATCAATCCTGGTGAGTACTTTTTGTGATGTTTTTGTAATTGGTTTTAAACTCTATGTAAACCGCTTTGATCTTTTTGGGAAAGCAGTATATAAATAAAATTTATTATTATTATTATTATTATTATTATTATTATTATTATTACCTTGATGGGAGACCACCAATGAATACCAGGTGCAGTCAGTTATATTTCATAGGAAGGAACTGGTAAAACCACTTCTGAGTATTCCTTGCCTAAGAAAACCTTAGGAAAATAATGAGGTCACCATAAGTTGACAGGACACACACACACACACACACACACACACACACACACTTATAATAACAGGATTAAAACTTGGAGGAAGACTTGTAGGAATGGTTGTCATAAGGGGACACCACTTTAAGCTAGATAGTGGTTCTATAGAGGAAACCTCTATAGTGCCACCACTACCATGAAAGGAGAAAAAGAGTAGCAAATATAAGTCAAAAGAGAAAAGCGTGGAATGGAGACTAATAAGGGAAGGATAACAAGAACAGGCAAGAGCAGAAGTGAAGTTTTCTCTGGTTTAGGAAGAAAAGAAAAACATATGTGACAGAAATGATACAGCACTTTGCCTCCTTTCCCTACAATGTAATATACATAAAGGGACCAAAGTAAAGATTCACGTGTTCTATAATAATCATATTCTTAAATTCAGAGAAGAATCCAGGCCAATGTAAAACAAGAGCATAAGAACACAGGGAGGCTCTCTGCCTATCTCACTGACATCTCATCTATCCCATGGTTATAATATTATAAATACAAGGTATTGTAGATCTGTTATTCCAAATGATTTCACACGAACATGTTATAGATCATCATAATAAATCAAATATAAATCAAATAATACTTCAGCCCTAGTTAAATGGCAACCCATGACCCAGTATTTCTAGAGCAAAACCAACCTGCTGCAGAATGTTTATTACAGGCTGAGTCTCCTATGTCTCAAATTTTGAAATCTGAAATGTTCAAAAAACAAAAACAAAACTATTTTTATGAGTTGCTAAGACAGAGATGTTTTCTGATGGTTCCATCTACCCAAACTTGGAAACATCTCCAAGAAGATATGTCATTATGTATCTATAGGAAAATACAAGTATTTCAAAATCTGAAAAATAAAGAAATAAATTGAAAAATAAAAATCTGAAATCTAAAATACGTCTGGTCCCAAGCATTTCAAATAAGAGAAACTCAACCTGTAGTACATACAAATAAAATATTTTTGCAGTTTTATGTGGGTGGTTATAATCCAACACCAGGAAGCAACCAGAGAAACAGCATACAGGCAGCTACATTAATTTCAAGAACTGTCTGATATCAGGACTACAACCAACAACATCTGAAGCTATGTTTTTTGCAGTGCCACTCAGAGCTTTGGAAGGAAAGTTCCCCAGGACCATAGAGTGCTCCCATGTTCCAAATGATTCCACTTACCCATTCAGCTTATTTGACCTGAAAGAGCAAAAGTACACAACCCATGTCAAATAAGTCTCATGTGCTATCAAAGGTGCATGCATCCTACCTTTCTTGCTTATCCCCTGCTTGTACCAAATCTTACCTCTGTGCCAGAAATCAAAGTTGTTAATTCTTCCTTCAGGTGGCACAAGCCAAAAAGGCTCAAGTGACCCTGAACCACTCTACATTTACCCTAGAAATCTTGCATGAGGTCACTGATATGGTGGCATTCCCTCTCATTCCCTCATTTGCATGAATCCAGGCACTCACAAATGTATGTGTACATATCCCTGTGTATATTGTTGTTGTTGTGTGCCTTCAAGTCGTTTCTGAATTATGGTGACTCTAAAACAAGCATGCCCTCATGAGTCATAGTCCATTGCTCAAACCACTATACAACAATGGCTCTTGTATGTGTATATATGCCCATAAAACCATAAGTGACTTACTGAGCTCAAAATATTGTACATTCTTTTGATAGGTAAAAAATGTAGGTAATTTTATCCAGGTAATGAGAAGACTTGTCTCTTCTCAAGAGCTGACACAAACCTGCCAGCTCTCTCTAGAATTGTTTTTGGGGTCTTTGGCTTCTGCTTTCTACATTGCTACCTCTGTAAGCTAGTACAGGGCCCTAATGTCTTATCTAGACCTGGAGATTAAATGCACCACCAAGCTATTCATCATCTCAGTACAACTTTAACATCTCCTGTCTACAGTGTTAACTTTCATTGATGATCTAATTTAAACCAACTGTTTTTGTTAATTCAGAAATTAATGATGTAGCCACCAGTAATTATGCTGGAGGAGTAGATGAAAGTTGTGTTCCTAATGAAAGGCTGAAATTACAAAACCAACTTTTCAGGAGGTATCAGTCTTTTTAAACCCCTGGTGTGTCATACTGTCCAGTTCCAACAGTGAATACTGGATAAGAAAACAGGAGGGGACTTGCATATCTTCTTTTAAAAGCCTCAAGACACCATACATAACTGGGTTTATACAAGAAATATTTGACTTCTTTCTTTTCACTATTTTTCTCTTTGAAAGCCATTTTATAGGAGCAAATGGAAGGAGAGCGATTTGTCACCACCTCAAAGGACCCCATTGGCTGTTCCTGGTATAGCTTAACTATAAATACTTTGAGTTCAGGGCTAGTCATCTTCCATCATCATCACCATCACCACCCATGTTATTTTGGCTCATGTCTAAAGTTGCAGGTAATAATTAAGTAAAGGGAGGAAATAGGTTTAGGTGTCAGTGCATTATTTTTAGTTATTTTGTTGCTGTTGGATAATGCCTGCTTATGGGTGGGAAGAGATGCTTGTAGGAATTTCTGCCTTAATGGTCCAAAATTACTTTGCTGGCTTTAGGAGCTATGCATCTTGATGTGGGGTGAGAGTGGGCAATGGCACTCTTCTCTGACAAAACACTAGCTACCTGTGTGTTAGTATAGTGACCATACTAGTTCCCCGAAGTTCTTTAAATGTACAAAAGTGAATGCATTGTTCAATTTCATGTTGGCTCTGTTTGCATTTATGATAGAGCAATAGAAACCTTAGAATGTTAAAGATTTAGTCCCTGTACAAACAGGTAGAAAGGGGTAATGAGATGCCACTCCTTTCTGCCCCAGATCGGTGCAATAGCAAACGCACGCAGCAGCATCGATCCAGCCTCCACAGAGCACAAAAAGGAGCCAGTTTTTCTGGCTGCTTTTTGTGCCAGCAAAGAGGTGCCACAGCCACTACAGGGCAGCTTGATCACACCCTTTTGGCATGGCGCCGTTTGGGCTATGCGCAAAAGGGACGTCATAATTGAGCGTGGCATCTGAAGAGCTGCATACCAAGATGGCGCAAGGGCAGCGTGGGGAGGGCTCTGAATCTGGGGATGCTCAGCCCATCTGTATTGGGCCATAATTAGTAGTCTTTCTTTGTTTAATTTTTAGGAGAAACTATCCAAAGTAAACATATCAAATCATAGTGCTTAAAGAATGGTTTGACCTGCAGTGGATCCTCTCTACCTGAAGTTTGCATTGCCATAGATTGTAATGTGGTCATTATGAAAGCTGTTAGGCAACTGGAAAAAATATTGCCTGGGTTTGTTTGTTTTTCTGTTCCCTCCTTATACACCTTTCTTTCTTTATCCAGTTAAGCTTTGTCCTAATTGGATGAGAAGAAGTCACACAGCTAGTAAAAATAATTTACTCATAAGGATACCTTGGGGACCTGGGAAAGTAATTCCCAGACCTAGTACATTCATAAACTACCAAAAATATCCAAATCCAGGATCTCTTCCAGTACAGCAAAAAAATTCTCATACCTGGGGAACTTTGGAAATGTGTAAATAATTTCCTCGCTTGTGTACCTTTGGGAATTGGGAAAGAAATCCACAGCCCTAGTATATTCCAAATCTCTCAAAAATTCCAAATCAAGGGTCTCTTCTAGAATGGTGAAAAAATTCCCATACCCAGGGACCTTGGGGAAAAATCCCATACCATGGACCTTTGGGAAAGGTGAAAATAATTTACTCACCAGGATAGCTCTGGAACCCAGGAAAGTAATCCCCAGCTGTAGTACATTTGTGAACTGCCAATAATATCCAAATCTAGGGTCCCTTCCAGAATGGCGAAAAAATGCCCATATCTGGGGACCTTTGGGAAAATTGAAAAAATTCCCATACCTGGTGACTTTTGGGGAAGATGAAAATAATTTCCTCACCGGTGCACCTTTGGGAACTGGGAAAGTAATCTCCAGCCCTTGTACATTCCAAAACTGTCAAATATTTCCAGGGTCCCATCCAGAATGGTGATAAAATTCACATACCCTGAGACTTTTGGGGAAATTGAAAAAAAATCCCATACCTGGAAACTACTATAGCATATAGCTGTAAAATACATTTTTGATCCTTAAAATATACAATGCAGGGAACTGTTTATTAGCTGATGTGCTTCACAGACTTCTTAATTCCCCCTTCAGTGCTGGAGAGACAGCGTAAGTTTGTAACACAACTAAAATTACACATACCAATTAGGAAGGCAGTATCAACATGAGATTGCAGTGAGCACTCTTTTCACTTGAAGCTGTCTGCATCAGTGTGACATGGTCAGTCACCATCCTTCTCACAATCTACATCAGTCTTAGACCTTCAGGTAGGCAAAATCAGCATGAGGTCACAATAATCAGTTCTCCTTCAGCTGGGTCATATCAGCATCAGTTACACTAGCCAATCCCTTTCCTTCCTGCCGTACCTGTGTGAAGTCACAATGGTCAGTCCTTCTCCATCTGGCAGTCAGCATGAAGACAGGGACATATCTCTGAAATCTCAAATTTAGCAGGGCTTCATTTTATGGTCGTGCAGATTACAAGAGAGGAAGACCAAATGGCTGGTATGTTGGAGGTGGTGTGGGACTGAGCAAGAAAAGTGGGGAAGAGGAGGAAAGGTTAAAGGTCAAATAGTAGGATGGTTTATCCTTGCATTTTCAACTGCCCACCCAAATTACAGGGCTTTTCAAGAAACCAGAATAGAAAGTGAACTCTCAGAAACATGAAATGTGAAGGAAGAGTATAATCTGGATGCATATGATACAGCCACCTTCTTAAAGGAGCCTAAATTGGGTTAAAACATAGATAAGGGACTCTGATAATCAGCTATATGTAAATTTCAAGATGGAAAATCAGTTTGACAATAGAATAAATTAGTGTTGGTGTGGGTTTGGTTTTCCCTCTCTGGGAGTGTTGTAGTAGAGAGCGAAAGTCTATTGCAACCATGGTGAACCCATGACAAGTGTGCTAGAGCCAACACAGAGATCTTTCTCTGTGGGCACACACCTTGCAGGGAGCCCCTGAACTTGCTGCTGTGCACCATTTTATCATTAGTAAGCCAGCATATGGGAGGTTGCCCAGAGCACCCTACCTTCCTTCCTAGCGCTGGTTTACTCATGAGTAAAATGGTAATCAGGAGAGGAAGTGCCCAGAGTACCCTTTCTCCCTGCCTCCTTGCTTCCCAAGCACTGGTCTACTCATGAGTAAGATGGCAGGAGGGAGGGAGAAAAGGTGCCCATAGCACCCTCCTGGGTGCTGGTTTACTTGCAAGTAAAATGGTGCATGGTAGAGAGGGCATGCCCTTTTGGCTCTTATAATTTGCCTCTATTTCTACCAAGGCAGCACTGAGGGAGGAGAGCCTGTCAGGGTGGAGTGTGGAGAAAAAGTCTGACTTATGATGACCCTAAGGTGAAACTATCATGGAGCTTTCTTGCCAAGTTTTGTTGAGGGGGGTCTTTAAATAGCTAGCCTTAGGCTGAGAAAATGTGCCTTGAGTCCTCCCCCCACGTCCCACCCCCAGAAGGTGGAAGTCATCCCCAGAAGTTGTCCCCCCTAGAATTCCACCACCACCCCGGCACCGGGTGAACACCACTGGGTTTGCGCACTCGGTCTCTAAAAGGTTTGCCATCATTGATTTATAGTGATTGGCTTTGCCCTGTGTATGCAACCCCATTGTTTAAGACTGCCCGGACCACATAAGAGCCATTAGCAGTACCCAAAGGGTACATTTAGCAACATTGAGGTCATGTTTTGCTCCATCCAGCAGTGTTCCCTTCACTTTTAGGAGACACCTCCTAAGTTAGGAAGAGGTGAAAATACAGACTCACAGAGAAAATATTTCTTTTACTTGCTCCTCTCTCTTAGACCAGTAATCTTCATATTAGAGGGAAAGAAAAGCTATGTGTGCATTTTAGCCTGCAGTGTCTTAAGCTTAGTTCAAAACCATTTAGATTGGCAAGGAGAAGGATTAGCTTTCCTGCTTTCTTTCCCCTCTTTTTGGCACAGTACAAACTGCCCAAATGCGGTGTACTCCTGGCGATACTAGGGTTAGGGACCGCGTGGCAACGACATGGTCCCTAACCCTATTACAGAGTGGCAGCGTAACAATGGCAGCATCCCATGTACATGGGTGCTGCTATTGTGATGTAAGCACTGCACGGCGTCCTCACGCACTGCATGTCGCTTACATTGCGAGTGTGCCATTGGTGCACTTGTGACATTCACTCTGTGGCATAAAAAGAACCCAGTTTTTCCAGCTTCTTTTTACTCCAGAGGGAAGCCACATGGTTTGGCAGCTGTGGCTTCTCTCCAGAGGGATTTAGACCTCTGGCAGGCCCCCCTTTGGAGCGGTCTGTACTATGCCTTACTTTGAGAAACAGCTTACATAGTATAGTCTGTTCTGTCACTTTCTGAGGTGAGTTTTTTTCTGCCTTTTTAATATAGAAAAAATGGGGGGTTGCTGCAAAATCAGCTTCTCCTATCTCATTTTTACTTGGAGTCTCTTTGGTTAATTGCCCTGAGACATTTGTTAATTGTCCATTTTTAAAATCTTCACTTTTGAAGATCTCACAGAGAGTTACAGCATGGAAGAGCTTTTTTTCCTCCCAAACCAGAGCACTGCTCTTAACAAACAAAAAGGTAAGTATGGAATTGAGACATAACTTGAGAGGCAAATATTGGAGACAAAAGTGTGTCAGTCACTCTCTACTCAGGATTAGAGGTATATAAGAACAGAAATAAATGGTTTCCTGAAGCAACGGCTTTCAAAATGGCCTCTTCCAATGCTGTGGCACACATAAATATGTGTGGCACACATAAATAAAGTTGTATAGTACAATGTCTCTATGTGTCTCACAATTGCTGCCTGATCCACTTGCAGTGCAAATAGGACAATGGGGATAGTGTTAATTATAGTTCTTGTGCTTGTTATTCGCTCCTTCTCAGTGTTTCCTCTGGTTCAAATTGCTACAGGATTTTGTATCTCAGTCTCATGGCAGCTGTTTGGAAATGGGAACACTAAATTTCATTAGCTTTCTTATTAGTTTTAGTTAACAAAAAAACCAAACTTGACTACTCTCTCAGCTTAGGTACTGTGTCAGCTGCAACTAAATGCACATCTCTGATTTAGTCAACTCAGACCCAAAACACACTGCAGAAATAATCCAGTTTGAGACCACTATAACTGCCCTGGCTCATTGCTAAGAAATCCTGGAAATTGTAGTTTTGTGAGACATTTAACCCTCTCTGTCATAGAGCTCTGGTGCCACAATAAACTACAGTTTCCAAGATTCTCTAGCACTGAGCCAAGATAGTTAAAGCGGTCTCAAACTGGACTATTTCTGCAGTGTGTTTTGGATCACAGATTACAAAAGAGATACAGGAATAAATGTTTCTGTTTAGGCCAGGTGTATACTACAGGGCTGGGGAGTTGTGGTGATTTGGGGGGGTTACTCCTTGTCCTTCCTACTCTGAAGTAAGATTTTTTTCTTGATGGTACTCCTTTCTCTTTGCCTCACAGAGGATGTACAGACGGGCCATTAAGGCCGGCCTGAGGGTGGAGTGAGGGCATGGCATCCACACAATACATGCCCCGACTCCACCCCCAGGCTGGCATGACACCGCACGCCACATGACACAGTGGGCAGCATCATGCCACTCCTCTGGCACTGCGTCTAGATGACACAGCACCAAAGGAGCATCATAAAGCTGCAGCGCTGGCAGCTATGATGTCCTTTCCATGTCACAGAAAGGAGCTGCTTTTTGTGGCTCCTTTTTGCACTGCAGAAAGGCAAGATCAGGGCTGTGGTGTGCAGTTGCCGCAGCCCCGATCTGGCACTAAAGGGGGTAATCTGTACAGCCCTGCAGTTCCTTCCCCAGCATAATATAATAAAATTGTTTGTTTGGCATTTGCTTGTACAATATACAGTGGGCCCTTGTTATCCTCTGGAGTTTGGTTCCAGGACCCACCGTGGATACCAAAATCCATGGATGCTTAAGTCCCATTAAATACAATGGCATAGTAAAATGGTGACCCTTATATAAAATAATAAAGTCAAGGTTTGCTATTTGGAATTTTTATTTTTTGAAATATATTCAATCCGTGGATGCTTGAATCCATAGATAAAAAATCCATGGATATGGAGGGCTAACTGTAATAACAGGAATAAGGAGTAACAAATATATTCCTACTCCTGTAAAAACCTATTACTCCTTACTCCTACTCCCCAGCCCTGTGTAAATATTATATTTTTCAAATCCAGTCCACTAGAAGAATCTTTAGGTTGGAATAATCTACTCACAGAATCCTGAGATTTGTAGTTTTGTGAGGAACTAGCACTTTTTGGCATAGAAGGCTAAAGGCCTTATGAAACTACAAATCCCAGGATTCCATAGGATGCAGCTACAGAATTTAAAGTGTGTCAAACTGCATTATTTCTACAATGCAGATGCACCCTAAATTTCATAAAAATTAATAGGACTTACTTCTGAGTAGACATACATAGGATTGTACTGATGATCTTTTTCTTTTCTATGTATAGCCATCTTCGTTGAATATGTTCAATATTCTAGAGCAGCTGCATTGAAATTGTGGTAATCTTTCTTTCATGGTACTGAACCAAAACTGTTCCATTTTCCCCCTCTAATCCTTTCTTGAGAGTGTCATAGAATATTTGCTTTTATGGTTATTTTTCAGCACTTTGTGAGAGAGAAACAGTTTGCTTATTCACTCATTTCTTTTGTTCATCTCCAGAGGTGTGGTTCCATGGCTAACCACAACATCATGCTGTCATATCATTCCTATTCACTGTGTGAGTTCTGACTGGGTAGGATCATTACCCAGTCAGTTTTCTAATCAATGACATCATGCTTTTGCCAAATGTAGCTATATTACATGGCATATGACATGACAGTGTAATATCTTTCCATTCTGAATCATTCATGCATTCATTAGATATATGCACTCTTTCCCTATAAAGAGACCCACTACAGCTAATTTATAATCTGGAACAAAACTTAAATATAAAAATACATACTAGAACCTTTATGATTAGTTTAGGAAGATGGAAAGTTCAGCCACAATGGTAAACCATCGAACTCTATAAGCAGGGCTGGAGGAAAACATGATGAACAGCACTGAAAAAAGCAGATGCTCACAGAATCTAAATGTATTTGGAAAAGGCTTTCTATCCCCTCCCTGTGACTATTTTTTAAACCTATCTAGCACACTGCTAGTTTTCATAAAAACATAAAACATTGTCTTAAGGCTCCCACAGACATAGCATGAAATTGACCTGCAGTCTGTTTTCCCCCATATTTCCTAGTTAAATGGATTTTGCCAGCAGTGCAATTATAAACAGCTGGAAAAGTCCACACCTCTCATCACATTATTTATTGATGCTGAGTTAGCCATGTGTCGATAGGTGAAAACTGCAGAGAATGGCATTTAACTAAGACACGTACTCAGCAAACCATCTTCTTCTATGTATGTTGGGTGACATCAGATAGCCCAATGGATCTCATCAAGCTAGCTTCATGCAAATAACTAAGTACTGAATGCCCTTTGTAGACTCAGCATGAAACATATTCTGTGGCTGAAAACCCATTCAAGTTGTAGTTATTCAAAGACCAAATAGATCTGAAATCCATCTGGCTCTTAACTAACTCCAGCAATCAGAAGGTGGAATCACTAAATTTATAAGGAGCTACAAGCCAGCCATGTTATCACAAGTAATGTATCCATAATTAATACTTCCCATCTCTAATATGGACTACTGGAATGTGCTATATTTGAGGCTACCCTTGAAAACAACAAGGACCCGGACCATAAAATGTTTCCACTATTTTTTAAAAAAGATCATGGATATAACCTGCCTGAATATAACAAAATTCAGAAAATTAAGATGTGGGAGAAAACAACATGGACAAATTTGCCTATCCCCTGAAGATAGCTCAGAAAATTCACTTGGTCCAGAACAAAACTGCCACCAGGACTTTATAGCCATAAAAAGTGTCTTAAAAACTAATAGCCACAGATCTCTGAATGTTGGTTGCTATGTATTTGAAAAATCCTGCACTACCCAAATGCAGGAGGCAAGAACCATTTTTTTCCAGATGAACTTCAAGTATAAACAAAGGTGTCATGAATCTTGGCCTACCCATAAAGTTTGGAAGTACAGACAGACTAGTTTCTCAGGCAACCAGTCGATCACTTGTTGTGTGGATGGTGAATCCACCCTTGGTTTTAATGCCACTATTTCTACCTTTGCTCCAGGTTATATAGGAGCTCTTCTGGTACCAATCATCTGCCAAGGACAAGGTCCAGCATGAGAGTGGCATCTCAAATGAATTTTCCTGCATCAGTGATGTTATACCCCTGGAAGATCCTACTATGTCATGAAGTTTCAGCTGAACAGCCTGATGAATACCCATTTCTCTTTAAACAACCTCAAATAATGATTTGCCTATATCAATGAACTGTAAAGATCTATATATTCCTGTGTGAATCACCCTCTAGTCATTAGCAGCAAAATGGCAGAAAAATCATTGCTTTTCATGTGAAAGAGCAGACCCATCTGGAGAAATAGGCTCATGCCAATGGAAGTGTTCCTACTTCTTGGTGTAAGTTTTTAGAAATGCCCAGAGTGGTTTCCTTTTATGTGTTTTAAAGTATGCTGGTACTTATGTAGTCATCTGTGAATATCTCCCCACACCTACCATTCCCTTAAACATTTCCCTAATAATTGAATAGTACATCTTAGTCTAAATGAAGCAATGTAGCAATTGTAGCAGTGAAGCATTCAAAACAGGTAAAACCTCACTGACTTCAAGAAAGCTTCCAGTAGTTAAGGGTAAAAGATGACTATTTTCATGTCTATTCTTTGTACTTGAAAATGTGAAACATTAATTAGGCATATGCTGGATGAATAAATTTCTGCACTACTGTTTATCTAGCCATTGCTCAACAAATCTGAACAAAGGTTTCTCTAGCAATTGCAGTTATGTTCTGCAAGAACAATATGAGCTCTTCATCTTTTGAGGAAAGCTAATATTAATTATTATTATTATTATTCCGCTTTTTCACAAAGAAATCAAAGCAGATTCCAACAGCATAATTAAAACATCAAACAATTAAAAAGTACAATTTAAAAACTCCAAAACCCCAATCCTCCCCCCATTGTAATTGTAATTAATATACTGTAGAGCTAGAGATATAGGTATGAAGCAACTGTGTGTATCTGAAAGTAATTCAGAACTGATGGGCAAAACAAATTGACTGTATGAGCTTTGCAAAATGCAGGGGAAAATGTTGAGGGTCAATTGTAATAGTCTGTTTGTAAACTAGAGATGGAGCAATTCATTTCCACCTCACTCCAGCATCATCTAATTGTCATGCCACCCCAAGCTCATGTCTTATGCCGGTCTGTTTTGTCCCTAAGACTACAAAAGGCCAGGGTTCATATCTCTGCTCAGCCATGGAAATCCATTGCATGATCTGGAGAAGTCTTACTCCCTCAGCCTTACAAAAAGGCAAGGGTAAACCTTCTTTGAATTAACCTTATCAAGAACCCCCCATGACAAGGTCACCATACTTTGGAGTTGACTGAGAGACATATAACATCTGCACAAATAAAGAACCTAGAAGTAACATCTTGCTAGTAATTACACTATATGCAATTACTTTCTAGAGTAAGAAGGGCATACTAATATTCCTTTTGCAAATAACAATTGGCAAAGCCATTAACTTCTTTTCTATATAAAAGGCAAAATGTACTCTTTACTTTTTCTTATAATGTTTGGGGGGCTAATATGTTTTCTTCAGTCTTGCGGGGTATTATTGCAGCTTCCAAACTCCTCTATTTCATTAATAGAAGTTGTATCATTAACTGAGTTTATGATGCATTTTTAACAACTTTGCTGCAGACATATTTGTATCTGTGCATGCATGTATACATCTCCATATGCAATATTTATGACATTTCAAGGCTGTTGTATCATTTTTGTTTCATGTGTTGTTGCCACCAGTTTTTTAAAACACGATTTCAGTAAGGCTTATGGGGAAAATAGGATTGATCTTGCTGTTATCTAACTATTCATTTATCTATCATCTACTTATCTTTATTGTGGGTGTGCCTACCTTACCTTGAGTGGGCGTGGTGGTCCCTTGGGGCTCCATGTTTTACTTTCCCAAACAAGCACATATGCACTGTATCTTGTTTTATGAGTTTACTTGAAATAAATATTCTTAAGCGAAAGGGCTGTCTTTTTTCAGACACACACAAAAACCTCACATGCTTCAGTTATCTCTCACTAAAGCCTCCCTTCTTAACTCAGTGGTGCCCAGAAACATTTATCTGCTGGTTCCCAGTCAGCTTTCTCTTGCAACTCTGGTCCCAGTCCATGCTCCCAGACATGGCCTTTGACATCCCTTTGACTACCCCATTGGTAGTGGCCAGTCATCCTTCCAAGGCCCAAGCTTCTAACTCTACTTCCCAGGAAGGGTCTCTTAACTTTATCTTAGCATGGGAGCCTCCCCTCAGTTTGCCGCATCCTCTCTACAGGCAATGGGCCATCCCTCTCTCTGTGGACTCCTGGCTATCTTCACTATCCTTTCCATGTCTGCTTCATTGCATCCACTTCCCCTCCTCCTTGCATCCACCTGTCCCTCTCTCTTTATACCTTTACCCCCTAGCCCCACCTCTCCATGGTCGTCTTCTACCAGGTCCCGTAGTGGGTCTTCTTTCTGACTCTCCTCTTCCACTCCAGCACTCTCTGTTGTCATGGCCCAACCAACCCGACCCTTCTCCTCCAGCACCTGTTCACATTTATTCATTTAACTATTGACATTCTGCTCTCTATCCAGAGATTTCAGCATGACCTCCTTCTTTGGTTATTTTTGAACAGAGGTTGGATGGCCATCTGTTGGGGCTGCTTTGATTGTGAGTTCCTGCATGGCAGGGGTTTGGACTGGATGGCCCTTGAGGTCTCTTTCAACTCTGTGATTCTATGATTCTATGCAATAAAACCAATCTTACTATTTAAAACAGTGCAAATAATTAAATGATTTTAAAAAGCAAAAACATATTAAAT
This sequence comes from Sceloporus occidentalis, assembly GCA_023333645.1. Taxonomy (NCBI): domain Eukaryota; kingdom Metazoa; phylum Chordata; class Lepidosauria; order Squamata; family Phrynosomatidae; genus Sceloporus; species Sceloporus occidentalis. Next base: position 112,766,283 of record JALMGF010000002.1, on the reverse strand, counting down.
GGTTTGACAGGTTTTAAAAACAGATTAAAGAGCTGAAATAGTTTGAAATGAATCAAAACCATGTGTATGAATCAAATCCATGTGAATCAAAAGGATGTGTAGGATAACAGTGGGCAAAAACATAATATAGGAAGTGAAAATTCAAATATGAAATAATGAAGACTGAGGTGAAGGGAAGTTAAAAGTGTTTTAATGATTTGTAGAAGGCTGCAACAATTAAATTAGGTGTATGATATAAATAATGCAATACTAGTATAATAGGTTGTATACTATTAATATATACATTTTATGAACTTTGAGAAAATTATATATGTATGGACACCTTTGATTGTTTTGCTCTCTCTCTCTCTCTCTCTCTCTCTCTCTCTCTCTCTATATATATATATATATATATATATATATATATAATAGACAGACATGTACATGTGAGGGCTTTACTAAAATCTGTTCAGTTTCCAAAATTACTATTGCAGCCATATTTTTGATTGGTGCCTGAATAAACAACAATATTGGTGCCAGTTGGGTCTCCAAGGGAAAGTTTCTCTATAACTGTAGTGCCACCATAGAGAAGGCCCTTAACACGCTGCACTTAACATTCTGTTCTGCAATGAAATGATTGTTTGGTTTCATATGTTTGGTTTTATTTGAACTGAAGCATCCTCAGCGGTACTAGCTGATGCCTTCCGTGTTACTGGAGTGTTTAATTCACTCTGGTTTTTAGTCTGAAAAATGAGCTAAACAAGATGCTGAACTCTATTCCACATAAACCTTTAAAATTTTGGCTAAATATCACAGCCTCATGGACATGGAATCCATTAGCTGTCACTGATCCAAAAAAATACCTATTTAGCTATATAAACAACTCATTTGTGGTGGCAGCAAGCAGTATCGTTTTACAATGAAATATTCTGAAAGTGCAATAGAAAGTTGTTGTTGTTTTAAATATAATCTTCTTGACCTCAGGTCTCCACAGTGTACATGTACAGATAATTATTATTATTAAAGAACCAGATTTAATCTCCATTTATAGGGGAATAGATATTTTAGTGGAGAAGAATTGACTTGACAAGGGTGGTCAAGCATTTGTCATGATGGAAAGCCACAGCAGTACCAGGGGCAGTCGATAAATAAAACATTATTCTACGGGCAGCAAAATGCCATGAAAGCTTTGGGAATACGAGTCACTCAGAACCCACAATTGCATTTAAATGCCGTTTTTGACATTAACCAGGAGGCAACCGCAAATTCTTAGAAATGCCAAATGCAAGATCCCATTGTAGCAGTCTCCAAAATTTTCCTGCCAATCTTAATGTTTCTAACCCAAGAGAGCCAATCACTATGAATTCTAAAGTTTTGGAAACATGCTCTTTCCCTCTGTAAATGTTTTCTTTAAAAATGTTTTAATGTTTTATAGCAAGCAGAAGACAAAAATTGTGGGAGAACATAGATTAACATTTCATACAAACAAACCATTAATGGTTGGCCTTGACCCTTTCCACTTGAACTGGCATTAAAATACATGAGCTGTTTTTTGCTGTTCAATTTGTGATCAGATTCTCCAGCTGTCAGGCTGTTTTCTTTTCTTTTTCTAAAACTAGCATCCTGATTACAATGTGCTCAATTCAGTTCCATGAAGAGAAGCTTACTTTTTAATGCAGTGTTTTTATTTGCCTTGAGAAAATGATTTAACTTATTATTCTGCATGGTTCCAAGGAGATTTTTGTCAGTTGTTTTAAACAGGCCTTTGGGAATGAAGCTGATCAATAATAAAGTCCTTGGAGTTTGAGGACCTCCAGGCTGTAGCAGAGAAGCTTTTTGTTTTGATGCCAATGCACACTAGGTGGATTAAATCCCTTCTCTTTCCTCTTTTCTTTTTTTCACTTTGAAAGACATAAGCCTGCTTCACTAAGATTGGAAGGATGCATTTGGAAATATGAGAAACAATTTGCTGGCTGAGCTAGCTGTACTTTATGATTATACAAATAATTTGTGGTATTCATTTCTAGGTGAACCTGCTGTTTTGTTATGCATTTGTGCTACTTGAGCCTTCTGTGTCCATTGCACTGATCCAACAAGGAAGATTCGTGCATAGAAATGGCCTTCTGTGTTTGCAGCTAGTTCAGATGTGCAACTGGCTACTCATCCCACCTGTATCACATCTGGATCCCAGATGTGGATCCCACTAAACTTATTTGCAGATGATGCATCCTCGGCACAGCCAAAGGCCCTGTTCAGGGCATGTGTCAAGTAAATAGCATACCTTCAACGCAGTCTGAAGCCACATCATTTTGCCTAAATCTCACAGTGAATCTTGGGCATTGTGAAATGATTAATTTTAAGAAGAATTATTTGGGATGGGTAAATATTAAAACTCAAATGATTTTTGATATGAATTTACTAAAAAAATGTAAATATATTCCTATCCAGAATGGAAAGAATAAATTTTAAAGAAATCAAACTGAATCCATTTACACTTTAGTCCTTCTATGCTTATTTCTTAAACCCATAACTTCCAAATCATGTCCGTTTAACTATATTTGTGGTGCTGAATTAGGTTTGCAAACACCTTCCCATTAGACAGACTTTTCTTCATTAAGAAAAACTCAACCAAGTTGGTTCTCTCTGTGCTGCATATGATGCTTATACTGATGATTGAAATTCACACATTTCTTCACATTCAGCGTGTGAGGAAATTGATATTAAAAAATTCAGTGTCAGGAGACATAAAACTGACTGATTGATCAGCCAACCACTCAAAGTAGGTGGGTAAATGTATACTGTCATTTCTAACCCAGCCAACCCAACACACATTCAAGAGACCCAATGAGGAACAGCTGATGCTGTCAGAGGGCTCATGAAGAATGAACAAGATGAGGAAACTGTTTTGTGCAGAAGGATATGGTTTTGAAGACTTTAAATTTACAACAGAGATGGTTTATATTGTGATGCATATCATATCTCTTGCAGGTCCAGTTGAAAAGTTGTAAGATAGCAGAATAGTGGTAAGGAGGAGGAAATTTTCCTGAGATCTTGAAAAGTGTCTGCCAGTCAGAGGAAATAAGCTATCTGCATTGGGATTTGATACTGGAAAACAGAGTTTGAATATCCACTAGGGGATGAACCTGAGTTATCCTGGGTAAGTCACAATCTCTCACAGTCTCACATGATGGCAATGGCAAACTCCTTTTGAAGAAACTTGCCAAGAAAACTCAGTGATAGGTTTGCCTTAGGGTAATCATAAATTGGAAATGACTTGAAGGCATGCAACAACAAGAAACTACAGGATATCTCCATAGATTCATTCCATGTAAGTCACTTTGACAGCATAATGCATGTTTTCTCAGAAACAAATCTAACTGAACTTGCTACAATTTACTCCTATATACAGTGTGCCTGCTCCATATGTGGATGCACCATACGCGGGTGTGCCATATGCAGGTGCACCATACACGGCTTCTGGTTTATGCAGAAGCCATGCTGCAACCCATTGAATGCCATGTGCCACACCACCGCAAGCATGAGCCCGATTCTATTGAATGGGGCTTGAGCTTATTCAGTATTTGCCTTACGTGGGGGGTCTAGAATGGATCCCTGCGTAGGGCAAGACTGCACTATAATCCTGTTTGGATTTTTGCCTTCACCTTGCAATGTGAGACTAAAATGTTCTAAAGCAGCAAGATGAACAAGTTGAATAAATAAACCCAATGGTAAATCAAGATTTGAATCCAGGTATTTCATGATCCATCTTGTCTGCTGGACTTCCAGTGAATCTATCCATTATTGCCTGTTCCCCTTGCCACTGTTTTAAATCAAGTTTTGCTTTACATCAGTTTTATCAGACAGTGGTTTTGAGAAAGGAGGGTGAGACCAAACTCTCCCACTTTAATGAATACAATAGATGCCTGACAGAACATCCTTCAGCTGTTTTGGCTATTGCCTCCAGTCATCTTTTGGGTTGCGAAACCTATGGGAGGATCACCCCTCAGTTTGACTCTGGTTGCCAAGGCCTATGATAATTTCTAACACTTCCCACAATGATTTGAATGTTGTATTGTGGAAAACCCACAAAAACCAGTTCCAAGATCATTAACTCATTTATTCCCAAAGGCACAAGTATAGGGTGACGCTGGGGAATTTTGTCACTATATAGATATATTTTGTCACTTATTCCTTTATCACTGACAGAATCCTTAGAAATTTAGGGTCAATGTTTGTGTGTCTGGAAAAATTAATGTTTAATTACACCCAGCCATCATTTTGTTGTCGATTTTCATAACCTAATTGCATATACCTGGGGGCAATTTGATTAATAGAAAATGTTAATGTGACCAAGCTGAAAGACAGTGATAATGGGGTATGTTTGGGAAATCTTGTTTTTCTGTCCATTATTCAAATTGTGCTTTGAAAAACTATTCCATCAAATTGAATTTACTCTGACAGTTTTGCAGGTATATCAAGATGACTTTGTTGCCAGTTTATTAGTATTGCTTATAGTACTAACAACTGAAAGGCTCAGCTGGGTTTTGTTGTGTTTTCTGTTGTTATTATAGTAGTAAATAGAATATTGGCCTACTTTTAAAAAGAATAAACAGGTGACCATCTTAGAACTCATGAAGCTTGTCTGCCTTACTTTTTTGTGTGTGTTTCCTATTAAACACACACACAGAGATGCACCTGATTCCTTACATTTTCTTTTGCCAGCCCTTCAGAAGTTAATGACTTTGAAAAAATGGAGTTGGTTTATTGAAAATATCAAGAAGCTATGTGCAGAAATCTTAGCACTGTCAGATTTCTACTTGAGTCTTGGCTTGATACAACAAAGGGGTCAAAGAGACCAGTGGCTTGGAGCATGTTTTGGCCACTCCAACCCCAATCCATGAAAACAAAATTCTTAATATAAAATGCAGAGATGTGGCTTCATGCCACATCTGCATGCCACATTCATCTTTCAACAAAGGAAAATGGCTAAGGCAAGGGGATTTCAGAGCCAAGTAGATGCCACAGCTTTTTCTAGCACATGCTCCAGCATCCACCACCAAAGCTTGGGAAAGAAATATTCTAGTTCTGTATTTAGATATGGTAAGGATGGAAAACCTTTGGCCTATTAGATATTTTTGGACTACAACATGTCTCTGTGTGTGTGCATGTGATATATATATCTTAGAGGCTGTATAGATTAGAAGAAAGGGGTGGATCGTTCCTGTGGCAACTGCACGACTGCAACAACTGTCCACTCCAAACAGGAGCTGTGAAATACAGCTCCTTCTGGCAATGCTACCAAGGCGCCCATTAGTGACATCATTGACATGCGTGCCGTGTGGACGGTGCTGCGCAAAGATGGCACCGCTGTGAAGTGCTAGGGTTCGGGAGTGTGCGATTGCTGCATGCTCCTGAACCCTAGAATCGGCACCAGCACGCCTTACTTCCCAGCCCACAAGGACACTTGAGCTGATGCACAGTGAATAAAAACATTGAAAACAATACGTGGATGTTTTTTAAAGCCTTTAAAAACATGTTAAAACTCTTTTTAAAACCATTTAAAACTGTCTAAAAACAAATATAATTTGAAAACAAATAATTAGAGCAGTTCCAAACTTCAAGTTCACGCAGAAAGTTACAATTCCACACTGAGAGTAAAGGTCTAAGAAATCAGGAGAACAAAAGTTTCATATCTCTGAAGCATGCCAATGCTTCCTTTGCCAATTCTTACATTTATAAAAATGTTTATTTATTATATATATTTAAATATTTATATCATATCCTGCATAGCAGGGGCTGCCAACATGGGATGTCTGCACCCCTGATGGTTGCAAGATATAATTTCATGGGGTGTGACAAAGAGTGGCTTGTGTTCTTGAGTGTCCATAAGTCATCACTCAGTTGCTAAGTTTAAATTTGCATTTTATGCAGTGAGTTAAATTATTATTATTATTATTATTATTATTATTATTATTATTATTTAAAAGGTTCAATTTTATTCACTGACAGTGTTGTATGTGGTTCAATTTGTGGTTTAAAAAATTAGAAATTATATATCTTCCTCTTCAAATGTAATACTACATTTCTGGCAGATGCAAACATTAATCAAACCTTTCCTAAGTGTATGGGGCATAGAAAAGGCTGGGACCCAGTGCTATATAGAGAGATTTTAGGGCAGAAAGCCTACAATTAAAACAACTCAAAACCATTTTTTAAAATTCAAATAAATGAAAAGAAATGGGTGACAGAATCCCAGAACTCAACAAATGAAGAGATTTCTTCACTCAATATGTATTTTCTCATTTATTCATGGTTTATGATTTCTACTCCATACTCTCTTCCCACCCACTATTCATGTTACATTACTGTTCTTTTCATACAGTAGTAAATGACAAAATTCATGTTGCTGGTAGCTTTATTCCCTACGTGTCTCTCTCTAAGGCAGCATAAAGTGTCTCAGCACAAGGTTCAGGAGAGGCTGATTGAATTAGGAGTCGGTCTTCTTTCATGAGAGTCTCCCTGAATTAAACTGAATTAAATTTTTAAATTGCTGCTCAGAATTAAACTGGATATGTGCTAGTACTCTTGGAAGACATGTGGCATCCAGTCTATCTGGCAGCTGGCCTAAGGAGTCACAGCACTTGATTGCTTCAGCAAACAGACTGGGGAAAGCATGACCTTGACATCTTTGCTTTAGTTCACTTGAAATGAAATGTGGTACCAGTTGCTTGTTGAGGAGAGGAAGACGATGCATTACAAAGCTTCAAGGGATTAACACTACAGGACTGTTTGAGACCAAATCTGTTTGCTTGGAAGCTGAGCTAAATTCCCCAGAGGGATAGAAAGACACTTACTCAGCTCAGAATTTTTTTATTTGTGTTTGCCATGCATATGCTGATCCTTTTCTCTCAGCTGGCTGTACTGCAATTTACACACTGGGTTTTGTAAATTATTTGTGCTTTCTAAAATAATCTGAGTCTGCTGTGGTCCTTCAAAGGGGTGTGGTGATCACATAGCCTACTGGAGCTTCATAAAACTAAGGGCCCGAACAGACAGGCCAAAATAAAGCTGCTTTGGGTCACTTTGGAGGTATACTGTTTAAATGACACATGCATCTTAAGAGGTCAGAAGCTGTGCCAAAGCTGCGCTCCAATGCTTAGGACTGAAGCATGGCTTTGGAGTGGCTTCTGGTCTCTTAGGATGCATGCATCATTTAAACAGCATACCTCCAAAGTGACCCAAAATGCAGTTTGACATCATTTTAACTGCCATGGCTCTATCTTTCAGAATCCTGGTATTTGGAGTTTTGTGAGACACTAGAAATATTTGGCAGAGAATGCTAATTGCCTTGTAAAACTATGAACCCTGAAATCCCATAGAATGGAGCTACAGCATTTAAAGTGATGACAAACTTCATTATTTCTACAGTGTAGTAGAACATGAATATGCCATCTGTTACTACCCAGCAGCCATTTCATTTGACAGGATTGGCCATGTGACCTGCCACATAGTTGCATGAGCACTACACCATCCACATCATGTGCCCAGTGACACATTGGCAAAGCATAATCATGGAGCCCCCCCCCCCCCCCCACAAACATTCCCCCTTTACCATTCTTCTCCTCATGGCTCCATGTTGAACTGTCTGTGTATGTTTTTATTGCATCCACTGCATTATTGGTGACTTGCTGTGTTTATTGTAATTTCACTTCATGGAGTATGTGACAGCTTCATGGTGCAATGTTGCAGCTGACCACTTGTGTACCTGTATGCTTGACAAAAGGGGGGGGGGGCTGTATAACAAGCAGTAGTGCTGATGGCTGTGTCTCACCAGGCCCAGGATGCATGCTCCAGACCGCTACTGTAAGCTACCTGGGCCTTTCCTCATTCCCCCCACTTGTGTCATGCTGTTTATATGCTGGTGCAATACTGCACACTTTCAGTATTAAAGTGGAGCAAATGGATATTATTTTGCTCTGGTTTTTCACCCTGGGACATGGCTTCATCCTGAATTCCTCCTGTTTTGGCTTTGGGTATTATATAAACAGCACCTTCCTTCTTTGGAGGTTTTATGGCCATCTAATGAGAATGTTTTGATTGTGTATCCTTGCATGGCAGGGGATTGAACTGGATGGCTGTACTATTCTAACTCTATCATTTCTATGATTGTGTCATTCTTTGTCTGTTAGACTTTATATTTCAGAGATCACATCTAATACACTGGATAGCTCACTTCAAGTGACTAAATCATAGAGTGAATTCCCAAATCCTCTGAAATGTAAGCCACCAGCCATCATGCTATCTAAGTAGACCTGTATAGGATTATGCAGTCTGTATGCCTACATATATGCCTACACTGTAACAAATAAAAGAACATACTACAAGAACAGGAAGAAATTTTAAAAAAAACTTTGGATGCAATACCCAGAAGAAAGAGATGAGGAAATGAATGACACATGGAGTGATGAACCATACAAGATTGAACCCCAAATTTTAAAAAGAGAAGTGGAAGTTGCAATAAGAGAAATTGGCAAAGATATATAACCAGGAACTGGTGATATCCCAATTGAACTGATACAATGGACACAGCCAGAAGCAACTTTATTGCTAACTAATAGATATCAACAAATATAGAAAACAAAATGATGGCCAACAGACTGGAAATGGTCAATATACATCCCCTTCCACAAAAAGGGAGACACAAAAGACTGCAGAAACTAAAGGAGTATAGCACTGATATAATCAGAGAGATCACTATACTGTACTCAGAGAGATCATGGGCATGAGTTTGCAAGAACTAAGCAGAGTAGTGGTGAACAGCGGGTATTGGAGGTGTCTCATCCACAGAGTCACTATGAGTGAGGGCTGACTTGAGAACAATAACAACAATAACATGCCTACACCATAAATATTAGCCTTGTTTTCATTGTTTCAATCCCTAAATGGAATTAAGCCTGGAGAAGAAAATGCCAATGAAGTCAGTTAAGGCAAAACAATACACCGTGTCTTCTGCACTGGAAAAGAACCTTACTCCTGGGCTCCTACGAAGCATTCTAACAAAAAAAAGGTGAGATCAAAGAGATAGGTATGCAGGGTGCAATGTGTTATGTCTCGATTAACTGCTAATTATGTATTGCACACAAAATCTCTAAGTGCAGATATTAAAATAGTAGATTTAATTTTAGAAGATAAATATTCAATCGGAAGAGCTACGGAATAAACACTAATTTTCTTGCAATCAATGCAGCAAATAATGCCATTTCAGAAGTGCAAATAAATTAGGAAATTATTAAACTCCTCAAGAATTTTACTCTTCTTGGCAATAGATACAAAAGTGGAACAATACATTTCCTCTGCAAGGCAGAGAAGGTTCCAGAAGAAAGGCTCAACTATCCTCATGCCTCAGCTCAGTGGTGTAACTAGGCTTGGTGTCACCCAATGTGGTAACTCATAGTGTCATCCCCCCCTTGACCTCCTCCCATATCACAGCATTTCTCATTGTTGTGTGCCTTCAAGTCATTTCCAACTTATGGCAACCCTAAGGTGAACCTGTCATGGGGTCTTCCTGGCAACTTCCTTCAAAGGAGGTTTACCATTGTCATCTTCTGAGGCTGAGAGAATGTGACTTGCCCAAGGTCACCCAATGGATTTACATGTCTAAGTCAGGATTTGAACCCTAGTCTGTGTTCTGTCTGTATCTTCCAGACAGGCTTAGGGGGTGGAGAGAGCCTTCCTTGCTCTCTGCCCTAACTGGGAGGTAGGAAAGTTTCTTTGCTCCCCTTGAGCTGCATCCACACACACACACACACACACACAACTACCTTCCAGCCAGGTTCAGGGGACACAAAGAGGCACTCTCCTGCTTGGTGCTAGTAACTGTGAGGCGTGTGTGTGCATCTTGTTTCCCTCTGATAACCATCTCATGCACCTCCCTACAAATCATCCACCCAGATTCAACAGGCAGAGAGAGGCTTTCCTTGCTTGCAACAACCAGCAGTCAGCAGGAGAGCTTTTCTCCCTCTCCTGAGCACTTTTGGAGATCAGTGGTGTTACTCCACTTAGGGTGTCACCTGTGGCAGTCCACACTCCCCACACCTCTCTAATGATGCCACTGCCTCAGCTACCAGGATCCACGAAGAAACAATACTAATAGAGGTATGAGTGATTCCAGAGATAGGACTGGCAGAAGAAGTTCAAACATGAAAGATCCAACCAGAAAACAGGCAAGTCAGACAAAGTCAATCCAAAAACAATGATAACTACAATCCCTAAATTCAAATTTCCAGGGAGATTATCAGCACAGGAGTTAAGAATGGGGCTAGTCAGATCTGATAATAGATGTTGTTTCCAGCAACCAGTTGTCTTACCCACAACAATCCAATCAATGTATACATACGGCATATTATCTTGAAATCAGCTGGGTAAACTAGGGCAAGTTACACTCTCTCAGCCTCAGGGGAAGGTAATGGCAAACATTCTCTGAACAAATCTTGACAAGAAACACCCATGATAGGTTTATCTTGGGATCACCATAGGTCAGAAATGTTTTGAAGGTGCACAACAACAACAGAAGATCTTATAATCAGCAAACTAGATCTCTAATTGTGTATTTTTATGTAACTAAAATGGCACCATTCATGTACAAGAGGGAAGTAATAGAAAGCTCAGGAGAATCCAAAGAAAAGAAAAAGGGCATGCAAATTGTTTTTTAAACAATAAACATCAACCCAATGTCAGTTGAGCATGTCCAATAACCAAGAAACAGTGACCAATTATTTGAAAGAGAAAAGCTGGAAAAGCCACATGGAAGATTGGAATAAAATATCCTGGAAAAGAGCATGTCAGGCAGTCAGACAGGATGAAACCTTAAACAAGGCTATAATTCATGCAAAAGTTTGTTTCTGAGAATCATGGACATTCTTAAATTTATTGTAAAACCAATTTGTCAGTCATTAGCTTGGTTGTCTCTCACTAGACTGAAAAGACAGCTGTGAAGGAACTGGAAAAGATACAGTTGGACCTCCATGTCCATGGATTTTTTATCAATGGAGTCAGCTTGAATTTTTTTTTAAGGGATAAATTCCAAAATGCAAAAAAGAGAGCAAGAAGGCTGCTACTCTCCTGCTCTGTTTCAGCTTTCTTTTCTCATGCAATAAAATTCTAAGTTCCAATCTGCACATCAGTCTTGAAGGTGCAGATCAGGTCTGACCAGAGCTTGGAAATATTCGGATTTTTTTCAGGGGGGGGGGTATAAATCACAAATCTTCCAGCCATAGAAAGCAGCTGTGCTATACTGGGTAATTCTGGGTGTTTCAGTTCAAAATAAAGATGAGCAAGATCTTGGATTGGTAAATGTATTGTAAAGTTTTACACAAGTAGAACTACAACTTGTCTCCCTCTCAATGTTGGTGTGCTTTTGTGACCCAAAGTGCACTACACTGAAGCTTTGCACCTGGAAAAACACCAAAGAAGCCACACAGAGCTTGGTGCAGGCTGGAGAACTCCTTTTCCCACACACATAAGCAGCAAACAAAACAGCACGCTGAGCTCTCACAAGGAGGCTTTTACTTTTCATTCCAATCTTTACAGATTTCGTTCTCACCGACAGAGTCTCTCGCCATATACACAACACCATCCACCCACACTGTACACTGAGGCTGCTCCCTTATACACATTTGCCATCCTTTGGCATTTAGTCCAGCCCCTTCCCATTGTGTAACTTCTATACATGTCCCCGATGTGGCATGCCTCTGCATTTTTTGCCACATGATGACTTCTCATCCTGCCATGAGTGCATCATATCCTGTGACTCAGCTAGGTCCAAATGCTCTCCCATCGTGGCTTCCTTGTGTTTTCTGGTAACCTTGTTACCTTTGTCCCACATTTGTAAATTTTCTTGGGATCCAATATCTAAAACTCAATCCCCACCAAACCCCCAACTTTTAAGCTGCCATGCCACCAATAAGACCATTTCTTGGTCACTTGGGGTAACGGGGCAGTAGAGAAGCTTCCAGTTATGTTCCTATAGCAGGGCGAACTGGGACAGGCATTCTTTGGGAGCACCCATGGAGTCCTTTAGAGGTCCTAGAATATCATGTTATTGCTGTGATACAGCTAAAGGAATATGGATAGACACTGCTCTGCTGCCCCTGCCCTGCTCTCTACCAGCCAATAATTGGTACTAATTGGAGGGGGTACAGTAGCTTTAAAGGTGGGCTTGGGGGATGGCAGTTTGGTTCTTATGCAGTTGGCAGAGAAGTACAAAATTTCTCAGTGACCCAAAAAGTTACTTATTGAGATATAAGTGTAGAGTGCATCTACACTGTAGGGATAATGCAGTTTAATGCCCCTTTGACTGCCATGGGTTCATTCTACAGAATCCTGGATTTTGTAGTTTGGTGAAGCACCAGAACTCTTTGGCCAAGGAGACCTTGTAAAACTATGAAGTCCAGGATTCCATAAGAGGAAGCCCTAGTACTTATAGTGGTGTCAAAATGCATTATTTCCACAGTATAGAATGCACCCATTGTTTTGTAGATGTGTAGATGTTTGGGGAGTCACTAATAGAATTCCAGCCAATGTTTTCAAACTCTGGGTCAATTTATGATGAAACTTGAAAGATCAAAATCTGAACACACTTCTATTGCTCAACAAAACTGTTGGATTGGCAGTTGTTCCATTCCCACAACAAGGGTCACTTTGTCACAATGGTGAAAATAAATGTAAATCTGTACTTTGGGGAAACTCTAGTTCATTGTATCCAGAAAGTAAAATGTAAAGAGAGAGAGAGATTTTTTTGTTCTAAATTGTTTTGCTCACCTGGCATTCCACTAATCGATATACCCAATGATCCACTTGGCTGGATGATCACTTTAAAATATGGTTAGGGAAACTTTTTCAGCCTGGGAGCCACATCTCAATTTCAAAAGGGTCTCAAGGGCTGTATCGATACTAAGGATGTGAAGCAAGGTCAAAGCAAAGTGATTTGGGCTGGATTTAATTCTTACCAATTTGAACACTTTCCCACCCAGGATACAATACACAGCTCAATTCTACATCTATCTAAGCAGCAGTAAACCCTAATGCAACCACTTGCTTTCCTGTAAAGCTCAGCTCAGCTCAGCTCAATGCAATGTGTTGAATGTCAGCTTGCGAAGCTCAGCACAGTTCCAGGGAATAACTTCTTTTCACTAGCTTTCCTGCTTGCAGTATTCAACACAGTTCTAAGCAATAGCTTTTCTGTCAGCAAATGCAAGCTCAGATCCATTCATCAACCCCTTTTTTTAATACAAAAGTTCATCTCAGTTCTAGTTATTCCAAATGGAAATATCATAGTTGACAAAATTTGCCACAGAATGATGAATCCACACAAGCTACACCTACTCTGAGCCAAGGTTTTCCTGTAAAACAGGATCATGAACCTTGCTAACCTTGCTGCATGGATAGAAGGTCCATTATATCTTACAAGGATTTGGTTTCTTCTGATAGTTTCATTCTTTTTTTTCAAAAAATGGAAGAAACACGAGGTTCTGTTTCCAAAATTAGTGATGTCAATATTTTGCTATACGCTATAATACAAATGATAATGGTGATGATACCTGCTAGACTGTAAATGATCATTTTTCTGCTTGCCTTACATTTGCCTGACATATTAGTGACTTCTCAAATCATACTGGCTAAAGAAAACTTTGACCATTTTCATTATTATTTTTTACAGGTTTCGGATTAATAAAATGCAGATTTGCAGTAGGTGTCATGGTATTGTTTTAATAATAATAATAATAATAATAATAATAATAATAATAATGCAGTATAATTTCATACTTTACTGAATGGAACAGTTCCAAGTCTAGATCAGTACCTTATCATCATGATTTTTTTAAAATAAAATGAAATCTATCAGCTCCCGCTCCTTTCCCGTTTTTTCACCTTTATTTCTTTCAAAAATAGATCTCGGATTTTGCTCTTCCAAGCATGTATTGACCCTCCTTTCACAGAGAAGTTACACTGCTGCCAGAAAAGATGTCTTTAATTTAAATAGCAAAAGCCTGGAAAGTTATTTATTTCCACATCTTCCCAAACAGCTGGCATGCATGATTGATCTGCAAGAAAACCAAAGAGCGGCACTCAGACAAAAACAAGTGACAAGAAAGCAATGATAGATATGTAATTGTAAGGAAACTTCTATAAATCACATAAGTACTCAATCTAGGCCAGTTGTATATCAAAGGTAAGTTCATATCAAAACTTTCACAATAGTTAATGCAGTGCTGTCAACTTGATACAGCCAGTTTTCACAGTATGGCCTCCACAGAATCATTATCCACTTAGTACCCAAATTCTTCTGGCTCTTTAAAATTAGCAAGCAGCCAAATTTAGTCTAATTTTCCCCCAGGAATTTTACAGCTAGTCCACATGAGAAAGAAAAGGCTTAATGGGATGCTAGACAATGTTGCCCACTTCATCACCATCTTCCACATGAGCATCAAAAGCAAGAATCCAAAAATGATTATCAGAGACTGTTTGGTAACCACATAGTCTATTTCAAGATTCTTTGGGAGTAGCATGGAAATGTGTGACCTATGCTGAATCTCTGGGCAGCCAATTTCCCATCCAATTCTACAGTTTCTAAGACATTATATGGCTCGGCATGCTTATGAGCTGTTGGGGAAGAAGGAGCAGCTCATGCTCCCTTCCATGTCACTTATTATACATCTGCCATTTGTTGGTTTGTTTTCTAGAAAGCCTCACTATGAATTCTGAAGGATAAATCTTCCCTTACAAATAGAGCATTCCCAGTTACTGCCATGAGTTTGCAATTTTCAAGGCTTTCACTACATTTCAACTCAGAAAATGAAATCTTGACAAACTGCTGCAAAAACAGTTGTCACAAGTCAATGTACCTGACATTATGTCTAGTGGTTTGTTTTTTCTCCAAATAAGCATTATTTATTAAAAGGTGTAGGATAAAGATGTATTTTCTTTCTTTGGTATTTATCCTCTGTACTCGGAGAGGAAGCGCTACAAGGGCTTTAATGCATAGATGAAGAAGACAGCTGTTTTCCATGTTGCTTCTTAAATAGTGCTCTTAGTTGAAATGGTATTTTGCAGCCTACAACAATAATCTTCAGGGAATCACAACGGGGATTGTGGCATCTTCTACAACAGTAGTGCTCTGCTGGGGGATTAATTATATCCGTCTTCCTTAAAAAATGTGGAGGGAGGACACTAAGAAATTCAGAGCTTTGCTTAATTAATGCTGTGATTCTTTTACATAACAAGTAAATAGGATGCTGAGACAAAATTAGTTTTTATGGAGGGCAGGCACATGCAGCTTGAAGATAGGGGGCACTGAATGAGGGCAAGGACAGAACACAAATTGGTGTCTAGCTATCATCTTGTTTGCTATTCTACGCATGGAATAAACAGACCAGACACAAATGTATGGGTTAAAGTAGGGCCATTTATTGACCTATTTAATTAATTCTTAACGGAACTGCCACTAGTATCATAACCAAACAGATGTGGGAGACAGGGAAAGCTGCATACCGGTGTCTTACCGCACACTACTTTTGCAGCTTATTAAGGACGATAACACCTGGGCCCTCAACAACAGTCCATAAATTGGGTTGCCGCTGGACAGCCCACATAAGGAAGCCCAGCAAGAAGTCCCCCTTCCCAATCTGCAAAGATTAAAGTTGGGATAATGGGGTATACCTTCAAGCCAGACCCAAGGTCCATTTCTTTCAGCCACCCCCAGGTTGCAAGGCCCATAGGGAAATTTTCCTAACACCCAGTAGGGTGTCCAAGGTGCTCACCAAGATCAGATTCAAAGAATTTATGCCAAATATTATTGATTGAATCCAATTAGAATTAAAATTATTTTAAGACAGAATGACTATCATTAACACGCCACCCAAGCCAATTTCCACATACCGCTGGTAACAATATGGGGTAGGCGAAAAACCCATGGAAAAGAGGAAAAATTCCTACCTGGCCCCTAAGTGGCCAAGAAAGCTTTATACTATCCCAGGGCGGGCAGGCGGGCGGGTCACACAATTGCTCCAGAATTAAGGGGAACTGGGGGCGATGTGACCAAGCAGCATAGCCATGCCCCCAGAAACCCAGTCGCCAAGGCAACAGTGCCATGGCAAATTTAGTCCTAGTCTCTGCCCATGGGAGACCAAGCAAACAGCCAATACCAACTCCACAACCTCCAGTGTGGGAGGGGCTGGGATTGCCATTCCCTTCTTCCTTTTCTCAAAGGTTTTGAAACGAGTTGTTTATTCTCACTGTCTAGAGTTTTTTTGAGACTAACTCCATTTTCGATCCTTTTCAGTCTGGCTTTTGCCCATGACACTCTGTAGAAATGGCTCTTACAAAGATCTCTGATGATCTCTTGCAGGCAAATGGCCTCTATTCTGTTCCTGTCCTCCTAGATCTGTCTGCAGCTTTTGACACCATTGACCACTGTTTTGGTTCTTGGATTCTGTTCTGAAGTGGTTTAAATCCTATCTGTCTGATAGATCTTTCACAGTAGTCACTGGTGCGATTTTGTTTTCCATCCCATTCTCTGTAGGAGTTCCACAAGGCTGTTTTGGGCCCCCTCGTAAGTTCCTTTGGCTTTTCTTATCATCTGTATGTTGATGACACCCAGCTGTATTTTTCCACCCCTGATCTTTTCTCGGGTCAGCAAGGATCTTCTTGTCTTGATGCTTTTTCTCGGTGAATGCAGCACCAGTGCTTAAAGTTCAATATGTCTGAGACTGAGCTTCTTGTCCCCTCCCCCCCGCAAACCTACTGTTCAATACTCCTTTTCAATTCTTGTTGATGTCATCTCTATTCTCTCAGTCTAGGAAGCCCACAGTCTTGATTTAATTTTTGATTCCTCACTGTCATGTATCCTCCAGATTCAAGCTATAGATAAGACATGTAGATTTTTTCTTTATACTATCACTAAAATTCAACCGTTTCTTTTGATCTCCACCACCAAGATTCTAGTTCATGCTTTAGTAGTCTCATGTCTGGATTTCTGCAGCCTTCTTCTGGTGAGGATTCCTCTTTCTCATCTTTGTCCTTTTATTTCTGTCCAACATTCAGCTGCACATATCATTATGTCATCTCACTATTATGATCATATTTCTCCTTTGTTGTCATCCCTCCACTGGCTCCCCTCCCCTTCTGTATACTTTATAAACTTTTGTTGATGACTTTTAAATCCCTGAATGGGCTGGCCCCTCCTTATTTATCACATCTTCTTTCCCTGTACCTTCCCACTCACACCCAACATTCTGGCAACCAAGGGCTGTTGTCCCAGCTGAGGTTTTCTACTTCTCCAGCTCAGATCCGCCCTTTTTCTTTGGCTGCTCCTCACTCCTGGAACCTCCTTCCCTCTCGAGCACAGTTCATCTCCTCTTTATCCAGCTTTAAAACTGAGTTAAAGACCTTTCTGTTCAGGGAAGCATTTCCAGGCATTACTTGATTGTTATTTGATGTTTATTTTAATATGTTGTTTGTATATTTTTGTTGAATGATATTGTCTATCAGTTTTGTATTTTATTCCATTTTCTAGAATGTACACAACTAGCAGGTCCATTTTATTTTATTTTATTTTATTTTATTTTATTTTATTTTATGTACAGTTCTCTGTAAACCTACAGCGCTTTATAAATAAAGTTTAATAATAATAATAATAATAATAATAATAATAATAATAATAATGTGTTAAGATGTTTTGAGACACCTTGTCTCACCAAGGATGAGAAAATTTGCTAATAGTCCTTACATACTCATGTAGAAATTGTTTGGAAGCCAGAAAGACAGTACTGTAATAGTATATATGAAAGAAACAGGTTGTACACTGTTAAATTTGGGCAGAGAGAAACCATGTGAGCTTTTGCAACTGGCTTACAAGAAGCAATTGTGCAGGGGGAATATAGCTGTGCTGCTACTTTTGGCAAACTGGTATTGATTTTGTTCTAGTGCAGCCTATCTGTGTGCCTATTTGGTCCCTGGTGTGTCTACAGATATCACCAATAAACCACTGGTTCTTAGTAATTTCTCCTTACAAGCAAGTGGATAGTGGTGTCTTTGGGAAGTGTGACATATGAAACAATACAGTAGCAATAAACCACTTTCCCATTTTTATCTCTCACAATGCACTTTTAGAGTTGTTTTCCAGATTCCTAGGAAAAACAAAAAACTAGGTACAAAGAACACAAAACAGGCTTATTTGGTCCAGTGGACAACTAGGTCCAAAGGGTTTTGACCCCTTTAACATTTACTAGTGTTTCAGACCTATGGCAGATTCTGTTTCTCAGGTACCATTAGGAGAGGAAATTAATCCTCAAGTAGCCAGAGGAAACTTGTGAGGTTGTAAAGCCAGCTGCCAAGAAGGCAAAGATGTGCTGTTGCTTTAGAAAGGACTGATACTGCTTCAAGATTTACAAAGCCTGATGGTGTACCTGTGTACATCATACCTGTCCTACATGGATCTTTAAAGAAACATAGGGAAATAGGAAGCTCTCCCATGATGAATCCAAATCTTAGGGGTCATTCAGACATCTTTTGAGAATGCATGAGTCATGTTATTTGCATTTAATGGAACAATGCAAATACATCACTCATGTATTCTCAGTTTGTTATTTCTACTATGGAACTACATCTCTGCATCTCTCTGTGAGTTTGGTTGCTCAAACATGAAAGCACTTGAATAAACATGTAGTCAATGATGCAGATGTATTTGAAAGGCATCCAAGACATGAAGAGTTTAAATCTAGGTCTATATGTATCAGTTATACACAGCTGACCATGAAGATCTTTTTAAAAAGAACTTGGAAAGAACTAGTATTGATTATCTCAGTTTTAGTGGGTTTTTCACAGTGTCCACCCCCCAACTTAATTGGGTGTATTTGGGATGCATGTGAACAACCAAGATTCAACCTGGGTTCATCCTGGATTATTTTCACCATCTGAATAACCCCATCATCAATCTAGCCAAGTATTGTCAACTTTGACTGGCAGTGGCTCTTGAAGATTTCAGACAGAATTATCTTCTAGCCCTACTTGGAGATCAATTGTTAGTCTTAGTGATTTCCCATCTAAATACTGACCAAAGCTGAGTTACCGTCTTAGATATTGGATGTGTTCAGGCTGGGATGGTGATTTTTGCTAACATATACTAGAAAAAAACATGAGTGTGTACTGTAGTGTATGACCCTCACAACAAAACTGAGTGGTCTTTGAACTGGGCTCCAGGATCCCCATGGATGCTGACATCTGTGGATGCTCATCTCACTATATACAACATAAAAGTAGTAAAATAGTGTCCCTTATATTAAATGGCAAAATCAAGGCCTGATTTTTTGAATTATTTGGGAGGGTGGTGTATTTTCAAGCCAAAGATGGTTGAATCTATGGATGCAAAATCCAGGGATACATAGGGCCCACTGTATTTGTTGTTCATATTGGAAGATGCATGGGGAAAAAAGAGAAGGACTGGAAGCAGTGGAAATTAAGTTCATGCTTCCTTCATCATTACTAAAACAGTGTAAGCCAGTATTAAAACTGGATCTAAGGTTGCATTTGACATTTCCTACCGCAGATAGGGAAATCAGAGAAGTTATTTTGTTGATAATTATCTGTAGCGAGCCTATAATTCTCTAATAGCTTAGAAGGATCCCAAAGAAGAAAATGTGTTAGAATTGTTTTTTATGAAAATTTTCAGTCCAGCTGTAATATTAGTACTGTGAGTATAATATAAGAACTTTCTATGATGGATGGTGGTGACTGCACAGCAAAAGGAAGGCTGTGGTCCCCCACCCCCATTCCCATGTTGGGATGTATTATCACTGAGATTTGCTTACCTATGATTCTATGGTTCAGGAGGATGTCAGTATGCTCTCCTGCACCAGAGTCTTGCAGACGAACAGGGCCAACCATCTCCTTCCCTTCCAGAAGGCAAAAAAGAAAAGAGTTCCATTTTGTGGTGCCACCAAACATTGGGGGGGTACTTTGAGCAGTAGTAGCAGCAGTAAACAGGGTGAGAGAGGCTTCTGAGAAAGTAGACCTATCCTACAAAAACTTATGCTACAACCTCTTTCACTCAGTCTCAAAGATGCTACAGGATCTCTTTGCAGGGGTGACAGGAGCCACTTAAACAGCTTGTGACAGATGTAGCACACCACTGCTGTAATGTGTTATATACATAGCCAACATAAATAGCTATCAGCACTAGTAAGTGAATGGCATGAGGATTAGACAGAATTTGAACTAGTAAGTAATCTTCTAGTATATTGTTGATTGTTTTTAACTGCCCTCAAGTTGACCTAGACTCATGGCAACTCTATGAATGAGACATCTCCAAGACCACCTGATCTGGTGGCGCAGTGGTTAAATGCCTGTACTGCAGCCACTCACTCAAAACCATAAGGTTGCAAGTTCAATACCAGGGAAAGGGCTCAAGCTCAACTCAGGCTTGCATCCTTCCGAGGTCACTAAAATGAGTACCCAGATTGTTGGGGACAATTAGCTTACAGTTGTAAACCGCTTAGAAACTGTTAGTTCAGTATGAAGTGGTATATAAATGAAGCTGTTTGTATATAAATGAAGCTATTTGTCCTGCACTGCTCTGTTTAGGTCCTGCAGATTCATTCCCATGACCTCCCTGATTGAGTCCAACTATATGGCGTGCATTCTTCCTCTCTTTCTACTACCCTCTACCTTTCTTAACATTGTGAAATCGAAGGCTTTCATGGCCGACATCCATGGTTTTTGTGGGGGTTTTGGGCTATGTGGCCATGTTCTAGAAAATTTTCTTCCTGACGTTTCGCCAGCATCTGTGGCTGGCATTTTCAGAGAATCTCTGAAGATGCCAGCCACAGCTGTTGCCAAAACGTCAGGAAGAAAATTTTCTAGAACATGGCCACATAGCCCGAAAATGTCAGAATCCACCTTCAGTCAGTCATTCAGGGTGTATTCTGCCATGAGGTTTGTAGATATAGATAGATAGATAGATAGATAGATAGATAGATAGATAGATAGATAGATAGATAGATAGATAGAGAGATAGAGGGATAGGCAGATAAACCGCAGAGTGGGAATTAGGGAATAGATAGCCATGCCACCATGAGGAATGGGCCGGATGGTCACGTATTGCAGTTAGGCAGTTTTATGAGGGGTTGTTGGGAAACTGATACCAAAGATGCATACAGCCTTAGATCTCTACTTGGTAGAAGAACTAGGCACCAAATGGGCAAAAAAACCCTCCATTCCCCCTTCAGAACAAAGGGAGAAATCCTACATCAAAGGCTGAACCGAAGGGAAACCAACTCAAAGGGAGGGGTTGGGGAATTGTAAAGTGCTGTCTCTATTTGGAGTTCCTCAGATTCAACAAAAAAGTGGCCAGGAATACTTCTACTTAGTCCTTATAATAAACTTTCTGATTTATCTGAAGTTTGTCATGGATTTTTGGTCAGAGCAATTCCAAGTCTCACAGAAAAAACCACAAAAAAATCTTTCCTAGCCTTATTGTCTTTTCTAATTATTCATTTTTCTTTATGATGTGCCCAAATTATGACAGCCTCACTCGCATCATCTTGACATCCAGGGAGAGTTCAGGTTTGATCTGTTCTAGGACCCCTTTGTTTGTCTTTTCAGTCATCCATAGTCAGCACTTTTCTCCAGCACCACATCTCAAATGAGTTGTTTTTCTTCCTATCTGCTTTCTTCACCATCAATCTCTCACATCTGTAGATGGTAATTGGGGATTCAGTGGCTTGGATGATCTTCATTTTAGTGCTCAGTTGTATGCACTTCAGGATCTTTTCTAATTCCTTCATAGCTGGCCTTCCAGGTTCTTGTCTGATTTTTTTACTTCTGTCTCCATTATGATCAATATTTGACCCAAGGTATGGGAAATCTTTGGCTCTTTTGATTTCCCCATTCATCATAGGTTGAATTTATGTAAGTATGTGCATATATAACCTTTATGGAATAAAGACAGAGATAGATAGGTAGTCATAATCTTTATGCTGAGCCATGTGTACAGGGCGAAGCATTCTCCAAGGAAACTGGTAGCTCCTATGTCACTGGAGAGATGAATTTAAGTTTTAGTCTCAACTGTAAAATGCTGAACTTATTTTGGGATTGGTGTCCAGTACCTTGAACAGATACTTTCAAGTTTGGATGAAAGCTCTAAGCAGGTTCTGGATGGTCTTCATTTAGGGCTTCCACTTCCAGGTTATGGGTTCTGCTTTATTAACCCAGTGCCAACTGTTTCTAACTCAAGTTTAACTTTTTGCTTTGATGCATGCATTCCATTTTCTTTAAGCCAATATTTTGCTTTCATCCCTGAGCATTTTGGGGATGCTTTAGCCTTATTTACATCAGACCTCTAGAGTTGTCAGTGTCAGTAGCTAGGTCCAATTCTGAAGATTTTCAAGTCTGTCTCAGTCTAAACTCAAATTCTTTCAAAGCACTGAGTATTCCTTGACTCTGGATGCATTTATACTGTAGAATATTGCAGGTTGACACTACTTTGGGGTGAAACGAATTATCCCGAAGGGGCAGGTTCAAGCCACTCCTTCTGAACCTGGATTGGGGCCACAGGAACCGCACACCACTGCCCCAATCCAGCCAAAAAAGGAGCAGCAAAGAGCTGTTCCTTTTTGGGATGTCAAAAAGCCAGCTTTTCTGCTCCACCACAGTAGGAAGCCAGCTTTAAGGCACTCTGGCAGTGTGCAGCATATAAACGTTGTGCCAATGGAGCACCTGGAAGCCAGCGTCCATGTAAATGGCGGGTCGGTTTCCTGTCGGCTTCAGTTTGGCTTCTGATTGGCTCTTGCTGCTTTATCACACTAGGGGGCAAACAGGATTTAAACGAGAGTTAAATGAGAGTTAAACAGCAAATGTTGTGTGATAAACATCAGGCATTTCCTGTTTAACTGTCGTTTAACTCTTGTTTAAATTCTGGGTGCCCCCTAGTGTGATAAAGCAGTAGGTTGGCTTGGGAGTGTGCGGCATGTAAATGCCACACTCCCAATCCACCCAGAAGGCAGCACAAATGGACCATCTGTTTCGGCCCTTAGAGTGCTGTAGCTACATCCTATGGAATCCTAGGATTTGTAGTTTTACAAGGTCTTTAACCCTCTCTGCAAAAGAGTGCTGGAGCTTCACAGAACCAAATTGTAAGATGGAGCCATCACAGTTAAAGTGGTGTCAGACTGCATTATTTCTAAAGTGAACATGCCCCCAAAGTTCAACTTTGCAGATTTGTTTTTCTTTCTTTCTCTCAAATTAAATGCTTATTTGTCAGTCTAAATCAGGATTCTCACATTTTTAAAAAAAACCATCTCTGAAAGCCTTTTTGTAAAAATGTAATTCCCAGTCTGTTGTAACAGCTTTCTCCAAACAGGGCAAGAGGGGACTGCAACAGCTACCAGGGTTGTGAACTAAAAGTAAAAAGATCTTTCTTTTTCTTTTATCTGACTAGAGAAGGTTTTGTAAAGACAAGTATAATGTATTTCAATGGAAACCACTTCACAAAGTTCATCACCTTACACTGAACTCAGTTGTGGTGCTATCTTCTGCCTAGAGCTCTTGAAGACTTATTTCCAAATAGCATAGCTGCAGGCTAAAGATATTTAATTTTGTACATTGCTGCCACACCGATTTCACCCTCCAGAGGCCCTCAAAGTGGTTTATCACATAATCAAATAATAAATGCAAATGAACAGTACAATGACACATAAAGTTTGAACATCTTGCTGTAAACACCTTTTCTCCTACCCAGCAGAGAGCGCAAGAATACAGTATTTTAGAGAGCTGATTTAAAAGTATAAATGAACACTATATAAACAACCATGGAGATCAAAAGACATGATACATGCATGTAGTGAAGAATCACAGTTGGGAGTGTAGTTATTTCCCATTGCTGAAGAGTCAACTGAGCAATGGCTTATTTCTGTGCTAGTGGAAACTGCTGCTCCAGAAACTTCAGATGTTGCTGTGGCTTCAATAGCAGATTTCTAGTGTGCACATTTCTTGGATCCTGAATACCCATATGATCTATCTTCTGGCCCATACTGCCCCTCATCCCTGAACCAATCTTATGTTTTATTATCTCTAGAGTAATATCCATTTGGAGATTTTATTGTACCATACAAACTTTTCCAATCTCTTTCTCTCTAGCCACCTGCACTCTCCATCCTATCTTTCTCATTCAGGCTTTAACCTAGCCCATTAATTATATTTCAAAAGCAATCTGATGTACAGATCAAAATATATGTGGCCAGGGAGATATGTTGTGAAAATTCCAGATCACTAACACTATGTGGTCCAAGTAAGTTGAGGTGCCTTATTCATTCGTGGGCCTCTCCTCTTGTAGATTATTATTTTAAAAAAGAAAAGGAAACGCTTCTGCTATGTAAAAGAGCTTTTATGTACATGGATTTGGGCCATGGGAATGCCAGAGAGATGTGACTCCCTGCAACACCACTGCTTGTATGAGTTGCTCCCTTTGAGGTCACAATGAGGTGCACAGCCATGTGAGGCTGGAATTATGCCAGTAATGGTGGCACCTAGTGGCACAGCGGATGCATGTGTAGACAGCCACCTGAAGGTAACAGGGGAAATCCAGAGCAGCCCTGGGGCCAGAATACTCTGGGAGCAACTGGGAATATTTGGACCAATGTAGATGAGCCTCTGTGGAATAGTAACCATTCACTTATAGGGAAGCAAGTGAATGGGTATACATGTGGACATTATTGGAGTGGGAGACAAGCTTTCGTAGACTCAGCCTGGATTCTATTGCTCAATCATGCTTTAATGTTATGGACTTAGGGACCAGTTTTTATATGGATAGGCAAAAGCTAAAGAGTAAAGTTAACTGGTTCACATTATGTGCCAGGCCATTGCATTTTGCCCTTTACTTCACACTGGCTAAAATTAAGATTCTCTCATGCCTGCATTCCTTTATCAGTTTTTGAAGGACTCCTTTAAGACTTTCCTAAATGAGTCCTTAAATATTTCATGTATTCATCTGCCATTTTAATTATGCCTAGATGCTTAAAAAAACGTTGTCTGTGTAGATATGCATTTTGCAATGCCACTATATAAATCTTTAAATAAACGCAGTTCCGTACATCTTTCTGGGGCTGAAAGTGAAATCAGGTTTTTCTTTAAAAGCAGGGAGACATTATAGTAGTGACCAAACTAAAAAAATTCAGCAGGTGAAATATTTCCTGCTCTTAGAATGATATAAACCTTTTGTCAGAAGACTGGCAATTTTTCTCCCTTGAGCCTCATTTAAACCTTAAACCAGATGTGACATTTTAGTAACACAGAGTCGAATTATGTGAAAGAATTCATGCACCTAGACCTATAAGATAGGCATCAAAGTCAGAGTATAGAAGCTACTTGACACTGCTGAGCTGAAGGAATACTTTAACCTGTTGCTTGGAGTGTATCATGAACAATAGGCAGTCTTGGAAAAAATGTGGCTTCCACTCTTAGGGCACCGCCATTTCAAAGCAACACTGAGTTTGAAGAAATTTTGTACACCCAGAAGATGTTTATGAATTGACAACAGGGAATCATAAGCAATGTGTACACTGATAAACTGGCTGATCTTCAGGACTTGTGGACTGTGTTTACTGAGCAGCTTCAGATTTGCTATATACCAGGGATGGTATATAGCATCTGATGAATAGCTGGTTGAGTTCAGAGGTTAAAGTCCATTCCAGCAGACTATGCCAAGTAGCAAAGGAAAAAGCAGCATAAAGGTTTGGTAATACTACAATGCTAATGCATCAAGGGAGACATATATCTGGGTAGGCAGCCTGGTATTTTCCGTGTAAAACAGAAAAATTTGGCATGCAAGTATGGTGTGACTGCAATGGTAAGACATCGTATTTTCTAAAGGGAGATATTTATCTGGACAGGCAATCTGTAAAACTATTGGTAAACCCATATTGTTTACTGTATGAGGACAGCACTAGTTGAATCATATTTCTTCACAAGACAAAATGTGAAGATAATTTTCCTCACCAGCTTAGAACTGGCAGGAGATTTGGTAACCGAAAATGTAACATGTGCTGGAACCACTCAAAAGGATAACCCATATATTCCCCCTGCCATTGTTCCATCTGCAATAAGGCAGAGGGGAAAGAAACAATAGATAGTTTGCCACATGTGAGACATTTACTAACAGGTACCACTAGCATCCAGAAATCATTCTGTAGTTTTCTGTAGAGTGGGCTGGTACAAAGAATAGTTGGACAGAGACTATTTTGTTATTAGGGTAGAAAATGATCCCATGACACTATTAATACTAGGCTTCCCTGGGGGGAAAATCCAAAATATAATAAAATTAAAAACAGATCTTTTTCTTGAGTGCTATGTCTGTTTCCTGACTTTGGGGGTTCAAAACAAAGTTTTTGTTTACTTGTTTGCTTTCAATAAATCTAGCAGTAGTAGTATTTTTTAGAAAGTAGATATAATGTTGGTTACATCTTTCTTTTTTTCCCCTTTTTAATAAAAAGACTTTATTATTAAAACAAACAAAATCCAACATCTGACATACAACAAGCATATTTTATTTTACAACTAAGGAAAGAAGAAGGAAAAAACAAAGAAAGAAAAACATAGAAAGCACCATTATCAATTTTACAAACACTTTCCATACAAAGTCTTTAACAAATGGTGTTAATTATTTTAATCAAATTCTATATTTTCTTTCTTCTCTTCTCTTCTCTTCCCTTTCTTCTCTCCTCTCATTCTTCTAACCAACTTTCAATCTTTCCATCTTTTCTGTAACTCTCCCTTTGACCCTTTCCTTACTTTCCTCACTTTTCTCTTCCTCCTCACCTCTCTACTCTTCCTTCCTTCCTTCATTTCTTTCTCCTCCATCCTCCTATTCATCCACCTTCTCCTTCCTCTCCTAATCTTATCTCACATAGTCATACCCTATACACTTACTTTACCTTCTTCTTAATCTCATTCTTTCTTCTTTTCTCTTATTACCTCTTATTAATCCATAACTCACATTCATTCATTCTTTCATACTGACTTCTTTCCTACCAATATCCATCTGTACTAAGACTCATTTTTGACTTTATTAACTACAATAATTTATTTGATGATCTCATCTCTGGTTGCTCTTACTAAAATTCATAATTGCTATCTTACCTCATTTCAGTTTTAAAATTCAATAATTTCCCCCCATTCTTCCTTAAATTGCTCATTGGGTCTATTTCTAATTGCTTGTGTCAATTTGTCCATTTCCATTACATTTTATAATTTAAATAACCATTCTTGTTTTGTAGGAATATCTTCAAATTTCCATTTTTGTGCAAAAGTCACTCTTGCTATAGTCTCCATATGGAATACAATATTTTCTGTTCTCTAATTCATCTTCAAATATTCCCAGAAGATCAAATTCAGGCTTTAACTGTAAGTTAATCATAAGCATTTTATTTATTGATTCATTAATCACCTTCCAATAACTCCTTGCCTTTTTGCAGAACCGCCAGCAATGATAAAAGGTACCTATCCCTTTTCTACATTTCCAACAAACATTATTCTTTGATTTATAGATCTTTCCAATTTTATCTGGTGAGAGGCACCATTGATAGAACATTTTATAAAAGCTTTCCCTTAAGTTCTGGGAGGCTGTAAATTTAGTTACATTTGCCAAACTTTCCCCCAGTGATTCATTTGAACTGGGTGCCCAATAAATTTAGCCCATGTAGTCATCTGTTCCTTAATGGCTTCGTCTTCCAATTCAAATTTTAATAATATTTCATAAAGTTTTCCTATTATTTTATTTTTCTTTTCTGTTAGTATTTTCCCTATTTCAGTTTCCTCTTCATTTGACTCAAAGCCATATGTTTTACAATCCATTACATACCTTTTATAAATTTGTCTGTGTGTGAACCAATTGATTTCCCATCCTTCTTTATATAAATCCTCCTTTGGTTTCTTTTCAAACTTTCCTTCTCTTTTATCTAAAATATCCTTATATTTATACCAAATTTCTTCTTTAGTCATTTCTTTTCTATAAAAGGCCTCATGGGGGGGATATCCACATCATCATTTTTGGTATTATTCTTCTTTTATATTTATTCCAAACTCTAATTAAAGCTATTCTTATACATTTTTTTCAAACAGAGATATAAATATAAAAACAATCCAAGAAATTGTACTGTGATGATAACGACAACCATGATTTTTATTTATATCCCATCTTTCCCTCAAGATTGGGGCTCCAGACATTTTACAAATTAAAATAATTACAAAATAATTAAGCATGGTCCAATGGTTTGAGGGTTGGACTAGAGCACTAGGACACCGGGTTTCAAATCCACAGTTGGCCACTGAAACCCACTGAGGGCCTGGCTGCATAGAGCAAAAGGCCCATGAACCCCCTGGCCTCTTATTGCCCTATTAGAATAATGCAGGCAAATACCCCTTGGCTAGGATTGGGCAGACCAGACACTGATCTGGCAGTGCTGGTCTGATCCTGGTGCAAAGGGGTCTTAGCAAGAGTTAAAAAGATCTGCCATTTGCCATGGAGTTTCTCAGAGATGCCATGGTAACTTCCAGCAGAATGAGTGGCCCTGTGCACCTCTTACCTTCCATGATCATCAATGCTCATGTGGCCAAGTGGCCTGGGGTCTTATCAGTAATGGTGATGGTGGAAAAAGGAAATGGCTGTGCAGTGGTAGCAGGTCCATGGCACAGTGAAAAGGAGGCATGTAAACCCCCACCCATCACTGGATCAGCCCAGGGACTAACCTGGGTCAAGTTAGCACAGGTTTGGCCCATGCTATCCTGGCCTCTCTGCTTAGCTCTAGGTGACCTTGGGCAAGTCAACTATTTCAGCTTCAGAGGAAGGCAAAGGCAACCCTCTCTGAACAAATTCTGTCAAGAAAACCGTTTAATAGGTTTTCCTTAGGGTCACCATAAATCAGAAATGACATGGAAGCATACAAAAAATATAATCAAAAAGATTTAAAAAGTCAACATTAAAATGTAATTAAACTATTAACCATATTAAAACAATTTACAGCATACACTGGGAAAAGCATAGTTAAAGTGAAAGAATCTGAGGGTTAGAACTAGGATGAGATACTTCCATGCAAACATGAAATTTGCAGGGTGAAACTGGCTTTGTTTCTAGACCTATTCCCACATTCAGTTTTTGTATAAATACATGTGCAGAGGAGGTGTGCTAGCTTCCACACCTTTATCACATTTCCATTGCCATCTACATATGAAGAAGGAGTTTATGCAAAAAACAATCCCTCTTTCTCCTCATGGCTGTCCCTGACCTTGGAACATTAGAAAAAAATAAAGTTTCAAATTAAAGTTTTATTGAGAGCATTCACAGATAATGGAGGGTTATCTCTTCAAAAACTTACTCTTCATAAGAAGCAACTAACAGAAATACATGAAGAAAAGACAGGGCAAATCTAGGAATGTCATTTCTCTTTCAGAGGCAGGGCTAAGAAACTCTGAGAAGACAGGATATTGATATTGATACCTTCCAGCTATCTTTAAGCAAAGTATTAAGTGGAACTTGGTAACCCTATAAAAGATGACAACAAAAAAGGAAGAACGATAGACCTCTTCCACAAAATCTGAGAAATCAAGAGGAATATAACAATAATAATAATAATAATAATAATAATAATAATAATAATAATTTAGTTTTATCTCATTTCTCCAAACAATCTAAGCAGTTTACACTAAAAATATCCATAAAATACAATAATAGAGTGTTTCATTATATCTCAAACCCTCCCTTACCTTCCATCCACAATAAAATACAATTAAATTATTGGACAATTGTTAAAACAATGATTAAAACAGGCAGTTAGGGCAATTGTCAAATGAATAAATGCAAGGATCTTAATCTGGAAAAGCCTGCTGGAAGAGCCTTTTTAAAGCAATCAAGACTAGTAATACTTTGAATCTCTTCTGGCAGGCAATTCCATAATTTGGGAGCAGATGAAGAGAAGGTCCTCTGGGTAACTGCAGCCAGCCTAGTTTTGATCTTGTTTTGGAAAAAGCTTGTCTATATCCTGAATTACATCCACATTACCATTACAAAGCCTTTTTTAATAGAGATTTTTTTTAAAGGTCTGTTTTAGTTTGTGGACAGCAGTGGGGAAAGAAAGCTCAGGATGCTGTCATCCAGGAAAATATAGTGGTTATAAAAGGAGTGTGTGTCACAGTTGCTTTCTTCAGCCACCACTTTTTTTTACAGTATTAAACCCTGAGATGCATTGTAAGAACCAGAGATTAAAGTGCACAGAGTCTGAAGAATTAGAAAGATTGTATTTAGGGGACAGGACAAAATTAACTGCAAAGTTGCAGTGGCATCGGTAGAATTGGTGTCACCAAGTGCGGTAACTCATGGTGTCACCCCCCCCCATTGACCTCCTCCCATTTCACATCATATAGAATCTTTAGTACTGCCTTTTTGTACTAATGCTACTCGTAAATCATAATTCCAATATATCAATGAATATAATGCTAATAGTTCTGACATAAACAACTAGCAAAATTAAAATTATATGTTAAATTACAACATCATATGCACAACCTAAATGTATTTAAAATGGGATGTTGTTAAAGAAAATTTCAAAAGAATAAAAAATTTCAAAAATTTCATTTTTAAAAAAAATTAAAATTTTGAAATTTTACATTTTAATTTTAAAAAATTCTGGGGTCACCCCTTTCTCCTCCCACTGAACTCCACTCCCACCATCTCTTAAAGCATTTTAAAGGGAAGCAGATGAATGCCAAAGCCTGTTTCTGCCAAAATGTAGGTGTCTGAGGAGCAGTGATGTCATCCCCCTTTAGGGTCTCACCTGGTGTGGTCTGCACCCCCCAGTGAAGCCACTGCAAAGTTGTGAGATGCATGCTAACACTGGTCTACAGTCAATGGAGAGTGGAATTAGATGACTGGGATCCTTGGGTGACTAACAGAAGTTGGAGGATTGGAGGACTGGGACTTAGAAGGCAGGGATGTGGGAAATGATGGGTGTCCTGACACTTGTGTAACAAGAAGAAGGGTAACCTAGGGTGCTAGTGCAAATGTTTGGTGGGTGAGTGGTGTGAGGTTAGGACAATGGAAGGATGACAAGTGGTTTTTAAGTTAGCTGAGTATTTTTTTAGTGTAAAATTAGAAACATGGTCTCTGATCAGTTTCCAGATATATCATACCTGTTTTTCCCATGAGGGATACCTCACAGTTCTATAAGGCTTCACTACTTTCCATTCTCAGCAGTGAAAGAATAGGAAAGGCATCAGTTAACAAGACGAGTACTATATAACAGTTCTTCTTCAAGTGCCTTTCCAGCCACAGGCTCCTGACATCTTGAACAGAAAATTAACATGGCCCTATTTACTTTATTTTCTTCCATTAGAGACATTAGTTCTGGGAATTAGGTTGCTTAGCTGCTGCAGGGCCCTCATATAAATTGCTCCAGTTTCTTTCCTTGATTTCTCTTTCTTTTTCTTTATTGCATGTTCCCTTTAAATGTAAGTTGTATTATTATCATTCCTATAGAGCAATTTAATTGACTGAATTAGTGTACATTTCCAGACATTAACACAGCCACCTTAGTTTTCTGTAGGAAGGCAAATAGATGTAATTTGCAAAAACATAGCACTATTAAAAGTTGGCTTTTTCAAAGCTACAACATAACAAGAAATCCTTCTGAATTCCACATTTAATTACTTGAGCTTTCTAGTACTGGGCTGATAAGACTCTAATAAACGAGGATGTAAAGGAGGCTGTGAGCATATAGCAGTCTTACAGGGTTGATAAAAGCATAGGCATCACTGGCTAGCAAAGTTAGGATAAAGAACTCTAGAAGATTATTTGCCTACCTGATGTGAGACTGGGCCAAGATATATATTTTTTAGTTTGAATAATACGATCAAAGCTAGTCCACATACACAGAGTCAAGCCATATCAGCAGCATCCCCTTTT
This sequence comes from Sceloporus occidentalis, assembly GCA_023333645.1. Lineage (NCBI taxonomy): Eukaryota > Metazoa > Chordata > Lepidosauria > Squamata > Phrynosomatidae > Sceloporus > Sceloporus occidentalis. The sequence continues at coordinate 112,734,302 of JALMGF010000002.1, read as the reverse complement.
ATTTTATTACATTATAAATATTTGAGCTTGTATTCTCTTGTATAATCAAAGAAATGTGTCTGTGTATTTAAAAAAAGCAATCAACAGAACAGACAAAACAAAAAAGGCTAGTTTGGATGTAACATTCTTGGCTGTTTATTAAGCCAGAAGATGGGATGGGTCAGAATGTCCTTCAGTTTGTTGTATTTTCCAAAATTTCCCAAAATTTAGAAACTTGATCGTAAGCATGGACAAAAAAAAAGAACTTATCCATGAGTCAATGTAAGTATTGTGTCTTAATTTTTATTTAAAAGAAGGAACCATTTCCTAGTGAAAAGCAAGAGTATAATATGCGAAGCATCAACCCCCTCTACTCTTTCATCCATCCAGCCATAAGAATAAACACAAAGAGTTATGCCTGCTGGATTTTTCTAAGTTCTTTGACATTGCTTTGCTTTGCTTCATCCTTTAGATCTTTGCTTTATGCCCCTAAATTTTATCCTCAACTTATCCATAGGTCATTGCAAAATCCATAATTTTGGTCCCAAAATTTGCCCTCGACTTATACATGAGGTCAGGATATAGTCGAGTATGTACAGTATTTGTGGAGAAGAACATTAAGCATGACCTGAATAATATTTATTTTATTATTATGTCCTTTTGATCTTTGAACAATATATGGAGAATTTCTTTCCAGCCTTGGAATGAAATTCTTTTAACAATAATATCATGTAAAATCCAGCTACTCAGGTATTAATCAGTTATTCCATGACTCATGGATATAATTTAAAAAAAAGAAAGAAAGAAAGAAAGAAAGAAAGAAAGAAATGCAATGTGTCTGTATCAAAGGTTAATCCAGTACAGAATTAGCATGTCATAATATATTTATCTAAAAAGGGGTAACCACTGAATATGTCCATATAATTTTGCATATGGAAGCCTTATCAGTACAGTAGAGTCTCAGTTAACCGAACTTCAGTTATCCGACACTCCGGATTATCCAACACCCCACGTTTCTTCGTGAGAAGAAGCATGGGACGTCGGGCTGGGGACAAAAGTCCCTCACCTCCCCTCCCCTCCTCCCTCCCTCCTTCTTCCTTTCTTCCTCCCTCGTTCCCTACTTACTTTCCTCAACAGCCGCCAAGTCCTCTCCTGCCCTGCCTCCCTTCCCTTCCCCTCAAAGGACTCCAGAGAGCCCATTGAGGGAGAGGAAAGGCCTGGATGGAGAGGTTTGTGCCCATGCTGAGATTTCTCCCTCCCAGCTTTGCTTTCCTCCCCCCAAACGGATTCTCAGGAGCCCTTTCGAGGGGAGGAAAGGCCTGGGAAAGGAGGCCTGGGTGCTCGGCCCAGGCTTGTCCTCTGCAGCTGTGGAGGACAGGCCTGGGCCGAGTACACAGGCCTCTTTGTGAAGACTGCATCCTCAGCCCAGGTTTGTCCTCTGCGACCACGGAGGACAGGCCAGGACCGAGCACCTAGGCCTCTTCAAGGAGGCTGCATCCTTGGCCCAGGCTTGTCCTCCGCAGACAGGACTAAGGTAAGCAGGGAGGAAGGGAGGGGAGGGGAGGGGAGGCAAGGGACTTTTGTCCCCAGTGGCGGTGCAGGTGCATGCGCACCATCATTGAGAACAATGAGCCTCAGATTATCTGACATTTTCGGCTATCCGACTATCAGTCGGCCCGTTTATGTTGGATAATCGAGACTCTACTGTATTACTTTTCCAGTATTTAGTCAAAGTAGACATTTTTTTTCTAAACAGGTGCACTGGTGCCAGTATACATGAAACATTCATTTTTGCTGAACCAGAGTTTTAAATCCAAATGAATTTTCAATTTTGAAGTGAGGGCAGTTTCCCATTGGTTGATTTGTATTATATGCGTTTCATTCTGTTCTAATTAGCATCAAATATAATAATTTCTCACAAACATTTGCAAATTAGACATGTTGGTTTCAGTTTTTCTGAGAATATAATTAATGCTTCCAGCATAGCAGAAGGAGCTGGGCACACAATGCTGACTGTCCATATAATGACAACAAAAGGTGTTGCAATGATAAATATTGCCAGAGTGCCAGTGAAGATAATGGTAACGCAAAAACCTATGCCATCCTAGAGCTGGTATAGGTTCATGGGCCTGAGGTATGCTAAAAGTGTGACTGTGATTGGGATCCAATAGAGCTAAGGTCAGTCTCAATGCATTCCAGTACATTTCAGATCAGCTGGCAGAATGCGTCTGGAGTTTCTACTAGCATAAATGGCATCTCTAGGGTGGAATTTAATTATTTATTTCAGCCCTTGAAAAATGCTCATTAAAATGATCAGTTCTGCTCTTACAATATCAGCCATTATTAGGAAAAGCAAATCCGAAAAGTATGACTGTTGTGGTTTGGATGGGTGGAAGAAGGGGGAAAGGCTATGCTAAAATTATTAAGGACCTGAACAGAAATGATCAACATGCAGTTGCTGCTAGCAATGTAATTCAGGAATTGTACTGATTGGGTTGTAATGAGAAAATAGGTGCTTTCCCCCCTACTCCAAAATCATGGGAAAAGAAGCACTTGGATATATATCTGATTTTAAACTGTGGAAACAATCTGCAAGCAGGAGTACTTCAAAATGGAATAATCACAAGGCTGTCAGCCCACGCACTTATCTCCTTTACCATATGCATGACTCTGACACAGAACCCTCAGCCCAAGGATAGGTGAGGATTTCTTTCTCTAGCTCTTCAGCATATCTCTACCAGTACCCCAGTTTGAACACAGCCAAGAAAAATAAAGGTGTTTGTATAAATTACTTCAGCAATGGCATGTCTCAAGTTTGCAAGGGATAATAGCAATAATCTCATCGGTGATTATTTGTTGCATCATGCTTCCCTAAAGACAAGAGAGTTTAAAGAAGTTCTAAAAGCTTTTAATTTATTCTAGAGTTCAGGATCAATGAATACAAAACCCTTTTAAAACATCCTTAGAATTAATAATGTTCCAAGGCTGAATCACTCTGAAGTATAGATGCAGCCTAGGAGAAGGCAACTTTCAAAGCAGAGGAAAAAATCACCCTAGAAACAAAAACTAGGACTATAAGCGGTGGGAAGAACTGTATGTTTTCCCCTAATAGGCTTATTTTCTGCATGCAAGTACTTATTCCTCTTTTATATGTAGAAGATCTTTTCATGATCAGCTTCGGTCATCCAGGTCATCCAGATCTTGAACTGTCAAACTGATAAATTATGATCACAGATTAAAAATCCAAAAGCCATTTTCACTAGCTGAATTTGGAGCAAGATGGATGTGATCAAGGCCCCAGATTGAAAACATTTAGAAACAACCTAAATGTGTGAACATGATAAACAAAGCGGAGCCAAGTCACATAGGCAATTTTCAAAATCCTTTGCTTGTTTGATGTTTTCTTTAAAAACAACAACAATTTATTAAAGGAATGAAAAATATGGCAACCCTACAATCAAATGCGGTAAAAACACTCTTAAGCTTCTCCACAATATTGGTTCCCATTTAGCTTACTGACAACATGATGTGTGCACACTAACAGGGACAGTTTTTGAACTAAGTAGGAAGATAGATTTCCCCCTCCACTTTGCGGGTAGATTTCCCTCATTTATTTTCCCTGCCACCTCTGTACACTAGCAGAAATCCTATGACAAGAATTGTCATCATGACATTATCTGCTGAACTTAATTCCCCCCCCCCCGCCGCCGCCATTCCCTTTTCTTTGTGTGTACTGTCTTACGTCTAAATAATGCAGTTTGACAGTGCTTTAACTGTCATGGCTCATTGCTATGGAATCCTGGGATTTGTTGTTTGTTCTGGCATCAAAGCTGTCTGACAGAGAAAGCTAAATATTTCAGCAAACAACAAATCCCAGAATTCCACAGCATTGGCCAATGGTATCACTAGGTCTGGCATCAAGAAGAAGAGCCCTCCTCCTGACCACCATCTTGAGGGGAAAGAAGCAGGCAAGAAACAACAGGACTCTGCCTGCCAAGAAGAAAGCCCTCCTCCCGACCACCATCTTGAGGGGAGAGAAGCAGAGTCATGATATGTTATGTATTGTTAATCTGATATTGGAAACCGCTTTGATCATCCACGGAAAAGCGGTATACAAATAAAGCTTATTATTATTATTATTATTATTATTATCACCCGATATGGTAGCTCATGGTGTCATTCCCCATTACCACCACTGGCATTCTCCTATACTACACCATTAAGAACCCAAAGTAATGGGGGGTTTTTTGTACTAATGTTATTCAGAAATCATAATTCCCATATATCACAAACAAAATGGTCACATAAACATAAACATTGTGACATAAACATCCAGCAAAATTAAAATTGTTAATTATTTATTTATACCCTGCTGTTCATCGAAAAGGATCTCAGAGAGGCTCATAAATTGTTCATTAGACATTCCCCTGCCCTCAGGCTTGCAATCTAAAAAGAAAGGACACAAAAGAAGGGAATGGCAATGGGGAAGGAGAATCAGTCCAGCAGATCTTCTCTTCCTTTGAGGTCTGGACCAAAGCAGATGGACTGGAGTGGGGGGGGGGGGGGAGGGGGACTTCTTCTTACTCTGGTGCGGCTCGATGGAGCTGGCCTGCCTTTCTCTCCTTCTGGAAAATGGTGGGTGGAGGGAGGACCTTCTTCTTTTTATACCTTCAAATTACGATATCATAAGCACATAGTTTCATGTGGTTAAACTGAAAATTTGGTAGTAGATGATGTTTTTAAAGAAAATTTTAAAAGTATATATTTTTTTTAAAATCATTTCAGTTTGGGTTGTTGTTTTTTTAAAAAAAATCATTTTTTAAAAAAAATTATTAAAAAAAAACCCCAGGGCCTCTTCACTGAGCCTTGCCCCACTTACACCTTCTCTTCAGAATTTCAAAGGGATGCAGGTGAACACCACAGCTCATTTCTGCCAAATGTCAGCTTTTGGGAGAGTGGTTGTATCACCTTTCCCTTAGTGTGACACCTGTTGTGACCTGCACCCCTGCAGTCTCCTAATGATGCCCTTGGAATTGAGCCATGGTAGTTAAAGCAGTATCAAAATGCATTATTTCTGTGGTGCAGATTAGACCTTATTTAGGCTATAAACCTGAGGGCAAAGACGTGTCAAATTAACATTTTGTAAACTATTCTGAGAGTCTTTGTGGCTAAAAAGCAGGGTATAATTACTCTAAATAAATAAATATAGATCCTACTTATCAGTTTAGAATCTGAACTCGCACTCTCTGCCCTTTACACTGCAAGTGGAGTATGAGAGAATAAATCCCCCCCCACACACACACCATATTACAACAAATACACAAACCCCTACATTTACAAGACATATGTATCAGGAGTCCTATCTTAGGTTCATGATAGTTTCCTATATATGAGATTTGAAAAAGAAAGTTAAATACTGCATGTGATAACGCTGACCTGAAAGCTGAAATAGTACAAGCAAAATCTGTACCACGTGTCTCTTCTAGGTTTCAACTCATGGGCCTGTTTCCTCAATCCTAATTATATATTTGGATATGGTTCATTCCCAAGTGCCATTCAAGTGCCAAACTCCATTATAGCTGAAAATATACCACTCTGTAAAATAAAACTTGACTCTCTCTATAGTCCTATGAGGGGGATTTCCAGTCTTGTCTTATTCCTGTTCTAATTAAACTTAACACTCTATGACTAAAAATCAGAACAGAGAGCTACTTCATTTAAAAAAAAATATTGAGGGAAATTATTTTTCCTCAACGTTGTCAATAGAGCTTCCCCATTTAATTAAATGGTAATTTCATCAGATAATCATCTTTAAACTGTAATTGAGACTGTTCTCTTTCCATCACAGTTTTAAAGTATTTTGACATAATAAGGCAAAGTTCTCCTTTAGGCTGACTTTTTGTCACCATTCTGCAGAATTGTTATTCTAGTACAAAAATGAATTTACTGAAGATGCTATCCTACTCAGTGAATATTTTGATTGGCTTACATCATCCAAAAAATGTACAGCACAACAATGACATCAGTCATATCATAAAGTGCTCATAAAAGTCTGACACCATAATACAAAGTTTTAAAACTTGAGCAAAAATTTCACACGAAAAAAACTATTGAAATAAAGAAAAATCGGTTCAAAAGACAGTAAAAAGAGATCCATCTATATCTCAACTGGGAATGTACTCCAGAGCTACTCTGGAGAAGGCTCTATCTTCACGCTGTTTGGCTCCTAGGCCAGGGATGAAGATGCAAGTCAGCAGAGGCAAATAGAAAGGGGAGGTTCATGTTTATATATCTTAGATTCCAGATAAGAGAATAGAAGATGCACCACAGGAAATATTTTAAGTAGCTATGGACTCCTCTGATATTCATCCACAGAAGTGGCAGCCTACTGAGTCTCTGTGCAATTCAGATTTAGCTTTGCTGATAACTCTGCCTAACTGCTCCACTGCTTTGAAATTCAAATTGCAATCTTCCCCAATCTCTAATGCACACCCGCTATGTCTTTTCTTTGAAAATCCTCTGATGAACAGAATGTTCCCAAGCATGAGCAAAGTGCCACTCTATTACATCCAGATAGAGGATCATGCTGAGGTTTGAGTCTCCCAGCAGTTCTTACATATGGTAACTATAAAGTGGAGCAGAGCAGCCAAAACTTATGCAGCATGTGATAGAGGTAAATATTTCCTTCAAATGGTGTGAGAATGAAATAAAATAATGAGGACAAAAGAGAGTTCCTTGGATGTGAGGATAAGCATGCTTCCGGATTTAATTCCTCCAAAAATGTCTCATTTGGGATTACTGTTCCAGTTTTATATATACATACTCAGTCTTGTATATCAAACCTCTTTAATCCACAGGTTCATGAAACCACAAGTGTTCTGCTTTCAGTTTCCTAGTGTAGGTGTAATTCTTCATGAATACTAAGAGGGAACCTAGTTCTTCCCACTCAGCAAATCTCAAAGCTGTATGGGATTCCAAAGTGTTACACTGCTTTTTTGTTAACTCAAGATTGTTGTCAGTGTTGTATTTCGAACTTCAATCCATGCTCATGCATCTCATCCTCAAAGACATAATGTTCCTTTTCATCCTCCTCTACACTCTTCACCTCTTCATCAACACCTTATGTGGACCTGAGTAATTAACTTTCCCTTGACCCCCTTGTCTAGGCCTTGGAGCCTCCAGAATGACCCCTTGTCTAGGCCTTGAGGATGTAAATCATCACAAGAAAGTGCTGAATACAATTGTGAAAACTAAAATGAATAAAAATGACACTGCACGAAAAGCTTTGATTATGGAACCCAACAAAATATGTTTCAAACATTTCTGCTATGAGAAAGTGTTCCTTCCTGCAGGTGTTGTTTTCTGTCGTGCTTCCTCTTTCTCATACATGAAACTCACTTGTGTTTTTGTTCCACTATGCTGTTGGCAATTCTAACCCTAATCCTGGGATGGGGATCCAGTTTTGCTCTCGATATTGACGAATTACTATTCCTATAATCTCTTGTCATAGCACATGATGGCAGAAGCTAAGAGGAACTAGAGTCGAGTAACATTGGTGGGGGCTCAAGTTGCCCAGCCCTACCTACAGCTAAGTCCATGAAGTGCTTTGTTGCTCAGTAAGAATTTGAACTCATTTTCCAAGTTTCACATCCACGCTTCAGCCATTGGGCCATACTGATGACTCACACCCACCAGCAGAAATCTCCCTTCTGTGGAGGACTTTTCTGAACTTTACCTATTGTATTTCATCTGATCTTCCACCAATGGAGCCATGCTGGATTTAACTTTGGAATAGTTAGGATTGTTGCTATGTTGTACTCTAGGCAGAGATATCTATACTTCAATTTTGGAAAACAAAAGTGACTGTGGCGTCTCCTGAGTTGCTCCCTCCCTTGAGCAGGCAGCTAGTAGCTGCTTCGTCCTCCATCAGGAGATCTGGAGATGTCACAGTAATGACTGATGAAAGAAGTGACAACACTAAAATTCAGTTCTTATATAATCCAACACAGAGTGAAGTGTGTTGAACCTGATGTGAATGAGAAAAATGAATGTCAGGGGGAAAAAGTTGAAAAGATGTCATTCTAAACATTAGCCCAACATGTTTCAATCATGAAATGTTTCTATGATTTTCATCAGGGATTATTAAAAGAAGAAGGAAGAGAAACAATACGTATGCATTAATTATTATGAGCAAAATATAGATTGGAGAAATACAAAAATTACCTGTGCCTATACCTCATATTAACTTGCAAATAAAATATAATTGTTACGAAATAATAGACGAAACCATATACAGATAGCTTAGATTTCAAACATCTGAAGCACACTTACCATTGTGTTGGAAAGCAGCCAGTGGATTTAAAAACTAGTTTGTTAATAGCTTGAGCTCCTAATTTGACAAAAACTGTAGCGTTTTGTAGGCTTGAAATGTCAACTTCAGTATACTTTTCAGTGGTATTTAAAAAAAAAAAAAAAAAAAGCACTTAAGCATCCTTATCCTTGTGCTTGATACATACTAAATTAAATGTATTTTGTAAAAGTGCCCACAAATGAGTGGCTGTGAAAAAACTTATCATTTCCCTCCATACAAATCATAAACACAAACTCTACCATTTATGTGGATAATCAAGGATTTGGAGGGGGCAGTATTAAATCAGCAGGAAAGAAGTTAATCCTACTTTGACAAGTCCCTAGCTTCTAATAGCATAACACTCCTTAGATATACCTATCAAATGAGGGAATTTCAGTCTAAGCCCTGTACAGTGATTTGGCATCATTTCTACTTAATGTATGAGGAATGGAATTAAGGGAGTGAACTCACAGAACTTTGAGGCCCTGGTGACATTGAAATCCTACTGAACTGCCCTATTTTCACTTTGTATCAATCCTTTCTTTTATGATTACTACAGTGGAAACATGGCCCTGTTAGAAAGGTTGAAACCTAGATATGAAATATGGCTAAAACAAGTTAGTTACAGCTACATTAGCTATAAAAGCCAGGAATATGGTTTCAACATTTATTCATGCCTCTCTCACATAGGCCTCTTCAGTAACAACTTTATGTTTGATCAAATACTGTGGCAACAACCATTTTGTAGCACATAGATATATGAATAACTGTGGCCCTTTGTATCAGCAGGCTTCCAAAATGCAAATTTGACTGTCTGTGGATCAGTCAATGGCAGAGACATGCATTCACACATGCTGAAGCATGTAGATTAATGTTGCTGCCACTGAATAATATGATTTTTTTAAGCTTCCACAGGAAACCGGAAACTAAACCTTCACTGATATGAAAGATCCATTGTTTGAATTTTGTTGATTAGAAATAATCAACATGAGGCCGTCAAGATCTGAGCAGATACTGTTTGCATGTATTGTGTCAATTATTTGAAAACTGCATTGCTTTGCTAGGGATGATTTTTTTTCCTCCACATGTGGGAAAACTCAAAAGATAAGGATAAATCGACAACTAAAACCGAACATTTCTGTAACTTCCTGTCATTTTCTGTGATCCTTATAGAGGCAAAGTAGTGTTGTTTGGATTGAAGCTTCATGAGATACCTTCTAATATCAGTATGTGTGTGCATATGTGATTGTAAATGTAAAATTTATTCAGTCATTGACCAATACAAAAATTGAAAAAATAATAATTGCACAGCACAGTTATTAAAAATTGTTAAAACAAGTTCAGAGTTTGTAATTTTTCCTGTATGTTGGGAAATACTTTGTGATAGAGACCAGAAAGGAAAGGAACATGGTCGTTTTACAGACCGCCGCTTTGCAGAGGTCTGCCAGCGCTGCTCTTTGCTCCGCATGGGAGTCGCAGCATACAAACCGCACGACTCCCTCGCGGAGCAAAAAAGAAGCTCTAAAATGGAGCTTCTTCCTGCGGCACCGTTATGACGTCACGAGGTGCCCATGGCGCACTCGCGACATCATAACCGCCGCAACCCGTCTGGATGCTATGCGTCCAAGACGTAAAAATGGCGGCGGCCGTGTGGAACGGCCGCTGCCATTTGTCATGGACTGAGTCTATGATAGGGAAAGAGGTGTCTAGAAGAGACGCCCCTTTTTTAAAATGGGACGTCCTGAGGACGTCTGAAATGGCGGTCTATAACCCGCCATGATCTCCAGATCTTTCCACATCTTTGTCCAGAGAAAATGAAAAATGAACTGAACAGAAGAGGGAAGTTAGCCTTCACTGATACAAATAATATTCAAACTATATTAAAAATAATGGAAAAACAGTCAAACAGGTTTCTTCAGTGTCAAGAAATAAAAAAGTGTAAATATTTGCACTTTGTAATTCTGCACAAAAATGCATTAAAAAACAAGTTCCACACACAGAAAATAACTGCACATATTTTTATTTTTATATTATTATTATTATTATTATTATTATTATTTGGTTTACTAAAAGCCATGTGCATTTCCCAGTGTACATTAAGGCCTGAACTGCAAATCATCTTTGAAAACTGGACAGTTTTTGACACCTTTCTTGCTGTGAGGAAGAAAAAAGGTACAAAGCTTCATTTTTGCCTGCGAGAATGGAATTTATGAAGATTTACATCCAATTTTCCAGCTTTCCTTTTTCCATTCAGATGCTTCCTACTTTGTACTATTTGAGAGTGAAAAATAAAATATGCAAAGGACAGACTCACTGAACTTTGTGATAAGGAGTGAATGCTTCTCTTTTGTAAATCCACATTAATTTAACAAGAAGGGGGGAAATAAAGAAAGTGGGGCCTTATGGTACTTTAAAGACCAGTGATGGGGAAGCTTTTTGAGGCCGTGTGGCCCAACTGTTTTTGTTTTTTTACAGCACTGGGCTCTTCCTGGTTCCAGGGGTGGGGCTTCTGCCCTTAAGGGGATAGGTTTCTCCCCTCTATTCCTGGCCTCTAGGTGTCCGGCGGGAGCCTCTGGTTCCTCCTTAACAGTGTTTCCTGACCTCTGAGGGTCCTTTTGGGTCCCTTAGAGGCAGGGAAAGGGGCTTTGGAGGATGGCACCCAGAGGAGGGAGCATCTGGTTGCTGCCCTCTGTAGTTTCCCAGCCTGCCCCAGAGGCTGGGAAAGGGGCTTTGAAGGATGGCTGCCAGAGGAGGGAGCCTCTGGTTGCTGCCCTCCATCATTTGCCAGCCTCTGAGGGTCCCTTTGGGTCCTTCAGAGGCCAGAAAATGGGCTTTGGAGGACAGCTGCCAGAGGAGGGAGCCTCTGGTCGCAACCCTCTGTCATTTCCAGGCCACTGAGAGTCCCAAAGGGTCACTCAGTGGCTGGGAAATGAGTATGGAAGACGGTTGCCAGAGGAGGGAGCTTTGGTCACTGCCACCCTTCATTTCCTGGGCCCTGAGAATCCCAAAGGGTCCCGAGAGGCTGGGAAACGGGCTTTGGAGGATGGCTGCCAGAGCAGGGAGCCTCTGGTCGCTGCCCACCTGGCCTCTCAGGGACCCTTTGGGATTTGCAGACAGCAGTAAACTTTCACAGGCCATGAAATGATGGAGGGTGGTGACAAGCAGCTTCCTGCTCTGGCAGCCATCCTACAAAGCCTGCTTCCCAGCCTCTGAGGGACCCTTTGGGATTCTCAGAGGTTGGGAAATGATGGATGGCAGTGGCCAGAGGCTCCCTCCTTTGGCAGCCATCCTCCAAAGCCTGTTTCCCGGTGTCTAAGGAAACCTTTGGGAATCTCAGGGGCCGGGAAACAGCTATAGCTCTGAAAGAACCCGGAGACAGCCATAGCTGGGTGGGCAGAGAAGTCGGCATGCTGCTGGTCCTTCTTCCCCCACCCTTTTCCCTGGCCTCCAGCTCTCTCCTATAGGCAGCTGAAGGCTGAGAGAGTGCTGGGAGGAGGAGCCAGAGACACATGCATCTGGCTCCTTCTCGCCGATGCAATTTTCTGGCTTCTAGCTCTCTCAGAGAGACAGATGGAGGCCAAGAAAAGGCAGGGAGGAGGAGAAACAGGCACACATGTGTCTGTTCCTCCTTGTCCCGTGCCTGTTCCTGATAAAATGGCATTGCGTGCCACCCATGGCATGTGTGCCAAAGGTTCGCCATCACAGTTTAAGACTAACAGATGTATTTTAGTAGGCAATGGTATCTTGTAGCACCTCTGAGAGAAACTGAAAGAAAGAAGTTGGTACCATAAGCTTTCATAGACTTCAGCCTCCAAAACATGAATCTGAAGAAGTAGGCTGGTGTCTATGAAAGTTCATGCTACCTACCTCTTTCTTTCAGTTAGTCTGAAAGGTGCTACAAGATCCTTTTGTATACTCAGCATAGAGTGTGAGACGCATCTATCAGATGGAGGGAAAAGCATGCTTAAGATGGAGAAATACAACAGGTGACGTTTTCCAGTTATGGCAAGGCTCCATGGTTGCCAGAATGAAAACCTGAGAGGGTTCTTGAATGTTTAATGGTTGAGTAGAAGTGGGGATTTCAACATGCATTGCTTCTTCTACACAACTATTAAAGGTACAAGAGCGCTCTCTAGTTTTCAGTCTGGCAACTCTAGTGAATTGACTTTCTCCAGGCAGCTTCTGAGCCCAAATAAGTATCTTTAAGCATATGCTCTGCTGTGTTTTCACCCAGAGTTCTTTGCTGGATCACAGCCTGCCTGACAAAAAGAAAAACCATCTAACTCTGCATCTCAGTTGTCATGGAAACAGCAATCACTTCCTGCTTGGCCTGCATGTTCTCAGCTCATATTTCATGCCAATTTATGACTGAACTGTAAAAGTAACAAGCCAGGGGAGAGGTATGACTCTCTGTTTTGTTCTAGAAAGGTTTGTGCAAAAAGGTTCTTCTCTTGATAGTGGTAGGGTGGCCCCATATATATTGCTAAGCAGATAGTTTAATATAAAAGTTAATTACAGTCATCTTACATTGTGCAACTAAATTACAATGGAAAATATCATTCATGAGCAAAGGAGCAGCCATTTATTATGATTTACAAAGCTATCAAAACTGTGGAAATGCTTGATCTAATCAAAATTATAATTACAAGGTGAGTCGTTCCAGGAAAATTTATTAACAGGATAAAAATTAAAAGGGTTTGAGTGTTGTCTGTCAAAGTGCAGCAATGAAAACTGCTTTGTTTCCATTGATTCATATATCATTGGGAAAAGAGACAATTGTTTTCTTCTTCTTTTTTTCCCCTTATAGAAAAACCATGGATGAAATGGTAAGCAGTTCATATAAAAGTGTATGTGAAACCCCCAGTTCCTCACTCTGAATCCACATACAACCCCTGGTTACTGTTACTAGCATTAAGCTTCTGGGTATTTTTAACAACAGCGTATCAGCCACACAAAGTAGTTGAGGAAAATTTTCCCATCATGATCTTCCCATTCCAGGAGGCAACAGCAGTGGCAGCCATAGTTTTGTTCTGTGCTCTTTAACAAATTGAAGCTTAATTCAGGTGAGAAAGAGATGCTCCAAGTCAGTTAAAAAGCATATCAGGGAATAGGGATTTATCCTTTGCTGGGCAGAGTTATGTTACTTGCTCCTGAAATCTCAGGTTTCCATCTTGGCAGTACTCCTTTACTCAATTCTGCATGCCCAAGTTTAAGTAGTGGCCAGGAGTGCATTTGCACAATAAAAACTTGCACACCAGCTGGGCCCATTCTTGGAGATATCTGATCTGGCCACTGAGTCACATTCCTCGATTGCATCCATCTTTGATTACTGTAACACACTCTATAAGGAGTAGCTTTTGGGAACAGTTTGGAAACCAATGGGTCAAAAACACTCAAGCTACATAGACTGCTGCCTAAGGCTGATTCAAAGAAACACATCACTCCCCTGTTACAATTTTAATGCGATTTTAATAACTGATTTTTATGCTATTGTATTTTAAATTGTGGGTTAGGGATTGTGTTATTATTTTACTATGTTTTATTTTTTATTGTAACCTGCCCCAATCCTCCAGGGAGAGGTGGGCTATGAATAATAATAATAATAATAATAATAATAATAATTACAATGGCTTCACTGGCTGTGACCTACAAAGCCCTATACAGCCTGAGCCAAAGACCTCATTCTTCTAGATTGTGGTGGGCAAAGTTCTGCTTTGAACCTGGGCTACATGAGGCCATTGGGGCACTCTTGTTTTCCCTAAGGGATGTTTTCCTACAAAATCCTTCTCTACATTTTTCCCTTCAAGGCCAATGTATGCCCAGGAAAGTCCATTTTTACAACAGGGATGAATAGGAATTGATTTCTGATGACTTCCTGTTGTTAAAAGGGCTCACAAGCACCTAAAATAGTGAAAATGTCCCGATGGCCCCTAAAGGGAATTTGGCAGCAAAATAATAATAATAATAATAATAATAATAATAATAATAATAATATCCTGCCTTTCTCCCAATACAGAGACTCAAGGTGGAGATCTTTGTTGTTGTTGTTGTTTGCATTGTGGGCCATGGACCTTCATGATCTCAAGAGGTGCTAATGTGGCCCCCTAGCCTCTGACCACCCTTGCTCTATATGAACTTGTCTGAAATCTGTGATCCTTGGTTTATTCTCAGTGCCAGAACCATCACTCACCCATTTGATGAGGAGAAGTGAAAGGTCTTGTTGGTAATTGTGCAACTCCTTTTCTTGGGATGATAACCTGGCCTCCCTCTGCTCTCCTTAAATTTGTAGGCAGAGATGTTTTCACTTTGATGAGCTTTTAAGTGTTTATTAGTTGCTGCAGACTGGCACATGGGGAGTAATGTTATGCTGTGATCCTCATAGTACAGCAACATCCAAAAATCCATAAACATTGATACCTTTATTGGGTCAACCAAAATGGATAAAATACATGTTGCAAGTTTTCAAAGCCCCACTGGCTTCCTTATCAGGCAAAAATGTTAAAAATCATGCAGGAGGGAAAAAATAAAAAATGATGATGTTGGGCACGTTACAGATGGGCCCATGAGGCACCATCGTTACGCGCGAGGGGTGGTGCTTCCTGACACGTCTTGCCCCTCGCGCGTAAGGAGTGCGTCAAAATGGTGGTGTTCTATACAGATGGGTGCTGCCATTTTGACGTTGCGGACACATAGCGTCCATACGTTGCGCAGCGCAAGTGATGCCACGAGTACGCACCTTGCGCCTTGCGGCGCCACTTCTTTCTTGCTGCGCCCGGGAACTGCGCTGTTTGGCTGTTGCGGTTCCCGGATGCAGCAACCGGCAGCGGTGCGAGACCACCCGTTTTGGGTGGTCTGTAACGTGTCTCGGTAACAGACCTGCATTTTGTCAAGGCGTAGTTGGTGTTGTTCTGAGTTGAGATAGCATGGAAGGATATCTATTCAGACAAGGCCCTCCTCTTTCTAGCTAAATGGCACTAGGAATAAGGCCCTCCAAAGTCCAGGAGATCAAGTTAAAATTTAAATCCTCATAGTTACGCATATAGATAAGGATTTATGAAGCACTGGCAAGATGTGTTCCCAGTGTTTGGTCCTAACTATAGCAATATTTAAAAAAATCCACTAAAAATAGCCTGTTTTGGTTATACTCTATAGGAGGAACTAATACATACTCTAACCCCCACTGTTTTTGGACTGAGGCGAGAAAAAGCACAAACTGTAAGAGTTCTCTAAACATCTTTATATAAATACACATTTGAAGGAAGACTGTTTGGCTCTCTAAAGGGCAATCATATACACATTACAACATAATGGAAGCAGTTACTTAATCCTAGAAAGAAGAAAGGTGATGGCAAATTGGAGGTTGGAGAAAGAAATAAAAAATTGAAAAGGAAGACAATTCTCTCCGTTTCATTGAGTTTCCGCAAACCCCACCTGCATTTTCCTTCCATCCTTCTTCATGTAAGGTTGTAAAACTTTGTATTTCCTTTCTGAAATCTACACTATTTCTAAACACCTTTCTTTGCACATCTCTTTGCACAATGTGCCTAGTTTACATGATTTTTCATGGACTAAAGTGTATCGCTACTTTTTCCCCCGTGATGCACACTTTAGCTGTTTGCATTTAAAATGCATGTGTTGTTTTTTGCATGCCTTATTTTCCAGTAATGCTCCATAAACCTTGTAAATGGGCAAAGGCTCAAGGCAAGGGGTGTATTTTCTTGTGACAAGTCTCAAGATGTATGAAAATGCTGCTTTCATTGAGACTGTGAAGTCCCAACAACATTTATTTCTACCTCTAACAAAAAGCAGGTTGAAATGGAGTGTGAAACAAGCAATCACAATAAACCTGCATGCTCAGAAGTTAGTGCAGGCATAGAAAACCCAGAAAGAAGAGTTTAATCTCTATGTGAACATTACAATACCAGCTAAACAGGGGACTATGATAATGAAACTGTGTTTATACTTCAGCAGAGAAAGAAGAGAGAAATACAAGAGGCACTGTATGGAAATATTCCCCAGGCACAGTGTATGTTGGTTATAAAAATCACTTTTTTATTATTATTACTGTAAATCCAAAAAGAATGACATGGTGGGAAAATATAGCTTTTTCATTCAGGACCAAATAACAGGGGAAAGCATTAATGCTTCACTGATTTAAAGTAGCAAGAAGTCAGCTGCAATTTTGTAGACTTCAAAGACTCCTTGATAAGGAGCTCTGCAGTGTGTGGCACCCAGAACACTTGAGTAAGAGAGAGACTGCTAAGGGAAGGTTTTGAAAAATATTCAATATTCCAAGGTTGTAGAGTTGTTCAAAAACAGGATTAGAGCCCTGGAAGGATGGGTATTAACAGAAGAGGGGGAGAAATCACATGTAGGGACAATAGTGAGCACTGTAGAGCAATGCAAATACTACAGAAGGTAATAGGAACATATAAGACAGAAAGAGAACAGCCTAGTTCATGGGAGGAAATGCTGCAACTAAGAGACATTTCATCAGTTTCCATCAAAGTGTCTATAAACAGAAAAAAGGTGGAGGGGATAAATTCAGGTCATGCTGGAAATATGGACAGTGACAGACAATTTAAAGAGATAATGTAGGCATCATGTGAAGTAATAAACATGTTAGTAGTAAGTTAGAAAGTTCAGAAAAAATGTGTGCAACCATTGGCTTATGGGATAAAATATTATCAATCTAATATGATTGTGGTAACATGTGAAATATTATCCTTACCCACTTATCCAGGAACCTAACCAAGATTTAAGGTCTTCAGTGGAGAGCTTCATCTCGGTTCATCATAGTCACATGTACACTTGGTGAAGATTGAGGAGAAAGTCTTCTTGGTGGCTGTTCCCAGACTATAGAACTCTCCATCAAGGGAGGCTCAATTGGCAGGGTCCAAAATGCAAAGGCTCCTTCTCCCACCATTTCTTTCCACTGCCATGTGCTCTAATTCCTTGCTCAGTCTGTCTCACAATGGTGCCATTCTAAGTCATAGAAGTGATGTCCTGTGCCCAAGCCTCACAAGTGTTTCATAGCTTCCACTACCAGTGTAATATGCAGCAGACAAAGAGTGAGAGACACTACCATACTAAATGATCAGCAAGGTTGCATTGTGGTTTTGAGACTCTGAAAAGAGGTTTCGTGCAACCCACATCTCCACCATAGTCCCAAAGGCTGCTGATTCCTCTTGTCTTTCTTACACAACAACACTTTGACTCAAGGTCCACCTGCCACCCCCTTACTCCCACACTGCCCCCCTACTGCCCACTTTCCCCGTGACTGTCCCCCTGGATCTTTTGACCACCCCGTGGAGGAGCGTACAGCCCACTTTTGGAATCACTGTGTAGAGCATCTACATTCTTGGTTTAAATTTACTTTTGATTTCCCAGATCTTATGGAAGAGGATTCTTGTTCTTCCTTCTTCTATTTTTTGTCATCATCTTTTGTTTCTCTGCACTGAAGATTATAGTAGTTCTCCCTATTACTGTGCACAAGTTGTGGAACTGATGCATTTGGGGTTCTGATTCTATTTTTGTCATTGTTTGATTTTGCTTCTCAGCTGTCTTTAATTGTTAACCATCTTTAATTATCTGAAGGAACAGAAGATGAAGTGAGAGCCCCCCAACCCCTGCTGCTGCTTCAGAAACTAGAACATGAAGCAATAGATTCAGATTACAATAAAAAAGATGCCACATTGACAATAAGAGCTGTCCAACAGTGGAATGGGGTGGAGGATTCTCCTTATTTGAAGGTCTATAAATAGAATTTGGATGGACATCTCTCAGGCATGCTTTAGTTGCATATTTTTGCATGATATGGGGTTGAAATAGATAGCCCCTCCCAAATGTATGATTAAAAGATAAGGTAGAAAGTGGTAGACAATGCTGGGTGGAGAATGGACAAAAGTGTACACACACACACACACACACACACACACACATATATATATATATATATATAACATGATTTGCTCTATCCTCCCCCAGTACACTTCTGCACCTTAGGTATAGTGGACAATGTTTCTTTGGCAATCTTAAAATAAGATTAATCTATCAACCTGGATTTGTACACCAGTGGAATGGAGTAGGGTGGAGTGGAGTGGAGGAGTGGAGTGGAGTGGAGGGGGGGCAAGGTGCCACCTTGTTGTTTGCTTCAGCTGACAAAATTTGGAGGGCCATCCTTTCAACTATCCAGTGGCATTCACCTCCCAGTCTTCCAACATGTAGGCAATTCCCACAAAGAGCATAGAATTACAGGGTTTACAAGGAGCAAGAATGAAAAAGATCCTTTGAACATTTCACCTTATCACCAATAGCCAGGGGCATTCCTTGCACAAAGCACACCTGTCTGGGGCTTTGTAAAGCTTTCATGACAACCTATACCTAAAAGACCATTCAGTCCACTACTACTATTGTCACTTAAATGAATCAGGCACCAATGTACTTTTTTACACATGTGTGTGTGTGTGTGGGGGGGGGGGGGGGGAGGGGAGACAGATTTGCTGAAATACACCTTTAAGAAGGAAGAAGGAAGTATTCTTTCAAACCTATAGCAAAGCTTTAGATGAAAGAGCACATCCATAAGTTCAAAGGCTTTGCTGTTTGATCATTATTCCTAGATGAAAGATGGGGTAAGGAAAAGTGGACTGCAAAGGCCTGACCAGAATTTTCTCATCAGGCTGGCTAGCAAGTGAAGGAGCAGAATTTTGATATTCTCTTGGCATAAAACAAATATAAAACATGGGCTTTTAAAAAAAAAAAAGAAAAGAAAGAAAAATGGCTCTTTCTCAGTTTGCATATTTATCTGTTTTGATTTGGACACCAAAGTGAAAGTAATGCATTCCCAATTAATGGATGCTTTTGGATGTAGAGATTAGAGGGGAAACATGGTATAACATTACTGTATTTGGCAGGTTGATTCTTATCACTATTAAGAACCATTACAAACAGGGAGAGCGAGAATGAAGTATTAGAACCAATCAAAATATTTTTTTAAATTAATTAAACAATTCCTACTTTTAAAAAACTGAAACACAATTTAGTATTACACAGGCTCAGATGCACATATAGAGCACTAACATTTACACACACACTCCAGATTAATTTACTACAGGGGTTTTCTTGTTATGTGCCCTCAAGTTATTTCTGACTTATGGCAACCCTCAAGCAAACCTGTCATGAGGGGGTTTCTTGGCCAGAAGTGTTAAGAGGACATTTTGCCATTGCCTTCCCCTAAGACAGTGTGCATTGCCCAAGATCATCAAGTGGGTTACATGCTCGAGTGAGAAATCACACCCTGGTCCTCAGAGTTATAGTCCAATACTCATCACCACCTTAGAAGCCTTTAAGAAGGCACTTAAGACGGATCTCTTTCGGCGGGCCTATCCACCTGATCTTTTATAGTGGATCTTATAGAATTTTTTACACCTCATTCAACAGTACAGAAACAGACAACGATTTGGCTTCGTTGATGATTGTATTGCATCTTGACGTGTTTTAATTGATTATTTTATGTAGTATGGGTTGTGTAATTGTATCATTTGGCTTTTATCGGTTGTAAACCCGCCTCGATCCATAGGGAGAGGTGGAAAATATAAATAAAATTTTATTATTGTTATTATTATTATTATTATTATTATCATTATTTATATTATTATTTATCAATCTAGGCAAATTCTAATTTGAGAAAAGTCTTACAAGCCCCATTTATTTACTTTTATTTTTGGATACCTTACCACTTAAAAATATTAGTCAAGGTAGCTAGCGAGGATCATTTAAGAAATTATAACAAATTAAATACCAATTAGACAATACAACCATTAAAATCATCACAGTAATTAAGACTGTGAAAACAATTACAATAAATCAGTAATAAAAAAACCAGTTTTGAAGAGATGAGTTTTCCCACAGTGAAGGAGATAGAAACTAATTACAACTCTGAGGGTTGCGCACAGCCCAAAGGCAACACAGGAGAAATCCTTCTCCTTCTCCTCGTTCTCCTTCTTCTCTGCAGACTATGGTGCTCTCAATGAGACATCACCTGAAGATCTTCCAGATGTGTTTAGATGGTTCTAGAATTGGCTGATATATCAAGGGCTGCATCAGCACTGCAGAAATAATACAGTTTGACATCACTTTACCTGCCATGACTCAATGCTATGGAATTCTGCGATTTGTAGTTTGTCATGACACCAGAGTTCTCTAAAAAACAAGGTTAAACCTCTCACAAAATTACAAATCCCAGAATTGCATAGCATTTTGCTATGACGATTAAAGTAGTGACCTGCAGTGTAGATGCATCCAAGGACTTAAGACTGAGCCCAAGTAAGCTGGAACAGAAGTAATTCTTAAAAATGTGGAGATTTCCCCATTCAGTATATAAAGTACAGCTCAATTTTGGGCATGTCTCCTCAGAGCAAACCCAAAGATTGGCAGTGTAAGACAAGAAGGATGGATGGCTGAATGCAGAAGTGATGTATCCTGCTGACTTGTTGCACAAATAAAGGCGATATCACACTATTCCTGAGGAATGGGACTGTACCCTTGGCTATATTCCTCTGTAATTGATTCATTCCTCCTACATGTTGATCAGCTAGGAAGCTGAAAGGAAGGTGGAAGGTTCACTGTGGACTAAGTTTGAGAATTTTGAGTTTCCTTCTCAGATAAAAAGATAAATTTTAAGGGACCCCACCCCCATCCTGCAAAAAATTAACAGGAGGTCCCACCGTCTCTACATTAGGTTATGCTTAAAGTGAGATTCAAAGCAAGCTTGTGATTCTTCTTCATGTGTAATGTGTACAGAATTCTGAAGAAAGCCACAAGAGCCTCAGAAGATTTAGAATATACATTGTAGTGATATCTTGTTGTTGTTGTGTGCCTTCAAGTCATGTCTGACTTATGATGACCCTAAGGCAAACCTATCATGGGGTTTTCTTGTCAAATTTCATCAGAGGAGAGTTTGCTTTGTCTGAGGCTGAGAGAGTGGGGCTTGCTCAAGGTCACCCAGTAGGTTTTCATGGCCAAGCCAAGATTTGAACCCTGGTCTCCAGAGTCATAGTCCAACACTCTAAACACTTTGCCACACTGGCCTTCTTCACAAGGCACAAAAATTACACTAACTTTCAAAACACACTGCCTCTTCATCAGGCAAGGATTGTTGTTGTTGCTGCTGCTGCTGCTGTGTTTATTTGCAGGGGAAAGAAAAGTGACAACACTGGAATCACTAAAGCCTGAACATTTGGTTTTGGATGTTTCAGTGCAAGCGTTTTTATGCAGTCATAAAACTGAGACCTCAACCTTGGCCAACAAAATTGATTCAGAAATAACAGGGGCAAAGACTATAAAAGATGGCCATAAAATTTCAGCTCTCCACTGAACCCATAAAGTCCCTTCCCTTGAGATCTGCTATGACCCTGGCCAATGAAGCAAAAAATCCCCTACTTTGGTGGATTTCAGTGATCTTGCCAGGTCTGGAGATAAATTTAGATATGAGACAAACAATGGAAGTCAATTTAGATCCCTTACCAGCAGAAGTGAATTTATATCACTTTACCTGGTTCTTGAAAATCATATCTCAGTATAGGATCACAAATAGTTCTCTCTCTTCAGGTTGGAACTTTCACTGCTTATAGCTTTGTTAGGCATCTTTAAATCAATTTTTTTTAAAAAATGTGATTTTTATTAGGTTTTTATTAGGACAAAGAGAAGGTGCAAAACTCATTATTTGAGTTGTTGAAGGTTACTGGCTTCTTCATCAGGTAAAGTTGGTAAAAGACCATAACCATATAAGGAAAACAAGTTGTTTTGTTGGAGAGTCACAAAAGCCAGCTAGTATGCAACTTTATGCATACAGTACACAAATTCAACTTGTACGCAGAACATATTATAAGAAAAACACTGTACACAGAAGAAGAAGAAGAAGAAGAAGAAGAAGTGAAAATAGAAGGAAGGAATATTAACAGTTTAAGATACACAGATGACAAAATAGTATTAGCAGAAAATCTCACAGACCTGGAACAACCACTAAGGAAGATCAAGGAAGATGTGCAAAGGCAGACCTTCTATTGAACATAAATAAAATGAAAATAATGGCCACGGACAATCTACATAAATTTAACCTAGACAATGATGAAATAGAAATAGTAAAAGCATTCTCAAACCTGGGATCAAACATCGATAGGAACAGGGAGTGCAGCCAGAAAATTAGAAGAGTAAGACTGGGGAGAGCAGATATGAAATAACTAGAAAAGAATATAAAATGCAAAGATACACAACTGAGCGCAATAGTTAGAATCATACAAGCCATCGTATTCCCTGTTACCATGTATGGATGTGAGATCTGGACAGTTAAGAAAGATGATAGGAAATCAATTCATTTGAGATGTGGTGCAGGAGAAGAGTGTTGAGAATCTCATGGACAGCCAAAAAGACAAACAAATGGGTCCTAGAGCAGATCAAGCCTGAAATCTCCATGGAAGCCAAGATGACAAAACTACGGCTGTTGTACTTTGGACACATCATGAGAAAGGAGGACTCATTGAAGAAAAAATCCAATAATGCTAGGAAAGGCGGAGGGAAGTAGAAAGAGAGGAAGGCTGCATGCTAGATGGATGGACTCTATTAAGGATGTCACGGGTATGGGTTTCCAGGAATAAAGCAGAGCAGTGGAAGACAGAGGATCTTGGAGATGTCTTATCCATAGGGTCCCCATGGGTTGAGATCAATTTGAGAGCAGTTAACAACAAAACCAACAACAACAGCAGCAAATGCAACTTTCGTTTGGGATATTAGAATAAGTGTGATTTCATGCACACAGAAACCCAGCAGGCAGAAACTTAATTCCCCATTTCTCTCTGAAAAAAAAGGAGATAAAAGAATAATGGGAACAAAGGTTGTAAAAGAAGGCCACACATGTTCAGCTCTCCATAAATGTCATAATCCAGTCCCCCCTGCCCAGCAAAGCTGTACAAAAGAGGATGCACATTTGAAGGCCTCCTGGGGAAAGGAGGCCAGGATAATTGATGTCTCTGTACATGAGCTGTGGCTAGGAGAAAATGGGCAGATCAGAGCTTATTTAGGGTCCTGCCACTCCTTCCTCCTTCACTTCTGCTTGTGGAGCTCAAATTGGACACAGCCAGAACCATGGAAGCAGGAGAATCTTTGAAGCAGTGCTTGGCTTGGCTGAGGATCATGTGGCTTGCTGGTGGAGTGCCTGTTCATGCAGCATCTGGGCAGTTAGATAGGCACAGCACAGCCAGGTACCTGGTGGTTGCTGGGGGGAGGCTGGGGTGGGCAGTACCACGTAGTACCAGTAGTACCAGGAAGACAAAACTGGCAATTTTCAGGCCACATGTCTGAACAGGCAGAGGGATTGCCTTTCTTTGCTTTGGTCCTGACTGGGTCATTTAAAGGGACTACTGCCTCCCCACAACCTTTTTCCTTCCCACATTTCATTTTACCTTTAGAGGCTTCAACCATCCCTCTTCCTTCTTTAGTCATATGGACCTTGGAAGGGTGTGGTGTGGCTGGGTTCTTTTGAGATCTATTCTGGCCCTGTTTTGATACAGTTCAGTGATCTTTCCAGGAAGATCCTGTGTTGTAAGTTTAGAAAAAATATCCCAGGAATGATTTGTGAATTGGTGCTACCACCCCATCCACTACCATCTCTTTTTTACAGACCCACCTGTGTCTTTTCTGTCCAGCCTTCTTGTATATTGCCGCCTCACATATCCACCCTTATTCACCCTTTTCTATTCCTGCTAATGCTTTTTCTTGCACTACTACTTCAGATCTGAGCATGGGTGACGAGCCTGCATATGTTCGTTTGGTTTGTGAATGTGAATTCTTGATTCATGTATCTGTGTGACTGTGGTCCTTCTGGGGTATGGCCAAAGGCCTCAGGACACTTGCTCTCTGACACATGTCAAATTTGGACAACCACCTGGTGTTTTTTGAATCCAGGCCAGTGAAAATGGGATTAATCATCTCTTTTAAATGGGCATTTCAACATTGACTTCTAGAGTTTAAGCTGCCTTGCAGCCTGAGTCTCTTGAGAGCAGTGTAACTCGCAAATGGAATCACCCAAGTGACCATGGTGAGGCATTTCATGAATAGATTAATACATGTACCTGCAGAATCTTGGAGAAAGCTGATAGCAGCACTCTATTCAAGTATTTTACTAGCTAGGCTTATTCTGCTTTGGTTCCTATGGGACTGAGATTTATGAAATGAGAAAATGCTTTCCCATCGTAAATAGCCATGCTGTCCCCAATTCTCTTTGCCACCCCGCCTTCCGCAGTATTTCTCATTAATAAAATATTAAGTCCTCACTTTTTGGTAATTACTCTTTTAATTTTATTGACAAATGCAGTTGGAGTGGAAGCTTTATGCTAGCAAAGTCCCCTTCCCCCGCAAATTATATTTTAGGAGATAATACAGGTAGAAACTAATGAATGAGAAAAAGGTTCCTATTTAAATTAAATATGAGATTGGATGTCTATGAATACAAGCCAGAGAACTCATACTAGGATGCTCCTTCTAATTTAATATCATATCATGTAATTTCTCACCAAAATTCAGCAAACTTTGTATGGTGTCTCAGCAGCTAAGGTTCCCAATTTCTTTCCCACTTCCAGTATGTGCAATGTGATGCTGAAGCCACATATGGTCCGACTCTTCATCTCAGACTGGAATTTTTGGTCTTTTCTTGTCTGAAGTTAAAAACTGTTTGCTTTAATTTCCTCCTAATCCATGTAGGAAATAATATCTACAATTTGGGAAAACTACTTTTTTTTTTTTGCTATAACTCCCAGTTATAGTAAAAAGGTAACATTTCCAAGATCTGATGAGGCAGCATCAGGGGGAGATGAGGGGAAGCTGCAGTTATGTGAAAGCTGCCTTGAATTACAGGTATCAAATTTACATGAGATAAACTTCTTCCAGTGGCAATTCTCTGACTGGAACTGGGCTTGCAAATTAGCAGTCAGATTTGGTGAAAAATATTGCTGATACTTAAATTATAGTGCTTACTATTAGCTTTAGCTGATACACCAGCTGCATCGCTACCCATAGCTGGAGGACCTAAAGATGGTAGTGTACATGCTGGTAACCTCAAAACTGGAACTTTGCAATGCACTATACACTGAGCTACTTTTGTTACAAGTTCAGAAACTTCAGTTAGTGCAAAACACAGTGGCCAGATTAGTTACTGAGACATCCAGTAGTGATCATATTACACCAATATTAAAATCACTCCATGGCTGCCACTTAGTTTCTGGGCAAGATACAAAGTGTTTTTGTTTGTTTGTTTGTTTGTTTTTACGCTTTAAGCCCTACATGGTTTGGGTGCAGGTTACCAATGGAATTGTTTCTTCCCATATAATTCAACCCATACACTGAGGAACTCTGAGGGACATTTACTTTAGTCAGCCAGGAGTAGGTTGGCAACTGTAACCCAGAGGACCTTTTCTTCAGCTGCCCCTAGACTGTGGAATGACCAGCCAGAAGAGATTTGACAGCTGAATACACTGTCTGAATTTAAAACAGCATTAAAGACCAATAGATTGTTAAACTGCAAATTTTGAATGATGGTTTTTAGATGTGGTTTGTTTTAATATGTATGTGTATTGTTTATTCTTTAAAATTATGTGTTTTTAATGGATATTGTGTGTTTGTTGGTCTGTTGCCTGAATCCAGGGGGAGAGGTGGGTAAGAAAAATGATGATGATGATGATGATGATGATGATGATGATGATGATGATGATGATGATGGCTGGATTAACACTGATGCAAGGTAATATAAAGCAAGGTATTCCTGGGCCAAGCAATGAGGATCCCTCTTATGGTGCAGTTCCATGAATGCTGAAATTATTTGTTCCTGCAAGAGTAGTTTTGCAGTGGAACCAATTGCCTAGGGAGGTAACGTGGGCTACTTCTCTGGACATCTTCAATAAGAGTCTTGACAGTATATGATAATACATCTTCAATAAGAGTCTTGACAGTATATGATAATAGTGGCAAGACTTGCTTATGTTCAGAGATGGAACTATTGTTCCAACAGGAGAGGCCTGCTGATAAATACAGTGAAACTTGCTGAAATGAATAAATTGACAATTTTGATCAGGAGGAATTCCTTGATAAATTTTAAGAAAGGATGGAAAATGTTTATTTCCTGTTTATAATCACATTTGGGACCTATATTGGTTTTAGATAATTAAAATGCATTAAGATTGTTTATATAGTAGAAACAAAAGGTATATAAAATGCTTAGGGGAAGTACAGGTTATAACCATCACTTGCGGCTGAGGAAAACCTTTACAGTATATGTTTAGCTGTTATGGTTTGAAGTTTGTTTGTAGTATTACACAGTTTTAGATTTATACAAAATTGTTTATATGTTGTTGTTGTTTTCTTTTGTATATGTTTATTTAAAATGATTTTTTAAAGAATATAAACAGCTACAGTACATGTTGAGGATGCTTTAGCCGGTGATCCTGCAATGAGCAAGAGATTAGACTTGATGGTCCATGAGACCCCTTCCAGCTCTATGAGTCTATGAAAGAGAAAAAGTAAACATTTACATTCTCCATGTGTAGACAGTGGGGGATAGTGTGCAACCATGTAAGAACTATATCTGCATTATGTTAAGCGAGACGCTTTTGTCTGCCAAGTTCAGTATTGACAAGTCTGACATGTACTAGTTCTCAGAGAAGTTGGATTTTTGTGAGCCGTACTGCTTAGGATCTTTAAAGAGAACAGAGGTGCTGGACAGATTGGCCCTACGGGGCGCCGTCATTACATGCAAGGGGCGGTGCTTTCAGACACAACTCGCCCCTCGCACATGACGAGGGCGTCAAAATGGCAACACCCTGTACTTATGAATGATGCCATTTTGACGTGATGGAAGCCTAGCGTCCACATGTCCCGGTGCCTTTGTGATGCCGCAAGTGCACCATTGGCGCCTTGTGCCGTCACAACTGCACCACGGAAAGAACCTGCTTTTTGTGGGTTCTTTTTACTGCACGAGGGAACCACGCAGTTTGTCCACTGCGGCTCCCTCATGCAGCAAACCAGGGTGGTGGGAGACTGCCCTTTTTGGGTGGTCTGTATCCCGCCAGAGTTAAACATAATAATAATTATAATAATAATAAAACTTCATTTATATACTGCTTTTCCAGTGATCAAAGCGGTGTACAGTCGGTCCTCCTTATACGCAGATTTGCCATGCGCGGATTTAAGCATACACGCATGGCAAATCCGGGGACAACTTCCCTCCCTCCCCTCTCCTCCCTGCAACTCTTTCCTTCGATCCCTCCCTCCCTCCCTTTTCTCCCCAGTGCCGCATCGCTGCTGCCGCCGCCACCGCCTCAGCCGGACCCAGGGGGAAGGCCGGGTGGGGGTTTTGGAGGCCAAGAAGCCTCCAGCCTGCCACCCAGCCCTTCTGTGGCGGCGGCGGCAGTGGAGCACCAGCGCCAGAGGCCTCTTCGGCCCCCACTCCGCCGCCGCCGCCGCCACCAGCACCTCTGTGCAAGGGCCGGGTGGTGGGCTGGAGGCCTCTTGGTCTCCAGTCCGTCACTCGGCCCCTGCATCGAGGTGCAGGCGGCGGCAGCGGCGGCGGAGAGGTGGCCGAAGAGACCCCAGGCGCTCGGCCTCCTCCTCCTCCTCTCCGCGGTGCCGCCACCGCTGCCAGGAGAAAGGCCGGGTGCAGTTCCTGGAGGCCTCCATGAGCAGCGCCTGGCCTTTCCCCCGTCAGCCGTGGTGAAGGAGAAGAGGCCTCTGGCGCTGGTCCTCCAGAGCCAGAGGCCTTCCCTCCGTAGCTATTGCCAGGAGAAAGGCCGGGTGCTGTTCCTGGAGACCTCCAGGAGCAGTGCCCGGCCTTTCCCCCGTCAGCCGTGGCGACGGAGAGGAGGCCTCTGCCGCTGGTCCTCCAGAGCCAGAGGCCTTCCCTCCGCGGCTACAGCCAGGAGAAAGGCCGGGTTCTGTTCCTGGAGGCCTCCAGGAGCAGCACCTGGCCTTTCCCCCATCAGCCGTGGCGACGGAGAGGAGGCCTCTCTGGCCCTGGTCCTCCAGCACCAGAGGCCTTCCCTCCGCAGCTACAGCCAGGGAAAAGGCCAGGCGCTGCTCCTGGAGGCCTTCCCTCCGTGGCTACAGCCAGGAGAAAGGCCGGGTGCTGTTCCTGGAGGCCTCCAGGAGCAGCGCCTGGCCTTTCCCCGTCAGCCGTGGCGACGGAGAGGTGGCCTCTCTGGTGCTGGTCCTCCAGCGCCAGAGGCCTTCCCTCCGTGGCTACAGGCAGGGAAAAGGCCGGGCGCTGCTCCTGGAGGCCTCCAGGAACAGCACCCGGCCTTTCTCCTGGCAGCGGTGGCGGTGCCACGGAGAGGAGGAGGAGGAGGAGGCCGAGCGCCTGGGGCCTCTTCGGCCCCCTCTCCGCCGGCGCCGGCGCCTGCACCTCGATGCAGGGGCCGAGTGGCGGACTGGAGACCAAGAGGCCTCCAGCCCACCACCCGTCCCTTGCACAGAGGTGCTGGCGGCGGCGGCAGCGGAGTGGGGGCCAAAGAGGCCTCTGGCGCTGGTGTTCCACTGCTGCCGCCGCCACCACCACAGAAGGGCCGGGTGGCAGGCTGGAGGCTTCTTGGCCTCCAAAACCCCCACCCGGCCTTCCCCCCGGCTCTGGCTGGGGCGGCGGCGGCAGCAGCAGCGACGTGGCACCGGGGAGAAAAGGTAAGTAAGGAGGGAGGGAGGGAGGGAGGGAGGGAAGGAAAGAGTTGGGGGGAGGAGAGGGGAGGGAGAGAAGTTGTCCCCAATGGCGGCGCGCGTGCACGCGCGCTGCCATTGGGGACAACGGGACTTGAGCATATGCGGATTTTGGTTTACGCGGGGGGTCTGGAACGGATCCCCTGCGTATACCATGGACTCACTGTACAACAAGAATATAGGTACATACAGATTAAAAATATAAAATCCACAATCTCAGTATACATAAAAACACACAGCCAAGAGTCTTTTCAGTCAATGATGTGCAAGTCTATCAAGAGTAATGACTACAATGAGTCAGACGGATATGCCAGTCAAAATAAATGTGTCTTCAGAGCCTTTTTAAAGGCATCCAAAGTGGAGCAGCCTCGGATTTTATCAGGAAGATTATTCCAGAGAGTAGGTGTTGTCGATGTGAATGACTTCTTGTGAGTTGTTGACAACCTCACTCTCAGACATTCTAATAAGAATTTCCCTGATGTTCTGAGAGTGCGAGGCGGATTATGTGGGAGAAGACGCTCCTTCAAGTAGCTCGGGCCCAATCCATGTAGGGCTTTATAGGTAATAACCGACACTTTGTATTGGGCCCGGAAGCTAATGGGCAGCCAGTGAAGAGATTTTAATACCGTGGTTATATGGTCTGCCCTAGATGTTCCAGTGACCAACCTGGCTGCCGCATTTTGCACTAACTGAAGCTTCCGGACTTGGTACAAAGGTAGCCCCATGTAGAGCGCATTACAGAAATCTAACCGAGAGGTTCCAGTGCATGTACTACCATTTCAAGGTCCCTTTGGTCCAAGCAGGGACGCAGCTGGCGTATCAGCCGAAGCTGGTACCAAGCTCTCTTGGCCATCGCATCTACCTGGGATGACAGTTGTAAGGATGAGTCCAAGAGTACTCCCAAACTGCGAACTTTGTCCTTTAGGGGGAGGCTAACCCCATGCAAACATTCCTCCATGCAAAGCACATGCTTGACCAGTGAGCTATAAACAGAAGAACTGTGTTACCAGAGACTTATGTTATTCTTGGCACCTTGGTCCCAACTAGAGCAGACCCATTGAAATCAGTTGTTGAGGGTGCATCTATACTGTAGTAATAATGCAGTTTGAAATCACTTAGCTGTATCCTTTGGAATCCTGGGATTTGTCATTCTACAAAGTCTTCAGCCTCATTTTTGCAATATAGATGAAGCTCTAGTGAACATGTAGATAAAACCTATTGATTCAATAGGTATAATCTTGTAGGGATGGAAAGAATATTTGAAAACATTTGAAAATTGTTTTTTAAAAAACCTGATGAGAAGAATCCTGGACTGATGCAAATCTCCACAGTTTCAGACTTATTTTTGGAAATTTTGCATGTGGTTGTTTTGCATAGAAAACAGCATTATTATATATGTATACAAAAAGCTGCATTTTCTGCACAGAAATTTACATTTTTGCATTGAAATATTTTCCACTCAAAAAAGGCTATTTTCTACACAGAAAAAATGCTGTTTTCTGTACATAACAACCACATGCTATATTTTTCACATTGAAAATGGCCTTTACAAACGGTGTTGTTTTCAAGGAATTTCTTGCAGTGGGAAGAAAATTGGTTAAGTTAATCATCGCTGCCTTTGAGAAATAATTCAGTGAAAAATTATGTCCCTATAATCTAGTATTAATTAAAAATAGGATTTAGACCTCTCAGAGATAGTATCTATTGATACAATTTTCAAAAAGATACACATTTTGGGAGAACATCCAAATGTCTAGTACCTTTACAACTAACCTTCAAAGTTTTAAAACTAACAGGAATTTTCTTGTTCTTGCTGTTTTCAATTGATTGCTTATTTGCATGAGTTCCATGGACTACAGTCCATTTCCCCAGATATACCATGTGCGATACTTAAGGTTTTGGATACAAAGAGAGAGCAAAAGAGAGAAAGCATATTGTGGGATTGGAACAATATTGGATGCAGACAATGGCAATTACTTTCCCAACGTTGCCCATTAGAAATTCATATGCATTTGAAGATCAGTGTAGTAATCTGTGAAAACTCAGTAGCCAGTGACATTATACCAAATCAGAGCATTGGATCATCTGACCAACTATTTGCTATGCCAGCCTGGAAGCAGTGATCCCAAATCTCTGGCAATTATCTTTCTCAGCCCTGCTATTTGAAACTCTTTTTAACTGGAGATACCGAAGATTGGACCCAGGAATATGCACAACATCTGTTCTACCATGGTGGAAAGCTCTTTCCAAAGCCTAATGTAAGATAAGCCTAGTATAAGGCAACATGTTTATTCATGGTTTTCATACATATCATGTTTGCCTCTCATTCTCTGGGTTGATGCTTCCATTTCTTTGATCATGATAACTTCCTAGATGCAGGGTCACTGAGCATTGCAATAATCCCATATCATGTCATGTACATTTGATGACCTGATCAAAGATAAGAATGAGGTTTTTTAAAAAACATACTGACAATCTGCTTTTGCCTTTTGAAATCTTGCCTCTTGTCCACCTGAGAGTGTAGGACATTTGACGGTGTGTATTTGTCTGTTTTAAATACACGTTAAGAAGTTTGCATGTTTAGTCTACTGAACCATATTTTTTTACACATTTAATTTGTGTTTGGCTTTCATTTCTTCCTGGCAGAGGGTATGAAGTGATGATAAGTTAATCAGGATGAACCCAGTTTTATAAGCTAGCTGACTTCTCTCCCTGACTGTCTGGAGCAGGAAAGCCTATATATTAAAAAGTGAACAGCATGACTTATGTGAAATTGGATAAATTAATCAAAATGCTTGTCATTTATCCAAGGCCCTTTACTTTAGGACTTGAAAGGGGAGTTTCCAGACCAAGGAAGGAATTGCCAAAATACTGAAGAGCTAAATAAATGAGAGGGAAATGGCCATCGCTTGAGATACGAAAGGAAAATGACAACAGAAAAAGACAGCAATGGAGAGAAAGAGAAATGCAAAAGGCTTATGAAATTGTGGGTGATGAGGAAAAAGAAGGTTTATCTCATTATGGTTGTACTCCAGGACACTCAATGATCCTGCCTGGACAACATGGTAACCCAGGATCTGAGACAACTTTGTTCTCTCTCATTAGCATCGTGATTAATTAATAACCATGGTTAATTAATAACCATAATAAGCAGACTGGATAAACAAACCAAACAATTTCCATCTGCTTACAAATCTTGCAAGCATTATAATTTGTTTTCATCTGAGCTAGAACAGGGAGGAAGGAATACTTGCAAAAATTCTCATTCTTGATGAGATAACCAATCTCAGCACACTGAAAATTTCCTAGCCTTTGCAAGAATTCTTGCCTCCAGTATGAGAGTAAGACAAGAGTTGCATCAGTATGGCAGAAATAATGCAGTTTGAGAGCACCTTAATTGTCATGGTTCAATGTTACAGAATCCTAGGATTTGTAGTTTGTTGTGGCACCAGAGTGCTCTGACAGAGATTACTAAATATCTCATAAAACTACAAATCCCAGAATTCCATAGCATTGAGCCACGGCAATTAAACTGGAATCAAATTGAAATAATTCTGCAGTGCAGATGCAGCAAAAGAGCATTTTGTTTTCATCAGGGTTCTCAAATTTGTGAAGCAAACCACACAGATACACACTCATACCCATGTCAAAAGGGATCATAATTTTGCACAACTGTACAAGTGTACATTTTTTGTCTAAAATGTACTTGAAGATGCGAGGCTGCCAAAAAACATTTCCTTGTTTCCAGTCAAAGATTCATATTGCTACTCTGCACAAGCCAGAGAAATAAATTGAGAAGAAATCATAGGATATTTCTCTGTTTTTTGTTGGAAACATATGGAAGGTAGAGAGCATGGGTACCAAATATATCATCTTAAGTATATCAAATTTCAATTTTAAAAGCAATTTTCTAGCTCCTTTGTCAGCAGAATCAACACTAGATAAACATCATTTTTATTTCAGTATAGTCAGCTTATACAGTGAAGCTGCTAGATTTCAAGAGCTGGATTTCATAGGATATCTTTGATTTTTCAATATTTACTACACCTTTTGTGGTCAACAACTCAGTGTATGAACGTCTGCCATAAAGCGCGAGGCGGATTCCCCCCCCCCCATCTTTCTGTCATCTCTTTTTCTATCCCCCCCCCCCTTCATTTCTGCCCAGTGACTACTGGTAAAAGAACAGATTGGTGTTGCTGGATATTTAAAGTAATTGCTTATAGCCAATTGTTTATAAGCCAAACAGTGCATCAAATTAGGCCAACAGCAATATGGGACCATAGCGCTGCAGGTTACTTACCCCCTGGCTGGAACAATGTGACATAATATAGCCTTTATTTCCATGATGTTACATCTCTGATAGCTCATTCAACAAGGGCAAGCCATGTTTTGATGCTGTAGGTAGATATCATGCATCATGAATCATATATGTTAGATGCAGCAACCTTACCATGTCTATATTCAGGAGTTGCTAGTTTGCATGTCTCTTTAAGAGTTTAATCAAAGCATATATTAATATCATTTCCTGTTTATCAGTTTTAGACATACCTCTACTCTTTCTGCACCCGTTAATGGTCTATGGTTAGTCCAAGTTTGTCCATCCTTCATTTTTGTAGTGTGCAGTTCTCATTCTTTTTTGCATACCTGAAGAGAATATCTTACAGAGGTTTTCATCATGAGATGTTATAAAAGCCTTTAGTATTTGTAAATAAGTATTTTATAAATGAGATTAAGCCTCCTTTATTTTTTTTCTTCATCCTGTGCAATGGGGTGATGGTGTGGGCCTAGTTGTTTCTCACCTTCTGCTTATAAATACTTATTGGTCTATTTGTGAGATGTACTACTGTCTCTCACATTCTCCAACAATACATACATGCCCCCACCATGACTGTGTTTTCTTCTAGCAAGTGAAGGAGCAATGACCTTCAAATGCCTCATCCTATTTTGGTTTTATGACATCTTCTTTCACCATTTACCATAGTATGTAGAACTGTGTACTTTTAGAGTTACAGATTTATTGCCCTCTTGGCATTGGCTGAATTTAACTATTTTTCTCACCATCCCAAGTCCCAGAGTTACTTGCTCTATCTAAATAACTGAGGCAGCATATGATGAAAGTGGGCCAAATTTGCAGCTGTTTTTCATTCAAATAGATGTTCACAAACAAGCTTGTTTTACAGAGTTTCATCAACTGTAGTGTCTACCAGGCCATTAGATTGGACATATTTCCCACACTTGGAAACTATTGCAAATTGGACTCATTTATTCAATGTGAGTCTCTGCAATCTAGAGCCGTTTTCAGCCTTCAAATATTTCTCACAGGGAAAAAAGCACATCACAAACTAACAAGAGTGCCTACAATGCAGAGGACTGGAGAGACATGAAATAAAAAGATTGCCATTAACATCCTTTTTTTCAGGCTACACCAAAAAGCTTTCAATTTTTAAAGATGCTTCAAAGTTTCATCTGCTTACAGTCCCAATTTTACAACCTTTGGATCAATTTCAAAGTATGTTTTTGTCACTTGAAATGTTAGGCATATTCACCTGAGAGAAATTCCACTGGAACTCAGTGAGATGGAGACCTAAAATGAGTGTGTGTGTGTGTGTGTGTGTGTGTGTATCCCACTGGACAGCCCTCCCATAAAATAAGCCGTAACCAAAAGGGTTGCAGAGTATTCAGTACTCAGAAACAATATGTCATGGATTACAATGCCTCTATCTCTGTATAGTGAGTTGTGTTTTTCATTACTGGGCTTCTCCACCATATATACCCATTTCTTGTAATACAAATCTAGATATATATTATAGGTATATATAGGGGCTCTGTGATATACTTGGTTTTCAGCATATGTTGAAAGCTGCGCCAGAAGGTGCGGCACCACGAGCCGGAAAAAATAATGGCATGCAGGCCCATGGCACATGCCGCCACTGCCCCGCCATGGACACGAGCCCCATTAATTTTAATAGCACTTGAGCATACGTGGAATTTCCCTTATGCATCAGTAAAAGTATCGTATCTAGATCAAGAGAAGTAATAGTGCCACTCTATTCTGCTTTGGTCAGGCCCCACCTGGAATATTGTGTCCAGTTCTGGGCGCCACAATTCAAAAAGGATGTTGAAAAACTGCAACGTGTCCAAAGGAGGGCAAGTAAAATGGTGAAAGGTCTAGAAACCATGTCCTATGAGGAATGACTCAGGGAGCTGGGGATGTTTAGCCTGGAGAAGAGATGGTTAAGAGGTGATATGATAGCCCTGTTTAAATACTTGAAGGGATGCCATACTGAGGAGGGAGCTGACTTGTTTTCACTTGCTCCAGAGACTAGGACCCGGAGCAATGGATGCAAGCTACAAGAAAAGAGATTCCACCTCAACATTAGGAAGAACTTCCTGACAGTAAGGGCTGTCCAACAGTGGAACACACTCCCTCGGAGTGTAGTGGAATCTCCTTCCTTGGAGGTCTTTAAACAGAGGCTAGATGGCCATCTGTCGGGGATGACTAGGGGTTGACTAGATGGCCCTTGCAGTCTCTTCCAATTCTATGATTCTATGATTCTATGATTCTAATTCTGCAGTGCAGATGCAGCAAAGGAGTATTTTGTTTTCATCAGGGTTCTCAAATAAGCGAAGCAATCCACACAGATACACACTTATACCCATGTCTAAAGGGATAATAATTTTGCATTCTAGGGGGTCTAGAACGATTCCCTCATGTAAGGGAAGGGGCCACTGTATTTTAATTTCATTTTATTTATATCCCATCTTTCTTCTAATATGGGACTGAAAATGGCATATGTGATCACTTAAAGACCACATTTAACTTCTTCATAGATTTATTGTAATTCCCACATCCAATTTTTCCCCCTCTGTATGGGCTGCAAGGCCTCATACATTCCCATATTTGCAGAGTGTACAAGGTGCTTCTGAGATGTGGACAAAACAGTGCGAATATTTCAAAATGTAATGACTAAAACTTAAATGGAAAAATACACAGAAATACACTTTGGTTATTAGAGGTGGGCAAATTATGTAAACTGTGCAAAGAATTGCACAAATAAGAAGGCAAATGTATTAAGAAAGAAAACATAAAGAGCAACAACCCAGCACAAATCAAGAAAGGAGAATAAAATGCAAATGGGATTCATAGAAACTCAGCAAAATCAGGACAGAGATTTTCACAGTAGAAATCCAAGCGCATTCACCCCCAAATAAAGTGAAATTAAAATGAGAGAAACTGCTAATTTCTTTCATTTTTTCAGGCAAGGACATTTTGTATTTCTTGCCAGTATATATATACAGGGAAATGGGGTGGGGTGGGACATGGACAGTTGTTGAAACTACTGTAAAAAGTCATGTAAAGAGAGTGTGTAGGGTATGAAATTACTATGGAAACTAGCAGAATGCTGACATGTTGCTTTTGGAGCAACTTGCTATTAACAGAACACAATTCACCTTTTCAGTGCCCCTCTTGTTAGCACAGCATTCATATACAGCCACATGCTAAAAGTGCTTTTGATGATAAATTCATTCTGCTAACCTAAGCAGATTTTGGTCTCTGAGCTAACCTTTCAATCACTGATGAAACTGAAATTCAACATGGATCACATTATTCTGTCTAAGGAGGAAAAGGCAAACCTTGTATTTTTCCAAAGAACGTGTCGTGCACATTGCATGCCAAGAGTGTCTGTTCACAAAACATTCATAAACACATTTTCTCAATTCCTACATTACTCAATAAGGGAGCTCTTTAGTAAAGGAACAGTTATTAAGACACTGGAGATATACTAGGAGACATCACTCACTTATCTAGGGTAATGATTCCCAACCTTAGTCCTCAGATGTTGTTGGACTTCAATTCCCAGAAGGCATAACTAGCATGGCCAATAATATGGATCTTTTGAGTAATAGTCCAGAAATGTCTGGGGACCAATAAGATGTGAATATGATTCCAGATATGAGATGTCCTGGGTTTAAACCTAAGAACAAGCCTTAATCTATTTATGGAGGGCATGCAGGCTCCCTGTCATAGAAAACACCATGGATTATTGGCAAACCACATGCTTTGTTTGAAAAAGGTCACAAATCCAATCCCCATTGCCTCCAGTTACAGTCGGGAACGATTCTTGTCTGAAACCAGTGAGAGCTAATATTGTCAGAAGAAAACTACATGGACTTAAGATCCATATGAGCTAGGTCCTGATGATCTTAGCATACAATAAAGAACAGAATGAAGAATAAAGAGCAGTCTTTTGTATGTCAGTAGCTGAGGAATTCTGGGAACTGTAGTAAAAAAAGAAATGTTT
Organism: Sceloporus occidentalis; assembly: GCA_023333645.1. Lineage (NCBI taxonomy): Eukaryota > Metazoa > Chordata > Lepidosauria > Squamata > Phrynosomatidae > Sceloporus > Sceloporus occidentalis. Next base: position 112,696,922 of record JALMGF010000002.1, on the reverse strand, counting down.
CCAACTCTGTCCTAAGACAAGTAAGAAATTTCTTTATGTTTTATAAGAACTTTGTAACTTACCTCATATATTTCATTCTAAGAACACATTAAAAAAAATGAATGAGTGCAATAGAAAAATAAAATGACACATAGAAGGAAGTTATAATTTTGTCCCCCTCTGTGTGGGTAAAAGCAATACCACAAGAAAATGTATACAGTTGATAATTTTGTTTGGTTCATTAGTGATAGGAACCTACCAAAATGTTCAAATTTTATGATAACTTGACTTGAGAAAGAAAGAAATTTGATGTATTGCCCAGTCACATTCCTCATATGTGTACTCACTTGCCCCTCTTTGAATAACCAAATATGATTTATGACACTACAGCACATAGACTTGGTTGCAAACTTTACAAGGTTTTTGTTTTTTTTAGAATTTTATTTGAATATTAAATTCACAGATACACACACACACACCAAAACAACACAAACAAACAGCATGCGTTATATCTCAAGTTATATACAAGTTATATTGTTAAATTTTATGATGGAAAAGCTGCTAGAGTTCCAATAGATTGCTAAATTCCATCCACATCTCTTCACATGATGCCACAAGTAAAATATGTGTTGCTTCCACATGACTGACATGCAGGTGCAGACTGTAATTGAACACTGTGTGAGGTATGTTCCATTACTAAATTCTGTGTAAAATGAATTCCTTGCTTTTTTGATTATCCTACACCTCCAAATAGCCCACAACACCTGAGAGGAAAATTGTTGTTTACTCAGATACTTTCAGGGTCCTTCTTCTCCCAAACATCCAAAATTAGAAATATGCTCAAATTTGTGCCGGTTAGGAGGGTTAACAATTACACACTGTTATTTTTTAAAACAACAACAACACACAATTTACATTTCAAATGCAATCTGGATTATTCTAGGGGAATGTCAAGAAAATATGCAATGTTGTTTGTGGGTTTTTCAGGCTATGTGGCCTTGTTCTAGAAGAGTTTATTCCTGATGTTTCACCAGCATCTATGGCTGGCATGTTCAGAGAATGCTGGTATGGAAGTGCGTGGTGTGTGTATGTGTGTGTGTGTGTGTGCACGTGTATAAATAGTGTGTAATCCTAGGTTGGGAAGTGTGATTTTACATGTTAATCTGTGTATTTTCTCTTGTTGAATGGCAAGGCTTCAGGGTAGGAGGATGCCATTCAATGTCCGGGAAAGCAGCCAAAGGGCTGATAAGGCAGCTAGTTCTCAAACAAACAAACCCCCTCCCAGCACAGCAAAGTCAGTGTGAGCTACACAGTCCTGGAGATTCACAGTAGTTCTATCAAAAGGGATTACCAAGAGAATTGTCAGACGGTCCGAGGTTCAGGGCAACAGATAGGCAGGTCGATGAAGCAGTCCAAGGTCAAGGTTTCCGGGTATTCAAGACAAGAAGCCAAGGAGCCAGAGACAGAGTCTTTCCTCTAAAAGAGTCAGATATCCACTGGCAAAGAACCACACATGCTCCAGGTGTTTATAAAGGCAAGGAGCTGGCCTTCAGCTGTGCCTGATTGCGAAGACGCTTCTGATAAAGCCTCCGAGATCTTCGAAGGCCCTCTCTTTCTGCTCGACGCTCATTGAAGGTAGGCACACTGCCCAGATCCTCCTCCATGTCCACAGCCTCGGCACCAGGCAAACTTGACTGCTGAATCTCTGGAGGGGCCATAGACTCTGCTCCAGCAGAACTAGGGCCAGCCTCTGGCTCCTCCATTACAGGTTCAAGCCCCAGGGGCTCTGGCTCCTCCATTACAGGTTCAGATCCCAGGGGCTCTAGCTCATCCTCTGAGTCCTCCAAGCCGTCCTCCAGGCTGGGCATGACATTCAACAACAGAACAATACACAGATTAACATGTAAATCACTCTTCCCAACCTAGGCTCACACAATATATATATATACATTACACACACACACCTCACTCATTTCCATGCCAGCATTCTCTGAAGATGCCAGCCACAGATGCCGGCCAAACATCAGGCATAAATTCTTCTAGAACATGGCCACATAGCTTGAAAAACCCTCAAAATTTATAGATGCCGGCTGTGAAAGCCTTCAATTTCACATATGAGATGTTGTCTTTGCATTGTTGTCTTCAAATGGCTAGCTCTAGCAATGTCTCTGGGATTTTTTTGGGGAAACATCTTCTCCCAGAAAAAAAAAAAGCTTTTTCTTCTTCTCTAGGAGGCTTAACATGTTTCCCCAAAGTTGTTTTTTTAAAAAAATAATTTTTATGAATTCCTAGGGAGCAAGCATGGTGTAGTGGTCTGAGCATTGGTCTATGCCTATTGTGGGCAGGTGCATAGGAGCGGTGAAAGTCCAGTTCCACTTTCCCTGATCAAGCTTTATTACATTGTTTAACGCGGGCAGGCTGCTGAAACCGAGCAGGAAGGCTCTGTGTTTCTCCAGCCCTCTTGCACTATGTTTCCAGTGCCACAGCTGATTTAAAAAAAAAACCTAGCTAAACAAGGAACAAGAAGGGGGAGGCTAACAAAGCATTAAAAAACTTTGTACGAAGGAGTATCTTCACTACAGCCTTTGATAATGAGGTACACCCATATTAAAACAGATAGGTATGTGGATTAAAATTACAGATCAGCATCATAGTTAACAATTTCCATAGGGAGCTGGCAGAGAATGGAAATTTGTATTTCATGCTTTCTGTGTGTTAATTGCTAGTTTGTCATTGTGCATACCTGAGAGCTCATTTAGAATGCAGTGCCTTCTAAGCTTGTGTCTATGTGTCACCATACACACACACACACACACACACACACACCTCCTGGCAAGAGATAGTTCAACCAGGTGACTCATGATCTGTTCTCCCTTATCACGATCAGCTTTTCTGACACATCTGATGGGAAAGTAACCATTAGGTAGGTGCACATTGTCTGTGTCTGTGAGACAGAGAGAAAGAGAGGGGGAAAGCAAAAGGGTAAGGTGTTCATGACATAGTAATTCACTATGTGAATAACATAGGAAAGGCCACCTAATTCAGACTGAAGGTCAGTCTAACCCAGCATTCTTTATTTACCTCAAAAATTATCCGTTCACATATGAACTCCCTCGCTGTGGTCATCTTTATATAAGGAACATCATTTTGCCATTTTATATAAGAGGTACCATTTTACTATGCCATTGTATTTTATGGGGCTTGAGAATCCATGGATTTTGGTATCCAACTGTGCATTATCCCCTCTTCCAAGCCTACCCAGAAAACTGCACCACCATGGTTCAGTGTGCCTCAAATAAAATAACATCACTTCTGGCTGCCACTTTGGCTGATTTGGGGATAATTTTAGTATTTTGGGTACTTGGGTGCTTAGGAGAAGCAAATTGCTGTGTTTTCAGGTAGTTTTGATGGTTGGGAAGGGAGTTTTGGAAGGGAAAGTCATCCAAAAATCAACTTAGAAAAATTAAAATATTTTTGGGGGGTCTGAGGGCTTGGGGGGCTTCTGGGCCCAAATTTAGGGGACCCAAGGGCTACATGCAACCTGTAGGCCGCAGTGTGCTTACCTCTTCAGCAGACAGATGGGGACACATTTCATTCTAAACTTATCTTTCCTTGAGGGATATAGTTCAGCCCTTTGGATTGCCTCTTGAACATTAAGATTAAAACACGTAGCAGATTCATAACCCCTCTGCTGTGGAAGCTTGCAGCTACGTGTTTTTATAAGCACTTTGACTGCACATTCACAAAAGCTTGATCCCTCTTGTATTGATGTATTTGCTAAAAGGCTTAGATAAGACTGAATACAAAGACTGCTTGATCTTTGTCTTTATCCATCATTATTAGAAAAAAGCATTTGAAAGACAAGTGACCCTGATTCATGAATTCTGGCTGGTAGTTGTCTCCTATTTTCTGTACTTGTTTTGCAATGGTTGAATGACTATATACAAATTATTAATTTGTTTATTTTAGTGCAACACACAGAATCCTTGATGCATCCCATGAATGCTACCTTTAGCACTAAGGAAAGCAGTGTTGGAAATATGTTAGTGTTGGCTGCCAGATCTCTTCAAGCAACTCACAAACAGAGCACTGCTGTTGTTTACCCTCAGCCTTGGCATTCAAGGAGGAACGTGCTCATAACATGGTGCTTCTATTTAGCTATAATGGTCAATAGCAATGAATTCATTATATGAGGGGTGTGAAACAGATGTTTCACCAGATGTTCTTGGACTCAAGTTCCTGCCAGCCCCAGATATGGCCAATACTTGGGCATGATGGGAGCTACAATCCAACAACATCTGTCAGACCTTAAATTCCTCACTCCAGATATAAGCTGGCAATGGCAATGCATTGTGTAAAGAATTAAGTTTGTGACCGCTGAAACAACTATGAACTAACCTGAACAGATGACTGCAAGCTATTTTAGTAGTATTATTTGAGATGGGGCAAATCTTCTCTTGATACATTTTCTCCACACCATTCTTAGTTTAATAAATGTCAATATGTACTACACTCAGGTCTAATCTACACTGCAGAAATTATGCTGTTTGACATTGTTTTAACTGTCATGGCTCAGTGCTATGGAATTCTGGGGTTTGAAGCTTTGTGAGACATTTAGACTTCTCTGTCAAAGAGCTCTGGTGCCGCAACATAAAAATCCCAAGATTCCATAGCATTGAGTTAAAGTGCAGTCAAATTGCATTATTTCTGCCATGCAGATTAGAACTCAGATTACTTTATGTTATTATTTCAAATTAAATATGCCCAAATACTCCACAGCAGACTGCCACCTTCATTTTTATAAACCCCTATTACACTAGAAGGGCTTAAGTCCCACGCCCAATGGCCTCAAGTGAGGACTATGTTGTGTTTGGACACATCACAATACTAGATTGGATACAATGTTAAACCATATCTATTAATGTTAAACTGATTATTAACATAAGAATATAAGAATAAACTTAATCTCCTCCCAAAGTTGGGAGCACCAGTGGTAGCTGACAGCTTGGATGTCACTAGGAGCAAATCTGCTCCTCTTTTTAGATTTTAAAGAAGCTATTTAAGGTGACTCTTTGAAAGTTCAGAATAAAATGCAGAGCCAATAGTTTCCATTATTTCCAGCATAAACATGAGGAGGCATATGTCTGGAAGCTTTCTTCATCTCTCGATGCCTTTGCTTCTTTTTTTATTAACTGCAACCACTGGTTAATCAGAACTATCATTAGTGGAAACAAGCCTACTTCAAACTACAGTGGACCCTTGTTATACGTTGGGGTTTGGTTCCAGGAACCTCCGTGGATGACAAAATCTATGTATGCTCAAGTCCCATTAAATATAATGGCATAGCAAAATGGCGTATCTGATTTTAAAAAAATGGAAAATCAAGGTTTGATACTTGAAATTTATACTTTTTTTGAACATTTTCAAACCATAGATGCTCAAATCCATTTAAAAAAAATCTGTGTATAAGAAGAGCTAGCTGTATAAGTTATACAAATGACTTGTTTTCACTAACCACAGTTTAGAGTTTAGATGTCATTACAAATTTCCATTAACTAAAAGAAGCAGCAGCTCCTATTTTTTGCAGGGGTATCCTGGAGGGAAAGGATGGGAAGCAAAGTAAGATGCTAAACATTTTCATGAAACACTCAAATATGGTGACATCTAATGCTTCAAAGCAACTCACAAATATGAAAATAACCCCTGCTTAAAAACTGAAGCTGAAGATGCACTATTTAGCAAGCTATCCACTAATGCCCAGGCTGGTTTCCAATGTTTATAAACATTTTCAGCTAAAAAGTTTGAGGCAAGATTTCCATTAATGCTGTACTCATGTTTATGTAAATTTCTTTTGCCTTTTCACTCCAACAGTTATTTAGCATGACAAATAGTGAAAATTGATGCTTGAAAGCTGAGCAGTTTAAACATTTTGCTGGTGCAGCTCTCCCCCCCCCCCCCTCAAATTAGTACTTTTCCTTTTTAAAAAAAGAAGAGAATGATTATTTTGATTTTGAAGTAAATTTCAATTTTGTCTACTCATTCCATATAAGACTAAGTGCCATTGTTTTACACTCCTTTGAATCATCAGTAGTATAAACAGAAATGTCCTATATGCAGTTAGCTGTTTTTCTTACCTGCTTCTCATCTCTTCTTCCCATCCCCAACTTCTCAAGTTTCCTTTTATCACCAGAAATGGAAATAAAGAGATAAGATAGACAACACTGGATTGAATGAGGGCCACACTTTATAAACTTTAGAACAATAATAATCAGTAAAGGGAGGTGTTGTGTAGGTATGATGTTGTTGTGTGCCTTCAAGTAGTTTCCAACTTAAGCGACCCTCAAGTGAATCCCTCACAGCGTTTTCTAGGCAAGATTTGTTCAGAGGGGTTTTCCTTTGCCTTCCTCTGAGTCTGAGAGAATGTGATTTGCCCAATGTCACCCAATGAGTTTCCATGGCTGAGCAGGGATTCTAACCCTGGTCTTCAGATTCGTAGTCCAACACTCAAACCACCATACTATACTGGCTTGAAGTCTGCCTTATATATCAGTGTGGAGGATGGCTTTCCTTCACCACCCCCTCCCTGGTTCTCAGAGCTACATGCAAATGTTGTGGGGTCTCCTATAATGAGATATCCATACCCTCCACATAAGTCCCACAACCCCAGGTTGCAGCTCTCTAATATGGCCATTCACCCCTATTTTTCTTCCAAGAATTCAGCAGAAGGTTCCTTAAGTAACCCAGCCTGCTCTGCACCTCTGGCAACTGTGTTACTGCATTGGGCTGAAAGTTAATAAGAAGCATCACCTTAGTGAAAAATTGTGTGGGTACATCCAGAAAGTAGGGACTTTATCACATGGGGACAATTGGAAGTATAAACAGGGATTATCCCATGAAAATCACACGTTTGCAATTAAGATTTTTACACGACTTTGGAATTAAATGGCTATTATCCCAGGAATTGCGAAAAAACTTTTCATATGACGTTGTGTTGAAAAGAGATTACAGTGGCATTAACCCATGAATAACCAGGCAACAAACAACAACAAATCATGCATATTTTTGGGGAAATCCCCAAAATGCTTTCTTGCTGTTTATTGCCTGTTATTTCCTGTTTATTCCTAGAATAATGGTTCTAATCGTGCTGTGTCTGAAAATCTTAATTGCGATTTTATAGTAATTGTGCAGTTTTCACTGGATAAACCCCATTTAAACATAGAGAAAAATTTGAAGTTTACATGGGGTTTATCCTGTGAAAATTGCTCAATCACTATTAAATCGCAACACACAGCATGATTTTCATTACAATTTTAAAACCAAATTATTTACTTTCCGGTTCTGAAAAATAAAATGTCTTTTTAGTTATAGTTGTAATTTTAAAACAAACAAACAAAAATCTCTGAATGCTACAATCTATTGGCCTACATTGCAAAACACAATCTCCACTCCCACCTCAGCACCTAGGAGGCAACAGCCCAAGACAAAAGTTGACTCCTTCACCACACCACCATAACTAGAAAAGTAACTTTAAAAATTACATGGTACCACAAAAGGAGTAGCTTTATCCCTATTTCAGTGTACATTAGCCACATCTATGTTGGGGTGGGGGAAGTTCAATTTCAATTAACTAATTGTTTACCATTAGTTATGTCCCAAGTTTGATGGCAATCCATACACAGGCTGGAAAATACTGATCAGTCCAGCTGGTACATAAATTTCCAAGGACGAAATTCTCAGGCACCTCTAAGACCTGAGTCTCTTCTTTCTGACTTGTAAGATGTTTGAGTGCAGATAATGTTTTTAATCTGGAAGATGATTCAGTCCGTTTCCCCTACAAATGTAATCTGAAACACAGTAGCTGAGCAGCAGATGCAACATGCCAGATTTCTGCTCTCCTCTTTCAGCCTTAACTCTTGTCTATGTTGTCCCTGGCACAGCTGCCCCATGGACCCAATGTCATGATATCTGAATAAAATTGCTACTGAGTAGTGAGCAGATACGGTTATGAGAAAATGGGATGCAATGAACTAAGAATGATTAAAGGCTTATGAGACAGGTACATCTTTATATTTCTAAGTCACAGCTGTGAAACAATGGTGTGGGAGGACCAATGTAACATAATGGTTGTAAAGAGAAAGAGAAAAGAAGATACACACAGAGATAAAACTATGTAAAGAGATTTATCTCAATGTCTAAATAGTTATTTTCTAGTTCATACTGAGAAGATACATTCTTGTTGGAGTGCTTCTTCCATTATGCACCAGTATGTAACAGCCAGAGTTTGAGATCTTTTACAAGAGGCCCTGCTGTTGGTGCCCCATACTGAAGATTCATAACCCTTGTGTTTGTTGTCCTTTAGTCATCCAGCAAAGATCTGTTTTATAAGAAAAGCTATTAATGGCATGTTGTATTGTTTTTATTACTTGCACTTTTCTGGATCTTGTTTAAATGGTTTATTAGTTTACAGACAGTTTAGATACTTTTTAATAACAACTTTTTGAATTTTTAAAGTATTTTTCTAACTTTATCTGTTTTAGATTTTGTTAGCTAGGTCCCAGAGTGATCACTGTATTATTGTAGCCAAAGCAGTCACTGGCTGCTCCTAGCAGGCTGTCTGCTTTGCTCCCTAGAGTCTTTTCATCCCACTCCATCTGTCACAGCTGCATCTTAGCCAATTCTTGGCTCTATATTTTGTAGAGTCAGTAAAAATCTCTAGCCTTAAATTCCACGTGACCTTCCCTAAACTAAACTACATATCCTATAATTCCACAGGATGGAACCATGACAGTTAAAGTGGAAAGATTATGTAGTGTGAAAGGGCCCGTTTCTCAGGGAAAGGTGGGAGTTGAATATGAATGAAAAGGAGGAAGAGGGAATAGTAGACCTAGTAGTGATTGTCGTAGTAATAATGCTAGTAGTAGAAGCAGTAGCAGTGAGGCCTTCCTCTGTCTTTCCCAGGCCCATGCTGGTCATCTGGCTTTTTGTCCTCCAAATATGGTAACATTCGTTATTGTAGAATTTTGAGCATCATTTTGCTTGTATGGGAAATTAATGCAAATGTCCTGTAGTTACTGCAGTTCCAATCTGTGGGCCATTTTTAGAGAAGCACCAGGAGATAAAAATATATTAGAAGAGATAACAATATTGCAAAAACAATTGGCTAGGAAAGACACTGGGAAATAGGGAAAAGTTTAAAGAACTGAAGCAAAAGAATTTTGAGCAAGCAAAGAAGGCAGGTAGATGGTTGGCTGAAAGATTAGGGAAAGAAAAGGAGAAGAAAATGATAGATTAAGATAAAATAGTATCACAGCAAAAGTAAATAAAAGAAACATTCCAAAACATTTACTTAATATTCTACAATAATAAATCAGTAGAAATAGAAAAAATAAGGCAGTATCTGTACATTTGGAACCCCAAACGAAGATCAACTTAATAATTTAAACAGATATATTTCTAGAATTGAGATGATAGATGCAATCAAAAAATGTAAAGAGGGCAAAGCACCAGGATCCAATGGTTTCACTGCACTAGATTATAAAACTTTTATGGAGGAAGTTATTGTCCCCTTACAACAGACTATGAACATAATATTAGATGAAGGATTACCTCCGTCCATGACCAAAGCAGACATAGTGATTATACCAAAAGAAAGGAATCAAGTATCAGACCGAAAATTTATAGGCCAATTTATCTCTTAAATATTGATTACAAAATTTTCACTGATATATTGGCTAACAGGTTAAAAAAATATTTACAGCACTGGATAGATGAAGACCAGAGAGGTTTTCTGTCCCAGAGACAAATCAGAGAAAACTTAAGAGTGGCGTTAGATGTACATGAATAGTATGAAATACATTTTTAAAAAAAGGATTAATATTTGTGGATCTTGAAAAAGCTTTCGATACAGTCAATTGGATAACACTTTTCAAAATTTTGGATAAAATGGAATTAGGCTACAAATTTACCAGATGGATAAAAGAAATTTATAAAGGAAAAAAAAGCAAAGATTATTATTAATAGAGAATGCACTGAAACTATCTGAATTTGAAGGGGCACTAGACAAGGCTGCCCCCTATCGCCTCTTTTATTTTTGGTTGTAATAGAAAGATTAATGAAAGAAATTAAAAATCAGGATCAGATAGATCGAACTGGAATTAAAAAGAATATTTTTAAAGATAAGAGCCTTTGCCGACAACCTGGTTATTTTTCTAGATAATCCTTGCGACTTCACAGACAGGTTGGCTGAAACTTTACAAGAGTTTGGAGAGATAACAGGATGCAAACTAAACAAAAGAAAATCAGTAATCCTTACAAAACAATCCCCTTCCCCAATGCCATTGCTTTCTCCTTTTGTGTCAAGTCTTTATACATTGTAAGCCTGAGGGCAGGTAACCGTCTAATTAACCATTTGTGAGCTCCTCTGAGAACCTTTGTGGCTGAAGAGTGGAGTATAAATATTCTAAATAAATAAATACAAATGATGATGATGGTGATAGTTTTGCAAATATATTTTGAAATGCAAAGAATCTGCCATTTTCTGGACAGTTTTCAAGATGAGGCACTTCTTTTGAGTATGAGAAAACCTGGAATAGGTTTACATGTCAGACTGGCAGAGAGAATGAAGTTCAAAAGCAAGCAGCCTGCCCTTCCTTATATTTTGCCACAGAAAAAAATCACCTCAGCTGATGATCAATGATTCAGTTTCACTGGAAAACAGCTTAAATGTTCTTCCATAAGCCTTAGAATGTCTTGCTTAAGTATAGAAACAATATTTTAAAATATTCAGATTTCTCAAGTGTAGAGAAACCCTGTTGAGGAGCATCCTAGACTGATGAGAATTTTCACACTTTGGGACTTATTTTACATAAAAATTGCATGTAGTTGTTTTGTACAGAAAACAGCATTTTCTGCCCAAGAAGAAGCCTATTGTGCACAGTCATACATACTATCTTCTATGCAGAAAATACTGTTTCTACACAAAAATACCACATGAGAATTTTCAACAGACTGAGTCTTGAACAGCCAATTGTCTTTGAAAAATACACAGTATTCACAGACTTCCTTTCAGCAAGAAAAAAAATGTTAAAATTATTCATTGTTGTCTTTGAGATGAAAAACTATGGCGGGATACAGACCGCCCAAAAAGGGCGGTCTCCAGCCGCCCTGGTTTGCTGCACAAGGGAGCCGCAGCGGACAAACCACACGGCTCCCTCACGCAGCAAAAAGAACCCACAAAAAGCGGATTCTTTCTGCGGTGTGGTTGTGACTCCGCAGTGCGCAAATGGCATACTAGCAGCGTCAAAATGACGCCGGGACGTGCGGATGCTAGGCATCCGTCACGTCAAAATGGCAGCGCCTGTATGTACAGGGCACCGCCATTTTGATGCCCTCGTCACATGTGAGGGGCGAGTCGCATCTGGAAGCACCACCCCTCGCACGTAACGACGGAGCCCGTCTGTACAGCGCCTATGAATGGTTACTTACATCCCACTGTTTGGCCACCTCTCCTGGCCCACATCACACCACTTTTTACGCATACTGAGCCATTAGCTAACATTCTATAAAATCAGGAGGGCAAGCTTTCTGAAGTGAAAGCAGATAATCACACTGACAGTTAGAAATGCAGCACTTGTGTATGTGTGTGGGGGAAGGTGGGTGGGTTATAGTCTTTTCCTAGAATTTCTGTCAAAGAACTGCTGATATGCCTTTGCCTACCTTTTTCACAATATTCTTTATTGTTTTATAAAAGAAGTAGGCTGACTCAAGCTATTTCTTCTTGCAGCACTGATTTATCATATCAAACAGAGCACCCTTGTGATACCATCTGTGAGAAGTTGTAGAGTAATTGTTTTTGAGTGTGTTTAAGTTGTGCAATTTTGTGAATACTGCATTTGCTCTCCATAAATTACAGCCTGTGCTGCCACCTTGAAGTACAATCACTTAGCAGTGGAAGTTTTGTGGCCTCTCTTGCAGGCTAGAAATTGAGATGTAAGCCATCAATACTCCCAAGTACTGCTTTAGGCATCTCTTTTTATCTCTCTCATTCTCATATATATATATATATATATATATATATATATATATATATATATATATACACACACACACATATATGGGACTGCTTGGTTCCAATGCTTGTTATATTTATTGTCTTCGTAAATACTAAACTTAAATAATTGAACCTGCAAACTCTCTGTTAAAAATATGTGGAAAAGGATAAGATAAATTACAGGGAGGAACCCCGCCTTTATTTCTAACTTTGGTGATGCGGTTATGACCATGAATTTAACTCCTCATTTTGATTCTCAAAATATGGAAGGCCTTTATGCCAAGAAGATACTGATAAATTCCTGCTTTGGGAGTTGAACTATGACAATTGAGCCCTCTCAATATTACCCCTCCTCCCAGAAGAAAGATTTCCTAGTCTGTGTGATGATGCCACCAGCCCTTTCCTGGTAGTGAAGTGCTTTTTAACTGCAACAGTAGTAGGACCCCACAGAGGTCCCACCTCTGTTCTCCAGCAACCCAAAAGTGCTTCTATTAATGGGGCTATGCTGCTGAGAAAATAGGTTTGTGGGGCACTTGTGGTGGTTGAAATAGTGTAATGACCATAAACATGAATTCTAAGAATCATAGTGTTCTAAGTCCTCTGCACCGATCCAAGGCAGAAAGGGGTGGCATTTTGATGCCCCTTCCTGCCCATCTGTACAGCCCCTAAGATATTTTTGATCTACCTGTTGTGCTGCTCAGCATTTATCGTACTTTATCTCCTTCCCTGTGTATACAACTATTTCGTATGTGTTTTTCCTTCAGCCAACACTATTTTTCTGAAATCTACAGCAATTGCGCATATATATATATATATATATATATATATGCGCATCCCAGACTCCCTGCCCGGAAAAGGTATTACTTACCAAATATTCTTTATTGGTATGCCATTTCATATTAATTGCTGAAAGATTTGTAACAACAGTGGGATTTGCTTTGTAAATAGATTGACTGACAAACTGTCTTAATGGGAGAAGATAGTCAACAGGTTACTTCAAATGTCCCTTTAACTTCCCTCAGTTCCTGTACATCTGCTGTAGGTTATATGGGAGACAAGCGGCTACATCCCATTAATAAATGGCCATTAAATCCCATGAATATCCCTCAAGAAGGGGGTTGTTTTCAAACGACGTTGCATGACGTCGTCTTTATCCCAGCATTATCTCATGAATAAAGCAGGAAAATCACGCCATTTTTCATTCATGAGAAACACTCATGAATGAAAAGCAACACAATTTTGTCACTTTATTCATGAGGTAATGCCAGGATAATGCTGATGTTGTTTGAAAACAATCCCACTCTTGCAGGACATTCATGGATTTAATGGCTATTTATTCACAGGATGTGGGCACTTGCCTCCCATGTGATAAAGTCCTTACAAGTGCCACACAACCTTTTCTTCTTTTGCTGCAGCAGGCTAACCACGCTTGCCATAGGTTCCAATTCTGTTCTTCTAGCTTAATCAAAATTCCGTCTGGCATTACAAATTACTTTGTGACATGCTTGTTTTGTTTTAGAATGCCCTCTTTGACAACTGAGGTTTATTATAGGGTCAAGAGCAGCCAGAACATGGCTAGAAGATAAAGGGGCAAAATAGACCTCCTTTTGTGCCAGCTTGGGGTCACGTCAGATGTGGCGTATAGACACTGCCAAAGTCTACGCTGTCCTGAAGCTAGTGTCACATCGCATGCCTGACCACATGGGGGGAGCTATGAGGTGATCCAGCAGTGCGATGTTTACATGCCGCATGCTGCAGGAATGCTGCAAAGCTCACACGGCACCTGAAAAGCTGACTTTTTGCTGGCTCAAAAAAGACCAGCAATTTGCCGCTTCTTTTTCTGCTGGCAAAAAGCTGGGTTGGGGCTGTAGCATGCAGTTGTCATGGCCCCAACCAGGTGTCCAAAGGGGCAACATCAAGCCACCCCTTCAGGGCTGTCTGTTTCAGCCCATAGCCTGACTAGTAACAATTTTCTAGAACTTTAATTTGAGAGCATGTGAATGTACATAGGCAGCCCAGATTGAACATTTTTTGGCAAGGAGAGCAAGACCTGGACACCAATCTGTTATAAAAAAAAACATAGGTTGAACTTTATTTCTGCTATTTTCAGTCTTTGATGCTACCTATCATTAATTCCTTAAAGATCCCTAGCAGGTGGCCTGACACAGTTTGAACAGAACTGATTACGCTGAAGCAATTGCACTTGGATTCTGTGTAATGTAATTAGCATCCACTTAAGATTTTCCTCCTCAACATTTCCCAAATGGCAACTCCAGAAATCTTCCTGCTCCAAAGGAAACACTGTAATCATAGCAACTGTTTTGGAACTGAACTCTCAATTGCTTCCTTTAGCAGTTTGTAGCACTCTGTAAGGTGGAGGATACCAAAATCCATGGATGCTGAAGTCCCATTAAATACAATGGCATAGAAAATGATGCCCCTTATATAAAATGGCAAAATCAAGTTTTGCTTATTAGAATTTATATACACATCTAAATATTTTCATATCATGGATGCAGATGACTAACTGCACTTACATTCTGGCATGTGTGTGTGTGGGGGGGGGGGAGTGGATCTAATGGCTGTAGTACATTAGATTTGTGGCAGGTCCCCAGTGGCTGTCTCTGGTGCAAGACTTGTCCTGTCCCAATGTTTTGAATGAACACTAGGTCTGAGACTTATCACTCAAATTTCTGACAATGTCCTGGGTATAAGTGGGTAATACTGGCAAATTTAAGAAAATAAAATCAAGAACCCTGTTGAGTTATTACACGAGCATAAAAATAGTTATATCCACAGTTGCTGCTTCTCAGAGGTTGCACAGTGTGGTCCCTAATGTAGTTAACTGTTTTGCAAACACATACCGCAGTCTTCTCACTCATTTTTTATTTGGTGGACTGCACAAGAGGTGAAGTCTAGACTAGGTTGACTGCTGTACAATTGGTTGTGCATAGCCACCATGGTTCATATATATGTGTATATGTTCTTCTAAAATGGCAGCTTTGGAGGACTACTGTAGGCACTGCTTCCTGCCAGAGTCCACTAATGTAAGAGACTCCTACAAATTTGGAGCTGATACTCCTGAACATTTTTGGGATGTTGAATTGCATACTTTTAAAACATTTAAAGGTGACTAAAAACTGTACAGACTATATTTTCCAAAGTTGTTGTAAATACTTTGAGGTTTCTACCTCCCACAAAGGTAAAGCTTTTTCATTTGAAATACAATTTGCAAATTTTGTCTATACCGCACTAAAATAAAGAAAGAAAGAAAGAAAGAAAGAAAGAAAGAAAGAAAAGCTTTATTTTTACCCTGCCTCTCTGTCAAAAGACAGCGCACAGAGAATTCTTCAGAAATTAAATTTTCTCTGCCCAAGAAAAGAGCAGTGAACCTTTTACCAGACAGAGTAATGGAAGTGATATCATCACTTTTCTTCTCCTGTGTGATTTTTAACATCTTTGACTGGTGAAAAACCCAATGAAGATCTGAAGGCCTGTATGATGTATTTGGTGCATTTTTGTTTGCCAATAAAGGTATAACTGGTTTGTGGATTCTGTATTTTGTTGCATGGCCAAAACATCTACTCCTGAATATTTCATCTATTGGTTTGTGCATTAACTAATTTTAGTAATCAGATTTGCATCTTTTAAGAACTATGTGAAGTAGGGTAGGGTTTACCACTGCCTTTCTCTGAGGCTGAGAGAGTGTTTGTTGCCCCAAGTCACTCAGGCTGCTACCACACTGCAGATATAAAGCAGCTTGGCAGCACTTTAACTGTCATGGCACCATCTTATGGGCTTCTGGGAGTTGTAGTTTATTGTGGCACCAGAGCACTCTGTCAGAGAAGGCTAAATATCTCACAAAACTACAAATCCCACCATTTCGTAACATGGAGCCATGACAGTTAAAGTGCTCTCGGGTGCTGTCAAGCAGTTTCTATGTCTGAATGGGCATTCAAACCCCTAGTCTCTCAGAGTCCTAGTCCAGGACTCAAACCAGTATACCATGCTGGCTCTTATATTACTTTTGAAATATGATTTTGATATGCTCTCATTTTTGGGAGGGGGGGACTCCTTATTATAGTTAACTGCTTTATTTTCCTTTGTTACTTCTGCCTGCATGCCCCACTGAAATCAGAGACAACTAGAACGATGTTGCAAAATTCAAATTACAGCTATGCAAAATATAAAATACAATTAAGGTCAGTAAGCTAAGATAGCAAACAACATATTTGACCTCTCAAGTTTTATTTCTAATATGCGAATTCACTATCTGTATTAAATGCATAGACAGTGACTCTGACACGTCATGTATTCATCACAGCCCCAGCCTTTAACAACTTGGAATCAAGTCATTTATTGCAGTCCATAAAGAAGGCTTAAGAATATACTGCCTAATTGACATTATAACACCTTGGCAGTGTAACACTGCTATTTTTAATTCTGCTATAGTTTTAATTTGTGGTAGCACATTTATCTAACATGCATTTAAATATGAGAATAAAGATACTGAAACTGTCTTTTGGAAAGTGTGTTTTATTTTTGTTTTTTCATGGAGAGTTTTTAATTAAACCTAGAGGGCTAGTAGCTTGTCCATGTGACCCCACCTTCCATGTTGTCTACCTGAGGTGCATTAGACAGTGAACAGTAAAGGTCATTTGGCACTGATTAACATTAGAATCTCATTTATGTTCTTTAGACCTTAAGGGCATTCTAACTATTCACAATGCAGTGGTTTCATCCTATGCTAATGGAGAATGCCTTTAGAAACTGGCGGTATTACACTGCTCTCTCTGAAAGATAATAATAACACAGAAAGGCTGAACATTCTCCATTGTTGATGTAAGTTAGCTCTGGCACTACTGAAAATGTATTTCTCAGCAGGGTTGTTTCTACTGTTAGGCAGAGTAAGGTGGCTGCTTCAAACAGCAAATCTTAGGTGTCATAAAAGTACTAGAAGCGGTTACTTATTTTTAAACTCAAGGATGTGGAAAGGTGCTTGTAGGACTTCCCCCATACTTTTGGGTACCATGCACTTTGACTTGAGTGAGTGGATAGCCCATCAGTTGCTACTCATGAAGAAAAATATCTTGGGTTTAACCCTGTTATTGTTGTATGGCTTCAAGTTGTTTCCAACTAATGGTGGCCTATCATGGAGTTTTCTGAGGGCTGAAAGTGTGTGACTCATCCAGGATCGCCCAATAGGTTTTCATGGTGTAGTCCAGAGGTGTAGTCCAACTCTTGAACCACTATGCTTCACTGACTCACTGTACTTGACTTTATATCTATTTAAACTCTTATGGACTCAACTGAGCTATCCAACAAGCATGTATTCATTGGAAATAAGGTTCTCTATAATAACATCATTTTTTAATGTTTTCCATTTCTCTACATTTGACATTGGTGACTTGTGGCTTTTACACTAGTAGGATGGTGAATCCACAGCAGGATTTAGACTGAAATTTAGGTCGCAACAGATTTTGTTCCTCTTCTTTCTAATTTTATACTGGGTTAAAAGTAAACCAACCTGGAGAGCTGATATCAAAAGGGTTGTATCATACTGGGAGCTGACAGAAAATATTCTGGGATAAACAAAATGTGTATGAACCTCCAGAATAAAACAGGAAAGAACAGGTCTTTTTAAATTAATCTGGATGTGCCCTTAAAAGAATCATCCAAAGTGATGAATCTGTTTGAGGATAGGTTTCAGGACCTTGGATATCTCCTCAGACAAAAGTCTAGATGAGATTTGCTGCCCCTCTAATGTGGAAGCCACCAGCCACCTGGAGTGTTCAGTGGTGAATGGGAGGGAATTTATGTACTTTGTTTCTTACCCTACAATGTTTGAGATGTTCACCTTGTGCCAATGTATTTAGCTGCATGTAAAATAGTCCAAAAGCAGAGCCCTTGAGACAAATTAATATAAATCAAGACAGGGAATCCTCCCTCCAGATATTGTTAGACTACAGTTCCAAAAAGCCCTAGCCAGCATAGTCAATGGTGAGGAAAGGTGGGAATTCTAGTCTAACAACATCTGGACAGCCACAAGACCCTCAGCCTGGCATAAGAACAACATAACTCAGTAAATTTATTCAGAAAATACATTTATCCAGAAGTAAGGATGACTGAGGCCAATGGAGCTTTCAAGTCATTTCTGACTTAAGGAGACTTCAAGGTGAATCTACCATGGAATTTCCTGGGGCTGAGAGTATGTGATTCACCCACGGTCACTCAGTGGATTTCCATGGCCAAGTGTGGAACTGAACCCTAGTCTCAAGAGTTGCAGTCCAACACTCAAACCACTACACCACACTGGCTCTTGGTGGAGCTATCTCCAGGTAAAAGATATCAGATTTCAACCTGTATCTCTAATGACTAGATTTTTGAATACTAGCAGGTTTCAAGTGCGCTCAGTTATAACAAGAATACTCTTTTGTTACATGCTCTCCTGCCTCTCCTCACATGTATCTTCCTTTTTCTCTTTCTCTTTTCTTCACAGTTCACTAAGTGATCTGTTCTGTTCCCACTGTTATTTGCTTTTCTCTTCACTCCTTTGCTTCCTTGTCTGGTATTCAGCTGAAAGTCACTCAACAATATCATCACTTTCCAAACAGCAACATGCTCCTCGTAAAAAGAAGTCTACCTTTAATCATGCAAGCATCTGACTGTTTTCAGGGTCCTTGCTGATTTGTCATAAATCTGTCATGAACAGGAGAGGTAGATGAGAAAGTGTCAAACCTTGTCTTTGTGCCTTTACAAGGACTAACAACATTTGTTAAGAGACTGAGTGGGATTTGTTTTATCTTCATGCCACAATAAACAGTGAAAGGATACAAAGTGAAGGAGAAAGAGAACAGATTTCAACCCGGCAAAGCAATATGTTTTCAGCCTCATAGTCAAGCTAAAGACTGACTCATTCTGTCATACCGATCTGCTTGATATGCCCTCTTATATTTTGAGGACATGCTTGTAAAAGCTCTCTTTTCATATCAGGGTCACTTGTAAGTCCTTCTACCTCTGCTCCACCCCTTACACATTTTTCAAGGCTCTACACATAGAGGGCTGCATTTGTTCACTCTACAGAATCTAGCAGGTTGGGAATCAAACTATTGGTCATGATGATGAGGCAACAGCTATGGTTGTTATAGAGAGGCTTCACTGCAGGCTTTAAGGCTATTGCTTAGAATCCTGCAATGGAACCATCCTGTCATGCAAGCAAGACATTTGGGGAAAAGAGTTCTCCAGATCCATAGTATGAATATCTGGGCTGGGGAACTTTGGTGCAGTTCTATACAATAGTCAAATAGCTTTCTCAGTGACTGTGCATTAGTGAACATGGGAGGGCAGATGTTTCCTGAGCAACATTTGGTTGTAGCCACACAAAAAATAGAGAAGCTATTCACTCTCCCAGTCTTCACTGTATTCACTGAATGCAAATTGGGTGCCCCCCTGTTCTCCCCTGCATCTGTACTCAGAAGCTGCCTTGTACAGTAGGAGAGATATTGCAGAAGGGGGTACTGAATATCTCCTTGTGCAATAAACTTAAAAACACAAACACTCACATAGCTCTATGTTATATAAGCATATCTGCATGTCCCAAGGCTTCTAGTATCTGAGATATTGTTTCAGCATTCTAGGTCCAAGTGACAGAATGAATGAGACCTCAGACAGCCACTCAGGAGATGGTATTTCTTCCTTCCTTCCATCTTTGAACACTTTTAGTCCCTGAGGATTTTGTTTTATACTACTGTTTGATTAAAACTCTGCCCAAATTTCTATACCTGTGAAATGTAGACTGCATAAAACAACATTCAGATGAAAGGGCAGGGCAATGCAAATAGGAACAATCTCATTTGTGAATAGTTCACACTGCATTCTGTGGGGTGAAAGGAATGGGCTGCAATTGTGAACACATTTGAGACGGAGCTTATGACAGCATGGATGTCAAAATTAAAATTTGTAATCAATGTTTTAGTTTTTAGCTTATGTTTTAATGTTGGTATTATTTAATTATCTTAACTTTTTAAACTTTTATAATCAATGTTTTAATTCTGTCTTTTTAAATTATTGTTAACCCACCTTGAATCCCTTTTGGGAGAAGGGCAGGATATAAATCTTTGAAATAAATAAATAAAGCAGGGCAACATTTTTTTTAAAAAATGGAAAAATACAACTATCATACAAAGAAGCAAAGTTACAAGAGATCTACCTTTTTCATATTATTCTCTCTGCTTTTATATTTTTTATTTTTATTACCTTTCCAGAAACTACTGCTGTGTCGAAAGCTCTGCGTGGACATCTCTGCTGTAAATATGTCATTTGGTTAGGCTAGTTATTTTATGATGGGTTTTGATAGTATGATTTTATTTTATTTTTTCTTTCCATTTATGATACTAGTGATCAGTTTTTATAATCATAGGAAAACTCTCCAGCCTACTTTTTGTAGCATCATAATCACGTGTCCTGTGTGGCTAAAGCCCTCAAGCTATCAGTTTTGTGTCTTGCCGTCCAGCTTTGGATGCACAATTGAGATTGAATAGCCTCATGTCTTATTTGTTTGTAATCATATTACTCTTGTCTTTAGGGCCTATTCTGAAACACCTGCAAACCTCCATCATAATGAAAAGCAAAAGCAAAATCAGATTATAAAAGCCTCTGCTGTTGCCATATCTTTCACATTAATCTATATCCCCTAACAATTCATGCTATGAATGGAAATGTGAATGGCTCAAATTGATAAGGGTCTAATCTGTACACTTTTTCTGAAAAGCCTTTTGTAAGAAACATGACAAGAACAAGCTCAGCTGGAATTCTCTGGGGTAGAACAGGAGTCTCATGGGATGAGGCACTTTCTTGATATTCAGTTCAGGATGAATCAGTAAGCGTCGCCGCCCCCCCCCCACCACCACCACCACCAAAAAATTGCTGTTGAAGGTCTATTTTGCATGGAAGAGCCAGCATACTGGGGGAGAAGGAGCAGAGGTGAGAGGAGTGGGGAGACAGTCCTATCACCATAAAAAGGGGGATAGCCACAAGGTATTGGTTACCCCCATATTCCCCTCCCCTTCAAATACTCTGAATAGCCCTAGCAATAGGCCCCCTGGCCAAAAATGCTGCTGCTGAATGTCAAGTCATTAAAGGAAAAACAGGAATGAGCCAGGACTTAATCTTGGATGAGTATACTAACTTGGTTTGCATTACAGAATTCTGTCTGGTTGAACCTGGTGTGTGTGTGGAGAGGGCATAATCTCTCCTATCTTTGTCCATCTGGGTTCTCTGTAGAGCAGATGGATCCTGGAGGCTTGGGTTGTGGAGTTTCAGTGGTCTGTCATGATTCATCTTCATCAGGTGTCTCCATCCTATCATCTACTGGGTATGAGTGTGTGTATTTGAGGGTGGCTGGTGGGCATAGAATAGGGATTCTGATGCTGTACCATTCCTGCCCCTATCCTAACTACTGCTCAACATTCTCCTTTCCTGAGCTGAGTTGGTCTCAGTGGTGAGAGTTTAGTACCCAGGCTTGTTTTGCTGTTGGACATTTACATCCATGTCGAGACTGCTTTGTTGGGAACAGCTTGGAACTTCATTTTCCCCATGATGATTAAAGGTCTGTTCAAATAGTATCTGGGTGACCATACTCCTTTTTGCATGGCTTCAGGACTGGTTATGGATGGAGTCAGCTTTGGTCTACTTGGTGGAGGCTTGATCCAGGAACTAGATGGGGAAATATGTGCCTACTTGTTTTACTGGATCTCTCAGTGGCTTTTGATATCATCAGCCATGGTATACTTCATACAGGTCTGTGTTGGAGGGACTTGGGAACATGGCTTTACAGTGGTTCCTCTTCTTCTTGGAAAGGTGAACTTAGAAGTTAGTACCAAGGTACTAAGAAGCTGGTACTCTTTGATACCCTGGCCTGTGGGGTGTCACAGACCTAATTTTGTCTCCCATGTTGTCTAACATCCATATGAAACTGCTGGTATAGGTTATCCAGAGCTTTGGGGTTCTGTGTCACTGATACTCAAGGCTATCTTCCTTTTCCATTTAACTCCAAGGAAACTTTTTAGTACAAAACCAGTATCTGTTGTCAGTAATGGACTGGATATGGCTGAACAAACTGAAATGGGATCCAGACAAGGCAGAGATGCTCGTTGTCAGATCAAAGCATAAGGATTCAACCTGTGCTGGATGACCTTACTCTCACTCCAAAATCTCAAATTCATATCTTGGGCATACTCCTGGACCCAATTCTGAGATTGGATGTCCAGGTTTCAGCAATGGTGAGGACTGTGCTTGAAAACTCAAAACTAGAAGATCAGTTCTGCCCATTCCTGAAGACGTCAGATCTCACTGTGGTGACAGATACTTTGATCATACCCTGTTTGGACTGCAGTAACATATTCTAAGAAAGGAGCAATTAACTTCATATGGAACAGGGACAGCCGGATCTCACTGGAAGTTATTCTTCTGTTCCTAATGGAATTGTTAAAGTTCCTGTATTTTTATATCTTTTAGAAAGCAATTTGACTTTAAAAAAAAAAAAAAGAAAAAGAAAGAAAAGGCAAGGTGTAATTCTATTGAACAAACAAGAAAGCACTCAAAACAGTGATGTTGCTAAATGCAACATTAAAATAAGAATAATAGAATAGAATAAGAGCAATGTTTCTATCCAACACTGTTGTCACTGTGCTCCCCACCCCTTAAATCACCCATAAGGAGTGCATATTTTACACATGTAAAGCTCTCATGAATATTTGTAGGTTTTTGTTGTTGCTGCTGCTGTTTGTCAGCTTCAGTTTCAACTTCTGACAAACCTGTGAAAGAGAAACTTTTAAGAGCTCTGGTATCAAACAGCCCTGCTCAGGTTTGTCAAACTTAGGGTTGTGGCTTCCTTGCTTAAATCAATCCATTTACAGGGCAGACTTTCTCTTCTCTTAATGCCTTCCATTTTACTGAGCATTGTCTTCTTTTCCACACTGACATCATCTCATATGTCCAAAGCATGACAGCCTCAGTTCAGTCATCTTGGCTTCCAGTGAGAACTGAGGTCTGATTTACTCTGGGACCTATTCATTCATTTTGGGGGTAGTCTGTGGTATCCATAGAACTCTCCTCCAGAACCACATTTCAAATGAGTTGATCTCAAATTAGTTCAGTTTGCAAATATGCCTCCAGCTACATTAAACTCTGCCCAATCTAAATAATTGTGACTTGCTTTAATGTTCATGCTTCTACATTGGTAGGACTTCGCCAAACTAACTACAGGTGTACCTCCATAGATGGATGTTGAGAAATCCTCTTCTCTTTCAGAACTAGTCACTTGCTCCTATCTTATGTAGGCCCATTGATTTGCCAGAGAAAATATTTATCTTGTAGATTTTGTCCTGTCGTTACCATCACTGTGGTTTCACACCATGTGTTCTCTTTAATTTATTTCCATTTAATACACTTGCATGGGGATTCGTAATGTTGCACTGCATCTCGTCACCAGAAATAAAAGTGTTATCTCTTGAAAGGCCATGTCTCTTGAGATTAATGTATTGTGCTGAAAACAAATACCACTTAGCAATTATAATGTGAGAGCAACTACCAGCACCCACACCACCGAGCTACATTTAAGGGGGAAAGAAGTGCTGGCTTTAATTCCACATTACTCAAGATCACTTGGAAAGTGACTGTTGGCACCAGTTACAAATCACATTCTATCAGCCAAAGCAAAAGAAAATGGAAGAGACCTTGAAATCGCATGTAATTCTATCCCACAAACTTGTTTTTTATTTGACATTTGCAGGTTGCTTCAGATAGCAATTCTATGCTAGGTTTTTATTGCACTGTTAAAATACATAGGTAATAATAAGGGAGGTAGAAAGAATGGAAGATATGCTGACACTTATTGGAGAAAGGCATCTTGTCTATTCAATGACACCAAGTATTTTGTTTTGTTCAGGAACCATTTTAGGGAACAAAACATCTTTGACCAGTACTGTTGCCTTTGAGGTCAGCCATAGGCAGTAGGTATATGTGAGAAATTTGCTCCAGTTGTGTTCTTCTAATAAAAATAAAGACACTGGTAACATCAAAGAGCAGGGGAAAGATGTGAAAGAACTATTAAAAAGTTTTGCATGCTCTACTTCTTAAAGCAATTTTAGAAATTATACTAGGTAAGGATCAATGTCCTCAGGCATCAGAAGGGAAATAACCCAATGATCCTGAGTGCAACCTTATGTCCTGGCACATGCTGACCAGGACAATCTGGCAGTAGGAAGTAGCATGTAGGAAGGAAGTAGGATGATTTGGATTTTACCATTACAGTATCCTCTAATTCATCTGAGGAAGCTTTTGTCAGTGAAATGGAAATGATAACTCCTGGGATCTTCCATACTGCTGGTGTCTTGACTTTGCTCTTCTGCTGGGATTTTTGCCCTTGGATTTTTTTTCTGCAAAGTGCCTGTGACAGTGATATTACTTCTGCAACACATTCTGCTGGAGTCTCATTTCTGCAATTGGATGTATATCAGCCAAAGTATCTTTGCACAAGGTTTTACTTCTATAATGTACTTTTGAGGCTTGTGGTTATTGTTGGCATTTTCACTGACTTCTCCACCTTTTGGAGGTACTTATGAATGTAATTATTTATGAATTAATTGATACCGTGTAATTTGATTTATGGATTGTATGTATTTTTTCATGAATCGATTATTTCAGTATCCGTGATGTATATTTACAGATGTATAAATATCTTGTTGTGGTCTTATGCTTGCTATGTGCCTGTTCCTGTTTCCACATCGTGTTTTTGGAAACTTGAGTTTATTGTTACCAATTAAATTGCCTCCAACATCTAACACACTGATATTGTCTTGAAACTCTGGGGAATCGGGGGAGAAGGGGTGCAAGATGCTTTCGATATGGTGTTACAGTGGCTCTGTTGATTCTGGTTTGTTCTGGCGATCTACTCAAAGGTAAAAAAGCCTGCTCAAAGCTAGATCTCTATTTCGTTTCCAGGTTCCCTGTCTAGAGTCCTGAATTTTTACCATAGACCAACATGGGGGAAATAGGTTCCACCCTTCATTGCCACTGTCTTGTACACATTCCACAGGTCCTTTTTGGATCTCAGAATTCTACAGTTTAGAATTTTACAATTTGATATTTTAGAATAAAGCCTAAAATATCCTTGCAGTGAGGCAGAAACAGAAGTCTCTTTGGCAGATAGAGAATATTTTTGGGACCACAGAGACTTTAGGAAGAACGATTCTTTGCCATACCTCAGGATGGATGTCTAGCTCCGCTTCTCCTGCCAACCAGTACAATGATCATGCTGCTCAACATTTAGCTGGGAAGTAATAAAGAGCTTGCCCCTTGCAGTCTGTCTTGGTTTCACAGTAAGGCCTCCCACTCTTCACACCAGAGAATAATTTCACCATTGGTTTGCTGCAGATGTTCCTGCCTTTCCAAACACTATTAGACTGGACATTAGCAATACAGTTAAGACAAGATATATAGATTATTGGTGATGGAAACCCTGTAGTTAGCAGGACACACACTGAACTGAAGACATTAATTGTGGTCCATAACCTTCTCTATAAAAATCTTTATAGAATTATTTTGATGGAGCTTTTATGGATTCCCCCCCCCCCCCCGCCCCCAGGGCAGTTTTAAAGAGCTGTGTTCTAAATAGGCATAAAATGGCAAAGATGAAGAGAGAGGCAGAGCTTTAGTGATAAATGAAGGCACTTTTAATGAGTCTGAAAACATGCCACATGGATAGCGTTTAATTATCTGGAATAAAGGCAGTTAGTGTAGTTAATATATAGTATTTGTAGCACTGATTCACACATTGTGGCAGGGCAGGGTCCTGACCATCCTCTAATCAGAATTCCTCCCCTGTTCCCTAAGGCTCAGAGAAAGAGATGAGGGTAGTCATTTATTTTCTCACACATACTCTTCCTCCTCTCTTCAACGCTTATTCAAATTCTCTCAGCATGCCAACAGAATAGAGGAAAATGCATCTTTATTTTGGGACTCAACTGCATCCACCTCCCATGGAACATCCAGCAGCTGCTCTGTGTGATATCACCTCCTGGTCATCTTGTCAGTGGGACTGTTCTTCCTCATCTCATCACTTCCTATTGGGGCTGTTTCAATCTGGGATGCTTCCTACCTCCCACACAAGTGGTGGAAGATATCAAACCACAAAAGGAAAGGTAGCGTGTTTGTCATTGCTTTTGGCTTTCTGTGTTAGGTTTGTTAGACTGAAAACTGGAAGGGACTCAATTGTGTAGAAGAAGGAACGTCAGAAGGTGTTGTTTGTTATACAGCCAAGTAAAGAAGTATTGAAATAGTTCACTCAGTTATTAATCAGAATGGAGACTGCTTAGATCATAGGCCAGTCATATGCAAAATGAATAAATACATCATAAAAGAAGAATGATATAAAAGTACAGTGTAAGATAAATAGCATTAAAATCTTGCATATAAAGAATTAAAATTCAATAAATTAAAATGCATAAACAAGTATAAACAACAATACTATAATTTGTCATGGACTGCCCTGCACCTGACTTAGAGGCACAATCAAAGGATTCAGATTCTGAAGACACAGAGAAGGCTGAGATAGGGGCAGATCTGGGATTGCCTGGATCAGCAGAAACAGACTCTATGGACTTTAGGCTGCAGGTGCTAGGAACTGTGGAGCAAAGACAGGTCAAGGAGTCTTTGAGGCATTCTTCAAGGCTAAAAGCCAAGGGGAGAACTAAAAGGTTTCAGCTGAGAGAAGCAGAGGCCTTTTAAAAGACCTTCAGCTGCAGAGGTTCTGTGCAGCCAACAACCAATCTTGCAGCCCTTTTGTTCCTAGCTTTTGGATTCATGACTGTGGTTATCTGACTTGCCTTGTGACTCTGCCCTTTGCTGTGACTGACTGGTATTGTGTGGACTGGACTCTGGACTATTCCTTTGTATATTCCCCTGCTGTGTTGCTCTCAGTAGAGGTAAGCAGGACATAATTAGATAAGAGTATAGCCAGAGCAATCAACTGAAATATCAGCCATAAAGCATGCCTGAATAATGGATACTGCCATTAAGAAAACAGAAGAAGAGTAAGACTTGGAAGGGTAGTTATGAAGGAACTAGACAAAATCCTGAAGTGTCAAAGAACCTTACCACACAGGGGCTACACAGAACAAGATGAGAACGAAAGGGGCCAAGAACAAGTGGGGGATGCAATTTACTGCACACAGAAGTCCCTCACTCGTTCCGTTCCCTTCCATTCCCGATCTGTCCCAGAGGATGCAATTTTTGAGAACTGTTCAGAACAGTTCTCAAAAATCGCTTCCTCTGGGATGGATTGGGAACAGAATGGAAGGGAACGGAATGACTAAGGGACTTCTGTGCGCAGTAAAATGCGTCCCCCACTCATTCCGTTCCCTTCCTGACTCCTTTTGGACCAGTCATGTCCCGTGCCAGGAGCTCTGTGCGGTAAGGTCTAAAATATATCATTGAATACTAAAGCTAGGCTGGTCCATGGTATCATGTCTTCCATTTCCATATATGGTTGTGAAAGCTGGATAGTGAACAAAGCTAATAGACAGAAAATCAACTCAACAGAAATGTGGTGCTAGAGAACAGTTCTATGGATAACTTTGGGCCTGTACAGATAGGCCAAAATAAAGCTGCTTCGAGTCACTTTGGAAGTAAGCTGTTTAAATTATGCATGCGTCCTAAGAGACTGGAAGATGCACCAAAACCACACTCCAGTCCTTATTTATACACAAGATCATCTCATGTTTTCAGTCTGGCAATCCTATTTGAGTTCCTTGTCATCTGGAAGAATTTCAGTGTCAGACTCCCAGTCCACATGTCAAATCAATACTTATTTACAAAAGACTTGTAAGGCTGGCAAGTTTTGTTGCCCCGTACTGTCCAAATTGTCAGTTTTGTCCTGATACACTAAGTTTTTTCCAGATACATAAAAATTAGCAAGGTTCAGCTTTTTTATATGTACATCAGAGACCTAATTGTTTTCATTAAAACCTCAACTTAATGGGGCAGCTGTTGGGGAAGGCTTGCTTCAACTATTTGGAAAGCTAATTGCAGGGGACGTGCTGGAGTCTAATCCTGATTTAAAAGCAATGGAGCTTGGTGCCTCATCTTAACCATGCTTGCTTGGATTTCAGTGTAAGCTGCTTTTCAGTACATATTCAGAGTTTTGTTCTAAACTTAAGTCATTTCAAGCAATTAAAAATGCTTCCAAGCACTAAGAAATTTGCAGCATTGGTATCTACCATTAGGCAGAGTGAGGCATTGCTGAGATGCAACAAAGAAAGGGAAGGGGCATGATTTGTCTGAGCAGATCAACTAGCACAGGTGATGATGGCTTGGTTACTTTAGAAGAAAGCTTGAAAACACTGCAGCTAGGACCCTTTTCAGGCATTACAAACAATGAACCAGGGCAGGCCTGCCCCACTGCCTCCATTGTGTGTGTGTGTGTTTTCATATGATAAGTGAGAAGAGAAGATAATTTTTTGCATGGGGACTCTCTTGCTGAGCAAGCTCATTGATTTTCCAGCATCCTTGCTCATCTAGAAAGTCCTCACACTAACAAGAGCATCTGCTCTTCAGAGCTGTCACTTTCCATGTGAGGAAATCAACAAGGGGGAAAGATCCAGACATTTTTCTCTTTACTCGAGGACAGTGTTTAATTCGTGACAAGACTTATGTATCTAGGACAGACAGTGATGATATCCTGAAAACTTCTCAGTAGGAATCATAGAATCAGAGAGTTTGAAGAGACGACAAGGGCCATCCAGTCCAACCCCCTGCCATGCAGGAACTCTCAATCAAAGAACCCAGCCTCTGTTTAAAAACCTCTAAGGTAGGAGACTCCACCACACTCTGAGGGAGTGTGTTCCACTGTCAAACAGCCCTTACTGTCAGGAAGTTCCTCCTAATGTTGAAGTGGAATCTCTTTTCCTACAGTTTGCATCCATTGTTCCAGGTCCTGTTCTCTGGAGCAGCAAAAAACAAGCTTGCTCCCTCCTCAATATGACATCTCTTCAAATATTTAAACAAGGCTATCATATCACCTCTTAACCTTCTCTTCTCCAGGCTAAACATACCCAGCTCCCTAAGGCGTTTCCAGACCCTTCACCATCTTAGTTGCCTTCCTTTGGACACACTCCAGTTTGGACCATGTTTATAGTTGTAGATGACCTGATCCACTGAGGGCCTGACCAAACCAGTTTCAAGGGTAACTGAAGCCAGTGTTGACAGAGTGTACAGAACAACATTTACAATATTTTCTTACAGAAAAGTGAACATTCACTGCTAGTGAAAATATACTACCAGATCTCTATATTTTGTTGGAAATCGTGGACTCTGCATGCAAACTAAGAATTGAGATTGCAATGTTACTGGTGACCTGAACCATCCCAGAAACATTTTTGCGTATGGAAGAATCTTGATTAGCTGTCTCAGTTGGAGGACATCTGTAGCCATTTGATGGGGTGATAGCTAACAGCTGAGTCTGCTAATCATGTTACCCATGCTAATCAGTGCTAATCAATTCATGCTGAACACTGATCAGCAGAGGACATGACCTCATTTCAGCTAATCCGGACACCTGTGAACACTGAAGAACAAAGATTATGGAAAATTAATTTAAATCCAGGCTGAAATCATAAACTAAGTGTTATGGTAATGCTGCATTGACATTGGAAAGATCAGGAGCAAGCAAGAACTTTGAAACACTATTGCTTAAAGAAGCTGATCTTTGTGAATACCTGTATAAAATATGTAGAGCTGCACCAGCCAGATTGATGTTCAGACTGGGACTTATCCAACAGCTTTCACACTTTTCCAAGTGTTGTAAGGTAGTTTTTGGCAGTTTTAATATATCACATTATGGACTTAAATATATGTTTTGAGATGAAATGTGTGTTTACATATATATTTTGAGAAGGCTCTATATTATTCCTTTTTATAATAGGAAACAAAAATGAGTTATGGGAGAAAGCATGAGTTCATTGTTGTTAATTGCCATGAAGACATCTTAAATCTATGTCAACCCTATGAATAAGAGATCTCCAAGTCACCAACCTCCAATGATGTATTTAAGTCTTTTACTCCAAGTTTGAAATTTAGGAGATTATCACACATGCCTTATCTCATCTTTTCCCCTTACTTGATACAAGTGTGTTTAACTGTCAAAGATGGATCTTACCGCAGTCTCCTGTGGCAGGGCATATGCAACCCGTATGCAACCCTGGCTTATTCTGTGGCTTTTCAAGGACGGGACCATCCATGAAAAGCCATGGGACAAGCCAGGGTTGCATATGGGCTGCACATGCCCTGCCATGGGAGAATGCGGTAAGATCCATCTTTGACACACATGTATCCCATTGGGGAAAAGACAGGATAAGGCATGTGCGATAATCTCCTAAATCTCAAGTCCTTGCAAGATACTTTCAAGTTAAGTCTCAAGTTGAGCCTCAAATCTGGGAGCCAACCTAGATTGTTGATGTTCCTTCCTGGTCTCTTCATTTCTCCTCCTTCTGAGTCTAAACCTGCCCTTCATATGATATTTTCTGTTTACAAGTTAAACAAATTGGATGATAGAATGCTCCTTTGCCTGACTCCTTGCCAATTGGGAACCATTCTGTTTCTCCATATTCTGTTCTAACAGTGGTTTCTTGTCCTGAGTAGAGATTCCACATCAGGACTATCAAATGTAGTGGCACTCCCATTTCTTTAAGTCATTCCCTAGCTGTTCATGATCTATGCAGCCAAAGTCAATAGTCTACAAAGAACATGCTGATTTTCTTTTGGAATGCCTTGGTGGGCTCCATTAACCATTGTATGTTTGCAATGTGGTTCCTAGTGCCTCTTTGTTTCCTGAATCCCACGTGCACCTTTGGGATTTCTCTCTCCATATATGATTGGATTCTATGCTGCAGAATATTGAGCATAATTTTGTTTGCATGGGAAATTAATTCTATGGTCCTACAGTTGCCGCATGCCGCAGGAGCACTGTAAAGCCATGATGGCAGAGGAAAAGCCACCTTTTTTTCCAGCACAAAAAGGAGTGCCATTTTGCCACTTCTTTTTGCACTGGAAAAAAGCCAGAGTATAGTTGCAGGGTGCCCAATCAGCTTTTTCACAGCCAGAATGACACTATCCCTTCAGGCAGTCTGTTTCACCCCTAACTCACAACAAAACCCCTTTAGATTGTCATTGCTATTCCCATCTCTTAAGATCTCTGGAACTCTGGAAAGTTAGGCACGGTACAGACCATGCAAATGTGCTGTGCTGGTGCCAATTTTAGAGTTAGGACTGTGTGGCAACCGCACAGTCCCTAACCCCAACACAGCGTGGTGCCGTAACAATGACGGCACCCTGTGTACACGGGTGCCACCATTGTTACGTAAGCACCACACAGCATCTGCACGTCACCATGCACACTCATTATGTCAGCGCTGCATTGTAAAAAGAACCTGGTTTTTCTGGGTTTCTTTTCCTCCGGAGGGAATCCGTGCGGTTTGGTGGCTGCGGCTTCCCTCTGGAGGAAATTAGGCCACCTGCAGGCTGCCCTTTTCGAGCAATCTGTCCCGCACCTTAGTTTCTTCTCTTTATAGCAAGGTCATTCATTGTTTTCAGCTGAGACAAAGTAGGACCAGACAGATATTTGCCATTTTATTTATGGTACTTCCACTATAATTTTTTACTACATTCTGCTCAATATTTCCAGATACACAAATTCCAAATGTGCAAAGTAGACAGTCAAATTTCAAATGCATTGTTTTTATTTTAAAATTCCACTTCATATTTTCAGTGTGAACCTTTTAAATAAGGGGGTCCTTTAGACCTCTTACCTTTTTCTATTTCTTTGATAGTTCTGAATGTCATAAGCATTAAATGTAGGACTTAGTTTCAATTAATGTTGAAATTCTGAGACTATTTTCAAAAATGCGACAAGTTGATCCAACTCTGAGTCTTTAGAATTCAGCTCTACAAATGCTGAAAAGCAGAGTAGTAGATAGAAAATAGCATTTTCACTTCTGAGTAAAAAGAACAGCCAATGGACTCTTAACATTTTATTGATTTAACCTTCATTCCTGTAAATCAGCCATACCGATCAGTCATTACAGCTTGGCTGAAAGCAAAAGCAAATACCACCAACAAAATACTGTTACAGTGTCCAAGCTCTATTAGCCGAAATGCAGACAACAACAATGCCCACAACCTCATCAAACCTTTTAATGCATAATGAATACACTTTGATTTTTCCCAGCACTAGAGGTTGTGAACTTATTGAATTTATGTCAAGAGCTAGATTTATAATTTTTAAATTCTTTTTTGCAGGGGCTATCTTTTCCTGCAAATGCTTTGATTTTGCTATGTGCTTGGATGTGGGCCTTTGTTGTTATGACAGGAGAAGAGTACATAGAGCTTTGTTTCTCTGGGTCTGGCCACAACTGAAAGGAGACCACTAAGTCTTCCCAAAGCTATTTTACAGCATGAGATAGCTTCCACAATCAGTCAAGTTACAAAGCTATTCTCCACCTAATGCAGAAAATCACATAAGTGCTTCTCTCCTTTTCTGGTGGTAAAACAAGCAAGCAAAAAGGCAAAACAACAACAACAAAACTAAACTATCAGAATTAACTAACAATTGCCATTTATTTATTTAATTATTTATATTGAAATGTATATTTAAATTGAAACTCTACAATTTAAGACAGTCTTTTAAAAATCATTAATAATAACTATAACGAATAAATGTAGTACACCAATGAATGAATGAACAAGAAATAACAATTATAACACTCAGAGTCTGGTTCCTGAGCCTAAGGTTATGGCTGCCCTTGGGGACACCACCATCTCAGGCTTTTAGTGGGAACTGTATGCTCGAATGATCAGAAAAACTAAAGTTCAGAATGAGCTCAGGCTTGCTTGAAAGATGGGATGTAATAAAAATGGTTTTTGTGGGGCTATTTGGAACAAGAAGATGACTATGGAAATGGCGCAGCCACTGCATAGAGAGGATGGTACAATGTTAATGGGGACACATGGAAGGCTGAACTGTAGAATACACTCATTGCCTCAGTCTTTTCACAAAAGGTAAACAGTGTTCTAACCAGTAAAATAGAATGAATCATGCAGTAAAAGGATTACAGCCCACAATAGGTAAAGAAGTAATAAACAGATACCTAGCTACTCTAAATAAATCTAACTCTCCAGGGCTGGATGGACTTCATCCAAGACTACTAAAGGAACTTGCAGATGTTATCTCAAAGCCACTGTCAATGATCTTTGAGAATTTGTGGTTAAAAGGAAAGGTCCCAGCAGATCGAAGGAGGACAAATATTGTTCCCATCTTCACAAAAAGGGCAAAAAACAGGAGCTGAGCAATTACTAACTAGTTTACTTGACATCAAAATATTCTAGAACTGGTCATTAAGCAGTCAGTCTATGCACACTTAGAAAGGAATGCTGTGATTACTAGAGTCAGCATGGGTCTCTCTAAAACAAGTCATGCCAAGCTAATCCAATATTTCCTTTTTCTGATTATGTTACAAGCTTGGTAGACCAGGAGAATGCTGTGGATGGAGTATTTTTTAATATATATATCAATAAGACTTCTGATAAGGTCCCCAGTTATAGTCTTGGAAGCAAGTGGTGAACTGTGGCCTAGACAGTCTTACAGTTAGGTAGATCTGTAATTGGTTGACAGGCTGAATGCAAAGGGTATTCACCAACAGTTGCTCTCTATCCTGGAGAGAAGTGTAGGTTGCCACAGGCTTCTTTGCATGGCCTAATGTTGTTTAATATAAATGACTTAGATCAAACAGAGGGCATGTTTAGCAAATTTACAAATGACACTAAATTTAGGGGAGCGTAGCTAATGCCATAGGAGATGGACCTTGAAAGATTGGAGAAGGCTGGGCAAAAGTTAACAAAATGAATTTCAACAGAGATAAATGTAAGGCCCTGCATCTGCACAGAAAAAGTGAAATATATAACTGACACTTGGCTTAAAAGCAGTACATGTGAAAATCATCTAGGGGTCTTGGTAGACCACAAGCTAAGCATGAGTCAAGAAACAGTGTAATGCAGTGGCCTGGAAAAAGCCAATGCAATTCTGGGCTCCATCAACAGTATAGTTTTCATACTGAGGAATTAGTGCCCTTCTACTCCGCTTTGGTCAGACCTCTCCTGGAATACTGTCAGATATTGACAAGCCAGAATGTGTCCAGAAAAGGGTAACCAAGCTGATCAAAGCTCTGTAAACTAAACCTTATGAAGAATGATTTAACTGAATATGTTTAGCTTGGAGAAGAGAAGACAGAGAGGTGAAATTATAGCTCACTTTAAATATCTTAATTGCTGTCGTGTAGCAAATTGAAGAAGATTGTTTTCTGTTGCTCTGGAGACTAGAACATGAACCAATGGATTCAAATTACCAAAAGAAAAAAGAAAGAAAAGATTGAGAGATTTCACCTAAACATTAGGAAGAACTTCTTTACTACAAGAGCTGTTCAACAGTGGAATAGACTGCCCCAGAGTTTCCCTCTCCATCTTTGGAGATCTTTAAACAGAGATTAGATGGCCATCGTTTTAGAATGCAAAAAAGAAACTAAGACTGGGAGCAATGATAAAAGGTTAGATTCAGTAAAACATTTCTGTAATGTAGGTTTTCCATATTACCTAGCTAGTTGTGGCTTATCCAGAATTTAAGAATCCTACCCATAATCAAGTAATCCACTTTGCAGAATGAAGATAAGGACAAAACATCATAAATAATAAACTAAAATACATAAAACAACTGGACCAAAATTTGGAAAACCAGCATGGTAAAATTATCTGAAACTAGAAATGGTACTATTATACTATAAATTTTCCATTCTACAATCTATTTGGCCCAGAGA
This sequence comes from Sceloporus occidentalis, assembly GCA_023333645.1. Lineage (NCBI taxonomy): Eukaryota > Metazoa > Chordata > Lepidosauria > Squamata > Phrynosomatidae > Sceloporus > Sceloporus occidentalis. The sequence goes on along the minus strand of JALMGF010000002.1, from coordinate 112,661,975 downwards.
ATATTGGAAATAAAATTATATCAAATCGATTGAAATTGTCTATTCAATTTGTTGGGCCTCCTTACATTATCATTTAAAAAAAAAAAAATCAGTATCCCCAGGCTGGCATGGCAGACTCCAGGAACATTGCCTTTCTCTTGGAGAAAAGGCCAGAGGTAAAGGTTTCAATGTGCTCATATCATGATGAAAGGTTAGGGGTTGGAGCTAAGCTTATTTAAAGCCAGAACCCCCTCCCTTCTGTTTCTTGCCATTTTGTGGAACCACCCTCCAGCCTCTACACCAGGGTGATTACTTTGGTCACTTTTGGGCTGGGTAGGAATTTTCTCCCCTTTCCAAGAATTTTTTCCTATCCCATACCATTGTTTCAGGACATTGACAGTTGGCTAAGGTATGGTTATAAATAGGTTGTATATAGTATTCAGGTGAACACCAATGGCACCCTCTTTGTATGAAGGTTAGGTCTCCATCACTGGCTCTTTATATCATGTCCCCCATGACATTCTTGCAAACAAACTAGTAAACTGTTAGACAATACAATGTTTAATAGATTTGTAATTGGTTGACCAACTGAACCCAAAGGTTGCTCACCAATTACTTTTCTTCATCCTGGAGAGAAGTAACTAGCGGGGTGCCACAGGGTTCTGTCCTGGGCCTAGTGCTATTCAACATCTTTATCAATTATTCAAATGAAAGAATAGGAGGCATGCTTATCAAATTTGCAGAAGACACCAAATTAGGAGGAATAGCTAATACCCAGAGGACAGGATCAAAATTCAAAATGATCTTAATAGATTAGAAAGCTGGGCCAAAGCTAACAAAATGAATTTAACACAGAGAAATGTAAGGTACTGCACTTAGGACAAAAAAAAAATTGAAATGCATAGATACAGGATGGGGGACACCTGGCTCAATGAGACTACGTGTGAAAGGGATCTAGGACCCCTAGTAGTCCACAGGTTGAGCATGTGTCAGCAGTGTGATGTGGCAGCTAAAAAGGCCAATGCGAATTTAAGCTGCATCAATAGAAGTATAATGTCTAGATCAAGGGAAGTAATAGTGCTACTCTATTCTGCCTTGGTCAGGCCTCACCTGACCAGTTCTGTGGTGTCCAGTTCTGGGCACCACAATTCAAAAAGGATGTTGAGAAGCTGGAGTGTGTCCAGAGGAGGGCAACCAAAATGGTGAAGGGCCTGGAAAGCACGCCTTATGAGGAGAGACCTAGAGAGCTGGGGTATGTTTAGCCTGGAGAAGAAATGGTTAAGAGGTAATATGACAGCCTTGTTTAAATATTTGAAAGGATGTAAAAAAAATATTATCTATTATGTCATACTGAGGATGGAGCAAGCTTGCTGCTCCAGAGAATAGGACCCGGAATAATGGATGCAAGCTACAGGAAAAGAGATTCCATCTTAATATTAGGAGGAACTTCCTGACAGTGAGAGCTGTTCGACAGTGAAACACACTCTCTTGGAGAGTGGTGGGATATCCTTCCTTGGAGGTCTTTAAACAGAGGCTGGATGGGGTGCTTTTAGTTCCTGCATGGCAGGGGGCTGGCCCTTGTAGTCTCTCCCAACTCTATGATTCTATGACTAAAGGCACAGGGAAAGAGACCTTCCTTGAGGCTGACTTGAGACATAAACCGTCACTTAAGTCTTGTGAGTTGAGTGAGGAAATCTCAGCTTGGCATTTCCCAGGGCTCAGATGTTTCACCCAGGGGACTCTGAGGAGGTAGTCTGGGAAACAGACCACCAGCCTCCACTGCTCCCACACTAGGTTGCGGTTATTGTTGGTTATTTAGTTTGCACTTTGTAAATAAAGATAAGCACTTACGGGAGCTTGGCTTGTCTGGTCATTAATCAGCAGAAGCCTGGCAGTGAAAGCTGGACAGTTCCTGGTGATCTGCATTCCATCATTTCTGGAAGACATCCTTCTGCTGTTATCTTCGCTGAAAGACCATCAGAAAGAAAAAGTTTCTGGACACCACCATGAGTTAAGTGCTGTACACATTCTGCCCCTTTCCTAGCCAGATCAGGGCCACAGGAAACCGCACACTGCAGCCATGCTCCTGCCTTTCGTGGGCATGAAAAGGAGCCACAAAAAAAACCTGCTCTTTTTTGCACCCTCAAAAGGACACTATAGCAGCGTGGCTATACAGTGCTCCTTCTGTGCTGCATCGTATGGACACAGCGCCATAGGAGTGCCATGACGCTGTGCACTGTGTGGAGTGGCACATGGCATCATGGAGCCTTGGAGGCAGAGTTGGAGCATGTGTCATCTGGACATGAGGCCCTGATTCCACCTCCAGGCCAGACTTTCAGGCCAGTCTGTATAGGGCCTTAAACCCCTGCCCACCAGCAGGGTGTAAGCAAAGGACCCAGTCAGAGGCTGGGGCCACATGCCACAGTCACATTACACCTATATTGGTTAAACACTAAACAACCTGACACCCCCAGGAAGGGCAAAAAATCCAAGCTCCAATAAAAAAGAATATTCTCTCCTAGTCCCCAAAGGCAATGAACCACAGCCTAGGGATGCTGTACACAAGCAATAACACATGGGTGTGTGGGGTGGACTGCCTGGCTTCAAATGCCAGGAGCCATATGTCTGAGGCCTTATAAATCCTCCTGATCTCACTCAAAATCTCATGAGACTTTCAGTCTCACTAGATTTCCCAGGATTTGTGGCAAGATTTCACTCCAAATCCAAGAGACTATTCTCACATGGCATTTGAATTCCCACCATGAAGTTGCATGAAGGCGAGGAAACAGGGCTTGGTGCTGGCCTCCAGGGGTCACCTGGTGCAAAGGCAACCTCTCCTGAGCATCAATTTAAGCTTTCTCAGTTTTGGTATGGCAGCTAAGAAACTAATCTACACATCTGAAATTCCCAGTTAAGACCTCGTCTCTGCCATTAACTCACTAGATCAGGGGTAGGTAACCTGCGGGCCGGATGCGGCCCGGCGAGGCCTTGGGACTGGCCCCAGCCTGGTCCTGCCGCCGATTGCCGCCGGAGCCTTTGGGGGGCAATTGTCTATAGAAGCCTCAGAAACATGCATTTATATTAACATTTTTTTAAAAATCAGCAAATTTTTTCGCGTGTCCTCCATTTTTTTTTAAAAAAGTGTCTTCCATTTGAAAATTTTGTCGTACATTTGTCCTGGTTTATTTATATATTTAATTTTTTAAAAAAATATTTAATTATTTATTTTTTGGCTTCGGCCCCCCAGTTGTCTGAGGGACAGCAACCCGGCCCCCGGCTCAAAAAGATTGCCTACCCCTGCACTAGATAGATGGCTTTGAACATATCACAATCTCTCGGTTCCTGATATCCAATATAGGGATAATGTTTGCCCACTTTGTGGCATTCTTTCAAGAACTGTGAGCATTAAATATAGAACTAAAATGCCCCCTCTACTTTTGCATGCAAGCACAGACATATACATATACATGCATATATTCTCATTCTCAGAAAGAAGACTGACATTTCAGTTTTAAAGGACCTGGAGAATTTCAAAGGCAGAAAGTCCAAAACTCACTGATTCTTCCCTCAAGTTCTTGCTCCTTCTGTCTGTTGTTCAGCTTTCTCTAGAATCTCCCATATTTTCATGATGATCATGGCACAGTATCACTTCAATGTGGAACAGGGAAGCCAAAGTTGCAAATAGCTGGTGGACATCAAAATGAAGTGTGCTGTTCCTCGCCTGCCGCAACAAACCTAAAACTGGGAAAAGATCAATAGTATATTACAATAGTAAGCTCCCTCTAATGTATGTTTTGATAATGTAATGATACCAGTGTGGGCAACTGATATCAACTGCAAGTGTGAGCAACTGAAGGCATTTTAAATGACAAAAAATATAACACTTTTGAAGGGATTACTGAAAATTTCTGGAAAATTGATGTGTTCTAACATATTTGAAATGTTTGTAGATCAGCTCTATTCACTGGGGTATTATAATTAAAGGTTTTAACTTCTTAATCCTTCAAAACTGAAGGTACCTTTAAAACAAAATCAATCCCCACCTGCTCCATAAATCTGGTAAAATAATGTATTATGTACATAGCAGTTTTTATCATAGAAAATAAGTGGCTCTGTTTGCTCTTGCTTCTAATGTGCAATTTGATTTTATTCATGGACATGTGATTTGTTGTCAAGAGACCAGCCTATAGAGGGTTTTTTTTAAATGCAATTTAACTTAATTCTATTCAGGCCTAGAGATTTCTGCATGGTTTTATTGATATTGTTTCTGGCATTAATGCTATAACAATTAAAGTATTTTGCTTACCATGCAAAGCACTTTACAGCCCTTATTACATTTCATTGCCCGTTGTCTTCTGGTATATTAGACAGAACAAGTTCAGACCTCCCATTTAGTTACTAAAGCCAATAGATGGTCTTCGATTGCCCAACCTTATAGTATTGCTGTGAAGTTGTGAAGCAGGGGGTTGGGGATGTGTGACTGCCCATATGTCGTTGGATTACAACTCAATGCCATCAATTCCATTGAGCCATGCTAGCTGGAACTAGGTCCAAGAATATCTGGAGGGCCACAGGTTATAGAAGTGATAAATAATTGTTACATGAAGTGTCAGAAATTGGTGAATGTTGACATTTAATAGTAGTTCTTCACTTTTTTAAGAGACCCAGGGGTAAATGTCAGAATCTTCAGACATTTATCAGAAAATGTCAAAGCCAACTGAGTGCTTTCAAGTAAATGTCCAAATGTCACAAGCATTTCCATCATTTTCTGATAAATGGCACATCACACATGGAAGCCAAACATTCTGGCATTTCCTAGTAGACTGCAATCTTCTTTGTTTATTTAATAAATTTGTACCCTGCTTTTCTATAGATATCATATCCATAGGCTATCAAAATCAAAATATGTGTATTTAATATGTGCTAGTCATTAAAATCACACTTAAACTGCAGTTGATTATGTATGAAGAACTAAAGATTCATTGAAACTCAGGAATGAATGATGAGACAAGACAAGACATCACTGTAAGTTAAAAACTTGTCTGAACAATTAAAAAAAATTACAAGCAACCACCATGAAAACACTAACCCTAGCAATAATAAATGAAAACTATATATTTCTATATATCTAAAATAAAACATATAGGGAAAGCAAAGCATACTAAACTGCAGATCTAACTAACTACTAAAAACAACAATAAATGGATAAACACCAAAACAAATCACCTCGCTAAATTCAGAAGACAATAGAGTTTCACAGAGAAACAGTTTTATATTTCTGCTAGCATTAAAAGACTGTGTCCATCAGTTCCTCGTGTGATATTAATTGAAAGGACCAAAAAAATGTTTTTGTGTGCTGTCTTAGTCATATATATCTCTGGCACAACAGTGAATAGGGTCTCCAAAGGCAATCTTTTTCAGACATGTTCAAACAGGACTCTGTCCTGAAGATCCACAGATCCCCAGCCATATGGGGCTTTGAAAGTTAATGCCAGAAACTTGAGCTGAGCTCAGAAAACAAAAACAGAAGGCCAATTAGGCTGGCACAAATCTGAAGTAATATAATCAGGCCTCCATCTTTGTTCTTGTTAACTGCTGTCAAGTCAACTTTGTCTTAGAGCGACTTCATGCACGGGAGACCTCCAAGTTACCCTATCATCTGCAGCCCTGCTCAGGCCTCACAGATTCAGGACAGTGGATTTCTTGATTGAGGCTATCCATCTGGAATGTGGTCTTCCTCTTTTCCTACCGCCTTCTTCCTGTTTAATAAATTGCATATTTTATTTTTAAATAAAGCTTGTCTTCATTTTAAATTACAACCACGTTACCATCATGCCTACACAGTAGGTTAAAACCAGAGAGTTTTTAAAAGAGTCAGCTCAAGTTTGGGGACCCACTGTCACATAAATATTAATTTTGGTGGCAGTTTAAAGAGAGTGTGCATATTTTGGTGGCAGCAGTGGGATAAGAAGGCCCAAGAACAGTGGTTTGAAAAATTTAGAGTGGTCATTGCAGTCATGTCTCCTAATAATATGGCCAAAGTATAACAGTCTCAGGCCCAAAACAGACAAGCAGACAAGAGTGCTTCTCACTGCTCTGGGGGCATTGTGTTTAGATGACACACGCCCTTCTCTCTGTCCCACCACCCTCTCAGGCCCATTTGGTGGGAACAAGAGAGAGGGCCTTCTCAGTGGCTGCTCCCAAGCTTTGAAACTCCCTCTCTAGAGAAGCCAGGATGGCTCCATCTCTGCTATCCTTCTAACGCCAGGCAAAGGCGATTTTGTGCAGTCAGGCTTTTTAAGCAGATAAGGACTAGGTTTTTAATGTTGTGCATGTGATGCATCAGGAGAATGAAACATGGTAGCATACCCATTTCTTTAACGATACATTGTTATTCATGATCTATACCAGTGGTCCTCAATCTTTTTCTGGCAACCACCCCCTTTCTTCTTGGGCAAAAAACCTACCGTACCCTCCCCCTCCCAAGCTTATTTCTTGATAGTAGGTCTACTCTTTTACTACAAATTCAAAACAGTCAATGTAAGTCATTGCTCCCTTTCCACCCAATTACCTTGAGAACAGCAGTTGACTAGCTGGTTGAGCAATGACTGGGAAGTCTCTTGCCTGTGCTGGCCTTGCAGCAAATATCATTGCTCATCAAATGCCTGTTGGAATAGAAGAATCTTTGCTTGTCTTCGAACAGAAAGCGGGAGGGTGCCAGTCTAAATTCTCTGGGAAGACAGTTCCAGAGCCTGGGGGGCAGTCTCTGAAAAGTTCTTCTCCTGAGTTCCCACCAGATGTATCAGTAAGGGTTGTGAGAAAGAGAGAGAAAAAATTAAAAAGTCAGCTTCATTGAAGCCAAACCTTTCTTATTACTGACAGCTATTAACTTCAAGATTGTCATTTTCACAGCAACTTCCCATTATTTTCCACTAATAACACAAGCATTGTTAGGAAGATCTCCAAAAGGTGAGATAGATACTGACAAAGAGTTACAGGTGTTAAGTGCATTTGTGACTTCTGCTACCTAAATAGGTTTTATTGCAGACTAAGGCCTGTTACAGACAGCCAAAATAAAGCTGCTTCGAGTCACAGTGGAGGTATGGTGTTTCAATGATGTATGCGTCCTAATAGTCCAGAAGTCGTGCCAAAGCCACGCTCCAGCCCTAAGGACTGGAGCATGGCTTTGGTGTGGCTTCTGGACTCTTAGGACGCATGCATCATTGAAACACCATACCTCCACTGTGACTCGAAGCAGCTTTATTTTGGCTGTCTGTAACAGGCCAATGAAACCATCCACCACACAATGGAAGATTGCATGCTAGATTAGGAATGGAAAAATCAACTGTCCATTTTGGTGCTGGATTAGGAATGGACAAATAAGATAATTTCCAATACATACAGTCTGCCCTCGCTTTACGCGGGGGATCCATTCCAGACACCCGCCCGCGTAAATCAAAAAGTGTGTATGCTCAAGCCCCATTGAATAGAATGGGGCTTGGGTTTGCAATGTGGCTGTGTGTGAGCGCCACGGGTGCAGGTGCCATTGTTTTTATTAATGGTCAGCTTCAGTTTAAGCTGAAAGCCAGCTATAATGAGCCTGCGAATGCCACGGGCTCACTGTATACATTTTATATGTGTTCAGTCATGTCATTTTTGCTCTTTTTCTACCGAAATTTCTGAAATTTCAAAACAAAACAAACTTTATTTTAATGCATTTTTCTCTCACACACAAACATATTTATTTGATTGTCATTGCACCCTTCCTCACAAGACTTCATGGTGGTTAAAAACCTTCATAGATTTTCAAGAAATAAGTGCTATTCAACTCACACCTTGGATGAGATGGAATGTGATTAATAAAACTGTATGTAAAATAAAATTTGTTAGTGTACAAAATTCATTGCTGTTTGAATATCCATAGAAAGTCTCTGGAAATCACAGCTACAAAATCACAAATTATTAAAAAAAAAAAAAACATAATAATGCCAACAATATAAACTAGCTGCAAACAACAAAAATGTTTGACTGCATACTTTGCCTTCAGAATTCCTTAGACACTGAGAAGGCCTGACCATGTGTGATTAATCCATGGATTACAGTACTCTCAAGTACCACAGACAGAACCTCCTCATTCTGTCTTAAACAATGGGCAGGTCAGTATGAAGGAAGTGTGTTTGACATAGCATCCTTAGCATCCCTGTTCTCAAGAGTTGCTAGTTTGTTTGTTTCTTTAACAGTTCAGGTTTAGCATTCATATAATTTCCTCTTTGTTTAGATACGTCTACTTTGTTCCTGCATCAGATAATCTGAAGTTTTTCAACCTCCATTTTGTAGTCTGCAGGTCTTGCTATCTCTTCCATCTTTGAAAACATATTTCCAAACCTCTCACCACAAGATGTTATGAACCCTCTAGTATTTGTAAGCAAACTTACTTCACAGGCTTTTAGAAAGAAGATGAAGTGGGGAAAAGGAGTCTTACTCATTTTCATCTTGTGAATATTAATTACTCTTCTTGTGAGAGACACAACTGTCTCACATCCCCCAGAAAAATGGTCCCCCATGTTGTCTGAATCCTGAGACACTCCTTCTATTTCTATATTGGTAGGAGTTTATAAAACCTAATCTTTCTTTTTCATGGGTTCACAATGGCCAGCCTCTCTCCTTCAGGCTAGCAACATCATAGTGACATAATCGTCAGTCTCTCTGCTTAGATACATAGCATGAGATCACAACGACCAGCTTTTCTCCTTCAGACAAGAAGCACCAGCTCTCTCTCCTTCAGGCCTCACAATGGTAGTCAGTATCAGCATGAAGTCACAATGGCCAGTTCCTCTCTTTAGGGCAGGCAGCATTAGCATGAGATCACAATGTCCCATCTCAAGCAAGCAGAATCACTATGGGTTCATAATGCCCAGTTTTCCCCTTCAAATTGGTGGCATCAGCACGAGATCACCATGGCCAAATTCTCTTTATTCAGGAGGCATCATCATGAGGTCTTGATGGCCAGAACATTTTCTTAGTCTAGACACCATTACCCATAGGCCTTTCTCCTTCAGGCAGGCAGCACAAGGTCACAATGTATAGCTGTGAGGACCTCTACTGGTGATAGACGTCTTTTGATTATCTAAGCTGCTGCCACCTTCTGTGAACATCCATCTTGAATAGTTGCTGCTATGTCTTCTAGCAATGAGATTATTTGTGTGAATTCCAAGCCTCCCCTCCCAGCAACCAAAGATGGTAACTACAATTCTGCATCAGCTGCAACCACAGAAAGCACTATGCCTGGCCTCTTCAATAACCTGTTTGCAGCAAAGCAACCCCAAAAGGTATGTGTGAGTCTCAACAAAATTATTTATGTTACAGAAGAAAATTAAACTCTTCAAAATTGCATCTTGTTCAGAATCATGTACTTATAGTACAGTGTTTTAGCTATACAGTGGGACTTTGGTATCCCCAGACTTGCCATCCGTGAGTTTAAGCATCTGCAAATAGCAAGCCCCTATTGTCCCCAATGGCAGTGTGTGCACATGGCCACCACCATTAGGGACAACCCCCATTGCCCCCAATGGTGATGCATGCACACAGCTGCACTGCTATTAGGGATGATGAAACTTCAGGTGTCCCATTGTCTTTAATGGCAGCATGCATGTGCCACCATTGGGGACAGCCTAACTTGAGCATCTGTGAATTTTGGTATCCATGGGGGGGGGGTACAGAATGGATCCCCCTTGGATACCAAGGTCCCACTGTATCCTTCTGATTATATACTTGCTATACTAGTGACAGGCCACTACACCTTCTTGAGGTATAATATGCTTTCTCAGATTGTCCATACACCATGGATGGCCAAGAAGACAAATAATTCGATCCCTTAGAAGGATCAACTAAGAAATCTCCCTGGAAGCCATGATGATGAAGCTGAGGCTGTCATACTTTGACCACATCATGGGAAGATTTCACTCATTAGAAAAGACAATACTGTTTAAAATGGTCGGAAGACACCACTTTGCAACTACAAGCCACAGCTTGAGTTGCTGTCTGTACAGAGGTTTTGTGGCTCTTCGAACTCTTCAGCCTGCCGTCCAGACAACTCCCCCCCCCCCCCCCAGTAGATTGAAAACTGGAAAGGTTTGCTATAAATAAAAAAATGATGTATCTGCAGCATGTAGATTAGTCAAGAAGGTATTAATCTAATTTGCTTAAAATGGAAGGCTTGGTGACATCTTTCAGCATTCCTGAGTATGGGTTTAAGGAGGACACATGTGTTTCGGAACCACAAGCTATATGTGTCATATATACGTGCCAGGGAAAATGAGCCTCTTGGATACCTAGTGTCAAGAGAAGTAGGCAAGATTTGTTCTTACTGCAATTGTTCTGGAATGAGTTGCAATGTCCTCTACACCAGAATAAATCACAACTCAATTTCTATGAGCACAGAATTCAGTAGGAGTTATTCTAAGATTAGTTTTTCTATCTCAACTCTCCCTAGGTTTTGTTGGCCATAAATCCATGGAATAATTGAACCTCATGTGTAAATATATTAGACAGTATGTCACTGTGATGGAAAGGGGTGTATGCTGAAGGGATATCTATTTGAACCCCCCCTGGAAGGCCCAGGGTCTTCAAGAGGCATTGCAATAGTCTCAGTGTTCCTGTCAGTGGAGGCCCAATTACCCAACTTCATATCAAAAGCCAAATTTGTGCTGCCCCACAACAGTGTTCTCAGGTTCACTGTTTTGCTTTCCACCTCCACAGAAGCTAAATGGCAGCTGTTCAATGATAGGGAGGAAGGTAAAAGAGGGAGCCCCACTACAGACTATCGCACTATGCAGAACACGTTCATTGATTCTTTTAATTATCCTGTAATGTGGTAGAATGTTAGAAAGTGATGTAGGAAGTGATGCACATGTGTGCGCACACATATTGGGACTCTACTGAAATGGTCCCCAAATAGTTCACTCCTGCCATGACCTTAAATTTCAGGGACATTACTTTGCATGGAGGTGGAGTACCTTCTGAGCCTGAATTTGCACACACACACTTCCAGAGGAATCACACAGATGATACATTTGCATGATCCTCATTTCCCACTTCATATAGTGCATGTGTGTGTGTGAGTATATCTCCACACACACAAAAACATGAGTGCTTCTGTAGCTGCTTCTGCTTTGCTGCAGACATTCTATAGACTTCAGCTTAGAGAAGAAAGCAACATATCAGAGCCAGTTAAAGATTTACATCAACTTGAAAGGCAATTGTAGAACGTGCTTAGAAGCCAAGCTGGCTCTCTTGCCCAGAAGACATGTATCCTTCAGAAAATTCATTTGTAAAAGGGGTGGGGGGAGAGTATACACCAACACAGATCTTTTCATGAGTCTCACATCACCCTCTCTGTTGACAGCTCAATGTTCCAGCCAAGAAAATGTACAACACTTGATTCCTAAGTGACAATGTGCTTAAGTTTGAGCTTTGAGGTTCAAAGTGCTTCTATTGGCAGATTAATCACATGGATGGGTAAGAGCAGAGTTTTATCTTCCTTCAGGAAATGAGAGGAAAAGTATAGTCAACAGCTGTTCCAAGAAAATGTGTTTATTACTATGTGGCACTAGCAAAATTACAGTTCTGTGCCCAGATGTGCATGGATCGAGGACCCACAGGCTCTCCTTTCTAACAAAGACAGGTAAAAAAATTCTTTCAGTTTTGTTTTGATAAGAGCACACCAAAATCTGCAAATGTCTTCATATTTAGAAGAGGGAAAACTTGACTTCACAAAACTAGAATTTGGATGACACCAGAATGAAAAGATTAATCTGTCTAGTTCTAGGGTGTCAAGTGCTTAACTCTTTTTAAAATGTGTCTCAAACTGTGTTGGAGAGAAAAAAACTAAGTGTAGTTTGTTGTTGTTGTGTGTGTGTGTATATATATATATATATATATATGCACGCACACACACATACAAAAGTATGTTTATGGAAAAATACTGGTTCACTATCAAAGAGGAAGATAGCTGCAGGTTAGAGTGATGCAAATAAAAAGAGAGAGTGTGAGGAAAATGGCAATAAACCTGAAGTCACCTTAAACATACTGTGCCCAATTTTTTAAAAGGATTATATGAAAATTAGCAATATACATGAAAAGGATGCTAACTCTTAACCCTTTCCCATGTTGCCCCAGAAATAAAAACTTAGCCCTTGCTTCCTGTACTTTGCTCAGCTCCTAGAGCAGCCCATTACTGTAAGGAGCATTACTCAACTGTTTCTACACTGCTGTGGGAGTTGTGTGGAAATCACAAAATACCTCCAGTTGGGGCAGCCAGTGGACACACTATTATTGCCACTATTTCTTCCTACAGCTGCTCCCAGTTAAACATGATCCCTGCCTGTGCAGACAGTGGTACAACTCCAGTTGATCTTAGAGCAGCTACAAGAGAAAGTCATGATAAAATCCAAAGTGGATTTTCCATCTCCTCAATGGTATGTCCACCCTTGCGCGCACACACACACCCTTCTGCTGCCTTTCTTCTCCAGTGGCTCCAGCACTAGCATCGAGCTGACAGTTCTTCAAACTAACATTTCAGCTCAAGCATCTGATGAACAGTGAATACAGGGAGCTTTAGAAGGTAAATTGGGTAGTCAGTGGTGAATGTCTTCAAATATGCAGCAACTCACTCCTGGGAGAGAATGTGTTTTTAACTTCATTGTTGATGATCTGATGGTGGCAACATTTCATTCCTGCCTCTCATGTAGCAGTCTAGGGAAGTCATTTTGAAGTATATGGGTAAAAACTGCCAGCTAATTCCCATGTTGTTGTAGAGTTGTTTGTAGGAAACAATGCAACCTTCCTTCCTTCCTTTGCTTATTTTTTTGCAATGTGGACATGCCTCTGTGCGTGTTTTGAATTTGGACTCATTCCTCCACTGAAAAAGGTGTTGTGTGCACATTTGTAGTGCACACATTTTTCTGTGCATACTTTTCAAATGTAGGGGCAGTGGCTTTACTGCCGTTCATCAACATGTAAATTCTGGGGGTAGATGAAGTATTGTAAAATCTTTTTTTGAAAATTGTCCTTCTGAGTTGATAGTTTGCATATCTCTGATAGCACCAGTCTGTTTCAGTTCACTCAACAAATAGCACGTTTCAGCAGCAGCATTGTATACATACTAGCCATCAACAGTCTTCCAACCTGTTCTACATCTCAGACACTCTTGAAATCAGCTACCTAGGAACTTAGCAATTAAATTTAAAGGAGTTTATTTCTGCTGGGGGAAAGCTAGGAAAAGGGGGTCAAAAAAGGAAGTACAACAACTTCTAGAGAAGGGCAATGTGGGAACCTGAAATATTAAAAAAGATAATTGAAAGGCAACTTGAATACAAGATTTTAAACATTCCTAAATAAATTGTGAGCTGTGAGAGAGTGAGGGAGCAGGGAAGACTAGAACATTATCTTCATGGACCGAAAGCTCCCCCCCCCCACTTCTGATGGCATCCTGTTCAACTGACTCTCAGCCCAAACCCTGGTTCTGGTATGAACAGTTTGGATGTTCACACCAGCACATTAAGCATCAGAACTGGGGTATACCACCCATAAAATGAATTTTAAGAACATAACCTCATACCGGACCCCTCTATTCCTGTGCTTAGGTGCCTATCTGCATGAACATCCTGCTAAGCCAAGGCTGTTGCCAGTCACTTGCTCTGAGCCGTGTGATTGCAGCTGGGTGTCTCATTGTGACCTCATAAGCAAGTGATCTGTGGTAGCAAAGGACATTCCGGATGGCTTAGTGGGACACTCATGGAGACAACCACTGAGGCATGGAAATGGAGGGACAGATAATGGGAGGAGGTTGAGAGAGCTCCATGGTCGGTATGCTCTGGGTTACCCTTGGAAAATCCTGCCCAGTGTAGACAAGGTCCAGGAAACCTTTCTTCAGGTACTTTTTGGCTCACACTTCCCTCTGCTCTGCATATACTTTCTATCTTGTTCAATATCTGTTCCACCCTTCTGTAGCTTGCTCTGAGCCGTGTGATTGCAGCTGGGTGTCTCATTGACACCCAGAGTTGTTGTCAATGAGTTGGGCATTTTGCACAACTGATTCTTCTGCAGCATAACATGAAGAAAATAAAGGCCCTCTGTTTAAGAAAAACTTTTATCATTTCTAGACCCAACTCAGTTACCAGTAAGATCTCCTCCAAGGTTCTCAGCTACTGTCCCACTATGACAGTTACTTGGGCCAGCTCTGTTGGGGTAGAAGGGGCTGCAGATATAAGTGCAATCTCCAGTGTTCTGGTCCCATTTCATATTTCAGAACTCACTTCTGAGGCACTTATCAAAAAGTATATGCCATTCACCAATGCAGTAATCTATTGTGCTCTTAGATGCATGCTCCAGAAAACCTGACCACTGCTCTAGATATTTTAGCTTGCTTTCCCTGCTGAGACTGTCACTCATTGCTAAACTCACCTATGCTAAACACTCTGCTTGGGAGAGGAAAGGATAGCAGATGTGACACTGCACATTTCTTGTACCAATCTATTGACCAAATTTAAGGAACCATGACTGCTTTACAGATTTTCCCCATAGCAGCCATAGACCTCACTAGTGTACAGAAGAGGGGGCTGAGGGAATCAATTCAAAACAAATAACCATATTTTCTATGAATCTTAGCCTATCCCTGTAAGCTGTTATTGGAAAGCCTGAAGCTGTGCTTATTAAATATTGAAGGTGTGCAGTCCAAGTATGTTAGGGGCTGGGTGAACAGTAAATTTTTAAAAGCTTAATAAATATAAAAAGTACAGGGCCTTACATAATTTGAGAGACCTTTCTGCCAAGAAGGAGACCAGTAAAATACGGTCCTGTCAGACTGCTGATATATGGTGCAAAAGCTCACAAGCAAGCACCCTCAGGACTCACAGGCAACTAGGAAATATCTATTGCTTTTTCTTTATTTGTGTATACGGGTGTCTATGCAGGAGAAAAGCTACATGCAGGTAATAATGGAATTTAGCATTTATATAGCAAATTTCAAGTATCCAAGCCACCATGCAGATTATTTTCTTGGTAATCTTTGCATGATCTTTATGAGGCAAGGATGGAAAAGTCCAGTCCATGGGACAGTCTCCCAAGGCAGTTTTGGGGACCCCCAAGGGATCCTCAGGACCCTACAAAAATCATTTTTAAAATGAGATATTTTTATCCTTTTTTGTTTCAGTTCCTTAGGTTTTGGGGAATTCTGGACTCTTTTAAACCCAAGCAAAGCCCATTTTTGAAGCAGCTAATGAACTGGTAATGAACTCTGGTGGATTTCAAAAAGGCCTCTTTTGAACTTGAAATGCTCAAAATGTGGCCAAAAATGCCCCATTAAGTTCCTTAAGGCATGTTGAAGGAGTTTGGGACTGTTTTAAAAACTTTAAATATTGAGTGAGGGGACTTGGCAGAGTGTTGTGTGTGGAGAGACCCTCAAGTCCCAAAGAAGGCCAGTGTAACTTCTCAACATCTAGTAGTTATTTGCCCTGCTAAAAGGTAAAGGTAAAGCTAGTCCCTTGACATGAATGTCTAGTCGTGACCAAATGTAGGGGGTCGTGCTCATCTCCGTTTCTAAGACGAAGAGCCAGCGTTGTCTGAGGACTATTCTGTGATCATGTAACCAGCATGACTGCACCGAATACTGTTACCTTCCCACTTAAGTGGTACCTATCTATCTAATTTTATTTGCATTCTTTTGAACTGCTAGGATGGCAGAAGGTGGAACTAGTGACAGGAGCTCACCCCATAATGTAGCACTCAGGCCTCAAAATGCCAACTTTCTGATTTCCAATCATTGGAATTGGCATCTTAACCACTAAGCCACCCCATCTCTTGTTTGTTTGCCCTGCTATAAGGGATGAAAACATTATTGTTGCCATAGTAATGGTCCAGAACCTAGAATTGGAATCTTCTTTATCAGAGAAAGACTGCTGTGACACAAAGTGCCACAAGACGGGTTGTGATTCCCCCCCCCCCCCCCCATAGCATCTCTGGAAACAATGTTAGAGACCTGTTCCTGCAAAGATTGCCACAATTAACAGAAAGACTGAAGATAAACTCACACAAACAGATTTTTGAAAATATATTTACCCCATTCATGGGTTTTGTGATTGTTCACAAGGGTGTGCATATCTTTCAGATTCTGATCACAGAGTATTGCTCCTACCACCTACTTTTCAATTTATATGGAAATAAAAATTCATAATTTAAAAATAAGAAAACATATGTTAATCAATGAGAAAAAAATGTGCACAAAAATATGTGCATTAGGAAATGAACATAAAAAGTGGTATAACATTAGGGAAAGTGTTTACCAAACTACACATTGGTGCCCACTACACGCATGCACGCACACACACACACACACATGTACAACCTGATGAAAAATAAGGATAAATAGAAAATGCAGGCAGAATACAGACGATCACAAATAAATCAAGGCTGAGAGATTTCTACCTTCCTAACTTGTTCCTCCCATGCACAGTTAACCCAACAAAATCATTGTCACAAGACATGGTGATGTTCTACAGCTTGAGAGAACTAAACAAATTGTTGGGAAACAAGTCTATCCATTGCTAAAAAGACACAGGGGCTACATGCAATGTCCAAGAGAGAGACAGCCTAGCGCATTCTGTCATGTGGGGCAACAAACAAGATGGCAACCTCTCTATTCCATGTACAAAAGCTGACTAGTATGGAAGTTTAATCTTTCTTCATCACTGGTGATGGGAGAGGAACTTCCTATACACCAGAAAGAACCAAGTGGGTTTATTAATAGAAGAATAGCCTTATGTGGCACGCATCTGTCTTACTACCGCTTGCTACCACCTCATAGCATTTTCCCTCTGAGATCTCACTGTAATAGTCCTGCACCATCATCAGAGTCAGAAGCAATATGTCTCTGAGTACCAGTTGTTGTACTGTGGGTAGCGGGGAGCTTCCTAGAGGCAGTTTTTCAAATGGAATTGGTAAAAGGCTGTTTGGGCAACCCACCTAAGGATTACCATAACCCAGAGGTGGGGAACTTTTTGGAAGAGCAATGATTCCTCACCCTTCCTGTAGCCACTGCTCCTTCAGTGTCACCACCTTGCTTCTTGTATTCAGAAACTGACTTTGACCTTAGGGCTTCAGTCACTGAACTCTACTTGAAAGCATGTCACTCAGTCTCCTGGGTTGTGCATCCATTTCTCACACAGCCATCCACTCCACTGTTTCCCTTGATCTATCAGCTTGCAATAACAGGACCATAGAAACTGTGGTGAAATTGTATAGATCAATCACCAAGATGACCCACTGATGTCATTAGAACAACTTGAAACCCCTCCATCTGTACATCATATAAAAACCTTGAGCAGCATTCCTCCTTCACACATACACACATCATCTTCAGCATTTTCCTTTGCAGCCACTCTGATGAAATTACGGATCAAACAGGTACCAAAATGGGTGTTGTCACAATTCCAATCCAGTGCTGGCACTCAACCTTGCTGCACCTGCTGATGCTGTTTTGTTGGCGGGTACAAATCACCAGCCATCAAGGAAAGAACCCTAGAACTGACAACAATCCACCTTCAGATATCTGAAGGTAATTGCTCAGCTTGGAGCCTGAAGGGGCCTCTCTCTTCCTCCCTCCTCTGCTTCCTAAAAGAGAACGAGGTGAGCTGCCAGAGCCGGCTGCACAGTTGTTTTGAATCTAATAATATCCAAACAATGCACTGCTATTTTTCAATTGGCTTGTTGAAAAACATCCTATGGATCAAGTAAACACCTCTTTTGCTCCATTTTTAAAATTCTGCTTTTGTTCCAAGTTATTTTCATTAAAAGAGGGGCATTAAACCCCTCAATGTTGGCTAATGTATTTCAACATAAACCTAAAGAGGGGGAGCTTGGGTATATGGCTATGGGATAGGAAATTCCCTTTGGCCATTGTGTTTAATTAGGTGGCTTTTTAAAATGATCTGCATTCTGTACACTAATTAGCAGGGTCTGGACTCCAGCCAGCCATCAGATTCCTCCTTTAAAGATTCTATTGCTTCCTCCATCATTCTTGGAATAGATTTTAGTTTCTGGTTAGGGATGGTAATGAATGAAGACCACAGATGGCCCAAAACCCGTTACATAATTTACCTGGCTTTGTTTACATGCAAAAAGGACCAGTCCAGAATGGATAAGGCTGGCATTTGCAGATGGGGAAAGTGGACTCCATTCTTCATTGCTTGTTAGATGCATTTTAGCAGAATGTCTGGTGAAGCTAAAAATCAGAATAAATGGGGAACAACAG
Source organism: Sceloporus occidentalis (assembly GCA_023333645.1). Classification (NCBI taxonomy): domain Eukaryota; kingdom Metazoa; phylum Chordata; class Lepidosauria; order Squamata; family Phrynosomatidae; genus Sceloporus; species Sceloporus occidentalis. The sequence goes on along the minus strand of JALMGF010000002.1, from coordinate 112,643,689 downwards.
CAACCACAAATTTGTGTCAGTTCATATGTAGGAGAGCTATTTGTTATTATTACATGATGGTAAAGAGGTTGGCTAATTTTGTACAAAGCTAGACTTAGAGAAATTGGATTCTGAAGAATTCTGAGTCAAAATGACTTGGTATGAAGCTTGGAGTGGGAGTCTTCGGTGAGGATTTGAAACAAAGGTTATATGGCCATCATTTGGTGGTGGGTTTCTGATTCTAAGGAGAGGTTTGATGGTCATGTATCAGGGATACTTTAGATGTGGATTTCATACAAGGACAAAGGCTTGGACTAAATGGCCTTTCAAGTGCCCTGCAAGTCTATATATCTATGATCCTGATTTCCCAAATGGGCATGGATTACATGGATTTCAATATTCTCTGAATCTGGCAGGACTTTTCTCCATTCTCTAAATGTCTAAAAATATAAGGGTCTACCTATGCAAATGTTTGTGTGTGTGTGATTCTGTGTGTGATGTTTCAATCTTGAAAATGCATAACATACATTTTTACAAGTGCACAACACCAACATTGACATCACTTATGCAGTGCATGTAAAACATGCCACATTCATTGTATAAAAATATTTATGTTTTGAGATAACAAGGTGGTAGTTGTGGTGGTGAACATCTAAAGACAATGGGAATGGTGTTATCAGCACTAAATGGGAGGAAAAGAATCTATGCAAAGGAGACCAATTCTTTTATTCCTTTTTGATGAATGGTTTGCAAAGTTGTTGTGGAGGGGATAAAGAGTTTTTAGGGAATGCATGAAAGGGATAGAACTTTGGTATCTGACACCTACATTACACATAAGTTTGCATTTTTGGTGAAGGGACACCACAGCCTGATTCAGTCCCTGAACAAAGGGATGAGATGCATGATTTTGGCCTGGTACATACTGGCCTTTCAGGGGCACTCGTCATATGTGAGGGTTGACTGGGGGGCGGAGTGCCCACACGCCTCGCAACCCTTGCACGTGACGAAGGCATAACAATGGCGGCACCCTGTTTATATGGGCACTGCCATTGTTACGTAAGTGCCATGTGGCATCCACATGGCACCGCACACCACTTACGTAAAGAGTGTGCCAGTGGTGCACTTGTTACATCACTGCCATGGCTTCAAAAGAACCTGCTTTATGCAGGTTCTTTTTCCACCGACAGGAAGCCTTGCCGTTTGGTGGCTGAGGCTTCCCTCCGGTGGAAAAACAGGCACCGGCAGGCCACCCTTTTTGGGCGGTCTGTACCGTGCCATAGAAAGCTTACCAAAGGCAGAGAGCAGTACAAGCAACAACAAAAAGCCTTTAGGTTTTTTGCACAGTTCTTTGGAAGAATTGCTTAGCATCCAGCTCAGGGATAAACAATAGTCAAACTCTTTATACTTTCCCAAATTTTGCATATCTTCATAATAAAGTATTTTGTTGAACATTATTATTATGATATGAATATCAGAAATTACCAAAACAAAAACAAAAATCCTCTTACTAGGTTCATTTGAAAATTAGCTCAGCCAAAATAGTTTAGTCGTTTTATCTGGGACAGACCCTCAGTCACTGAAGTTTCTGATTAAATATAATATGAAAATGCTTCAGAGAATTCTCAAATTGTGCTTGAGTTCCTTGGTATGTCATTCAGCCATAGAAAAAAGTCACATAAATAGTTTTTTTTCCCCCTTTATTTGTGGTCTTTGTTACTGTTAGCATAAGTTATGTATGTATTATGTTTACTGTCAGTAGGAGGAAAATGTAAGCAAAAGCCACTTCTTTCCTCTTTTACTTTTCATATAAATGCATTCAACCCAAAATATGTATCTGAAAAAGATACAGAAATATACTTTAGTCCATGAAAAGATCCCTGGTGGTGCAGTGGTTTAATGCCAGTACTGCAGCTACAACATTGTAAGTTTGAACCCGCAGGGCTCCAAGCTGACTCAGCCTTCCATCTTTTCATAGGTCAGTAAAATGCGTACCCAGCTTGTTGGGAGCAATTGGCTAACACATTGTAAACTGCTTAGAGAGTGCTTCGTTCACTATGGAGTGGTACAGAAATGTAAAGTGTTATTGCTATTGCATGAGGAAACTCTTCACAGCACAATCCCATAATCCTATTTCTAGACGTCCTTGCTTAATGTTGAAATCTGTCAGATGAATATCCTTGATCTCTTCAACACCATCTCTTTCTTACATCCTGAAATATAGAAATTATATTTTCCAGTAGCAGCTGGTGACTTCTGTGTCAGTGACTCTGCTCTGAATTTTAGTGTCAATTTTAAAGGAAGCCAAAATAAGCCCAACACCTTGGAGGATTCCTTTAAAGCTGAGACTGAAGTCCCAGAGAAGATTCAACACCCCACTGATAGGGAGGGGGCTTCTGGCCACTTGTGATGCTTCTTGGATGTTGAATTAAAGTAATGTCAGTTTTCCACAATGTCTTAGCCATCTTACATTTCATGTAACCAATTTAGTTCTAAAAAGTGTAGTCATGTAGTGTTTGTTGTTTGAAGAATGCATGTCTGTAGCATGTTACTGATACTTTGCTTTCTGATTATTTCTTAAATTATTTTTAAATACACCCTAAAAATGCAAAAAAAAAAAATAATAATAATAGGAAGGAAGATTTCCAGGGGCCAAAAATGGTCATTAGTGCCCCTTTCTAAAAAAAACCCCCTTTCTAAAGAAATTTGCATCCCACTCCTACACAAAGGGTCGGGATGGGATGCATAGGTTGCCCATGCCCACAGGAAGACAAGATTTAAAAGATGCCTTGGCAGTTATGCTGAGGATGGAAGATTTGGGGGACATGGCCAGAGCCAATTTATTGACTCCACTTCAATTTTGCAGTCAATCCACCCTCTTGCTGCTGATGCAGTGTGATGTTAACTTGGTTGCTTCAGTGCCGGGTAGGAATTTGTTCCCCCTTTGAAGGACTTTTTCACCTACCCCATACTGTTTCTAGACAGACCTTGGGGAAATTGGCTTGGGTGGCATCTAAATAATTTGAATTGGCATGATTTGAAAGAAATTTGGATTTCAGTGAGCACCCGTTTGGGTGGAAGAGAGGTCAACAGAACCACCTCTTTGGGCCTTGGGACTTTGGAGATAGGGAAAGAGACGCCCCTTGGGCGTGCATCGAGGATAAACTTCTCTCTTTAATTCTTGGGCTTTGGGAGAGGGACTTTCATGTTAGTCTTCCTGATGTGGGCTGGCCAATGGATAACCCAGATTTTGGGTTATCATTGGGGCTCAGGTACTCCCGTCCTTGACTATTTCCCCACCTGGTTTGCAGTTCCGTTAAGAAATGAATAAATAGGTCAAGTTAATAAATGGCCCTGTTTGAACCTACTTTCCATTGTCTTTTCTTGTTGTTCCTGGGGTGGGTGGGCAATGTTTTAGTGGTAATGAAGAACATTATTGGCTAATCTAGAAAGTAGCATTGTTACCAAATGTTCCATTGAAAATGTATCATTACCCCCTTGTTACCTGCAAAATAATTTGCTATGGGTAAATCATCACTCATATTATATTACTTTTAAGATCTGGCCTGACCCGCTTCACAGTGCTGTCATGAGGATAAAGTGGAGAGGGAGAGAATAAGGCACTACTAGCAGCATACAAATGAAACTGATGAATAAAATGAACTGTAATACGTTTCTCAGTTCTGTTGACCAAAATCCTTTTAACTGGAGAAACCAAGAGCTAAACCTCGAAACTTCTGCAGGCAAAGCATAGGCCCCTTTTATCTTATGACCCTCCTGGGTCCCAAATCTGGAGAGATGAATGGGGCAACTGGGAACCAACTTCTTTATATACTATGATAACATGAGAGTAAATACATGAAAGCCCTAAAGATTCACCCTGCAGACAAACAGGTTTACTTAGAATAAAAGCAAACTTTTTCACCTAAGGGGAGCACAGCAATTAAATCAAATGAAACTCATTCATGCTCAGTAGAACATGTCTTACTGCCAAGTTGGGACTAGGTTTGGATGCTGCCATTTTATTGGCATCTTTTTCCTTTTCCTCCAGCTCAGCAGACACATGTAAACTGGCCCACTTGGATGTGTATGTGTTTTTCCATTCAGTGTTTATCCAAGCTGGAGTCATGTTAACATCACCTTTTGGCATGAAAGTATACACACTAATAGGCTGGCAGACTGTCTGATTAGTCAAGGAAGTTGTTTCTTCAGGTTGAAATCCATAGTTTGAAATGAGCCAGTCCTCTCTTCCTTTCAGCTGCTCATTTGAGTGGCAGCCTATATTTCATTTCAATTGCTCCTACAAAACTAAAACAGTACTTTAGCTCGGCAAGTTCTAAAATGTTCAGCTGGGGTGGAAAACTCGTTTGAACTGAAATGTACAAACATGTACATGGGTTCTCTCTCTCTCTCTCTCTCTCTCTCTCTCACACACACACACACACACACACACATATGCATGTAATGTGAGAGTGGTCAAAAATTTGGAGCCTTTCACACTACACAATTACAGCACTTTGACACATCTTAGCCATGGCTCAATTTTGGATTTGATGTCTCATGGGATATTTAGAATCCTCTTCCAGAGAGCTCTCATGCCTACTCAAACTACATTTCACAGGATTCTATAGGATACAGCCAAGACAGTAAATGTGAAATCCAGTTTGTGTGGTATGAAAGCTGCTAGGTGTCAAGGTAACTTAGAAAAACTGCCTAATCTATACAAACCCAGTGCTGGCCCAAACCATTCTGCTGCCTGGAAGAATCCACAGGATGATGCCCTTCCCCCCCCCCAATGCCAAGTAAGAAGCGTAATCTTCCTTCAAGCATTGTCACAGCCAAGACACCCATTGAGGAAGATGCAGGGGATTGCTTGGAAAGCTCAGAAGGAATAGACAAGGTGGGGCTCAAGAGGAACAGAGCCTGGGTTGGCTTTAATTGTTCTGCAAAGTACAACTCCTTAGGTATATAGGGTTGAGGGTGGGGAGATAATCAGAAACATACATGAAAGATTGATTAGACACTAACAATGGAGGGGGAGATGCCATGGCAACATCTGTATCTGTACTCTTTTGTTCAGTTGGGACTGCAGATGAAAACCTCCCAAGTTCTGATCATGCCTTGTGCCAGATTTGAGGAAGTCTGTACTAGTTTTTCTCATTCCCTGCAGGTGAATCTCTGCAGTAAGTTAACCAGCTGGCAGTGGAGAGTCCTCTTTTTTTCTGGGGGGAAAAATATTTTGACTAAAGTACTGGGAAGCACCAGCTGAGACTCCAGCTACCCGCCATCTTTTTCCACCCAGAATCCTTTAGGGCTTTGATGGAGTGTAGGCCAGAGGCATTCAGGAGAAAGAAGATGGTAGATGGCTGCAGACTTTGACAGTGTTTTGCTTTAGAGTTCCTAGCTGCCTTGGTCAAAAATGTTGGTGGCAAATATCAGCCCTGGATTTCCTGTGATCATGTTGAACATGGTTGTGACAATCTCTCATGTTTCAAGTCATTCCATACATACAGGTTTTTCCTGAGACAGTCAGGTTCTAAAAGCTTAGGGGGGGGTCTCTCTGGACCTTGCTTGCTTGTCTCTCTGTTTCCCTCTCAGGCTCCTGGTCCTGGTGACTCATACCTCCAGCTCCCCACAACTGGTTCTCAAGGTGGTCCATGGTTATCTTTATATCAAATGCTGTCCATGGAAAACCACTGGGTGACCTTGGGAAATCACATTCACCCCGAGAAAACCCCCTGATAATTTCACCTTAGGGTTGTCATAAGTAGGAAGGCACTCAGCAGCAACAACAAAGCTGCCAACCTGTTGCTGAAATTTTCTAGCATGTTACACAGACACATTTAACCCTATTATTCAACAGACCAAAACGATACCAAATGTTCCAAATGGATGATATTTCTGTTCCTTTAGACCAGGACTATATAACTGCAAAAAGAGATAGAAACCATTTCTTTTCATAAGTCCCCAACAAGTTTATTTTCAGTCAATTTTTAATGGGGTTGTTTTCATTTGTAGGATCATTGGGGGTTGTGGGTAAAAGAACCTACTGTGTACTCAGTAGTTTTGAGCTATTTGGGACTGTTTTAGAGGGCAGATCTGGGGAGCTGTTGTGGTCTCTTGGGAGACTTCCAAAGGCTGTATATGGCAAAGGCAAAACAGAATTCCAAAGGCTGTGCATGGCCCATAAGCTACATTTTTCCCATTGCTGCTTTATATTATACAGTACAGCAAAATCATTATAGGATCTGGAATCCACTTGGGTTCTCCCTGTGCTTATTCAAGCAGCTTTCCCTACTGCTGCTGACACTTAATAAGAGGCAACTATGCCTGGTATAAGTGGAATAGGAGTGGAGTACAAAGCTCTTGAGCACGTGTGTTTTTGTACAGTCTCAATGTGACCTAGCAGTCTTGGCCTGTTACAGACTGCCAAAATAAAGCTGCTTCGGGTCTCTTTGGAGGTATGCTGTTTAAATGATGCATGCATCCTAAGAATCCGGAAGCTGCACAAAGCTGCACTCCAGTGCTTAGGAATGGAGTGTGGCTTTGGTGCGACCTCCGGACTCTTAGGACCCATGCATCATTTAAATAGCATACCTCCAGAGAGACCCGAAGCAGCTTTATTTTGGCAGTCTGTAAGCCTGAACATATCAACATAATACGCCAGCTTGGGGCATGATGTTTAGATGATGCATGTCCCGATGCTACCCCCAAGCCGGCATCATGCTTCCTTCCCGGCCAGATGGCAGGCAGCATTGCAATGTCTCCTGTGGTGTGGCATTCATACATCACACGCCACAGGACCGCTGAAAAGCTGGTGCTGCAGCAGAAAAGCCTCCCCATTTCTACCCCCCAAAAGGAGTGGCATTTTGCTGCTTCTTTTTGGGCTGGAAAACATCAGATTGGGGCCACAGCATGTGGTTGCCACAGCACCAATCCAGTGCTCAAGGGCTATCTGTACCAACTGTACAGATTAAGGGCTATCTGTAGCGGCTCATAGTCGATCATGAACCCTGCATGACATTTCTACCTGACAATGTTTGAGAATAAAGATAACTTGAGAAAATGTTTTAATTTGTAGAGGTGACAATAATTAGACTGAGACTCCATAGCAGGCATCTTGATGCAGTGGATTAGAGAACAAAAGAGGCTGTGTGATCAGTTCCTGTTACTTCTCACAGGATTCAGAAATGTCAACCATTAATAAATCCAGAACAGAAGACTAGAAATTCAATGTCTGAAATCTTTGGTTCTGTGTAATCCACTATAATTTAAATGAGATGGTTTTAATAAACAGAGTAAATATTCTTCTAAGTATGTTGAAGGGAAGGATAATCATTTGCCATCTCCCTGGAGATTTGCCTTGGCTTGCTATGCTCTGAAAACATTAGAATAATATTCATCCAGTTTATTTTTATATATGTCAACAGAAAGCCTAATGGATGTTAAAGTTTATTTGCTTGGGAGCCTTCTGTGATTGCATGGTTTAATTCAGAGGATGAAACCTCAAGGATGCAACATTGATGACAAAAAAATAAACATCCAAGAAATACTGTGTTTGTAAAGAACAACATCCCATTAAGTTACAGATTCCCCCCTCCTCTCCAAAATAAAACAAGAAACTTTGGTTACCAAAACAGCCACTGTAGACATCTGAAGAGCTGAATGCACCAATCAAATAAAGAATTGAGTATTTGTCTTTTAGCCAATGTTTTGCTCAATTCAATGTAAAGAAATGATCAAACCCTCCATACACTCATCATGAAATGGAGAGAAAAACTAAAGCTTCGTATATCAGCCTGCCTGAACCTTAAGATCTTCAGGAGAGGTCTTTCTCTCAGTCCCAGTACCATCATAAGTACAGTTGGTGAGAATAAGGAAGAGAACCTTCTCAGTGGCTGTCTCATCCTGTTGAACTCCCTCTCACAGAAGGTTGACCTCTTTTTTTATCCTTTTTTCATCAGTGTGAAAAGACCTTTGTACTTAAAGCCTTCAGTCTTTATCTGAGTGTGGCAGGAGTATTTTTGAATGAGGTGTGCTATACCTTTTTCTTATGCCGTCTATGTATTTTCAACTGTTTAAAATATCTTGTCTTCTAATATTTTTGTAACTTCTACCATATATTGTCTGAACTGTATTATTAAACTGGTATAATGGTGGAATAGAATTAAATAAAATTAAATAAATAGGAGGAAAAAGGGAGAAATGAAGTCACTGAAAACAAAGAAAATCAACTTTCTTGTTTATTTCTAATGTTACACAAAAACTTTCATCCATTCACTGATGTCAGCATCAAACCAAGCTTCTGCCTTTCTTGATGTCTGGAAGAAGTAGAAAGGCTTTGCTTGACATCTTGGAGACACTTTGATAATGGTTGAACCTCTAATTTCTTTCTCACTGTCTTGAGGCACAACACAACAAAGATAAACTTGTGTCCCACTTTTCCATCTCAGAGCTGAGGAAGATGCTAGGATATCTTGGGCATGGTACAGAGCGCCAAAAAGAGGCGCTGGGGAGGCTCCTCTCCTAGCTCTGCAGCAGCACCATAGCAACCAAATTGCACAGCACTGCTGTGCAGCAAGAAAGAAGTGCAAAGAAGTGGCTCTTTTTTGCGGTGCAGTTGCACCACCCCAAAGCGCCAGCGATGGCGCGATGACATGCCAGTGGTGCAGCTCCATATGGACGCTGCGCTGCTGGCACATCATCGCTGTGTGCACTATCTGGATGGTGTTGCGTAGCTGCAGCATGCCCATGACATGCAAGTGTTGCGGGGCATGTGCATGCCCCACCCCTAAGCAACCCTAGCAAGTCATGGGCAAGCCGCAAAGGGCCCATCTGTACTGGGCCTTGGTCTCCTTGGTCACTATGTTTTTTTAATATAGTAAGTAATATACTATAGTAATATACTAACAAATACTTTGGAACCAAAGCTTCACCCTACTCCTTTTATAGGGAATAAAACAAGCTCACCAGACAACTTCATGATCAGGCAGAGATGCAGGAGGAAAAACTATATGAACTGTTGTCAGTAGTCTTGTATCTCAACCAGTTACTCTTTATTGTTAAGGGAAATGGTTGTGGTTATGTTTCTATTTCAGCCATAGACATTGGGTATCAACCAAGGAGATTCTGCCTTAGATGTGCAGAATGAAAAGTGCATCCTTGATATGAAAAAGACTCCCCAAATGCAGCAGCCTGCTTGATTTGGGGGGGGGGGGGCAACTACATCCGTGTCTTTCTGTTAATGGAACATCCCCTTTAATTAGGGCTGCCATAATTGTCCACTTTTACCAGGGACAAAATGTAGGACAAATTCAAGACCAAACTGTAGGGCAACTGCAGGACAAAACTCAGCTCAAAATGTAGGACATTTAAGGTCCACCATTTTTCTTCAATGTCCTACATTTTGGGCTGAGTTTTGTCCTGCAGTTGTCCTACAGTTTGGTCTTGAATTTGTTCCACATTTTGTCCCTGGTAAAAGTGGACAATTATGGCAACCCTACCTTTAATAATAATATATTTCATTTTTATTTATACTCCTCCTCTCCCTGTGGATTGAGGTGGGTTACAACAAACAGAATAATAATAAAATACAATATACAATTAAAATTCACATTTCTAATTAATTCCCTACCCCAACGCCCCCTCCCAATCATAAAAAGTAATAAACTAAAAGCAATATCAATATAAAATAAATGACAATATAAATACTAATTAAAAGAAAAAATAAAATTAGCTAAAATGGAAGGTAATTGGAGCAAGACTTCTATAATTCTAAAGGTAGACGGGGGGGGGGGCATCAATATCAGTGGAGGGGAGGCTAATCTGGAAAGGCCTGCCAGAAGAGATCCATCTTAACAGCCCTTTAAAAGGCTTCTAGAATTGTAATGTGGCAGATCTCCTCCAGCAGGTTGTTTCATAGCCTAGGAGAAGCAGATTAAAAGGCTCTCTGGGTTACTGCAGCCAATCTGGTCTTCTTAGGCTGCAGCAAATTCTTCCCAGAGGATCTGACTGTGTGGGGTGGATTATGTGGAGGAAGGCGCTCCCGCAAGTAGTCTGAACCCAGGTGATGTAAGGCTTTAAAGGTTATAACCAACACCTTGTACCATATATCTCCATATCTTTATCCTCCAGAATACAACTTATTCAGAATAAAAGCCTCAAAGTAAGAGAATCTTTGACTAAGAGCAGCCCCAGTGCTACAAAATGTCTACTCATGGGAAAGGTGATTGGATATACTTCAAAGGATGTAAAATATTTTCATTGAGGAGAGTTAAAATAAAGAAATATACTAAAAGAAAAATCAGTATCCATGCATAATACTCTGTTAAAAGAACTACACAGTGAATTCTTCTTTCTAAAGAATGTTCTACCATTCTTTAAGAAAAACTCATTTGTTTCATGCTGCTTTGGAACCAGCTGAAATTATTTACAGTTTTGTTCCTTTGCATTTAGCAAAATCAATCCCAATGTATAAACAATGAATAGAACCATTTGTTGGGATTAAAAGCTCAATGCTTGGCAAACGGAGGATCTGAAAATTATCTTTTGTCATACCATCCAGTAGGTATGAGTAAAACATAACACAGCTATTACTGAGATCACCTGTGGTTTCACAATGACTTAACAGCATCCTTTGGAGCAGCAGGATGAATTAATATTTCCCCTAGAGGGCTGTTTGGTAAAAATCCACAAGCCACATACTCTGCAACTACTTGTTGAGCAATATCTGGTCCTGCAATACATAGTCTTAAAAAAAAAACCCACCAAATACTTGTATATACTTTTGTAAACATATCTTTGTGCTATTTCTCTTGGGATGAATGCAAGTCCATGGAGAGTCAGTTTCTCCTTAACAAATAGCCAATGGGTGGTTTATTGTTGAGTATACTGGGAACAAAGATTGAGGAAGGATTTCTCTTCAGTGCTTTGCTGGCAACCTTTGCAAATGTTTGTTTGTCCACTATTGGAAATGGAATGTTATACTAGAGGTATCCTTGGCCTTTCTTATATATATTTTTCCCCAGACCTGTTTTATCATGTGACTTTTCTGTTTCCAAACCATGATTGTGAGCCTTCCATAAGTCTGTACTGTCAATGAAGGAAAAAGCAGTTGGCGACAAGGTTATCACAAGTCATGAAGTCTTCACAGTCAGAGGCACAAGTTGTTTTCTATGCTTATAACCTCCTGCTACTCTCCCAAGAAAGGTTTCCTGTGGCTACAGGGTTTTAAGGTTAAATATACTAAGCAGAGAAAGAAAAGGAATTATAATGCATCGCCTCCAGCATTTGCCAGAGGAAAATAGGCATTTTGTTTAATACTGTGTTCAGTGATCAGTTCAGTTCAGAACAGAGGTTAAAAAATAAAACTCTCTCTCTCATCTAAGGGAAAATAGCCACCACCCTCAGTCCAATTCTGAATTTAGACCCTTTCCTAATTAATAATAATAATTTGTTTTATTTGTATACCGCTATTCCAAAGATCATAGCGGTGAACAGCAAGTAAGCTAATTTGCCCCCAACAGTCTGGGTACTCATTTTAGCGACCTCGGAAGGATGCAAGCCTGAGTCGAGCTTGGGCCCTTTTGCTGGTCTTGAACTCGCAACCTTGTGGTTTTGAGTGAATGGCTGCAGTACAGGCATTTAACCACTGCGCCACCAGGGCTCCTTCTTATTCCCTATTTCACAGCCTTGGTGATAAGCACCAACACTGCTGTGCGACTCATTGCAGTGTTCCCACTGTCGGAGAGTTCTGGAAACTTAGGGGCAAAACAGACCACCCTGATAGAGTGGCTCCGCCCTTCCCCTGAGAGCGCTGTATTGGGCCTGCAGCAACTGCACACTGCAGGCCCGATCCAGTGCTTTTCCCAGCTCAAAAAGGGCCAACAAAATACCACTGTTTCTTAAAGAGGCAAAAAGTGACCCTTACTACCACAGTGGTGGCTTTTCGCCAATTCTTCAGTGCAGCACATCTAAATGCTGCACCAAAGAAGGGGCATAATGCCACCCATCATCTGGTTGGGCAGGCTGCATGATGCTGGCATTGGGGAGGAGTCAGGGTATCCAGAGCAGCCACCATTCTATCCTGATGCTGGAACTTTTGGCTGGTCTGTACAGCCCCTTAGTTCTGGAGAAATAGTCTACACTAGAGACAATATAGCCTCTTCTCAATATATTGTTGACTACACTCCCAGAGGTTCTAGTGAGCTAATGGTGAGGAATGCTGGAAGCTACAGTCCAAGAATACCCAGAAGACTGCATAGTTCCTGCCACTGGTTTACACTGTGAATGAATCATAGAATAATAAGAGTTGGAAGAGACTGAAAGGGCCATCCAGTCCAACATCCTGCCATGCAGGAACTCTCAATCAAAGCATCCCAGACATACGGCCATCCAGACAGTGTTTAAAGACCTCTAAGGAAGGAGACTCCACTACACTCTGAGGTAGTGTGTTCCACTGTCTGGAAGTTCCTCCTAATGTTGAGGTGGAATCTCTTTTCCTGTAGCTTGCATCCATTGCTCCGGGTCCTAACCTCTGGAACAGCATAAAACAAGCTAGCTCCCTCCTCAATATGACATCCCTTCAAATATTTAAACTGGGCTATCATATCACCTATTAGCCTTCTCTTCTCCAGGCTAAACATCCCCAGTTCCCTGAGTCGTTCCTCATAGGGCATGATTTCCAGACCCTTCACCATTTTAGTCACCCTCCTTTGAATACGCTTCAGTTTCTTAACATCCTTTTTAAATTGTGGTGCCCAAAACTGGACACAGTATTCCAGGTGGGGCCTGACCAGAGCAGAATAGAGAGGCACTATTACTTCCCTTGATCTAGACACTATACTTCTATTGATGCAGCCTAAAACCGCATTGGCCACATTCTGCAGGGCCTGAGGTACAGCTAGGCATGATGAGTAGATGACCAGGATAAACAGCATCCATGTCAGGAATGGACTGGCCCCATTTTTTTACCCTGGAATCTTTGCTGGGCTATACCACTCCCCTCCCTCCAAAGAAACCTAAACTGGAAGCACACGGAAACCTTCTTCCAGTTTCATTTAAAAAAAAAATTGCAGTGGGTAAAGCTCACAGCTCCCAGAGGCTACCAGCAGTGATGATTCCACCTTTTTCAGCTGATTGGGAGGTATGTCTTGTGTGGGGGCTGCAAAAATGGACAGAGGCAGCCTGTGGCCAATGGCTCAGGCTAACCACTTAGATCTAGGCACAAGAGCCTATGGCCATGCAATTTACAGGGTGTCAATTCCCATTGTAAAGACTTGACAGACAAGGGAAAATGCACATCTGAGAGTCACCTGCATTCCATGACACTGTCTCTTCATTTTGGTGGTGGTGAGAGTTAGCAGTTTATTCTCTCCACATGTTGTTGTGTGCCTTTAAGTCATTTCCAATTTATGGAGACCCTAAGGCAAACCTATAATAGGGTTTTCTTGGCAAGATTTGTTCAGAGGTGGTTTGCCCTCTGAGGCTAGGTGAGTGAAAATCATCCACGTTCACCCACTGGGTTTTCACGGGTAAGTTGGGATTCAAACCCTAGTCTCCAGAGTCATAGGAATTTATCACACAGGAAGAATTTCTCTTAATTTCGAATGAAAAGAAAGTGGGGCCAGAATGCATTCACATGAATTCGCTAGTTTGACGAATTTACGTGAATTCGAATTGCGTTCGACTGATTTCCCATTGTCCGGAAATAGCTTGCCATTCCCCAAAATTGCATGTGATCACATCTCACGCAATAACGTGAAACACCATGATTGCGTTCAGACTGACTTCCCATTGCCCGAAATTATGTGTGGTAGTCTATCACGCAGTAACATTAAACCCCATGATTGCATTCGGATTGCCATTGGATTATACTTCCAATTTCCCTTGTCTGATAAACTCCCCAGTCCCACACTCAAACAACTACATCATGCTGGCTCTCCACATTAAATGCCCACAAATGTTTCTCAATAATCTATTTTCTTTATTTATTTGTTTAATTGATTTATGTACTGATTTTCTCCCAATATGGGACACAAAGCAGCTCACAATATGAGTTAAAGTAAAATATAGTTAAAACATCAGATAATAGAAATGTTAATATAAATTAAACAATAAACTAAAACATTAATATAAAGCAATTTTAAAAGGACATTCAAATATAGTAGTGATAAAAAATAGAATACGTTTCAACTGATATATTTCTGTAACTGAAAAGTAATACTCAAAGGCTTATGTGAGCAGAAGGATTTTTGCCCATCAAGGGAAAGAAAGCAGAGAGGAGGCCAACTTTACATCCCACAAGAAGTAATTCTATAGTCTGGGAGTAGCCTCTGAGAAGCCTCTCTCCTGTGTCCTCACCCAAAGTGTTTATGATAATGGGGGTAGACCAAAAGAAAGCCGTCCCCTGAAGATCTAAAAACTGAAGCAGGGTCACAATCTAAGAATATATTTAAGCACTTCACCTAAGTCATATATTTTGTGTCCCCCCCCCCCCCCCCACTGATGTGTACCTTTCAAATATAGTTTTAGCCATTCACGTTTTGAAGTTGGGGATGTGATTTTGTGTCTGGGGAATATCATGCAAGTGAATGTACAGATTTCTGAGAGAAGGTATGCATTGTCTTGAGAAATATATCTTTGGAGACATTTCAGTGAGGATCTCAAAGTTGCAGAAAGTCTCTTATTTTTGGAAAGTTTTCACTGAAGTCCATGTCTCAGAGAACAGGTATTTGGACAGAATCTCTCTCTCTCTCTCTCTCTCATTATCACACATACTCACACACACAATGTCTTTGGAGGTTAACAAGATGCAGACAGGTCAGTGTGGCAGAGTGTTCTGTTACTATTCACAGATGAACTTTCCCCAACCTTTCAAACACACTATAATGGCTCAGTGGCTAAATGGCAACTCGTATCCTACATCAGAGGCAAAGAGAGATGATGACAGACTCAGAATATCAAGAAGAGAGAAAGCTTATGATTTTTAGAATTTCCCCATTGCTTTGAAGACTGCAAGATAGACAGCAAAAAGCTTCCTCGGTTTTTTTTTCCAGGGGTTGGTACATGTTTATCGCAGCATGCAGGGAGTTTGGCATGACAGTCTTGACAGGTAAATAATTTCCTGTCTGTGCCAATATGAGAACTCTAATTACTGCAGCAATAGTTCCAAAAAGTCTCAACAGGTTTTCTTCTCAAGTAAATAAATAAAAATAAGAGTTGTCATTCGACCCTTTAGTATGTTGGGCAAGGAAAATGGAGAAGAGAGAGATTAATCTAACTAGTTTTATGGTTTTGTGGATGGACTATAAATTGAATTCAGAAAAAGAGGGGAAGGGAAGAGCAATTAATTACATGCTGTT
The DNA here is from genome assembly GCA_023333645.1 of Sceloporus occidentalis. Taxonomy (NCBI): domain Eukaryota; kingdom Metazoa; phylum Chordata; class Lepidosauria; order Squamata; family Phrynosomatidae; genus Sceloporus; species Sceloporus occidentalis. The sequence continues at coordinate 112,628,351 of JALMGF010000002.1, read as the reverse complement.
CTTTCTTTTCTTTTCAAACCAAGTGGGTCAAGTGAAATTGTGTTATGAAAAGATATAGTAGATTCATTTTCGCAGATGAATTCATCTTTGGAAGATAGATTCCTTTGTACCAACTAAGGCCAGGAGGAGGTTTGTCCCTACTGCTGGACAACTCCCTCAGGTGGCAGGTGGTGGTGGCAGCCTGTGATATCCCTATCTTCCTCACTCCCTTGGCTTTTTCTGTCTGTTATGGAACAAAGATGCATATGTTGGTTGTTCTGTACACCCTTAGCTAGCCTATCCAGGGCAATGAAGGATGATATTTCATCTACCCCACTGAAGTAAGTAAATTCAGATTCCAAGTCAACCAGCCTCTGTATGTGGGGAGAGATGGTAAAATCTCAGTTTTTCTGAGTACCAAGGAACATCGAGAACAATGAAACAGTTTTTCATCCTGCAGCTTCAGAACACTTGGATTTTTTTTTTAATTTCCCAACAGTGGTAGGAAGCTGTGCAAGTTGTCCAGAAAACTGCATGGTTTTCCTTAAACTGTGCCGTTTCTCCTCAGCACTGTGCAAATCTTCACAGTTTTTGACAGGGAAAAGAATTTGTCCAATGTTTAAATTATGGAGTCTATGCAAAAAACAAAAAAAAACAAAAACCCACAAAAAACACATAATTCCCAGGCAGCCACATGTGTACTCCATGGTTTTCTGCTGTTTGGGACTGTTTGGGAGGGCAGAACTGGGGGGATTTTTTTGATCACTTGAGATATTTCCAAAGACTGCATATGACAATGGCAAAATAGAATTCCAAAGGCTGTGCATGGCCCATAAGCTACATTTTCTCCATTGCTGCTTTATACTATACATCAAAATCATGATAGGATCTAGAACCCACCTGGGTTCTCCCTGTGCTTATTCAAGGAACTTTCCCTACTGCTGCTCATGGCATCACCACACTTAATAAGAGGCAGCCATGCCTGGTAAAAGTGGCATAGGAGTGGAATATAAAGCTCTTGAGCATGTGTGCTTTTGTACACTCAAGATTTTATGACATCAGGACCTAGAAGTCTTTTGGATCAGACTAAGGGGCTAAACAGACCAGCGTTTAACGCTGGCCTCGGGACAGAGTGGGATCATGGTGTCTGCATGCTGCACGCCCCAATGCCACCCTGACGCTGGAGTCATGCTGCCTGCTTGACCACATGGTGGGTGGTGAAAGGGTGTCTTTGGTGTAGCATTTAGATGCACTGTGCCAATGAAACTCCAAAAAGCTGCCACTGCAGTGGCAAGGGTGGCTTTAATTAGGGGTGGCATTTATTTAGGAGTGGAATTTTGCTGGCCCTTTTTGTGCCGGCAAAGTGTTGGAGCAGGGCCATGACATGTGGTTGCTGCAGGCCCAATCCGGTGCTCCCGGGGCAGTGCAGAGCCACTCTGTCGGGACAGTCTATTTTGCCCCTCAGTCAATCATATGCTCTGCATGACATCTTTACCTGACAATGTTTCTGAATAAAGATAAATTGGGGAAATGTTTTAATTTGTAGAGGTAACAATAGTTAAATTGAGACTCCATAGCAGGCATCTTGATGCAGTGGATTAGGGAACAAAAGAGGCTTTGTGATCAGTTCCTGTTACTACTCACATTATTCAGAAATATCAACCATTAATAAATCCAGAACAGAAGACTAGAAATTCAGTGTTTGAAATCTTTGGTTCTGGTAATCCAATATAATTTAATTCAATGGTTGTGTGCAAGACTAGTGTTTTTTACATAGAAAACAACAAACTTGCACAACAGAACTCAGAACAGCAATTTTGCACCCAAAATAGGCCCAATGTTTTTGTTGTGCAATATGACTTGTTTCTCGGGAAGATTTTTGTTGTGCATGCAGCTCATAAAGTCCATTATCATGGTTATGGGCACTTTCCCAAAGCAGTCCATCCTTGATTTAAAGGGAAAAAAACCCAAGAAATTGAGAAACATTGCTCTAGAAGATATGATTCTTACTTATGACAAAAATGCATTGCTCACATCTTCTTTAGCACCCAAACCACTTGGAAGCGACCTGCTAGTCACTTGTGGTTTTGGTGAAACAGCTGGTAAAGCTTCTTGCAGATCTATAGGTAATGAGAAATTTACCTTGAACCTCCTTTATTACCCTTCCTAGATGTGAAGATCTGTCAACTTCTCTGTGGAGTTTATCACACGGGGCAATTGGAAATATAAATGGTGATTAATCCATGATAATCCCACACTTGCACTATTGGTTTTCACATGATGTCATGTTCAAAGTGATATTTTCTCAAGAATAACCTATTATTATCATGCAATTGTGCTAATAGTTTTCACACCATGTCGAGGTGAAATGTGATTAAAGTGCCATTAACCACTGAATAACCAGGCAAGAAACAGCAGCAAATCATTCATGAGATTTTCCTGTGAATGACTTTTTGCTGTTTATTGCCTGATTATTCCCTGGTTATTCACAGGATAATGGCTCTTGTGTTAATCTCATTTTAGTTGCGTTTTAATGTCAATTGCACAATTTTATCGGGTTAATCATTGTTTAAAGTCCCAGTTTCCCCCATGTGATAAACTCCTCTGTTGCATTTCTTAGTACTCAAATGCTATTCCCATTTTTCCAAATAGCATATTGGGTTGTGAGACCTTTTGTCTTCCAGCAGAGGAAATTATTTGCAGTTTTGTGTGAAACCTATGTACATTGTTTACAGATTCTTCTAATCCATACTTTTCATAAACCTTGAATCGGTAGATAAAGAATCCGCCGATACAGAGAGAGACAACTGTATGTATTAAATTTGGGAAATCTTGTCCAGATTTTATCAAGATATACATCTCATAGCTAAGACTGTTTGTCAATGAAGCTGTCCCCCCTTTCCACCCACCAGAGTTTCTTTCTCAAACTGAAGATATTTGGTGATATCTAGAAAGCCAGTATCTAGAAAGCAAAGGGGTTGAGAGCATTCCTCAGGTTTTTCGGTTTGTTTGTTTTTAAAAGAAAAGCAGGCTAGAGCACAGAGGGGCAAGAAACATCCTTCTGCCTCATACTTCTGAGGGAGTCAGTTGCTGTGATTCAGCAGCTGGTTATCTCTGATCACAGTATGTCTACCATTAGAACAATCTTCTGCAACGATCAGACTTCTGCAGTGGCTGCTTAAGGTGCTTTGTTTTCAGTCAAGGTCAATCTGAAGAAGCCATGTGTGAGCAATCTCAGTATTTCCTGAAGCCCTCAGGCTATAATACTTGGATAGACCTTTGCCACTTCTTCCTTGCCCACAATGTCTTATGCTTCATTGCCTGGCCTCTTGTCAGAGCCTGGTCATAACATGGACAAAAACAAATGTATTCTCTGTGTGTGTGTCTTTCTCATCCCCCCCGCCCCCCCGTCTTACACAGACACACATCCTTAGCTACACCTCACACAGTAGAGTCATTGCTGCTTGGGCAGCTGTTCCTGCTTGCATTGCAGGGACATCTACTGGAATGAAATTTTTGTCACAGCAGATGCAACTAGGCTTGTTGTTACAAACTATGGCTTTTAAAGAGGGTCAGAGACAGAGCTGTAACTACTCCAGGTGGACAAAATGAGGGCATTGACCCCTCAAATAAGAATTCTACCCCTCCCATTCAATTTTTCCTTCACTTCCCAAATTCCTAGCATTGCAATAATTTAAAACATCACTTAACTATTTAGAAATGCAGTCCAGGCTTCCAGAGAAAAGGAGCTGGCAAAGGAACAAAGTGTCAGAGTTCCAGTTATCAAGGATTTTCAATATCTCTCTCCTTAAAATGTTATTAATTGGGGAAATGAAGGAATATTCTATGGGTTACAGAAGTCCCAGATAGTGAAGAAGGAATATGAGTTCACTTCCATGAGGTAAACAAATTCTCATCTTTGAAAACCCCTACCCTTGGATTTCAGCCTTCAACTGAAAGTTGGAGCAGAAGGCAGTTCAATGAGTCTGCTGTATTTCTAATATACAATATGTACTGGTTGTATTCTTAATGGTTCAAAATTAATTGTTCAATTTGATTAGTTATTTGATGATTTTAACTATTTTTTGAGATGAATATGATTTGAACACCATCCAAACATAATTTACTGTCAATATAAGAAATAGATTTGTATTATTAAGCATAATTAACCATGAACCAAAAGAACTCTGGTCAGAAGCCTGGGACATAATAAAGGATGAATGCAAACACACACTTTCTGAGGCCAAAAAGAGAAGAAACATTGGATGTCAGATAAACCACTTAAAGCTGTAGAGGAAAGAAGAGAAGGAAAGCAAAAGGGAGACAGGAATAAATTCACACTCATGAATGCAACAGTACAATGACTAGTGCAAAAAGACAGACAACTACTACAATGACCAGTGCAGAGAAATAGAAGAAATCAATAAATAAAGGAAAAACTAGAGATTTCTTGTACATGGCCTGGGAAATTAAAGCAAAGTTCAAACCAAGGACCAGGATGCACTATGACGATAAAAACAACATAATCCAAGGCCAGAAATAAATAAAAAGAAGCTGGAGGCAATACCCAGAAGAGGTAAAAAAAAAATGAAGGATGCATGGAATGAAGAGCAATATGAAGATGAAGCCCAAATTCTAAAAAGTGAAGTAGAAGCTGCAATAAGATAAATGCGGAAGAACAAATTGCCAGGAACAAATGGCACTCCAATTGAACTACTACAATCCACACTGACAGAATCAATCCAGTTCTAACCAATATATATGCCAACAGATATGGAAAACAAAATGGTGGACAATACATTGGAAACAATTGATATACATCCCCATCTGTAAAAAAGGAGACACAAAAGGCTGAAGCAGCTAATCTGTCGTGCAAGCAAAATCATGCTCAAAATTATGCAACATAGACTTCAACCATACATGGAAAGAGACATCCCAGAGGTGCAAGCAGGGTTCAGGAAAGGCAGAGGCACTAGGGACCATATTGCAAATCTATGATGGCTAATAGAGCACAACAAAGAATTCCAAAAGAAAATCAGTATGTTTTATTGACTACAGCACAGCCTTTGACTGCATCAAGAATGGCCTTAAAGACATGGGAATGCCAACACATCTAATAGTACTGATAAGGAATCTGTGTTCAGGACAAGGGACTACTGTCAGAACAGAACATATAGGAATTGAATGCTTCCTGATTGGCAAAGGGGTCAGGCAAAGATTCATCCTTTCACCCGATCTATTCAACTTATCAGCATAAAATATTATATGAAAAGCAGGCTTGAACATAGAAGTGGGAGGTACGAAAATAGGAGGAAGGAATATCAACAATCTAAGATATGCAGATGACACCATATTACTAGCAGAAAACATCACAGACCTAGAGCAACAACAGAGGAAGGCCAAGGAAGAAAGTGCAAAGGTAGGTTTACTGTTGAACATAAAATGACCACCGAATATATTCATCAATCCAATCTATACAATGAGGAAATAGAAATAGTAATAAATGTGGTGCTGGAGAAAAGTGCTGAGGATACCATGAACAGACACAAAAACAAATAAATGGATCCAAGAACAGATCAGGCCTGAGAGCTACCTGGAAGCCAAGATGATTAAACTGAAGCTGTCATACTTTGGTCACATCATAAGAAGACATGACTCATTACAAAAGAGCATAATGCTATGAAAGATGGAGGGAAGCAGAAAGAGAGGAAGACCACAGAGTAGATGGATGATTCCATTAAGGAGGCCATGTGTATGAATATGCAAGAACTAAGGGAAGTAGTGGAGATAGGCAATCTCGGAGATGTCTCATCCACAGGGCAGCCATCCACACACCAGCCATCAGTTGAGACCGACTCGAGGGTGGTTAACAACAACAACAATAACAAAGGTGAACCTATCATGGGGTTTCCTTGGCATAGAATCCTAGAATCCCTTTGTTTAAAGACCTCCAAGGAGGGAGACTCTGAGGAAGTGTGAGTGGGGGAGTCTCCCTCCTTGGAGGTCTTTAAAATGTTTTCTTTAGAAAGGGCTTGCCATTGCCATCCTCTGAAGCTGATAGAATGTGACTTGCCCAAAGTCACCCAGTGGGTTTACACGGCCAAGCTAGGAATCAGATCCTTGTCTCAAGAGCCATCGTCCAATGCTCAGACCATAAAACCACTATACAATTTTTTCATATTCATTATACTAAAATATAAAGTGGCTGGGTTTGCTTGTTTGCTTGCTTCCCTTTTATTTGTTTTGTTTTATTTTGTGCAGAAAAAAAAATCACAACTGCTACTTAAAAGGACAGTTTTATTGCCTTCAGCAGATCAGCAGCATTTCCCTGGAAAGCTGGAGCAAAATATATTATGGGAACAATGCCGTATCAAGATGTAGCATAATCTCCAAGGGAATTCTTTAAGGATAGGGGAAGATGGCTGCTCCCACTAGACGATGTCAACAGCAACAGTTTATTGGCATACATTTCCAGACTCCATTCAGAGTACTGTATACTTGGGCCTATATAACTAAGAGCCTTCTTTATATATTCTCTGTATAGCTAAGAGCCACCCAACCCAATGTGAATCATCTCAGAGGCCATGTCTATTGTGAATCAGCCTGATACTTGCAATCACAAACGGAGGCCTTTCAGTTGTGGTATTCCTTCCCAGTAAGGCTCACTCTTGATGGCAGCTAAAAACTTTCTTGTTTGACCTGCCTTTAAGCATGTCACTGATCTAGCAAGTTTGTAATGTGGAGGGTCTCTTGCCTAGAGAAGAATAGAAGTACATAGCCAGCAAATACAAGTTGTTCCTCCTGGACACAACCAATGACACAGCCTAGTACTGTCTCCACACCTATCATGAAAACCAGAGGAGGCCCATTGTGTCAGTACCGTGAGTGATCTCACCCAATCGGAAATCGCAATATGAACAGAATTATAGATACATGGCCAGTTATGCAATGACAGAGATGAGAGCAACTGTTGAGTTAAGGTAAGGAAAATGAACATAAGAATAAATTCACAAGCAGTGCTGAGGGTAAATAATGTCAGGAGCATCATATCAATCTGCTGATGTAGTTACAAAACTGAGCCATTTTGGATCAATTCCATTTTAAGGTTCTTCGGGCACTGATTATGTGATGGAGTCTTCTACTGCAAGCACTTTCTACAGGAAAAAAAAACAAATGAAGGAATCCTTTCTTTGCTTTTTTCTGCTTTGGCACTCAACTTCAATAATGCTCGCAGGGCAGAAGTTTAATGGAAGTCTGAAAACTATCCAGTTTTAGTTTTATGTCTGCTTCCAGTGCTTAGCATTCAGTAAAATATATTGCAGGGCATATGCTGCTATAATTTTTTTAATGCTATGGATTCCCTTGAAAAGAGGACAATTTTTCCCATGGTGAGAAATTCTATCCAAATTGTGCTTTCCTCAAGCAGGCACTGACATAATGGGACTAGTTGAAATGATGATTAAATTCTTCAACAGGTGACTGCATCAATGAGAATGCCCTTTCATTATTTAAGAATTAATAATGGAAAGGATTTTTTTTAATGCTTCAGATGCTAATGAGTGTCAATAAGCAAAAAGAGTAGCAACCAATTCCAAGAATGCTTTTTTCACAAAGATGAAACTGTCTGGCAGAAACATGAATTGTACAACAGAGGACATCATTCAGTTTTGACTCTGGTTATCACCATCTATTGCTCTCAGTCCATATTGCACCACATCAAACTCCACACATCAAAAAAATGGACTCTCATTTGGAGGAAACAGAAGCAGGTGTTTAACAACATGGCAGACACTGTGGCTGAAAGTGAATAAATAAATAAAAATCCTATAGCTAATTGTGGCAGTGAAAATTCTTGGCATACAGAATGAAAGGCAGGACGAGATAGACTCTGGCCAGGATTCAGGTGGAATAAGGAACACTTGCAAGCTGAACTGGACAAAGAAGAAAATAGAACTACTACCAAAACCCAACAAGCCTATGCCAAGGTCCCTCACAATATTATGAGCATTCCTATATAAAGAGACGAAAAGTATAGATAGAAAGGTTGAAAAAAGAAACCGGGGAGGGACTCTAACCATCTGATAGGCATGACCCAGGATGGAAGAAATGGGATGATGAGGGAAAATGAAAATAAGAAAACTCAGCCCTGATTTCTCACTATTACCTAAGCCCTAATCAGATAAGGAGAAGGGAGTTAAATCAACTATGGTGCAGTACATAAAGCGGAGTACCAGCACCGATTCTAGGGTTAGGGATCGCGTGGCAACTGCATGGTCCCTAACCCTAGAATGTATGGGCGGTGTAAGTTTCTCAGTGTCCTTTTTGAATTGTGGTGCCCAGAACTGGACACAATATTCCAGGTGGGGTCTGACCAAAGCAGAATAGAGTGGAACTATTACTTCCCTTGATCTCTAGACACTATACTTTTATTGATGCAACCTAAAATTACATTAGCGTTTTTAGCTGCCACATCGCACTGTTGACTCGTGTTCAACTTGTGGTCTACTTGGACTCCTAGATCCCTCTCACATGTAGTCTCATTCAGCCAGATGTCCCCATTCTATATCTGTGTGTTTCATTTTTCTGCCTTAAGTGCAGTACCTTACATTTCTCCCTGTTGACGTTCATTTTGTTAGCTTTGGCCCAGCTTTCTAGTCTATTCAGGTCATTTTGAATTTTGATCCTGTCCTCTGGGGTGTTAGCTATTCCTCCTAATTTGGTGTCATCTGCAAATTTGATAAATATGCCTCCAATTCTGTCATCCAAGTCAGTTACCTTGTGTAGCCCACATTTTACTAGCTTCTTTGCAAGCATGTCATGGGGAACCCTGTCAAAGGCCTTACTGAAATAAAAAAATACTATATCCACAGCATTCCCTTCATCTACCAAGCTGGTAATTTTATCAAAAAAGGAGATAAGATTTGTCTGGCATGACTTGTTTCTCTGAAACCCATGTTGACTTTTTGTGATTATGGAGTTGCCTTCTAGATGATCACAGACTCTTTGTTTAATGATCTGCTCTAAAATCTTTCCTGGTATTGACATGGTTTCCATGGTTAGTCTGACATCGACTAACTGGATCTTGTTGTTGGGATCCTCTTTTTCCCCCTTTCTGCAGATAGGGACAACGTTTGTCCTCTTCTAGTCTGCTGGGACTTCTCTTGTTCTCCAGGAGATCTCAATGGCTTGGATATTACATTAGCCAGCTCTTTTAATACTCATCAGGTCCTGGAGACTTACATGAGAGGATGGGAGTGGTGTAGGCAAACCTCTGCTCTCTGTCATCACTTTGATTGTTTGAAAAACAACTGGTTTGAAGATTAGAGCTTCTGCTAGGCTTTGGTGGCCACCATGCAAGCCATAAACTGGAAAAATCTTAGTTCTGTCTTGGTTGCAGAAACTCAATGCTTATAAGAGATACTCTTATTCACTGCAAGGGCACAACTAACACCTCCCCTTCCTTATATGTTGATTACACTCCTTCTTCCATGCCTGACGGGGCTTTTGTCCTATTGTTGTGAACCTTCAAGTCACTTATGGCTTATGGCAACCCAAAGGTAAAGCTATCATGGGTTTTGGATATTTTGCAAGATTTGTTCACAGGGGAGTCAATTTTGCCCTCCTCTTAGGCTGAGACAATGAGACTTGTTCAAGACAGGTTTCCATGGTTGAGCATGGATTCAAACACTGGCCTCCAGAGTCTAGTCCAACATTCAACCCACTACACCATACTGACTCTTGAACAAAAAGCACAACACCATACTGATTCTTGGTTATAAATCATTGCTTAAATGAAAAATTATTTGCACTCTTATATTATTTGAGTCTTTTGGGGGGGGGGGGTTGACCCATTTGAATGCTGATCTTTTAAACATGTATTAATTTGTATTTTCAGGTCATGTCATCTCTGTTCTTAGAAAGAACATGCACACACACATGCATAAGAATAAAACCATCCAAATTCTCATGTTGTACATCTTGGCTCTGTTATCCAGACCATCTCCATTATCAAGTGTGAAATATGAAGAAATGAGAACAAACAACTGTGAAACCATATAACTGTGAAACCCATAATGCAGTGCAACTGAATAAATATAATTTAATGGAGGGAATCAATTACTTTAAACCAACAGAAGCAAGCAACTCCAGTAGCACTGTCTAAAAATCAGACTGGGAGATGATTTCTCTATAGAAACCCAATATTCAAGATTAGGAATTCATCATGAACATTTCAGCAAGGGAAACATTTACCTAAAGTTTTACAGTACTGTTCTTATTTACACTGATGATGTCAACATTGAAAACTAGAATGTTAAACAAATAATACACTTCCTGCTTATTAGTATTTTCTTTCTTTCTAAGCAATCAGTTGTCTAGATAGAAGTCCATCCATCATTAACATAACTGCTGGAAAGGGAAGTTTACTGACATTTCTCCCTATAAATGGCTTCAGTGTGTGTGTGCTTGTGCACATTCTTACATGTGCCTTCAAATCACCTGTTGACTTATGGTGTCCCTATCAATTTCATAGGCTTTTCATAGGCTTTTCCACTGAAATACTCTGAAATATAGGCTACAGCACCTGGTATTCATTGGCTGTGTCCCGTCTAAGTACAGTATAACCAGAGCTGACTCTGCTTAGCTTCCAAGTTCAGATTGGATCTGGCATCCTAAAGTTATTTAGGCTCACAACTGCACCTCTTTCTAAGGGGCCCTGCACTAAAAGAACCATATTTCTCTCTCTTACTCTCATCTCTCTGAGTTATACGGTTCTTTCAGTGGAGCCCCTTTACCTCTAACAGCATAGCATTCAGAGATTCAACAGCTACAGTTTCCTCAGAATTAGGAATGTAATGATATTAAAAGCTCCACTGTTGACCTTCTGTATGGCATAGAGCTCTTAAATGCACAGTAATGCAAGTGAAGAAAGAATCACTCCAAATCAAATTGTGGGTACAACTAATAGATATGTCAGGATCAGCTAGGTCTCAGAATGGAAACTATCTGCTCTATATGTATACACAGTTTTCTGTGCTTAAAAAAAAACCTTTCTCTTTATACAGATCCTTGCTTTGTCCCACAACCTTGGTTTCTACACAGTTCTTGTTTTGTGCAAAACCTTGGTTTTGTGAATGAAAGGAAGTTTCTGCACAAATGCATTTTTTACAAAAAAAATCCCATAATATGAGCGATCAAGGGAAAAGGTAGAGAAATGTTCATACTTGCATTCAGTGAGGAGAAAACGGTTGACATTATTTGTTCTTATGTGAGAGAATGAAACAATTGCAGATTAATATTACCAGACCTTTTGATGCCTGAATGTCCTTCTCAGCCTACAGACTCACTGCCCTCAAGTTAATATATCTCTTTTTTTTTCTCCCAAAAAAGATTCAAACATAGGGAGTTCAGTTATAATTTTAGGGGAAAAAAACTTCATTTTCTGTGAACATTCTTTTAATGATGGATTGATCATTCACATCGACACTTTGATGCTGCAGTGATTGACATAGTGAATGTATTAAATTAAAAACCACTCCTAAATTGATTAAGTATAGACATTTTTAGGGAGGGAGAAACCACCCACTGCCACAACCTTTGCATGATTGTAGCCCTTATAGCAGTATCCAGAGAAAGATTTCCATCAATGTCCCGCACACGAGATGCTTCTTTCTGTTTTGCTCTCCCCATCCCTGTCCAATTTGACACCTTTCCATTGTCCTCCTCCCCATCGAGGCCAACAGTGGTGACAGCTGATCTTACAAGCAGAAATTTTCCTTATTCTTCCATAGGCTGGGCTAGGCCTTGCATGATAGCATCACTGCTTCCAACTAGGAGGAAAAAAAGAGATGTCATCCATAGATCTCAAGTTCATCCCATCCTTCTCTCTCTTTACTTCTCTTCTTTTTGTGTGAGATCCAAGATGTGTTATTTTGGCTTGAGATGGGGAGGAGCCCACAAATGCCCTTCTCTCTCTGCTCTGGGTATCATATGCTCTAGATTTGCCACTGCTTCCAATTAATACAGTGGGCTCTTGGGATCCACTGAGGTTTGGCCCCAAGGTCACCCATGGAAACAAAAATCCATGGATGCTCAAGTGCCCAACAGGGCACTGTAAAATAGTGCCCCTTATATGAAATGGAAAAAAACAAGGTTTGCTTTTTGGTATTTATGTATATTTTTTAAAAAAAATGTTTTCAAGCCATGGATGCTTGAATCTGTGGATAAGGTATCCATGGATCTGGAAAGCCAGAAAGCTCATGGTCTTCCCTCCATTTTGAGTGAATTATCTCTCTCTCACTCTCTCTCTCTCTCTCTCATAGTATAGTCTGGCAGCTAAGTTGCAGGTTTTTTGTCTTCCATGTTCTATTCCTCCATCCTTCTCAAAAACAGTGTCCTGTAATAAGTACTTTTTTTTTTTTTTTATAAATTTTATTATTAAAATTAAATGATTACAAACATACAACTTACATATCATACATTCTCCATTACATTTGGATACATTTTGCAACATATAATTCACATGCTATTTAATCTTCTAGTTCTAACTATACCTATCTTCTTACCCTTTCATTCCTATGTGTATCTTATTCTTCTTTTCTCTATCTTCTATATTTCACTAATCTCTAATCTTTAATTCTTCCTATCTTATCCTCTTTCACTTTCTTTCACTCTCCCATTCATACAAATTAGCTTCCTGCTTACCTACTATATCCAGTTACATATATTGTTTCCCCTATATCTCTGTATCTCCTATTCTTAAAATCCATTTCTCTTATTTAATCTAACTTAATAGATGCAAATTCACCCAATTTTCCCTTTAGAAATTCCATTACTCCTTCCCAATCTTCCATTAATTTACCTTCTGTATCATTCCTTATTGCCTGCGTTAGTCTATCCATTTCCATCCCCTCATATAATTTCCACATCCAATCCTCTTTTGATGGTATATCCTCACATTTCCACTTTTGGGCAAAGCACATCCTAGCCAGGGTAATCATATAATAAACAATCTTTTCGTGTTTTGAACAGATTTCCTCTCCAAATATCCCTAAGAGGTACAGTTCTGGTTTTAGTTGTAATTTTATACCCAAGATTTTGCTAATCATTCCATTTATCATTGTCCAATATTTCTTTGACCATTTACAAGTCCACCAGCAGTGGTAGAATGTGCCAATTTCACTTTTACATTTCCAACACCTATTTTCTTTGATTTTATATATTTTTGCTATTTTATCAGGAGAGAGGTACCATTGGTAATACATTTTATAAAAATTTTCCCTTAGGTTTTGGGATGCCGAATATTTAAATCCATTTTTCCATACTTTTTCCCACTGTGTTAGTAATATAGGGCGTCCAATATTTTTTGCCCACTGAATCATCTGATGCTTAATTACCTCCTCTTCCATGTCATATTCCAACAATACTTTATAGATTTTTCCGATTAATTTGTTCCCCTCAGAGGCCAGTATTTTCCCCAGCTGCGATTCTTCTCCCCTTCTCTCGAATCCGTACGCTTTAAGATCTGTTCTAAACCTTTCGTAAATTTGTCTATATGTAAACCAGGATACTTTCCAACCTTCTTTTTCCAATTCATCTTTTGTTTTAATTCTCCAATTTCCATCTTTGTTTTCTATCAAATCGTTATATTTATACCATTTACTCTCTCTGGCCATTTCTTTTCTATAGAATGCTTCATGAATGGAGACCCATCCATTCATTTTCCGTAATATTCTTCCTTTATGCCGATTCCACACTCTTATTAGGGGTTTCCTAATTCCATGATTCATAAAATTTTTATTTTGTTTAGCTTTCTCATATACTAAATACGCATGCCACCCCAAACTCAGTCCCTCCCCCTCTAATTCCAGTAATTTTTCCTTTTCAAGGATAACCCATTCTTTGATCCATACTAGAGCACTTGCCTCAAAATACAGTTTTAAGTTTGGCAGGTTTAGTCCCCCTCTTTCCCTCGCGTCTTGTAATGTTTTTAGCTTTACCCTAGGTTTCCTTCCTCTCCATATGAATTGAGCTATATCTTTGTTCCAATCTTTGAATGGTTTATCAGAATTTATAATTGGTATTGTTTGAAATAGATATAACATCTTTGGTAGAACATTCATTTTAATCACTGATATCCTTCCCATTATTGATAAATTTAATTTGTTCCAATTAATTAGATCTTCTCTTATTTGGGACCATAGTTTCTTATAATTATTCTCATACAATTCTATAGACCTGTTTGTAATTTGGACCCCTAAATATTTGGTTTTTTTTCCTACTTTTATTCCGAATTTCCTTTCTAGTTCTTTCTCTTCTTCCTTTTTCATATTTTTTGTTAAAATAATTGATTTCTCTTTGTTGATTTTACATCCCGTGATTTTGCCAAATAATTCTAATAAATTTAGAAGTTTCCCTAAGCTTTCCATAGGGTTTTCCATTATTACAACCACGTCATCTGCAAAGGCCCTAACTTTGTAATCATATTTCTTAATTTTTGCCCCTTCGATTTCAATGTTTGATTTTATTTCTTTTATAAGCAAATCCATGACAAGTATAAACAGTAATGGCGAAAGTGGGCATCCCTGTCGCGTCCCTCTCTGGATATCTATGGTTTGCGTTTTTTCTCCATTAATCCTCAATTGTGCTCTCTGATTGTTATATATTTTCCCTATCCAATTACTGAAATTTTCCCCTACTTTAATTTTCTTCAACACTTCTAAGGCCAAATTCCAATCTACTGAATCGAACGCTTTTTCAAAGTCAAGAAAGAAAAGACCCAGTTTTTTCTCATTGTGCCTTTCGTAGTATTCTAGTATATTTATAACCATCCTTATGTTTTCTCTTATATGTCGATTAGGTAAGAAACCTCTTTGTTCTTCATCTATTGTTTCACTTAGACATTCTTTTAGTCTTTTTGACAGAATTGAGGCAAATATTTTATAATCATTGTTTAACAAAGAAATGGGTCTATAGTTTGCTGGGTTCAACCGATCTTTTCCTTCCTTATAAATGAGAGTAATCTCTGCTTGTTTCCAAGTATCAGGGATGTTTCCTATTAGCGCTTCGTTCATCACTCTTTGTAACGGTCCACAAATTTCATCCATAAATACTTTATAAAACAGTCCCGTAAATCCATCATTCCCTGGTGCTTTACCTGTTTGGCATTTTTAATTGCCTCTTGTATTTCTTTTTTAGTAATTAATCTATTTAAATTCTCTTGTTTTTCCTTTGTTAGTGTTTGAATTTTACTATTAATCAGGAATTCTTGAATTCCTTCTTTTTCCTCCCTTCGTTCCGCATACAAATCCCTATAAAACTCCAGAAATACTTCTTCTATATCTTTCTGTTGTGTTAATAGCTGATCCCCTTTCTTTATTTTGTTAATAATGTTTTTTTCTCTCTCTCTTCTTAATCTGTTAGCTAACCATTTCCCTGTTTTGTTTGCATGTTCAAAACTATTCTGTTTAGCAATCTTCAAATTTTTTTCCAACTCTTTATTCGCTTCAATTTCTAGTTGTTTCTTTAAGACTTTTATTTCATTTTGTGTTGTCTTATTATTTGGCCTGTTTTTTAATTCCTCCTCCTTGTTTCTCAATCTATTGTTTAAATCTGTTATTTTCTGTTTTCTCCTTCTCTGATATATTATATTTTGATGAATGAAGAAACCTCTTATAGTAGCCTTAGCTGCATCCCAGACCACTGCCGTTTCTACCTCTTTATCCAAATTTTCCTCAAAAAAAGACTTTATCATTTCCTTTCCTTTCTTAACTATATCCTCGTTTTTTAGTAAATCTTCGTTCAATCTCCAAGAATACTTTTTAGATGGTTCTTTGAGATTTAGTATAATTGGGTTATGGTCAGATATTTCTCTATTTAAAATTGACATTTCTCCCACCTCTTTAATCAATGAACTAGTGACCAAAAAAAAGTCTATTCTGGATAAAGACTTGTGCCGTTCTGAGTAAAAAGTAAAATTCTGTTTATCATTATATAAGTGCCTCCAGGTTTCAATTAAAGAAAAGTTCCTCATTAGTTTAAAAAAATTTTTGGGTAGCTTTCCCTGGTTATCGTTAATTTTATTCCCAGAAGTCCGGTCCAATTTGGGTTCAATCACTCCATTGAAGTCTCCTAATATGATTATGTGTTCATAATCAAATTCCGCTACTTTCCCGCTCAATTTAGCGTAAAAAACGTTTTTACTTTCTTGCGGGCCATACACACCTATTATCAAAATTTTCCTACCACACCAGGAGATTTCCACTCCAATGAAATGTCCATCTTTGTCGTTAAATATTTCTTTCGATTCTAAATGCTCTTTAACATATATTAGTACCCCTCTCTTACTTTTATCAATTGAACTTATGTATTCTTTCCCTAATTTATTATTCTTTATCAATCTTACATCTTTTGTTTTTATATGTGATTCCTGTAGGCAAATAATGTCCAAATTCTTTTTCTTCAAGTATTGAAATACCCTCTTCCTTTTATTAGGTGAGTTCAAACCTTTTACATTTAGCGATAGAATTTTCATCTCTTATTATTTCTCTTTTAACTCAAGTAACAGATTCAGTTCCTTTCTCAGGAGCTGTTTTCTCAGTTTGTAATTGTCACCAGATCCTGTGGTCCAATAAATTATGAGATGTGTGCAAAGATGAATTATTTACTATGTGAATAGGAAGCAATTACTTTCTCAATAAAGAAAACTAAGCAGTTTTCCAAAAAGAAGTTTAAACTTTATTTAAATATTATGATTCCTACAATTCAGAAATAGAAATCAGGTAAGTGTTAAACTAAAAGTTTTGATTCTCTAATAATTTAAATCTAAAAAAGTTTCAAAATTTTGTGTTTGGTTCCTTTTATTTTGCTCTTCGGTATCTCTTTTTCCTTTTTCCAAGTAAACTTCTTAGTTTCCTGCTATTCCTCAATTAAGTCCTCCTCTCCTTCTTCCTCTTCCTCTCCTCCTCCTTCTTCTGGTTTATCTTTATCTTTATTTGCCTCTTCTCCTCTTCCTCCGTCAGGTCCTTCCTTCAGGCCTTTCAAGAACAGTCTTGCTTTTTCGGTTGAGTTCAATCTAACTTTCTTTTGTTTCCAGTTCACAATGACGCCTTCCAGATCGTCCCATTTGTAAAGGATTTTCCGTGCCCTTAATTGTTCAATTAAGAAACTGTATTCTTTCCTTCTTTTAAGGATCTTTCCGGGGATGTCTCTCAGGACTGTGATCTCTTTGTCTTCTATTATCAATTTTGTAGTGTAGCTTTGTCTTAGAATTATTTCTTTAGTCTGTTTCCTGACAAAATAGATCACCACGTCCCTCGGGAGTTTCCTTATCTTAGCGATACGAGAGTTTATCCTATAGGCCCGATCTATTTCCCACGGGAATAACGTCTCTGATTCTCCAATAAATTTTGCTAGTATTGGCGTCAAGAGGGTGTACAAATTTTCGTTTACATTTTCAGGTAGCCCTCTCAATTTTAGGCAGTTCTCCCTTTGTTTCAATTGTAATCTCAATATTGAGTCCTGGTCTTCTTGTTGGTCTCTATACATTGTCTCAACCTTTATTTCCATCTTTCTCATGTCTGTTTCTAATTTTTCTACCTTACCGTTCATCTGCTTCAGATCCGTATCAATCTTGTCCAGTCTTGAGTTTACTTCTCCCAGTTCGTGTCTCAAGTCCCTCTTAAATTCAGCCTTCAAATCTTCTTTCGATTTTTCAATTGCCTGGTTTGTTTCTTGATGCATTTTTCTAATTTCTTCCATCATCTTTTCGTCTGGTTCTGATAGTTTGGTAGGGGTGTCCACTGAAGGTCTTCTAAGTATATTGGCTGTTGAGTTTGGTGTTGACTTCGCTCCCGTTTTCCTTGTTCCCACTACCATCTTTCGGTGTGTTTCAGGTAGAGTAATATAGAATCAAAAGGAGACACAATGGAAGAAACAGTATATAAAATAGACTTCTAAAAATTCTAATAAAGTTATTTTAGTGGACAGTAGTGTTATTTTGTCTTTCCCAATTTCTAAAGGAGTGTATTCAAAATTTATAGATTTTAGATTTCCTTCCTTGTACCAGTCTAGATCTAGATCTAGATCCTGTTCCCCCTTCCCGACTATAACTTGAACTCTTCAGTCCCTAAGATTTATTTACTTCTCCACCAGGCTATTATTTAGACTCGACTATCTCAATTATCTCAATCTTATTTATTTATTTGTTTGTTTGTTTTTGGGTTATTCACTTCTTATTGTTCCTGCTCACATATAGACAAATTTATCTAAGGTTTCCCCGTATTCGCAGAATCAACTTTACACATTTGCACACTCAATACAGTATTTTTTATATATATATATATATATATATGTGTGTGTGTGTGTGTGTGTAAATAATATGTATATATTGACTAATTATATGTGATATCTAATTCACCATTCACCAGCATTCAAAGAGGGAGAGAAGGATACGGCCCACAGCTGCTAATTGTTTGCTTGTTTATGTTCACCTCTGCAATCAAATAAGTCACTTACTTGTTGTTTCCCTACAGGGTAATCAAATCTATTTTCTTTCCAAATTCTTCCTCTCTTTCTGGTTTCCCTCAAATACCTGAAGGAGGAAGAAA
Organism: Sceloporus occidentalis; assembly: GCA_023333645.1. Classification (NCBI taxonomy): domain Eukaryota; kingdom Metazoa; phylum Chordata; class Lepidosauria; order Squamata; family Phrynosomatidae; genus Sceloporus; species Sceloporus occidentalis. The sequence goes on along the minus strand of JALMGF010000002.1, from coordinate 112,609,767 downwards.
TACTATAATATCAGCTTGGAACCACCTGCCTGTTTAGATTTAGATAATACACTGTGCTACCTCAAGCCTCCAATAAAGTTCTTAAGATCCCCCCCCCCTTTTTTTTTTTCTTTCCCCTTCCTTTTTTTTTTCTTTCTTTCCCTTTAAATGATTAATTCAATCTTAAAAATTTTTCCCTCTAATTCCAGCCTGTTTTCCCCCACGAGATAGTTTCCAATCTTATTAAAGGTTCAACTTAGTTTTCCTATAATACAACAACTCCTGAATTCATAAACATGCTTGATTACTCACTTATCTCCTCTAAGTTAGTTTCTAAGCAGGAGCTGCCCCCAACCACAGCTTCAGCGCCATTTGATACACAGGAGATACAAAGGAGAGGGATCCAAATTAAAGGGAGGAGTAAAAAAGCAGAAAAATCAAAAGAAAAGAGGAAAAAAACACAGCAATCACTGTCAACTTGTAGCCAATCTAAAATAGTTTAAAGCACTGTAACTGTCCTTGATACTATTAAATGTTTCCTTTCCTTACTCAATTGGTACTTTGTCGCGTCGCTCTCCTTTCTCTTCTGTTTTGTTCCCCCAGTCTGTTGTTGATTTGCTCCAGCTGCTTCTCCTTTCCTAATTGAAAGCACCTGTATTTAACACTCCTGTTCCTGCTGTCCACGCCTTCCTTTCTCCCTTCTTTCTTTTTTCTTCCCCAGCGTTGTAAATATTAAATTTCCTCTAGTCCTTTCTAGTGTTGTTCACAGTCCATTTCCTTTCTTTTCCCAAAAAAAAACAACAACATAAAAGTCTAAAAGATTACAAGAGTATATGAAGGGATGTTGTCAAACAAACTTAGCTAGTTTCTTTCATTCACAGTTCCTAATTTCTTCCAGACCACTGAGTTCCCACAGAGGAATATAGATCAAATTCAGTTCTATTAGTCCCCTTTAACTGATAGAGATCGATTAATAGATTAATAGAAAGTTATAGCAGGCCAAAAACAGGAATAGGAAAAAAAAGAAAAAAAAAGTTGTGCCGGTTGCTCTATTCCTCAAGCTCTCCGTCTTCACCCCAGAAATAGATCCTTTATTTCTCAGGGAAATTAAGTAGAATGGTAAGCTGAATCTTCTTCCTACAGATCTTCATAAAGAAAAAGCAAAGTTAAAAGTGGTGGCGGCACCCCTGTCTCCAAGCCGCGGCTTGTGACTCCTCACTGCGGGCGTGGATGCTCGGGTTCCCCTCGCCGCTTCTTGCCTCGCGTCCTGCGAGTCGCCTCCGGCACCCGGCGGCTCGCGCCTCGCGTCTTCGGCCTTTGTTTTATCCGAATTCCAAAGCGCGGGTTCCCCAGCCGAGCCCCTCTGCTTCCCCTTTATCGGGGGGACACGCTTGACTGGTTGGCAAGTCACTCCATCCAGCCCCGACCCCGCAGCCTGCGATCACCCTCCGGAACCTTTCCTGGAGGGTGATACCCGTGCCGCCATACCACCGGAAGCTCCTGTAATAAGTACTTTAACACTTTTTTCCCCTCTTCTGCAGGCTAAATTTTTCACATCATGCCGTTTCTTACTCAGTTATTACCCAGTGGGTTTCTGTGGATTAGCAGTGATTCACACTCTGTTCTCCCAGAGATCTAGCCCAACATCCAGACCACTACACCACATTTAGCATACAACTGATTGCTCCATGGCCATCTGATTTAAGCCATCACAATTCCCACTCCTTGGTCAGGGTAAGAACAAGAATTCAGGTGGATTGCACTGCATTTCATTTGCACAGCTAAGAAAACCTGGAGGAAGAATCACATTTCAAAGATTTGGAGGTTCTTGATAGAGAAAAAAAAAAGTTCTATGGACTATCAAGAGAAACAAAGCAAGCATCAACTATGAGGAATAGTAATATTTCTCAAAGGGATTTTTTTCACAGCCTTGATTTCTTAATAAAATATACAGTGCGCCCGCAAGGGGCGGCGCGTCCCATTCAAATGGCGCGCATGCACTGCCGCACTACCACATGCACGAGCCCCATTCACTTGAATGGGGATTGAGCATAGTCAGAATTCATCTTACGCAGGGGAGTCCAGAATGAGTCCCCCGTGTAAGGCGAGGTTCCACTGTATGAGACAATTTGGGAACCAACTTCTATACAAAGAACCAATTCAGGTCTTTCCACACATGGAAGCTAACCTGGGTTTGTGATCAAGGGCTCACAAAACTGGAAGGAAGGAAGGCAGGCAGGCAGGCAGGCAGGCAGGCAGGCAGGCAGGCAGGCAGGCAGGCAGGCAGGCAGGCTTCCCTCTGTTGAATATATCTGTCTGATGCATGTTTCCAAACACATTTTCTGTTCACTTACTATACTTTAAAAGTGCAATTGTAGGGCTTCCAATAGGAATTAATACACCTATTTACATGTTACTCTCAAAATAGCCTCTTACCATTCCAACATCAAGTGCCAGGGCAACATGCTTATTTTCTGCACATGAATCTTGTGAAAGCCTCCTGACAGATTCATTTACTAAAACAGTGCACCTTTCAGACATCTGACCCTTGGGTTTCATAGAAGCTGAGTCACAGAAGTTATTCTTTAACTCCAAAGAGGACATTAAATTGAGAGAAAAGCCCAAAATTCATGGTAAGGCTGATGAAATGGAAATGAAACCCCAAACTAGATTTACAAACACTTCACTTCCTTTCTGCCATCCAGAAATCAAATTATTTGTACTGTGTTTCATTTGCTGTGCTTGTTGAATTTAACAGTTCAAGATTAGTGCCACCCTTATGAGGTGATAGACTAATTAGCAATGTTTGCACCTCAAAAGATGTGAAATTTGTCCTTCCTGATAATGTCTTTATAGCTGAATTTTGCCTGGGTTACTGTAGCAGATGTCACATTAATCCTCCAAAATTCGAAGTCCATTTTATCAACTTCTTCGACAGAGCCCCAAGGGTTTACTGATAGAGTGTGAGCTAGAATTGGCCTCATTCTTTAACTTCAGCAATTAATAATTCATTTGGTGATACTTACTGTATGTTCACTCTGCCCTCGAGATAGCTGTCAACACTTCTTTAATTAAGACTAACTTACTGACTTTGGGCTGCTTTTCAAAGCACATTCTGCACACAAAAGAAACCAAGTTCCCAAGGACCTGTTAGCATTACCACATTGCTTTACCACTGTCATCAGGCTGCAAAGGGATTGTGGCATACCGGTGCTAAACTTTTATGATGCTGTTTAATTAGTGTTTGGCACACAATTGGATTTTATGTGTCCAGAACTGTGCAGAATATCCATAGCTACAGAGAAAGTGGTCTAGAATTGCACTTTGTTCTGAGATTAAGCTTGTTCTGGCAGAAATCTTTGCTTATCGTTATTTCTAAAGAAAGGTGACTGTAAGGTGGCATAGATGAAATACAGCCTTTTGACAAATAACTCTGTCAGAATAAACTTCCTATACTTTGGTGGTGGGGGAGGATGAAAATACAGACATAAGGTTTAGTGTTGAGCTGAAGCAAGAGCAAAGGATGAACATTTGCCCCATGAGAAAGACCCCTCCTTTTCAAGAGGCTTATATTCTTTTAAACCTGCCATTGTCTATTCACCAGCTTGTACAGTATCTGTTTGCCTTTACTACTGTATACAGTAAATGCATTTTGGTATTCTGTCTCTTCACTTATGTTTAATGCTGTTGCATTCCATATGATTCTACTGAAAAATATATAACATTGAAATGATGATAACTTATCCATATATATATCCGTGGCTTCATCCACACTGCAGAAATAATCCAGTTTGGCACTGTTACGAACCCCCACTTAAAGATGGCAGGCGCTTGGGCTTTACTTATCCCACAACTGCCACCAATTATGTAATGGTTACCCTTCTTCTCTTATTGCTGCCACCAATTTTGTAATGACTACCCTCTTTTTAAGGGCTGGCGGTAGGGTCTTTTCTTTATATAGTAGCGTGGAGCTGATATGTATGACTGACAAGCTTTTATGTAAACCAAAATATAAACTTTATTAAACAGAACAGTTGGACATTTTATTCTTGAACTAAATGATATTATGTAACTTCTAGTTCAGGCACAGGTTACTTAGTTATATTTATTCTTCTTTTCCCCAGTTTCCCTTTCACTGTATTGGTACTTTCGCATCCCTTTTAGACAATTCCTTTTCCTATTTCCGCCCCCAAGGCTAACAATATCTCTTATGATCTAATATAACCACAACCCCCTGTTAGAGTTTGGCTATTCTGAGCTTCTCTTCCCTAGACTCATTAATCTAATCCAGTCCCTCTCTGGACCTAGCAGTTCCCCTAACTAACACTATCCCGCAGGATATTCTACTCCAGGCACTCTCTTTTCTAGAGTCCTGGCAGTATAATGGTAGGGAGCCTTTTCCCATTCAGACTCTACCCCTAACCATCTTTCTCTAACCCCTGAAAACCCTTCTTCTCTGGGTTCCAGGTCCTAACTCCTCAACATTCCAACCCCCAACTGAACCTTCTACTGCCTGAGTCCCAACTGACTCCCCAACTGTCAGTTTGGAATTTTCAAACGTTCCAGCCCACAGGCGATTGGCTGGTCCTCAGCTGCCTTCTGATTGGTCAGCTGGGCATGCTCTCCGTTACAGGCACCATTTTAACTGCCATGGCTCAGTGTTATGGAATTTTGGGAACAGCAGTTTTGTGAGACATTTAACCTTCTCTGGTATCAAAAACAAGCGCTCTGGTACCAAAACAAAGTACAAGTCTCAGTATTCCATAGCATTGAGCCATGTCAATTTGGATTATTTCTGCAGTGCAGAGGCAGCCTGTATCAAATGTATTTTAGAGAACATGAAAAAAGAAAGAAAGAAAGAAAGAAAGAAAGAAAGAAAGAAAGAAAGAAAGAAATGAAACCACATTTAGATGAATACATTTTAGGTCCATCTACATTGTAGAAATAATGCAGTTTGACACCACTAAGTGCTGTGACTCCATCCTATGGAATCCTGGCATTTGTAGTTTTAAAAGGTCTTTAGCCTTCTCTGTAAAAGTGTGCTGGTGCATCACAAAACTACAAATACCAGGATTCTGTAGGATAAAGCCATGCAGTTAAAAAGATGTCAAACTACATTATTTCTATAATTTGCATGCACATTCACTCCAAATGTTCCCGATTACTCATGGTAAACTTATTTCCCTACATCCATTGTCCTGATATCCATTTATGCATCCATTGTCCTGATATCTTGTGGTATTTGTTGGAACTCATCAGAAATACAGAGTCTATGGAGTTTATCACACAGGGCACTTACTGCTGTCCAAATGCTGCCCAAGTGTTACCCAAACGTTTCAGAAGCTCCGGAGGTGGGATCATCCCATTAATAAAAATGGCTTTTTTGAGGCTTCCCCACTAACGTTTCTGTGATGGAAGGAAAGCGGGAAGCCTCTATGACGTTTCAGAAGTGCGACAGATGATCCCACCTCTGGAGCTTCTGAAACGTTTGGGTAACACTTGTGCAGCATTTGGGCAGCGGTAAGTGTTCTGTGTGATAAATTCCTATCTGGTCTACAGAGTTAAACAGTTTGTTCCCTCTTTTTATTTTTTTAATAATAGCTTGATGTATAAAAAAGGCACAGCAGAACGTTGGAAGTGTCACAAACCAGACGCTAACTTTATCCACATGTGGTGGAAATGCAGTGAGGCAAAACAAACAAACAAACTGGAAAATGATTCATTCTTTAATGTCATCAATTTTACAGATTGATATTCCCTTTGACACACTTTTCTTTCTTCTAAATTTGACCTTTGGCATATGTAAAGAATCGGAAAAGAAACATAGATGAATAATTTTGTACATGGTTACCTCAGCCAGGATAATGTACATCAAAATATGGTAAAAGTCCATAATACCAACGGAAGATGACTGGCTAAGGAAACTTTATGAAGCCATGGAAATGGACACTCTCATTGGCCTTATGAAAGAAAGGGGGAAAGAGACAGTTAAGAAGGATTGGAATAATGTTAATATATTCAGAGAGAAAAGGTTACTAAACGATGTTCAAACATCAGAAATATGACTTTGCAGCAACTAATTGCAGTTGAAATGTCTGCTTTATTATTAAATCATTATAGTCAGAAATCTTATTCAAAGATTGCCTCCAATAACAAATCACTGCAATAGGAAATATGAAAATTGAAACTGAAGAAAGAATATGTAATTAATTTCTGTTGATTAAATCTAGGAAACAAAGTACGCATGAAGGGAAGAAAGTAAGGAGGATATCCTGGAAGTGAATTTAGATTAAGAAAAATATTTGAACTTTAGCTATTTTTATGTAAACTGATGTTTTATGTTTTGTGGGATTTTGTAGTTTATTATGTATTATATTATGGGTTTTTTTTCCCTCTAGTGTTATCCTTGTAAGGTTTTATGTTTCGTCCGACTTTGTGTGTGTGTGTATACACACACACACACACACACACACACACCTTTTTATGTATTCAATGACGTCCTAGCAAGTAAGTCCCACTGACCCCATTGAAACACACTTCTCAGTAGAATGAGATTAAGAAGATTGCACAGTAAATCTATGGAGAACATTGGGACTTAAGGAGCCATGATGACTCATTTGTCTCACTGATTTCAGTTGTTGAAAGTTACAAAACAGCTAGCTTTGTAAGATTCTTCAGGCTGGATGACATATTAAAAAGTAATAGTCCACAAAAAAGAAGGGGGCATGAGAAAAAATCTGCGGTACCAACTGGATGTGATTTCCAGAAATATTATAATTTGAGAATTAATATAGAAAGTTTTTATATGAATCTTGACAATGACTACAACTACAATTACAACTGACGACAACAACAACAACTAAGTATGGGAAAAGGTCATGGTAAGCATGTGTAAATGGGGTGAACTTCGCAATTGGCCTTAAAAATCTCTGGTTTTTGGCAGGTAAACTGATGCAGCCTGTGAAACACATGCACAAGTATGTATGAGTTCATACATACTCTTATGTTTGCAGCTTGCAGACATAATGATTGGTAATGTGTGCATTCTTTCTTCATATTAGTAGGAACAGCATTACTGTTTATTTGACTCTACCAATGCCTAATCTTTTCACTAGGCAGAGGAAAACAGCTACCTCAGGCAGTGGATTTGGGATATCATAAAAGAAAAGAAAATTCTTACTTATTAAGTCTGGGGTTATTCTGTTTCAACCCCTGCCCCATGGGTGAGGGGGGCTGCTTGTCTTTCTCATCTGCCTCCCCCCCCCCAAAAAAAGTTGCAAAGCAGATTTCCCCCCCCCCCCCCCCATATGCCAAAAAAAAAAAAAAAAAAAAAACTTTTCCAGACACTTGGCATTTTGACTTCAGTGGACTGCAACTCCTTCCTCAAGGAACAAAATGCCTTGAGCTGGCACTGAACCCATTACTTTGGGGAAAAAATGGTTTTGGTATTTCATATGTTGAGAAAGCTGATCTTAAGCTTTGGGTCAAATATTCTTTGGGCAAGATGCATAGTATACATGAATCTTTCAATAGACAATGAATGAATGGAAAGGAAGAGAACGTAAACCCTAGATGAAAGACACTTACCTAGTAAAAGAGGTGAATACCATCAACCACCAAAGTACATTTTACAAGGTTTTTTTGAAGTTTTGTGAAGCAGATTTGAGGCATTTGTATTCATTAAGGATATTTTTAAAAAACTGTTTCTTTGACATTCAAGTACTTTATTTATAAAGTTTGGACTTTATAGGCAGCATAAGAACTATAAACAGAGCAATAAAATGGTCAGGGAGGGGGGAAAGGCCATTTTGTATGTCACACTCTACCAAGGAAAAGAACAATATTGTTTCTTAAAGTCCCATTTTAGCAGCGAACTAGAGTATCAGAGAAAAACACACCACTCATAATTCGGTGGATGAAGGATGTAGAATAAGACCACCATACCTGGGGGAAAAGATACACTGAACTCTGGTATATACAATAATATTTTCAAAAGAACATCAAAATGGAGATGTATTTCAATGTTGATTTTTAATGGAGAGTGAATCCACAATTTTCTATACTGTTCCTTAGCAACCATATTGCGGGAATTTGCATTGTTCATAACTGTATGGTTTTTCCCCCCAGCAACCACAAAGAATGCTCCCAGTACTAAATTGTTGAGAACATTCTGATCTTACAGATGAGCTAACTTCTGAAGTATTCAGACTCCAAAGTGATTTAAGGTGAGGGAAATCACTTTGCAAATAAAATAAAAGAAATGAGTGAGCTTTCCAAAAGACCCTACAATTTCATACTTGTCTTCATTCCATAGCTTCCTGCTTCCTGTTGGATTGCCTAATTTAGCATGTCTTCTAGACCAGTAATGGTGAATCTTTTGGGAGCAGCATGCCCCAACTGAGAATTTTTCCGGCACTGGATTTTACCCGGTGCAGGTGGTAGGACTTCCGCCCTCTGGGGGTGTGACTTCTGCTTTCTGGGGGTGGAACTTCTGGGGTGGGACTTCTCTCCCTGTGCCTTTTGCAGCCTCCAGCTATCTCCAAAGAGACAGCTAAAGACTGGGAAAGGTCCAGAAGGAGCACCTTTTTCCAGCCCCCAGCTGTCTCTGGCCGGGAAAGGTCTAGGAGGAGGAGCCACAGGCGTGCACCTATGGTCCTTCTCCTATCGCACTTTTCCTACCACCCACCTATCTCTGAGAGACAGCTGAAGGCCGGGAAAAGTCAGAGAGGAGGAACCACAAGGGCACACCTATGGCTTCTTCTCCGGACACATTTTTCCTACCCCCCAGCTGTCTCTGAGACAGCTGAAGGCTGGAAAAAAGTCTGGGATGATACCTGTGGCTCCTCCTCCCATCATGCTTTCCCCGGCCCCCAGCTGTCTCTGAGAGACAGCTGAAGGCTGGAAAAAGTCTGGGAACCAGAGCAATGGGTATGTGCATGCATTTTTGGAAAACTCACCAAGTGTCAGGCGACATGGCATCATGTGCCACTTCTGGCACGCATACCATAGGTTTGCCACCACAGTTCTAGACACTACATTTATTGAAAGAATCAATGTAACACGATGAATTTCCCTCCTTTATTTATCCCTTATAAGGGAATTTCCCTCCCTTATTTATCTGTATTACTTAATACAGGGATACTCAATGAGTACCCTTTTCAAATGTCGCGTGACTTCAACTTTCAGCATTCCTCACTAAGGAGGTAATTCTTCACTGATTTTCTTCTCAAAGTAAGCAATAAATAATTTTAACAATTTTCTTCCCACTGTGAGAAATCCTTTGAAAACTGTACTTTGGGATTTATTCTTCACAAAATTTATATGTGGCTACTTTGCTTTTAAAAAAGCCCTTTTTGCACAGGAAACAGCATGTTTCTGCCCAAAAAAATAACATTTTTGCAATAGTAATATTATTTTCCATGCAGAAAATGCTCTTTCCAATAGAGAATATCCTGTTTTATGTTCTAAACCACCCTGTGCTCATTTTTGGACAGAACAAGTCCCAAACTGTGAAGATTCTTATCAGTCCAGGATTGTTCCTATCAGGGTTTCTAGACATTTGAAAAATATGTTTTCCAATCATTAAAAAAAAAACTTTAAAAAATATTCTTTCTATCAACTCTATTCCTCACCACTGCCTATGCTGGCTAAGAGTGATGGGATGTCACCACTTTTAAGTAAGGGTGGGAAAATCTGTTGATTTTGAACTCAACTGCACTTTAAAAAAGTTTAAGTTATTTCCATCCTGAATATCAAGAAATGTATGAATTCTGGTAAATTTTCAAAACAATGAGCTGAATACTTCTCAAAAAATGCATACGGTGAACTCCATAGGTACAGCTGTGTCTAGCATGGTGATGTACTTATCTGGTAGAAGTGTTAAAGATGAGGAGCTTCCCAGAAAAAGGAGGTAGCACACCTAATTCACCACTAGGATAGTGCAATACACCTGGATTCAAACTCAGAGTTGGTTGCTCCAATGCGGTTGGAGTCATTCCAGACTTCAATCAAATATTAAGTGCTAAACTTATTTGGGGGATAGGATTTAGTACCCTGGAGAGCTCCTCTAAAGTTCAGATTAATGCCTGAAGGTATTCACCACTATACCAACATTAGAGCCACCAATCTCCATTGTGAAAATCCATGCTCCCAGATGTATAAATCTGCCTATGTCTGTTTTATTATATCTGAATTATTTAACCCTAAAAATGAACTGAAACAACATTCTCCCTTTGACTGAACATTGTTGGAACAATGCAGAAAGAGACACAGATCAGTAACAGCCACCTGTTTCTCATAATACATTGTTTGGGCCTAACTTTCCATTAACAACTTTTATTAGAATGTATGAAAAGATGTGCCATGTTATCCCTACAGTACATTGCAATGATGTCCCTATTATATTTACTTGACTATGGAGTTTCTGCTTCAAACCTTTCCCAACTCCCATCCTCCTGTGAGCAATTAAAGCAACAATAACCCAACAATCCCATTCTCACACTAATTAAACAATGGGTGTAATGGGTTTTTAAGGCCAAGATCAGCCTTGGCAAAGGAAACATATTTTACCCTGAAGTCTTTCCAAAGTAGACTTCTTAGTGCCAGCTCCTGCAGTGTTTCCCAGAGAGCTGCTATTTCAGGTCAAACATATGCCAGCTCAATGGTCCTTGAATTTATTTTTCTCTCCCTGCAAGGTATGCATTCATCCATGGAGCAATTTCTTTAAATGAGGCATCTTAATCTGAATTGCCAGCTACTACCTGTGGTGCCAACTTTTCCCCCCATCACCTCTGAGAATTAAAAGGCAAATTGAGTGGCACTCCAAAGTTTTTTCTTGCTGAAATTCCAAGTCTGGGGTCCCAATATGCAAGTTGTATGTGTGTATGGGGAGGGGGGCTGTAATTCAAGCTATGGCAACCTAACAGTGGGGACAGCTTTGCTACTTGACCATAGGTCCATCTCTGATCCCCTACCAGGCCATTTCAAATGTACTACAGTCAGCTCTCCTTATCCACAGATTTTTTTATCCATGGATTCAAGCATCCACGGCTTGAACATATTCCAAAAAAAAAAAAAATTCCAAATAGCAAACCTTGATTTTCCATTTTATATAAGGAACACCATTTTGATCTACCATTATATTTAATGGAATTTGAGCATCCACAGATTTTGTTATCCATGGGGGTTGCTGGAACCAAACCCCAGCAGATAACAAGGTCCCACTGTATATTCAGGGGCTTTAAGTGCCATGGTTCCATCCTATGGAAACCAGGGAGTGACAATTTAAGAAAGGACATTTAGAATTCACAGCTGCAGAGTCTAACCAAGCTACAAACAACAGAATTCCATAAGATGGAAGGATGGCAATTAAAGTGTAATCATAGTATTATAATTCTGTAGTGTGGATGGGCCTCAGCCAAGAATTTTATAACCTCTAAAACTGCACTGGTTCAAAATGAAAGCATGTGTTAAATAGAAGATCGTATCAGGTCAAAACCAAAAATATCTAGGTTCAGTTCCTCCCTTTAGTTACACATTTTACTGAGTGACCTTTAAACACTCACAATATCTCAGCTGCCTCTTCCAGATTATTTTGAAGATATGAATGAGCAGCATTACAACTTTATGTAGGTCCTTGGAGAAAAGTAGAATAAACACAAGTATATTAATATGGGGCTTTATAGACAGCTGGTATGATTGCTAGTGTAACCCATCACATGTTTACTTAGAAGGAGGTTCCAGTGGTTTCATTGAGATCTCCACTCTAATAAATGTACACAAAAGTGCATCCTGAATGCTCTGAAATGATTTTTTAAAAACCCCACCTTGGTTTTGGGTACATAGCATTTCAGGGGGAGGTTTCTAGTCTGCCTCTCTTCTGTATGTTTAAAACTACGATCAGTGCTTTATTGCTCAGGAGCAAGGTCTACAGAACTCAGTAGAAGTGACTTCTGAGTAGATGTATAGAGGATGAGGCTATTTATCTAGGAAGTATCATTACCATACTTGCCCTTCCAGCAAGATGTCTCTAATTATAACAGAAAATTTCCAAGCCAGAATTGTAAAGCAACTATCTGAGACAATAAGTATCCTCTATAAAGTATGATTGCTGTGCCCCAAGCTAGGATTGGAAGCACTGAACCAGCCACTTTTCCATTAAAAAACAATTGGAATTTGTATGCTTGGAAGGAGCATGGCTGGTGCCACATGGACTGCAAAACCTAATGGCACTTGGAATCCAGACATTCCAAATTGGAGTGCTTTGGAATAAAAAAAAAACACTCTGCAATTGTTCAAAGTGCTGGTTCATCCTAGATTCCTCTCAAAATTCAATGGACATTTTGCTGCTCTTAAAGTGAAGCTTACATTTTTCCCCTTTGCACAGTATGATAAATGGAAAGTATACTACATGGCAACAAAGGTAGTGGTCAAGGAGTGCACCAGGGTAGAAACAAGCAGCTCATAGACTCCATGCAGTGCTTGAGCACATGACAAAATCTCTCTATTGCTGATTAATCACTTTACAAGACAAAGTGATATCCTTGTGCCTACTGGTTAGGAAGTGAGTGAGGTGCCTTCTCTCTGCTCAGTCTCTGGCCCCACTCACCTCTGACTTTGGAGCCAGCCCTCATCAGCATGACAGCCATGATATTGCCCTCAAGGGAATGCAGCTTGTGATATAAGAAAGATTCCTGAACCATATTCTAAAGGGGAAGGCCACATACACAAATCATATGAAACAAATCATTTCGACCATTGTGCTGAGCAAATAGAGCCAGCAATTCTCGTGCTTGTCTCAACTGACAGTTCTGACCAAACCAGCTTCCCAAACCAACCCACACAGAAATAATGTGGCTGATGGTACTTCCCCAAGAACCATGACTGCCATCAGCTATAGATTCCTCAGGAATCTATAGTCCAGTACCTGCTTTGGTATATCCATGGATTGGTGTTACCAAGTATAGTTTGCAGCAGTTCTAATTTTAGCAATTAAATAAAAAGTTAATGTTATAATTCACCAGTTCTGATGTGAAAAAAGAAGCCTCCATGGCCTGAAAGCTGAATAAATTATTTTCCCCAGAACCCACAGGAAAGAAGCACATTACAATCGAAGTGCCTTCCATATATTTTTGCAATTTTAACTGGTATGAGATGCCATCTATAGGTTATTTTCTAGTAGCTTTCCCTCAGGTTCTGGGTTTTGAGAACTTGTATTTTTTATTTTTATTATTATTATTTCTGGCATAAATCCAGCTGTCCAGATCTATGTCTCTTCCCAAGTCTTTTGCCCATTTTGTCATTGTTTCTTTCACTTATCACTTGCTCTACGTTTCTCTGTTTCACAGTGCACAGTACAGAAATATATCACTTTGATACTATTTGAAACTATTTGATACTTTCATACTATTTTAACTGTCATGGCTGTATCCTGTGGGATCCTGGGCTTTGCAGATCACTCTGGCTGAGAATTCTAAATGTTTCATGAAACTACAAATCCCACAATACCTAGGATGCAGCCATGACAGCCAAAGTGGAATCAAAGTACTATAATTAAGTTGTGTGACAAAGACCTTAGGATAAAGCTTTATGTACCTGTAGTCCACAAAAGCCCATGTGCTAATAAATTTGTTCCTATGACCACAAGATTCTTTGCCTATATCCTGCTGAGATGAAGCTACATTCTTGTTTTCAGTTAGGAACCAGACAGTAAGCTGAAGATAATATCAAACGTCAACTGTTAAAGCATTCAGAATGAGAGGCAAGCAAGTAAAGGGCAAGGTGTTTTGAAGAAGAGATAAGCTTTTTCCAACTCATTTTCGAGACAACCAACATCACATGAAAAGTAATGCCAAACAATAATGAGGGAGCAGAAGAGTCTGCCCAAATATTAAAGCAAACATCCTTCAAGGTTATCTTAGGTTACGTTTTACACTGATTTCATTTTTGGATTTATCAATAACAATAAACAAAGGAAAAAGAAAAGACCTTCTTTTTCCTATTGTGACTGCCAGTCTCTGGCACTTTGAACAGCACTGAAGCTGTATGTAAAGAGATCTTTGAGCCTGAGGGGTGAAACAGACTGCCCCAAAGGGGTGACTTGAGAGAGCTGGACTGGGGTCACAGCAACCATGCACCACAGCCCCAATCCACTTTTGCTAGCCAGGCGGCATGAAGCTGGCTTCCAGGCGTCTTGTGGGCATGCATCATGTGTATGCCACACCGCCAAGCTAGCTGGAAGCCAGCTTTACATGCCAGACTGTACCGGCCCAAACTGAAAGAAAAAAGTTGGCAGAATTAGCTTTTATAGCCTCCAGTCTACTTCCTCAGATGCAGCTGATTTATGTTGATGTTGAGTCTTTATGAGAGGTTGTTAGATGTAAAGGACCTCAGGTATGAGGTCTTCTCCCATCTGGAATCCCTCATACAAAGTTCCTTTTCCCATTAGTTCATATCATCATTTGTTCTAAGAGGATATTTCTGACATCACCTTTCTTGGTTTGGCAGAACCTCATTTGCAGTTTCCTCTGCTGCCTCACTGGTAGAGCATCTTGCTTCAGGATTATAGGTGGATCAAGGCCTTTCCTTTTCCCATTCAACCTGCCTACATTTCTATCTCTCATTTCTTCATTCTCCCTCATTTCTGAGCATTGTTCTCCTGAACATTAACAACAGTCCTATGGAACCTTAAAAAGTAATGCAGGGCTGTACAAACAGCCCCAAAGGGGTGGCCTCCAGCCGCCTTTTCTTCAGCTGGATCAGGGCCGTGACAATCGTATGCCATGGCCCTGATTCGGCCTTTCCAGGACATGAAAAGGAGATGCAAAAAGCTGCTACTTTTTGCACCCTGGAAAGGGTGCCATAGCCACGGCGCCACGACTTGGAGGTGCTCCTTCAGTGCTGCATCATATGGACACAACGCTGGAGGAGTGCCATGATGTCATGCACCATATGGAGCAGGGCATGGCATCATGGTGCTCTGGGGGGCAGAGTTGGGGTGTGCATCATGTGGACATGACGCGACACCCTGACTCTCCCCCCCCCCCCCCCGGCCGGCCTTAATGGCTGGTCTGAACAGAGCTTTCATGAGCTCTAGAGATTCCCAAATTCACCTCCAGTGTCTTTAGGCAAAAAGGTTCACAACTGACAACAAGGCTGCAGAGAGAATCACAAAAAACTAAATACCCTTGAAAGCACTGCCTAAGAGTACATTTACACTGTAGAAATAATGCACTTTGACACCATTTTGAATGCTGTAATGCCATCCTGTGAAATCCTGAGACTGTAAGTTTTATATGGTCTTTAGCCTTCTCTGCTAAAGAGTGCTGATGCCTCACAAAACTACAAATCTCAAATTTGTAGAATGGAGCCATGGAAGTTAAAGTGGTGTCATACTACAGTTTTATGTTATGTTATGTTATGTTATTTATTTATTTATTGCCCACTTTCCCCCCAAAATTAGAACATAGTGTGGCTTACAATTTAAAAAAAAAAACAATTAAAAATATGCAAAACTGAGCATTAAAATAGAATTAATCTCTTCCAGCATTAAAACACATCACCCATTAAAATAATAAAATGTAGTTTTAAAAAAGATAAAAGCACTTTAAAGTAGTACAATTTCCACAGTGTAAATGCTCTCTCTCTCTCTCTCTCTCTCTCTCTGTGTGTGTGTGTGTGTGTGTGTGCGTGCATGTGCCTACTTTCCCTTAGAGGTTATCTGAGCCCATACACTAGTCTTGGATAGAGCCATCATCATCTGGGGACAGAATTTATTTATCATGGAATAACACACAGCCATCTCTGTCTCTATCTCTCTTTCTCTGTCTTGCGCCCATGCACACGCACACACATATCTATATTCCATTCTAACCTATCTTAGATTTACTAAAGGACTAATGCAACCAATTTTGGATATTTTTGAAAACATTAACACAAAGAATTATAGAACCATAAATGAGGAAACTCCTGAGTAATTTAGACAAATTCATTAGAGTTCTTTTCACATACTGCAAAATTCCTATAGGCCCTAAAAATTTACTCTGAATTTTGCTTTAGGCCAAACTTGGTTATAACTCTAATATAATTCATGTTTCCCCTTAAATTCTCTAATGGAAGACCTTCCAAAGCAGGAGCAAGCATTTTGTACTTAATAAAGACAAGAACAAATGGTGTGTTCTGCCATATATTAAAATTAAAGCAATGATAATCTAATTTGCTTAAGGAATCTGCATTAGTATTCACCTGGTGGCTAGCAGATTTAATCCCCTGCCATTAGTGAAAATAGAAGCTCATTAAATACCAGTGCTGTTTTAATAAGGATAGGAGGCTATGTAGGAAAATTGCTGTTGTAACTTCTCGCCTAATTGTTCTTAGTGACCACCAATAATATAGCAGTAGTTTAACATATTTGTGTCTCTTTTGTTCAGGTGTCACAGGGGTGGACAAAGTGCAGACCTCCAGATAACTGTTTGAACTGCAGTTACCAGTATACCTTAGCATTGATTATAATATCTAGGCCTGCTGGGAGTTGTAGTTCAACATTTCGTAGGCTACACAGTTACCAACATTTGACCTATCATCATCACTATCATATAATGGAAGAGAGAAAAGGGCCAATTGCTTAGTATCTGATGTGTTCTAAGGAGTGTCATGGGAACAACTTAGCTATAATAAATTCCCTTTTTATTTCTATATGACAATGGGATGTGAATCAGAGTTGGCAAAGACTTGAATTTTGGATTAAATCATATTGTTAGTCCTGACTACAGCACAACCATTGAATCAATTGGATTTTCCTATATATTGACTGACCATTCAACAATCGATTTAGTGGGACTCCTCTAGCAGGGGCTCACCAACAGCACTGCAGCTCCTAAGCCAAATCCAGTCACTCCCTCTGATTATCCAGCCGCTTGAGTTAAGGGAAGATTTCTTTTGAAACAGACCTAAACCTAACCCTAAAGCTGCATATAAATACTCTGATACAGGTGGACATCTAAATAGGATGGACTCTCAAAGCGGTCCCAACTGGGACGTAGCCAAGGGGGGGTTCTTGGGGTCCGGACCCCCCCTTCCATTAGAAAAATGAATGATGTGTGCAGCTGCACCGCCACACCCAAGCCCCATTATAATGGTGGCACTTAGTGTGGACCCCCCCCTTCCTAAAATCCTGGCTATGTCCCTGGTCCCGAGCATGTGTCATGTGTACTGCAGGATGCTGAAATTTCTGTCAGATGTTCTAGTGCTCAAAAGTTATATATTGTGACTTTTGCTTTCAAGACAACTTGCTCTCTCGATCCCTGTCCCTCATGGCTGGCGGCGCAGGGGGGACTGACACTAACTTCATTGTTACGTCGGATTATTAATACATCCTTGAGGGAAGGGCAATTTCCAACCAATTTGAAATTGGCCATTGTAAAACCTTTGTTAAAAAAGCCCTCCCTTGACCCCCTGATACATAATAATTATCGGCCAGTTTCGCTGCTGCCATTCCTGGGGAAGGTGATCGAGAGGGCGGTTGCAATCCAGCTTCGATCGATCTTGGATGAAACGGATTATCTGGACCCATTTCAAACTGGCTTTCGGGCGGGTTATGGGGTTGAGATGGTCATGGTCGCCTTGGTCAATGATCTCCATCTGGGCATCGACAGGGGAAGCGTGTCCCTGTTGGTGCTCTTGGACATCTCAGCGGCTTTCGATACCATAGACCATGGTATCCTTCTGGAGAGCCTGGTAGAGGTGGGAATCGGGGGCACTGCGCTCCAGTGGTTCTGGTCCTACCTCTCTGGGAGGTTCCAGATGGTGCAGCTGGGAGACGTGTGCTCCGATAAGAGGGCCCTCACAACTGGGGTCCCTCAAGGAACCATTCTGTCTCCCATGCTTTTCAACATTTACATGAAACCGCTGGGAGAGATCATCCGGAGACATGGGGTGCGGGGTTATCAGTACGCTGATGACACCCAAATAGTCTTCTCTATGTCTCCGACTGATGCAGTGACTGAGGATGGTGTCTCTCCTCTCGTGGCCTGTCTGGAGTCGGTAATGGGCTGGATGAGGGAAAACCGACTCAGTCTGAATCCAGAGAAAACGGAGGTACTTGTGATAGGTTCCCCTGGTCCAGGAATGGCGGTGGTTCCACCTGTCCTGAACGGGATCACGCTTCCTGTGAAGGACTCCGTGAGCAGTCTGGGGGTGCTTCTTGACTCGTCGCTTCACCTTACAGCTCAGGTGAATGCGACGGTCAAGAGCACATGTTATCAGCTTCGGCTTATTCACCAGCTGCGCCCATACCTGGCCCAGAGAGACCTTGAAACGGTGGTACATGCTCTGGTAACCTCTCGATTGGATTTCTGCAATGCGCTCTACATGGGGCAACCCTTATACCACACCCGGAAGCTACAGATGGTACAGAATAAGGCAGCCAGACTGGTTACTGGTACCTCCAGGGCCAGTCATATTACACCTATACTAAAAGAGTTGCATTGGCTGCCCATCCGCTTCCGGGCACAGTACAAGGTGTTGGTGATAACCTATAAAGCCCTATATGGCTTGGGCCCAGGATACCTGAAGGACCGCCTCTCTCCATACATTCCGCCCCGCACCCTCAGAACTTCTGGGCAGCAACTACTGAGGGCCCCAGGGGCCAGACTAGCCTCCACTATGAGGAGGTCGTATTCCATCGTCGCCCCGGCCCTCTGGAATACGGTGCCCATAGAGCTCCGCTCGGCTACCTCCCCGGCTCAGTTTAGAAGGGAGTTAAAAACCTTCTTATTTCGATCAGCATTCCCCGAAGCAAGCTCCAACTAGTCTTCCCCCTTCGACGGCAGTGGTAGCTGGCTGATAGGGTTTTAATTTGATTTTAATATGCTGTGTTGTATTTCTATTGTGTTTTATGATGTAATTGTACTGTGTTATTAACATGTTGTTCACCGCCCTGATCATTGGAAGGGCGGTATACAAATAAATTTTTTATTTATTATTTATTTATTTAAGCTGAACCCCCATGCTCCTTCTGGTACTCTGGTATCATTGTTCTTGGCTTACCATCACATATGCACATCATTGCCTGCAGCACCATCGAGGCCTGCAGAATGGCAGTGGCATCCACGAGCCAGGCAAAAAGAGGAAGAGGGGTATCCTAGACCTCTGTGGAGACAGCTGGCTTCATAGCTATAACATGGGGAGATCCTACTGTGCAGAAAGAACTCAAGCAATCTTGCCACAATATTCAGATGTTCAATAAAGTGGCAGAAGCCATGAGGGCCAAGTTCCATCAACACACTGGTCAGGAGTGTCATACAAAGAGCAAACATGTCAGGTCAGACTACTAGAAAGTAAAAGATCACAACACATGCAGTGGCCAGAATGCTACCACCATGCTCTTTTACAAGGAGCTTCATGCCTTCCTTCCCAGAGATTCCAGTATACAACCTAGCAGAGTGGGCACCAGTACCCTAATTGCCAGGTTTCCAGGCAGCCAGAGCTGAAGGTGAGCAGGCCTCCCCACAGGCAGAAAGCTCCCAGGAACTTTTTGAGACCATTCCAGGTAACTTGCATTGGAGCCCCAGGGAAGGGATGGGATGCAACAATGTAGTGACACGGCACCTTCTCAAGTACAGCCACCAGTAGCAGAATGTGCTCACAAATGCATAACATGTCAAAACCAGCCCCTGCATGTCAACTTTTACAAGCACGCATGAGGCCATGGTGGGCACAGCCCAGCCATGAACCTGAACTTCAATTGCAAAGGTGACCAGGAAGACCTCCTGGACTCAGATGAGATGTCTGTCAGTCAGCTGTGGACCTTCCCCCATATAAACATTCCATTTGGGGGAGGGGACCTCCAAGTCTTCCATGGCCAGTAGCCACTGTGACCACTCGCCTTGGCAACGGGCTGCTATGGCACCCAACAATAACAGCCAGAGTGAAGAGGGGGAAGGAGATGGTGCATTCAAACTGCTGTGGCATGCAACTGCAGCCATAGAGGTTACACCCAGTCCCCCCAAATAACACTGGTTTATTGAGCCAGTTAGCTATTGTGTATGTGTGTCTTATCTTCAAGTCATCTGTTGATTTATGGCAACCCCATGAGTTTCATTGTGTTTTCTTAGGCAAGGAATCCTCGGAGCTGTTTTTTGCTAGATCCTTCCTCTGAAATATAGCCTACAATATTTAATATTTATTGGTGATCTAGCATTCAAGTACTAACCAAGGCTGACTCTGCTTAGTTTCCAAGATTAGATGGGAGCTGGTGCCTTTTATTTAACCCCCCTCATTAGCTAGATGTTACTTTGTGGTATTTGTTCCTGCAGTGGAGGATTCCTGGAGATTTTGAGGACTTACAGGTATTAAGTATAGCCAGAGGAGTATAACCTTCCCACATATTGGATGCACATCTACTTCTAAGCTTTGGTCCAGAACTAGGTTAGTATTCTTGATCTCCTACACCAAATATAATTATTCCAAATAATTACCCCTTGAATTCCATTTCAGGAAAGGCACAAACTCTCCCCCCCCCACACACACACACACAACCAATATCTCTTGTACTATGGGTACTGCATGGTGTCTAATAATCATTTCTATTTTTCTCAAATACATTTTGTGTGTTTTATCATTATTATATTTATGCCTAGCTGTGACTACTCCTATGAAATAACTGAAAAGCATTTGTAAATACAATAGTATAAAGTATAAAGAGTATTTATCATATTCTCCAAATGATCCCATTTGCTCAATAGCCAAAGGCAGTAGATTTATCCATAATGATAATATGTTTTGAATAAATGAAAATGAAGTGTAAATGGTGAGATCTACATTACATCATGTCATTTCTTATGTCTTTTGATGTTGTATTTTAAATAAATTTTTAATATATTAATATACTTTTTGTTTTATTTACTATTCTGGTTATAGTTTAGCTCCACATCTATGCTGTTTTCATTCAAAATGGCAGGAATTGGTTTCTTTGCACTTTTTCTTCATGCTGATGATAAAGATGCAAGGCATTCAGGAAAGACAAACACATATGGGCTTTTTGCCAGTAGAAAATGAAGCAGCAGTGTAATCATGAATAGCTGGGTTCCTGATTGGGAAACTGTGTTTGGATAGTGCTGTTTCAAATGTAACAGGGCATCCCTTTCAATATGAATCAATTGGTCATGGTTAGAATTTTAGCTTCCTTGAGAGAAATCCAATAATTTCCACCTTGTGCACTACTTGACTCTGGGAAATTATTTTTTTATTGGTGTAAATAATTTAATCTAACAAAACATTTAAAAATACAGTTGGCATGATCCAACCTAGATTTCACACTTCTTAGCCCTGCTGACTTCAATGCACAACATTTACACCGAGACTTAACTATCCCATGAAAGTTAGTGAGACTTAAAAATGTCAAACCCCATGCATGGGTATAAAAGTTGTGCACTGGAGTCAACAGGGCTAAGAAGTGTGAAATCTAGGATTATGCCAACTGCATTTTTAAATGTTCAATTAGATTAAATTATTTACACCAATAAACATTGCTCAGAACCCATGCATTGTATTATGGAAGTCTTAGAACCAGTCCTGAGGATCTCCAGGTAGACCTGAAAAAACTCTGAAAACCTACAGAGCTTCTTCCATTTAGAGTTGAGTACTGAGATAGATGGAATAATGAACTGACTTTACATGCAACTTCCTATCTTCCTATCCCAGATTAAATGGATGGTTCCACAAAGGATATCTATCTGTGGTATGCACATCATAGCTACAACAATTTTAGATTGTCCGACCTCTTATCCACATAAAATAGGTGTGGGGAGGAGAGGTTAAAAGGGTGTAATCTTTTCCTCCACCTGTCCTCATTGCTATACTCCCTGCCATTACCTAAAGTAAATTCACTTTTCATACTTATTCATAAGCAAGCATGATTAGGACCACAGTTGTAATTGTCTGCAGAACAAGTCTATCAAGGTTTGTACAAAAGTAAATGGTACTTTGTTAAACAGAGCTTGTTTTTGTTGTTGGTATTTATGCACAGTATTTGCACCCTAAAAGACTGCACCATAATACAAAGGCATAATGCTTTAGTCCTGGGAAGTAAGGCCCAGTACACATGGGCAGTGTAACACTGCCCCAGTTTTCTGCGCAGCAGCATCCACATATGGCTGCACAGATGTGCACTCAAAAAGGAGCTGCTTTAGGCAGCTCCTTTTTTGTGCTATCATAAGAGCTGCAATGTAGCCCTATGATGCCGTTTCTGTTAACAGGTGTCTCTAGGCTGCACCACAGCCACACAGCTGTGGCACCCACTGTGTGGATGGGCGCACATACCTGTGACGCCAGTAGGGCTTGGCGCATCTTGAAGCCCAGCCCTATCGAGCCCTAATATCACCGCAATGTGAACATCTGTACCAGGCCTTAATGATAGTAAATGTTAAATACAGCAATACTAAAGGCTCAGAGGACCTCTTGGCAAACATCATACAGCTTTGTACCACTTGCCTTCATAACAGAGGTCTTACAACAAGCCACCTTTGCTACAGTGGAAGATGTGAGAAGTTTTATTGAAAGCATCAGGTGGGACAACTATTACATCACACCAGGTGGCCACATTGTGGCTGAGGAAGGATGGGGAGGCTCTTTTAGTTGTGGGTCTTCATTTAATAAAGGTTCCAGGCAGGGACGTAGCTAGGATTTTAGGAAGGGGGGGTGTCCAGACTAAGTGCCACCATTATATTGGGGCTTGGGTGCGGCGGCGCAGCAGCACGCACCATTCATTTTTATAATGGAAAGGGGTGGTCCGGACCCCAAGAACCCCCCCCCCTTGGCTACGTCCCTGTTCCAGGTATTTTACCACTCCCACTAACATGCTGAAAGATTGAGCAATCTCTGTCCTATGTAGCAACTTGGGTTTCACTTTGGAAAGCAAAGAAGAAGAATCTTGTAGGCAGGAGAAAGATGGTAGTTATCAGAGGAAAGATAGAGGGATGCTTTTGAAGAAGCATAGAAGAGAAGGAATCAGAAGCAGCCAGCTAAAAACTGTCAACAATGGTGGTCAGCAGGAAATAACTGGAGAAAACTAGTGAAGACAGAAAAAACAAACTGGCAAGAGAAATGATGGAAAGCTGAGTCAAAAGGAACACAAGTCGGAGTCTTTAAAGAAAAAGGAGACCACTAAAGCATGGAAAACAACAACCCAATAAGCCTTACGGTTTAGAATAAATCAACATTACCTCTCCCCACCTCCCCACAAACCCTGTCTCTGCTCCTGTGCAATGCCAGGTCTATTAACAACAAGACCCACATTATCCATGATCTGTTGGAGGATAATAATTGTGACCTGGCTTGCATTACCAAAACCTGGCTTGGGCCTGAGGGAGATGCTCTGTGGGCGCAGGCCCTCCCTGCCGGGTTTTCGGTGAAGGACCAGACCAGGTTAGGTGGGCGGGGGGGGTGTTGCCTTGGTACATAAGAACACCTTGTCTCTCACCAGGAACCACATCCGTCAAACTTCCTTTATCGAGTGTATTTACCCGACCCTGAAGGCTAGGGACAGTCTAGGGATTTTGTTGGTGTATCGGCCACCCCGTGCGCTAACAGACTCCCTTAACGAGCTGACACAGTTGGTCTCGGAGCTGATGCTGGAAACATCCAGGCTACTTGTCCTGGGTGACTTCAACATCCCCTTCGCGGCCAACTATGTTCCATCCGGTGCGGCTCGGGATTTCATGGATACCATGACGGCCATGGGCCTGTCCCAGTTAATCACGGGTCCAACGCATTTTGCGGGTAATACACTGGATTTCGTCTTTTGTACGGATGCGGAAAATCCGTGGGCGGAAATAACTAATATTTCCCCCTTGTCATGGATGGATCACTTCCTCGTGGAGGCAAAAATCAAGGCTTCTACTCAGATCCCCCCCAGGGGTGGTGGACCTATTAGGATGGTCCACCCTCGAAGGCTGATGGAACCCAGAAGGTTCCAAGAAGCCTTAGAGGGGTACATGGTTGGAGATGACGGCGACTCTGTTGATGCCCTGACTGGTATCTGGGATACCGGTCTCTCTAGGGCTATACACAGGATCGCTCCCAAGCGCCCTCCCAGGCCTGCTTCCAAACGTAAGACCTGGTATACGGAAGATCTCCGGCAAGGAAGCGGGTTCTGCGACGGCTAGAGCATCGCTGGCGGAAACACCTACGCTTAGCCGACAAGGCTCTCCTGGACCGCCTTTTGGAGGACTACGGAGAGGCGATACAAGCAGCTAAGAATTCGTTCTATGGTGCTCGTGTCGCGTCCGCGGAGTCGCGTCCAGCAGAGTTGTTCAGGGTAGTCAGGGAGCTAACTCAGCTCCCTCCTGCCCCGAACCAGATCCTTGAACCTTCTAAGGCCTTCTGTGACCAATTTAACAACTTCTTCACGGATAAAACCTCTCGGATAAGCGAAGGTGTTAACGCCGGCATTAGGGCAGAACCTAGGGTAGAGGTATCCAGAGCCTCTGTGGACTCCATTAAACTGGATCAGTTTGAGTTGGTTAGTACCGATGATGTGGACAAGATCCTTAGAAGCGTTCGGAAGACAACCTGCTCTCTCGATCCCTGTCCCTCATGGCTAGCGGCTCAGGGGGGACCGGTGGTAACTTCACTGTTACACCGGATCATAAATTCATCCTTGAGGGACGGGCAATTTCCATCCAGCTTAAAATTGGCCATTGTAAAACCGCTGTTAAAAAAGCCCTCCCTCGACCTCCTGATGCATAATAATTATTGGCCAGTCTCGCTACTGCCATTTTTGGGGAAGGTGATCGAGAGGGCGGTTGCAATCCAGCTTTAATCGATCTTGGATGAAACGGATTATCTGGACCCATTTCAAACCGGCTTTCGGGCAGGCTACGGGGTTGAGACGGCCATGGTCGCCTTGGTCGATGATCTCTGTCTGGGCATTGACAGGGGAAGCGTGTCCCTGTTGGTGCTCTTGGACATCTCAGCGGCTTTTGATACCATAGACCATGATATCCTTCTGGAGCGCCTGGCAGGGGTGGGAATCGGGGGCACTGCGCTTCAGTGGGTCCGATCCTACCTCTCTGGGAGGTTCCAGATGGTGCAGCTGGGAGACGTGTGCTCCGATAAGAGGGCCCTTACATCTGGGGTCCCTCAAGGAGCCATTCTGTCTCCCATGCTTTTTAACATTTACATGAAACCGCTGGGAGAGATCATCCGGAGACATGGGGCGCGGGGTTATCAGTACGCTGATGACACCCAAATAGTCTTCTCTATGTCTCCGACTGATGCAGTGACTGAGGATAGCGTCTCTCCTCTCGTGGCCTGTCTGGAGTCGGTAATGGGTTGGATGAGGGAAAACCGACTCAGTCTGAATCCAGAGAAAACGGAGGTACTCATGATAGGTTCTCCTGGCCCGGGGATGGCGGTGGTTCCACCTGTCCTGAACGAGATCACGCTTCCCGTGAAGGACTTGGTACGCAGTCTGGGGGTGCTCCTGGACTCGTCACTCCACCTTACATCTCAGGTGGACGAGACGGTCAGGAGCACCTGTTATCAGCTCCAGCTGATTCGCCAGCTGCGTCCCTACCTGGGCTGGAGGGACCTTGAAACAGTAGTACATGCCCTGGTAACCTCTCGATTGGATTTCTGCAACGCGCTCTACATGGGGCAACCCTTGTACCAAACCCGGAAGCTACAATTGGTACAGAATATGGCAGCCAGACTTGTCACTGGCATATCCAGGGCCAGTCATATAACACCAGTGCTTAAAGATCTGCACTGGCTGCCTATCCGTTTCCGGGCGCAATACAAGGTGTTGGTTATAACCTATAAAGCCCTAAATGGCTTGGGCCCAGGATACCTAGAGGACCGCCTCTCCCCATATAATCCGCCCCGCACCCTCAGAACATCTGGGCAGCAGCTATTGAGGGTCCCAGGGGCAAGATTGGCCTCCACATCTAGGAGGACCTTCACCACCTCGACCCCGACCCTCTGGAACTCGCTGCCCGTAGAGCTCCGCTGGGCCACCTCCCTGGCCCAGTTCAAGAAGGGATTAAAGACCTTCTTGTTCAAGTTAGCATTCCCGGACACAGGCTCCAGTTAGTCTCCCCCCCCCCCCCCGACAGCAGTGGCAAGCTGGCCAGAATTGGTTTTAATGTGATTTTTTAATTGTAATGTTTCTATTGAATGTGTTTTGTATAATGTTTGTATAATGCTGTACACCGCCCTGATTGCAAGAAGGGTGGTATAGAAATAAAACTTTTATTATTATTTATTATATAGCAAAGTGGTGTCTCTGAAGGTGAGAGAGAATGGCTTACCAAAGACCCTTTAGTCCATTCAAGGTGGAGATGGGATTCAACCTGGAGAATTCTTCATTTGTAGTTTATAGCCCACATGGGAAAAGAAATCTCTTTCTAGTTCTCTTCTGTAACTTAGATACCAGCCACAGACCCAGTCACCAAAAGCACATGGATTTTTAAACTTGGGCTTTCTATATTACCTTATGAATATCCTCTGCACAGAGTTGTTTCCCCAAATGTATGATTTGAAAAGAGGTTACCTGACATTTACACAGCATGCCATCTGAAAAATCAGTGTTGCACTGTCAGAGAGCTACTGTCTACCTCACAATATTTTCTGAAAACTCCATCTCTTCCCCCGCCTTCTCCCTATATTATATTTCTCAAATGAATGTCTCTTTGGGGTGCTGATACTTTGAATCAGAAGCTCATTTGAAAGCACAGCTTCCCCTGTTTTTCCCAATAATTTGAAACTGGGATTTCCCCCCCTCCCCAAGACCAAGTATGCAGAAACTATTATTGCTTTGTCAGAACCTAAAATTGTTGATTGCACAGACGACACACAATGGCATAAAATGGTTTGGTGCCCGGCCCATCTGCGACTTGCCTAAAATTTACAAGCCAATGAAATCTGTATGAATACTACATGGAAATCTGAGTGGATTCAATTCCTCTGATACAAGGTCATTATGCAGAGTAAAATTAGATGGCCTTAGATAGCAGCTGAGGCCTCTAGAACAACCATAACTTCTAAATCTAAATACTGTACAAGCCAGAAGAAATGCATCCCATTTATCCTCTAAATGGTATGCTAGTCTGTTTAGTTGTTTTTTTAAGTAACAAACCATGTGAGCCAGACACACAGATTGACTTGAAATTCTTGCTTGCCATGGCAATATGCAATTTCTTTATGAATTTAAAGCCATTCTTTGTGTCCTTCCTGAATGGCTTGCTCTACATTTCAGCTGCCCTGCCCTATCAGAGTACTGTACTTAACACTTGAGCTTATACTGGAACAGCTAAGAATGAATGCAAAATAGCTGCCACCAGCAAGAAGCAGTTCTGTAGTTAGTCTATAGGCATTCTGGAATTTTCTTCAAAGCTGTGTAGCCCAAAATGGAGGACTTTGCTCTGCAGGATAAAGTAGTGGTGGCTGGTGGTTTAATTTCACTGGGGAAGTAAATTTGCTCTGGCTTTTGTTCTAGATGTGAAACCAACCTTTAAAACTTGAGCTAAAAGCTAGAATGGATTCACCAGAGCACTGGCAGGATAGCTATCAGCTGTCATTGGGGAAGAGATATCCAGAGAAAGGTTGGGACAATGGAAAAATATTATCATCCTGTAGTCAGGAAACACCACAAGCCCAATGCAAATATGGATTATACATGTATGTTGCCTTTTGATGTAGTGCCATCAAAGAAGTTTAAAAACAGAATTGTTGTTATTGTTGTTTACCTTCAAGTTGTTTCCAACTTATGATGAACTTATCACGGGTCTTGGCAAGACTTGTTCAGAGGTGCTTGCCATTGCCATCCTCTGAGGCTGAGAGAGTGTGATTTGCCCAAGGTCACTCAGTGGGTTTCCAAGGCTAATGAACCCTCTCCTGGAATCCTAGTCCAGCACTCAAACCACTATATCATGTTGGCTCTCTTACAAACTAAAAATTCCAAGCTAGATCCAATTGTCAGTCTCAAGTTGATCAGAATAATCAAATCAATGGACTTTAACAAGTTCCCATTGATTCAATGAGTTTCTGTGCCTTTGCTTTGTCATAAATCTATATGAAGACTGTAATTTTAAAAAATCAAAATAATACTGGGATTTGGAAGATTTTCTATGAAGAAACTAGATAAGATACTCAAGCGTGAAACTGTAATTGAATACCAAAAGTCAGGATCATGTGTGCCATACTATTTGCAATTTCTATCTAATGTCCTAGTGAAAGCTGAACAGCAAAGAAAGCTGTAAGGAAGTGAATCAACTCATTTGAAATGTTGAGAGAGAGTTCTACAGATACTATGGACATCCAAGAAGACAAATAAATGGGTCTGGGACCAAATCAAGCCTGAACTCTCCCTAGAGAGCAAAATAACTAAACTGAGACTATCATACTTTGGCAATATCATAAGACAACATTATTTAATTAAAAAGATGATAATAATTGATAAGGTTGGGTGACGGGAGGGAAAGAGGAAGAACACATTACAGGTGTATAAACTCGATCAAGGAAGCCACAGCTCCAAATTTGCAAGACCTTAGTTGGAATAAAAGGGTGGCTAATAACAGAGCAGCTATAAACTGAAGCTGACTTGACAACAATTAAGAAAAATAAACCTTAGATGAAAGTACCATGTTTATACATCGATCTCTAAAACAGATCAAAATTAAAAAAAAAAAAACAAATTAGACCATTAAAATCATGAAATGACTTTTCAAAGAGTAGCTTCAAACAGCAGTTACTTTAGCTGGCCAAAGATGCCACAGAGCAGATAAGTCATCATACTAGGACTGGGAAAGAAACCTGCTGAATCTGAAGGTCCAAACAAAATGACTATTTCACTCCTCTTGAGACTGACAGCAGAAGGGAATAGACCTTGCATGGAAATTTATATTATTGTGAGGTTTAGGGTGTGCTTTGTTGAGAAAAAAAAATGTGTACAAAGCCATGTGAATGTGTGCATTTTTTAAAAAAAAATGGACATAACTAACATTCATGGATACAAACACACATTGCTCAATGCAAAACAAGGCTTATGATCTCAATATGATAATTAGTGTATTAGAAAAATGCATATGGTAATGTGTACATTTTGAGAAAGGCACACAGAAATGTGTACAAGACTGTAAGCAGAAAGAACAAAGTACTGTAGCCCAATACCTAAATGGGGTGGAGCAAGAATGCGGGCTGGAAATGGAGAAATTCAATGACAACAAGACTGACATATTTCTGCATGTCTAATTCTGACCTTTAAAAAATTAAAATTATACAGACTGAATGCATAAACCCAAAAAACATAAGTAGCAAATGGAGGACTTGATATACTTTGATTATTTGCTATGGGAATATCAATAAGCTACCTCAACTTTGATGCTTCCTTATCACCCTCTCATAGCTGTTAACTCTTCAGTGTGTTTTCAATGAGTAGAGAAATGAGTGGCAGGAAGCAGACAGACATAATACAGCTAGAAATATATGACTGGCAGGTGGCAAAGTTAGAAGGTGGTAATCCTATATAGTTCAAGTACATTAGTGGTGTACCCCTAGTTGACTAAGGTATGGTGATATTTCCATGGGCGTATGGAAGCTATGGAGGCTAATGGCCTTATTCACCTTCAGATAACAGTGACCAGTCTCTCTCCTTCAGGTAATCAACATCAGCATGAGATCATCATGAGGAAGGGTGGGGAAAGTGTGCCCATAAGTACATGTGTACCCCAAGCCTTAGTTTTGCACACACCCTTGTGACTATCATATTTTAAAATAATGTCTTTGTTTGCTACTGAAATGTGGTGGCAAAAAATGAATCACAGTCAGTGGTAGAAAAACAAACTAATTAAACCAAAGGAGCTTCCTAAGGTGGAAAAATACCAACCACTTACACTGATTTCCATGATATCCTTGGTGAAGATACAAAAAATGCAAAATTAAATTGTACACTGTATCCCTGTACAAACAATGTGGTGAATCACTCCATGCTGTAGCTGTAGCCTTTGCCAGTTGGGAAAGTTGCACAACCCACATGTTACACAGCAGGAAAAGAAACTCAGGTCAACTGAAGCTACAGCCACATGTGTGGGTGATTTTGTGCAGAATTGCTGATTTTGTGCAACATTTATGTTGTGCAGCATATTTGTTGTGCAACACTGCTGCTTTGTTGTTGCCGTTGTGTGCCTCCAAGTCATTTTTAAACACTTATGGTGACCCTAAAGGCAAACTTATCATTCGGTTTTCTTCTCAAGTTTCTTCAGAGGAGTTTGCAATTACCATTTGTAACAAACAACCTTTCTATTGTGCCACCCAATTATGTGAAGGCCCCATCCAGTCAACCTTCATCCCAACGCTGCCACTAATTATTGTGATGCACACCCAAACCACAATCCTTGTCTATGATGGGAGTTTTTATCCCACTGCTGCCACCCGTGTTTTGTATTGTGAGTAGCATGCTATTAACTCAAGTCCAGGCATGTCCTTCTTGAATCAAACAAATAAAACTTTATTTACAAGGTTTAACAGTGTTGGTTTTAATATGATATCTTATGTAATTGTTACTTTCTACTTTGTTATAGTTACTGTTGGTTTTATAAATCTTTAGCTAAATCACCAGTTTCTTATAACTAAGATTCACTCAGTCCTTCTATTAAGTTCCTCTCTTAACCTTAGGCCTAACAGTCACCAAAGCTAACACTATCCTGCAGGATATCACACTCCAGCCACTCCCTTTTCTAGAGTCCTGGAAGTATAATGGTAGGGAGCCCTTTTCCACTCAGACTTGAACCCTGACCATCCTTCTCTATCCCTGGAACCCTCACTCTCAGGATTCCAAGCCCTGACTAACTCTTCCCTCAGGAACTCCTGGAACTCAGTCCTCTCTTGGACTCAACTGTTCCCTCAACTGTCAAATCCCAACTGTCTACATTCCAACTGTCAAAACCAACAGACACATGGAATGTTCAAAAGTCCCAGCCCACATTCTATTGGCTGGACCTCAGCTGCCTTCTGATTGGTCAGCCGGGTGTTCTCTGCACCACACCATCCTCTGAGTCTGAGAGAGTGTGACTTGCCCAAGGTTACCTATTGAGTTTTTATATTTGAGTGGGAATTTGAACCCTGGTCTGCAGAGTTGTAAAAACACTCTCAAACCAAGACAGCAGTCTTGCACAAAGCACACACTTCAGTGCCTGGAAGCAATCCTTTTTATATGAAAGGCTGCACCGATTTCAGGGTAGGCTGTGCAGTTCTCAGGAAGAGCTGCACAGCTTCCCAAAAACTATGCAGCTTTTTGCGGGAGTTGCACAGCTTTCATAGAGAAGCTCTGCAGTTTTCCATCATTATGGGGGGGGGGGGGGGCGGAATCCTGAGTGTCTCAAATCTATGGGACCAAAAACTTCATTATTCTCAACATCTGTTGAGGACTAGGCTGCATCCACACAGCATAAATAATGCAGGTTGACAGCACGTTAACTGCCATGGCTCAATGCTATGGAATTCTGGGATTTATAGTTTATTGTGGTACTAGAGCTCTCTGACAGAGAAGGCTAAATATCTACAAAATGAAAATTCCCAGAATTCCATAGCATTGAGCCATGGGCATTAGTGGTATCAAACTGGAATATTTCTGCAGTGCAAGTGCAGCCTTGGAGAAACTGAGAAACTTAACCATCCCTAAGTAGGATGCTATAAAGGCAATGGGGTAGTTACAACTTAAGAGAAAATCATACACTCTTTGGCCAACTCAGACAGCACCCGCAAAAATTCATCCAAATTCTCACATCAATGAGAAGGTGAAAAATTCCCCTAACTGATGGATAAAATTCAACACAACACTAAGATCCTTTTTGAAGAATGCCACAGACTTACAGAGCAATCATACTTGAAGAAGTCAGCTAAAGAATAGATTCGTATTAGTTAATATCACAGATCTTTCAAGAGCACCTCCCATCACTTGAATTCAGAAGGCAAACATTCTGGAAAGGCCAATGATTAAATTAGTAATGGCACCATATATTTCAACATGAAAGGGAGTTAACGCGCTTAAGTAAGAAGCAGATGAAGGAGTTCAGGGAAGGCCTTAATCATGCTGTTCTTGTGCTCAGATTGTTTTAAGTGCAAGCTTCAGGAAGAGACTAAGATGTTCACACACACACACACACACACACACACACATCTTAGGGTTGTCTTCATCTTTTTTTCCTAACACAACCTGCTTGTGTTAGAGACTTATGAACAAGAGATGCTATACATATCCTGGGGACATAATTAAATAAACTGCTCATTCATATGAATCATATGGCATAAGAATCTGTGTTCCTCTTTGTGGTTTCTTACCCCACCATTCTTTCAATGTGTATATGCAGGAACTGTTGGGCTGTGCCAACGTTGCAACTCCTTCCCATGTGAATATTGCCCTTGCTCTTGGGCAGGTGACATAAAACTTTTACCTGTGTATTAACTCCTCAGTTTCCTTTCATCTAGTTTTTCATTTCATGGACTTTGTTTTTTCATTTCATGTTCATTTCAGGATAGAGTATGGGAGGGGAAATATGGTCCATACTTATTTCAATATTTTCAAATGTGATCAAGCATTGCAGCACTGACAGGGAAATATGGCCCAATTAGAAACTCAACTAAAACTGAGCAGTTGATGTATCAGAGTAATAAATGGGAGATATGAGGGATTTATCAAATATTTTACTTTGAAGAAATGAAAATAAAATCATATGAGAATGAGAGGGAAAGTGATTTAAGGGCTCCGTATCACAATATATTTGGCAATGGATTTGTAAAAATTCTTTCTGGCACCTTGGTAGCAGGGAACATGAAAGAGCATCTATTTAAAATGTGCTGTGCCTTGTACTTGACACCACAGAAATTGAAAATTATATAACTTAGATAATGATACTTACTGGAAATGTTTGAACTGTTCCACTGAGCTAATTGACACATTTTGAAATGTGAAATGACCAAAAAATGAAATATTTTATATCGAACTACCAAACTATTTAAACTGGGTAGTTGAAAAGACAAGCAGAGACTGCATCTACACCACAGAAATAATACAGTTTGACACTGCTTTAACTGCCATGCCTCAATGCTATGATTCCTGGGATTTTTTAGTCTATCATGACACCAGAGGTCTCTGACAAAGAAGGCTAAATATCTCACAAAACTACAGATTCCAGAATTCCATAGCATTGAGCTATGGCAGTTAAAGTGGAGTCAAACTGCATTATTTATGCATTGCATATTATTATTATTATTATTATTATTATTATTATTATTATTATTTAATAATAATAATAATAATAACAACAACAACAACCTTTATTAGTACAAAGCTGATGTAGTGATGGCAGTTAATGGCAGCAGTCAAAAGTATTATATTGCTTCTTTTCAGAGGAAGACCATTTTCTGCCTTTACCAAACTAGTACTAAGTCTAAGACACTGCTACAGAATTGAGGCTCATCCTACAAAGAAAGTTTATACAAAAACGGGAAGTGTTTGGTTCAGATAGGAATGAATTTTCATGGTAATATTTGATGTAAGGCACATTTTCCTTTAGTAACGTTTATTTTTTCCATGTAATTCTTTTGTAAACCTAGCTTTGTAAAGTTAAAGGTGGTGGGTAAAACCAGACAAATGGGTTTTCAGGGCCAAGGGAAGAACTGCAATTAATACACAAACATCATGCAAGACAGACAAAATGCAGTCGCCCCGATCGCGGGGCAGACTGCTTTGCCGCTGCAGCGCGGCAAAACTACAAGCCCCAGTGTGCTCTGGGGCTTGCCCCGGCTCCCAATTGGCTGGTAGGGCCGGAAGGGGAGGCCCTTCCGGCCCGGGGACGCTCTGGGAGCCGGGCTTGCTGGTGCGGGGCTTCCGGTCCTCCAAGGCTGCCCATTGGTGGGCTCGGCCTTGGGGGCGGGGCCCCGCAAAGGACGCAGAGGGGAGGGGCCGAGCAGTATATATTGCTGCTCGGAGGCCTCTCCCCTTCAGTCGGCGCTTGGCTTCGAGCTGTGCGGAGCCAAGCTTGGAAGGGAGTTAGCCTTGAGCTTCTCCTTTCCTTTGGGGGCCGACTGGGCCAAGGTTGGTGGGGTGGTGTGGTTCGGGGAGGCTCCCTCCCCGGATCCCCCATTCCACCGGGCGCAGCTGCCTTGGTCCGCAGCCTCCTTTTTTGCCGGCTTCTCCGCGGCCCGGCGGCCATTGGGGTAAGTCCCCCCACCCCCTAGGGTGCTTGTTGGGGGAAGGAGGCGCCATTAAGTGGCGGCTACTGGCGCCAGGCCTCAATCTCGGGCCCCAGTTTTGGCGGGAGCCGCCATTTTAGCCCCTAATTTGGCGGGAGCGCCATTTTGTTTTTCAATTTTGGCGGGAGTGCCATTTTGCATCTTAATTTTGGCGGGAATCACCATTTTGCTGATCGAAGGGGCTTTACTCTTGTTTTTCCCCCCCTTTTAACCCTTTGGGTTAATTTTGCAGTGCTTGGACACTTTTCTTAGTGCTTTTTGGCTTGGACATTTGCTGTGTGGGGATCTTTCCACACTTTGATCAATTCTGCTTGCCAGTGCCTTTGACTGTGTACTGCCTTTTTAGCAGTTGCTTGTTTTTTACATCTCAACCGAGATGTCTCCAAAAAGGTCAAAGAGGATTGAGGCTCGTAAGGCTCGGTCGGTTATAAATCCTCCTGTTTTGCCGAGTCGGTCTCAGGCCTCCAGTCATGGGTCTCCCATTACTACATCTGCACATGTTGGCCCGCACAGTGTGAGCATTCCTCCTGTGGCAGACTTTGCACAGCTGGCTATTCCTGCCGGGATGAATCCGGATGCTATTGCCAACTTATCCAGATCCATCACTGAATTCATTCAGCAAGCTGTTGATGCTGGTCGGATGCCCTACACGTCGATGCCTGCAGTTCCGGTGTTTCAGCCAAGACAACAGGATGCCAGCGTGTCTGTACAGCCATCCACTTCTTCAGCTATTCAAGGCCCCCAGTCGTACGGCGCTGCTTCCCGTCGTCAGGAGGTTCAGCTTTCCAGCTCATCCAGCTCTTCTAGTTCCAGTTCATCATCGTTGTCATCAGATGAGGACGACCTTTCCGGAGTTTCAGAGACACAACGGCGCCGGGAGAGGAAGAGAAAGCACAAGGCCAAGAGGAAACGACGGAGAGCGCGGAAGGCTGGTTCTGTACAATCAGCTTCTACAGGTGATTTGCAACCTGATGTGCCAGTGGGGAGGGATGGCTTTTGGGTCGACCATGCCATGGTCCCAGGTTTGCCGCGGTGGGCCATTAAGAAGCGAGCTTGGCGACCCGGGGTGCAAGGAGTTTGGGTTGATCCTCTTGCAGCTGAATTCCCGGTTTGCTCTCCTGGAGAGCGCCCTCCTGGAGCTCATCTGTCTAAGAAGATACGTAACAACATTCTTAGAGGTTGCTACGTAGATGTTTTTACCTTGCTGCAACCTAAAGGAAAGGAGGCGGTTGCTGTCACTTCAACCAAAAAGAACAGACATGAGCCCAAGGTGGCTCTGGCTGAGCCTACTTTTTCTAATTGGTTGGAGGGCTTCACCATCTTTGCGGCTGTAGTCTCCATGGCGTTCCCTGAGCGTGCTTGGCATTTGCTTAGCCATCTTTTGAACGTCCAGCGTGCCAGGGTTTTCGCTGGAGATGCAGCCGCTATTGCCTATGATGCCACTTTTCGCCAACATGCCTCCCAGAACTCTCGTGAACGTTGGGACCTTCTTCATCACGAGATTTGGCTCTTGGAAGTGGGCACGTCTGCGAGGCTCAAGGGCTCTCAAAAAGGGCCCGTTAAGAAGGACTCTAAGTTTCTGTCTTGTTGGGATTACAATTCTAATTGTTGTACCCGTGTTCATTGTAAATATGAGCATTGTTGTTCTAATTGTAGAGGGTCCCACCCTAAAATTTCTTGTTCCCGTCCTGCTCAAGCATCCCAGCCCTTTCGAGGGGGGCGCTCTGCTTCTTCAACCACCGGAAAAGGCAATGGGGCCGGGGGGCCAAGTGCCGGTCAAGCAGGGAGCCAAAAATAATTCGGTTGTTACCACTCAAGAATTTTCGTTAGCCTTTTCTCCGGTAAATCCTAAGGCTCTTATTCCACTGTTGGAAGCTTATCCTGATAAACAAGCTGCCTCTTATTTGGCCAATGGTTTTGTATTTGGGTTTAGGATTCCCGTTTCTGGTCATTTGTCACATCAGTTTCCCAAGAACTTGTTATCTGCCAGATCCATTCCTGATGTACTCCGTTTAAAGATCAATAAGGAGATCCAGGCGGGGCGGGTTGCTGGCCCATTCCCTTCACCTCCTTTTGTTAATTTTCATATCTCCCCTTTGGGTGTTGTACCCAAAAAAGCTCCTGGGGAATTCAGGATAATTCATCACCTTTCTCACCCTCCAGGGTCTTCTGTCAATGATGCCATCCCCGATGAGCTTTGCTCAGTAAA
Organism: Sceloporus occidentalis; assembly: GCA_023333645.1. Taxonomy (NCBI): domain Eukaryota; kingdom Metazoa; phylum Chordata; class Lepidosauria; order Squamata; family Phrynosomatidae; genus Sceloporus; species Sceloporus occidentalis. The sequence goes on along the minus strand of JALMGF010000002.1, from coordinate 112,573,331 downwards.
ATACGCTTCATTTGATCACGCAGTTCGCTTGGTCAGGTCCTGCGGCACAGGTGCTCTTATGGCCAAGTGTGACATTCAGTCAGCTTTTAGACTCCTTCCGGTTCATCCAGACGATTTTTATTTCCTTGGTTTCCAATTTGAAGGTCAATTTTACTTTGACAAGGCTATGCCTATGGGCTGCTCCATCAGCTGCTCAGCCTTTGAGACCTTTAGCACCTTTTTGGAGTGGGAGTTAAAGCGTAGGGCTTCTTCATCTTTGGTTACACATTATCTGGATGATTTTATGTTTGTTGGCCCTGCTAATTCTAACATGTGTCTGGATTTATTAACTGCCTTTTCTTCCCTAGCTGCGGAAATTGGGGTTCCGCTTGCGGCTGACAAGACAGAGGGTCCAGCTAAGGCCATGTCCTTTCTAGGCATTCAGTTAGATTCGGTCAATGGTTTTTCTTCCTTACCTCATTCAAAAATTGTTGTGCTATGTGAACTTTTGGAGCATGCCCTCCAGGCTCCCAAGCTTACGCTTAAGCAGGTTCAGTCCCTGCTGGGACATCTTAATTTTGCATGCAAGGTGGTGACTCCTGGCAGAGCCTTTTGCATTAGATTAGCCAGATCTTTAGCAGGTCCTCAGCTGCCGCACCATCACATTAGGATCACAAAAGGTGTTAAGGATGACCTTCGCATTTGGCTCCAATTTCTCAAGAGTTTCAACGGTATTGCCATTTGGCAGAGAACCTGGCGCATTAATGATTCTTTGCAGGTTCATTCAAATGCAGCTGGGAGCATCGGTTTTGGTTTATTTTTCAATGGCCACTGGTGTGGCGAGCGCTGGCCTGAGGCCTGGCAAGGGTCAGACATTCTCAGGGATCTGACATTCTTGGAATTTTTTCCCATTGTTGTGGCTATTCACATTTGGTGCTCTCAATTTTCAAATAAAAGAGTCCTTTTCTGGTGCAACAACCAAGCTGTGGTGTCAATTATCAACAAGCAGTCAGCAAAATCCCCGAGGGTAGTGAGTTTGTTAAGGAAGTTTGTGTTGTGTTGTTTGATTAACAATATTTCCTTCCTAGCTAAACATGTTCCTGGTTTAGATAACGGCATTGCTGATGCAATTTCTCGTTTTCAGTTTCAGCGATTTCGACTATTAGCCCCAGAGGCAGACCTTCAACCTACCCAATGTCCTGCTTCAATGTGGGAGGTTGGCTGTCTGAAATAATGGACGGGATTTTGGGATCCATTGCTCCTTCCACTTTAAAGACTCACAAAAATGCCATAAGAAAGCTGACAGATTATTTTAATGACTCTAGAACTCAGCATGTGGCTCCTAAGACAATGTCCATCCATTTGGCTGGTATTTCTTTTTTCTCTAAGGCTGGGGGATTTGCTGATCCATGTGCCTCCTTTTTGGTAAAAAGGGCGGTTGAAGGTTGGAAACGTGCTTATGCTTGTAATAAGGACACAAGACGACCTATATGTTTACAATTGCTCTGTAAAATTTGTGCTACTCTTCCTGTTATTTGTTCTTCAAAATACAAAGTTCAGCTGTTTTGTGCTGCATTTTTAGTGGCCTTTTTTGGCGCCTTTCGTTTAGGCGAAATAGTTGCTGGGTCCAAGAGCGATTTATCCGGCAGGGCACTGCGTGCTTCTGACTTAACATTTATAAAGCACGGTGTCTCTTTAACTTTGCGTCGCTCCAAGTGCGACCAGTTAGGGGTTGGCCAGAATGTGGTGCTACGTCGTTTTCGTGGCTCCCCTGTTTGCCCAGTTATAGCTCTTCGACTCTTTTGGGATGTTAGGCCTTTGTTGGCCGAATTTCTTTTCATACATGTGGATGGCTCTCCCCTTACAAGATACCAATTTGTTTCTGTTCTCAAAATGGTCATTTCAAGTTTGGGACTCCCTGCCAGGGAGTTTGGTGGACATTCTTTTCGGATTGGTGCGGCCACTGCTGCTTCTGGGGCTAGCATGCCTGCCAGGGATATCAAGCAAGTGGGACACTGGAGATCCAAGGCCTTTGTTGGCTATGTTCGCCCACATTTGGATCAATGTGGCGGACATTAAATCGCTCTTGGCAGGGTTGGCGGCAGGCCTCCGAGTAGGCCTTTTGTGGTGGCAGCATAGGCCAGGATCTGAACGTTGGTGGTACCAGGGCTATGGAGTTCTGGTTTGGGAGTCACAAGGTACCCGGGGGCGATGAGCGAAGGCGTCTGGCCATTGCGGGGGCCAGAACGCAGGTGCGCCTCCCGGTGACTAGGGGCTTTGTGAATTGGGGAACGCAAGGCATGGTTTGCGCTCAAGCGGTGTTCCTTAGCCCCTAGGTCATCCCAAGCACCGGGTTGGGACCCGGCTTTGGATAATCAAACAACAGGGTGGTTGTTTGATTGCACAGATCCTGACCTTATGCTTTGTGCCAACCCTACCAATGGTTTAATAAAGTTGTGGCCTTTCTCCCATGTCGGTGTTCTGTGGTTATTTTGACAAGCACATACAAGGCAAAATGCAGTCGCCCCGATCGCGGGGCAGACTGCTTTGCCGCTGCAGCGCGGCAAAACTACAAGCCCCAGTGTGCTCTGGGGCTTGCCCCGGCTCCCGATTGGCTGGTAGGGCCGGAAGGGGCGGCCCTTCCGGCCCGGGGACGCTCTGGGAGCCGGGCTTGCTGGTGTGGAGCTTCCGGTCCTCCAAGGCTGCCCATTGGTGGGCTCGGCCTTGGGGGCGGGGCCCCGCAAAGCATGCAGAGGGGAGGGGCCGAGCAGTATATATTGCTGCTCGGAGGCCTCTCCCCTTCAGTCGGCGCTTGGCTTCGAGCTGTGCGGAGCCAAGCTTGGAAGGGAGTTAGCCTTGAGCTTCTCCCGCCCGCCCACTGCTGTTTCAGGTGGTTTTTTGTCACAACTGTTCGGCAGCATAGGCCAGGATCTGAACGTTGGTGGTACCAGGGCTATGGAGTTCTGGTTTGGGAGTCACAAGGTACCCGGGGGCGATGAGCGAAGGCGTCTGGCCATTGCGGGGGCCAGAACGCAGGTGCGCCTCCCGGTGATTAGGGGCTTTGTGAATTGGGGAACGCAAGGCATGGTTTGCGCTCAAGCGGTGTTCCTTAGCCCCTAGGTCATCCCAAGCACTGGGTTGGGACCCGGCTTTGGATAATCAAACAACAGGGTGGTTGTTTGATTGCACAGATCCTGATCTTATGCTTTGTGCCAACCCTACCAATGGTTTAATAAAGTTGTGGCCTTTCTCCCATGTCGGTGTTCTGTGGTTATTTTGACAAGCACATACAAGGCAATTGTATTTAAACTGTAGAACTTATGCAGTTTGACACTGCTGTGGCTCAGTACTTTGGAATTCTTGGATTTATAGTTTTGTGAGATATTTAGCCTTCTTTATCATAGAGTTCTGGTGCCACAACAAGCTACAAATCCTAGAATTCCATAAGATGGAGCCATAGCAGTTAAAGCAGTGTCAAACTTTATCAGGGCTAGCCTGGAAGAAGGAAGAGCCCTCCCTCCAATCCATCTGCCTTGGTCCAGGCCTCAGAGGGAGAGAAGAACCACAGGATCTCATCCCCTTTCCCTCCACCATTCCCTTCTCCTTTTGTTTCATGTCTTTTAGATTGTAAGCCTGAGGGCAGGGAACTGTCTGATTAAAAACAATAACTGTAAGCCGCCCTGAGAGCCATTAGGGCTGAAGGGCGGGGTATAAATACCTAAATAAATAAAATAATAAATAAATAAACTGTATTAATTCGGCAGTGTGGCAGCAGCCTCAAAGATTGAAAAAAGGCCTACTTAAGACACTAATGTGATGTAAATCTGTCATGATGAAACTGTGCTTTTGATTTCAATCCAAAACATGGGCAAGGAGACCTTGTCTGAGCTCCATCAATCAGTGGCAAGTTAATTGTAGGGAAAAAAGATATATAAAGGTTGAGAAAACCTGAACCCTACTAAAGCAGAAAAGTGGTTGAGAGAAGAAAAGGTCTTCAGTTCTAATCAGGAAGGAGGGAGGGAGCTTTGTTGTAAAGAACATAAAATATATCCCCAGGGTGAAGAAAGGATTAAGATTTGTAACAAGATTCATCTGCCTCCCAGAGACAGAATAGGAAAAAAGGAGATGAGGGTGAATGCTTCTATAAGTTGATGTGGTTAGGATGGCGGGTTGTAGGTGGGTTTATCAGGTTAGCAGCATCCTATTCCCTGAGTTTAAATGGCCAGGACCTGAGATCAGAGGATAGTGTCTTGAAATATCACAGAGGTGGGCCCTTGTGTTAATGCAGATGTTGCCGCATCCTCTGATCTCAAGGCAAGTAACAGTTGGGGGGGGGGGGGAAGCAACTTCTTGCCCATCTATGAAAATCCAGGTAAAGAGACCAGAATTCAGCTGTCCAGATTAGACACACTAGATCTAGGGATAGGGTTGTCATGTATCTGGTTTGGCTGGGTTTTATTTGGGTTCTGGGCTTACCACTCAGCACTGTTTGGATTGTCCCAGTTTCCAAGCTTTGAGTAAAGAACAAAATAACTAGCCTTGTCAAAGCTGAGATGTAGAAGATTATCTGCTTAGCATGTATATCTTGATGAAGACAAATAGTTGAAGAAACTGTTTCTGAGTTATACTAAAATGTTTATACTAAATACTTCTCCTAAAATTTGCATTAAATATAAAATATTACTAACATATTTGATAGTCCATTTGACAGTCCTAATGGTAAATCTGTACCTAGAACAAGAGGCTACTGTTAGAAAAGAATAAGGAAAAACAGATTGGCTGTAGAAGAAGGAAAAAGCAACATCAACAATCTAAGACATGGATGGCACCATACTACTAGTGCAAAACATCATAGATTTGGAACAATTACTAAGGAAGGTCAAAGAAGAAAGTGCAAAGGCAGTCTTAATGATTAACATAAAGAAAACAAAAATAATGAGCAAGGAAGATCTACATAAATTCAACCTAGGTACTGAGGAAATCAAAATAGTACAGATTTTCCATACCTTGGAACAAACATTGATGAGAACAGAGATTGCAGCCAGGAAATAAGAACAGGGTTGGGAAGAGCACTCTGAAAGAACTATACAAGATCATGAAGAGTAAAGATATACAAACTGAGCATTATTGTTGTTGTTCTTTCATGTAGGAACGTATATATAATCTATAAACATATATATCCACTTTACTTGGTATTTCTATCTCTATTAATCTCCACTGCAAACCATAATGCTGTGAGGCAGCAGTAGCCCATGGTCACATAACCAAGCAGGCATAGGGGCTGTGCAGATCCGCCTTTAGCCCCCTCCGTCTTCACCAAATCGGGGCTGCAGCAACTGCATGCTGTGGCCTGATCTGGCCTTTCTGCAGTGCAAAAAGGAGCCACAAAAAGTGGTTCCTTTTTGCGCCCTTGAAAGGGCTGGCACTAGTGGCACCATGGTTTTACAGCACTTCTTTGGCACTAAGTCATCTAAATGCAGTGCCAGGATGCCATGCCCTAATTCCAGCCCCAGGCCGGCCAAAGATGCCAGTCAGCACAGCCCCTAAGTTACATGACCAAGAAGAGCTTTGAAGTTGGGCCTTCCTGTTCCCAGTCCAGGGGTAATTATAAAAATGCTGTGAAGACTGAATTATCTTGAAAGAAAAAAAGCAACAATTAATGTGTTTACTTTGCATAACTGGAATGCAATAGCAATAGCAATAGCATTTCTATACCGCTTATCAGTGCACTTAAGCACTCCCTAAGCAGTTTACAAAGTGTAAGCTAATTTCCCCCAACAATCTGAGTATTCATTTTAGCAACCTCAGGAGGATGCAAGCCTGAGTTGAGCTTCAGCCCTTTTGCTGGTATTGAACTCGCAACCTTATGGTTTGTGAGTGAGTGGCTGCAGTACAGGCATTTCACCACTGTGCTACCAGGGCTCCTCAATGCAAATTAGAGCAATTTGCACAATTAGAACAATTTGTATAATGTTCAAATTATATGCCTAGATTTAAGGTTGGGTAGTATGGCAACTATGAAGATTATCAGACCAACACTTAAGTGCTGGTAAATTGCCTCTAAAACATTGAGGAAGCACATGTGTCAGGGAATCATCAGCTCCCCTCTAGCATCACTGAATCCTTCAGGGAGAGGGAATTCTCTCTGAATGGAAACTTTGTGTTCAGAGGAAATTCTCTCTCCCCGAACGATTCAGTGGCACTGGAGGGGAGCCAACGATTCCCTGACGTTGAGGAAACAAACCAGGCTTTCATACACACGTGCTTCCTCAATGTTTTAGAGGGAATTTACCAGTGCCTATCCTATGGTAAGCGCTGGTGTGATAATCTTCTATGTTTCAGTGCTCTCTGAGAAGCCCATTCCATGAGGAGCTTCTTAAGCCAGACTCTCAGCATTGGCTGCCAGAGATTGTGCAACAGGAAGCCTCATAATTTGTAAATCTGGTTCTCTGCTCCCCACCTTGTTCCATGCAGCACAATTGTCATGTACCCAACACTCCTCTCCCCTTGTCACTCTGTGCCCCTGTATCTGACTTTTTGGTGCCCAAGCAACAACTACACCTTCACAATGTATCAGTTCAGCTGAGCTCAGCTCAGATGCCAACTGAGAATGTATAAATAAAGGGGTCAAGGCTTTAAAGTTATCTTATACCAAATAAAAGACTTTCTCCTCCCTCAGTGATTTGTTTCCCTGCCTGAAGACCTTGGGAAGCATAGCTATCCCCTAAAACTTCACATAGGGGCAGTACAGACCTCCCTGAAGGTGCCCGGTTTTGTTCCACAGCGTTGCCTTAGCAAGCAAACTGTCGGACAACGCTGTGGACCAAAAAAAGAGCCACTTGGAGCGGCTTCTTTTTGAGACGTCGTAAGGGCTGTATCACATGATGTGTGGGCGCTGAGATGCCCACACGTCATACACATGCCCCCCCATATGGAAAGGACGGCGCAGTAATGGCACTGCCAGCAGGTAGTAGGGCTTGGGACCATGTGGTTGGTGTGCGGTCCCAAGCCCTACTATCGCCATCAGGACATCGTGTCCTGGCAGTCTGTACTGGGCCATAGTACACTGAGACCTAATAATAGCAAGAGACGCCAACCCCCAGTTGTGTTTTGTGCTAAAATAAACAGTGATTTCCCATGAAGTGCTGTCTGTTATTAGTGGAAGTTAGAGCTCTGATAGCCATTAGGGTTGAAAGGTGGGGTATAAATACCATATAAATAAATAAATAAATAAATAAATAAATAAATAATAGCATCAGTAAATTTCTATTGTCAGAAGTTTGGAAAGCAGAGCTGAGGAGCTCATAGACTTGTATGTTGGACTGAGGCAGCACTTTATGCAGCTGAAAGGGAGGGCAGAGGGTGCATCTACACTGTATAAATAATGCAGTTTGACACCACTTTAACTGTCATGGCTCCATCCTACAGAATCCTGGCATTTGTAGTTCTGTGAGGCACTAGCACTCTTTGGCAAATAACAATAAAGACTTTGTAAAGATACAAATCCAGGGTCCCATAGGATAGAGCTACAGAATTTAAAATGGTGTTAAACTGTATTTTTTATACAGTGTAGATGCACACAGAGAAAACCAAATATGTCCATGTGGAAGAGGGAAGCAGGGAAGATGAGACATAATATATTCTTTGTAGATAATTTGTCAGGAAGTCTCTCAGTTTGCCAGGACTATTATGTTTTCTCTCTAACTTAAATAGTTAGATGCAAATACCTTGCTGTTGTAGCATTGCATTCAAAGGTGGCACTTAGTACAGATCATAATTTGTAATTCTGTTTTGGTGCTGGTGTGTGTGTGTGTGTGTGTGTGTGTGTGTGTGTATGTGTAAACCAAGCACATATGGGGAGAGGAGGCTCATTCACTTCAGTGCAGATTTCTGACTACCAAAAACCTTCCTGAGATACTGCCATCCCTAAATAAGTAAAGTGGTGCCATCTGCTGCAAGGGCAAGAGGGTATGTCCAAAAGGCGAACTTCAAATGTGGATAATACATGATTGTGATAAGAGTTTGCTTGTCCAATTATATAATGGAGGGACTGGCATGCCAGTTCTTGCCTAAAAGATTGCTTCAAAGAGCTCTCCAAGACATGATTGTAAATTGCCTTTGTCAGCACCAGCTGCTTTTTCTATCAGTCACAATAAAACCAAAGAAGCAAAGGTAAAAGGTATACACTCACACACACACACACACACACACACACACACACACACACTTGTTCTAATGTCCACCTGCCCATGCTTCCTGTTCAAAGAACTGAGTGGTGAGGTCAAGTATGACTGCACTTGCTGTCCTAAAATGGGGTGGTGGTGGTGGTGGGGAGTCCATCAGATGAATGATTACAGGTTTTCCAAATGTAGTTGCACCTCAGCTTTCAGAGATAACATGTCATTAAAAGTGATGAGGAAGGATACAGGCAGACTGGGTTATAATTATCGAAGAGCCATAACACTGAAGTATTTATCTATATTTTGATGGAGTGTTGCTGTTGGTTTATGAATTTGATTTTTTTTCTTTAAAATATATCAATTTCATTAGACAAGCACACTATAATAACTTGATTTTCCACTGTGCTGGATCTATAACTTAATTCCATAATTGCATGTTAGTGCCTGCCTGTTTTCATCTATCAGAATGCCTCTTAGTGTTCAATCTAAATCAGGCAGTAGAAAGAGTATAGTATAGAGGTCAGAGAAGGAACAAAATGTGGTTTAACATAGAAACCTTATTATCCAACCCTGTTCTGTCCTTGAAATGGTTAGGCTTCCTTTAAATTCCCCAGATTTAGAAACAGTGGGGCACAGCTTCTGTAGCAGATCTAAATGACCAGATAACCACAAATGGAATAAGGCTGACCTTTGCATATTTCAGGCTCAGGCCCATGAAGTTTACAGGGTACAACCAGGACCTTCGATTGTGTCTTGAAGTTGACTGAAAAATAGTACCATTACTATCAAATGGGTGCTATTAGCACATAAAGGAAAATACCCACTCATCAAAAATCTTGCGGTCCCATTCTATACCAACTGAAGTTTCGGCTTTAAACATCCCCGTTTCTTCATTCATTTATTGCATTTATAACTTGCTTTTAGAGCTTATAAATAGCAATTTATAAATAGTTACTAAGAAATTGCTTTTCCAATAATTAAGGCACCACAAAGTTACATTGCAATTAGGTTCATTCAATTTGAGGTATAATTGTAACTTAAAGTTGCAATTAAAGTTAGGCAAGGAATACTCAGCGGTGGTTTTGCTAGTTCTTTCCTCTGAAAGGAAGAAACCTTGGAGCAGACGCATGGGAAGGAGCCCGAGGCTATTTTGACCACAAGCGGGTTGGATCTCTGGCAACCACATGGCCTGCTCCCAAGACAAGCCGCCAGCAATGACCCAATACACACTGCCATGGCCAGATTATCCTGGCTCCCTTTTGCTCCAGTCCAAAGGACTGGAGGGCAGCATCAGAATGACTTCAGGCCACTTTGGTGGCATGTGACATGTAAATGCCACACCCCTGAAGCAGCCAGAAGCTGCTTCTCTAGGGCTGTCTGTTCTGGACCACAGCCTAGAGCATTGGTATTCATTGGAAGCCTCCCATTCAAGTACTAACCATGGCTAAACTTGCTTAGCTTCCAGTCAATAGGGACTTGCAAAAGCAACAATTACATAAGTCCCATTAATCATACAGTTGGCCTGTCTTATACACGGATTTTTTTATACACGGATTCAAACATCCATGGTTTGAAAATGTTCAAAAAATATATAAATTTCAAATATCAAACCTTGATTTTCCATTTTGCTATGTCATTATATTTAATGGGACTTGAGCATCCACGGATTTTGTTATCCACGGGGGATCTTGGAACCAAACCCCAGCGTATAACAAGAGTCCACTGTAGTTGGGATTCATAAAACCTTAAAGGTGATGGATCAAAATAGTTTAAAATTTTCAACACCTTGGCTCAGTCATCAATCAAAATGGAAACTATAGTTAAGAAATTGTCAAGATGCAGCATCCAGAAAAAAATGTCCAGGATATGAGACAAAGGTGAGAGTTAACTCTGGTTCAGGAAGGAACCATTATGATTCAGCATCAGAAGCCTGCTGTGTCATAGGAAGCTGATGGCACACTGACAGGACATGAAGTCACCAGGTGGCAAACTTGCAGAGTCATGACAGGGTTTAAAACCAACCTTTAAAGAGGTAAGTATTTAAAGCCCTCTATCAGTGACTTTAAAATCCTCTGCCAGTTTTCAGATTACAGCCTTTTCTTTTTTGTTTATCAGAGTAGTGATCAATAAAAAAAATCTGTCTAAATAGGAGCTGTGTAGCCATATAAGTTTGTGTTTCCCTCTTTTTTCCTTCTTTTTTCCTTTCTTCTCTTGATTTTATGTATACCATTATGGCTATCTAGTTTTACACATTCAGTTTACCTGTTTCTTTTGTACAGTTTATAAAACTTGTTTTTTGTAAAAAAAAAAAAAAATTAAATTGCATGTTCTTCCCTTGAAATGTATGAAGAAATCTGTGAATATATGAAAGCTCAGACAAACAATTAAATTCACATGCTTGCTTCAAACATGTGCAATCCCTATTCTGGACACACTTTTACTTCAGCTGCTGCAGTCCTAAGAGGCTGGCATCCTCCTTTGGGCACCTTGATGATTGCCCTTTTGTGCTACCTTTGAGTCAGTCTTGAAACTGTGAAAGGTAACATTAACCAAGTAGATAACAACCTGGGATAAGAAACAAGCAGCTCTCCAGATGTTTTGGAAATGTAGTTTCCACTGTTCGTCACCATTGGCTTTGCTGGCTAGAGCCTAACCATTTTATCCTTTCTTCCCAGTGATGCAAATGCAAACATGGGCACACACACACAGACACTGCTGTGGGATAAAGACAAGAATAAGCAATGATAACAGGTAATAAGATTCAAAATGTCTGAGCATGTGCAGTGTTAAAGCCTACTTATGAACAGAAATGGCAAGCATAAATCATTGAGGGTGAAATTGCAAACCAAACCAAAGAGCTCTCACAGTGACAAACAGCAAGCTGGCTTTTTGTACAGAAATAGGCAAAAGCTCTTAAAATGTCATCTTTCTTTTCGATTTCTCAATATTGAAGGGGGCATTCCAGTGCTTTAATTTCTGCTCTTTCTTGCGTGTGATGAAATACTTCCTAGCTGTGTCCTTGACTGGATTAAAATTGTTAATGAGTTTTGCTTGGGCCACTGATGGTTTATTTTTAAAAGCTCTAGGCCCTGATAAAAAGCAGTTTAGTACTAGCAAGCCGTCTGTTGGCTGATCTGACAGAGCCTGGAGATTAAAGGTCTCTATTTAAGTGACAATTCTGTGCAGCAGAAAGATGGAAAAAGCCCTAAAAACACTCCATGATGCTCTATCAGACTTTGGCATTTGTGCAATGGCTGCCCCAAAGGCTGCCAATTAGGGACAAGGAAGACATACATTTCTGTCTCCATTTGGCATTGGATAAAGAACTTTATTAGCATTCCTTGTTAGTGCCAGAAGGTGGCCTGGGGTATCACAGGGCATTCTATGTGTGTGTATGCATCTATGTCTCTGATTGATTTATGGCCATTACATGAATTTCAAAAGGCTTTCTCAGGCAAGGAATATTAAGGTGGATTTGCCACTTCCTTCCTGTCAAATAAAGCATTCCTCTCAAATATATAAAGAATGTGACTTGCCCAAGACCACCCAGTGAGTTTCCATCACCAAGTGAGGATTTGAACACTGTTTCTCACAAGAGGTAAAGCTCACAATAATATACTGTTGCTGAGAAAAATCTATTTTGTTTTCCTGTGAGGATTTTGACAATGCCCTGAAAACTCAGAGAAGAGAAAGGTGGTGTAAGTGGCAGTGGCAGATAATGTCATTATCTCAGTGGATTACAAAGTCCTGCTGCTTTTAACCTGAGAATTCTGGCTCTAATAAAGTTTGATCACTTCATTCTGTTCTATCCCCATCCCATCACTCAGGGACCTCAGCACTTTTTTAAGATGAAGGGGGCTCAACATTTGACAGGCAGATTGCTCTTAATTGTGCCTACTTGCAGGGAAGGAGCAAATGATTTATCCCATCTATTATTATTCAAATAGCCTTAAGTATGAAGATGCTTATGTGCACAATGTGTACTTAGAAGTTCCCTCCATCTGCCCATTTCTCCCAGTAAGTATGCATAGGACAGAGTGGCATGGAGCCTTTATTACTCTTGGGAGGGCTCATCAACCATGGCTGCCTTAATATTTCTTTATGCTTGTTCATTTAGGCCTAGTACAGATGGTGCTATGCGCCAGTCTGGGGTCGATTTTAGGGCTCAGGAGAATGGAGCGTGCGCATGCTCCCGAACCCTACTGAGCATCGTTGGTACCATCATGGCTTGCCCCCGTCCACACATACTGCAGCATGGTGCAGTGTCTAAACAGTGCCACGCCGTGCATAAATCATCGGTGTGTGCGAGGATGGCAATGGTGCCCCGTATGTGCCCTAAAAAAACCCGCCAGGAGGACATGCCATCTGGTTGCTATGGCCTCCGTCGGGGGCAGAAAGGGGTGGCTTTTCACTGTCCTTTCTCCCTGTCTGTCCAGCCCCTTAGTATACTTTAACTTGATAATTTCTGAGGAGAGTGAACAGTATAAGAGTTTTACTAGTCTAATTTTGCCTGATTTTTTTTGACTGGGGATGGGGTAGGGGACTCAATCCCCACCTGCTCTCCTTGTTGTCCATGCCATCAAAGCCTCATCATCAGATATTGCAGATTCCTGGCAATCTGTCCTATCCTCTCCATCTAAATTGCCCAACTCCAGAAGGTGAGATATGACTGACCAGCTTTGCTAGTACTACACTCTTTCGGAATTGCAGCTATAAACCAGGATTTTAGCAGGACTCAGTCTAATAAGAATTCCTGGATTCCTTTTTTCTTATGAAAAACTAGATCTCTTGGCAGGTGGGCTATCGTGATGGATACATTTGTTAAACAAACACCTAGACCTTATTGAAATCTCCTTCTTTGGGGGAGAAATCAATTTTCCATTCTTAAACTGGGGCATTTAATTATCATCAGTATTGATTTTAAAGTATCTCAAATAGAATCAGACGTTGCTTTGAAAAATAGGAAGTGGCAGCAAAACCACTTGCAGTAAATCTCTGATGCAGCAAAGATGTTTCCGACAAGGTGGATTTTTGTGCTAGTTTTTTTTTTCCTTTCCTCAAGTGAAACAAAATGCCCCATGTCTGAGAACAATCATTGGACAGCATGCATTATCAGAATGGACACATAGGTTTAAACTAAACGTCAACCATCTGTTCTGGTTTGTAATTACAGATGCAGCAAAACCACAGACTCCTCCTACTGCATCATAAAAGAGTTGTGAGAGATGCAATTTAAAAACCTTAGTGGGTTTGACTATTACAGTGATGGATCTCAGTGAGGTCTTTTGAGACAATACAAACTCTTCAGTTTTCTAAGTTCATGGCTTGGTTCTCCTGGCCTAGTTCCATGGTATTATATATGAGTGCCATAGATATCTGTTGCATTGAAAATCCAACTTTGACTAAAACACTTTAAGCAGTATTATCTCCTAACAAGGCATATCGGTACACATTTAAGGCAGATTGGAATGCAAAAGACCTGAACATTTTATCCATAAGATCTAATGCAGGTTGTGTTCCAAATGTTCTTGGAGTACAACCCAGTCACCCCTGACTATTGGCCATGCTGGCTGAGTCTGATGACATTTGGAGTTTGACAGCAAGTAGAAGGCAGCAGGTTTCTATACCTAGTATGCATTTTCCTTTTGCAAGTGATACCTATGACTGGAGAAAGGGCCAGTTGAGAGCACTCCTGATGTGGAATTGAGAACGTATATTTCAACCTAGACTTTCAAAGCTTTTTTTTGTTGTCCAGGGTAGAGCACTAACAGTTGTCCTCCTGCAGAACTTGAAAACATTGTTGTAAATGCTGATATGCTGGGTGTTTTTATTTTAAAGGATTCCATTGCTGTTACTCACTGGTTGGCAGTAAAAAGTACTGTATTACACTACTTTTTAATAATATACTCATAACATGGTCCTTTTAAATGTCATTTTGCTCTGTACATCCCCCATGTTTATTCTAATCACTACCTAGAAAGTATTGATGTAATGAATAAACATGACTTGTTAATTAGAAAACGTTAATGTGGTTGACCTTACAGCACTTGTATTTTAATTTTTCAAATTGCAATGAATGAATGAATGAATGAATGAATGAACAAATAACGTAAAACTAACATTGTTGGGCCTTGATGCTGTCAAGTCCAGGAGTAAACCCAATTCAGAAATTCAGGCTTCAGAAGTTAAAAATCAGGGGGCGGGGAGCCACAAATGGTGGTGTGAGGAGCTGAGACCACATTCTCCTGAAAGCTAAAGCTTAAAAGGCCAAAGAGCTTCTTCTAAATGGAAAAAATATACTGTGAGTAACTATAAATAAAGAAATTGGAATGTCAGGAAAATAGAATGGAACTACCTGATTAAAGATTTAATGAGAAAAAAGATAAATAAATGGCATTTTTGTTTTCTGCAACTGCCGACTGGCTGTCCGCTAAGCTGAATGAAAGATAAAACTTATAAAACAAAATTAAAGTAAAAGAGGTGAAAATAGATGTATTGGATTGTATGGGATTTCAAGAATTGACATATCAAAATATTAATTAAAGAATAAACTGAGAGAGAAAAATATAATAAACTGCCTGTTAGCAGTTTGAGACATAACACTGCTTAGAAGCTGGCAGATGTCCAAAAATCAAAAAAGAGGATTGAAACAAACAGTTTTAAGTTGGAAGAGACAATCTGTACATCTATCAGATAAAGTGTATGCATGTTTAAGAAGAATAAACTCACAAGAGAATTTTGAGGCTCATAATATGCAAAAAGAGAAATCTGGTTCCAGTGCAAAAAGCTGGAGCTAAGCCTAAAGCTCTAGGCACCCAGCCAGACAATGGAGATAGCAAAGGGGATGAAATGAAAACATAGTTCTTGTAGGTGCTAATCAAGTCAAAAGCAATGAAGCTTTTAAAGAGACAATAATTAAAAATAATGGAACACTTTCAGGGGCAATAACTAATAAAAATACGGATGAAATGAATAAATCTATTCAGATTATTAAAAAAGAAATTGAGAGAGTGGGAAAAATGTAAACTGATTGCAAGAAAAACAGAAAGTTCAATAGAAGGTAACTTTGGAACATTAATCAAGACTGGACTACGTAGAATGAAAAATCATAGACTTGCACGACCTCAATAGAAGAAACAACCTTCATATCCATGGTTTTCCTGAGATGCAAATGAAACATAGAGGATCTTGAAGAAGGAAATTCTCAAGTGGCTACAAAGTATGGCTCCTCAAATTACCTGGGAAGAACAGTATGTGGAACATCTACACAGAGCAACAACTCTAAAAAGAGACATGGTTTCCAGAGACATAATCTTGAGAGTAACAAGCTTTTATAAGAAAGACCTTTTAATGCAAGAAATCAGGAAACTTTCAAGATCACTGAAATATGGGGACACTGGACTTTATCACACAGTTTAAAAATCTTTGGCCTGTTACAGACTGCCAAAATAAAGCTGCTTCGGGTCTCTTTGGAGGTATGCTGTTTAAATGATGCATGCATCCTAAGAATCCAGAAGCTGCACCAAAGCTGCATTCCAGTGCTTAGGAATGGAGTGTGGCTTTGGCGCAACCTCTGGACTCTTAGGACCCATGCATCATTTAAATAGCATACCTCCAAAGAGACCCGAAGCAGCTTTATTTTGGCAGTCTGTAACAGGCCTAAATTACCACTGGCAAATTCAGTTTGAATTCAGGATACACCCAGATTTTATTGCACATGTTTTTGCCGCTGATGTCACTGGGCGGGTGCATCCTGGGTAACATGCAGCTAGAATCCAAGTTTATCCGGCCGATTTGCAATGCCGGAAAGCTCCCGGCTTTGAAAAGAGAGTGGCTGAACTCCTTGCAATTTGTTTGAGCATCCAGGATGCAGAATTATTATAAGCCTGATTTATCCTACTTACTTGTACTGGATGACTCTCTGGTAATAGGATAATTGCTGCTATTACAGCTTTGCTTACCACTGAGGAAGACTGTTATCGAAATGTGTTGGATAGTTTGATACTTTTTACTTTTAATGCATTTTGGAAGTATATATACTTTTTGTCTTTTATGCATTTTAGCACAGTGTGTTTCTCTGTTTATACACTACTTATTCTGATGTAAAGGAATTATTTGTTGTTGCATCATCATAATATTTTAGATATTAAAACTATTTTAATGTTTTAGTCTGTGAAAACTTCTTTCCTAGATCTTTCTGTTTGTTATACTGATCTTGAATTCTAGCCAGGTGTTACCCGGGATGCACCCTCCTGGCAGTGTTGGCAACAAAAACATGTGCGATAAAATCTGGATGTATTCTGAATTAGAATTGAATTCCACAGGGGTAATTCGGATTTTTAAACTGTGCAATAATCTCCTACAATTGAAATTTATAATGATCTTTACCCAGAGACTATCAACTGAAGAAGATGAGTCAGACCATGCATTTCAGTATTGCAAAATAAATAAATAATGGAATAAGATACAGTTGGGGTTAACCATTTTTTAAAAAAAAAAATTCCGTGGAAAGGGAAGCTGCATAAGATCTATTCCTGGAACGAGGAATGGATCTGTTGAACCAATAAAATTGGAGCAACAAGAAGAAAACATCAGCAATGGTGCAACTGGTGGATAAGGTCAAAGACGATAAAAATAAAACAATTATAAAAAGAACTCTAGAAAAAAAATATTGGATGAACCAATTAATAAACAATCAGGAGGAAAAATTGTCTGTACACTGGGAATTGTGGCTTTCTCTCCCCCCAAACCCAAGGGCTAATAAAAGCCATGAGCAAGGTTGAATACCTTGGCGAAGGAGGGGAGTAGAAATGTATATACTGTATGGGTACGGAAATTGGGTGAAAAGGGGAAGGAGGGAGGGAAAGGATGGGCATAGGGGCATCACACTGAAGGGCCAATTTAGATTTGGATAAGTAATGTGGTTAATAAAGTAAAGATAGCAATGTTAAATGCAAAAGCATTGGGGAAAGATGATAGAATCATTGTTGAAGAAAGTGAAAGCATATATATTTTTACAGGAAACACATCAAGGAAAAGAAGGTATAAATGAATTTAAACTGAATTAGTTTGCTACTTATCAAAAAGCATATGGTACTTCAAAAGCAAGAGGGGTAGCGACCATAATATCTAAAAGATGTGGTTATGATGTCTTAAAAGCTAAGAAAGATGAAAAAGGAAGATTTGCACATATACAAATGGGGGGAGAAAGGTATTTGTTGGTCAATGTGTATGCTCCAAATGAAAAACAGAAAGAATTGTATGAAAAAGTATTTAAGGAAACGCAGGATATACAGGGAGATTATACAATTATGGCAGGAGATTTTAATATGGTTATGGATAAGTGGGAAGATAAATCAGACTCAACAACATGGGGTAGACTCGATAATATTATATCCATGAATAAGGTAATGAACAGAAATGAATTAAAAGATATACGGAGACTGATTAAAGGGGATGAAAAGAAATACAGCCCTGGTACAGCCCGCCCCAAAGGGGCGGCCTACAGCCATTCCTGTTTGCGCTGGATTGGGGACAGGGCACCTTCATCAGCAACCCCTGAGGCCCCAATCTCGCGTTTTTCCAGGCTTCTCTTTGGCCTGGAAAAGGGGTGCCCTGGAGCCTTAGGTGCCCAGTGCACCTTGGAGGGGCCGGCGCTACAGAGGAGAAAGGGGCAGCTCCTTTCCCCTCTGCATCATTGACACGGCCATTTGGTTGCCGTACCAACGATGCATGTACCGAAAAGGAGCTTCATTTTGGAGTTTATATCCGCGCTTCCGCCAGGCCCCCATAAGCAGCCTGGGGTGGCGCGCAGATATCACACCCGCACTGTGCTGTTTAGACATGGTGCGTGTGTGACATCACAATGGCGGCACCCATATGGACGGGACGCCGCCATTATAGCGCTGCTGCACTGTGCTAGGGTTAGGGACTGCGCAGTTGCCACATGGTCCCTAATCCTAAAATCGACAACAGCATGGCGCAAAAGGGCAACCTGTACTGTACCATAGTTATTATTCAAGAGTTCATAAAAATTACTCAAGAATATATTTTAAATTTGTATCAGAAAATATGGTTCCAGAGATATTAAATACAGGAATAGAAGAGATAAGAGTTACAGGCATGCTTTAGTAAATATGGACATTGTAGTTAAAATGCCCCAATCTGGCATTTTGCAGCTTCTTTTTGTGCTGGAAAAATGCCAGATTTGGGCCATGGCATGTGGTTGCTATGGCCTCAATCCAACAATCATATGGGCAGCATCAAACCATCCCTTTAGGGCAGTCTGTTTTGGCCCACAGTCTGACAAATAGCCTGGACCTGAGCCATAATGGGCTTGATAGGTTGATTGAAGAGCATGAGACTTCCAAGAAAATTTGCATACAACTGATTGTATAATAACCCATAAAATAATAATAATAACAATAACAACAATAACAATAATTTATTTATGTTCCGCTTTTTCACAAAGGAATCAAGGCGGATTACAACAGTATAAGATAACACAAGATACAGTAAATATTATAATTAAAGGAATTAATCCCCAAACCCAACCCCTCCCCCAATCATAAAAACTAGATGCAAACAAAAGTGCAAATCATAAAATGAGATTAAAATATAGCCTAAAACCATAGAAGGAAAGTGAACTGGAGTTTAATCTTATACATATCTGTAAAGATGTAGCATGCAATGAGGTTTGTTCCCAGGTATATGTGATTTCAGCCTTAGCAGTTCTTGCAATGCTCCTTTGGGATTTAGATATGGTCAGAAGAACAGACTATGCAGTTATTTCCAGAAACATCTTCAAAGTTCAGCAGCAGTGAGGTGATTAATCACAGTGGATGGAAAAATAGGCATTTGTATTTTTAGTCTTTTTTCTCTAGGGACCATTCTTTGTCCTGGCACAAAATGGGAAGTGAAAAACTAAGAGCCAGGCAGAATCTCTTTAGAGCTTTGTTTGGAAGAAATATATTTCAGGAAAAAAATGTGGTGTTGTACCTCCTCACTTTGCCCACACTACTGAGGCACACTGTTTATAAAACATGTCTGGGGAGGTACGTCAGGCTACATTAGAATTAACTGGTGGGAAAATCTCATGCTGAAAACAGATGGTGGTAAAGGGATGGATTAATGCTGCCCCTTTGAGTGCTGGATCAGGACAATGGCAACTGCATAATGCAGCCCTGATCCAGCATTTTCCTGGCACGAAAAGAAGCGGCAGAAAGCCACCCCTTTTTGTGAAGTTGAAGGCTTTCATGGCCGACATCCATAGTTTTTTTTTTTTTTTTTTGGGGGGGGGGGGGTCAGGCTATTTGGCCATGTTGTAGAAGAGTTTCTTCCTGATGTTTTGCCAGAATCTGTGGTTGGCATCTTGAAGATGCCAGCCATGGATGCTGGCGAAACATCAGAAAGAAACTCTTCTACAACATGGCCACATAGCCTGAAAACCCCACAAAAAAACCACCCCTTTTCGTACTGGGGAAAGGGTGCCTTTGCCACTGTGGTGGAAATTTTTCTTTGTTTCGTGGCATGCAGCATCTAAGTGGCGCACTGCTGCAACACCACAACACTGCCCACTGTCTGGTTGTATGGACAGCGTGACATCAGTTTGGGGGCAGAGTCAGGGTGTGCAGTGTGCAGATGCCACCCCCCCCCCCCCCCAGCTCCTGAGAAGCCAGCTCTTTTTGCCAGTCTATACTGGCAGTCACTTACAGAGAAGTGTACAGATGGCAGCAAAACCAAGGAAGTGATCATTGGAATTCTGCTGTGCAAAATAACAGAAGGATTCAGTCACAACATTTCCAAGAAGAAATCACTTGATCTAGATACAGAATTGTGAATGATAATGCTTATAATAGTGATGCCAATAGAGTTGTAGCTATTGCAGGGGGATGGGGAGAGACAAAATAAGGACATGGCTGACCCAAAAAACAAGTCTGCCTCCCAAGTGAAATTTTTCTTTCATTTCCAAATTTCTGTCATTTTTTATAACTTATTTTTTTATTTTTTTCAAGTTTATTTACAAACATACAGACATTCAGACAAACAAAACCTTAATCAATAAACATAAGATATTTCTAAAATGACATATAACATACATGGCACTTCCAACTGCTCAGATTTCTACTTTATATGTTTAATTTCCCTTTGTTTAATCTTAAAATGTTCTCTACTGTTTCCCTTCACAAATAAAATGTTTTTCTCTCAATTGTCTACAATAGATAGTCTTCTTACAGTAATTCCTAAAGTTTATTTAACCTGTTTTATAAGCCATATGAGTAAACCTTTATATCCCCTCAATTCTTGCTACCTTAAATTATTTTTATATTTTGAGATAAGTACAGCGATTTCGATTTACTGAGATATTCATAGCTTTTTCTTAATATAATTCATCATCTAGCTTACATTGCAGTCTCCTTCCCAGAACAAGAGAAGACATTCACTTATTGATTATACTTTGTCATCAAAATTCTTACTACCATATCTTTAGTTCCATAAAAAAAAATAACATCATATTAGTACAGCATTATTCCATATACTAGCATCTGCTGTCTTGGTATAGGTGAAAGACAGAAATAATTTTTCTGGCATAACATAAGGCTAAAATATGATACTGTTCCAATCTAGCGTTTGAAACCTTGGGAAATCTCAAGCATTTTATTCTTAGGGTTTTATCCAAAATAACAAAGGAATGACATTTTCAGTAGTAGTTCCATATTCAAGGAAAACTTGTGTGTATGTGCACATGTGCATGCGCACTTCAATTTGCCTGACAACTTATGGCGACCCCGTGAATAAATGGGTTTTTCTGAAGGAATACTCAGAGGTAGTTTTGCCAGTTCTTTCCTCTGAAATGTAGCATATAGCACCTGTCATTCATTGGTGGTCTCCCATCCAAGTGCTAGCCAGGGCTGATCCTCTTACCTTCTAAAATCACATAGAATCTGGTGACTTTAAGGTGTTTAGGCCTAGTGCTTGGTATCAAGGAATGATTTGTATTTTAATATCAACATTTGTAACCAGCTCTGGCTGATAGTAAGGCTTCAAGAAAAGATCTTGCTGTGAATGTTTTTTTCAGTTTGGAACAGAATGAAGAACAAGTTAATGAACATTTGCTTTATTCATAAACATGACACCCTTGAGTGATTTTTTAGAAAGGGTTAAGAGTTAGAGATATTGCCCTCAAAATGCCCAAGAGTGAAATTTTGATTCCACAAATGATCCTCCAGCTTTGCTTTATGGACATACATAAATTACAGTGTAAATCATTAATATCCAATTTTGGAAAGCTGTGGTGCAGGCAGTGTAAATGAAAATACAAAGCTACCAGCAATATATTAATATTATAGTGTTTAAAATGGAGTCTAGAGCAGCACTTTGCCTAAAGGAGCTGGCTCTCCTTTATCTGTGGAGATTAGTCCCTATGAAAGAAAAACAAGAAACCCTAATGGTATCTGGCACATTTCAGATCAAAGCAATTTGTTTATTCTGGAGACCAAGAAAGTTTCCTGATCGTAGTCTAAGTGAAAACACAGCCTGAGGAGCAAACAGTACTGAGTCTGGCTGCATCTCCTGTCACTTTGCATTCCTTTGGAATAGCCTTGTCACTTAAACAAATCCTTTCCTTTTACTCTCAAAAATCAGTTCACAATATTGTGGGGCAGAGAACAGAATGAAGCACAAAAAGGGATATTGAGTTTTAACCATTTTTCAGACAACCACTCTTCCTTATTGTTAGAGATATGGGAGAAATACTTTCATTTTAATTTTGATACATTTTGACCAGAATTGTACCTCCCAGAACAAAGGGTAGATGCAAGCATGAACAGTGATCTAATGTTCATATATTTTTGAACCTGTGATGTAATTCATACAACCAAAAATACATTTGAAAAGTGCATACATTTGAAAAATATATGAGCAGATGCTTTAATCTGTAGATAAGAGTCATGGGATTTTGTTTGACTACATCTCCCAGCTGCCCTTGAATGTATAGTTGATGATGAAGAACTTGGGGATTTTCACTCTAACATCTGGATGGATGCATGATTCTTGTCTCTGCTTTAGACATTCAGTATGCACCAAAGCATACACAATTTTTCAGGCAGGAAAAAAAAAACAACTCTGCACATAACAAGCTTTGAGGTGGAAACTGGAGAACTGATTGAGTCACAGGTTTTCACATGTCTAGCCATTTGAATGCTCCAGATCAACAGGGTTTGAAAGTGTTTGAAACCTGTGCAATGTTTGAAGACTTGTCACAGTTTGGGACTTAGTAGGCACAAAATTCGCACATGCCATTTTTGCACAGGAAACAGAAGCCAGTGTCCCTTAAGGCAGTTATCAATGCATAACTTAGAGTTACATACTTGTCATTTTTTTCATATTCATGAACTTTATATAGTCTCTAGTTTACGGGATACATAGGGATTATGAATGTCACCCAATGCCTACTTTGCAGCAGCTGCTGAAATCAATGGGGTTCTCTTTCCCTGTCAGTTAGAAAGAAGCTGTCTGACAATCCCATTCCCCCTAGCACAAACAATCTCTGGACTGAAGAGGAATTACAACAGGGATCCTGATTCTACCTGTCATACTGCAGATTGCTCATGGGAGAGGGTAGGAACATAATTTAGCTGCTTCCTGATTGACAGGGGAACAGATCCCCATCAATCACAGCAGCTGCTGTTTGATAAGTGGAAAGTGATGGGATTGGAACAGAAATAATTGCATAACACCATAACTATGGTGCATTTGGTAATCCCTCAACAGGATTCTGGCTAACATTTTCTGTCCAGGAAACAGAGCAAAACTCTTTCTCTACCTGTGAGCTGCCTCTCCTAAACATCTCTCCCCAAAGCACTTTTATATACCAGCCAAGATTACTTCTGTTTTCAACAACAGAAATAATCTGGGATGGAATATAAAGTGGATGCAGCGAAATGAACATTGGGAGAGAAACTATGGGGAGATAAATCACAAATGGTACTGACGGTGGCAGCTTGGCTGAGTTTATCTTATATGGTGCCCAGCTGGATCAGAAGCATTGTCAGGTATCACTTTACCTAGAAAGCCCTGCCCATTGCCAATCTGACATCTCAGCCTCTGATTGGCTGAGCATGCCAACATGTAAGACAAAATCTCCCACTAACCCACCAGCATTGGGGGGAGCCAAGCAGGAAGATGGCAGGGTGCTGTCCCTTGCCTTTGCTCCCTACCACAGGACTGCAAATGGGAACACAGGTAAGACTGAGGATCTGATGCTTTAATGTATGCATGCCTCTCATTTTTTACGTTTAAAAAAGACCCAATAGCTATTGAATTCTGGGCAGCATATAGAAGAATGAAAGACAGAGAGAACAACATTATGAAAAGATACTGACAATTAAATGACAAGATGAAACCAAGATAAAACCGGCAGTGATGGATAAAAACCAGCAATGCTTTAAAACATGCAACAAAAAATTCGCAAAGATATGAAAGCGCTGAAGCAAAATGTCTGTGATGTTAAAAATTATTTGATAGCATCATTCCTGCTGTCCAAAGGAATGTTATACTGGTGCTGGACATGTCACTCAAAGAACAAATTCAACAAATTGCAGGGCACCAAAGAAAAGGTCTTCTGTTTCGTAACCGTTCTCTCTAATTTTATAGGGATGCCTCCAGCAGAGCCTTGGATGATGATGATGACGATGATCCTAGTGTGTTTAGATAAGTCACAGTCTTGGTTGATAACCTTTCACCAAGCCCTTTGGTGCCTTAAGGGTAAAAATGAAGGCATATTTCGGAACTTAGTATCCTTCCCAGGGAAAAAGAAAGAAATGAGAAGGAACTCCGTATACTGCAGGTGTGAAGTATTGGGATGCAAACTTTAGTACCCTGGACAGCAACCTGTCTGACAGTGGATAGACCAGATACTCTCTGGTAATAATACCTAGAAACCTGCAGCTGTTTGAAATTTCCCTTTAGAGGGGCTACAGGCTTTGAATTCAAAATGAATCAAAGCACAGTTATGTTACCAGTAGGTCCTAGAGGACAGAAGTAACCTTAGGAAGCTTAGCATATCAGAGATACTGTTACAGCTGCAAAACACCTAGGAACTGTGGTTCTCATCACTAAATTTATCCTCCTTTGTTTCATTTGCACAACATGGGACAGACATTGTAGAAATTCTTGAACAACCAACTCAGTGAGTATTTTCACCCAATCAGATAATGAGAATGTCTGTATGTAAGTTCATAGTCTGTTGTGTCACCATAATTTGTTGTTCAACAGTGGAACAAACTCCCTTGGAGTGTAGTGGAGTCTCCTTCCTTGGAGGTCTTTAAGCAGAGGCTAGATGGCTATCTGTCAGGGATGCTTTGATTTGGATTTCCTGCATGGCAGGGGCTTGGACTGGATGGCTCTTGTGGTCTCTTCCAACTCTACGATTCTATGATTCTATGATTCTATGTTGCATGCCTTCAAGTCATTTCCAACTTATGGTGACCTATCATGGAGTTTTCTTGGAAAGATTTGTTCAAAGAAGGTTTCCTCTTGTCTTCCCCTGAGGCTGAGAGCATGACACTCATGCTCTCCAACATATTCCATATTCCAACACTCAAGCCACTCTGCCATGTAATACACAGGTATAAAAATTATTGATACACAACAATAAAGTTGTTTTTCTTCTTTGCTTCTGCTAGAGCTGGTTGGACTTTAGAGGGTGGTGGGGTGGGAGGGAGCTCTTTGGCCAAACATAAAAATCTTTCCACACAGATTCAAAGTTTGACTTGCAGGCCATGTTCCAACTCAGATTTGGCATGGTGGGGGCTGATAGCCCACTCCCCTCCCCTCCTGTTAACAAAACCAGCACACTGAATTGGACCTGGAAACAGATTGGTAGCTAGCAAAGATGGGAAGTACTTGTACAGGATACTGTTATCTACCTGGAATCCCATAGTAGGAAGAAAGGGGGGGTATGCAATATGAGTAAATAAATTACAATTGAACCTTGAGCTTATTTGGAGGTTCTGGCAGAGGAGCATAGCTATCATATACCCTTCTCTGGGGAACAGTACACTCCTTTTATCAGAGCACACAGATTTAGGAGAGATGCACACAGAGTGGTGAGGGTGGAAGAGGACACCCAGCTAGCCAGCATATCAGCTGAATCAACTCTGGAATGAATGAGGTGACAGATGTCACAGCCAGCTCACTCTCACATCCATTAAAATTACCGAATAATATTACTTCTCTTTTCTACTCAGTTTCATTGTAGGTATTACAGTAAACAAACAGGATGATCAAGCTGGGCCTTATCTAACAAAAACCCAGGCATGCCACTACCGGTCACTGGAAACAATGCTAGGGTAGATGAACCCTATGGTCTATCTAAATGCATAATAATTTCCTTATTCATAATTTCCTAATTTAGAATTTATTTAATCCCCTCTCCCCTCACCATTCCCTTCTCCTTTTGTGTTGTGTCTTTTAGATTGTAAGCCTGAGAGCAGGGAACCGTCTATTATCCCCTCTGTTGTAAACCGCTTGGATTCCCAGTGATTGGGCGGTATATAAATAAATCCTATTATTATTATTATTATTTAATTTTTATAGACAATAATATTTAGAAGGTGTAGTTTGATAAGTAGTTTGATACTTATTCAGTGATCTGAAAGCTAGATAAGAAAGTTTTCTAGGCTAATAGCAGATAACTAACCATCATTTAGTGTGTGCAAAGTTCTGAGAGTTTTCTTCTCAGCCGGTCATGGCTTCGCCCAAAGACTGACAGACTGTAGAGTACTGACATGACCCCCTCACAAGGTTATCATGATATCAGAACAAATTGAGTGTGAGAGTCCATGAAGGTTCCATCTGTTTTTAGTGGAACAACCATGTTGTTTTATGTGTGCAACCCCCGTGATACTATATTACATGGATTCCTGCCCACATCACCAGAATATGTAATAGAGCAGAACAGAACACTGTAGTTAGCAGTAATTGAATATTCACTGAGGAATCCATGTCCACTTAACTGTGTGGTAAATTGAGACTCAACTTGCAGAACTTATTCTTAATATCCAGACTCATAGGGCAAAACAATTCAGTTAATTATTGGGATTCCCTGGTCAGGTCCCATCTCTGTCACTCTTTCATCCCTGTGACTTTGGTTTGGTCACCAGGAGCCCTATACAATAATAGTGTTTTGATTCCACTTTAACTGCCCCAGCTGCATGCTAGGGCATCTTGTTGCGTGTCATTTAGTGAGGCACTAGAGCTCTCTGGTTGGGAGTTGTAAATAGTCTTTTCTAAACTGCATCTCGCAGGATTACATAGGTTGCAACCATGGCAGTTAAAGTGGAATCTTAATGCTATAACTGTACAGTGTGAAAGAGCCTCAGGTTCTGTATTTTATGCAAAATTCAATTCTTGTTCTCGTTCTGCTTGAATCCCCAATTCAATAGCAATCATGACAAATCATGCCACATTACCACCAGTTTGTCTTCTCTATTATTTTCATAGTTCAGACACCACAGTTATTCCTGGCTATCTCTTCTCTTCCTCCAAAAGAACAGGAACTAAGGGGTCACCAAAGTTCTTTACAGTACATTCATGGGATATTTTCAGAAACTTAGAATATTTGTCGAATATCCAACAAAATAAGTGGTACCAATTGGTGTTTGACAATTAACACCATTTGATAAAACGATATTTAATCAGATTAACCTGGATAGTCAGTCAGGAGATAGCACTTTGTAGTTGATATTTCCCTGATATTTAATGGTGTTTTTCATTATAATTTATCATTTGATATATTTTACAGCTGAGAACTTACAAAGTTTCATATTTGGCATCTTTTATGATCAGAAGAAGTAGGAAGGGTTGATTGATCCCCAGCAGTCAAATTTAGAGGCAATTCTTGAATTTAAATTTTGCACTCAAAGAATATATAGAAACACTCATTTTCTCTTTTCTAAACGGTCGCCAGAATCCTGTATCAGTCATTTAAGTAAACTTTCTTAGCCTACCCTCTACCTGACAGAAATATAATTTACCTGTTTTCTGAGCTCCCATAGTATGGATCTTCAACTTTCCATGCAAGTGGTGTCCATTAAAGTAGGAGGGGGGGGAGAGTTATGATAATAGCAATAGTGTTACTAGCATGACTTAGTAGCAATTGTGAATATGGATCAGTTACCTAGATTTGCTCATTTGTAACTATTTTGTATTCAAGATTGCTACTTAGTCAAAATTCTGACACTGTTACCACTATTTTAAAACCCTATTGATCTCAATAGGAGCTATGTAAGCAGTTATCTCTCCCACTGAGAATCATTGGGAATCTTTTGTATGTAATTTGTATTTATATTCTGCCCTTCCTTCAAAGTAGCCAGAGCAGTTTACCTGGTGATCCTCCTCACTTTTAATCTCCATAACAATCTTATGAAGTTGTCTAGGCTGAGAGATTAGCTATTATGTTTCCTGGTAAAATAGGGGTTTGAATTCCTCCATTTCCCCTAACCTGACACTTTGGTTGAATCACACAAGTCTTTGATTATGTGGGGTAGCTTGGTCCCAAGGTGTGGTCCCCCCCCCCCCCAATTTCTACTTCATGATTATCTAATTTAATTATGACTGTTGTTAAAATGAACACTTACTTCTCCTTGCCATTTCTATATTCTTCATCACTTTGCTGTCAACAGCTAAAGCAGGCCTGGAGCAGGATGAATAAAAGCTATATAGCAATTAC
Organism: Sceloporus occidentalis; assembly: GCA_023333645.1. NCBI lineage: Eukaryota > Metazoa > Chordata > Lepidosauria > Squamata > Phrynosomatidae > Sceloporus > Sceloporus occidentalis. Next base: position 112,545,440 of record JALMGF010000002.1, on the reverse strand, counting down.
ATAATAGTACTACTAATGCCAGCAAGAATATATATCAGTACTCAGCCCCAGTGTTGGAAGTTCAGTCAGCAGCACAGGAGACAAGCATGTGATGATCATTTTTTTCTTTCTTGGAGCAAAACAGCCTCTTCTTGCTCAGCTACTTTTCCTTTCTGCTGCATTCTCAGTGTTGACTTCAGGAGTCATCAGTTCACCACTCAGCTTTGTGCTGAAAGCAAAAGAAAACCAGAGGGCATTGATCAGCTGTGGCGGGCACAAAATGAAATCTCAATATTGGAACCATGTAAAGGAAATGACCTTGTTTGTCTTGTTCATTTCTCCCATTTGGACTCACTTAAGGGGGATGGAAATCCAATTTGTTTTGCCTGGTTGTATGCAAACAGGGCCAGGAAAAAGCCCATGATGGTGATGACTATCAAGAGAATTAACCAGAGACTTTCTTAGTTTAATTGGCGAGGAAACAGAAATTGTAATATATTTTGCAGGTGAGCAGTTGATGCTCAAAATCTTTGCCTATATATGTAAACTTGTTATTCACTGAATAGTAAACTAGACATTTTTCATATACTATATTTCTGCCCTCCCTATATACATTTTACAGTGGTTTCTACCTTTGTGCCATTTTTAAACTTTGTTGTTGTTCTGTGCCTTCAAGTTGTTTATGACTTATTGCAACTCGAAGATGGCCCTATAATTGATCTTCCCTGGTAAGATTTGTTCAAAGGGGGTTTGACATATGTCCACTGTGGATCATATAACAGTGCTTTCATTCCTCATAAACAAATACCTGTCGCGCCCTAAAGGTAAACTATATGCGACTTTTATTGATCTGAAGGCTGCTTTTAATTGAATTCACCAGCCTTTACTTTGGGACAAGTTGGGTAGGCTTAATATAGATCCTCGATTGTTGTTTCTGTTAAGCCAACTCCATACAAATAATCATTGTAGAGTGAAATTTTCATAAACGGGCCTATTAACAGACACTATCTACTCTGGTATAGGAATCAGACAGGGCTGTGTGTTGTCTCCTCATCTGTTTAATCTATTTGTGGCTGATCTACCTGCCTTTATGACCACAGTAGCGTCTCACTCACCTTCACTGGGAAATCGTCCACTTTTTGTACTCGAATATGCTTATGATACTTTATTACTCTCTCTATCTTAGGTGGATATGGTAAGAGACTTGAAAAGATTCTCTGAATATTGTGACAAATTTCACCTACTGATAAACTTTCAGAAATCCAAAATATTGGTATTTTCTAAGAGATTTGTACCGACAACATGGAAGGTTGGTAATCAAACAATTGAGCGGGTCAAAAAGTATGTTTACCTTGGTATCCTTTTTCATTTTAACAGGCAGTGGAGTAAACAGAGAGATAAAGTAATACAAACAGGGGAAAGATCGTTGGCGGTTATACAATCTTTTTATTATAAAAAAGGCAACCAGGATATTCTAGCGGCCTTAAAAATTTACAAAGCCAAATTAAGACCGCAATTACGTTACAGCATATTCACCTGGATTCCAGCTTTTAATAAGGAGATTGAACATTTGCAGACACATTTTTTTTCAAGAGACTATTATCTGTACCTCCATGTGTACACCATCTGACTCTCTGTGTGGAACTGGGATTGAAAACTCTTGAAACTTATAGGTTTTAGTTTAAGATACATTTCAGGCCTAATAGATCCAGTCTTTTATGGGTCCTACTATCTGACGTTTACTATGCCAGTTGGGCTAAATTTTATTGAAAGTAAACTAATTTCTGTGGGTTTAAATTTTGATTCTCTCCTTTTACTAACCAAAAAGGAGTGTCTTGAATCTGTTAGGGTCTGCCTTGCAGAGAGAGAACATCAATTGACATATCCAACTCCTCTTAGAGTGTGTTCTCCACCAATGCTCAGTATCCCCCCCTCGCAGGGTAGGATTCCAGATTATTTTCAAACACTTTCACTGCTGGTATCAAGGAAGGCCTTTTTGTTTGCAAGACTGAATGTACACCCCTCAAATGTGACCAGGGGCAGATATTTGCAGACCCCATTATTGAATCATGTATGTCACTGTGATCAAACTCTAGATGTTCTCCATCCTATTGGATTGCTTTGTCCATTGTATATAATTCCGAGGGGAAAACTGTTAAGAAGGTTATTGGAAATAAATATCTGTTTGGATGGGTTATCAGTAGAATACTTATTGGAAGATCGGAACCCACTTATTACCAGGCTAATGGCCAATTTTCTGGTGGAGGTAACAAGATTATGGCTTAAATTTTAATGACAATCCTGAAGTTTTATTGTAAATGCATGTTGTTTTTCTGTGCCTAATAAAGGTTGACTGACTGACTGACTGATTTTGCCTTCACCGGAGGCTGAGAGAATGTGACTTACCTAAGGTCACTCAGTGGGTTTTTGTGGCTGAGCAGGGATTCAAACCCTAGCCTCCAGAGTCTTAGTCCAACACTCAAACTACAGCACCATGCTGGCTTGCTTCATCATTTCTACCAACAAGCAATTTGTTCCACATTTATGTTTCTACTGAGAAAGTCAATGCCAGACCACTAAAGATCCCTAGGGAATAATTCACATAAAGGACATGGAAATTTGTCAGTATTATTTCTCAAAATGTTGTTGCCATTCTTGTTCAGACTCAGTTCCATACCAAGTTGTGAGACTTTTTTTCCTTTCCTTAGAGAAATTAGTGTTTATATTGCTACTGATTTTCCCTATGGACTAAAGCATGTCTTTTCATGTTGTTCAAATACGTATGTTCTCAGTATTATACTTGCTAAAATGAATGCATAGTTTTGTGTGCCCTTTTCTTTGCCAAAGCACATGTCAGTTCTTTAGTCAACCTCTGCTGGAAATGTAGCATTTGCTGTTAACCACAGTTTCCACTTATCCACTGTAACTATGGGAATGGATCCTCTGTGGATACGGGGGTGGTACTGAACTGAATGTGATCACCGGTTTCTCTATCCCATTTAACAGACTGCTGCTTTCAAAGGACTAAAGCCTTACAACTGTTAATGCCAGGAAATGTACTGTGAACTTTCTGATGCAAAGTATGGTTTCTACTACTGAGATATAGACCCTTTCATCTTGATAAATGTCTGATTAACTCCTGGGTTTTCTGTCACAGCTAAGCCAATTGATATAGATTAGCAAAAAATCCTCCTGGACACACACACACACACACACACACACACACACACACACACACACAGAGTCCAAAGTAGGCATGTCCAGCCAATTTTCTTTGGTATCCGAGAGCCTAACATGGAAAAATCTGACAAGCACTTCTTGGCATTCCTTGCAGAAACATTCAATAACAGTAAGTTAAATAACTGTTTGTTGCCATTGCATGATACTCCAGTTAAGCTACTTGAAGGGTGCAAGTCTAAATCTATAGTATGCACATAATTTGAAAGCTGCCAGTTTAATGAGAGATTCTGTCAATAGTAAAAGAGAAAAAATGCTGTAATGCTGACTTGCAAGAAAACACTAAATACTGAGGCCATATCTTTACTTTTGCTGGCTATGCCCTTTTCCTTGAGGGCTGCATTATTCCCACTCTAGCAAAAAGAGTGAGACTGCCCATCATTATGTTAACAGTCATAATGGGACATAATTATATCTTATTTATGACAAAAAGTAATTAATTCCTTCTCAACTCTGGCCTGACATGCCCATTGAATTATTTGAATGAAGTATGGGCCATTATGCAAATAAGAGAGTGAATTTAATTTTACATTAATTGAAAGCTGATGTTTGCAAAATATGGGGATCACAGAACGATAGAGTTGGAAGAGACCACAAGGGTTATCCAGTCCAACCCTTGCCATGTTGAAACACACAACCAAAGCACTGTCACTAAATGGCCATCCAGCCTCTGTTTAAAAACCTTCAAAAAAGAGACTGCATTACTCTCTGAGGCAGCATGTTCCACTGTCACATGGCTCTTGCCATCAGGAGGTTCTTCCTAATGTTGATGTGGATCCTCTTTTCCTGTAGCTTCAATGCATTGCCCCATGTCCCAGTCTCTGGAGCAGCAGAAAACAAGCTCTCTCCATCCTCAGTATGACAAGACAGAAGGTGACTTCTGTGGTGATTAGCAAGAATGGATTTGTGAAGTATAGAATCCCTTTTTTTAGAAAAACAAATCAAAATAGATGGCAAATATGGAAATGTGGGACAGAAGAAACATAAAAAAGTCTGACCTGGTTGTCAGGTATATAAATTTAATATGGATTGTGATTATGTAAAATTATTTAATATGTCTTATTTAATATGTCTTATTTAATATGGATTGATTCAGCCAAAGTATGTAATAACTGAAAAATGATCTGTCTGATAGATCTGTTTGATTTTACATTGGATGTGAAAAGTAATAGACCTAAAATGAGGGAAAATGGAATTACAGCAGTGGCTTTGACGGAGAAGTGCTCTGAAAATCCGATGTTATTTTTCAGAAAGACATAAATGGAGAGGGGTATTTGCTCATCCTTGGTGTGAAGGAAGGCCCTGCATCTGGCAGGACTGGGCCCCAACAGCTTTGTTCTCATGGATTTAGCACTTGGAAAATCCTGTGTCACTTATGATAACACCATCAGTGTGGCACACATATACTGAACAAAGACTTTTAGCTGATGGTGCCCATGCTGTTTCTCACATTAATAATACTTTCCCTTCTTATAAGTTCTTTCCCATGCTCATGAATCTTTTTGTTCACTGTCCTTTATTGCCAATAAGAGCTCACCAAAGCTTTCACTGTGCGTAGAATACTAAATAATTGGTCCAGCGATCAATCAAAGCAAACACAGACAGGAATAATCAGCATCATCACAACATCTTCATGATGCATCAAGGAAGAATTTTCAGTTCTTGCCTCCCCGCACAAGGCTAGTTAAGGGCTGGCTGCGACATCCTATGCATCATGCTAATGCGATGTGACATTTGCTTAAAGCCGAGGCTTTTCCCGTTAATGAGTTTCAGAGTTCATGCAGCAAAGTCATTGTTACTGTTCAAAGGAAGGAAAGAATTTGTGTGTGGCAGCAGGTAAAAAACAAAAAAGGCAAATTAAAAGCCAGTAAGGCAAAGCATAGATTTAAATGTTATTTACTAGGGTTCGTCCATGCCAAAGGATCTGTTTAAAAAAAAGAAAAATTCTCATGCACTCACTAAAACTTAATAATAGTGAGATTTGATGCAAGGGGTGGTGTTGGTGATGGTGTTTTGCCCTTTCGGCTATTTCTGTTTTCACATTTTCAGTAGATTTGGTGATTCTTTAGATTTGCCCCATAAACAATTATAAACACCCCTATTACAAGGACTTATGTACTACAGAATAATGCTACCTCAGGGCTGGTCCTACTATTAGACAGAATAGACAGTTACTTAAGGTAACAGGCTTTGAGTGTCATGAAAAAAATGGTTTCATTTACTTATAATTATGTTTTTTATGCCAGAACAGGAAAAGGTGTTTGTGACATTTTCTGATCATGTGCTAAAATAACTTGGTTGCCTTTGGGTTCTTCTTAGTCCCTTTAGCTGGGTAGCTGTTGGACACTATTTGCTATTCTACTTCAGGAAGCAAAAGCATCTCAGGCTGGCCCTGATATTAACAAAGGGTCATATTGAGAAGGTATATTCAATAGCAAACCACTGGCGTTAGCCAGTTTGACTGAGAAGTGGTCTCTCCTGGTAATAGGGCTGCTACCGTGAAGATGTTACATTTTGTTTGAAAGTACATGATCATTAGGGAGAAGCCCAAACTATGCTTGCCAGTATGGACAAGTCCAAGATTCAAACCCTCTTTTGTCTAATATAGGTGATAGCACTACAATCACAACTCATTCATGGATACATTAGAAAATAATGTTGAAAAACCCAAGAAGGACAGACCCCTTTAAGTTCCTGAGCTAATATGGCCAGTAGATGGGTCAGGAACTGGCAACTTTCCCTTTCTGGAACCTGCTACAGATGACATCCCCTCTTAAAATGTGTTTTTACCTTCCCTCTTCAAAAACTGGAAATTGCAAACAGTTGACAACAACTTCTTCTTCTGGAAACACAAGAAAGGGCAAGATACAATATTTTTAATTCCAATGCATTTATGAACCAGACAAACAGAGAGAAGTTCAGAAATACTTGTTGTTTTTTAAAGGAACGGGGCAATCAGTTGCTACCTAAACTTATCAAAGGCCTAGAGATAACTCACAAACAAACTTTTGGGGAACAGCACTGCTGGGTCTTTCTAGCATATGAGAGTGGTCTTTCCTCCTTCCTTTATACATAAAGACAAAATAAATTTCTTTACAGACACAAAATGGTAGCCTTCTCTGTATGAAGACAATGGGCATTTTTGCTCTCTGGAGGAAGTAGTCAGGTACTAACAAAGGTTGCAAAATCAAACTGATGAGTCCACAACCTTGAATGAGTTGAGCATACAGGTAATTTCTGTGAACCTGAGGACTTTACCACACAAGGCTAAGAATCAGAATTTTAACAGGTTAAAGTGTAACGTTGAAGGCTTTCATGGCCGGCATCCATAGTTTTTTGTGGGTTTTTCGGGCTATGTGGCCATGTTCTAGAGTTTATTCCTGACGTTTCACAGCATCTGTGGCTGGCATCTTCAGAGAATGCTTGCTTGGAAAGGAGTTGGGTATATATATTGTATGACCTGGAAAGGTAGGAGTGATTTGCATGTGGATTGTTCTGTTGCTAATGGCAGGCCTCAGGGTGGGAGGGTCTGCAAAAGAGGATTAGTGTCTGCTTGATTGGTGCTCATTGTCTGCTGGGAAACCCTTGACCCTGGGAGATTTCTCATTTGCATTTGGTGAGTCTTCATCTTGCTATTTTTCAGGACTGGTAGCCAAACCTTGTTTACTTTAAGGGTTTCCTCTTTCCTATTGAAATCGTCTAGGTGTTTGTGGATTTCAATGGTTTCCCTGTGCATCTTGACATGGTAGTTGTTGGCATGGTCCAGAATTTCAGTGTTTTCAAACAGTATTTTATGCTCAAGATGGTTTGTAACATGTTCTGCTACTGCTGATTTTTCTGGCTGGCCCAGTCTGCAGTGTCTCTCATGTTCCTTAATTCTTGTTTGCACACTGTGTTTGGTGGCCCCTATGTAGACTTGTCCACAGCTGCATGGTATGCGGTAAACTCCTGCGGCTGTGAGACGGTCTCTCCTGTCCTTTGCTGTGCGTAGCATTTGCTGGATTTTCTTGGTTTGTAAACTCTTTGGAGGTTGTGTTTGTTCACCACCTTCCCTATTCTGTCTGTGACTCCTTTGATGTATGGTAAAAATACCTTCCCTTTGGGTGGTTGTTTGTCTTCACTCCTCTGGGTTTTTCTGGGTCTGGCAGCCCTTCTGATGTCTGAGCTGTAATAACCATTAGCCTACAGAGCCCAGTCTAGGTGCTTCAATTCATCTTCCAAGAAGTGGGGTTCACAGATGCATTTTATCTGGTCTATCAGTGTTTTTATTGTGCTTCTTTTTTTTTTTTTGGACTTCAGAATTTGTATTGTGCTCAATTTGGAAGTGATGGCTTTCCCATTTAGCAACTCCCAAACCTTCCTGTGGGGAATTTCCAAAAGTATTGTTTTCCAGGGGTCTTGTGAGGATGACTCATCTGCCTACCTGACCCACTGCTTTAAGGATGATGGCGGCTAGCCTGGCATGTCAGTTTGAGGTCATGGAGAATTCCACACACACCAAAATTTTAGAAAAATCCAGTCTTGCTAACAGTGGATCCCCTATTGGCTAGCATGACTGAGTTAATGGAATAGGTTATTGTTAGCCTGGAATTTTAGGTATCAGTTGCAAAGCACTACTTTGAAAGGAAGCCTGGTAACATCTTGGGGGAGGGGGAGCCAACAGGTCTCCTGTTGTCCCTCCTAACCGGAATCATTTTTCCTTTCATAATAACTTGTAGGCCAGAAATTGCCATCCGAAGCTATAACACTCAGTTTTCCCTGCAAAGCTCTGCCAAGTTTTCAGAAGCAGCATTGCTGTCTTGGCAGGAGATCCATAGTCTGACAGATTACTCCAAGGAGAAAAATATGCAAAGCAAGCCCCTAGTGACAAATGCATGAAATTTTAAGCAAAGCATTTCCAAAATATTCAAGTCTGCCACATGACTGTTCTTATAAGCTCCACATGACTTTTCTTTCTGTATTTGCATTTTTTCCATTTGAAGTGTTGGGGGGAAGCCCACATAAATTCATTCCACTTTCCGCATATAAAGGTAAATGACACTATTCTCACTCCCTCTACCTTCCCCTCACCCACGTTTGCTTGAGCCATGCTGTCTCGCTGTTTGTTGCTTGCTGAACTGCAAGATTATGAAGTAGAAGAAATCAAGCAAATAATGTATCTAATATTAGCCTGATTACATGGAAACAACACTTTCTTCTGAATCTTGGGAGATATATAAATATAGATACAGATATACATATAGATATTAATGAAAGCTTTCAGAGTATGATGGAACAAAATTTAGAATCATCTCCATGAAGAAAAAAACATTGGTTTGGCACAGGAATAACATTTCCCATGACATACTGTATTTGCAATGCAGTGTTAAAACCAAGCACCAGTCTCAACTATGGTTGTTATTGTTGCAATTGCTCTAAGTGATGTCATACTATGGGGTTGTTCTACTTAAATTTTCCAGGTGACGGTGCAGAGGGGCTTTATACCTACTGCTTCTTTTTGAATCTCCTGTTCCCTCACTGCCCTTTTCTTAGCCTTGGTAACTATTCATTCTCTCTGACTGTCAGTTCAAACAACACTTCTTTTTGTTGTGTACCTTCAGGTAGCTTTGATCCTATGATCAAGATGCCTTAAAAAGACTCTTTTATTAACAGCCCTGCTCAGATTTTGCAAATTCAGCTTTGTGGCTTCCTTGATTGAGTCAATACACCTGTAACATCGTCTTCCTCTTTTTTCTACTGCCTTCAGCTTTACAGAGCATTATAATATTTTTCGCTTTTTCTTCTCACCTCATTGTGTATCTGATGTATAATAGTCTCTATGTTGTCATTTTGGCTTCTGGTGAGAGTTCATCCTTAATTTGTTCTCAGACCCATTTATTTGTCTTTTTGGACATTCAAGCTATCTCTTTGTAGAATCATAGAATCATAGTTTGAAAGATACCAGAAAGGTCATCCAGTCCAACTCCCTGCCATGCAGGAACTCACAATCAAAGCACCCCCAACAGATGGTCATCCACCCTCTGTTTAAAGACCTTTAAGAAAGGAGACTCCACTACACTCCAAGGAAGTGTGTTCCACTGTCAAATAGCTCTTACTGTCAGGAAGTTCCTCCTAATGTTGAGGTGGAATTTCTTTTTCTGTAGCTTGCATCTATTGTTCCACATCCTATTCTCTGAAGCAGCAGAAAACAAGTTTGCTCCATCCTCAATATGGCACCCCTTCAAATACTTAAACAGGGCTATCAAATCACCTTTTAACTATCTCTTCTTCAGGTTAAACATACCCAGCTCCCTAAGTTTCTCCTCAGAGGGCATCATTTCCAGACCCTTCACAATTTTAGTCATTCTCCTCTGGAAACACTCCAGCTTCTCAACTGTGGTGCTCAGAACTGAACACAGTATTCCAGGTGAGGCTTGGTCAAAGCAGAATAAGAGTGGCAATATTACTTCCCTTGATGTAGACACTATACTTCTATTGATGCAGCCTAGAATTGCATTGGCCTTTTTATCTGCTGCATCACACTGCTGACTCATGTTCAACCTGACATCTGGGACCTGAAGTCCAAAATCCCTTAAAGAGTACAGTTTGGGGACCACTGGTATAGATGGCTGAGAATTTCATATGGTATTCGTAAGAACTTACCAACCTTTTCAACATTCTGCACACAACTGGTGGAAGGAACTTGGGATGTATAAAGGTGGCATGGGAATATGGAGAAAACCAATCAATTCATCATCCCTAACTGAAATGTGAATTGATTGATTGATTGATTGAATATATGTTCCACCTTTCTTCAGAGATGGGGGTCTAAGAAAAGAAACCCAAGAGATGGAAGCCTTTGAAAAATATGAAAACTAATTGAGAAAACTACATCCTGGGGGTTTCATTCTCACTGAGATTGTAAACTAGAATTGAGATGTAAAACACGTTGCAGAAATAATCCAGTATGAGACTGCTTTAACTGCCCTGGCTCAATGCTAGGGAAATCTGGGAAATGTAGCTTATTGTGGCACCATATCTCTCTGACAGAGAATATCTCACAGAACTACAGTTCCCTGAATTCCCTAGCAGTGAGCTGGGGCAGTGAAAGCAGTCTCAACCTGGATTATTTCTGCACTGTGTTTTGGGCTTTAGTTATACAACCATGTTGCACACAATGCTGGGACTAGTGAGGGAGAAGGTGGCAAGTCCAAGCACTTAGAAAACTAAGTGTCAGGGATGAGAATTTGAGTCTCATTTTCTCCCTGATATGGTAGTTTTCTATTTATTGAAGTGTGTGTATGTGCATATAGGAAAGCTATTCCATCATATGAACCGAACCCACCAGGGGTGAGAGAGCCCAGACAAAGCTTTACTGATATATTAACTACCAGGAAAGAGTTTCTTCTCATGACAAGTGAGAGGGAAAGAACATGATCAGGGGGTGTGGGGAGGGCAGAAAAATGGTCAAACAGTGAATAAAAGAACAAAGTATCAAAGGGAAGTTGTCACGTATCAACTCAGCTAGGCCAGTCCATCTACATCAGCACTGACTACAGCTCTGCAGGCTTTCAGTCAGGAGTCTTTCCCAGACTTACCTGCAGATGCCAGGAATTGAAGCAAGGGTCTTCTATATGCAAAGTATGTGCTCTACCATGGAGTTACTTGTTCCTCTCCTTTTGTAGGGTTACCCACAGAAGCAGATTTGCTAACATGTTCCTAGGCATTTATAGCATTTGTATATTTCTGTTCCTTCGCTTTCACACTTCTACTTCCATTATTTATGTCATCAGTGTAACAATTACAACATGCTGGGATATATTATATGCAGTTTGCAATTTGTCTCACTTTGGGCTATATGATACTAGATAGCATATCAAATAGTCTGTTCCTTATGCAGCCCAAAGGTCAAGCCAAGAGGTTAAGTCACAACAAGACAGCCGGGGAATTATTGTTTGAAAAACAGGAAATTACTCTTCATCAGCAGAAGCTGGAAATCATATCATATTTGAAATGGCTGATTTAGTTCTATGGGACTGAGTGAAGATGTATGTGTGTACCTTCTAGGAATAAATGTTTGCCCTGTGAATTAGTGTATATCCAGGAAGCAAGGAAGGAAAAACTGTGGTCCAGTGAAGAGGAGGAAGACAGTGGTAATTGGAGGAGGAAACTAAAATTCTGAGCTAGAGACTTTTCTCTAAAATACTTCAAACAACCACCTCAGCCACTCTCAAAGGGAAGGGGTAGTGTGGAACCCACAGAAATACCTAAATGCATGTCATGTATTTTTAAAAAACAGGACATTATAATTAATTAATGAATTATTAATGTGGAACTGAGAACAGTTGAAGAAACATCTCAGACAGTCTGAAACTTCGAAAAGACAAAACCAAAATCAATACTTTGGAACTGAGGTTGCTGCCACACTGCAAAGTTAATACAGTTTGACACTACTGTAACTTTCATGACTCAGTGCAATGGAATCCTGAGATTTGTACTTTGTTGCAACACAAAAACCCTCTGACAGAGAAGGCTAAATATCTCACAAAACTACAAATCCCAAAAGTCCATAGCATTGAGCCATGGCAGTTAAAGTGGTGTTAAGCTACATTATGTATGCAGTATAGATGCAGCCCAAGTTACAAGACAATGCTCACCCATCTTCTCTTCCCATGTGTATGATCTTTCTTGGGCTTGGTTCACCTAGGTTAGAGAGAAGCGAGTGTGCCATGTGTCTACAACTAGATCTGTATGTGTAGGGACATGCCTTGCTATGCTCCTTGTCATCCTGAGCCACAGCTCTCTTTCTGCATCCCCTCCTTCCTGTTTCTTTTGAAGTTCTTTCCTTACCATCTTCCTCCCCTTTTCAAATTTGAAGTTTTTACTAAGCCCTCCTCCTGTTTCAGTATTCTCTTGGGAATAACTCATCATTCCCAGCCTGCCATTTCCCCCCTTTCATCCTCCAAACCTACACTCCTCCCTTCTTTTTTTCTTGTACTTCTCAGTCCTTTGGCTTATCCTTAAGGAAATATAGATTGGCTGCATTATGATAAATGCTTTGCCTTTTTATAATCTCATTCACCGTTACAGTAAAATGTATTTAATTTACTTAAATCTTAGTCTGAGGACCACACAGGCCAAACCAAACATTCTACCTTATCTTCTTGCTGAGATGTCCAGATGATGTAGGACTCAACTCACAATGATAGCCAGCTAGTTCATCACCAAATCTGCCATATACCCTCTTAATCCATTCTTTAAAGTTACCTGAAAAAGAGACTTGTTAAGTTTCCAGAAACTCTAATGAAAGCAATCCTAGATAGACTAGAATCTTCAGATTTCAGAACTTAATTCTATGTGGAAAATGTACTCTTTTATTTTTTGCACTGAATGTGGCTATTTCTGTCCAGAAAAAAAGTTTACACATAGCAGACATGTTTCCTGCATAGAAAGCAACATTTACTGCACATAAAACAATGGAATGAGTCCCAAACTGCTGAGACTTCACAAATTGCAGATTTTAATAATTTCCTTACATCAAGGAGAAAAATGGTAAATTTGTTCATTCTTTTCTGTAAAGATGAAATTTACAATGATCTACATATATTCAAAACACAGCAGATATGCAGCAATTACATGACTAGAAACAAGAATCTGTAATGCAGACTACAGAAAAGAGGCATCAGGAAGCTTCAGATTAGTGCCCCAAGTTCCCCTGCTGTTCACATAGATCTCAACCCCATGCTCACCCCGGGATTTTGGGAAAAACACTGGGGTCTATGATTATGAAAGCCCACAGTATCCCAGTGGAAGTCACTGTGACCTGTGTGAACAGGCAACACCAGCCTCAGTGAAGACTGGGGTTTTGGCCCATGCAAACAACTCTTGCATTAAAATAATACAGAACTGAGTTCAACATGAGTAACCTACTTGTTACTGAATTCCCTATGAGTTAATTAATCCAGTTTTATTCCAACATATCCCATTCCTGAAGTCGAAAGCGTTCATGGCCGGCATCCATAGTTTTTTTTGTGGGTTTTTTGGCCTATGTGGCCATGTTTTAGAAGAGTTTATTCCTGACATTTCGTGAGCATCTGTGGCTAGCATCTTCAGAGAATGCTGACCTAGAAAAGAGTAGTTAACTAATCCTCTTTTGCATATCCTCCCACCCTGAGGCCTTGCCATCAACAAGAGAACAATATACAAATTAACATGGGAATCCCTCCTCCTTACACAGGGTCACACAGTATATACATACCCACTCTTTTCTAGGTCAGCATTCTCTGAAGATGCCAGCCACAGATGCTGGCGAAATGTCAGGAATAAACTCTTCTAGAACATGGCCACCTAGCTCGAAAAACCCACAAAAAACTATATATCCCAGTCCTTTTTTCTTAACCAATGGGGCTTCTCAATTAAAGCTGTAAAGCTAAAATTGATTGCTCATTTCAATAATTTGAAACCAAGCTTTAGTCAAGCCAAGCTGTGGGAAAACTGGTGGCTCTTCATCCCTCCATGGACAATCCATCAGACAGCTTCACTCCCACCTCAGTGAGAATCTGCTGCTCTCAGCACAATATTTGTCACGTCAAACAATAAATGAGAGAAAGCCTTGGGAAGAACATCTCCCAATCAGAAATGCTGAGGAAGTTGCAAGAACTGACAGCAAGCATCTGTTAATCATGCTGGATTTCATGTTAATCTGTATATTGTTCTGTTGTTGAATAACAAGGCCTCAGGGTGGGAGGATATGCAAAGAGGGAGAGATCAGGCAGACCCAGCAACATCTTGGACTGCCTGAAGGAAGAGGCCCCTCCCTCCTCAACTGTCATCTCGGCCTCAGAGGGAGCCATCAGGCAGACCCAGCAACATCAGGGACTGCCTGAAGGAAGAGGCCCCTCCCTCCTCAACTGTCATCTCGGCCTCAGAAGGAGTCATCAGGCAGACCCAGCAACATCAGGGACTGCCTGAAGCAAGAGGCCCCTCCCTCCTCAACTGTCATCTTGGCCTCAGAGGGAGCCATCAGGCAGACCCAGCAACATCTTGGACTGCCTGAAGGAAGAGGCCCCTCCCTCCTCAACTGTCATCTTGGCCTCAGAGGGAGCCATCAGGCAGACCCAGCAACATCAGGGACTGCCTGAAGGAAGAGGCCCCTCCCTCCTCAACTGTCATCTCGGCCTCAGAGGGAGTCATCAGGCAGACCCAGCAACATCAGGGACTGCCTGAAGGAAGAGGCCCCTCCCTCCTCAACTGTCATCTCGGCCTCAGAGGGAGTCATCAGGCAGACCCAGCAACATCAGGGACTGCCTGAAGGAAGAGGCCCCTCCCTCCTCAACTGTCATCTCGGCCTCAGAGGGAGCCATCAGGCAGACCCAGCAACATCTTGGACTGCCTGAAGGAAGAGGCCCCTCCCTCCTCAACTGTCATCTTGGCCTCAGAGGGAGCCATCAGGCAGACCCAGCAACATCAGGGACTGCCTGAAGGAAGAGGCCCCTCCCTCCTCAACTGTCATCTCGGCCTCAGAGGGAGCCATCAGGCAGACCCAGCAACATCAGGGACTGCCTGAAGGAAGAGGCCCCTCCCTCCTCAACTGTCATCTTGGCCTCAGAGGGAGCCAGCAGGCAGACCAGCAACATCTTGGACTGCCTGAAGGAAGAGGCCCCTCCCTCCTCAACTGTCATCTCGGCCTCAGAGGGAGCCATCAGGCAGACCCAGCAACATCAGGGACTGTCTGAAGGACGAGACTTCTCCCTGCTTTAATTGTCACATTGTATTTGTATTGTATTCAATTTTCACTGTACACCGCTATGATCATTGCGGAATAGCGGTCTATAAATAAAACGTATTATTATTATTATTATTATTATTATTATTCAGAAACTAATAAAGTAAAAGGCAGATATCCTGTGATTTTATCAGCTATGAGTTTGAACCACCAGGTCAGTCCAAAGTCACCAAGTGAGTTTATATGGCGCAGTATAACTTAAACCTGGATCTCTTGGTCCTCAGTTTACTTTAGTCATATAGGCATCCTCAAATTGCCATATTCATGTGTCTGAAACCAGGGCTTATAAAAGTTACTTTTGGTGCTACAATTCCCAGAATCTTCACTTTTTATGAATCCATCTGTATAGAAAAGGGACAATGCAAGTGGGGAGCAGCCACTATATACAAAAAAACGAATACGGTCCACTTATGGTTAAAAAAAATCATTCTGCCAGAATAACCTGGCAATTAGATTTAAATATGGATATATCAGAGGGAAGCTGGACAAGCATCTGGTCCTCTTCCATTTATAAATCAAGATTGGCAGCTGCAAAGGAGAGTGTTTTAAAAAGCAGCATACAAATGGTATTTAACCCCTGTGAAACTCTCAAAGATATCGAAAAATGTTTCACCATACTGTTGGAGAGGCTGCAAGGCTCAAGGCTCTTACACACACATGTGGCTCGAATGTCCTAGGATCAATGCTTTTTGGAATGCAATACTGATACAGATATGTGATATTATAAATCAACCAGTGAAATTTTGTCCGGCCTTATTACTGTTATCAATCTTCAGCAAAGCCAATAGTCATCCAAAACACTGGAGACTCATTATATTACTAATCTCTGCATCTAGAACTGAAATTGTGAGATACTGGAAAATGGGGAATTTGTTACTTGAAAACTGGTGGAAAAAAGTCTGGGACACATGGATGTCAGAAAAACTTTCCTATTCCTTCAAGAACAGATCTGGGCAAAAAAAAAAGGCACACATATTCAGGGAGGACTGGTCTGGTTTTTTAAATGTCAGTTACAATATTTAGTCACAATTATGTAGCCTGACTCAGTGCTCGACAAGGAATGTGGTTCAAATTCTAGCTTAGGCTGAGCTTCATGGTACTTACATTGAGGATACTGAGACAACAACTGGATGTATTTTGCAGCCAAGACAGCAGCTTATATCATTCCTATTTTTCAGAAGTGACTTAGATGGCAATATTTTAGGTATTCTTGAGAAACCAGAATGCAAATAATCACTTAGAAAACCTGTAACTATAATAATAATTTAATGCTTTTGGATCTTCATACTAATACTGTAATTATATTTAAAGAGCCACTGTGATTTTATAATTTGAGTGTTGGACTGAGACTCTGGAGAGCAGAGTTAGAAATACCACTCAGCCATGGAAATTCATTGCATCACCTTGAGGAAGACACATTCTCTCAGCCTCAAAGAAGGCAAAGGCAAACCTTATCTGAACAAATCTTGCCAAGAAAACTCTACGGTAGGTTTAACTTAGGGTTGCCATGAGCCAGCAATAATTGTAAAGCACACAACAACAACAACAACAACAACAACAACAAATTATTTTAAAAAATCATGTCTAGTATTCTGCATTAAACAGGCTTTTTGTATGATCCAGCAGGTGTCCACTTACATTCCTACGGGAGACCCTTCTCCCAAATAAACCCTTCACATATGCACATCATCTGCTGTCAGTAGATGAGGTTATACATATCCCTGTCACAAGGGAAAAAGGATTGCTTCTTAATAGTATGGTTAAATGGTTAAGGCGAAAGTAATCCATGTTATGCTATCTTGATTAGGTCCCTGTCAGGCTGGAGTTCATCTGTTTGCTTCCAGATCTGTTCTCTCATTCTCCCAAATGATCTGAGGCAAGACATACCCGTCTTTCAATCCATGCTCTCATGCCAGTTTGCTGCTTCACACCATCTGTCTACTGCCTAATGTCTATACCTTACACTTCAAAAGGCAGTAACTGCTGTGAGGTGAGCAAGTACCAGTACTTCTCAGGCATCTTTTAGGCTACCTCTAATGTTGTTATAAATTGCTGATTGCCAAGGAACATGCAGTACTTATCTAGACTCCCACACATTTGCTGAATCTAGCTTAATTAAGGTACATAGAAAAAGAAAACTAAGGACTGGAACACCATTCTCTTCCTTAATTGGCATGCTATTAAGCAATGGAGTGAAACCCATCCAGCACCCAATTACTGGAAAAGAAAAACTTAATTGAGTGGTTAGTGTGATCAAAGTGAGGAAATTGAAATTCAGGAAAACAGTGATTTAGCTTATAACCTGCCAACAATCACAAAGAGCAACAATAAGGAAGGCATAGTGTGGTTATAGCAGTGGTTACATATCACAGCTGCCTTGGTAAACTTTACAATACATTATTATATACCAAGTTCTGACTAATTCTTTTCATTTACCATCAACCTAAAGCTTATCAGGCAATATAGTTATTTTCTGGGCCCTGCAGTGCAATTTCATAATGTGAATACAGTGGGTCCTTAAATTCCATTGGGGTTTGGTTCCAGGAACGCCCCCATAGATACCAAGTCCATGGATGCTCAAGTCCCATTAAATACAATGGCATAGTAAAATGAAGTTCCTTTTATACAATGGCAAAATCAAGGTTTGCTTTTTTTGGAGGATTTTTTTAAAAACAAAACTATTAAGCGCACACATTTAACACAAACATGTTACATACACAATCACTCATAATACAACATACATAAAAACATAAACACAAACACATAATCTCAACTAAATCATATCATCAATCCTCTTATATTCATACATAATTCCTCTTTTGTTCTACTCTCTTAACCAAAATTCCTTTTACTTATCTTATTCATTTCTCAAATTAACAAACTGATCCACTCCTTATAGTTTCACAACCATACTTCCATTATTTTGACTGAATCAGCTTTCTAGAAGTTCCTCCTATATTCTCTGTTATAACAAGAGTTTATATAATTTTTTTTGCTTATCCTTATCCCATAATATTTTGTCCCATTCCATTATATTCTTCTCAAACCGCTCTTTGACTGTCTCATTAAATTTCATTCTAATTTGTAAATATGTTAAACAATTAAATGTTAATATTTTAATCTTTTTCTAATTCTTGTTTTGTTTTCATTGGTATCCTCCCTTCCATATCCTTATATAATAGATTTGTAGATGTTAACCAATTATCAGTATTGTCCCATCATCCAAAAAAGTTTCTTGAACAGATGTCCATAAAAAAAGGGTTGAAATAAAATTTATTCTTAATGGATTCCTATATTCTCAGTAAGGCCTTCCTTATATAATGATTTTAAAATTCTTTGTTAATCTTTGCTTTATTGTGCCATACATACACGTGTCACCCATACCTCAAATTGTATTCCTCTAGATTTAGGAGCTTCCTGTCCTTCAATTTTAGCTATTCTTGAATCCATACCAACTTGCTTGCCTTGTAATATAACTTAAAGTTATGAAGAGTACACCCTCCTCTCACCTTACTGTTCTGCAATATTTCACATTTAATGATGGCTCTGCTACTTTCCAAACAAATTTCTTTAGCTCCTTATCCTATTCCCTGAAAAATTTACCATTCAAAATAGTGTGTACATTCAAGAACAAAAACGTAATCTTTGATAAGACACTCATCTTGACAACCAAAATGCTACCCAGTAGGGACAAGTCAAGCTTGTTCCATCTTTGAAAGTCAGTTTGTATTCCCTTCCAGATTACCATATAATTACTGTAATATAAGTTAATATTTTGTTCATTAGCCAAATTCCTAGGTATTTAACCTTTTTACCTACTTTACACCCCGAACTCAAAGGTAACTTGTCTTGCTCTTCTTTATTAATATTCTTAGTCAAAATGATAGTCATATCTTTATTGAGAGTTTCCAAAAGTTATTCAATTCTCCGATTGCATATTCAATACTACTGCTTGGGTCTTCCAATATAAGGACCATATCGACCACATAAGCCCTTAACTTCAAGTCAAACCTTTTTACTCTTCTACCGCTCATTCTCTCATTACTTCTTTTTGACTTATTTAATACTTCCAATGTTAGTATAAATAACAGAGGTGATAGGGGAAAACCTTGCCTTACACCATTATTAATTTAGAATTCCTTCATCTTTTCCCCATTTATAATCAGCTGAGCTAATTGTCCTTTGTTAAGGTTAAGGAAGGTTAGGAGGTGATATGATAGCCTTATTTAAAAGGATGTCATATTGAGGAGGGAGCAAGCTTGTTTTCTGCTGCTCCAGAAAACAGGACCCGGAACAATGGATGCAAGCTGCAGGAAAAGAGATTCCACCTCAACATTAGGAGGTACTTCCTGACAGTAAGGGCTGTTCGACAGTGGAACACACTCCCTCGGAGTGTAATGGAGTCTCCCTCCTTGGAGGTCTTCAAGCAGAGGCTGGATGGCCCTCTGTCGGGGATGCTTTGATTGTGAGAGGGCAGAGGGTTGGACTGGATGGCCCTTGTGGTCTCTTCCAACTCTACAATTTTATGATTCTATGGTTCTACTTGTTTGGACCCAGCCACAAAGTTTCTCCCAAATCCATTCTATGAATTATTTCAAACATAAATTCCTAAAGAATGAAAAGCTTTTTCTGCATCGATAAACATCAAATCTATTTTATTATCAATATTCATTGAATAATATTCTATTACATTTAGTAGAGTTCTTATGTTGTTTCTTATATGCCTCCGAGGTAAAAAGCCATTTTGATCTTCATGTATGATTAATGTTAGGATGCTTTTTAATCTATTTCATTGCTCCTTTTTCATGGCACATCACTGCCACAACAGGTGGTCACCAT
Source organism: Sceloporus occidentalis (assembly GCA_023333645.1). Taxonomy (NCBI): domain Eukaryota; kingdom Metazoa; phylum Chordata; class Lepidosauria; order Squamata; family Phrynosomatidae; genus Sceloporus; species Sceloporus occidentalis. The sequence continues at coordinate 112,525,621 of JALMGF010000002.1, read as the reverse complement.
GGCAATGGCCCATGGGAGAAAGCGTTGGCGTCTCACCACCCCTTTCTGTCCACCTGTATCCCCCCTCCAAGTTACAAGAAAACTTGAGGTTCATAAACACAGGTTCGGTGGCCACTTTGAAGGGGTGCTTTATCTCTGGATTCCTGCACTCTGGAGCATTGGACCAGATGGCCCTCACAGTCCATTTTGACTTCACATTTCTATAATTCTATGAAAGAGTCCACACATTTATTTTTTCTCCCTTTCATAAATTCATGGTAACAGATGCAATCTATCACATACTTGTTGCTTCATTCAGTCCCCTTTATGGCAAATACTGCTCAGTTTCTTAATTATTTAGAAGCTAGTTGCATCTGCAAAACCATGACCCACAGTACAACCCTTCTCTCTACCAAGCTTTACTGGGCTTGCTGCCAAGAAACAAACAGTGAAGATATATGGCTTTCCTGATTTAAAGAAATAAGCAGGAAAGAAGAACTAGGAAAGATCCAAGACTGGTGTCACAAGACCTGAGTAAGCAAACTTTTCTGTAGAAGTTGAGCCAGGATTCAACAAGAGCATACAGAGAACAACTGGTGTATATGGTTCATGAGACCAATTAATCTAGGCACCTGCACATGTTAATCCTGCCGACACATTAATATCTTCTGTTATTAGAACAAGAACATATATCACATGCTTTTATTTTTACTAGGGCTTGAAAGTGGGTTTTGGGGACCATCAAAACTCTGGTGAAGTCATACATATGACAACTTTATATAAAGCCCCAACCAGAACACAGAGGCACAGTTTATCCTTGCAAGGAAATCTGTTTAGGCTGAGGTAGTTCTAGATGGCATCCTATGAAACAGAGCTTTGCTAATTTGCTATAGCTTCCATAAGAAATATAACTTCATTAAATTTATATTTTTCTATATGGTTACAAGAGATCTACTTGCTTAACAGCTATGTGGCGAAACAGACTGCCCTGAAGGAACAGCTTGCCACTGTCCCTTTAAGTGCTAGATTGGCATTGTGGCAACCGCACACCATAGTCCCAAACTGGCATATATTCAGGGCCAAAAAGAAGCGGCAAAATGCTGCTTCTTTTTGGCCCAGAAAAAGGGCATTTTTGCTCCCGTGGCAGCACTTTTCAATGCTCCTTTTGGTATGTGGCATGTGAATGCCATGCCAAAGGAGCACTGCCATGCTGCCCACCATGCAGTCAAGTGGGCGGTGTGACACTGGCATTGGGGTAGCATTGGGGCATACATGAGCCGAACCACCACACCCCCACATCACCCCGATGCCAATGCTTACTGCTGGTCTCTACAGCCTCTTAGACTAATATGCTTTATGATGTTATTTATAACTTTGTATCTGCCTTTTAGAACTGAGTTTATATAGTGATGTTTTATATGTAGAGGAACCATACATCTTGGCTGAGAAGTGTCTCTGCTACGTTAACAATGTATATCTATACAATTTTAAAATTGTATATCTGTACAGAAAAAAAACTATATAATAGAATCAATGAAGGATTTGTGCAGTATAATATTCAAGCATTATGATTATGAAGATGAATAGTATTGATATTGTATTAATACTATGTGGGAAAATGAATAAAAATTATTATTTAAACATTGTATATCTGTACTCTGGTCAGTCACAGAGTAGTTCTAGGAGTGATTCTTGATGGGAAGGGAGACCTAGCTTGATACAACAGACACACAACTGATTGCCAACAAAGGGACAGCAAGCTTTTAGAGAGCCCTGCACTGAGGCAGAATCTGTCAAAATTTATCAGAAGCTACGAATATGATTTTCTCTTGTGGAATATTATTTTCCTTTTAGGAATTAAAACAATGATATGGATCTTCATCCCAGGCACATCTATTATTTCATACTGAAACCAAAACACTAACTGAAGCAAACCCACTCAAACAAGACCGGAATCACAAGAAACCCCAATCATAATCTGAAGAGCTATTCCTATCCCCATAAAAAGAAAAGCCAACTTGTTAAACATGTAATGGGAAGAGAAGGATTAACGCAGAACCACAGTGATTGTGACATGTCTTTTAGTTGTGTGTTTCCTCAGCTGCTTGTTACAGATAACACCTTCAGCCTTTAGGTCAATAATCCTCTGGGGTGGGGGGAGGATGGGATTATAGAGGATGGTGAATAGCCTTCTGTTTCCTCTTTTACACTTCCAAATTTATCTTGCTCCAGAACAAAACAAAGGCAATCATTTTGTTAGGCAGCCGCAATGGTCATGTTCATTACTTTCCTTTGTTTTCTCCACATACACACATACACACTTTAACATGTCACTTTACTGCTATTACTGTCCATTGGAAAAGACAACTCCACACCATCACGATCCAAACAAGGGTTTTCCTCCTATCTACCAAGTTTACACTTCGTTGAATACCTGAAAAATGAAAGAGAAAGGAGGCGAGATTATTGTGTAGCCTCAGTCAAGGAGCATGGATTGACTTGCTCAGATATAATTACAGATACACTTCAGCTAATAAAGTGGATGTGTTGGCAGGCATTACATTTTTAACTTTAAAAAAGGTACCAGAGATGGGAATAAGATGGAAATACTAAGAATAGATACCTACAACACACACATTCAGAGAGACAGAGAGAGACAGAGACAGAGAGAGCAGTTTTCCAGCACACTTGTGGTTCAAAACTAACAATTTGTACATGTGAAATGAAACAACCAGGTCAGGTAAACCTTACCGAAGTAAACAAAAACATCATGTTTTTGTGGGGTTTTTTGGGCTATGTGGCCATGTTCTAGAAGAGTTTATTCCTGATGTTTCACCAGCATCTGTGGCTGGCATCTTCTGAGAGTGTTGTAAGAGAGTGGGAGATGGAAGAGAGTGGGATATATGTGTGTGTGTGTGTGTGTGTGTGTGTGTGTGTGTGTGTGTGACACACACACACACACACACACACACACACACACACACTGTATGACCCTGGGTAAAGAGGAGTGATTTCCATGTTAATCTGTATATTGTTCTGTTGTTGAATAACAAGGCCTCAGGGTGGGAGGATATGCAAAGAGGATTAGTGTCTGTTTAATTAAACAGATTAACATGGAAATCACTCCTCCTTACCCAGGGTCACACAGTGTGTGTGTGTGTGTGTGTGCGCACACACACACACACATGAAACGCCAGGAATAAACTCTTCTAGAACATAGCCACACATAGCTATGCGTGCTGGCCATGAAAGCTTTTGACCTCACATTAAAAAAAATTTCAACCTCGTAGAGTCCACCTGAAGGAATCTTCCAAAATGCATCAAAGGATGATCTTTTTTTCTTTCATCAGAATTCACGTTTCTTTTCCATTTTGGTGCACAAATTTACAGATTTTGTTTTGTTTTGTTTTGTTTTTTGCAATATACTGGAAGCAGCTGGAGTAGCATGCTTATCCCTCTCTCATTTTCCTTTCTCATTTGCCGTTTATGCTTGCTGAGTTAGGTATTTGGGAGATGGTTGCTATTTACCTTGCCTGTTATAGGCAGGTGCACAGTTACAGGAAGTTCAGCTAGAGTAGAATCCTGATGTTACCCAATTTAGGCTGCATCCTGTTAATTGTTGCAGACATGCTGCTTGCACTCTGACCAAAAAAATGTGTTTCTTCTGCCCTCTTTCACCATCCAGCCAATTTTGATGCTGAAAAAAACCTTCCAGCTAAACAGAGGCTGAAGAGGGAAAGGGAAACTGTAAGGGCATAAAACACTTTTTTTAAAAAAGGAGCTTCACTGTCAGACACTTTGTTAATTGAGATGTCCCTATACTGGGAGCTGGAGCTGTAAAACTAGGATTCTGACATCTGATCCTTGCTTGGTCAAAATAATACCCTCAGAACAACTAGTCCAAATAGTTTTCTGCTGGAAACATAGGTTAAAGAACACAACCTGAGCTTGATTCTAGGTTGCCAATAGACCTGATCTGGCCTGATTCCCACCCAAACCCCCCATGCTGGGGGAGGCAAGTTATGAACTTGGAGGCAAGCTGTTATTTAGCAATAAAGTCTTGAATCCTGATGGAGTGTTACACCAACATAAATCTTGGTTATACCAGTGATTACACTATTTAGACACTTATGTGAAGAAGTGCCGTCTTGTTTAAATCATTTGGCATTTGCCCTAAATGCTTATACAGTGCTGACCCCACACCTCACAACCACAATGGCCATTAGAACATTGGTGGAATGGCCACTGGAACAGATGGAAAGCTATCAACCACACAAACACACATACATTCCCAATCCATGTAAGCATCTTGACCACACTTTGGTGCATACAGGCGTCAGACACAGACTCCTTGGCATTTATTGTTCAGTCAATCTATTAAGTCCTTCATATTCCCAGCTTTTCAGCCAGCATCCTGGCATCTCTTTAGCAATTTCTTATTTACTGTTACACCTGGAAATGGGGAAAGAGTTTGTTCCCCCGAGACACACCTCATTGTGTGTATCTTATGAACTCTGTCAGAAACAAGGACAAAAGTTTATTGATTTCTAATTTCCTACCCTTTCTTAACTGATCCCATGAGATAAATGTGAACTAGTACATATGAGTAGGCATAACAGTTTGGGACAGATATGTAGTTCCTTCAGTGTAGGTTTTCATGAGTGTTCAGTTGGTTTGGGATTAGATTTATTATTATTTTAGCCCTTTTCAGTTATTGTATATGGTGCAAAGTAAATATATGTGCAAGACACTTTTATTTAGAAATGTTTCTAAATAGAAATAGGTATCTGCAGTGAAGACTAGCAGAAGCTTCCATGGCTGCTAAAGCAGATCTAACTAGGAAAAGCTAAGACCTGGAAAAAAAAAGAATGATAAAATTTGGGTTAGAACTGCTACAGATTTCAGAACTACTGGAAAAACATGTAGTAGTTACTGGAGAATGCTGTAAAATAGATATCTCCATAGATATTCTCCACATTCTCAATAATACAAATTGAATAGTAGAGTCATTACAAGCAGACAAGCAGAGCTAAAGTTACAATAGTTGCACCCAACCTAATAGTGGGATGAATGTGAGCAATTTTGGCTGAAATATTTTGCAATCTGGTCACAGTGGCCATTGAATGATATCCATTGTCCCTTCACATGTGAAGATGTAATAAAGTCTTGACTAGCAGTGGGGGGGGGGATAAAATAAGCTAAAACAGTGGCACAAAGTTGGCCCTTCAAAGGAGTCTTTCCCATATCCAGTCAAATTTATTTCAACAACATTGCTCTATTGTTGTTGTACTCATTTATATCCCACCTTCCCCCCAGTAATGAGATTCAAGGAAGCTTATATCATATAAGAAATAATACAGATTAAAAACTACAAAATCAATAAAAAGTATAAATATAAGTTATTTTTAAACAATTAAATAATTTGTTAAGCTAAACCATTAAAATTCAATATGATGTATACATATAATAATGTTTTTACTTGCCAAAAGAAGAGCAGAGAGAAAGCTACCAGAACCTCCCTAGGGAGGCTATAAGCATTGCTGCATTTGGTTCATTGTCCCACCCAATTCCTAAAAAAATCAAGGAGCTTGTTTGTTGTTCCAAACAACACAAGCAAGGGAGGATCATGGAAGGCTGTAATTTATCCAGTCCTTATCCAGATTATTCCTCACTCTCTCAGTGTTGTGGAAGGGGAAGACAGGGGGAGCTAAGAAAAGATTGTGGCAAGTTGTAGCCTCTATGATCCTCACCTATGTTGCCTTCACCCTCCCAGTGTCACACAAAATTTGACCCCAGAGGACTTTCTCCCCCTTTCTCCTTCTTCAAAAACTCTCTCTCTCATATATATATATATATATATATATATATATATATATATAACATGAATTATAAAAAAGAAAATAAAAGACAAAAAATAATGAAAGGGGGAGAAAAGAAAAGAAAAAGAGAAGGGCAACTTCAGATCAGGAACACGATGTCTAAGCGGCTAAGACAATGAATCTGACTATTGCAAGATCAGCAGGTCATCAGTTCAAGGCCCAAGTATCACATGAGAGAGTGAGCTCCCATCACTCATCCCAGCTTCTGCCCACCTAGCAGTTCAAAAGCATGTAAAAGTGCAAGTAGATAAATAGGTACCACTTTGGTAGGAAGGTAACACCGTTCTGGGCAGTCATGATGGCCACATGACCATGGGATTGTCTTTGACAGCGCTGACTCTTTGGCTTAGTAAGGGAGATGAGCACCCCTCCTACAGGCAGATATGACTAGACCACCTTGTCAAAGGGGAAACCTTTACCTTTATTTTTTTAACTTCTCATTGGTGGTTATATACATATATCACTACTCATGCCTCACTAATTAATATTACAATAAATTCCTTTCTCTCAACAACCTGTACTCTAATCTGACTGACATGTCCCACTGAGCACCTTGGTGCATCCATCACTGCCATGGATTGCTCTGCTCTGAGATCAAAACAAGGTGCCCAGTGATGGTCACATGACAAGGGGCATTTCGCTATGACCTCAGAGCAACTGGTGGCAGCAGCAAACATGATGGACAGCTCAGTGGGATGCATTTCAAATGGCAACCTGGAATCAGGATGGAGGGCTCTGGATCTTCCCAGAAGGTCTGGAGCAAGTAGAGGCTTTTCAAAATAAGAGGTGTAAAACCCAGTTCTGGTGCTGAACAAGCTGGCCATTGTCTGATCTGCTCATAACAGAACCGGGTTTTGGGCCATGCATCATCCAGTCTCCCTACAGAAGGAAGAGGGGGAAGCTGTTGCATTTGACTCATGCAGACAGTGCTCTAGAAAGGCCAGAACTGCCTCATCCTTGCTCTCCTTCTATCATCAAGTTAAAATATTTTTATGCCATCAGGTTTTTAGAAACTGGGGTAGGCTTTTAATGATGTGTTCCTGTTTTTAAGATTTGTTGTCTTTTAATGAATTTTAATGTTTTAAATGTTTTATCAATTGTTTGTTTTTTTAATTTTATATTTATATTTAAGCTTTAGTATGGTTTTAATCTGTATTGTTTTGAATTATGTCGTTAGCCACCTTAACTCTTATTATTGAGAGAAAGGTGGGATATAAATGAATAAAATCATCGTCATCATCATGAAGCTAGAATAATCAAGAAAGGGAGCAGAGAGATAAAATGTAGAAGCTGGTCATCATGAAAATGCTGATGATGCTCTAAAAGCCATAGATTTTGTAATAATGACTCAAATCCAAGTCCTTCAACAAGACTTAAGCAGAAAGCTCCCAAGGAACAATTGGATGAATGCCTCCCTGTTCCTTCCTTCCTACCTACCTTCCTTAAAATGCAATTCTCTTACTGTGAAGACTAATGGAGAATAAGGACAAAATACAAACCTAGTATTTATATAGTCTGCAAATTCTTCCATATGTTACTCACTTCTAAGGCAGATGTGCACTAAAATCAATGGAAGAAACAGTGGGATGACATCCAGGCACAAATTGTTGTTCTCTGTGTGATCTCCAAATTACTATATGTACTATCAGATTCACTGACATTGGGCCAGCCTTTTTAAAAAGGAAAAATCTCCCACTGCTTTCTCCCTTCAAGCAGATCTGTTTTGTCACTCCCATGGTCTGTAGTAATCTGGCAATGTGCTATTTGTCACACTACCTTCATTTCCCCCCCAGCTGTTTAACAGACATATTCCTAGCCATAGTGAAAGAGTGGCTCATTAGTCTACTCAGGAGAGAAAAAAAAGGAAAGAGGAGGAGGAGGAAGAGGAGGAAGGAGCCAAAAGACATCGGTTTCAGAGAACATCCCTAAATGAAGCTACTCTGCCAACTGGAGCCTACATCCCCTGAATCAATCACCTTAGGGAGAAATGTGAACTGAATGAAAGGGTTGGACAGAAACCTTAAGAAGCTCTTTGATGCAGTTTTTGCTGCGGAAATGACTTTAATTGTCCTGCCATTTTAAAAGTCTGTGGTAGCTGCAGTCTGCATGCCCTGGGCATTATTCTCTGAGAGACGAGCATAAAGTCAAATGGAGTCAAAGCAGAAGGATTTGAAGGCAGCTCTGCTTATTGTTACATCAGGCACTGAAATGAGAAGCCCAAAGCCTGAATATGAGATGGTATTGGCTCAGAAAGGAAGAAGGATAAAGATGCTTTACAGCCTGAGAGAAACTCTGACTGAGATAAGGACTTGACAATTAATAGGCTGAAGCTACAATGCTGTATCGGGTTCTGTGATTTAAACTGTAATCCTGTACTCATGTATATGGGAGTAAGCCCCATTGAATTCAATTGGTTACTTCTTTGGGAGATAGTAGTGGATCTGTTAAGTGGAGTAATCAAATTCGAAGACAGAAGCTGAACAACTACCAGCACAATGCCCACAAACAGAGACTGTCTGAGAAATCTCCAAGACAGAACTGGGGATAAAAAGAACATTTGAAAACACTCCCCCCAAAATGGTCATAACTGTGACAGAAAAGTGTCAAGTGAGCGAAAACCCTGACAAGGAGAAACCTGTCCTGCCCAGAATCTTTCAGAACAAAATTCTGTGCACATTTTGTGTGTGCACAAAACCGCATTTTATCTCTAGGAAGCACCATTTTTTTTTCTGTGCAGAAAATAATCATGTGTGAATTTTGCACAGGATAGGACTTGAACTGGCATAGTTTTCAAAGATGCACAGTCTTTGGAGACTTTTCACAGCAGGAAGAAATTTGCTAATATTACTTATTGCTTACATTTGAAACTGAATTAAATGAAGAGGTGCATTTGTTTCTGTCACTCTGATTGAAAGGTTATACTACATCTATCTGCACTGTGTTTAAGTGGAAATGATCCAGTTCCATATAATCTTGAATTCCTAAACGTAAGGTCACTTTCTGCCTCAAATAACCAACTATATTTAAGAAAAGTATCTAGGAAAAAAGTTTGTATTTCTCATCTCTTACGGAAGCCAGGAGTTTTTCACAGCATTTAATTTAATGATCCAGAGGTGGGCTGGTGTTAATATTATATTTTTCTGCACAGTCCTACTCTGTGGGTGTAAATATATCACTTTGAAAATATGTGGATGTGCCACTATTCTGTGAACCTCAGTGTCGGCTTTCTAAATACTTCTCAAGTGGAATGGTCTAAATGAGGGCCAAGTGACTTTTTCAGCTCAATGGGTCATATACGGTAGTGGCTTGGGGATCAGGGACCACATATGCATACGCATGCATATCCACATGTACACAAGTATTCAGAAACACCTGTACATCCCAGGAATTCTGAGGCAGACTGTTCTTTCTCACTCATAGCAATAGTAAGATAAAAGCAATAAAAATCTCCAGAGGGGAGAAATTCTGTGGTCATAGTGGCCCAAAACACACAAAACAGTGGCCACATAAATTGTCTTCTGGGTGCTTTGGGGGCATGACATTCAAATGAGCACACACCCCAAACTGCCCAGAAGTCACTCCAAGGCCATCTAAGGCACCAAGCCACTCCATTTGGGACCATGGGAGGATCTGGCTTCAGGACTAGCGCATCCAGTTGCCACAGTCCCAGAGGAAAATTACTCACTTGGCCAAGGTCCTGTTATCTTCCATGGACACACTGCTACTGACCTTTCAGCTCTGTTACATGGAATATGTTTTACTTCTGAATGTGTTGGTGTTGATGTTGTTGTTGTTGTTGTTGCTTGTTGTGTGTCTTCAAGTCATTTTTTACTTTTGGCGACCATATTGTAGGGTTTTCTGGGGCAGAGAGTGTGGTACTTGCTCAAGATCACCCACTGGGTTTCCATGGCAGAGCAGGGAATCAAATCCTGATTTGCAGAGTCATAGTCCAACACTTAAATCATGACACCATACTGTACATCAAGTCCATTTTTCATTACCGATACATATCTCTACTTGCTTAATTCTTTTTCTAATATATATTATTCCTTTCCCCCATTTTCAACAAAATAAACCATAGTTTTAGCACAAATGTGAGCAAAGCACAATCCTAGGGCTGTATGTTGCTTCAAAACCCTTTTCTGGGGCCCTCCAATACTCCCCATAATTTTTATTTTAATCAAAGTTGACAACACAGTTTACCATCCAAATTCAGCATGAGTTTGCTAAATGTAATAGATTACAGTAATAGAAAACAGATAACAGATAATAATAGGTATTAGATAAGATAATAATGGATAATAAAGGTAATTCACCATTCACTTGTTCTGTTGCATCTGTTTTTAATGACAAATTATTACATGATTTGTGCATTTATTTATTTTTAAACAACAAATATCCCAATATGTGTATTCAAGGTTTTCAGGGACATGGGTTTTGTTTTTAAATGACCTAATTCCATCAAAGTAGCAAGAGGCTGAGCCTTGTAATTGCTGACTGTGGTTGTCTCCTAACCAGGAATGTCTTTTCTACACTGAAGCATTGATTTTCCCCCTCCCTTGTTTTCTATGTGAATTGTGGGATACTTTACTGTTGCCATGAAACACTCACCTTGTACTTCTAACACACCAATTCCAATCTAATCTTACCTGGCTGAAGATAGTATGACAAAAACACTTGAACAATGCATTTCTCTTTCAGTTCTATACACATGTGATTTTTAATTTTAGATTTCATTTTATTTTATTTTGTCCAACATGCTTGTGAAACAGAAAGAAATGGATCTGCAGCAACAGCAATTTGCTGCTATATCAAAGACAAAAAATAAAAAAATAAAATAAAAAATGTACACTTATATAACACAGACAGACAAACCACCTAGGAATTATGAGCTTTGAACAGCTGCTTTTTTATCCAAATTTCTTGCTCCCAAATAGTTGTTTCTCAGTGTTAATAATAAATCTTCTTTCTTAACTGGAGTGTTAAATGTAACTAATAATGTAAAACACACACACACACACACACACAAAACCCAGTATCAGGTAAAACATTTAAATAAAATCAACATTATAAGACAATTCTATGCATGTTTGTTGTAAAACAAAATCCATTGAGGTTTAGTCATGCATAAATACAACCAGGATGAACATGCAGTTAAGCTTGGAGTAATCGATCTGCTGGTGGAGCCACCTTCAAATTGCCTTAACATTTTTAAAGGCAAGAGGCATTCAGGGGAGCTTTTGTGTTGCTCTTATTCATGAATAGTTTCCTACCAGGCTGAGAACTAGAGAGACCCCACCAGGCAGAACATGGAAGTTCTACATCACAAGGAACATTTCCTATATTTTCCTTTGGAGCGACTGAGGGGCTATACAGACAGGCAGCATTGAGCCGCCCCTTTTCACCCCAGATTGGGGCCATGACAACTGCATGCCACGGCCTCTGAAGGACACAAAAAGAAGCCAAAAAAAGCAACTTCTTTTCAGCGTCCTGGAAGGGGCGTCATAGGTGGGCTGGCATGCCATGATGATGCTGCTTCCACACTGCGTCATTTGGGCACCATGCCACAGTGGCATCATCATGGCAAACTGTGTAAATGGGCACGTGCCAAAATGGTGCCATGGGGTGGGGTCACAGTGTTGACTGTGTGGATGTTAGGCTGTGACCCTGCCAACAGGCTGGCACAAAGTGCCAGCCTGTAGCCTCTCATAGTGATGTTTCTTTCGCCAAATAAAGTACAGTTGAACCTCAGCTTTCATGGGTTTAACTTTTGCAGATTTGATTATTCGCAAGAATTCCATCAATAATTAAATGGGATTGGGGAGGGGGTTGCGGCCTACTCCATAAAATTGCAGATGATGTGAGTAGCCTAGAAAACATAAAGAAAACTAACCCAAAAAGTTTGGGAAGTCATAAATGCATAAAAGAACAATAAGTTCCCCTTCTTCCCCTCCCACTCTTGAAGAATCAGCCAGCACTGGTAACTGCCATGGCCACTTTCCTCATCTCTGGCTTCATCTAGGACTACAAGGCCCAGCATGCCCCACAATGTTAGGACAGAAGCAGCACTTTGTTCAAGTTCCTAAGCCCATGGAGATAGAAATATAGATTCAGTTAAGGTTTGAGTTGTCTAGAGATAATCACAATAATTCCACTTTCACATGAGCCCAGAACCCCAAACCACTGTGAATGAGGAGGGCCAACTAACTATTAGTGGTGGTGGTGTGTGCCTTCTAGTTGTTTCTGATTTATGGTGACCCGAAGGCAAACCTATCATGGGGTTCTCTGGGACTAAGAGTGTTTGATTCACCCAATATCACCTAGTAGGTTTCCATGGATGAGGGATGAATCAAAACTTGATCACCACAGTCATAGTTCAACTCTCAAACCACTACACCATGTGACTAGTGACCATGACTAGTGGCATAGCTACTTTTTCTTGTTATTTTCTGGATGGGGATGCCACTGAAAGGGGGTACATTATTAAGTCACTTCTGTTCTTGTCACTATTGGAAACGTGTGGGATATTCTGCCTCAGCTACCAAAATAGGCTAGGAGGTCTTGGGTACTATGGGACTGAACAGACAGGCCAAAATAAAGCTGCTTCAGGTCACTTTGGAGATATGCTGTTTAAATGACACATGCATCTTAAGAGGCCAGAAGCTGAGCCAAAGATGCACTCCAGTTCTTAGTCTGGAGCATGGCTCTGGCATGGCTTCCAGCCTCTTAGGACGCATGCATCATTTAAACAGCATACCTCCAAAGTGACCCAAAGCAGCTTTATTTTGACCTGTCTGTTCGGGCCCTATGTTCCCTTGCTTGAGTAGAGGATATGCCATTTGCAGTTCTACCTTAGACAGCAAAAGATATAAGGTTAGCCCTGAGAAGAATGAGACACTGTAGCAATTGCACTGGCTACCAGGCTGCTACTGGATTTACTTCAAGATACTAGTGTTGACCTTTAAACCCTTCTTGGATTGTACAATACCTGCTCTATCTCTTACTACTGACATGTCTTTCTGATACTGAAATCTGGCTTCCTTCTGACCATAGCTCACAGACTCTGGATACCAAAGCAGGCCTTGGGTTATCCTAGATGATCTGTACAGTTTTGTTCTGTCATGGCTCTTTCTTTTCCGTTTGCTTTTCATATCATCTTTTAATGTGCTTTCACAGCTTTGGTAAACACCTTGAGCTTGAGAAAAGCAGCACAGGAATGTTTTTTTTTCTAAAGTAAGAAAATTGTGTGAGATCACTGTTTAGGCTTAAATCCTATATGCATACATAGTCGCAAGCCCTATTGAACTTAATAGGCCATTCTTCTGAGTAGATATATGAGAAATTGATTAAAAAAACCCTTCCAACTATGGTAAGAATTTGATGGAGTCAGGACTGAGTTGTGATTCTTTAATTAATTATGAATTGAATTGCTTTTAAACTGAAAAGATTTCAAGCAATTGTGAATGAGCGCCAAAATAATAATAATTATTATGTATACATGCAATACAACAGAAGCCTTGACAGCTACACTGCTTAGACTGCCTTAGAAATAGTCTACAAAAGAAAATGATATGCCTGATACCTCTGGTAAATTAAAAGCAGTTCCCACCAAGAATTTTAATCTGCTTAATTGGCATAATTTAGTGTGATTGCAGGATTCTGAGAGGCCACAATTGCCTTGTTGTTAAGATTTGTATTTCCAAGTTCAGGCAGCTCTGGTCTAAATAAAACAAATGCTTAGGATGATACATCCTGCAAAGTATTTGCACTCCCTTGTTTAGTATTCTGAGATGGCAGTCTTTGGTGGCAAAGTCCCTATTATAATACACCACTGTCACAAGAACATTCTTTTGCATTATGTATACTAGATCTTTTTGTACCTTTAGTTTTCTTGTCTTAATAATATGAAAATTAGGAGTTATGGGATAATATAGTATCTAAGTAGGGGGAAAAAGGAATAGCTACTCTTTGGAAAGATAATTAACTTCCAAATTCTGCTGCTTGGCAACTATTGTATCACACTTTCACTGGTTCTGTCTTAGCCTTCCTCCCTTTTTCTTCAGATGATTGTGAGGATGCATTAACTGCTTTGCTCTGATTACAGTAAATCTTAGAAGACAAAAAGACAAAAAAGTATTTTAACATATTATATGCAAAGCAGTACTGATTTCCCCATTTATTTTTTTTAGCATTCTCATTCAGTTTGTTAAAAAATGCTGAGGTGGAGGGATCGAAGGAGAAGGACATATTGATGAAATCCTTCTGGCTTCTTCCCTTCCTGCTCCTCTGCTTCCTTACAAGGAGTCTGAAGGGTGCATGTCACTTTCTTATTTCCCGTTGTATCCTCATCTCACTGTAGATGTGGAGTCTCTCCAACTTCCTGCCTATCTTTTAAAACCCAGGGAAGATGTATTTTGCTGAATCTTCACATGGGGATGGTCCAGAATCTTTGGGGTTTGAATGTCAATTTATTCAACACCAAACAAACATTAAATGCCAGAGGACATAGGTTTGGATAAAATTTTGGCATAACAGTTTATGTGTAACGATATAAAATTTAGAAATAATTTTGTTGTATTTAAGTGTCTTCAAGTCAACGTTGATTTATGGTCAGAGTTATAGGTTTTCTTGCTAAGTTTTATTCAGAGGAACATGGCCATTGCCTTCCTCTTAGGCTCAGAGAGTGTGACTTGTGCAAGGTCACCCAGTGAGTTTCCATAACTCAGTGTAATTTGATCCCTGGTCTCCTGAATTCCTCATCCAACAGTATACTACACTGGCTCTACTTAGAAATAATTCCTTTAATTTAAATCAGGAGTAGGAAATATGTGGCCTTCTGGATACTGTAGATTCTAGTCCCATCACTATCAGTACCTTCACTAATACTGCTGGAAACTGTTGTCAACTACATCTGGAAACTTAAAAGCAGGGTAACTGGGTGTTAATACTGGGCTGGAGGCAAGATGGGTTTGGGGCCCCTCCTAAAATTAAGACACTCATTGGGCTGCTGAAATAACAAAATTTATTCTGCAATGTATTGTTTGTTTTTTCTTCCCTGTCTAGCCAAGCTTCAAGAAACCCGGGCATCCTCTTTTCAGGCCTAGCCAATTTTTCACTAAGTTTCTACTAAAATGAAGTAAATATCGATTTTATCAGTTTTCTTCCTACTACAAGAAATTATTTGAAAACCACAGTTTTTGAAGCCGATTCAGAATTCAGGACGTAGTTCGCACAAAATTTGCATGGCACCCATCGTCCAGTAAACAAATGTTATTTCAAATTAAAGGCAGTTGGGATTATGAATAGTGACAGGAACATTTTTGAAATCAGGTTGAAGGCTACTTGCATAACTGATATTTTTTGCACAGAAGACAGCATTTTTGTGTGTGCAGGAAAAAGCTGCTTCCTCACCAAAAATTGCTGTTTTATTTGCAAATCAACCATGTGTGAATTTTCCTCAGAAAAGTCCCCAATTACAGTATTTTCTGTGCACAAAATGCTGTTTCCTGCAAAGAAAATGGTTTTTACTATGCAAAACAATTTGTGAATTTTGCACAGAACAGGTTCCAAACTACAAAGATTCTTATCTGTCCCAGATTCTGAGTTTCTTAACATTTGAAAAACACGTTTTTCCATATTTATTCAATTTTCATATTCTTCCATTCCCAAAACCTGTCTGTCTGCTCAACCTATTCCCCAGATTCTAACTACTGATGAGCCACTTCAAGAACTCTGCCTAATCTTTTTCATCTGCATGCTGGATAATACTTCAGATAGAGGACACCTTCAAAAAATAAGGCTGTTCTTTGACAGCCTTCCGAACAGTACTCTGAACACTAGGACACATGGTCACCTTGACTTCGATGTTCTTCTAAGAGTGCAGGAATTGCAACTAGAATGAGTTGCTGAAAAGATTCCATCTGTGTGCAGAGCACCATCTGTGATGCTTTGGTCCTTACCCAAATTGTTTTGTTTTCACTGGCCAAATAGCTTTTTTGTGACCTGAGATCAAAGTGTGAATCTGGCATTATCTTTATACATGAAAAATAGCACACATGCACACACCTTTGGAATGGCATAAGAGAGGTAGTTCTAGGGATTCCTCAATATACAATACTTTTTAAAACAATGAAAGTCTTCCCCTGAATTTTCTGCATTGCTTTGAGTGGGTGTCATCAACTTTTTTAAAGGGCTCATTTTCTCACAGGTGGTCTCTCAGGGACAGCATGTTCTTGATGCGTGAGGCAGATGCCAGCAGTGAATAAAACCAGAGTCAAACGAGTGATGCAATCCCCATCTCTTTTTCTCTCACTCTCTCTCTTTTTCTCTTTATGCCAATCCACCTTCTCTCATTCCCTCCCCTCCCCCTCATTTCCATTCACAAAGGACAGGACACTCTTTCCAGAGTCCTGAATTTTTGAAATTGGAAATTAGGCTGAGAATAGGATTGACACATTACCTGGATGGCTGTATTGTACCAGGATTCTAAGCATGCCAGCTGGTGCCCATTTGGACCATTAGCTGGCCTGGATCCCAAGCATTCTTTTTAAAGCAAGTCTTTAGCTTTTGTAGGAGCCAATATATCTACTGTTGGTGGTCTTGTCCAAAAATTAAAAAATATTGGCAAGAAATCCACAAAATAATTAGTAATACATTGAAAATAAAAGTAGAATTTAAACCGGAAATTTACTTGTTGAATATAATAGATAAAAATTAGAAAAAAAAGTATGGTAGAATAATGTTTTATTTAATTATTGCAGCAAGAATAATATTGGCTCGTAAGTGGAAGGAAGAAAATATACCAAAATTAAAAGAATTGATTGAAAAAATATACGAATTGGCTGAAATGGACAAATTGACACAGCTATTGAAAGATGAAAATATGGAAGACTTCTATAAAGACTGGAAAGACGTGATAAGCTACTTGCATCAAGAAGGAGAAGACATATTTACAGAAGGCTTTAAAGACTAATGGATGGAAATTATACTTATACATAATCTAATATATATATATATATATATATATATATATATATTGATTAAAAGAAAATGTGTTTAGATAAAGCAGCCATGTAATATGACAATATTTAGAGTTTATTAGAAAATAGATATATTTAAGATGTAGCAAACAAAATATTAAAACTAAGAGATAAGTTAAAAAGGATCACAAACGAAATTATAAATATTGTCCTCATGCACAAGAAAGGAAGAATTGTTTTTAGTTATATGTTATAGAAGGTGTTTAGATAGTTATTAGTTGTTAGAAAGGTTAGAGAGAAAGAAGGTGTTCTATGTTTTATGCTAGTGTGGGTGTTTGTATTTTCAGGTGTAAGTAAGTTGTGACAATTTAGTTAGATTTTTTTTTCTTCCTTTTCTTTCTTTTTCTGTGATGTATGTCAGTTTAGGTTCAGTTCATGTTTGTGTTGTATTGTCCACATTCTAAATAAAAATTAATTTAAAAAACAAAGTAGATTTCACTTTTAAAAGGCCCACAAACAACTCAAACAGGGACAAAAACTTGGTGAAAAGCCCTTTATATCCCTTAAAGACTGCTTGGAGACATTTCAAACAAAAAACAAACACACACACAAGATTTTTGCAGGGAGGTGGCAGTCCACAAAGTGGACTAATGTGACTGCCAGACAACCAACACTGGCCCATTCTTGACTGAACTGGCCATTACAATTAACATACTGGTCACTAACATGCCTCCTAGTATATAGCAGTGGCATCACTAGGGGGTGAGAGTGTGTGGGTCACATTAGGTGACACCCTAAGTGGAGAGTGACACCACTGCTCCTCAAACATCTCCTTTTGGGCAGAAACAGGCTGTGGAATTCAAAATGCTGAAAAGATGGTGTGAGTGGGGTGATGCTCAGTGGGAAGAGAAAGGAAGTCCCAGGTTTTTGTTTGTTTGTTTGTTTGTTTGTTTTTAAATAAAATTTAACTTTTTAAAAAAATAATTTCAATTAAATTGTTCATTCTTTTAAAATTTTTCATTAAAAATCACCTTTTACCAAATTTTCACATCAACCACATGAAACTATGGATTCTGTATGATGTGGTAAGGGAGGAGGTCAATGGAGGGGTGACACCATGAGATACCACACTGGGTTGTGCCAACCCTAGTGATGCCACTGGCATAGAGGTGTTAATTAGCAGTTGCATTGTGATTAAAAATTAAATAGGAAAAAGAAAGTTAATTAAGTTAGTTTCTAATTATAATAAAATATTTACACTGGATCACTGCAGGGAGATAAAAGATACCTTGCTTTTTTCCTGTAAGATATTTGCTTTCCCCCCCGAAATTACTTTCCTTTCTTTTTCCCCCCCTGAAATCACTTTCCTCCTCATTTTTCCCACAACAAACAGATAGCAGTAATTCCCAGGGAATTCCTACAGTATTTTTATGGTTCTGTAATATTTTGCCATCCATTTTTTTTTAAAAAAAATGATGACTCTCAAAAAAAATAATAATGATGAGAATATCCCTATGCATGACAGAATGTGATTACTGTTGGTGACAGTACTGCACCAGGAATGTATCTGGCCCTTTTACACCATTCCCTTCTTTCTATCAATTATCACAACAATCCTGTAAGGCAGGTTTGCTGAGTGAGAGTGATAGCCCAAGATCACATGGCAAATTCCATGACGAGGAAAGGATTTGAACTTGGGTCTCCCTGTTCAGCACTTTAATATACTCTGTAATGGCTGTCATACATCCATGGCTATGATAAAATGGTGCCAAGGAGGATAAGACTCATCATAGTATAATGGTTGAACAAGGACTTTGGAGTATGTCAATTTAAACACCTGCTAGGCCATGAAAACCCATTTGGTGAACTTGTGCAAGTTGAACTTTCCCTATCTTGGAGGAAAGCAATGTCAAACTCCTACTGAAAAGATCTTGGCAAGAAAATTCTGTGGTTGCCATAGGTTTGAAATGAAAATGCACCACCACTAAAGCTGAAATGTAGTGGTAGAAACAATGTATAAGAATTAATGTGCTGAATTTGCTTAGTTAGAATGAAACACATAAATAATTTGCATAATTTACAAATTAGATGCACAGATCTAAAGGACTAGAATATAGCAACTCTAGTTAAGGTTCACATGCAGCTATAAGGCATTGGTTGTCCACCCCTTCCTTAGAGGATCTGTAGAAGACAAGTTGGTGGGGTAAAGGATTCTGAAAGTGTAGACAATGAATGCCTCAAAAAAACCACACTAAACTGCCACCTGGATTCAGAAGCAGATCAGATCCAGACTTGGATATAAGAGTAGTAGTAGCAGCCTTTTAGAGGGAAAGGGTTTGAGAAGCCCTGGAGAAAGCTATCTATATCATGGAGGCTGGATAGCTTGTTATGGCAGATTACAATTAAAGCCAAACAACTCCCATGAAGAGAATGAGTTCAGATATACTCGTTTTTCCTCACTATGCAGCCTACCAATGCATAAGGTCAATTTTGGGCAGCCATCTTCCAGTAAACAAATGTTATTTCAAATTAAAGGCAGTCGGGACTATGAATAGTGACAGGAACATTTTTTGAAATCAGGTTGAAGGCCACTTGCATAACTGATATTTTTTTTTTTGTCAGTGGGTTCAGCTTTCAGAGACAAATAGGAAGTGCACAGTGCACAGCCCTGCACAAATCTTTGCCTCTGGGGAATTGAGGTTTTTGTCAGTATCAGAAACCATGTAGCTGTTGCCTTAACAAAAGGCGCAGCAATTTGCAGATTCTCGGTTGCATGTGCTATTAGCTGGAGTTTGCTTATGAGTTAAATAGAAAAGAAAAAATGGCTGTCTGACCCCTAGTAATGAGTGTGGGCTCATTATATTGTTGTAATGGCTGCTAATTGGGATGTTTTTAGTCACATCGACATTATTGTGTATGGCTGACACAGGAATGTCTTACATGCTGACAGATTTTGATGATGCATAGCAATGCTGATTTATGTGAAGCCACTGTTTGTTTGTTTGTTTGTTTGCTTGCTTGTTTGCTTAAAAAATGAGAAGGATCTATTCAGAATT
Organism: Sceloporus occidentalis; assembly: GCA_023333645.1. Classification (NCBI taxonomy): domain Eukaryota; kingdom Metazoa; phylum Chordata; class Lepidosauria; order Squamata; family Phrynosomatidae; genus Sceloporus; species Sceloporus occidentalis. The sequence goes on along the minus strand of JALMGF010000002.1, from coordinate 112,505,728 downwards.
CTGTCAAATGGACCAGGCAACATTTTCACCCCCAAGTTTGGATGATGGGTTTTGAATGTCCCCTACTGACTGTGGTTAGAGTTTCCACAAATGCTTCTTCAGGATGGCTTGCTCTTTATAAGAACCTGCTCATGAACATCCATGACAACCCAAAGGGATTGTTAGGTTGAACATGGGTTAGAGCTCCTGTTGTTTTAATATTTGGCTGATCCTCACTTAGGAAAGCTTACTTTAAAGTTCCATCATGAAGAAGTATGGCACCTGTCCTTCCTCACCCTCCAACCCATCCTTTAGCTGATACAGCTGTATTTACATGGCTATTTACTGGCCAAGGCAAATGGGGGGAGAAGCAGTAAACACCTCCACTTCATTCCAGTAATAACATTATCTTCTAGGAGGTATGGAGGCAAAGAGTCTGCAGGTCGAGTGCCAACCCTCATCACCTGGGATGCATGAAAATTTCACTTTGGGTCCCTCTTCACAGTGATCTTCACAGGTGACAGAACTTAAAAAACAACAACCAAATGTTGGAGAAAGTGAAACTGAGAGTTCCTTGCCTAACCTGAGTGCTTAGTCTTTCAAATCAGATTTTGAATCCCTAAGTAGTCGGGGTTTTTCTTCCCAACAGAACGTTTTAACAGTTTACATGGCAGTCAGGTACAGCATGGTCCTGTGCTTCCTGGAAATATTTCTATTCATTAACTTTGTCCAGTACTAATGATTCAGATTTTATGAGATGAGAACACATAAGAGGGCCTTCTCAATAGCTTTCCCCAGGCTCTAGAAATCTCCTTTCACAGAAGTTAGACTAGAACCCTATTTTCTTTCTTTCTACGGATGAGTAAAGACTTTTCTGTTTCAACAAGCATTTGATGAGTGGCTATATCAGACCTGTCTCACCTAAACAATGCACGGGATCCTTCTAATTCTTGGGCTGGTGTGTGTGTATTGGGGGGGGGGGGGGTAATCACTTCTGCTTTAATCGAGACCTAACATTTTTTGATTGTTTAATTTTGTTTTAACTTTTGTTTCTTGTGAATTTTTAATGATGCACTTTTTATATTGTTGTTTTGAACCCTGAACTGGGAGAAAGGCAGGAGAGAAATAAATAAGCAAATAAATAAAAACAGTCTGGTTTTGCCTTAGCATTAGTTTGTTGCAGCAACATGTCACAGGCCAGCTGAAATTCAAGTAACAGAATTAAAAGAATCTTTGCATGGAGAACACGTTAGAGAACATGTTTTGATTGAGCAAACCTGTATACACCCCACCTGGTTCTGACATGAGGGGATATTTACAGATGATGGCCAGCATTCTGTATCAGCTTCTTATACTTAAGTAGCTATTACTATATACTGATGTATGCACAACTATTGGTCCAACCCCATCCAACCTGATGGAAATGTCATTGTTTTACCATGTTCCAATTGCAGGCAGAAAGGATGTCCTTCACACTATTTAGCTGATGCTTGGTAAAGTAGGCTGCAGGGGAGTTAATGGCAATGGCAATGGTGTCACAATGGTGACTAAGCAGCAATTGTGACTATGGAACAGTAACTTATTTCATAGTCGTGATTGTTATTTAGGCACGATTGTGACATTATTGCCATGACTGCAACTCCCCACTTACTTTACCAGGCATGAGCTACACAGGAAGAAGAGGGTCCATCTGCCAGGGATCAGAGCATGGGTGAATGATATTTCCATAAGGTTGGGGAGCAGGGTGGAGTTGGGCTAGAAGAGGTTACACAGGTAAGTATACTTAACTTGTGTAGCTGTTACAGAATACTGGCCACTGTTCTTATGGTTAGACATCCCTTCATTTCATTTGAAATCTTACAACACTAGTGTGAGGTACTGATTAGCATGAGAGACTCAAGTTCTAGGTCCCACAACACTGTGAAAATCTTGAGCTAGTTAACCTCTCTCAACTTATCTACTTCTCAAGGTTGTTCTGTAGATAAAGTGGCAAGGAGAAGACCCATGTATACCATTTTGAGGGGGGCTGGCATGTAAATATAACTTTTTTAAAATGAATATTCTCTAATAAAGTGTTTGTCACTAAACTGCATAGAGGGGATTTTGAGGAACATTTCTGGGAGGAAAGGGAGCAATATAAACATAATGAATAAATAAATATATTTCATGTTTTTGTGGGGTTTTCGGGCTATGTGGCCATGTTCTATAAGAGTTTATTCCTGATGTTTCACCAGCATCTCTGGCTGGCGAAATGTCAGGAATAAACTCTTATAGAACATGACCACATAGCCCCAAAACCCCACAAAAACCTATGGATGCTGGCCATGAAAGCCTTCAACTTCACATATTCCAAGTTGTTGGATCTGTCACTGAAAGCCGTATATATACTAGAATTTGCAGATGGGAGAAAATGCTTTTCTCTCTAGACAAAGCCTGTTCTGGAAAATCAATAGTGTACTGCTCCATCATTTATTTTTTAAAAAGACAGAACAATTCTGAGTATACATTTAAAGAACACCATTATGATATGTTTGTATATGACATCTGCTAAACATTGAGAAATGTGTCTTATGCTGAAAAGATAAGCTGGGGACAAGCCAAAAAGAAAAAAGAAAAAAACCTAATGATTTTCTCATACACTGTAAAAAAAAAAAGGAATTTTGATGAAAAATAATTAGAAATGAGTAAGCCCATCCTAGTTAAATGTGTATGCTGATGGGGGCAGGGACAATACTGGAAATACATTAGCGAGAAGACAGAGGGCTTGTTCCAAATTTGTTAATATCTGCTAGCATTAAGAAAACAGACTAGACAGTACAGGTAGTACCACAATAGCTGTTTTTATATGGCAAATGCATTGTACCATATCCTTTGTATTTGGAAAGGGTTTTACTCGAAGTTATGGGTCATTATTCCCATTAATAACTGATAAATTTCTATGAAGAGTGATACATTTATTACAGCTTGCAAATAGGAACTGATGGGAAATGAATGCTACAATTAGCCCTTTAGCTGAATGGACACACTGGCATTGGGCCTAATGACCTGTGACATCACAAAATGTAAGCTTTTTCATTATTGACTTATTGCATCCATCAATCCTAAAGCTTATGGAATGAATGACTGGCGTTAAAGAGGATCAGACTTCCCATTGGAAAGAGGAATCCCATAATTCCTAGATCTTCTAGATCTAAATCTGCTGCTGCATATAAGAAATGCTTTCTCAAAACTATTCAGGACTTGAAGGCACATCCAACATGCGTAAAATAAACAGAGATTCTGATGGAGAGGTTGTGGTGAAAGGGGCACAGTAGAACACATCTGATTGTTTTGTGATAGAGCAAAAAGTCTACCAACCAATCCAACAATTCATTTCACCAAGAGCCTTATTAATATTATGTCTTTGAAGGGTTCAGTGAGCTTATTTGACACATATGTGAATATGCTCACTATTCAACATATTAAGAATCTTAACATCTTATCTCAACATCACTATAGACAGTGGTGAGGGGTGATGGTAGTTGAAGCCCAACAATCTCTGTAGAGAAACATTGCCATCTCTGCTTCATGTTGAACAGGCCTCTACAATCCCACCTTGAAAGCAGAGTCATTACCCTACACACATACAGTGAACCCTTGTTATACGCTGGGGTTTGGTTCCAAGATCTCCTGCAGATAACAAAATCCGTGTATGCTCAAGTCCCATTAAATATAATGACATAGCAAAATGGTGTCTCTTAAAAAATGGAAAATCAAGGTTTGATATTTGAAATTTATACTTTTTTTGAACATTTTCAAACCGTGTATGCTTGAATCCGTGTATAAGAAATCCGTGTATAAGAAGGGCTGACTGTATACATACTCACACACTGGAACTTTCCCATTTGCAGGAGTTCAGTTCCACTATGAATGTATGTTGGATGTATCTTCTATGAATAGTTTTAAATAGTTTTGAGAGAACATCTCTTATATGCAGCAGCAGATTTAGATCTGGCAGATCTGGGGGAAAGTTGGGTGGGTGTGTTACATATTATTCAGTGTGTGGTGACATGCAGGTATCTGTGTCAGAGCATCTGCATGTATCGCTAGCTTTGAATAATATAGGGCATGGTGATCCTCCAAAGTTAGATTGATGCATTGCTAGTCTGCTGATGCAGCAGAACCACTGTAAATCTTTACTTTTCTGAGTCCCCATGGATGTTGGGAACAATGCATTAGCCTTTTGTTCTGTAGTTTTAGGACAAACAGGAATATTTTCCCCACATTGATGGGAAACTACCGTAAAAGTTGTGCAACATACTCAGAAAACCATATAGCTTTCTGGAAACCACACTGATTCTCCTGAAAACTGCACAGCCTTTCTTGTAAACTAGCCAGTTTTCAGTATAGAATGGAAATTGCAGAATGTTTGAACTGGCAAAAGCCACAGCTTCAGTTGGCCAAAGTTTGTTTTTCTACTGAATAACATTGCTTATCTTCCCTTCCCCAAAACAATTCTAAATAAAATGTAAACTCTCAAAAATCACTCAAATTCTCTCTCTCTCTATGGTTTTCCATCACTTTTCCCACCACTACAAATTCCCCTGATGTTGACTCCTTCGCCCCATTGTTTTTATAGGGATAAAGCATGGAATTTAGTTTTGCATTTTGCACACTTTTCTCAAGCATACAGCAAGTACACAGGTTTTTTCCCCTCAGAGAACTGTACAATTTTCTGTACATACTGAAAAGACCACGAGCATAGAGCTGTTGTTGTTTTTTAACAGCACAGATTCACAGTTCCTCAAACTCTTCTTCTGAAGCATTTTCAAAAAATGTGCAATTTTTGTTATGCCAGGAATAATTTTAAAAAGGCGTGGGAATTTTCAATGTGCTCTTTTTCTTCATGCATAAATTTTTCAAGGGGTCACAAACTCAGTTTTGACTCCAGATGGCAAATGGGCAAATTTCTGTCCCATACCTAATATACAATTTCAGGAGGCATATTCTTAATTTGGTATTTCCTTATTCTGTGACTTATTCTGACTACAGCCACACCATTGAACTGAATGTGGAACTAGGAACTGCATATCTTCTAATATAGGACTGGGAAACAACCTAAACCTTCCCTCATCTGGTACTTAATCACTGTTACAATAGAGAATATCATATGGGAGGCTAACCATGTATAAATCGTCAAGAAATCATCAGAAATTGTGGGAAACCCATGATCTGCGTTCACACCCTCACGTGCTTCTCCCGTGAGTAAATCGTCATAGAGACATCAGCGTTCCCTTGTCCCATCAGTAAAGCATTCTTGGAGCCACAACTTGGCAATAACGGGATCTTCTGTTACTGCCAAATGGCAGCTCCAAGAATGCTTAACTGACAGGACGAGTGAGCGCCAACACCTTCATGGCAATTTACTCATGGGAGAAGCACACAGGGGTATGAACACAGATCACGGGTCTCCCACGATTTCTGGCAATTTCCTGATGGTTTACGCATGGTAAGCCTCCCGTGTGATATTCTCCAGAGTTGACATTTCAAGGTATCTTGTTAAAAAAATAATACTCTTGGTTTCTTGAACCAAGACTTACAATGGAACTATTTAACTGCTGCTTTTCTATAACAGAGAGATGACCCTGTTCACAAGAGTAATAGGGGCTCTTTTTTTTTTTGGCAGCAATCAGTATTGAATAGGTTTAAGACCTTTTGCAGATGCAGTTGGCACCTGGACCCTTAAAAATGGTACTCCAGCCTTTCAGGTAGTAAATTATGGGAAAGGACAGTCAATACGACTGTGAGTTTAAAGAAAGGGCTAGCTGGCAAAACTACCATGACTACACAGACTTGCTTCCAATAAAGATCCTGATCTGGATTCTTTGCAGTCACAAAAGTGGAACTGATCATGAATTCTAGTTGCAATGATGCCGACAGAGGCCTTATCAGCAACACCAATACAGGAGCTAAATTCCCAGCTATGCCACCTGTTTAGATAAATGCAAAATCTGAACTTGTTTTAGATGAGGCAATAAAAGCAAGATGAGCAACAAAAGCTGGAGGAAAGGAACAATTTCTGCCTGTTACTGCTTATCTCCTTGGCACAGAATAGCAAGGCGATATGCCCACTGGATATGATGAAGAGGGGCCAGAATGACATGCTCTTGTACTCTCTAAATGCTGGTAAAATTATAAGGAAATCCCAAATTAAAAACATGCTGAAGGGGTTTATCCTCTTCAGTGTCCCTGTCTCTAGTGGTTGTACTTAAAATATCCTGTCAACATTTTAATAGACAATCCATCTTCTAGTTTAAAAGAAATGTGTCTATATTAAAATATGCATTCATCTGTTTAAAATACCTCTCAGGTATCCTCAACTGGTTTTAAAAATTCACCTGGTGTTCTTCACCAAGGAGGAAAGTCTTGTGCTTATGATGGGTGACCAGATATTATTCCCACAGGATAATATGTTTGCTTGTATAGACAGATGTTAATTGGTTGTCCTTATCACAGCTGCATGGACATTGTTTATCAGTGAGTACTTCCTGTGAGTACAGAGCCGGCACAGTGTAGTGTTTCAGTGTTGGACTACAACTCTGGAGACCAGGGTTCAGTTCCTCACTCAGCCATGAAATCCATTGGGTACCTTGGGCAAGTCACATGCTCTCAGCTTCAGAGGAAGGAAATGACAAACCTCCTCTGAACAAATTTTGCCAAGTATACTATATGATAGAGGCACTTTTGGGTCACCATAAGTTGGAAATGACATGCAGGCATGTAACAAGAACAGCAAACTTTCTGTGAGTACTTCAGTGAATACTTCAGATAATTCTAAAATTATACAACTACATGAGTAAGGACCAGTTGCATATGTTCCCCCCCCCTTCCAAAATGGCAGAAAGAAACTTCTTTTGTTTGACAGTTGCTAGTCCCTCAGAAATTGTTGTTATCATTATTGTGGCACATATGACTTATGGCAACTCTAAGGCGAACCTTTCACAGGGTTTTCTTGGGAAGATTTGTAGAGTCCCTAAGGGCTGAAACAGATAGCCCTGAAGGGGCGACTTGTCACTGCCCATTTCAATGCTGGGTTGGGGCCACAGCAACCTCATGTGTAAGGACCAGTTGCATATGTCTTCCCCTTCCCCTCTTTTTGTCAGCACAAAAAGAAGTGGTAAAATGCTGCTCCTTTTTGAGCCAGCAAAAGCCAGCTTTTCCGACACCATCATGGCTTTGCAGTACTCCTGCAGCATGTGGTGTATAAACACTGCACTGGCAGAGTACCGCAAAACTGCCCACCATGTGGTCATGTGGGCAACATGACATGGGTGCTACTAAAATGGCTTTTTGTATCTGCAATTATGTCTCCAGGTTTTGTGGGGACCTTGGGCAAGATGCATTCAATATTGGACACATAGGCCAATTACTTCCTGGCTTCTCTCACTGCTGCTTTTTCATTCAATTTCCTCTTCTGGATCCAAACCAAGTAGAAACACACTTTGAGCAGATAGGCCAAGCAGACTCTGAGGCTCCTTCACATCACTTACTTAGGGAGGGCAAGTGAAGGGACAGCCACAGCTGCAGGAGGGCTTGTCAGGCACTGAAGAGAAGGGAGCAAGATCTTGTCAGGCTTTAGCAGCACACCTAGGCAAGGGTCATAGCAGGTGGCTGTTCATGTCACCGCTAGTGCCAGCTCTGCATATTTGCTTGTAATATATAGTTGCCATGCAGTTGTATTTACCAATAGCATTAGCAATAGCAAGTACATTTCTATACTACTTATCAGTGAACTAGTACTCCCTAAGTGGTTTACAATGTGTAAGCCAATTGCTCCCAACAAGCTGGGTACTCATTTTACTGACCTATGATAGGATGGTAGGCTGAGTAGACCTTGGAGCTGTCCAGGATCGAATTTACAATATTGTGGCTGCAGTGCTGGCAATTAACCACTGTGCCACCAGGGCTCCTTATTTAGAACTTGACACTGCTGGATAGTGATGCATTTAGGAATTGCCCCTAAGCCTAAAGCTTGCAAATGTTACCAATACAAATTCAAATGTTAAATTCTCAATTTCCTTTTCTGAATTCATATTTAAAATTCAGTTTTACCATCACAATAAGAAATTGTGGAGCAATTTAAATATTTGTGACTATTAATTTCAGTCCTATTAAAATACAATCTGCCCTTGCTTTACGCAGGGGATCCATTCCAGACTCCCCCACGTAAAGCAAATACTGTGCATGCTCAAGCCCCATTTAACTGAATGGGTCTTGTGCATGCTGTGGCGCGACGGCGTGTGTGTGCCTCAGGCACACACCCCATTAGTCACAATGGGACACACCGCCCCTTGTGCCCTGTGTGCTCCCGCGCGGCTTTCAGCATGTGCAGAAAACCACATATGACGCGGATGCACTGTATATGCATCCACACATACTACAAAGGATGCCAAGGTTATAAATTTCTCTTCAGAATATCTTGTGGTTGGATAGCAGTTGCTGTTGGTTTCAGGGGCCAATTCCATTTGCTTGAAGTACAGAACACAAGTTTCCCTTCATGTGTTTTGGTTTTGACATATATTTTATTTTATGAATTTTTTAATTGTTGTTGCTATTATTATTATTATGTAATATTTGTATTGTATTTTTTAAATTTTTATTAACTTTTCTTTAACATATATACAATATAACATATAACATATATCCTTCTTCCCCTACTCCACTCCCCCCTCCCATACAGCTTGAAAGGTTGATAATTTGTACATTGTTTATATTTAATACATAACATTCCTTATGTGGGATTTAATTACATTATTAATAAATGGCCAAGTAAAAAATGGAATATGCTTACAAAAGTAAGACTGTTTAAAATGATGATATTACCCAAATTTATATATTTATTTCAAACAATCCCAGTAAGGATCCCCATAAAAATAGTAAGAGGATGGGATAGATCAATAAAAAGATGGATTTTGGGAAATAAAAAACCTAGACTTATAAAAGCATTAATATATGGTCACCAAGAAGAAGGAGGGTGTGGTATCCCTTCTTTAGAGATATATTTTGATGCAACCCAAATTAAAAGAATTTTAGAATTTGAATACATCTGGGGGGGGGGGAATGGGTAAGATTAGAAAGATTAATAAATAAAATGGAACATAGCTCAGTTTTTAGACTGAGTGGACAGAAGCATAATGATAAATTGATAGGCCCCCTGAAAGCAACTAAACAAATTTGGGAGAAATGGCAGAACATATTGGTAAATGGAAACTTGAAATGGTTTCCCATAGAAAGTCTGAACATAAGTAACAATGAGGATCAAGGGAGAATATTAAAGAAAATTAAAAATGAAGGTATTAGAGTTATAGGCAACCTGTTTGATCAAGAGGGTAATCCGTGGGGGATGGAAAGACTCACCAATTTAATTGGAAGAAAATACTGGGTCCACGCAGCTGGAATTAATGAACTTCTAAAAGATATAGTTAGAAACACGAAAGAAAATAAAGCAACACCATTGGAGATGATTATTAAAAAGATGCCAGAAGGTAAAGGTATTATTGGATTTATATATAGAACAATAGTAGAGCATCAGTGTAAAATTGTAGATACTTTGAAAGGGGTTTGGGAAAGTGATATAAATTTATCAAGTGAAGATATACAATTGTGGATACAAGAGATTAAGAGAAATAAGCATACCAGAATAAAGGAGCAACAGATGAAATTATTAGGGAGATGGTATAGGACCCCCTCTCAACTAGCATTGTTTAATAAAAATTTATCAGCAAAATGTTGGCATTGTGGGGAGTCCAAAGGGTTTTATATTCATATGTGGTGGGATTGTCCATGTGTCCAGAGGTTTTAAGAGAGATTAACAAAATTATAGGCAAGGATGTCCAGCTGAATAAAGAGAATTGTATAACTTTAAAATTGAAAAATAAGGGACTGAAGAACAATGAAGAAAAAGCAATAAAGATTATATTAAATGCAACACACACAGTGATAGCATTAGGATGGAAGGATAGTAACATTTGGACTTCTACCAAGGTAGATATGTATTTGGCAGAGAACCTGCTGTTTGAAATTATTAGGGATAGAAGATTAAGATATAGTGGGGAAAGGAAAGAGGAAGCATGGAACAGGGGTTGGGATATCTTGTTGGAGAAAGTTAAGGGGAACATGGAGTACAAAGAAGTTATTTGATGAAATGTGATAGTGTGGTGGTACTGGGAAGCAAGCTGGTGATGATGTCTTCCCACTAGATGTACATTTGGTGGAAACACAGAAGAGGGCTTTCTCTTTGGATAGATCACCTGAAAAAACATTGTTTTACCAGGAGACTAATTTACAATAAACAATAAGTTTCTGACTCCAAATGTCAAATGTTTAAAGCAGGAATGGGGAACTATGGCTCTTCAGAAGGTTTTGGCCTCCAATTCTCATCAAGCCTTGCCAGCACAGCCAATGGTGAAGGATTATGGTAGTTAAAGTTCAAAATAATCTACTTTAAACATTTAACATTACCTAGGTTTTATGTGTTACTTGAGGTGGTGCATAAATGGACTTCCAAATACATGTCATCTCTGAACTTTTATTTTTAGTGTCAACCTGTGGCTATTAAGCCATGAATATGTCATCATTTCAAGATAGAACAATGACAACTTTCCCCATGTTCTCTTCTCTTTCTCTGTGTGGTGAAGGAATTAGCATTACTGTCCTGCTGCTTAGCTCAAACTGAAATTTATGACATTTCCTATGTTCAGTACCTGCCATTGTGTGACAGCTGGATGACAGCTATCATGTTCATAAATGTATAAATGCTATGCATCTTGAAAGACTACCCCAAAAAAAAAGGGGGGGGGGATCAGATATAAATTCCATGCCAACTTCATTAAGAGTAATAATGCACAGTTAATACCTTCGAGTAAATGAAGTGACTCATTTTGCTTCAGATCATCTCATACAACTTCCATTGCATTACTACCAACTAACCTCTGTTATCTTCCTGATTTACTAAATGTTGTGTGTATGCATGCAAACAGAGCTAGGAGCTGTACTTTGGCTACTGGAAGGGAGGGAGGGAGGATATTCAGCTTAAGCTGGGCCCCTTTTCATTTATGCCTTAACCTTTGTAGAGATGCTGCTTCATAGGGGTTATTCTACTTTTATTATCATTGTTTTAAATGCTTTTGAATTGTTTTATATTACTGTCTAAAGGATTTTAAATTAATTAATATGCTAGTTTTATTTATTTACATTTCACGACCAGAATCCTAGATCACCTTTTACTTAGCAAAACTTTATGTACATTGTCAGCTCTCCACATTTGTAGAGGTTACGGGCATAGAATCTCTATGAAAGTGGGAAGACCATAAATATCCACAGCAACCTCACTCCTTGGTGGGACCCTCTCAGTGGCATCAATCGTCCAAGGAATTGAGATGAGGCACTGTGCCTGCCACCACCATTGTCCCCGGGAGCGGGGCACTCACTCACTCACCCTCCCTGTCTCTTTCTCCAACTTGCCATCCCTGACTCTTTCTCCCACACATAGGGAAGAGACGAAGATGCGGGGAAAATGGGGGTAAGGAGCCTAGGAACGCAAATGAAGCAAGCTTCAGGGAAGCCACAAGTGGCTTCTGAGGAGTGGAGCCTTTTATCTCCTACTTCTGGGTGCCACCCAGGTCTCTAGATGACTTGCTCACTCGCCTTGCCCCTTTCTCTCCCATTCTCCCTGCTCCTCTGTCTTGTAGCTGGGGACATGTGGAGGTGCCAGCTTCAGTAATTATCATCATCATCATCATCATCATCATCATCATCATCATCATCATTTATTTGTATCCCACCTCCCCCATTTTAGGATTGAGGTGGGTAAGCAAGGAAAATTTCAAATACAAAGTCACAGAAAAAATAATGAAACAGTCCCTGAAAACCTCCACCCTTCTACCCTCCCTCCTATCAATACAAAATAATAACAGTAAAAACATTTAACTAGAATAACATCAGTTAAAACAGCTCAGCAAAAAGTGACAGCAATATGACAAGAATGGGCAATAATGGGTGGGGGGGTTGATTCTGTTTTAGGAGAGGTTAGTCTGGAAAGGCCTGCCAGAAGAGGGTCATTTTTATCACCTTTTTAAAAGCATCAAGAGATGTGATCTGACGAACCTCCTTGGTAGGTCATTCCAGATTTTTGGAGCGGCTGCTGAAAAGGCCCTCTTGCTGTTGTCCTGAGTGGAGGGAAGGAGCCCAGGAGGGTTGCTAGGGCAAGAGGTGGGGTGTACATGAGGGGCTTGTGCGGAGCAGAGCCCCTTTCTTACTTTCTCTGCTGGGTGCTGCCTGCCACCACCAGGGGTCTTGCTCACCCTCCCTGCCTCTTTCTCCACCTGTTGTCCTTCATTTCCTCCTTCTCCATCTGTTTGCTCTCCCTGCCTCTTTCTCTCACAGCCAGGACACACATGGAGGTGCCAGGGGCAGTGGAAGGAAGGAACCTGCATCCTTTTTCTATCTTTCTCTCTCATCCCTTCTTCCTGCCCCACTCCAGAGAAACTCACAAATAATTAAATCCTCAGATGTTAAACCCATGAATGTGGAGGACTGACTGTACTTAGCTAGATAGCAAAAGGGTTAAGAAATTCTATGAAGGAAACGATGAAGATGTTTATCAGGATAATGGCAAGAGTGGCCAATGCACCATAAGACCATTATCCACTGCTGCCTAATGAACACCAGTCCATTGTGCTTAACTCCCAGTGTGTAACTATAACTTTACCAGCTCTGATGCACAGTAATGTAACAGCAGGCCCTTTGCTGGATACGACTGTTATGAGACTGCCCAATTCTTATTCTTCCATGCACAAGTCCACTTATGAAGACATAATTCCATATAACATTCTGTCCAAATTCTTTATTATAATGACTGTTTTTTTATTTTTAAAAAATTTTGATAGCTTTTTAAAACTACAGTTTGTTTTAGGTCCAAGATACACTGCAGAAATAATCCAGTTTGAGACCGTTTTAATTGCCCTGACTCAATGCTAGGGAATTCTGGGAACTGTAACTTTGTTAGACATTGAGATTTCTCTGTCAGAGAGCTCTGGTGCCACAATAAACTACAATTCCCAGGATTCCCTAGCACTGAGACAGGGCACTTAAAGTGCTCTCAAACTGATTATTTCTGCAGTGTGTTTCGGACCTCAATCTATGAGGCAAACTGCCTTGAGTCCCATGTTGGAATAAAGACAGGGAATAAATGGTTGTTGTTATATTTATTTGTATCCCACCTTTTCCCCAGTTTGGGACGCAAGGCAGTTTACAGATGTTAAAAGAGACATAGCTAAAAAATATACCGAATGAAAAAATTACATATACAATTAAACTATCCATAACACTAAAATGAGTTTAAAAACATAGCTTTTAAAAATGACAAAACACAGAAAGTACAGCACAGTTCTGCAAGTTCGAGTCCTTTTGAGCTTCCAAAGCCCACTCAAAAAAATGAAAAAAGAAAAAGTCTTAAACTTCCTATGGAAAGACTGCAACAAAATCTCCAGGCTAACCTCTCTCAGAAGGGAGTTCCAGAGCCTGGGGGCATCCTTGTAAAAAAAATCCTTGTATATAAGTAGGGAAATGAACAAATAGTACCTGCTTCCCCACCCCCACCCCCCCATGTAACCTCTAACTAGCTGCTGAACATGAAATGCGGCTCTTAGCTTCTCAGAAGATGACCACCCATGCATTAAATTGATTATGCGATGGATCTATTTTATGACATACTTATCTACTTCCTTCTTGCAGCTATTTACTCTTCCAAACAATGGGCTTCCTAAAAATTGACACAGTTCATTGTATTTTCATTTGCACAGGGAGTGAGGGTAAAACTCTACCACAGAGTCACAACTGTCCATGTTGCCTCAAATATTAAACTCTTCCAGTGGTAGCAGCTGAATGAGCTTTCACATCATCGTTTGTACATTACTCACTGACCACATAATCCAGTGCAATCACATGGAAAGTGACCCTGTTCACAGGAGCTGTCACCAGAGAGAATGCAGTTGTTCATATGCAAAGGAGTGCAATTGATTTACTTTTCAACAGCATCTTCATTGGTCTTGTCAAATACCTCTCTTTCTATACAGTAGTGTCTGAGATGAGCACATACTTGTCACTACATACTAGTGTGAAAGACTCCAGCATTCAGAATCAGAAGATGTAGGATCCTAAAACAGCTTGGAACTTCATGTCACTGAATATCACATTGCAGAGAATGGCTACATGTCAGTCCAATTTGTGGCCAACGAAACTGGAGCCATCTTACCAGCCAAGTACAGTGCATTGATTGAGATGCCATTCCAGGAAAGAGGCATCAACAAGTAATAAATCTAACAAGTGGGAGCTGGGGTGGGATTTTGCACCATGGAGTGCTGTTCAGCCTTCCAGTTCCTCCCTTTTCCAGGTTTCCTTCCTCCTCCTTCCACACCACCCCAGAATCTGGTCGCTGAACATGCTTAGTCTTCGTTGGGATATTTTAGGGAGGTTCTTCCCTGATAAGTTTTCCTTCACTGTGATTATACTTCTCTACTCCTCAGGTTCTCCTAAGCATCCTGACACCACTATCTTATACATGGCTGATGCCCTTTTAGATGCATAAATAAAGGGAGTGGCAGCCTGGCCATCAGCTGATGGTGTTTATTAAGAACTATCAACTGCAGTTTCCAACTGTCCTAGTGCCTGAACCTACAGTGCACCATGTGCTTCAGATCATACACTGCCTATTGCCTTATACCTAAAAGTTCTATAGAGAACAAATGCATTCAATAACTCACTGTACATTTGCACAAAGCTGTGGGCTGTGGCTACAATTTAAACTAATGGAGTTCTCAATAAGCAAAACTGTCAATTTTCTTTTTCTCCAGATTCTGGCTGACTGTACATAAGCTCAAAATGTGCCAGGTTCCACTGGGAAATCAAGAAAACAGGCATACAGTATGTGCTACAGTTGGCAAAAAGTGATTGTGGCAACATAGGGAAGTACAGTATATGAACATAGGGAAGTATATGAAAGTGTGTGTGTGTGTGTGTGTGTGTGTGTGTGTGAGAGAGAGAGAGAGAGAGAGAGAGAGAGGTGAGCGCAGCCCACTTTGCTGCTTGTTACAGAGGGAAAAATCCCTGAGCCATCAGAATTTCACAGAAGAAACCAGCGTAATGTATAGCGAGGTGGGGGAACCTTTATTAGGTAGATGTTTCATGAGAGGGGAGGGGAATAGATATGTCAGGAGCAGCAATGACCTTGCCTTCTGAGAAGAAGATTTAAAAGAATTGGTGGGGGCAGGGCATGGAGTGGGAGGTCTGCAAAAGGATGCTTATCTAAAACCATAACGGCTGCAGTACAGAACTCAATGCTGCCACCCAGAGTATCTCCTTGCACAATATATATGCCATATTGCCTGGGTTGGCTACACAGGGGAGAGAAAGAAGAGACTGGTGAAACTAAAGCAGATGATCATTCTGCATATAAAGCAGTCCAAGACAGCATGATGGATCATTGCTGAATACATTTCGGCCCATGCATAATTGCTTTCTGATGTTCCACGCTGGTGCATGATCGCCAGCTCACCGCCTTGACTATATTACTTAAATTGTAAAAGCCACAAAGCATCCTTTGCTTGCTGTATTTTACCTGTACCAGGGTTAGGCATGTGTGTGTGTGGGGGGGGGGGGGGGACTTGTTTTACAAGCACCATTGTTCACAAAGAGAGGTTGGCCAGGGAATTATCTTGGTCAACAATACAGATCAGCACCACAAGGCACAGAAGAGAAGCTAGTCGCTGCCTGCCTGCATGATTCAGAAAATAATCTCTTCTTTGCCTTCTGGTATTTTCTGTTGAACTCTGCAGCTTTTGTAGCCCTTAGCCTACTAACTTCTACTGCAGCTACTTACATTAAAAACTAAGAGGAACACTGTGTTAGATCAATCAAAGGGCTCATGTGTGGTGTGTGTGTATTCAGGGTAGCAGAAATGGGTGTAGCTACTGGGTGGGAAAAATAATAAGATAAGAAATCTTAGTATTTTTCCCAAGTACAACATTTTGTCTGCCCCTGGAAATTTTCCATCAGTTCGTTGATTTTGAGCACTGAAGCGACTTAAAAAAATTAGTGGAATTTTTGGAAATACAGTTCAAGCATCCAAACAAAACGAGTAGGGAAAATTACCAAGGACGATATCACACGGCGATTTTTGTCCTTTTTGTCCTGTCCTTTTGCCCTGGGTGTTCCTGGCCATCTGTTATCATAAAGGAAGCTGTAGTCAGATCTGTGTCAGGAGTTGCAAATGCACCTTTCCTGCCATAGAATATTGGGAAGGTTATGTGATGTGTTATATAGTAGCTATGGCAGAGACATGGTGATGTCAGCCACAGGTAGTGAGATAGCTCTGGATGGGAGGCAGGCATGACACAAGCCTTTTCGAAAAGGGACAGTATGAGAATAAGAGGGGCAAATGTGTTTTTTAATTGTAACAAACAAGATTTGAGGCCACCATGATTTTGAACTTGTGTGTAATTTAATTAGGCAGTGTTAACACTTGCTATTTGGTTCTGACAATGAACATCTCTGGACTGGATCTATAGTTACTGAATAAAGGTTTATTGAGTTTCGACGACTGAAGCCAGGTTTTCTGAACTTGGTTCCTGCTGGATTTGACAATCTGATGAATCTTTTTGGCCTGATTCGGCAGCATGTCATACACTTCTGCTTCTCAAATATTTAGCTCAGCTTCTTATAGAATGCTTTTTAAAACATTTTTTTTAATTTTATGAAAGCATCGTATATATTTGAAGCAAATAAACAACATATGCACTTCATTTAGTTTATCTGTACAAGATGATTAGAGGTTGGCCAGTCCAACATCAATTTTTTGCCTAATCCAGGGACAATCCAGGGACAACAGCTGGCCCAGTGGAAGGTATACTTAATGATATTGGCCCATATTCTATACCAGGGGTAGGCAACCTTTTTGAGCCGGGGGCCGGGTTTCTGTCCCTCAGAAAACTGGGGGGCCGAAGCCGGGGGGTGGAGCTTCCACCCTCCAGGAACGGTGCCACACACTGGGGGTGGAGCTTCCACCCTGCAGGGGCGGGGCCAGCACTGGAGGCCTCGCCCTCTTTCCGGGCCCCTGACGGGCCCCAGGCCCTGTCAGGGGCCCGCAAAAAAGCCAACGGCGGGCACCAGCACTAGAGGCCTGGCCCTCTTTGCCAGACCTGCCACCCCCCCATCTCACATTCATTCTCTTTTCTTCCTCCCTTTTTCTTCTTCCATCTCCTTTTCTCATTCTCCCACTTCCTTCCCTCACTCCCACTCTTTTTCCTTCCATCCGTCTCTCTCTTCCTCCCTTTTCCTTATTCTTCCCTTTCTATTTCCCTTTCACCTTCTTACTACCCTTCCATGCCTTTCTTCCTCCATTTCCTTTATTCCCCCTCTCTCACTCTCCCTTTTACTCTTTCTTTCTTTCCTTCCATTCATCTTTCTTCCTCCCTTTCCTTTATTTCCCCTTTCTTCCTTCCCTCCATTCCACCTCTTCCTTTATTTCCCTCTCCCTTTCTCTTCATCTTTCCTTCTTCCTTCCCTCCTGTCTTCCTAGCTCCCTTCCCTTCTCCCCATCTCTCCCTCCACACCTCTTTCCTTCCTTCCTTCTTTCCCTTCCTGCTGGCGGCAGAGGTCCATCCCTTCTTCCTTCCCATCTCCCCTTCTCTTTCTCCTTCCTTCCTTCCCTATGTCTCCCTTCACATCCCCCTTTCCCTCATGTCTGTCTTCCTCCCTCCCTCCCCCATCTCTCCCTCCACACATCTTTCAATCCCTCTCGCCTTCATTTCCCCCTTCCTTTCTTCTTTCTTCCTGGCTCTCTTCTCTTCATCTCTACCTCCACACAGCTCTTTCTTTCTTTCTTTCTTTCTTTCTTTCTTTCTTTTCTTTCCATCCCTTCCACTCTCTCTCCTTCTTTTCATCTCTTTCCTTCTTTCCACCCATCTCTCTCTTCCTTTTCCTTCCCCCTCCCTTTCTCATTCTCCCCTTTCCCTCCCTCCCTCCACCTCTCTTCCTTCCTTTCTTTCCTTCCATCCGTCTCTCTCTTCCTTTTCCTCCCACCCTTCCTTTCTCATTCTCATTTTCCCTTCTCCCCATCTCTCCTTCCACACCTCTTTCTTTCCTTCCCTCCTTTCCACTCTCCTTCCTTCCTTCCATCTCTTCTTCTTTCCCTATCTTTCTCCCTTTCTTTCTCTCCCTTCCACTCTCTCTCCTTCCTTCCTTCCTATCCTCCCTTCCCTCACCTGCTGGAGGCAGAGGTCCAGGAAGGAGGAGGCCAGCGGCTCCCCAAAGGCCCCGCCCGCTCGCGTGAGAGACCTTTGGCCTCTCCCGCGAGCGAGCGGCGCCTTCGGCCTCTCGCGCGAGCGGCTGCTTGCACGACAGGGAGGAGGCCGGCAGCCCCCCAAAGATCCTGCCCGCTCGCGCGCGAGACCTTTGGCCTCTCGCGCGAGCGAGCGGCGCCTTTGGCCTCTTGCGCGAGCGGCCGCTTGCGCGACAGGGAAGAGGCCGGCGGCCCCCCAAAGGTCCTGCCCGCTCGCGCACGAGACCTTTGGCCTCTCGTGCGAGCGACAGGCGCCTTCGGCCTCTTGTGCGAGCGGCCGCTTGCGCGACAGGGAGGAGGCCGGCGGCCCCCCCAAAGGTCCTGCCCACTCGCGTGCGAGACCTTTGGCCTCTCACGTGAGTGAGCGGCACCTTTGGCCTCTCGCGTGAGCAGCAGCTCGCGAGAGAGAGAAGACGCCAGCGGCCCCCCCAAAGGCCCTGCCCGCTCACACGAGAGACCTTTGGCCTCTCGTGCGAGCAAGCGGCGCGCGCGAGAGAGAAGAGGCCAGCGGCGCCTTTGGCTTCTCGCGCGAGCAGTGGCTTGCGCGAGAGGGAGGAGGCTGGCGCCCCCCCAAGGGCCTGGTGCTGCCGTCGATTGCCGCCGCGGCGGCAGCACCGGGCGCGGGCCGGTCCCCTAGCCTTGGCGGGCCGCATGTGGCCCGTGGGCCGGGGGTTGCCGACCCCTGTTCTATACTATCAATTTAATTATTAAGTCATACAAAGTAAACTAAATAATTTCTCTTAGCCTGATCTGTCCCAGCCAACTTCAAAAGTCAGCAACCTGATCAGGTGAAGGAGAACTGTTCAATTTCTGATTGAGGCACAAGGACAAGGACATTTCCACCCCCCTCCTGCCAGCAAACAAAGTCTTGCAACAAGAATCCTACTTTTCACTGCTGCAGCATCATTCAAAGGCAGGAATGTGTGGAAATATTATCCTTTTTGCACCCCAGTTCAGCCAATCCAGGTGATAGATCTTAAAATGGGTTGTATTATTATTATTATTATTATTAACTTTTATGTATAAAGCGCTGTAAATTTACACAGCGCTGTACATACAATCTTTTAGTTAGACGGTTCCCTGCCCTCAGGCTTACAATCTAAGAAGACACGACACAAAAGGAGAGGGGAGTGGTGGTGGGGCATGGGATCAGGTCCAGCAGTTCTTCTCCACCTCCGAGGACTGGACCAAGGCAGATCGACTGGAGGAAGGGCTTGGCTTCTTAATGGATGGTTAAAAGGAGGCTTCCTGGGTCAGAGAGGGGCTCACCTCTGGGAATGCTTCTCTAAACAATATAGTCTTGAATTCAGTTTTGAAACTGGGTAGAGAAGTGATGAGGTGTGCATGTGGGGGAAGAAGTTGTAGTGACATATATGCTGTCTTAATGTAAAAGCTCATAGGCTGCATCTGCACTGCAGAAATAATCCACATTGACCGCGCTTTAAGTGATGTGGCTCAATGCTATGGAATTCTGGGATTGTAGTTTTCTAAGATATTTAGCCTTCTCTGTCACAGCTATCTGATGCCACAACAAACTACAAATCTCAGAATTCCATAGCACTTAGGCACTGCACTTGATGTAGCGTCAAACTGGATTGTTCTGCTGTGCAAATGCATCCATAGTCTTACTGAATACAAAGCAGTTACAACCTTATAACCCATAACTGCATTTCTGAATGCCAGTCAGAATTCATAAACAAAGAGAAAAGCAACTTTGAGGAAGAAACAACATGCCTTCTTAGCAATGGTTGCATCCACTTATAAGCTTCTTCCTAAAATAATAATATTAATCAGAATCCTGTGCTAAGATAACACAATATTTTCTTCAAGAAAAAAAGAGTTGCATAAATAGCATAAATAATGCAACTTAAGTAAATTTCTAGTTATTTCCTAATTTTGCATAACATTTCAGTGATTGCTAGGTAGGTATACAGGATAACACAACCCAACTTTGACAAACCTGCTGGTTGGGGAATTCCACCAGACATTGCTTTACTCTTTGAAGTCTTTTTTCCTACCTTGAGTGTTGGAAGCCTGTGGTAAGTTTTTAAAAAATGAAAATTGAAATTATCCAGATTGTGCAGAATTGTGGGGTTCTGATAACTATGCATTTCACTCATTAATCTTGCATATTTGTCTTTTGAGAAAGCCCCTCAGCAAATACACCTAAGAGAATGGAATAGTCAATGGGAGGATATGCTCAGTTTTGGATTCATAAATACAAGGTGCAGTTGGCAAGAGTCAATGAACACAACAACAAAATAATAGAGAGCAAAGACTAGTTTCCACCAGACTTATAAAGACATGTTTTAACTTTGTTCATAACTGATCATTAATCGTTTGGAAACAGTAAAAGAGTCAAGCTTGCATATAGAATCAAAGAGTTGGAAGAGACCACTTTATGATGTCAAAAATCTTAAGTGTGCTGTGAAGAATTCTTCAACTGGCTCTGTCATCAGAATAACCAATGACTGTACATATGCAAAATGATGCCCAAAGGGACAAAATACTAACTTTTTGTAAACTCATGAGCATGGCATCTGAATTTGCTGTAACTAGCCACAGAAGATGTCTTCATGCCCTAGAAAAGTCACTGAAAACAACAGTCTGGTGTATGATATGGAAGTAGGAAAGCCAATTAGTGCTAGAAGCAAAGAGGAGAAAACAAAACAGAAATTATCATAATGCTACTAAATCAATAACAAGCCAAATCACATCAGAGGGGCATAGCTAGAAAAGACTGTTAGGCATAATAGTTAAAAATGAAACTCTTGTGTTCAAAGGCAGTATACCTTTGATTATCAGGTACTATGGACGAACAGTATCTGAAATGCTCTTGTGGGAGACAGAAGCCCGAACAAAATAGGTGTCTGGTTTCTTCTATTGCTTGCCCATTTTTCTTTTTAACATCATCAATGTATTTTAGGTGTCATGCTACTAGTCACATGATTGTTCCCACCTGAAAGTGATGATTCTCAACTGAGGGAGAAATCCAGTCTGTCTATTTTTTTTTTCCAAATGGAGTTACAATACCTGATTCTTCAACTCCCATACTAAAGCAATGATCATATGAACATGAAACCAGACACAGACAGAAATGTGTAGATTTTGGGGCCTGCATTATGTTATATGAAAGATTTTTGTTTTTAAAAAAAGACA
The DNA here is from genome assembly GCA_023333645.1 of Sceloporus occidentalis. NCBI lineage: Eukaryota > Metazoa > Chordata > Lepidosauria > Squamata > Phrynosomatidae > Sceloporus > Sceloporus occidentalis. The sequence goes on along the minus strand of JALMGF010000002.1, from coordinate 112,484,214 downwards.
TTTGATGAAGTATGCACATCTGAAAAATGCACAAAAGGCACAGCATGTATTTATAAAATGTGCATGTACATATGAACTAATGTGGGCATTCATGCATCCATTGAGGAAGGAAGCACACAAGAGCATTTTTTCTGTTAAAAAGAAATATGTATGCAGCTGACATGGAATGGACTTGGAAGTGATAGAAGGAGGAATGACAGATGATGAAACACTTAACAAATCTGTCCATTTCTCTGAAGATGCCAGCCACAGATGCTGGCAAAACGTCAGGAAGGAAAATTTCTAGAACATGGCCACATAGCCTGAAAAACCCACAAAAACCCAAATCTGTCCATTCTTAATAACTAAAATCTATAAGTAGAAGTTTCATTCAGTGATCTTAGATTAATAAACTGACTCCATGAATCTGTTTGGTCTGTTTTTTGCTTTCTTAAGTAGATGGTCAACCTGGCAGTTGAAAACACTGAGGTTGTTGTGTGAGCAGACATCAGCTCGTGCAACAGGACTTTCCTTTCCCCATCTAAAATTTGTTCCAGATGGGCCCCCCAAGTCTCCAGAGAAGATTTTTGAAGGTATTAAGGCAGTGATTATCAACCTTCCTAATGTTGCAACCCTTTAATACAGTTCCTCATGTTGTGGTGACCCCCTCAACCATAATGTTGTGGTGTCTTGGTTTCTAAGATCATGGGAAATATGTGTTTTCTGATGGTCTTAGGCGAGCCCTGTAAAAGGATTGTTCAACCTCCAAAGGAGTCATGGCCCATAGGTTGAGAACCCCCGTATTAAGGGGTTTGCTAGTAAAGATGAATTGTCTTCCCACCCAATTCTGTTGATGGAAGCCAATTCTCTTGGAAAGAGGCTACCTTCTGTGCTATGTAATTTCATCTAGGTTCATTATATGTTGTGTAGAGTAATACAGAAGGAAAATGTATGTACCATGAATAAATACAGAATGAAAGATCCTAGCATGCAAATTTTCAGTATTGATTTTCCAAAGATGATTAAATCACTGATTAAAGCTTGCTGCTTCCCTAAGACAGTGTGCTGAGTATTTTGTGCTTGTTACTCATTTTCAGCATACTGTAGACGTCTGGCAATGGTGAAATTAATCCATGTCATCTGTGAGTGCACTGATAATTCCTTTCTGTTATCCTTTTCATTTTCTATTCGTTCAGCATATAAATTATCTGTTGTCAAACGTGGCATGTAACTGGTGTGCGTGTGTTTGTGGTTATCTATGTGTGCACTGAGGAGAAAAAAAATCTTCCTCTAGAAGTGTCAAATGAATGTGTTTTATAATTTGCAGGTGATGGTCATGAGCAACCAAAGCAGGAACACCCAAAAAGTACAGCACAGAGGAACTGGAGTCACAAGGTGGATAGATAACGTGAGAGTTTATCAAGCATGTATAACTCTGTTTGGAGAACTTGGAATACTTTGTTTTTTCAACAGTCAGCATATGTGGGGGAGAGGGGTGTAATGTGTCTGGAACTCCCTTCTCTCACCATGCTTCCCAAAGTACTCTTCCTAAATAAGTGTTGTTGTTGTTGTTGTTGTGTGCCTTCAAGCTGTTTCTAACTTATGGTGACCCTAAGGTTATTATTATTATTATTATTATTATTATTATTACATTTATTTATATAGCGCCATAGGCTTTACATAGTGCTTTACAAAGGAGGAAAACAACAATCCAAAAATAAAAACAAAGCCTGCCTACGGCACACAATCTAAAACCACAAATAGGATTATAAATTTAATAAAATATTACTATAACGAGGTTAAAACAATACTATAAAATGTAAATTAGTACAAATAATATGAACATAAAATCAAGATGAAAGTTGGAAGGTGATCTATGATGGGGTTTTCTTGGCAAGATTTGTGTGTGGGTTTGTTGTTTTTTTTACAATTTTTACTCAAGAATAGTTGGGTAATCTATTACCTTGCTCATGGTGACAAACTACTACTCTCATCATTCATCTGCCTAGCTAGAGCTGATGGAAGTTTTAGTTCACCTGTTCCCTAGCCCTGGCTGTGTTTTATCTATGCACTCTGCTTCTGCTTATTGTGTTTTTAACTGAACGTACTGGTGTTTTATCATATTAAGATTTTAAAATGTTGCAAATCCTGTGTGGTTAAAAGGAACATGGCTCCTATAAGGAGTGGGAGAAATATATGTAGGGACTTCTATATACAAAAAAAAACCTTGTTCAGATTTTGGGGAAGTTATTCTTGTATTCTTAACACCCAGAATCTCCAATGGCCATGCTGGCTGGGGAACTCTGGGAGCTGTAATCCAAAAATATATTTCCTCATGCTCTGGTCTCAGCATAGTTTGTGCATTGGACTATGACTCTGGAGACCAGGATTCAAATCACCACTCTGCCATGGGAACCTACTGGATAACCTTACGGAAGTCACAAATTCTCAGCCTCAGAGGTGTGGCAAAAGCAACCTGCCTTAAAAAATCTTGCCAAACAAACCCCCTGCTAGTTTGCCTTACAGACCATAAGTCAGAAGGGACTTTAAGGCATATAACACCAGTAATTGGATCAGAATGAAAGGCTTGTGGCTTGGCACTCATTGTGAATGAAACCACCAATTCAAAATAGAAAGAACAAGCACATTGGCCTTTTGGGAAGGAAAAGGCATAACTAGAATGTGCAGCAATGTTGTTCAATTGGCCAGTCTGATTGTCATGTGGCACTGTAATGTCGTCATGTTCATCCATGTTCTCTTGGTTATTTGCATGGTTCAGTAAAAAAAGCTCTTGCAAAAATGGATTCCAGCAGGTTCAGCTTGTATGTTGCCATCTCAGAGATTCCTTCGGTCACTTGCCCTGTCTGCATGGCCCAAATAAATTGTCCTCCTCATGTTCCCACAGTGGGTAGTCCTGACGATGCAGGGTCCAATTCTTGCTTCTAGTGCAAACTGTGTGAATGAATACCATCGAACCTGTTCAGCACTGAACTTTATCTATCTATCTATTTATTTATTTAAAGTATTTATACCCCACTCTTAGACCAGCTTACAGATTGTTAGACATTTCCCTGCCCTTAGGCTTGCCATATACCTCCCTTGAAACAGTGTAGAATGAACCACCTTTTGATCCAGAAGATCTGGAGTCCTCCATTGCAATGCTGGGCAGCTGGGCCACCACTGCTGGTGCAAGTCACTCATTCTGAGGTCAGAACAAGGTGCCCAGCTATGTGACTGGCACTAGGTACCTAATTCTGACCTCAGAGTGAGAAAACTCTGGTGCAGGACACATACCCTGATAGTGTGCCTTAGGGCCACCCAGCATCACAATGGAGTATCCAAGGGAACAGGGAGGATCAGGACATCCTCTCTCTGTCTCTCTGCCCCCCCCCTCTCTCTCTCTCTCACACACACACACACACACACACATTCTCTCTCTAATCATCAGTTATTCCTACCATGTGTTGTCTTAACAGGTTGAATGCCCTTGTTAAAGCTAAACAGTTTGATGATTTGGTACATAGAGAGATCTTGTAGCACCTTTGAGACTAACTGATAGAAAGAAATTGGCAGCATGAGCTTTCAAAGACTTCACTCTACTTCCTCAGATGCATTTGGTAAGTGTTTAATATTTTACTTCCCTGCCTCTGTAGCTTTGCACAGGGATACCTGAGTGGTGTCTTTACTCTGCCTTTTCCACTCCACAATCAGACAAGGAGCTCTCCCACGACTGTAGTGTCAAACAGTCAAAGCACTGCTAACACATTTCTTCTCAAAAATACTTCTCCATTTGGAAGAAGAAGAAGAAAAACATAATCAAATGTTTCATTTTGCTCTTTGGGTGTCAAAAACGAACATGTAATTAGCCAGTGAAACATCAGGGCATGGAAAATTAGTAAATGTCTGGATTTCATCCAGATCTTATTAATCAGGTTGTCAGGGTGGCTTTTCCCCTATTCACGTCCCCCTCCTTTCAGTAGTGTCTAAGCTGTATAAGCCAAGCTGCCTTGAAAAATGTGTCAGCTTCAGACATCTGTTTGTTTCATTTTATTTATTACTGACATATCCTGGCTGATTGCCTTGCTAACTATGCTCTTTAAATATCAAGAACTAACAGGCTGGCATGCAGACACAATGCTGCCTCATTAAACCCTGCCCCTCCATTTTTTTTTTAATCTTATCCTATTGGGTATTAATTCTATTGCAGCATGTGTGTGTGCTCAGAGTAGCCTTGGCATTTGTAAAGTATTTTTAGACTGCTGAACAACAACCTTATAAGGTTGATGAAGACTGTTTTCCTCAAGGCCATTGTGTGAGCAACCTATCCAAGCAGAGAAGCAAAGCACAGGGATGGGGAAGGAAAATATCTTAACATTTCAAAATATGCAAAACAATAGAGAACTTGGCATGAATCCCTAATCTAGTGCTTATTGTGGCTAATGGAAAAACTCATGTCCCCAGAAGACCAATGAAGAGAGGACTAAAATTGTGTAAATTCTTGTGTCCCCCCCCCCCCCAAGAATAAGACAAGTGAGGATTTACACCTACCCTAGATGGCTCCAGATTATTACGTGCTTTTCAATGGGTTTTCTTGGTGGTGGCAGTCATTGTAACTGAAGGTCTCTCAAATGCCTTTCAAATTTTACACGAAACCCAGGAGTGACACTACATCAGGGTACAGTAGGTATTTAAAATGGTTGCTCACAACCCTGACTGTGCCAAATGTGCACAGAGATTTGATTTGATTTGATTTTGTGTGGCATTGGGTAGTGAAATGTTGGGTATGCCATGTATATGAAAACACAACTTTGGTCAGAATGAGAAGAATATATTCATACAAAAATTGAAGTTTTATTCCAACTGGAAATGAAACAGTTTGAGAAGCAATTAATCCATATGTAACTTGGTGCAATTTTGATTACTGCTGAAATTATAGAATTGTCAAGTATTTATTTCTTTATTGTATAATGCTATATACTTATAAATACAGAGAGGTCGGTTTTTTTGTTTTTTTTACTTAGTCCTTTTCTAATCCTGATTCGTTCCTCTTAGTCCCCCACTTTACAGAATTTTGTAGATTTTATGATACTCTGATTAATTATATTATTGGAATTGAAACAATTAATGTAAAATGAAAATATTTTTAATAACTTAAAGATATTGTTTGAAGGGTGTTTCTAGGGATATGTTAGAATAAACTTCTGTTGGAGCCGCAAGAGAGGCTCAGAAATTTCCTGTGATACCTTGTGATTGCTCCAGGGGCCCTTTCACACTACACCATTGTAGCACTATGATTCCACTTTAACTGTCGTGGCTGCATCCTATGGAATCTTGTTGCTTATAGTATATAAGAATTCTACATACTGTTCCCTAAACTGCAATTTTTGTGGGGTAGATGCATCTTTCCAAGGTCATGTTGGGAGCCAAAATATCCCTCTGATCCCCAACAATTGCTCACCCTGTTTTAGAGGTAAGGAACCTTACAGTATGATAATGTAACCAATTAAGTGAGCTATAATCCATGAGATTTTATAGCAAATAACATTTCTTAGGAGCTGCCCAAATACAGCTGGGTCCATCCCCACTTGCAGAGCCACTCCAGCTGCCATTTTCTTAAATCAGAAAACTCCCAGATCCAAAAAGAGCTGGGAGGAGCAGCTCTGCAAGCGGGGATAGGTCCGGGCAGCAAATTCTGCAGTAAAAAGCTTGTTATAAAATCAGGATGCTGCCCAAATGAAGCCTTAAACCAGATAAAGGTAAACCGGTTTAATAAACCAAGCGATAAGCTCCTTAGTCTTAAAGATGCCACTAGATTCATTGTTGCAGTCATACTCTAAAGTAGTACCATTAGTGTTAAATGGAACCTTTCAGTTGTACTATGAAGGGCTTTGGCTATGTGTTTATTTTGCTGCTCTATTTCAAATCCAGAGTGTCCTGTAGTATTCAAAATGCTGCATTCAGGCATATGCACAGAAGATTAGGTTTTTCAGCTTGTATGCCAAGGCCTTCAGAGAACTGAGGAAGCAGCAATAGTCTGAGGAGATGAGATTGCCTGTCCTGTGCTGCCCTTGGATTGCCACATTCCACCACCTCAAATCTGGACTGCTAATTTTCATAATGTGCAAATTATTATAATTATGCATTTTGTTAATTTGCATTGCAATTATACAAATGCAGCACATTAATCTTTCCCCCCACTCTACCACCATGTTCTAGCCTTTGTACTATTCTTACAGAAACTACTCTTCTGACAGAATTCAGAGAGTAATGTTTAAAGTGCTGAACTTTGAAAAAGAGAAGTAAATTCAAAACTCTGTTTGGTCATGGAATTTACCACGAGACCTTGGACCATCACTAATTCTCATCAAATCTACTTTGCATAGTGGTGGGGATTAAAAGAAAGATAGGAACCATGAAAACTGGCCATTGCTGGTGTGATTAATCATCATCATTATTATTATGGACAGGATATCTGTATTCCCAAAAACACTCTGGAACAGTTTTACAGATAGCCATACCTGATAAATTCACCAGGTACATAAGGCTTGTGTCACAAGCCACGAAAATGTCCACAGGAACAATTTTATACTAACCAATCCGGGCACAACATGTACCTTCTGGAAAATACTCCACAATACCAACTTTCCATATAGTCATGTCCTCCAATTCATCAGTTCCATAAGACTTGATGGGAGTGGTGCAACAAGCCACAGAGAAGAAAGGGAGGAGGAGTGTGAGGAGAGGAGGAAGAAAGAATCTAAATCATTGATGATTGAAAGCTTGTGTTAGTAGCATCTGGTACACTGTGAAACCGATGATGATGATGATGATGATGATGATGATGATGATGATGATGACGACGATAATATCTGCTTTCCAGAAAACTGCCCAGAGGACCAACTATCCAGATAGCCATGTTGGCCATCTGCACAAAAATTGGTGTAAAAGATGTTACGAAAAGGGCATAAAATTTCCCCATAAACCAGCTCTTTGCACCCATTCTGGGCAAAACATCTGTATTATAGAAAATGGCCCAGGACATTAACTTTTCAAATAGCCACATTTACTAAATCCACCAGTGTTACAAAACTATATGGAAGTAATGCATGAAGTCACAAAAATCCCAGATACCATCTTTTATCAATTCCAGGCAAAATATCTATATTCTAGAAAATGTCTCTGAAGGTCAGTTTTCTGAATTCCCATGCTCAGAAATCACCAGTCCTGCAAGATGAGATGGTAGTGATGCAAGCTGTAAAAATTTCATAGGAACCACTTCTTGTACCTGTGCCAGGCAAAACATCTGTATTGTGGAAAATGACCCAGAATGCCAATTTTCCAGGGAGCTACACCTACACAATTCACCAGAACCACAAGCTAAGGTGAAAGAATTCATAAACTTTGTGCGTGAACCATTTCCCTGTTCCAATCCATATATGGTTTCCTGGAAAGCTGGCATACAGGACCATTATTTGGAATATAAATGCCTGGCCCTGAACAGATACTGAGAAATTATCCCTTTGTTTCTTTGCTTGTTTGCTTGCTTGCTTGTTGCATCATCCCACTTAGTATTTTGCAGCTGGTGAACTACTAAGTGCAGCTATATCTGGAATACTGCAATTCTGGGCCATTTTCCAGACTACAGATATTTTGCCTGGGATGAATAGAAGAAAGGACTGTACTTGGTGAGCAATTTATGGAACCTGTGCAATCATTCCCATCCAGTCTTGTACATTTTCTGAATTTGGTATCCTTGGCTTTCTTAAATGTTTGCATTCCTTGACATTTTCTGGAATCCAAATATTTGCCTGGAATGGATACAAAAAGGTAGCATTTGTGGTATTTTTGTGGCATGTGGCATCTCTCCCACCTAGTCCTGTGTAGCTATGAATTTAGAAAGCATGGCACCTTTATTCCCACATTAAGCAGCAGGACGGTTTGGGCCAGTATCATCAATGAAAGATAATGTCAGACATGTTAATCTTTGAACTACTAGAAGACTCTTTAATCAATCTTTCTGCAACAAACTAAACAACTCTATGGTCAATTTTGTCTAGAAACAGAGTTCACTGTTAACTATGGTTTCACGCATCTGTGGTAATCATGGGAACAGATACTTCATGGATAAAGGGTTGAACTGTACTTTAAAGACCAGTTTAATTTGGGAGTTCATGTACCTGATCACCAAAGACAAGGAAATGTGGAATTAGCCTTTAAATAAGAACTTTATCTATTTATTATTTTAAACTACTTACAAGAAATCTAAGACTCACAGCAAGCACCTACCTTTCCTCTCTTAGTGTCTGTCTGTCTGTCTGCTATCCTCTCTCCTTTCTACCTAGGAGCACCCAGTTCAGCTCTCAAGGAGTCTGTAGAAAATAATGTAGAAAAATGGCATTTTTCTGGACACCTTTCAATGTTTGCCAGGTCTTTACACTGTATGCTGGTATGCTAGTATCATAGAATCGTAGAGTTGGAAGAGACCACAAGGGCCATCCAGTCCAACCCCATTCTGCCATGCTGGAACCCTACATCTAAGCATCCCCGACAGATGGCCATCCAGCCTCTGTTTAAAGACCTCCTAGGAAGGAGACTCCACTGCACTCCGAGGGAGTTTGTTCCACTGTCGAACAGCCCTTACTGTCAGGAAGTTCCTCCTAATGTTGAGGTGGAATTTCTTTTGCTGTAGCTTGCATCCGTTGTTCTGGGTCCTGTTCTCTGGAGCAGCAGAAAACAAGCTTGTTCCTTCCTCAATATAACACCCCTTCAAGTATTTAAACAGGACTATCATATCACCTCTTAACTTTCTCTTCTCTAGGCTAAACATCCCCAGCTCCCTAAGTCGTTCCTCATAGGACATGGTTTCCAGACCCTTCACCATTTTAGTCACCCTCCTTTGGACACGCTCCAGTTTCTCAATGGCCTTTTTTAATTGTGGTGCCCAGAACTGGACACAGTATTCCAGGTGGGGCCTGACCAAAGCAGAGTACAGTGGCACTATTACTTCTCTTGATCTAGACACTATACTTTTATTGATGCAGCCTAAAATTGCATTGACCTTTTAAGCTGCCACATCACACTGTTGACTCATGTTCAACTTGTGGTCTACTTGGATCTCAGATCCCTTTCACATGTAGACTTGTTCAGTCAGGTGTCCTCCATCCTACGTCTGTGCATTTCAGTAACAAGGCACTCTGCTCTTTGCAAAGATATTAGGTTTGTTGTTGTTAACTGCTGTTGAATCAACCCTAACTTATGGAGACCCTGTGAATGAGACATCTCCAAGATCCCCTGTTCTCAGCTGCTCTGCTCAAGTCCTCCCTGATCAAGCCTAACCATATAGCTTACGATCTTCCTCTCTTTCTGCTGCTCTCTATCTTTCGGAGTATCACTGTGTTTTCTAATGAATCATGTCTTCTTATGATGTGGCAATAGTATCTTTGCTGGGAGCAAAGGTAATGTGATAATCTCCTTAGTCTTCTTCTAATTTCTTCACTTGCAGTCTTCATTCTGATCAAAGTTTGATTCAAGGTATGAAAAATCTGACTATTTCAATTTTCTCATTATCTAGGATGAATTCTTGTAGTATTCTCTAGGTTTCCCCACTCCCAAATTGCAATTTTATAGAGGTGTGATGCTGTGATAGTTAAGACAATAGCAAGCTCATTTTTCCCATGACTACAGGACTACATTTCTCCTTTTTTTTTTTGAAATCTGTCTCCACTCTCACATGTTTTGTTTTGTTTAATGAAACTTTAGAGATTAGAGCATTGTCTTTTGACGGAAAATCCCATTCTTGCAAAGATGCAGAATAAACCCAGTTGGCATCTGGACTGTGCACAGGATGTATTCATCTGGCCATGGGCAAATGCAATAAACCCCATTTTAAAAATAAATGCGCCTTTATTCCGTTGGGGATAAGGCAGTTAAAAGAGAGTGCGCTAATCTCCCTTGTCTAACAGTACCTTTAGGTATCAAGTGGAATGCCAGGAATCTGGATTTAATCTGGCTAATCTGGTTATACTGAAACATATGAAACCCAAACCATGCAATATTTTTCTGCAGCAAAGGAAGAACTCACAGTAAAGCAGCTGGTCCTTAAGCTTTTCCAGAAATCTTTTGCCCACACTGAAAACTGATTCCTTTCAGGATCCTGGCTGACATGTAACTCTGCCTCTTCCCTAATTACAATCTCAATCCATTGCATTCTGCTACTAGATCTTTGGGGGATTTCAAGATACCACATTTTAAACGTCACAGGGGAATCCTATGGAGAGAGCCATTGTACTGGGACCTTGCCATCTGAGGCTTCTGCTTCCAACAAAGGTAAAGCATTTTTTCTAATATTGGGACTGATTGGCATGCTTGACTTCTATACCACCTAAAGTTTTCCTGATTCAAAACATGAAGACTTGAGAACTTCAGTGTTCTCTACTTACTTAGAAGCCTGTGGCTTCACAAAGGGAGGAAACATGCTGGATTCCAAGGAAACATCTTCTTTGAATTACAAATGGACATTAAATTTCCTTGACTTTGAAAATCTACCAGTGACCACATGGCTAAAGGTGGTGGTGCCAGCCTGTAGATAGCCTTCCCTACCATCTGAACTAAGACCACTTTAACTGCTACAGCTTTGACATACAGAAGCCTGGGGTTTATAATTTGATGAGTTATTCTATGCTGGAGAGCTCTAATCTACTCCCCAGTATTAAATCCAAGGATAGTAATTTTGACCATACAGCAAAGTATAATAACATCCAAAACCCGCAAAACAGCTATGCTTTTAGGGGCCAATCAAAATGCACAAAATATATTAATTATGCATTTATTTATTTATTTATATTATGCATTTTGATGGCTCAGTAAAGGTATCACTATTTTGTGGATTTTGGATATTGTACTTCCCTTAATTATGGCACTAGAGGTCCCTAGTAGATAATTCAAAGCACCATACTACAAATCCCAGGATGTACTTATGCAGCCTGAAGGAAAAATCCATGTGTGCCATTGTATACACATAGAGTTGGTGATCTTTTTTGCTTGTACACTTTTTTTTTAAAGATAGTTAGCTTGGCTAGTGCTATTGTCTTTTGCCTAGTGGAGCTTTCTATATTTTATCATTTTTCATGGATGACTTAGAAACAGATGTTGTTCCTTGCATTCTAACAAGGAAAGATGGCCAGAACAGGCAGGATGGAATAAAGAATTTTGCCATGAAGCCACTTTGCAAAGCCCTTCTTCTCCACTTCAATCTCTCATTCCTTTCCAGGGGCATCTAAATTTTGCATTTGAATCACTGCCAATTTGGCACAACATATAAAAACACAACCTTTTAATAATGCATGTGCAGCCTGCTCTAAGAACTGTGAGCATCTTTTGGCAAGGTCCTGCTAGATCAAAACCTAGGCCTTCATCTTTGCGATAACCTTTCTTTTCACTGCCAGAAGGAGAAGGAATGCTTTCCAGGCTTCCAGAAAAAAAAATATCACAGTTCCTTGGGGGGTGGGTGTCTTTTTATTTCTCCATTTTAGAATAAGCTTTATAATGTGCAAGATAGTCCTTCCACTAAAGGCAATGGAGCAGATTTATTCAGAGGAAGATTACAGAAGTAGGATTGATGGTTGTTGTCATTGCTGTGGGAGAATTACAGCCTGCTTTGTCATACAGCACAATTAGATTCATGAAACTCAGGGACAAAGGAAAAGAAACATGTAAATGAATATGAGAAACATTTAAAGTGCCAATGATCAGAGTGTCTGATCCAGGTTCAAGACTCTACTGAGTGAACATGGCTCAACAAATCTCATCCTGATCTTCTGCATAGGATTATTATAAAGATAAAGTGGGATGAGACAAGCCATGTAGACCTAGAGTTCACTAAAAGAAAATGTGTGATATAAATGTAACTAACAATAGTAGCCTACCATCCCCTTTTTGTGTTGAAAAAAATTCCTTTCGGAAGTGTGATTTGAACAGCAGATGCAGTAGGGATGCAGTAGGGAGTAGAAAGATTTATTCCTTGCTCTGGCTACTGTTTCTTTGCTCTAAAGTACCCTGAGGTTATTCCCCTAACCTCATGATGGCAAACCTATGGCATGCATGCCACTGATGCAAAGCCTTTTTTTTTTTTTTTTTTTTTTTGTGACAAGTAGAGGACAAGGAAGAGAAGGAACAAGTGTCTGCCTGTTCCTCCTCCTTCCTGGCCATCCTGAGCCTTCAGTTGCCTCCAGAAAGGCAGCTGAAGGCCCAGAAGGGTGCGGGGGGAGGGGGGGAGGAGGAACAATTGTGGGTCTATTCTTCCTTTTCCCAGCCATCCCAGTTTACAAGTTTCTAGCCCTACTTGATTTATTTGATTTGGACTCCAGACATGAAGAATGAGTTTTCCTCCAGTCATCCAAATTGGTTTCTGATGCACTGGGTGAAAGGAGAGGGAAGCAAGTCTCAAAAGCCTTGCAGAGGGAAGGAGGAGAGGGAGGAAAGGGGGAAGCCAAGGCAGGGCAAAGAGAGGCTCCCCGTTTTGCAGAGGGGAACCTGGGCTCCGGTGGGCTCTTCAACTGCCTCCTCTCCCTGTCCGGCCCCTTTGATTGCCCCTCTTTCCCCCACCCAAAGGAGACTTACCCCACACACCCCCTCAAGCAAGCACCTAGGAGGAAGAGGCAGTGGCTGTTCCTGCCTCTGGTCCAGCTCCCTTGCAAAAGAGGGCGGTTTGGAAAGCAGGAGAAGAAAGGAGGGAGGGAGGAACTTTGGAAAACAAAAGTTACTGTGAAACTGACCAACTGCACCAAGTGTTTATCTAACCTGAAACCCAGAGACAGTGGTCCAACCATTGGGGTGAAGGATGATGATGATGAGGAAGCACAAGGAAGGAGGGGGCCAGTGGGGGTGAGATCGAGGTAAAGGAGGAGGAGGAGGAGGTGGAAGCAAAGTGGTCTTCCACACCAGACCGATTCAGACTGAAATCAAAGTGAGCTTGGAAACAATTTTTGTGAATTCGCTTGTTACTGAATTCACCGAATTCTAGAGTGACTTTGGATTGGCTTAGGATTGGGCTTGGAATGGCTCCGCAGTGACAGCAATCATGTGTGATGATTCACCACAATTTTACGTGAATTCACATGGATGAGTCCGGATTGACTTTGGATTGGCGCTCCAATTTTCATTGTGTGATAAGGTCCCAAGACTCCCTGCCCTCCACTGCTCTGCTTAGGTCCCATAAATTCAGGCCTGTGACCTCTGTGATTGATGTGATCTGTCCATCTGACATGACGTCTCCCTCTCTGTCTACTACCCTCTATCTTTCCTAGCAATGTTGTCTTTTCTAATGTGTCATGCCTTCTCATGATGTGGCCAAAGTACGACAGTTTCAATTTAATCACACTTGCTTCTAGAGAGATTGCAGGCTTGATCTGTTCAATGACCTACTTGTTTGTCTTTTACGCTGTCCACGCTAACCTCAGCATTCTCCAGCACCACATATCAGATGAGTTGGTATTCTTTTTATTGGCTTTCTTCACTATCCAGCTTTCACATACATATGTGATGAGAGGGAGTAAGATGGCTTGGATGATTCTAACTTATTCATTTGTATATCTTTACTCTTCAGAATCTTCTCTAGTTCCTTCATAGTTGCCCTTCTCATTCCTAGTCTTCTTCTGATTTCTTGACTGCAGTCTCCTTTCTTATCAATGTTTGATCCAAGGTACAGGACCTCTTTAACTCTTTTGATTTCCTTATTGTCTAGGTTGAATTTATATATTTTTTTCATGGCCATTATTTTTGTTTGTTTTTTATATTCAGCATTAAGCCTGCTGTCAAACATCCCCACTGGTGGTCCTGGACCTGCCTACACCTTCACTTCATGCTGGGGTTCACTGTGTCTCTTGTGTGAATCAGAACAATCTTTTACTTCACAGCTGTCAAACAGCCAAAATTGTTCTGCTACATTGTTTAGGCATCTAAACGTTATGGGATGTGCTGTTCAGCAACAAAACTTAATAGACACAAACAACACGTTCCAGGAAAAATGCATATATGTATTGTAGTGCCATGTGCTGTGCACAGAAACTAGAGTTATATAGCAGTGTGAAGCGTTGCCTTCGCCTAGAAGAGGCCCACATGCTCCTCACTCCTTAATCTGCTCACTGGCATTAATATCATGTCAATTCATACTCCGTCCCCATTAAGCTGTCAGACTGCGAGCTGTTTCAAATTGTCCTGTTTACCAGTTCTGACTAGAATGGGCATGAAATGTGCTTGGATGGAGTCCACCTCCTAATTGTTTGAAAAGTGCCTGGAGATATATAATTGCAATGTCATGTGTGCTAATGAGATCATACCCCTGCCTTGGTAATCACACTGATATGTCACTTGTAATTTTCCTAGGGAGGAAACGATAGTTGAAATTGATACTGTTAAGGGGAGGGGACTGTTTTCAGAAAAGATGGGAGATGCGGCATCAAATAATTTATTATATATAGCAGTGGCTTTCAAACTATGATCACTGGAACCCACTGGGAGTTTGAAAGGCTTCACCAAGCAAAGCCTATTTCTTTCTACCCCCTCTATGCTTTCAGACAGTATCTCTCTCAATATGTTCCACTACTCTAATGGAACCAGACTCAAATCAAAGAAGAAACATCTTCATCAAGGAACTCCCATCATCCTCACCTGTCAGGGTCAGCGGTTGTCTCCTTTTCCTTTTCTTCTTATTGATCCTCCAAGTGGGGGGAATTTGTCAAGAGATGATTATATTTGCTGCTGTGATTCTTGGGTGTTTTAAAATATTCAAACAACATTTCTGTTGCCCTAAACTATTTTAAGCCAATTCCTGGCACTAGTTGCAACATTTTATTCCTACCTTCAATTTCGTTGCTTTCCAGTTCAAGATGTATCAGAATGATATGTTCCCTTCTCTTCTCCTTTGTTTTCTTTTTTCTTTCTTTCTTTTTAGAGCTAAAGTGCATAAGTGAAATAGCATAATGCTAAAAAAAATAAGAAGAACATTTGTCCTTCAAACTGCAGAATCACCTTAGCATTTCCATGAAATAGCTACAAACATACTCCCAAATGATTGAGTGTATGTGGAGACAACTTGTGACAAAATCTGGAAAAACCCAAGGAGATATATTGTAAGAATTCACACTCCTTTAGACAATGTGTAAGAGCCCTAATTCGCTTTATTTCTATCCAATCCTCTCCCCCAAAATTGACACTTAAGGAGGTTTACAAGATAAAACAGATATAATATAGATAAAAACATACATAAAATTGTCATTTAAAACAATTTAAGCCATCAATGCTATTAACACAATTTGAAGCATACATTTAAAAGACAACATAAAAAGTAGTTTAAAACACAACAGCACCCTATTAAAAGCCCTTTCTTTCTTTCATTTTAAAAAGTCAGTTCCAGAATAAAATTCTTTGCTGGCGAATGAAAAGGTAGCCAGGAGGGGACTGGTTTAGCTTCCCTAAGAAGTGGAGTTAAGAGCACGGAAGGAGCCAGCGAGAAGTTCTACTACTATACCCATACTAGATGTGCCTGTGTGAGTCATGGGATCAAGAAAAGGATTGCTCCCATGTGCAGATTCAATAGACCATGAGAGAACCTAGTCCTAAACCAAATAGGGATTAAAGGTCAAAACCAACATTTTGAATTGTATAATTTTGAAATCTTGTTCCCTGATCTGTTGGACAGCTCCATAGCTTGACCAGTAAAACAGGGAGGGATGGGAAACATTTGGGCCTCCAGATACTTGAAACCACAACTCTCATAAGCCTTTACCATTGCCCATGATGTGTGGGGCCAATGAGAATTTTAAGGTAAAACCTCCAAAAGACCAGTTATTTCCCAGCCCTTCAGGAAGATGTGATTCTGAACTGCACAAGATTGGTGGTGAAGTGCAACACGCTCCTGCATATCATTTCAGGAGGAGAAAGTGGACAAGAAAAGAAAAGCCAATTCATGCACAGCAAGGACATAATTATGAATGATCACTATGTTAACATTACTGTTAATCGTGGGCTGACAAATTGGTAAGGCTGGGCAAGGGATTCTTCATTTAAAGCCTAAGAGGAGAGCACCGCTTTATTACAGGAGGAGAAATCAGCACAAGACTGTACGTTTCATAACCACACACACTCTCTCAGTGCACCTGCAAAATCCATCTGTCTCTGTGGACATTGTAAAAATTATTTAGACATCACTGGAAGCAAGCAAGAAGCAATGAGATAAAAGCTGTGCTTTATGAATGCTCTTGGTAGCTCTCCCTTCAGCAGCATAAATACCTCTGGCATCTTCAGGGAGATATGTGTCACCATAAAATGGCAGAGGCCATTCCTTTGTACATATCTATTATTATTCTGTCTTTCCACACCAACCCTCATGTTTCTGCTGACTAGGACTAAAGCTATAGAAGCCCAAGAAGGCTGAATTACATGGCACTCCCTTCAGAACTGGAGCGTGAGTGATACAGTGATGTGTATATTTACAGGAGTCAACATAAACTGAGTTTCCTACAGTATTTATATATATTTCCTTCCTCATCCCTCATGTCTCTCTTATGAACAGTGAGATGTGAGCTCTTACAGTCTGACTGTCAAGGGGAGTATATGTCATGCATACATTAACAAAGGAAAGGCTCATAGGATTAGTGACAAACATGTAGCTTCCCTACTTACAACAATACAGTCAGCCCTCCTTATCCACGGATATTTTTATCCACGGATTCAAGCATCCGCAGCTTGAAAATACTTTTAAAATATACAAATTCCCATAGGCAAACCTTGATTTTTCCCTTTTATATAAGGGACACCAATTTACTGTACCATTATATTTAATGGGATCTGAGCATCCACAGATTTTGATATCCATGGGAGGTCCTGGAACCAAACCCCAGCAGATACCAAGAGACCACTATACCTCCTACTAGGTGGATTGCTCCACCAGGTAGCAGCTCTTGAAGTTCTCTGTGTGTGATATATGCAAAGCCTAATAAACATTTTTGAGCTACAACTCCTCCAAATCTCCCATCCAGTTGGCGGGGGATTCTAGGATTTGTTGTTCAAAATGTAACTGATGCATTGCCAACACCTTGTCAAACAACAAGCAATAATGGAAAGCCTGTTTGATTATTCCCAAAGTCAGAAGAAACTGGGTGTCTTAAACTCACTTCTGCTCATATTGGGGCTCACCATAGCCCTGCCAGGTGGTCCTTTTGGCAATGAGTCTTGCTAAGGGGAAAATGATAACTGACACAAGGAGAGACTCATTGGAGGCAAAAGTGCCCAAATTTGACTTTCAACTGGAAATTACACTCCATGCTATGATCCTTATCTCCACGATTGCATTAGGGGACAGAGAAAATTGTAAAGTCCATGCTTCTCATATCTGTTGGATGCTAGCAAGCTGCCTACTGCCCCTCCCTGTTGCCTGGTACTATCTCTCCTTTGCAGAAGAGCCTGTTTCTCATGAAAATCTGGTGGTTGGATCACTGTACCTATTTGTGTTTTGGCACACAGAAGAGGGGATAAAAGTCTGGAATGGTTTTAGTTTTAGTTTTGGAGCATTCCTTAAGATAGCATTGCAACGCATGCAGATTCTGAAGTGAGATGTGGGGTATCACAGCTGTGATCACTAGTATGTGATACCTGAAAGAAGCATTGTGTATTTCTGCTGCAAAAGCATTAACAATGCAGAAGACTATTGAAAGCTATTTGACCCAGGCAGTACAAAACTGAGGGGAGTGAGCTTATTATTATGCTGCCTGGTTTTTGGAATTGTGTTACTTCAAGCCTTGTGATTACAACTCAATTGCGTTTGCAGCCTGAATATGTAAATGCCAAAAAGATATTCTTCTGAGGAATACAACCACTGTAGTACAATTTGTGAGGACATTTAATTAGAATTATGCTTAGCGGGTAGAAAATCCTAAAGGAATCAGATTATTACAGTATTCCCTCCTATGTGCCAGGGGATAGTGGGGAGAGAAGATTCTTTGGATGTTTAAAAAAGTAAAAGCACGTGCAAATTCAGAAAGCCACTGACAATCAGAAATCTATGTGAGGAGAACAAGAGAGAGAGAAAGAGAGAGATTCTCCACTCTAACTCCAAGAACCTAAAAGCTATATTCCTGAAAAGTGGCATAGATAGGAAGGAGACATGAAGGTGTACACATCAGGGTTATTTTGTTTTAAGGATGAACCAATTCATGTTAATTCATTAACAATTACAACACTGAGATTATCACTGAATGGCAGAAACCAGGCTTCTGGGAACTAAGAAACTTCCTCTAGAGTAGCAGTTCCAACAAAAGCAGGGAGACTTGGGGTTTATTCCAATTACTTAGAGCTGGTTTTTCTTGTATCTAGAACCAGGCTACTTATACATGGCCTCTCATTTTCTAGTCTCTCCCTTTCTGATGTTTCCACCATGGGTCGAGGTTGTACTTAGCAGAACTGGGACATGGGTACTGCTAGAAAATCCAGCTGTTTTATGAACCTGGCTTGTTCTTGACTTCAAGTGTGAGTCAATGTCAGAGCTTAATTTAATGCTTTGATCTATATTTCTCAGAAACTCTTAGCCCTCATTGTCGGTTGTCTTGTTTGCTGGAGGTGTCTGGAAGATATAGTCAAAAGTAACATTTCCAGGTTCTGGTGTATCTGTCTGGATTTAGTGGACTTGAAAATAGCAAATAGAAGCAAAGTAAAGAAATAGAGAGAAAAATGCTTTGTGCTTTGTAAAGGTGGGGAGGAGCAAGCATTATCTTTTGTTTGGCCCAGTCCCACCTGGCTGGGAGAGCAAGGACTAAAGTTGCTACTACTGTTGTAGGAGATGCTTGAAGACCACTTTGTAAATCTCAGTATTCCTCACCACTGGCTGTGCTGGCCAAGATTGAGGAGACTTAAATTTAGTCCAACAACATCTGGATGGTAATATGATTGCCTTCCCTCACCTAGACCCTCATCTTCTGTTTGGCCCATCGCTACTGGATCAAAGGAAGGCAGGGTGTCGATTCCATCTACAAATGTTTCAAACACAGAGTGTGCCTTGAGGCCATTTAGCTTTGAGTCCTACAAGACCTAGACCCTAATATTTTCTGGTCCTCATCCATCTGCTCTGAGAGGAGGATGGTTCTAGTTACAAAGGAGGCAGCAGTGGATTCTGCTACTTGAAAATGGGCTTATTTGGGGGTTGTGATCAAGGTAACACTTATCTTTTGATCAAATGCATTTTGCTGATATTTTGGTAATAAACTCTGTGAATCGATTGTTTAATTGTTTAATCTTAATGCGTATTTATTCCTCTGAGGTGTTTGTTCCTTGACAGTGGGTTGAACCGGATGGCCCTTGTGGTCTCTTGAAACTCTATGATTCTATGATTATTTAAACTTTGAATTGTAATTACTATTGAATGATCTAGAAATATTGCTGTTTTGTATTATCTGATTCATTTCTTTACCGCTGTGTCCCAGTCAGCTCATGGCTATGGCAGCGTGGGCTAATGTTCTCATCTCCAGACAGTTTCGTTCCAGTCCCTCAAAGCAAAAAATTAGATTCCATGACTTCAACACAGTCACTTTGATTCTATGTGCTTGTTTACCATCTTTATCTGATGAAGAAACCTGTGAGTTTCAAAAGTGAAAAAAAACCCTTCTGGTTTGGCAATAGCAGTGTGCATGCTGAACAGCATTTTCATGACCCACACCACAACCAGCATAATGAGTACATTATATGGGACTGTATCTGCATGGGATTTGGAAACTAGTTTATGGCAACCAGGAGAAAATGTGTTGTTGGTATCTGGTAAGGGTGCTAACGAGAGTTAGAAGATGGAAATGCTGACCAAGCACAGGAGTGGAGAGAGAGAAAGCCCAGGAAGAGAGTGGAGAGAGAAGAAAAACATAGGAAGGAAAGGCATAAAGGGGTTTCTAACCTAGGCAAAGCTGATATAGGCTGAATAAGTATCGGGATGAAGAGAGGTGGGCCCCAAACCCCCATCAACCCATCAAACTCTGATATATATTGCTGTTTCAAGGTCTGCTCCATACTGGTCTTTTAATCAGAATTGGCCCTAGAGTATGCTTTTTTGCCAGCCAAAAATGTATTTCAAGCTAAAGGGGGGAGTGTCAGAGTTTGCTGGGTTGATATAGGTCTTGGGACCCATCTCTCTTCATCCTGATACTTATTCACACTAATTAATTAATTAATTAATTAATTATTAATGATAGCCATTAGGGCTGAAGGGCAGGATATAAATACCTAAATAAATAAATAAATAAATAAATATTCAGCATATATCAGCTTTGCCTAGGTTAGAAACACCTTTGTCCCTTTCCTCCCAATGCGCTCTCTCTCTCTCTCTCTCTCTCTCTCTATATATATATATATATATATATATATACACACACACACACACACACACACACACTCAATTGCCCTGTCCTCAACACGTCTAAATACCCTAAAGACAAGATCCTGTCTGATCTTGGAAGCTAAGTAGGGTCAGCCCTTGTTACTATGTGGATGGGAAACTGCCAAGGAATACTAAGTGCTGGAGGACTTTCAGAGAAAGGAACTGGCAAAACCACCTCTGAGTATTCCTTGCCTAAGAAAACCCTATGAAATTCACTGGGTCTCCATAACATGACATGCAACTTGGAGGCACAGACACAGAAAAACTATCCACAAAACAATTGAATATCACTTCTGCTCACCCACCATGTTGGATGCCACAGCATGATACTGGAGAGGGGGAGTTTCTTCTGAGCCCTGGATTATATCTTCCTCTGGTCTGCATAGACTTAACTGGATTAGTTTTCTACCTCATCATCCTGCAGTGTGACATCCTGGATTGAGGAACTAGCATTTATATCAGGGGTTTTCGTAGAAGTCCATAAAATCCATTGAGACTGTAGAAAATACCTGATAACCATCTTATGATATTTAACAAGTTGATATTTTAAAAAGCTGCTAAGTTCAAGAGTTGCTTGGTTTTTGATTACACATTAACTGTGTTGCGTGAGGGCTATATCTAATTCATTAGTTCTAATTCATTAGTTGCTTAAATGTACTCCTGAATTTGACTTCATTGACATCATCAGTTGCTCAACTGGTTTTGAGAATACAGTTTGTGTTTTAAACAAAACATAAGGAAGAAATGTGTGTATGTTATGCCTGTGAGCTGCAGAGACAAAAATGTATCTGTCAAGCTTTCCCACTGAACCTGGAGAGGTGTAAAATGATAACCATGAAAATGACTATGTAAGGGCTCCTCTGCACCTTCTGGTCTCTGTCCCATTCCCCTAAGGCACGGGAAGAGATGAGCATTTTAACAAGAGAGTATTATGGCCATTAAACTCTTGCAACAGAGCTCCCAAGTAAACAGTGATGAATAGATCCCTTTAGGGAAACAACATGCATCATTTAACATATGATGTCCTTACAGGTTAAATGAGATCTCTCAACCAAACTTTTCACTTAGTGCAGAGCATAAAAAGAACACAATTTAAGCCTGGTGTTCACTTGGATTTGTAAGAAAAAAATGGTGTCTGAAACAACAAAGCTATTCTATTTCTATTTTGTGCAAATGGGTTTTTCAGTATAAATGAGAATTAGCCTTGCCACCTATTACCCCCAGTAAAAAAAAGTAGTAGAGATTACTACTTTATTGAAATGTCTCTCATTCTATGGAGAATCATAGAACTGGCCTCACCCTTTAAACACAGAACTGGCCTCACCCTTTAAATCAGAGGTTTGACTGTTGAGGCCTTGACAAGCATGGACGGTGGTAGCGAGGTCCTCGGATCATAGGTTTGATTAGAGTTTTCTTCTCTTAGATGGTTGACCTTACAGGGTTAGATGAGCACCATCGGCCCAAATTTGGGATTAGAGTTTTCCTTCTCCTAGGATGGTTGCCATAAGGCTAGAGAGCCCATGATTAGGGTACGCAAGCCTCTCCCCACGACAAGGGGGCATCAATAGAGAGGAAGAGGATAACTGTTTTATAATAAAGAAGTGTTTCTAATACAGTCCATCCTCGCGTTACGCGGGGGATCCGTTCCGGATCCCTCCGAGTAAGGTGAATTCCGCCTATGCTCAAGCCCCATTGGAAACAATGGGTTCGTGCGCGGCGGCGCGGCGGTGCAGGCGCGCGCAGGGCGTAACGGGCGCGCACCCATTCAATTGAATGGGACGCGCCGCCCCTTCCGCCCCGCGCACGCCCCGCGGCTTGAGTGCGTATGCTCAAGGCCGCGTAAGGCACGCCCGCGTATGGAGCGGGCACGCTGTATTTAGATGGAATGTCTTTTCTCATAATTTGAATTCATTGGTTTGTGTTCTCATCTCTGGAGTGGCAGAAAATAAGTATGCTCCATCTTCTATCTGATGTTCCTGCATATATTTAATGATGGCCAACTCCCTAAATTGTTTGTCATAAATCTTGGTTTCCAAATCATTGATCTGTGCAGACCAGCCATTAAGGCTGACCTGGGGGCAGATTCAGGGTGTGGCATCCATACGATGCACGCCCAACTCCACCCCCATGGCAGCATGATGCCGCGCACCACTCCACATGGTGCGAGTTGTCACAGCACTCCTCTAGTGCTGTGTCCACATGATGCAATGCCAAAGGAGTGCCTTAAAGCCATGGCGCTGCAGCTATCACACCCTTTCCATGGCACTTTTTGCAGCTCCTTTTTGTGCCCTGGAAAGGCCAAATCAGGGCCACGGCATGCGGTTGCTGCAACCCCAATCTGGCGCAGCTGGAGGCGGCTGTAGGCCACCCTTTAGGGGCAGTCTGCACAGCCTCTTAGGACATGAGGTTTAGCACACGGGGACTATGTGTTTCTATCCCGAAAACGGTTAAAGTGTCATCGTGGGGTTTTCTTGGCAAGATTTGTTCAGAGGAGGTTTGCCATTGCTTTCGCCTGAGGCTGAGAGCATGTGACTTACCTAAGGCCATCCAGTGAGTTTTATGATCGAGCTGGGAATTGAACCCTGGTCACCAGACTTGTAGTCCAACACTCAAACCAACACACCATGTTGACTCTCCGAGATGTAGTACCTTATCATTATCTCTTTTAAAATTCATTTTGTTAGTTTTGGTCCAGCTCTCCAGTCAGTCAAGATCATTTTTAATTCTGTCCCTGTCCTCTTAGGTATTAGCTAACCTCATCTCCCATTCGCTGTCATCTGCAAATTTGATAAGCATGCCTTCTCTCCCATCATCAAAGACATTTATAAAGATGATAAACAGCACCGGGGTCCTGAGGCAACCCACTAGTCACATCTTCCCTGGGTAAGGAACAATTATTGGTGAGTAACCTCTGGATTCAATCTATCAGCCTAAATGCCAGAGTAGCATATTACTTAGCAGTAGATATCAAAGGCCCATATTGGGACCCATCTGCACTCAGGAGGAAAGCCCAAATGGACTCCCCATTTTGTTCTGCCCTACCTACATTGTGGAGCCACCCCACACCTGTTTTATCTACAGCAGATGTTTTTTCCATGGCTGTTGCTGTGGTCTGCCATCAGCTCCCACCACCACGTTTCTTATAGCTTCCAGAGCCAGGAGAGCTTGCTGCCTGGCAGAAGCCACCATTTGCCTTCTCTGCCTGGAACAAAGTAAAGATTCTTCCTGCTTGTGAGGTGCCCAATACCTCATTCTGACCTCACAGTGTGTTGCCAAGTAGTGCCAAGGAGGAGAAAACACAGTACTCTTGCCTAGAATGATGCTTTTCCCTCCATGGCACTACTCCTGGTGGCACGCTCTGAGGTTCCAATGAAGTGCCAGATACCTCATCAGCAGGAAAAATCTTTACTTTAAAGTTCTTCCAGGTAGGGAAAGTAAATGGCAGGTCTTGCCAGGCAGCAATCTCTCCTGGCTCTGGGAGCTAAGCGTGGTGGCAGGAACAGACTAATAATGGTGGTTCCTGTCAGGCAAAGTGTTCTGCCTGCCCCCACCCCAATCCAGGGTGATAGGACACATGCAGGAAAGCCAGAGTTTCCTGGAAACGCCACAGCAAATTGAGTTTTAGGGGTCATTCAAATGTTGGATTTTTTAGTGGAACAATGTGAATGACCTCACATTTGGGTTTGATATTCACACTATGGACTTGCATCTCTGCACAACTCTGTGAGTTAGGTTGTTCACATGTTCCAGGACTCAAACATGGAGTCGACAATACAAATATATTCAAAACACATTCATGGCATGAAAAGTTTAATCCTGTGTCTATATCAATGATGCAAATCTTTTTTAAAAACCCAGAAAAAAATGGTGTTGATTATTCCAGGTAAAGTTGAATTTTTTGGCAGCCCCGTCCTCAAAATTTAATCAAGTGCATTCAGTATACATGTGAACAATGGAGATTCAACCCAGCTGGATTATTTTCACCATCTGAATAACCAGTTAAAATCTGCATTAAGGCATTTTTACTATGGTTTTGCTGCTAGTTGGGCCCTATGTCATGTGTCCTGATTATGCCAGATTTGGGGGAAATGTCATCTGTTATATGTCTTGATTAGCATAGAATTAATGTAATCAAACCCTTAATGTTTCAGTTTTGAAGAGTAGAAACCAAGGTTTGGGGAAAGTGCAGTCTGCAGACTGCATACAGTCCTACAAGGCCATCCCTCAAAATCTAAATTTTAAAAAACCTCAAAAATGCCTCTGCAACCATTAAAGGCATGGAGACTAATTTTGCCATGATCCCTTCCCCAACCTGTTTTTAGGCCCATATCCATCCCATATCAAAGGAATGTTATGAATTAAACTCATTCACTAATTGTAACTCCCTGAATGTTATTTATGTGATTTTATGCCCTTGTCGGAAGATATATGTGGGACAAACTTCAAGACCTCTAAGAATTAGAATATCTGAACATAAAAGTACCATTCGAAATAAAAGTTTAGATACTTCACTTGTCACACATTGGTCACAATTACATCACTCTCCAGAATCCTTAAAATTCTTTGTTATTGAACAAGTCAAGTTTGGTACTTTTTATAGTGGCAACAAACACACTAAACTCCTACAAAGAGAATCATTTTGGATTCATAAGTTGTCATCAAACATACCCAAGGGTTTAAATGATCGGTTGGATTTAAGTTCTTTTTTATGAAATTATATACATTGGTTAATATTGTACAAATCAGAGACAGATATGGATATGGGAAGGAGGCCAGGCAGATTATATAGAGCTATATTATGCTCATAATGCATTTAGAATGAGTCGGAGTTGTTAGTTACCTTTCAATTATTATAAGTGTTAATATGCATTCAGCTATGGTTTGGGCTTACTTTATGGGACATGTAGGATAGTATGTCTCTAGAGGATATACCTTTAAGAGAATTCAATGCATCACTTTATCACCTGCAGCCTATTGCTGAGGCAAAGTATATTATGAGTTACTATTCCTGTGAACTTGTGCCAGCATCCTTTTTTATCAGTCAAGCCAAGCTGTTTAATATTGTGGGTAAGACATAATGATTCAATTTCGTTTGTTAATTATATTATATTTGGTATTATGTTGCTGATAGTGATTAATATATCTTTGATTGTCAACTTTGTGTATTTAGAAGTATGGAACACACAATGTACTATATTATTCCGGTTATGAAATTATTATGCTGATGAAGACCTTGGTGAGTCGAAACGGCCACACAGGACTCCGGAGGTAGCCGTCCCATCTGAATTCCACTTATAAGGACCCTGCTACCAGCCAATATTATTAGTTCCAACTTCATGTTGATTTGTTCCAAGCATCATCCATCATCATTGCTTTTTTGATTTTGGACTCTAATATTATGTTACAGCAGTAGAACCTCCTTCACTGCTAAAATCAGCAACATTGTGGACTTGGACTGTTACCACTTCACTCTTTAGAGATATATTGGCTATTATTGATGTGTCTTGTAATTATGTATCTGGATATATATATCTTGTGAATAGACATAGTCCAGTTATTATACATATCTCTTGTTGTTCCCTTTTTGTTCAGTTTATGGAGACTAATTTTGCCATGATCCCTTCCCCAACCTGTTTTTAGGCCCAGGGGACATTCTCCCCAGAAAACCGTATTAGAAAAATGGCACAGCCACAGCCACAGAGAGTGTGTGGGCATTTTGAATTTAAAAAAACTTTTCTTTTTTTCAAAAATCATTCCCAAAAGGCAGCATGGATATGGGGAAGTTTTTCTTTGAGATCTAATGAGGGGCATGAACCAGGGTTAGTTGTACACCATTAAAGCGTACAGTATAAACCTATACTCATCTGCTCATTCAGTTCAGAGTGGCTTACTCCTGCATACATGTGTATAGGATAGCAGCTTTAATGTCCATAGTTGTCCATAATTGTTCTCTGATTCTATAAAATAAATAATAAGAGATCTTTTACTGTCACTCAATAGAAATCTTTTGCTCTTGGCTCCCTAATAATAAATGAGGCTATTTCATAGAGAATTGTTCTATCAATGGCTTGTTGCCACTGCTTTCTAGCTGTTACTGCCAACTAGTTGCCACTGAAATAAAGGTCAACAATTCCTGAGGATACTGTTTGAATTATCTCAGCTGCCACTGATTTACTGCCATGATATCTTAATAAAGTGCAGTCATTGCATTATATTCTGCATGTACTGTCTGAATTTTAGAACTTGGATGAGAAATTAGCAGGCAAGTTTAGGAGGCATTCAAAGAGGCAAATAGGTAACTGTAGACTCTGGACTTCATGGTCTCATGAAGGGTCTTTACTTTGATCACCCTGCAACAGGCCATTCCATGCTTCCAACTGCATCTTTATGCTCTAATATATTATATCAAAAAGCTAAAACTAACCACAAACTGCAAATAAAATAAAAGGAATATTACGTGATTATATCTAGTTCAGAATTGTGAACTCACTTAAATCACAACACCACTATGGAGATTATCACATGGGGAAACAAAGTGGATTGCTTCCACCCTTAACCGGTGGTAATCGCATGATCAATGGGAATTATCACACATCCACATACTTATCCCATTTTTCTCTCATCCTTAAAGGGTAATGGACCCATCATTTTGTATTAACAGGAGTTTCCATTAATACCAAATGATAGTTTCATTACTTTTTATGGACAGGAGAAGAACAGAATAAGCACGGGGGTGTGATAATCTTCTCCCCAATCCTGCGAATATCATGCTTTGCTCCCATTTGATAATCTCCCATGACTACAGAAACAAAATGTCTTCTGCATTTGCTTCTGTTCCATGGTTCCATTTTAGTTTTATCTTTTTACATTATTAGCCACCCTGAATCCCATTTTGAAGCAAAGGTAGGATTAAAATCCCATTTAAATAATAATAATAATAATGAGCCTGTTTACTTTTAGAAACAAGTACTGATCCATTGCAGAAGGATATAAACACAACAGAATGAGCCTATCTAACCAAATATTTGACTGACTGACTGGCCCCTGAATGCAAAATATTTTTTTTCAAAATAAGAATAGAAATGTGCCAAGTAGCAAGCACAGCAGCTTGATGCAGGAACTGTTTGGTGCTGATCTCACCACCTGCTGCTCTCTGTGTGGCCATGGGGGGGGGGGGGACATGGGGTGCGAGCCATAGACTTTGGTCCCAAGGTTCATTCCTATATGCATCACTGGTAACATTTGGGGGGGGGGGGATTTTGAGAATTAGGCCCAAAATGAAGCTTCTTTATTTACTGTAGAGTTTATCAAGATAAGTTGAGAAGAAACTAAAGGGTTGCCACAAGATTTACATAAAATAGAAGTGGAAAAAACAATAGAAACTATCCCAAAGGCTGGGCTCATTAAGTAGAAAGAAAGCACTATGTGCTCTCCTGTGAACAGAATCCAGCTCCTCATTAGATGGGAACATGACCCACCTTGAGCAGTTTGTCACCTTAGCAACTTTTCTTTAACATTTCCTTTCACCTTGAATGGATATTTTTCTTCGATCCAAATCCCTCCTGGTCTTTGTTTACAAGTAACTTAAAAATTTAAAACCCATATGGGTCTTCCTGTGCAACCAATACTTAACACAAGGCAGGTTTCTTCAATTATTTACTCTCAGCTTTTCCACCAGCCATGTCATATTTTTGAATTTGATAAATTATCTGATTTTCCTCTCCTCTCCCCCTGCTTTCCAACACAAAATCAGGTATGAAAATACAGGGAACATTGTTATGAGAGTTGAGCAGATAGCATCCTCTGTTAAACAATGCAGTGCCTTTAGCAGGTCAATGGCCAAGGAGATTGGTGAATAAATAATTGATTAAAGCATAATCCCAAATCAAGTAATACACTGAATCGAAACAAACTAGAAACCCAATGGGACAGTAAAATGTGGGTCAGAAACCAAAAGACTGTAGAAGTTTTTCTACTTACCTACAGGAGGGGGATTAGATTTATGTTTTTTAAACAGTGTCACCCTTGCCATGCATTCAAGACATTTCCTAATAGGAGATAATGGAGATGATGATGATTCCCTTATACCCTGCTTTCCCCCCAAAAATAGACACCCCCCCCAAAAAAAAAAAATAAAGTTACAAAATTAGTAGAAATGTGTGGTGCCACACTGGACATTGTCAGCAATCTCATCAAAATATTCCTGCAACAGAACTCTAAATTTCCCTTGCATTTTAAAATTCAATGGGAACAACAGTGGCAACTGTAATTTCATTTTTTTATCAACTTTGCTCCCTGCAAATTGTTTCTTTAACAACCTCACCTGCTTCATTTCTAATGCCCAGAACCTGTATTTGATGAGAGAATGGGATGAGCATTCAAAACATAGTTTATCTAACAATCTGTGTTCATCATCTGAACATTAATTTCAAAAACAGTAATTCAGGGTGGAACTTCTCATTCTCCCTTCCTGGTTTGCTTTTCAAAGAAAAATAAACAGTAGTTGTGCATAAATGCATGGATTTGCCTAAGGTAATTCTTCTTTAGAACCGGGGTATGGGAATTGTATTTGTTTTTTGTTTGTTTGTTCATGTGTTTGCTTGTTTTCTGGAACATAGATAGCTCCCATTTCTGTAGGTCGAGGAGGCAGATGTAAAGTAATAAAATAAAATAACAAACAAAAGCAGTAAAAAGAATGAACCAGATCAGCCAAATGCCTCTGGAATAAGTAGATTTTACACAGTTTGCAAAAAGAATGAGAGAAAATAACTCCAAACCACCTCAAGGAGCTTGTTCTAAAGACTTGGGGTCATGGTGATACCACTTGGACGACCCTGTGAAGGAGGTGGTTCTCAAAAGCCCGAAAGGCCTTGATGAGCTCCAGGGTGTTGATGTGTGTTTCCATTTCGGGAGGGAACCAGCAGCCTTGTACACAGAGGTCTTTGCAACATGCCCCCAGCCCATCATGGACACATCCATGGTAACCATCCTGGAGGGCTCTTGAGGTTGAAAGGGCATTCCCCTGTGGATGTCTTTGGGAACCAAACGCCACCAAAGGGAGGCATGAACATGTTGAGGGAGTGTCAGCCTCTTGGATTGTCTGTCATTGAGGTGGTTGAACACAGAAAGAAACCATTCTTGTAGAGGTTGGAATCTTAGGTGCACCAAGTAGGTTGCAACTATGGTGGAGGCCATGAGGCTTAGAAGCCATTGAATGTCTCTCACTGTAGGACAGTCCATATGGAGACCAGAGTGAAGGTGGGCCCAAAGAGTGGGTAGATAGGCACGAGCCATAACAGAGTCCAGAGATGTGCCTGGATACTCTATTGCCCTGACTGGTTCCAAGACAGACATGGAGGGGTTGACTGTAAAGCCCAATTTGGTGAGGAGAGAGAGGGTGGTGTGGACATCTTGGAACAACTATGTGCAGGAGGATGATACCAGCAACCAATTGTCCAAACTGAGGTAAAATCATGATTCCTTGAATACAAAGGTGAGAGATCACTACTGCCATGCACTTTGTAAAAATATGGAGGGCAGTGGAGAGGCCAAAGGGTAGGACAGTATATTGATAGAGATCTCCATCAACAGCGAAGCAAAGAAACTTGCGGTGCTGAGGCAGGATGGTG
The DNA here is from genome assembly GCA_023333645.1 of Sceloporus occidentalis. NCBI lineage: Eukaryota > Metazoa > Chordata > Lepidosauria > Squamata > Phrynosomatidae > Sceloporus > Sceloporus occidentalis. The sequence goes on along the minus strand of JALMGF010000002.1, from coordinate 112,454,193 downwards.
ATGTGAAAGTAAGCATCTTTCAGGTTGATCAGTGCAAACCAATCTCCTTGATGGAGAAAGGGGAAGATGGACTGAAGGATCGCCATCTTGAACTTGCATGGCATGATATAGCAGTTGACATCCCTTAGATCCCATATAGGGCGGAGTCTGCCATCTCTTTCCGGCACCATGAAATATCTGGAGAAATAACCGTCCAGCTTGTATCTGTGATACACTGAATGGCACCACTGCATTTGGCACCGGGGGTCGATCTGGTAGAGAAAGAAGCCCAACAGGAAGCTTCCTGAGCAAAACAGAATGAAGGCAAATAACAAGAAAGACATTCATTAGACTAATTAAAGCAAGAAATTGGCATTATTCCAAAGGTATATCATTGATAGTTTTTTGTGGGTTTTTGGGCTATGTGGCCATGTTCTAGAAGAGTTTATTCCTAGAGTTTCACCAGCATCTGTGGCTGGTATCTTCAGAGAATGTTGGCATGGCAGAGAGTGGTGTGTGGGTGGGTGGGTGTGTGTGGGTGTGTGTGTGTGTATAGAGAGAGAGAGTGGCCCTGTGTAGGGAGAAGTGAGTTCCATGTTAATCTGTGTATTGTTTTGTTGTTGATGGCAAGGCCTCAGGGTGGAAGGATATGCAAAGAATATTAGTGTTTGTTTAATTAGTGATCATTGTCTGCTGGGAAAATCCCTGATCCTGGGTGTTGTTTTTTTTTAATTTGCATTTTTCTGGGTCTTGATTTTTGTGTTTTTCAGTACTGGTAACCAAACTTTGCTAACTTTAAAGGTTTCTTCTTTCCTGTTGAAGTTGTCTTGATGTTTGTGGATTTCAATGGCTTCCTTGTGCATTCTGACCTGATAGCTGTTGGCATGGCAGTGTTTTCATATATCATTGACATCACCAATTTGTTATGCTTCTGACTTTAGAGAGACCACAAGAGACCTATGATTTCCAGCTTGATGCTCTGTCATTCAGTCTCCAGTGACTGTCATTATTGCTAAATTAATAAGTATTAATATTATTTCATTCCACCTCCTTTGCTGCAGCTGTTGCCACACATCTTTTTAAAGAGTGCTTTTTAAAAAAGAAAGTGTGAAATGTTCAAATACTGCTTGTACATCTAAAGCAAGCAAATGCTTAGTAAAGTATTTCTAAAGTCTCCCAAAAGACATCTCAACAAATACACTTTTAATGAGCTACTGTCTCTCCTTACTCTTTCAAACTTTAGCCAATCTGCAAAAGAGCATAAAGACCTCTGGATCTTGTTGCTTCAGGCAAGCAGTTTGCTTCCAGAGCACCTTAGCTGTTCACGTAATGAACAGCTGCTAACATCTTATTGCCCTTGGCAAGCCATTCCAGCTTTCATCCTTGAGAGAGATAGCAATGATTTTTCTATGGCAATGGCTTCCTTAAGTGGAAATTTCATTCAGTAATGCTCATGGCCAAAGTGAGATGCATCTTGAAAGCTCCTTGCTCTCTTCTCTAAATCATCCTGGCTGGTCGATGACATTTGACTAATTCTTTCTCTGGGTTTCTTACTAGCATAGCCTTCTGAGCTCCAGGATTATTTTTTCCCTAATCTGTTCATTTGTTCAAGATTGGACTGTGAGATTATATGGCTGAGTAACCTTTGGTTCTCCAGATGTTGATAAACTACAGCTTCCATCATCCCTTACCACCAGCATTGTACTGATGAGAACTGCAATCTAACAATAGCTGAAACACCAACATAATCCCACGAAGACCAAGCACCTAAGTAATCTAAATGGAAGACAGACAAACATATATTTGTTTTTGCCGGCATCTGCATGGGTACACCTCTGTTCCGATGCCATCCCAATGAAGTGCTGCACATGCTAATGTGTGCAGGTTCACAGGAACAGCCTTCCAATGGGATGGCAGTTGCTGGCAATTCATTCCTGTGAAGGTGCCCAGGGATGGTGGGGGGAACAGTAAATCAAAGAAGTACACAGTGGCACAGCTTGAAGCTGCACCCTGTGGTCATGACATTCATACTCCAGCCGTCTTGGGGGTGGGTGGTGCAGTTGGTGGATTTTCAATGCAGCTTCGAAAAAGACAGCTTCAAGCTGTTTTTTCCTGCCCATCTGTTTTGCCCCAAATGTAGGCAATCCTAACCTAATGAATGCATTTTTTTTCTCCCTATCCAGAAGTGTTATTTCAACTTTGGCCACCCTAGGCATGAGCAGGTCTCCCAACCACCATCATATTGCTAAGAGCTGGGATGTCTCAGGGGAAGCTGACAGAGACCAGTATATCTAAAATAGTGGTCCATTTTGTTCAAGCTTCACAATGAACTTAGATTAACACAAAAAAGTCAAGATTATTCGCTTGCAAGAATGGTTGGTGGCTCCCATGTCAGTGGTGCTGTGAATCCACCCTAGGTTTTATTCCAAACTTTAAAACAACTACTTGAGGTGCTTAGCTTGTTTTGGGTATAGGATTTAGCATCTTTGATAGCACCATAGCTTTGTTGCTGCATTTCAGGCCCCTCCTCCCTGAGTGCTCGTCCTCATTTTAGTGATATCTTATTTCTTATTATTTGGGAAGATCAGTCACCCAAAAGGCACCTTGTAGGAGTCATATGCTAAGACCCCTGCTCCTGTTACCGAACTGTAGTTGTCTGTTGAGTAGTAATGTAGCAGGTGTTTAAAATGCAAAGCAGATTAGAAAACAATTTAGGACAGGAGGAAAAAAACATCATTTCAAACTGCACTGTAAAATGGGCAGGAGATTATTGGGAGATGAGATGCAATTCTGTATACTGACCTGGATCAAGACAGTGAGGTTGACACTTCTGCTCTGAATACAAAAAAAAGTACAACGGGATGTTTAATGATAGTCCATGGACAGAATCTGAGCTTTCCATCTTAACTGTAGGCTGGCACGTTTATCAAAGTGTGGTGCCCATTAATAATATTAGCCACAGAGCCCAGAGGAAGGCACTACTAAGAGGAAAGAGTGCCACCTCTTGAAGAAGATGTGTAGCTGCACTTCTGCAATTTGTTTCATTGCAGAAAACAAATGAAGGATTCTATGAATATTAGAAACTGATTTCCCTTACCATCTTTCAACAATAGATCTTAAAACACTTACACTAATCTCTAGCACTGAATGCCTACACTTTAAAAAGCATACCTTTATCTATTGCTAATTATTATATTTCCTTTTGGTATCCAAGCTGCTTTATCAAAATACTCTCAGGTATGCTTTCTGTTAACTGTTGTCAAATCAACTTCAAATTATGGTGACCCCATGATTGCAAGACCTCCAAATTACCCTATCACACCCCTCCCTCTTCCACACCCCTCCCTCCTCCTTTAGGTATAGTGGCCCTGGCTGAAGACAGGGGACAGTGGCAGGGGGGATCAGACAGATGACAAACAACTGCCCCACCAGAAGTTTACCCCTGCCTTTTCTGCTTGACATGCAATTCACAGCAAAAAGCACACACACAGTATGCTTAAGATCATAAAATTAAATTTTAAATTATTTTGTAATAAGTTAATTTAAAACTTGTAGTGAGACAGGAAACCATTCTCTCTATTCAAGTTCAAATATCTTGGTAAATTCTAAATAATCAAGCATCTTAAGACTTCTTATTCGTTTGCAGCCAACTAGAATATTTCACACAGGTAACAACAGATTTATTAACTGAGTTTTCTACATATTCTTGGACGTGGTCTACAGCACAGGCTGCAAGGAGGGTTTCTGCTCATCAGAGGGATTAAGTGAGGATGAGAGTATGCTTCAAATACTGGACTATTCTTTGGACAGTTAAATCACTGTGCTTAAATAAAATATGTTGCACCTTTTTCTTTGTCGTAAAAGACCAGGTTTTACTTCTGTTGCGTTTTCCATTTTCCTTCACATATACCTGGGGCCCATTCAAACTACACATTGATAGCACTCTGATTCCAGAGTTCAGTGCCATGTCAATGTCCTATGAAATCCTGGAATTTGCCATTTAGAGCAGGAGATTCATAATCCTTAGTGAGAGGGCTCTGGTGCTTTACCAAACTACAAAATCCAGAATTCCAGAATGTTGTAGTTGCATGGCAGTTAAAATGGAATCAGAGTGCTGTTGTGTGTTATGTAAAAAAACCTCTGGCTAAAAAATTCCATGACACCTAAATGCATTGGGAGCAACTGTGAAAGAAAACATTAAGTTGCATGTTCCCAACATGTCCTCTGGGATTTTAGAAAAATGTAGATCATTATGTCCAGGTCACATCACCTTCTGACTTCAGTTCATATCAAGTAATACAATCAAATAATTCTTATGTGTGGATGTACGTTATTAAGTCATATTTATATTCATTAAGCTATCAACCCTTCTTTACTACTCCCCCCCTCTTTATAGCTGAACCCACTGTCACTACCACTGTAGAAATGCTTTGAAAGAAAACTTCTTCTGCTTCCTCTTTAAATGAATGTTACCTACAACTTAGGTTAATCATTAAGAATTGTTTAACTGAACTGCAGTTTGCACATCTTTTGCTAGTAGGAAGAAGAATTGTGAGAGTGCTTTCCAAGTCTTTTCAGAGCTTGGAAGTAGTCTATGTTGACTGTAGATTGTGTTTTTCCTTCTTTTAATCCACCAGCAGGGTTGATGGGAATGGGAGGAACCAGTGCACATTACCAGGGACTCATTCACACCACACAGTCATAACACTATTATTCCACTAAAACTGCTATGACTGCACCCTAGGGAATCCTGGGATTTAAATGTGTGTGTGCGTGCGCGCACGCACACACGCGCCTTCAAGTCACTTGTTGCTCCCAAGAATTTCAAAGGGTTTTCTTAGGCAAGGAATACTCAAGAGGTGGCTTGCCATTGCCTTTCTCTGAAAAATAGCCTACACCACCTGGTATTTATCTAACTGGAGAAAACCCTGCTTAGCTTCTTAGATCAGACGGGATCTGATATCTTTAGGATATTTAGACATTTAAAATTTAGAGTGGGGTATTTAGAATATGTAGCCAGAGAACTCTAGTAGCTCCAGTCTAGTAACTACAATCCCTAGGATTTCACTGCCGTGACAATGAAAACAGAATATTAGCACCTTAACTGTGTAATGTGAAAGGCCCATGGCTCCGTTCTATGGAATCCTAGTGATTGTAGGTTATTGAACAACTAGAGAACTCTGCTGAGAATTCTAAATATTTCTCCTTAAATGGCATATCCCAGATTCTATAGGATAGAACCACGAGAGTTAAAGTGGAATAATACTGCTATAATTGTGCAGTGTGAATGGGTCCCAGGGCCCAGCATTCCAGAACCAATTCTGTTGCCCATATTTTTTTACTTTCTCGATAATATCTTTATTTGTTGATTGTTTTTGACATCCATTACAAACCCAGAGGATTTAATAGAAAATAGTAGTGATATACAAAATTCTTCATTACAAAATACTACATATTTTTAACTCGTTCACCCTTGCTGCAAGACTGGGACCCAAGTGAGGAAAAGGAAGAAGCAGGTCAGCATAGGGACATAGTAGTACTAGCAAATGGGAGGACAGGAATGAGGTGGATGGGCAAAGTCACAGGGAGACCACAAGTCCACCAATGGCAATGGCAATGGCTGGAAATGCAGGGCCAGAAATGATCAACCTTCTCTGGCCTCAGCTGTTTGGAGAAGCAGCAGCTATTGCTGCTCTTCCACCTCCAGAGTCCAGGACAGCAGATCTCCCTTTTCTTTGTCTACTCTGTGGCCTCCAAGAACAGTTTTCAAACACCTCCAGGCTGACCTGGACTGGACACTGACAGGCACATGATGTGAGAGGGGGGCAACCTCTGGATGGTGATCAAAGTTAGGCAGGTGACTGGAGGAAGGTGTGGTGGTTGTGGGTGGCAGTGAATGTGTGTTCTCACACACAAAGACTCAAAGGATTTGAGGGGAAAGGCAAATTCCAGACACTTTCCACCTCCAAATTACCAGGGCCCAAATCCATTCTGGACAACCCTCTTAGCCTGCTTTACCCAATCCTTTCCCAATCCACTTCCATATTTCCTTACTCTGTATCTAAATGGGTCTGTGGGTTGATCCCAATATAACTTCAGTATCTAGCTCTTGGCTTTGTCTTTTGTTTGTTTTGTTTTGTTTTTTAAGGTTATGTTGTTTCGATTTGATTTCAATCTGTGTTGTTTAGTGTGTTGCTTCTTTTTATACCCTTTCTGCTGCTTTTCTCTATATTGCGTGTGTGGCTCTGTGTTATACACACGCAGACTGCACACACTGATAACTTACCCAACTATAGTGTAGAAAGCAGGACGCATTTGCAAAGCTGCATTAAAACAAATTTTAAAGGAACAAAAAGTCCATAGACTTATTTGTATGCACTTCACCAGGGTTAATTGACAGGGCTACTACGTGTTCAAATTCCATGCATAAATGTAAAAACAACAACAGTAACAAAACGGTGGTTCTTTTTGGATTCCCATGCAAGTGAATAGAAGGCAGAGAGTTTTCAGTTATGACTTTCAATTTGCATTCCAGCAGAAATTAGGTCAGATAAGGTCCAACCCACCCTGAACTGAATCAGCTGAATCTGTATCAAGTGCCAAATTGAACTAAGAAGCTCTGTACAGCTATAGTCAAGATCAGTGCTTGAGAAGGAAGCAAATACTCATTAATGCTTATAGGCATTATTAAATCTCTTCTACTACATGTAATGAAATGCCTGTATTGTGTGTTGTGTCAACAAGAATCAGAATGGGACCTAAAATATAGTGGTGATACAGCCCTTGCCAAATATTATGTAGCTTTGGCAATGGAAAGTGTGGCTCATTTGGATGAAGGGAAGCAGTGTACTTCAACCATCAGCAATATGCAAGAATAAGTATACTGCAGAATTTTGTTACAACTTGAGTCTCCCTTATCCCTTAGTGTTGTTTTGGATGTCAGATATTTATTTGTTTGTTTGTTTGTTTATTGGATTTTGGAATATTTAAATATATATAATTAGATATCTTGGAGATGGAACCCAAGTCTAAACACAAAATTCATTTATGTTTCATGTGCACCTTATACACATAGCTTGAAAGTAATTTTATAGACATTAAACCATCAAAAAGCAAAGGTGTCACAATCACATTTATAGACATTAAACCATCAAAAAGCAAAGGTGTCACAATCACAGCCAATGATGTGGACAATTTTGGATTCTGGAGTATTTCAAATTTTGGAATTTCAGATAGGGGAGACTCAACTTGTATTAAATAACAAACTATCTGGCCTGGCAGATCACAAATAGCAAAACTTGCTTCAATACCAACCAGATTATCCTGGGATAATTCCAGTGTAAACAGAATTTGATTTTTTTTTCTGATCATGGGATATAAAAGCAACATTTATATCAGTATCATAATGCATACCTTTTATCCAACTACAGCAGGGATAGGTGGTATATAACCATAGGCCATATGCACCTCCTGGGGGCTGCAGGACAACCCAAAACATGAAAATCCTGCCCACATTCTTTAGGGGAGTTGGAGAACATTCCTGCCATGTTTTGGGCATGGCCTTTGAATCACCTTTAGGCCTTTGAATAACCTGCAGGTAAACTGAAAGAGACTTTTGTGTTCTGTTTTGTTTTGTTTGAAAGAAGGTATCTCCTGGATCAAAAAACCTGGGGATGGGCAATTTGTTTCTACATACCCCAGAAAGTGGAGTGGGACAGTCTGGGTATTTCTTGAAAAGAAGGGGAGGGCTGGAAGGCTGAGGGTGGTGTCATTATTAAAATACCAGTAAAGCTGCATGCCTACTACTGAACTACAGACTGACCCATTGCTGAAAATCTCAATGGAATTGGGAGCTTTAAAAACCAAGTACCATAAACAACATTACACATACTTAGTGCATGAGTGAGGTGAGACTATGGAGAGAAGCAAAAGATGTCATCAGGACACTTCTGAAAGACAAACTAATTTCATGAGTGCCTGGACTCAATGCAAACATTAACCTTATGTGATTATTCTAAGTTTTGAAGAAGGTGCTAATATCTCAAATAAAGATGCTTTACCATCAGTGGCTTCATTGGTAGAATGAATTTGAATGTGCAGCTGCTCTTTAAAAGAAAAGAAGAAAAGAAATTTATTCAATGAATTTCTGTAGCTTTGTAGCTCACTCTCTAAAGATCTATTTGCAATTTAGTATCTGCCATACTACGTATTAAACTTTGTTGAAATGATAATTGAAGGTCCCAAATCTAACCAGCTGCAAATGGAGGGCAGACTGCTGCATTAATTGCTTAACTGATTTGGTTTGACAATGTGAAAGAGGGGAATGGATCCAATAGTGAAATAACAGGTCATTTCAGTCACAGGGAAAACCCACTTTTCTTCTTAAAGCACACCTCAGAAAAACAGGAAAATACTGGATAAATTCCATGAGTTTTGCCTGAGTGTCTCATATGATAGGTGACAAGCAGTATCTACAACAGTTGCAGATATACTATAAAAATATGCCGACACTGATGTTATTTGTCTGCTAGAGGTTGGTTCCAATGTGTCTTGCTCCATACATTGTCATTGTCAACTGGACAGTTGTGTAGATCGTGTATGATGCTCATTCATCAGTGACAATATGAGGATGACATCTGCAAAGAAATCACTCTCATAAATATTACAGCCTAGCACCAGGACATAAATGCTCACCTGCCTCAGTCATGTACCATATAGGAAGGTAGTAGCTGATTCACCTTTATCTTCCATTAATCCATGCTGTTATGAGAGTGGAGTTGTCTTTCATCCAAATTCCCTCTTCAGGGGTAGGGGATCTGTAAACCATCAGACATCATTGTACTATATCTCCTATAAATTTTAGACAGCATGACCAATGGTAAAAGATGATGGCAATGTAGTCCAACAGTATTTAGATGTCCACCAGTTATCCATCCTATTTTAGTTCATGGGTCCACATCACAGAAAATCAAACAATGGAAATCCAGTTTGGAAGAAAGGGAAGAGAACACAATATATTTTGCAGCCAGTGATGCACACCTTCAGTTAGATGTTGCAAAATGGAAATGCCATTCAACTTTCCTCCCACTAATGTAAAATGAAATTGCTTCCTCTGCAATAGTGCGACATATGAAGGACATTATTATTAATGTGATATCCAAATTAAATAATGGGCAAACATGAGTAATCACTGGTGACAAGCCCGTGTATGACACTGGAAAATAACTACATTGAAAGATCCCTCATAAACACTGTGAACAGTAAGTTGTGCTACTGATGAGAGCCCATCCTACTGATATGTTTCAAATTTAGTTGGAAAGTGAGTGTTCTGGAATTCTAATAAATATGGGTGTGACAAGCTCAAATGTTGCCTGTCTTACTGCTGCACATGTCAGGTGAATGCCATATGCTCCTGAAGTGTGTCTTGCTGCCGTGCACATCCTTCAAACCAAAGTATATTAGAACACTGTTATACTACTTCCATTATTAACACTAATGCTATGGCACAACGAAATTCAGTACAGAAACACTCTTGTTCCATTAGGAAATTGTCTCCAAATACCGGTAAGTCTTTGCTCATCCAGATTTTAGAAAGCATGTGGATACTCTTAAGCAGGAGAGCCAGCATGTTATAGTTTAAGTGTTGGACTAGGACTCTGGAGAGCAGTGTTTGAATCCTTGCTCGGTCTCAGAAACCCACTAGGTAACCTTAGGCAAGTCACACTCTTTCAGTCTCAGAGTGAGGCAAAGACAAACCCCCTTTTAACAAATCTTGCCTTAGGGTTGCCATAAGACAGAAATGAGTTGAAGGCACACAATAACACAACAACAAAACTCTTAAGCAGTTATGTCCATGGACATTTTCTCTGGATGCAGTTCATTAAGTTCACTGGAGAGTTCTTATTCACTTCAGAAAATATTGAAATATCATATCTCCATTCATGTATGGAAAAATGTGAACATGAGGAACTATTTTATCAAACAATTAGCTCATCTCCTTTACCTGCCTGCAGTGGCTCTCCAGGGTTTGGGGCAGGAGTTTTTCTAGTACTTCCTAGAGGTGTTAGGGACTGAACCTCAGATTTTCTGCATCATTCTAAACTATGTAGCCAGGGTCTGAGCAGCAAAACAATCTTTTACAATACCTGACAGATTTATGAGCAAAAGAACACAATGGTTTTTGGTGCGCTTGGGAGTCAGTGGAATCCTCAAAAATGAAACAGCACTACTCAGCTGGCTAAGGGCTGGACTGTCTAGTCATAAACAGACTAAAGCCATCCAAAAGTGGGCCATCCCTGAAGCACAAGAAATAGAGATCAGCATATTTAATACATAGAGGAACCTGTGTGAACATGATTTAGGCTCCTTTAGTTCAGCAAACTTCAATGCAATGGCATCACTAGGCTTGGCACAACCCAGTGCGGTAACCCATGTTGTCACCCCCCTTCATTGACCTCCTCCCATACCATACCATGAAGAATCCTTAGTAATGTTTTTGTACTAATGTTCCACATACATTGTAAATCCTGGATGTGAGGGCGATCTGGCTGCGACATCTGTCACCCCATTGATCGCCAGGGTTGATTTGGCTGATCTGGCCGGCTAGGCGGGTGTCCCCTCCCTCCCTCACCGCTCCATTGTAATTCCTACATATCACTTAACGTAATGGTAATAGTTGGGACATAAACAATTAGCAAAATTAAATTATACCTTTAAAGTACAGTATCACACATACAACCTTAGTGCATTTAGTTTCATATGGTTGAAGTGAAAATTTGGTAAAATATGTTTGAAAGAAAATTTTAAAATAATATTTTTTTTAAAAAAAAATTAAGTTTCAATTTCTTTTAAAAAATTATAATTTAATTTTAAAAAACCCTGGGACCTCTCCTTGATACTTCCACTCAGCCTCACCCCACTCACACCATCTCTTCATCTTTCTAATGGGACATAGGAAAATGCTACAGCCCATTTCTGCACAAAAGCAGATGTCTGAGGAGCAGTAGTGTTGCCCTCCCTTAGGGTATTATCTGGTGCAGTTCGCACTCCCCACATACCCTAGTCATGCCACTGCTTCAGTGCTAGCATTGGAAATCAATCACCTACCGAGGACCATTTTGAATAAGAGGAACAACTCTACACATGTTTCCACTAACTCTCATTTAGTAAAATCTCTTGGAACACAGAGGGAAAAAATAATAATTTTGAGAAACATAATACTGAACTAAACAGGCCCAGGTTTTCTCTGGCTTCCGAGGAAATAATGCATTCCTGAACTGATTTCACAAGCTTATGTACAAAGGTATAAATATCCCTTCCTATTGTACCTGTAAATCAGAAAGAGGTCATGCAGTAGCCTTCTGGGCTTGCCTGTTAAATAGACAGGACACAACAGGACACAGTCTAGCAGTGACAGATGGCCCACTGTTAATCAGAGATGGTTAGATAGGCTCTGCTAAATCTAAGATGCTGGGCTCTCCTAACTGGAGGAATAAAAAAGATTCCTATACAGTCATGTATTTTTCCCTCTGTCACTGCCAACAACCTTAACAAAAGGAAATAGATCAACCCAGATTAGAATTGCCAGCTTTCAGGGCACAAACCTGTGACTTGGGCTGCTGCTACATTGCAGAATTAATGCAGTTTGATACTATTTTAACTGACATGGCTCCATCCTATGGGATCCTGGGATTTGTAGTTTGTTGCAGCACCAGAGCTCTCTGACAAAGAATTTCCCACAAAACTACAAATCCCAGAATTCCATAGCACTGAGCCAGTTAAAGGGATGTCAAAGTGCATTAATTCTGCAGTGTAGGTGCAGCCTTAGCGATAAATCCTTGCGATGTCAAAGGAAGCAGGCTGTGGTAATCTTACAAGGGTGATGATATAAGGAGCATCCCCTAGCATGATATTTCAGGCATCAATAACAACTGTACAGATAGCACCATTCAAATAAAGAATACCAAGTCTAATAAAAGGAAAATATGTACACACTTTTCAAGGCAGTGCTCTCACCCTGAAAATCCCTGCCCTTTTCTCTAAGACATAGCGGCTGTACAGATTGGCGGCATGCAGCTGCCCCTTTACTGGCTGGATTGGGGCTGCGGCAACGTCATGCCGCAGCCCTGATCCAGCCTCTGGAGAGTGCAAAAAGGAGCTGCAAAAAGCAGCTTCTTTTTTGCCCTCCAAGGGGCACCATAGCCATGGCAGTGCAGCTTTATGACACCTCTTTGATTTAGCACTAGAGGGGCAGCATGATGGTGCGCACTGTGTGGACTGGCACACACCAAAATGGTGCCCTGGGGGTGGGGTTAGGGCATCCAGCATGTGAATACTGCGCCCTAACTCTGCCCACAGGCTGGCACAAAGTGTTGGTCTGTATAAGGCCTTAGATCCATTGTTCTGGGAACATTATCTCAAAGTCCCTATATCATAATCACAGCCCTAGTGGCACAGTGGTAAAATACTGGTACTGCAGCCACAAAGGTGTGAGTTTGATCCCAGACAAGGCTCCATGGTTGGCTCAGGCTGTCATCTTTTCGTAGGTTGGTAAAATGAGTACCCAGCTTGTCGAGGGCAATTAACTTACAGACTGTGAACCGCTTAGAGAGTGATTAGTTCACTGATACATGGTATAGAAATGTACATATTACATCCTATTGTTGCATCTTGGTTGAGTCCTCTTCCTGACAGAAAGGATAGTGAAGACAGTGGTGTGGTTAACTTATTTATATACTCTGGTATTCATAGGTTTATAATGTCCCACCTGAACATTATGGCTTAGCTGGGGGTGGGGAGCCATTTAGAAGGTAATGCATGTTACTTCACTTAGGGCTGAAATAGATGGCCCTAAAGGAACGGCTCGAAGCCACCCCTTTTAAAGCCAGATTGGGGCTCATCCCTTCTCAGCTGCCCTGGCTCTCTCGGCCAAGGGAAACAAGGTACCAGAGAAGGAGGGATGAGCATGCACATGCCTGCCCTTCACTTTCTCTGGTGCCTTGGCTAGCCCACCCTAGTAAGTCAAGACATTGGGGAAAGAGAGGTGAGCAGGTGCATACTTGCCCCTCCACACCTTCCCCGGTGCCTTGACTAGTTCATTGCTGATCTTCGGGAGCAGTTGGGGGTGGCAGGGCAGACCACCACTGCTGCCCCCAGCACCCACACCAGATGACACCAACACTAGGAAAGACACTGCCCTCTCTGCAGAAAATAATTTGTATTACTTTACTTCTCTCAAAATATGTCAAGCCCTATTGTGTTCCCCTGCTACATGTGTCAATTAAAGCAGCCCCACAGTGTTGTCCACTGCCCTCCATTGTTTTGAGAGCATCATCAAAAATAGTGGTGTGATCAGGGTGGGCTTTGGGACATTGGTCTGCAGAATAATCAGAAGGGCTCACAAGTAATTCACAAGAGGAAATGCAGAACAAAGTAAGGATAATCTTACAACTTAAGAAAAAACTTATAAATCACACAAATCATATCTCCTTACCTTGCACTTTGCTTCACTTTCTACTTTTTCTCTTGCTCTTTGCACTGTCCCACTGCACCTCTCACCTTCTCTTTCTGATTTTTTCTCCCCTAACCTCACTTTGTGCCCTCACAGTGCCCCTGCCCTTATTTTGCCACGTCCTCTCTCTCTCCTCTCCTTACATCTTTACCAGGTCCACTACCACTACCATCACCATGGTCCACTCACTCCAAAGTCTAAAATTAGCTAACTACTGTACTACCAATTACAGCAGTTTCTGCTTTAGGGTGGTTTCCTTATTCATTGTGATAAATCTGGTGGCAGGGATCGCAATCTTGATTAATTCTTGAATGTTCTTCCTCTTGGATCGAATATCAGATGTAGGAACCTTGGAAGAAACTATGGAACAGGTGCCACCTTCTCTCTACCATAGGAGTAGTTTAGTGCTACAAAAGAGCTGCCATGTATGTGATCCTAACTGCTTTGGTGTTATTCTGCTCACTGAATAGGATACAAGTAGCTCCTTCCCAAATCTAAACATTGTTTTTTTAAAAGTAGCAGCACTGAAAGATGCCCGCCATCTCCCACTGAAAAACAAACTGCGAAACATTACTAAAAGCTTTTATGCCTATTTCATGAAGTCTACACAGATGTCTCCTGTGGGAGATTCTGCACTCATTTTTATGGGATTGCTGTTCCTATTATTTTCTGTTTCAATGTTATTTGAACTTTTGGTTATATTTATTCTTACTGCTGAGGGAAAATAATTTGTGACTGATATTGTTTGGGTTTTTCCTCCCTTTTGAAACAGTATCATTTTTATCACCTCACAGTTTGTAATGACAGACTGCCCTATCTAGAGGAAAAAACAAGCCTGTTCTTGTTACTAGAGATTGAAACCGTAGTTTATATATTTGCAGTTATTTCATGTCTCTTCGTGTTTTTCCTCATCTGTCCCATTATGAAACAATAAATACAGTGAGATAAATTAAGAAGGCAATTTTGACCTAATGTGGGATTTTTAAATTATTTTTTGAGGTTCCCATTGATAAAAGGTTCAATGAGTATAGAGTAAAAATAGAAATGTTACAAGAAAACCCATGAAATATCAGGTGTAATAGGAGAAAAGAATGTGTGCTTATGCACCTCTTTCTGGGTTCTATAGGGACAACTAATCAAATATTGCAAACACGATTACAATTTAAGTCTCCAGTATGCAGAGTGATTCAAAAAGTGGTGCAAAACCAGATAAGAACAGCTTTACTTTTCTACCATTCTTTTTGAATCACCATGTATTTTGAACAATACTATGGCAAATTATATATTAAATGTAACCCATAAGCACTGTCTCAAAAGTACCATGCAATGAGGTGTTTGTGCAGGACTTCACTAGGACTCTTCTGCCTTTGCTGCGCAGGAGTATTGCAACATTTGGATGCAAGTGCAACTCCTCTTTAGCTCCAGCTCTCTCTCTGTGTCAGGTTCTGCCCAGTCCCTTTGGTTCAGTAAACCAGTCTTCCATGGGATAACAGCAAAAGTTTTATTCAAAAACCAAAACAAAGTTAACAGCTTGACTTCTGCAGACAGATCTACCATTACCCCCCCCCCCACACACACACACAATTACAAACATAAGACTTTTTCACACGGGGACCTATGTGCCTCCATCCTGAAAATGGCTAAAGTGCTGGCATCGCAGAGAAGCAAGAATGGTTATCATACACACGCACAGCAAGAATGTAAATCCACATTAAAGGGGGCCTAATTCGCATTGTATCATCAAATGGGGTTGGACAAATCCCCATTGCTACCCTAAAAATACCTTTTCTGCGCATGCACCAGCTGACATTTCCACAGGTGGGAAGAGTGGCTGTCTTGGGGCTGAGCAAGAAAACCCCACGTCCACGGCAGTGGGGAGCCTGGTCAGAGCTCTCCTTGGCCCTTTGCTGCCTCCTCCTCCTCCTCCTCCTCCTCCCTCCGGCTGATGGAATGTGACTGAAGCTGGGCCGGTAAGGGGAGCCAGGCAACGTGGGCAGCAGTGGGTCAGTGCCTTGATCAGCTGAGGCTGCTTTGGAGCATTGGTGGTGCTGGGTGAGGGCCTCCTGCAGGGTCCCCCAGTGCAGCGTCTTCCTCAGTGGGGGCCCCTTGGTGGAACCATGGCCGCTCGGCCAGAGGAGCTGGAACTATTGAGGCTGCTGCGGTGGTGGTGGTGGCTGTGTTATTAGTGGCCAGCCCTGGGGAGCAATGCTGCCAATGGCAGGGGAGGGTGCCGATGCTGATGGCTGGGTAGGAAAGCTGATGATGGTGCTGCCACCACCACTGATGCTATTGCCCTTGGAGGAGCCCAGGTGAGTGAGCTGGACCCTCCTGATCATCAATGCCCTCTTGGAGGCCCTCTTCCCCACAAAAGTCTACAGTCTTCCCCACAAAAAATAAAAAAGTAACCTCTTCCCCACAAAAGTCACAACAGTTTCAGCCACAGGGAAGAGGAGGAAGAGGAGGATTATGGGAATCAAAAGGAAACCAGGGGCGATCCCCAAATACATTCCACACCAAAGCAAATGCGAATTGACTGTAAATTTGCATTGCAGCCGGCTTTTTAATAATAATAATAATAATAATAATAATAATAATTTGTTTTATTTATATACCGCTATTCCAAAGATCATAGCGGTGAACAGCAAGCAAGCTGATTAGCAAGTAAGCTAATTTGCCCCCAACAATCTGGGTACTCATTTTAGCAACCTCGGAAGGATGCAAGCCTGAGTCAAGCTTGGGCCCTTTTGCTGGTCTTGAACTCGCAACCTTGTGGTTTCGAGTGAATGGCTGCAGTACAGGCATTTAACCACTGTGCCACGAGGGCTCCATTTTAAATTCGGTAGTTCAGCGAATTTACCCATTTCTGGGATTACTCGGCATTGCATTTGGATAGGGCCTGGATTCCATTCAATGTCATATGATAACCTCATGTGTAAGAACGTGAAACCCCATGATTGACTCTGGATTGCATTTGATGTGCATTTAATGATCTCATGCGAAAGAATGTGAAACCCCATGACTGACTCTGCATTCACCCTGGGATAACGTTCCAATTTTCCCCGTGTGGAAATGTCCATACAGAAAGCAATATGCTATCCCAGGATTTTGCAGGCTTTCTTCCCTTTTGGCCATTCATCAAAGCATTCACACATTTACTACTGCTTGCTCACACCCCTCTTTTCTCAGATCTCTGCCATTCCTTCCCATGAGACTGACCTGATCATATCCAATAATAATGACATAACATAACAGAAGAAAGGAACGCCAGCCATAACAATTTTATAGCAGGATAGGTTAAGGATCCTGCCACCCTCTCTTTTTCATCTAGGAATTATAGCCCCTTCCTTAGGGTTTCCCCAAGCATTGAGCCAAACCATAATTCATAAGGGTTACATTTAGGAGCTTATCCCATGAACAAATAAGCCGTCTTACCTCTTCCAGCTTGAATTCAGGATCCAGGATGCCTCTGGATGTTATCCTACCTAAATCGCCACCTATCTAGCCAGATGCTGCCACCCAGATGCAGTCCAGGTCGAAGCCTCGCTCAGAAAGCACTTTTTCAAAGTTGGGAGCTTCCGACTTCAAAAATTGGATGGCTGAGCGAAGCTTTGACCTGGGATGCATCTGGGCAGTGGCATCCTGCCTAGATAGGCAGCGATTTAGGTATGATAACATCCAGAGGCATCCTAGATCCTGGATTCAAGCCAGAAGAAGTAAGATGGCTTATTTGTTGTGGGATAAGCTTGTTAGACTCACCACCAATGAGTAGTTAGCAAGGTTTTTTAGATAAAACAAAGCTGTGGAGACAACAGTCAAATTTAGATATTCACGTCACATATTTATATTGGGGGGGGGTGAGAGGCAACAAGAGAGAACAGAGCGACACGCACTGTCCTTTCAATGGTCATTACCCCCCATAAACTGGTTCCACACCAGTTTATTTCTATAGTGTGAATGAAGCCTAAGAAAACAATCCATGTGACCATCAAAAGTCAAGCAGCAACTTGAAGGCACGTGCACACACATACACATATACAGACAGTTTCAGTTTGCTTGGAAAATGTCTTTCCTTAAACATGACAAGCACATGTTTGCTGGTATGGAAAACATTAAACAGTTCATTCTGTACTGTTTAATATGGGGGACTTTTGCTAATGTAACTTGTATTTTTATTATTCTGTAAACCGTCGTGATCGAAGGAACGGCGGTATATAAATAAAGACTCATTCATAAAAATACACATATTGGGGTTTGATCTTGTCATCAGCTTCATGTTGAATGTGCACTCAGTAGCAAACCTGGGTTTCCCTTTGTGCAGTGTCTGTATAAATCTGGGATAGCTGTGTCTATTAATGATGCTTGCTATAAATCTGTTCACTTCAGAGCACAAATAAATTATCCTGCTAATAATAGCTGGAATTGATTTGTAAAGTGTTTTATTGCATTTGCCAAACAGATGTTAGGTGTACTAAAATATTTTTAAATATTCCACACCTCAGCTATCCTTTGAGGGGTTTACTGTTGTTGTTTTTTCTGTGCATTAAATACTTTCTTTGTATAATTGCTCCCAAGAGAATGAATTGAAAAGAACCATGCATGCATTTGCATGTATTAATACACTAATAAACCTCCCAAGAAGAAAATTTATCTTCAACCAAGTGGATACCAATCATTTTAAATCAAAGCCTAATGAATTTAAAAAGACTGTTTCCCTTGTCTGGAAAAGTTACTTGAGAACAGTGCCTTAGATGCTAGAAGTCATTCAAATGTTCAAATAACCATTTAAAAAAAACAAAAACAAACCAGATCATATTTCCTACAGCTTGTGCAACCAGTCATTCAGGCAGTGATAGTTGGCTGTGCTGGGGGGGGGGGGGGGGGGCAAAGTTAACATATATTTTACAAGGTTTCTGCTATTACCACACTTTTAACCATCCTGGTGACTTGTCAGAAGGCTAAGGATATTACTACCAGGGCTTTTAAACCACAATTATGGCAGGAAAAAAGCAGCTTTGGCCACACATATTGCATTACAATGCCTCTGACCCATAGCTGCTCTGTCTCCAACCATTTTCTTTTCATTGCCGGGGAAAACATGTCAATGATTTGGCAACCAAGCAAGTCCTCAGGTGCGAAACATTGGTCCCAGGGCAATTGCAAGATTGCCAGTTATGTGGTGTCAGTGTCTACTCCTCTGCCCTGTCCCCTTCCTCCTTGGTATTTCCAAGCACACTAATTACCTTTATTTATTCTATTTCCTTCCTTCCTTCCATTTTTCTTTTTTTAAAAAAACTACAATCATGGTAGCAGAGTTCCAGAAGTGCATGAAAAAATAACCTAAAGACATACTGCATAGGACATAAGGCAGGGAGGTGGCATTAAGGGAGAGTCAAGAAGAGAGTGTGATGGGGGCAACAGCTCAAGTCACATTATTGGGAAGAGGTATGATGATGGCTTCTCTACTACCATGACTGCTGCGAGAACAGGGCTCAAGCAGTTAAATCCTAAGACTCCAAAACACATAACTGCCTTGAAGCTTTGATTGTTTCATTTGAACAGGATTCTTGTTAGCTGAGAAATTACAGAGGGTAAGATTATGTGGCCACAACTTTGGCCCCTTTGCCTGACTGATAACAGGAAGATAAAATGGATTTTTAAAGAAAAAAAATGCTGATGTCTCAGGGATAGCTTAAAACTTCAATTATTTTAAATAGTTAAGGCTTGTGGAAAAGATATATAATACAATTTTAATGAGTGGTGGATGTGGTGTGCTAGCTCAGGCTGTCCGTAGCTACATACTTCTTTCCTCCGAAAAATGATTTTGTAGGTTCTCACCAAGTTCAGAACAAACTGGAGAAAAGCTAGCTGCAATAATGGCTTCACATCTATGACATCTCCAATATACCTGTAGTCTCTGGGGTAGGTTTGCAGTTTTGTTTTTCCTTTATATTATATATATTTATGTTATATATAATGTTGAATATATATAGGCAGGAGATGGTGATTCCATGCATCCCCAGCTATAGTATGAACCCAGATCCCAAAGCAGGCACATAAGGGAGGAGTTGTAGTTCAGTGGTAGGCCATATGGATTGCAATCCCTAGGGATAGAAGTAGGAATAATCTTTGTCTGCAGTCCTGGACAGCTGGTACCAGTCAGAACAAGATAGACCAATATTTTGACTCATGAATAAAACAGTTTCCAGTGGTAAAAACCACTTTGCATGCAATCGTCTTGGATAGGATAGCCTCACATTTGTGGTCCCTTAACACCCCATCAATCCCCCAAAGCCACCCTCCCAAGACAAAACAGTCAATGCAATTGCAAAGCACATACCTAGATTGAAAACCCCAAAGCACTGTACGTATCTACAATTGTGTTGCAACTGCTGTTTCTCAAGTAAGGGTTATTTGTATCTGGGGAGTGGTTGCTATAAAACACCTGGATCCTGGGTGGATTTTTTTCAGGAGCAGTCACCCTGATCTTCTCTTGAAAGAAAGCTGGCATAACACCCTCATTTAGGGAAATGTCAACCACCCCTTGAACCCACCCAAGCAACTCTCCATGGCTGGCTTTAATAAATCAAGATGGGCAAATATCAAGAGGGAACACAGCTGGCCACCTTGCCAGAAGTGCCTTTTCCACATCTTCAGGCTGACTGAGTGGCTGTGCTTTTAATTGTAGTCCTGCCATGAGAGTCATGGAAAAGGAGCAATCTTGAAAGGTCCTGTCTTTTTAACAGAAAACACTTTCCCATCCCATTTGTGAGATATAGTGATGGCAACAGATACTGCTATTGTCTCCTCAAATCCCCACACCGCATTATTTATTATCTAGTCTAAAATAGGAACAGAATTTCTTATTAAATGGGCTCTGATAATATACATAGCAGCAAGAGATAAATCCTCCACATCTTTTGCAATATGCCAGTGGAGGTGTCTGGAATGCTAAAGAGTCAGCAGAACTACAGAATGCTCCCTTTTTTTCCATGGCTATCTCCCCGCTCTCGCCCCCCTACATGCTTCAGATCTCATTTGAAAAACTTCAGCAAGCCAGCTTGCTCTGAAGAGAAATTGCACTAAGTACAGACTCATTTATTTTCTGCTGATGAACACGAGCCATGCGAACAATTGATAATGTTGTCCCCCCCCCTTTTTTTTTTTTTTTCCTACAGAGGGAACCAACTGGCACAGCAGAGTTATGAGCTTAAACTTCAAACTTCATAATCACCCTGTTTGTTAATGCAATTACGGAATTGTTTGCAGCTCCTGCAGCTGCCAGTCGGCTGCAGCATTCAGCTACGTTTAAAGATATTTTATTGTCTTGTTTAGGATGATGGACAAGGCTGAGAGAGCACAGCAGGAAGAGAGAGAAAAGATGTAATTTTCTGGCCCAGGACCAACTGCCAATAAAACAGAGTGTGTCAAGAGGGTGCAGCTTGGAAATTTCCCAAGCATATCGTAGATGTGTTTCTCTCTTGGTTTAATACTAGACCAAATAGGAACATATGGACACCAGAGATTTTGATTCTCTTCCCTGTTTTGCTGCATCTCTAAGCCTGGTTTTTATCTCCCCCCCCCCCCCCCCCCCGGCAACTTTTCTTGTAAGAAAAGTACTGCACCATTTTGTTCATTAACATTCTAGCTTCTGTAAATTAATATTTTTGTTGCTGTTATACAATTTCAAGTTGACTCTGATTAATGGTGACTCTATCCTATGGGAGAGGGCTGTTATTACCCTAAAAGGCGGGGGATATTGAGGATTCCCACCTGCAATGCTAGCATCTCCTTGAAATGTGAGGAAATTATAGTTCAAAAAAAGGCTTGTGACAGGAGGATAACTGTGGGAATATCAGGAATATTCCCAGTATATTCCCTATAGAGTGCTCCAGTTTGACTAATAGCCTTCTCTGTTAGAGGGCTCTTGTGCCACAACAAATTACAATTCCCAGGATTCCCTAACACCGAACCAGAGCAGTTAAAGTGGTCTCAAACTGGATTATTTCTGCTGTGTTTTGGACCTAAATAAAATTTATTCAGAGGTTCTCCTCTAATAAATAATAGTTTGCAGCCATAACATTGTGCAAATGAACTTCCCTTCTTGGGGTGGGTGGTGGGGGAATGGGAAAAATGTGAAAGACAAACAAAATTTATACTCAGAAGGGAGATGATCAAGATTTTGAAACCAAAACGATTAAATGAAGATCTTGAGCATGTGCCACTGCTGTAAGTTTTTGATGAAGCTTGAAAATGTTAAGATGTTTAGCATGATATTCTGATGTGTAATGACTGCTACAGACAAACATGCAGACATTCTATGTTACTATTTGTAGATGTGTATAAGAAAGAAAGGCAGCCATGCTGAATCTCAGGGAACGAGCTTAGGGACTGCTTTGCTTCTGAAGAAAAGGAGATCCCAGGAAAAGCAGCACTAGAAAAGAACAAACTTTCATTGATGTATGTAAAATGGCATTAATGGGCAGCCATCGCCAAGCTAGCACTAGAGCTCTCTGGCTCCACGTAAAAGTGTTTGTATGCGTGTTGTTCTTGCTCAGTAATGGTGAACCCAAAAGACAGGAAATGGAGGAAATGAAAGTGTATACCCTTAGTTTCATTGTGGCATTTGGAGAAAAACTAGGTGAGGAGTGTTAGGAGGCTTCTTGCCTTATAAGCTCTGACATGTCCAGGGGGGAAATTCCCAAGGGCTAGTGGTTAGCATTCCCCAGCAGCAATATAGGGCCTAGAAAAATTCCCCATCTGTCACAAGCACTATAATAATACATGCAGCATGCAAGTCTGAGTGGGACTGTCAACAATTGCTGCTGCTGCTACTTGGGCACACTTTCTTCCTGACTCAGCCACCCAAATGCTTTGATTTTATTTATTTATTTGTTAAAATATTTATATCTCATCTTTTTGTTGTAGGATCTCAAGGTGGTGTACAATATAAACAAGTGAAAACACTTCCAGACTCAAGCCATAAATAATTTAAACACGATAAAAGCATATTTTAAAAGACAATACTTAAAACAACTTTAAAAGCTGCAACACTTTACCGTCTTGTACTTTTCAAAGTAAATTTGTCCCCAAAGGCTTTAATAAAAAGCCTTGTTTTAGGGGCTTGATGCCAGAAAGATATCAACATTGGCGCCAGTTGAGAATTCAAGGAGAGGGCATTCCAAACGCCAGGTACCACTACTGAAAATAATATCTGGTTCTGGGTTGCCATATTGCCTGTTTCTATCCAAAATCTACAAGCATTTTCCCAGACTGCAATGTCTTGGAGAGCCGACACATGTTTCCTAGCCATTTTAAAATAATACCAATAAGTTATGGCAGCCCCCCAACCTTTCTTCTTGGAGGCTCCATTTCAAATGTTGATTTCAGAATTGGCACAAAAGCGCCATGATCCTTGGGGATGGACTTTGGAAAACAACCACAATCAAGTGAACCAACAATGCTGCCCCTGCTCCCTACTTTACCTCCTCTGTCCCTGTGACATCACAAGAACGTATCTCTTGACATCATAAAACCTTGCTGCAATGCATCTGAGGAAGTAAGTTAAAGTCTACAAAAGCTCATGCTACCAATTTCAATCTTACAGTTGGTCTCAAACGTGGTGCGAGAACCTTTGTGTAGTTTTAGACTTGTAACTTCAGGGAAAGAGGGGTGCACTGCTGGTTCTGTAATTCTAGACCAAACAGGACCCGACTCTCCTTTCTGGCTGGCAGTGAAAAGTAAGCTCCTGAAAGATTCCCCTTCTCTTGGTAAGGGATGGTCTCCCCATTTGCCAGGATGTTCTTTCTGGGAGGCATGGGGTGCAATCTACCGGGGCCCTAAACAGAGACCAGGATGTGCTTTGATTTTGCTTTCTAGATGGCTGGGCTCCGTAACTAACATAGTTAGTTGGGATTAAGTCTTTGGGAATAAGAAGAAAAACATATGTGCATGTGTAAAATGCATTTGTTCCCTGGCCTACCAAGTAAATATGGAGTGTCTTGAAATTTTTCAAATTTGAGTGTGAAACCTTTGTGGCAGAGAGTATAGTATTCCTAAATCCAGCAACAGTTTGTGCAAATTAAGTCAAGGTTATTCAGTACATTCAGTTTTGACATGCTAATCATGAAATCTCAATGAAATGAGTGCCAAATAAATAAGTGTCTTATTTCATGTTACCCTTCACTTATAATTCATGAACACAATTCTTAAACACACTGGGGGAGCTGTGAATTTTTCAGCTGTCTCAGCTTAGTAACCATTGGCCAATCACTGCTACAGCAAGAGAGGTATGGGAAACTTTAAAACTTACTTTGGCCCGATTTAGATGGGCCTTTGCACCGGCCGAGGATGCACCATCCATACCGGTCTCACCCCTAGCACGTGATGGGGGCGTCAAAATGGCGGCACCCTGTACACACGGGTGCTGCCATTTTGACGCGATGGACGCATAGAGTCCGCACATCCCGTCACGCTTGCAATGTCACAAGTGCGCCATTTGCGCACTCAGACATCGCAAGCACGATGCAAAAAGAACCCGCTTTTTGCGGGTTCTTTTTCTGCCACCAGGAAGCCTTGCCGTTTGGCAGCTGAGGCTTCCCACCAGCGGAAATGGAGGCGGCGGCAGACCGCCCTTTTGGGGCGGTCTGTATCCCACCTTTATTGTATCAAGACTTAGACTTAATTATATGGCTGGAACACATAGAATCAAAGAGTTGGAAGAGACCACAAGGGCCATCCAATCCAACCCCCTTCTGCCATGCAGGAACTCTCAATCAAAGCATCCCCGACAGATGTCCATCCAGCCTCTGTTTAAAGACCTCCAAGGAAGGAGACTCCACTACACTCCAGGGGAGTTTGTTCCACTGTCGAACAGCCCTTATTGCCAGGAAGTTCCTCCTAATGTTGAGGTGGAATCTCTTTTCCTGTAGCTTCCATTCATTGTTCCTTGTCCTAGCCTCTGGAGCAGCAGAAAACAAGCTTGCTCCATCCTCAGTATCACATGCTTTCAAATACTTAAACAGGGCTATCATAATCACCTCTTAACTGTCTCTTCCCCAGCCCAAACATACCAGCTCCCTTAGTCATTCCTCATAGCAGGGCATGGTTTCCAGACCCTTCACCATTTTGGTTGCCCTCCTCTGGACACACTCCAGTTTCTCCCTCTCCTTGAATTCCCAACTGGCACCAATGTTGTTATCTTTCTGGCACCAAGCCTCTAAAACAAAGCCTTTTTGAATTGTGGTGCCCAGAACTGGACACAGTATTCCAGGTGAGCCCTCACCAAAGCAGAACAGAGTGGTACTATTACTTCCCTCGACCTAAATACTACACTCCTGCTGACGGAGCCTAGGATCATACATGGATCATGTATGAAATTAATGCCCACAGCATATTTTACACAGTGCATTTCTTTCAACAGGACAAAGAAGGGGTAACATTGTGTGCTATTTATTTTATTAATTTAAGATATATATTTTGTATCATTTCTCAGCCTATGACGGCTCTGAAGGCAATGAACAAATAAAAGCAATTAAAACAATTCACAGATAAAAATATTTTAAAAACACATTGGAATACTCTTTAAAAACAGTCTAAAAATAATCCTAAAATACAGTTTTAAAACAGTTAAAATAGAGCTATTTCAGACATTAAAGACCATGCTGAACAGGTCTGTTTCGGCTGCTCCCTGAAAGCTTAAAAGAGATGGAACCAGACTAACTTCTTTGGGTAGGGAATGCCCTGTTACTTGTGTCCACCAACCTAATTTCACTAATGTTGTGTTAGCTTGTGTGTGTATACACATATACAATCCTGACAGTAATCCAATCTAGTTTGCTGGTATCATTTATTTCTATTAGATAAGATTCCTTTTCAGCAAAGTTGCAACAGACTAAAATTCTATAAAACATGGTCAGATTATATTTTATTATATTTTAAGGTCAATTAATTTTTTAAAAAGTGTGTCTCCCCCCCCCCTTTTTTTTTTACTGGAGGAAAACATTCCTTGCACACTCAGAGACAGGTAGTCTATTCTGCACTATGGAATCCTGGGATTTGTAGGAGTTTTCTTGGTGGCACGACAGCTCTCTGACAGAGAAGGCTAAAGATCTCACAAAACAGCAATCCCTTGCCTGGAGCCTTGGCAGTTAAAGCAACATCAAACTGCATTATTTCTGCAGCATTGATCAGATCAAGTGCATCTATACTATGGAAATAACATAGTTTGATACCACTGAATGCTGGGGTTTACAGTTTGTTGTGGCACCAGAGCTTACAGAGAGGTGAAATACCACAGAAAACTACAAATCCCACAATTCCATGGCACTGAACTATGCCTGTTACAGTAGAGTGGAATTACATTATTTTCTACCACTATCCAGACATATACCTGACATCTTCTAGGCCATTAAAAAAAGATGGTATAACTGCACATGACCAGAGGAACTTTGACTCAAGTACTTATAAGGCCATCCACTTATGTCCAGTCAGCAGAATGAGGCTCATTTTTTGACACAGAGAGGCTCTATTTGGGGCTCCTATCCTGGATGAGACAATGTGGTGTAGTGGTTTGAGACTGAAGAGTTCAAATCCTGCCTCAGCCATGGAAACTCACTGGGTGGGTTCTTGAGCCTCAGACTATATGTACACATTACCACATTATACTCTTATTATTATTATAGTGCTGCTGTTCCACTATTACTACTGCCCTGGCTGCCTCCTCCTATTGCATTCTGGGATTTGTAGTTCAGTGAGGCCTAAGATCTCTCTGGCTGATAATTCTAAATGCCCCCTCATTAAACTACAAATCCCAGAATGCAACAGGAGGCAGCCAGAGCAGTAAAAGTGGAATAGCAGCACTATAAGAGTAGTGACGTCACACAACAAGAAGCCTACGCTGGCTCTATTTCCTGGTAAGTCTTAGAGAAGCTCTAATTCCAATCAGCTTCCAGTTTGCAAACGACGCCCCTTTGCCCTCATCAAAGATGGCACTTTGCAGCTTCTGGAGCCAGAAATCAAAATGGATGCTCCCCGCCCCGCCCTCTGGAAAATTCCGCAGCGTTCTGGCAAGGGGCGGCGGCCATTTTACGAACGCGCCAGAGCAGGAAATTCACTATGCCCTCAATTAAGATGGCGGAGGGAAAGTCTGCTTGCCCATGCGCTTAGGGGGAGGAGTCACCGATACCGCGTGGACAACGCTGAGCCAATGGGAGGGCGGGGAAATCCTACCCCCCCTCCCCTTCCCTTCTTCCCATTGGGCTTTGCGGCCGCTGGTGTTAGGGTACTACGCACTACGCAGGCGACGCAGAGCGGGAGACGTTGAGAGGTGAGGTTGAGGGTCGTCATGGAGGGAGTGAGGGGCAGCCTAGCTTAGTGTTCCTCTCTGGAGGATGCTGAGGCTCTGGTGGAAGAGGAGCAGCTTTTGTGGGTGAGACCAGGGAGGAAGGCCTCACTGTCTTGTAACAGAAACATAGCCTTATGTATGATTGATTGATTAATTAATTAATTAATTAATATAAAATTATATAAAAACATATATAAAAATATATAATATATTAAAGTATAAATAAATGTAAAATAAAAATGTAAAAATATAGTATAATATAATAGATAAGATATAAATAAATATAAAAATGCAAATATAAAAATATATATAATATAGTATAATATAATAGATATAAGTATAAATAAATATAGAATTAAAATATATAATATAGTATAAAATATATAATAGAATAAATATAAGTAAAACATAATATAATATAAAATATATAATTAATATAAATAAATATAAAAATGCAAATATAAAAATATATATAATATAGTATAATATAATAAATATAAGTATAAATAAATATAGAAATAAAAATATATAATATAGTATAAAATATATAATAGAATAAATATAAATAAAAACATATGATATAGTATAAAATATATAATAAATATAAGTATAAATAAGTATAAAATATATAATATAGTATAAAATATATAATAGAATAAATATAAATAAAAACAAAATATAGTATAAAATATATAATTAATATAAATAAACATAAAAATGCAAATATAAAACATATAATGTAGTATAGAATATATAATAGAATAAATATAAGTGTAAATACATATGAAAATAAAAATATATAATATAGTATAAATAATATATATAACATAATAAATACAAATATAAAAAATATAAGTATAAATAAGTATAAAAATAATAAACACTTCCAGAAAACGGCCACATAGCCAGAAAAAACCCACAAAAACTCTGGATGTCGGCCATGAAAACCTTCGACTTCATAACATGTTAAAATAAAAATTAAAAAACCATTAAAATTTAAGACAATAATAATAAAATATTATTATTACTTATAATACATAAATAAAATTGTTTTGACTTTTTAATGTTGTAATATAGGGGTGAAGGTAGTGATCCTGGAAAGAGTACGAAGGGGCTTAAAACTTATTTTTTTAACAAATACACATTTTAATTCACTGCTTTGAAACACAACGATAACAACAACAATTGAGGGTTATAAAACCTTTATTTTTTTTAAATGTACATTGGTTTTATAGGAATTTGGCTTCCTGAATCCAAAATCGATCTCAAGATCTGCTCCACCAGGAACACAACAATAATAACAACAACAATAGCAAGAACAACAATAATAGCCTTCTAATAGACATTCATAGAAGCCAGCAACATCTTAATTTGCTGCTTTGAAACAACAACAATAATAATAATAACAACAGATCAACAAATAATAAGAACAGTAGCCTTCTAATAGAGGTTTAAAAAAGCTAACAGGACTTTTAATTTGTGAAACACAATAATAATAATAATAATATTTATTATGATTTAAATCCCAGTTCTGCCATTAGAATCCTCTGGGTGACTTTATGTGAGTCACACTCTCTCGGCCTCAGAGGATGGCAATGGAAGACCGCCTCTGAAGAAACTTGCCAAGAAAACCCCATGATAGAGAGTCGTTGTAGGGTCTCCTAACGTCGGAAACAACTTGAAGGCACACAACAGCAAGGTGAACCTATTGTGGGGTTTTCTTGGCAAGATTTGCTCAGAGGAGGTTCGCCATTGCCTTTCCCTGAGGCTGAGAATTTGTGGCTTGCCCAAGGGTTTCATGGCCAAACTGGGATTCGAACTCTGGTCCCCAGAGTCACAGTCCAACGCTCAATGGCATAGTGAAATGGTGTCCCTTACAATAATAAAATGGTGAGATCAAGGTTTGCTTTGGTGAATTTATATCTTTTAAAAATATATTTTCAAGCTGTTGATGATGGTTAAATGCTTTGATATGAAAGGCAGACTGTATATTTTAATGGTGCAAAGAGATTGCCAGGTCTTGCTGATCTGCATATTGGATACAGATGGTGCTTTTTTAACAGCGGCAGCAACAACAAACAAGGTTGGGAAGTATCAAGGGCCAGTTGTTCTGTATCTGGGTCTGCTGCATGCCAAGCCCATGTTGCCCACTGTGCAAAGGCTGTGTGAGTGTAATCTCAAACACACACACACACAGGCTGCCTCTCATTAACTGGCCCCTAGCATTTACAGGGTCATAGGCCTAAATACCCATAAGTCCCCAGATCTCCTCTCATCTTGGAAGGTAAACAGGATAAGCCCAGGTTAGTACTTGGATGGGAGACAACCAACAAATACTGGGTACTGCAGGCTGTATTTCAGAGGAAGGAAAACATTCACTAGACTAATGCACTCCTCATGGCTTTTTAAAACTCATTGTGGCATCACATGGTTGTGACTCAGTGTTTAGTTGTTTGCCACAAAATGTCAACTCATTGTAGAGTCCTCCTGTGCTGTGAAACGTTACTGTCTCTTACATCATCTCCTGTATTATTCCTCCCTTTTATTTTTAAGACTTTGGAAAAGCTGAAAGTAAAGTTGTTTTTTCTTTTTCTTTTCTTTTTAAAAGAATATGTGATGGTTATCTTCATGTTTTAAGTCAGACACCCAGGTCTTAGACATGCCTGCTCAGAAGTAAGTTTCACTTTCTTATGGTCAGGTGTGATTTACTAATAGGTGTGAAGAGGAATTCAATTCAAGTAAGAATTTTCATCCCAACATTATCAGTCACCCAGTGTAAGGTATTCATTCAACCACTGTAAGGTATAACTAGAGTCATAGTTAATTGAATGTTTTCCTGTATAGTTAATATATTATAAAACTTTGTGTCGTGTAACCAGAGCAATGTTAAAATACAGTAATTCTTAATGTTTTCTTTCCAAACTTCTCTTGAAACATTTCATAGATCTCCATCACATAGTGCTGTTCTTTTTTTTTTTTTTCAATTGCTCTGTTTATTTAAAAGTCCTATGTAATATTTGGCTTAACATAGGCCTGTTACAGACTGCCAAAATAAAGCTGCTTCGGGTCTTTTTGGAGGTATGCCGTTTTAATGATGCATGGGTCCTAAGAGTCCGGAGGTCGCGCCAAAGCCACACTCCATTCCTAAGCACTGGAGTGCGGCTTTGGTGCAGCTTCCGGATTCTTAGGATGCCTGCATCATTTACATAGCATACTTCCAAAGAGACCCGAAGCGGCTTTATTTTGGCTGTCTGTAACAGGCCATAGTTTTTCCATTTCTTTTCTCTGTAATGCCTTATTATAAAATAAGCTGAAAATGGAGTGGGGTAGGCAATTTCCTTTGCTTAATAGCATCTCCAAGCAATTTTGTGTACTTAATAGTCATTTAAAGTTTTTAATAGATTGAAAACTGACGTTTTTCTTGAGTCCTTGCCACTTTTTGCAGTAATTAAGTTACAGGCAACTACTGACTGTTGCTTTTTTCATCAAGGACACCAGAAATCTGAGTGGAGCTTTTGAAGAATTGTTGAGTTGCATTGAGTACCATCAAACATACCTTATAGTACCTGACCTTATGCTGAACTGAAAATGTGAAGGTCTTTGGGGAAAAAATTCTGGGGGAGATGACAATGTTTCTTTTTTCTTCAAAGACTCATCTTCCATTTTTCAAGTGAAAAAAAAACCTAGAAATGTGGAGGAAAAATCTAGAATCCATGTGCTTAGGATGCAGTAATTTCTAGTAGTCTCTTTACTGTAGGGCATAAGTGAACAGGTTTTATGACTAGTGGCTGCACTGGCAAGGGAAACTAGTCCAAAAAGATAACTTCCAAGTTCTCCAAACAACCCTTATCCCTGAACTTGCCATCTGTCGACTCCATCTTGTAGAGTATGTAGTACGTCTTTTAATGTCTGCATTCTTTCAGTGTTGTGAAGAAGAGGGAGCTATCCTTTTTCTGGGGAAGTCTTCCTGCTCTATTTTTTAGGAACTGGTTTGTGCCTATTCACAGATGGTAGGGATTGTTTAAATCATCTGCTGGCATGGAAGGCAGTCTGCTATCTAACCCAGCTTTCAGTAATGTCTTTATTTGATTTTGATCCCCTGCTTCTCTGTATACAGTCCACCCTTGCCTTATGCGGGGAATCCGTTCTGGGACCCCCCCCCCCCCCGCATAAGGCAAAAGGCGCATATGCTTGAGTCCCATTAGATATAATGGGAATTGTGCACACCGTGCAGCCGTGCATGTACGCTACAGGTGCACGCGCCATTCTTCTGGCGACTTCTGCATAAGCTGGAAGCCACCTATAACTAGCCTGCGTATGGCGTGGGCTCACTATATTAGTATTCATGTTGAAAGCATTGTATCTAGCTGCTCTTACATGACAGTATTATAGGAGTAGCCTGCTTCTCCATGCCACACTTTCTCCTACTTCTATAGCACATTTGCTGGGGATTAATAACCTTCCTTTCATGTTGTTACAGGTGAGAATTCACTATTGGCCTGACTGCCGCAGAGATGCTGGCAGCAAGGTTCGTGTGCCTTCGGGCCCTCCCAAGCAGGGGGCTAGGCCCTGCACTCACTCAGGCCCCTCCGGCTTTAAGGAATTCCACTCTCAAGACCAAGCAGTGGCTTTTGCAGCCTTATCAGGTGGGTGTCTTTGGGAATTTACTGTATATACTCATGCATGTCTAGAAATTATAGTCAAAAAAATTGATCCCAAAAAGCTGGGTCGACTTATCCACAGAACAAAAAAGGAACTACTCTCTTTCTCCAAGTAGAGTGGCAAAAGGAGAGAGCTTAGTCCATCCCAGGAGCACCTAAATGAAGCACCAACCCTTTCTGCTCTGTTCACCATTGCTCCACTTCTGACCTTTTTGAATGCCTGGGTTGGAAAAGCACAAACAGTTATGCCTGCCATAACTTTGTAAGTTCTTTAGCATTGTTTTCCTAAGCTTCATCCTTTGTTAAGTGCCTCTAAGTTTTACCCTCAACTTAGCCACGAGTCAGATCAAAATCCATAATTTTGCTACCAAAACCTGCCCTCGACTTATACAGTGCTACCTCGGGTTACGAATTTAATTCGTTCCGCGGCGCCGTTCGTAACCCGATACATTTCGCAACCTGAAAAGCCGCTGGAAAGCCGCTAGCCGCTAGCCGCGCTTTGAATTTCGCGCCGAAACGCGCCGAAAAGATTTTCGTAACCCGAAAAATCTTTCGTAACCCGGAACAGTTTTTTTAAATCTAACTTTTTCGTACCCCGGAAATTTCGTAACGCGGTGAATTCGTATCCCGGGGTACCACTGTACATGAGGTCGAATTATAGTCAAGTATATATGGTAATCCTTGTTTTGAGTTTTTTTTTTTTCATGTTTGGGTTGTTGTTGTTTTTTAAACCTTTAGTGTGCAAGTTCTTCATTCACTATATGGATCAGTGTGTGAAATAAGTTTTGTTTCTTAAAAAAATAAATTGACATCTAACCATCTGGCATATAACCATCAGATCATCAATATGAAATGCAACATGAGCATCTTTCAGTGAAGTCACTTATGTGAGATGTAGTGAAAATGATATATTGATCATACCTGGTTGTTATATGAAAATATTTCCTGCTTTTTGAACAAACTCACCCATCTCTCAGGCTTGCATGATCTCTCCTCTTTTCATTTCTCCTTACTAACTGTAATTTAAACTGAACACAGCTGTCCAAGTTCAGATAGTATGAGGAACTGTTATTATTTATAAAGCGCTGTAAATTTACACAGCGCTGTACATACAATCTTTTTAATTAGACGGTTCCCTGCCCTCAGGCTTACAATCTAAAAAGACATGACATAAAAGGAGAAGGGAAAGGTGGTGGGGCTACTAGGCTAATACATATAAAGTACATAGCAATACAGGTTCGATAAAACAGGCATCAAAAGAACATCAAATAGCAAGCGACAATTATGCAATGCCTGGGAACGCTTCTCTGAACAAGATGGTCTTCAACTCTGTTTTGAAGCTGGTTAAAGAAGTGATGGCCCTTGCTCGCGGGGGAAGAAGGTTCCAGGAGTGAGGGGCAGCAAGTGAAAAGGGGCGAATCCGAGATGGGGCAGAGGAAATCCTGGGCTGGGACAGTAGACCTTGACTACCAGAACGGAGGGCCCTGGTGGGAAGGTGAGGAGAAATAAGGTCTGATAAGTAAGGAGGGGCCAGTCCATGGAGGGCTTTAAACGTCGACAGCAGGAGCTTGTACTGAATACGGAAAGGGAGGGGGAGCCAGTGAAGGGATGCCAACACAGGAGAGATGTGGTCAGAGCGGTGGGCGGATGTGATAATGCAGCTGCAGTAGTTTAAACATGGCTGCTTTTGGCGGGTTACAGACTGGCAGGGGAAGACGTCTTGGAGGTGTATTCTGCTGAATACGGAGCCTCCAGACCGCCCGCCCCGGGGGCGTGGCTCAGGTGTATGGGGCTTCCACATAGGGGGCAGTGAAGACGCCTCACCTGGGGCCGTTTCTGACCCGCAGTTTCCATACTGCCGCCTCGGAGGACGCTGCAAAGAGAGAGGCAGCTTCTGCACGGGCGGCCAAAAACGGGGCTTTTTTTTTTCTTTTGCCAGCTGGCGGATGCGCAGCTGCGCAGCTGCGGCACTCAGCACCGGCGGCAGAAAGCCTATGTGCACATTTAAAGCACCCAGGCCCCTTTAAACTTTTTCCCTCGCCCTGCCCAAGAACAATGGTGGTCTCCTGCCAGCTGGTGATCAGCTGGTGTTGGCATCCTTGTCCACTTGCACGTTGGTAGTGTCACCAGCATCATGGATGCCTCCTCTCCTTTGGTCCCCACGCTCTTGCTGAATCTGCAATGCACAGCCACAGCTGTCGCCGCTGCCACCGCTGTCCCCCTGCCATCCCCCATCACCTCCCTTGTACATATGTAAATATTTAAAGTTTTAGGGGTTTTTTATTGTTAGGTGAAAATGGCACAGGAATGTGTGTAGGGGTTCACTTTAAATTCCAAACTTTCCCCAATTCTAGCAGCGCATGTGTACATGTTGCTCTAGGGTTAGGGTTAGGGTTACGAGCATTAAAATATAGTGCAGCTGTGCTGCAGCTTCCACATCTGCATGGCATCTGACGCTCTAATTAGAGCCTCGGTGCAAACTGCGCATGTTCCAGGACCCCGACTCATTATGCGACGCAGCAGACACGGAGCTTTTAAATGGGCAACTTAAATTAGCGGCGTAACAATTCTGGCGTACCGGTGCAGCAGCTTACAGACGGAGATGCACAGCTGCGCAGTATATAGAAAAGAAGCGGGGAAAAGCAGCACCTTTTTAATGCCGCTTCTTCCCGCTTGGGGCGGGCGGGCGGCGTGTTCATGGCGGCATTCAGGTAAGGGCCGTCTGAAGGCTATACCTTCATGACATCATGAACTCACCCCTTTTTGCCCGTCTGTAACCCGCTTTTGATTCTTAAGGTTGTTTTGAGTTACACAACAGATTCACTCTCAAATCCATGTGCTGAAGTAGACTTCTTACACCAGATTTGAACATGAGTATCTTTAGTTCACATGTAACAATAGCAGAACAGCATGTGTTCAGTACATAAATGCTGTTATACGGTAGTCTGTGTATCCAAGAGAAATTTAGTTTAGTCCTTTAAATTTAGTCCTTTAGTTCCATAGACTCTTCAGTTGCATCGCAAAAATCATAGTCCTTGAGTTGTCTATCATTTAGCATTCCTCCATGCAGAACTTCCTCAAAGTCTTCACTCACAACAACATAATAACAAATTCTTGCATGCCTTTGCATCTCTTCATTCCTCCCTTTCATGCCTAGTTTGAGATACACCTTATTCATAGCAGTTTAAAAGCTGAGACAGAATGATTCAGCATTTCTTGTGGCCTAATTTGAATCACCAATCTTGCAGCTGCTTTCATTACCTTTTTTCTTTTCTTCTCTATAATCCTTTATTTGTAAAATACCTACAGTACAAATAACAACACTGATCTCTTCTGGTGGGCAAAAGAACAAGGCTGATGCTAGGTTGTTCACATACTAGGAAATTTCCTGCTTCCCTTATGTAGCACACCATCCTCTTTCAAGAGGATTTTTTAGGGAATCCCATAAGAAGGCCATGAGTGCAACAGCAACCTCCTGCTCAGCAGTTGGTGACTTTGTATACTGTCTGATCCAAATTACTATGTTTAATGGCTCAAGTCCTGGATGGTGTAGCCTAAACACAAGGCTAGGCCTCCTAAACATGCATCATACACTGCATGTGTGTGAACAATGCAGCCATGTAAGTGGGTGCAGTTTTGTCTACCTTTGCCCCTAGCCAAGATATGGTTAGGTGGAAAGATATCCAAGAGGCCTGTGTGAGGCTACATCATTGCTTTGTATCCTTCGGGGATAGTGTGAGAGGAAGATGGTGTATATGCCATTGTGAATTCATTTTAAGGGGTCTTTTCATAATCTCTGTGTACTCACATACTTGATGTTCTTACTTACTACTTCCTTGGTAGGGTGAATTGCATGCCCCTTAAGGTTGGAAAGTCTCCTGATTTTCAAAGTCTAATTTTCCATTTGCATATATCAATTTTTCCCAACCTGTATATTTATTGAATTAGCGGTCTCTACTTTTTGTTGCAACAGGGATATGCCTCCAGAGCTAGGATGGGGATACGCCAAGGAAAAACTGGCCAAGAAGTTAAAGAAGCTGCTTTTGAGCCAGCGATGGAAACAGCATTTAAAGGTATATGTGTGTCTTCTCGAAATGAAGCAGCTGTCAAAAAAGAGGCATGAAAAAGTTCAAAATCAGAATGAACAGAAATCAACTTAGGTTATTATTATATTTGAAGTGCAGTGTCAACTTTAATGGCCAGGTAGTTGAAATGCTAAAATAAAGCAATTTTTAAATTACTGTATTTCCAAACTGCTTTTAATGCTGTCCAACCTTAATGCAAAAAAAAAGTATGTTCAACCAGAAATGGGAATTGTTTAGTGCTTCAGATACTGAACTGCAACTCCCAGCAGTACTAGCCAGCAAAGATCAATGGTGAGAAATGCTGGAAGTTGCAGTCCAACAACAGCTGGAGGACTGCACTGTTTCCACCCATCATAAATTTAATTAATGATCCTGGCTCAATTGTTTTTTTGTTTCTTCACATACAGAATTTTCTGCCAATCATAGGCTGCACTCAAGGCGGTTTACAACTCAAAAAGTTAAAACAAATGAGAAAAAAGTGAAGTGGCAGATTTCTCTCAAGCTGTCGGTAGCTTCTTCAGGATCTGACAGTTTGATCTCCTCAGTTTCTCTTCCCATTTCTTTCCTTGCAGGCAGACAAATCCTGTAGCCACAGGCCAGATGGAAGGGGACTGTCTCAAAATAGACAATAGAAGATAAGGGGAATCTAGTAGCTTATAGTGGCTAATACATGCTTGAAGGGTTATGAATAGTATAGTATAGCTGCCACCTACCAGCAGCCTTCAGATATGCTGGACTGCAGTTCCCATCATACCAAGCAAGGATGCTTAGTAGACTGAAGGTGATGAAAGGCAAGATCCATCACTTCTGAAAAGTGCTGAATGAGAGAAGACTAGCATAGCAAGCAAGCAAAAAGTTGTTCAGATACATGTCCTTTCTGAGCTTTTTCCACCTTGCTGTTGCTGAAGATCATCTCTGTACCTGAACTTCATTTGTGTCTTGTCACTGTGTGCATTATGAACGCAAATTCAACCATGTTTCATAGATCAGGCTCACAGGTATTTAAGATATTGCATCGGTATGCTCCCTGACTGTGAGGCAAACACAGTTAAAGATGTTTGACTGCTGTTTTCTCTTTACCAGTTGATCGGATGGGAAGAATGATTGTTGCTGGAGGTGCCGCTGTTGGTCTTGGAGCCCTCTGTTACTATGGATTAGGGATGTCCAATGAGATTGGGGCCATTGAAAAAGCCATGTAAGAAAAAAATCTAATTTTTTTTTAAGTTTTGTAAATCAAGACAAGGTGACTGTTTAAATGAAAATCAGTTTAGAGATACTGGTGTTTTAGAAGTGTTCTTTACCTTTCTGCTGCTTCTTTTTTCTCTCTCTTTGAAACATGCTTCAGAGATAGGGGTTGATGTTCTGGGAAGGGGTCTCCTGCAGGGAAGTTGGAACTTGATGGAATTCCTCTGATAAGATTTCTTTTTAAAACAAAGATTCAGTCAAACAGCTACCGAAAAGACACACAGTGTTCTTTATTGGTTCAATTGTAATAGAAAGAATTCAGTCAGACAAGCTGAGCTAGAAGCCAGTTGATAAATCTTTGATGTCTAAAGGAAGCCCTTTTCAGAATTTTTTCAGGGATTGTAGTGAAAGAATTTAATTCAATATGGGATCCCCAACAGATTGGAATCATCAGTGTGACCAATATAGAAACCATTGCCCCATTCAAATTTCTTATCAGTCTTTATTTATTTATTTACAGTATTTATACCCCACCCTTCAGCCCTAAAGTTCCCTGCCTTCAAGCTTACAATCTAAAAATCTTTGCGGCATCATCCTTTCCACTAGACTATGACATCAAGAATTCCTTCTCAATTAACTGTGTTGGTTAAGGCTTCTGGGAGTTGCAATCAAACAACATCCGGAAGATTACCTGATTTCCAACCGTCCTAGTATAGGATCCTTAGAGAGCTGGGATCACTTTCAGGAGGAATGAAACAAACCAAAATAGTGTTGTAGTATCAACCTGTGTGTGTGTGTGTGTGTGCGCGCGCATGTGCACAGAGTCCACCCTTGCCTTACGTAGACTCTGCATACTCTGCTTTGAGTGTACAAGGTCTGTGGGTGGCAAGAGGGGATATGGCACAAACCCCCGTGCATGGTGTGCAGAAGTGCACCACCATAACAATTAATGGGACTTGAGCATAGGTGGATTTCCCCATAAGGTGGGGGGGGGGATCCAGAACAGTTCCCCCACATTTGGGGAGGGCGGACTGTATATCTCAAAAACCAGTTGCTGAAACTGGAAATTGGAGTAGGGAATTCTAGGCTTAATAGCCATATAAGAAAGTTCTGTTACTACAAAAATACATAGAGTAGGTGTTGCAATTTCTCTTGCTGTGTATTACTATTGCTACTATTGTAGTAGTAAAAACATTTTGAACAGCATAACTCGAGGTATAAGATTTATTATTAGGTAGAGCAATTAAAATTTATTTGCCAGTGAGATGAAACTTTAAATTGGTGGGCTGCAAGCTATGAACACACTACTCTTTCTACCAGGCTGTTTTGGTGTGTCGATATAATGAGGAAAAAAATGCTGGAGGATATTTCTTTCTAACAATAACATAGTTTTTGTTTATTAAAGTGCAAATTAGCTCAAAAGGTAGTAATAATGAGGTGTAATATGCATAAAAACTTAAATTTAATTGCTTTAAGAACAAGTTATTTTCAAAAATATAGTTTAAACATCAAAAACTGTTCTTAAAAGGTATGTACTGCAATGACTAGTAAGAGATTTGTTTATAAGGAGATGAAGTATTGCTACAGGAATTGAAAGCCAAATCCAACATTACTTTAATTTATGATCTATTGAAATTAGTGGAGCACTACTTGGGATTAACAAGACCCATTCATTTCAATAGGTCTACTCTAAATAGGATTAATGGTGGCTTTAGCGCTTTGTCATGCATTATTTTGAAACCAATGTGAGTTGAGTTCCTCATAATTGATTTGCCCTCTGGACTTCAATGGATTTGTTCTCTGGGATCCAGTCTGCTGTTGTTGCTAATAGTAATCTATTATTTGTGTAAATTTCCTGGATACTATATGTCATGTCAGGAGAGTGGGTGCTCTCCCAGCAAAATTAGTATCCTGAACCTTCTGTATTAAAATCCTTTTAGTATTGAGAACTGAATTGGTTGCTTTCCATATTTATTCCAGAAAAAGTTTATAATTTATTTTAACTCAAAAATAAACCTAATACATAGAGATAATGAAGAATTTATCATCTCACATTTCTTAAAAGAAAAATTGGGGAACATATTTTAGGAGTAAAAAGGAAATTTAAGCAAAGAAACTAGACAAGGTAAAGATATCTAGAAAAGATACTAAGCAAAGCAAAAGTTTAAGAAAGCATGTGTTTACTTAAGTGGATAAAGTTGATCATAAAAAAAATTGTGTGTCACAGTTACAAAAATGTAAATGGGAAAATAAGTGCGATGTTTTGTACTTAGTTTTATGTTTTGTTGTGTGTACAGTGTTAAAAGAAAATGTTTATAATGTACGTATTTCCTTTGTTTCCAGTATTTGGCCGCAGTATGTGAAAGACAGAATCCATTCCACCTATATGTATTTTGCAGGAAGCATTGGCGTGACAGCCTTGTCTGCTGTACTTGTCAGTAGATCTCCTGCCCTCATGGGTTTAATGATGAGGGGTTCCTGGCTGGTAAGATCCTTTCATTTTCAGTGTTACCTGTCCAAATTCTAGCAGACCACACCTTTCAAGATTACTCATCAGCCTTTCACGGATTTTCTCCTTAAATGGCCAGTGATGGATAGGCAGATATAGAGACAGTGTATACTGTGGCTTTGACTTGGAACCCAGGGAACATAAGCATGGTTTATCTTTAGTGAAAAAGCCAATATTATAAACAAACCATTCATGAAGTACGTTACACAACAGTACAGAATACTTCCTAGAAAAGAGAATGGTCAGAAATTGTTTTCCATATCTTTTTTTAAAAAACACCCATTGTCTGTCATTATGACGCAGAAATAATTGAAGATCCCTTGTGTCCACTGGGGGGTAGTATTGCTAATTTAGTACTGGTAGTGTGTTGTCTTTAATATGTAGGTGATAGGAATGTAATGTACATAATTGCAAACAAAATCCATGGAAAGTTCTAATAATGGCCATGCTGTATGTGCAGCAGCTTCCCTTTACTTACGAAGTAATGATTTTGTCATCATGTAAAATTTCTGTCAGAGTCTTGAAGCCATGTGTTTTTGTTTTGTAAAATGCTTTAAGTCCCACTATTGAGGAAAAAGTGGGATATAAATGAATAAATGCTCTGCTACACAGTGATTGATAAATTAAGTTTATCAATTCCAGAACGGATAGATATCTGGAATGTATGTATATATGTTTATTTATGGTCTTTGACCAAAACAAATCTCTGGAATCTTCCCAGCATTAAACTGGCATTTTCTTTGTTGTCGTCATCGTCATTATTTATTTATTTATTTATTTATTTATTTATGTAGTATAATGCCATCGCATTAGATAATGTTTTACAGGAAAAAAAAACAGTTCCCTGCTCTCAGACTTACAATATAAAGACATAACATGCAAGAAAAGGGGATGGCAATAGGGGAGAGCATTAAATCAAACAGATGCTGCCTCTTCTTCTTTCCCTCCAAGGCCAGGGCAATGGCAGTTGGGATGGAGAGAGGACCCTTCATCTGCCTCTGGGCCTAGGCAGGGTGGAGCTGTGCCTGTCTCTTCTGATAAATACAGTATAGTTACAGCTTGTTCTAGGTTACATTTTTAGGCATTCACTTAAAATCATATAATGTGTGATTAAGGCATACTGGCTTAGAAATGAAATGAATGGGATATATCTCTGATGTGCAAACACTTGAGCTTCCGTATAATTGCTGGCTCCAATTAGAGTAGATATGTTGAATTATATGTAAATATTGCAATGTATTTAAGTATTACTTGCTATTTTCATTAATTTAGTGATTTGGTCTAGTTGGGACTGGCAGTTGGATTTAGACCAACCCAAAACTAATTTATTAGCCTCTCATCTATTGCAAAACCCTGACTGGATATTATTGAACAATGGTGAACCTTAGAATTATTGTTTTGTGGTTTCAAGTCATTTCTGGCTCATAGAGTCCCTATAATGGGGCTTTTTGGCAAGATTGTTCAAAGAGGGTTTGCCTTTGCCTTCCTCTGAGGCTGAGTGTGACTTGCTCAACATCTAGTGGATTTCCATGGATTCAGACACTGATCTCCAGAGTCATAGACCAATGCTCAGACCATTACACCACTCTGGCTCTCACCAAATATTTAGAATGCTTAGGATGTGCTAATAATAATTATCTTTTACAGGCAATAGGTGCAACTTTTGCAGCAATGATTGGAGCTGGGATGTTGGTTAGATCAATAGATTATGAGCAGAGCCCTGTCCCTAAACATCTGGCTTGGATGCTGCATGCAGGTATGTGGCTTGTAACTGTCATGATATTTTGAAAATAATATTATTTGTAAACAACATTACCTAAATGCACTGCTATTCAGTCAAGCATTGAATTCTTACGTGTTAAAAGTGCACAAATTATTTGTGGGGCTGATTCTTCATCTTGGGTGCCTTGGCAAACTGACAATATCTCTTTTCCTGTAAGGAACTTTATATTTGCTCCTGAAAACCCAATAATTCCCTCCCTTATTAATAACCCCTGTATATACAGTTCACTTAAAATTTGGAGCAAATAGAAATATATGCTATCTCCTAGCACCTCTTGCACGTGTTATTCCAGTGTGAAGAGAAATCTTATTTTGAAGCATGGGAAGGGACTATATACTATTAGAGATTTTTTTGATGGACCCAGACCAAAATCTATGAAGTCTATGAATCCGCTTGGTTCACATGTAGTACAACTTTCTACTCTGTTAAATAAGATATCTAGAGTACAGGATCCTATGAAAACTCTAATCCCCTTTGAACATCTTTGTGTATCTTCAAATAAGCCCTCCCCAGGGGGATTATTGGGTTAATTTATAAAGGACTCATGGAAGAATCATACGGAAATGAGTTAGCAGTTAAACGGAACTAGGAATTAGAAATTAACATTTATAAATTATTATTATTATTAACATCTCAATACAAGATTCTGCATGGAAACACATTTACAAGAGTAGAGATTGCTCAGAAGTGGGACACCGACCAATTAAATCTGGATGGTTGGTGGCAAAGAATATGGGACTCCTTGTTAATGGAAACACTTTCTGACAAAATGGAATGGGCCTGTTGCGTTACAAAAGGAGGCGTGATGGGAATGGAAGGCGGCATAGAACACAGTTTACCACACAGGAGACCGCCACTGCCACCGCCAGAAGTTCTCATTGCGTTCTGGATGCATTCCCCAGGAGGCAATTTTCAGGAACTGTTTAAAAGCGTTCCTGAAAATCGTCCCCTCTGGGACACATCTGAACGTGATGGGAAATTCTCGCAGAGGCAGCGTTCTCTTGTGAGGTAAGATGCGCTCTATGCCACCTCCCGTTCCCATCACACCCCTTTTTGTAACATGCCAGGCCTGTTCCAGAGCCTGTGCGATAAACTCCATGCTTTCCTTTTTATAATTTTGTAAACTCCACTTCATATTTAATTCTTTTACCAGGAAACCATGGACACCTCAGAGGAATGTGTTAGAAGAAAAGTTTGTTTAAACCTTGTGATCTGCTTACAGACTGTTCTTGGTTTGATCTTGTTGTTTGGTTTTAATCTTAATTTATGTATATTTTTTAAACAAAAGTTTAAAAAATGCACTTGACAGTCAGCTGTCATGACAATTGGACTGAAAGTTACAATTAGTTAATTGAATTATCGTAAATATATCATAGGAGAGTTTCCAAAAATTTGCCTGCACCCCTTCCCCTCCCATTTTGAAAGATACAGAACATTTTGAAATGGATTGCAGAGTTCTTAAGAATGATGATCCTAAGAAAAGTGGCACCTTTCTTCCCAAACAGCCAAGATAAGAATGGTTTGAATGATCTGTAAAAGTGAAACTCCATCAGATTTAAGGAGCTAGCAGTAACTGCATTGGTTCACTCCTTTGGCTTGGTTTTGGGTAAAACTGCTGTTCCATTATAGTAGGCTGTTTATATTTCTGAGTGGGGTCAAAGAGATCTTATTCTGCTCCATCAAACTGCTTTTACAGCAAAAGGCTATCTGGACATGAAACTGGCTTTCTGCCTGCTCTACAGTGGAATGTGTGATGTAGCACTATTGGAAAATGTGTGTTAAAAGACTGACCTGGAGGCATGTACCTTCAGATGTTGTAATACTTAAATATGCAATGGCCAGCATCCAAAACATACACATGAAGGACTCTGCTCGCTCTTCCCCTTTCTGGTGGTATTTCTGTATTTTCAAATAAATCCTTTGCAAATAAAGCCTTCACTTGAGAATAGTACCCCAAGATATAAACAGGGGATTATTATTAGATGCTATACCTCTCCATGCATGGTTGTGTTTAGCATGCAGGCTACTGTGATTTTCAGTTGATACATTATCTGTTTCAAAGGTACTCATCACATTATAACTGGAATGTAATCAGAGAACTGGTGTAGCATAATGAATAATTGTGTGAGCTATAAACTGGAAATTCCTTTGTTTAGTCCTCATTCCAGTATCACTTCAGGCATAATCTTGCTATGGGATGTTAGAGAAGCCATTTTTTCTTCCTCCTTCTACACTTTCAAGGATAGTACTGGTCTTTGGGGATAATTGAAATAATACACATAAAGGCCTTTGAGTTCTTAAGGAAAACAACAATCTTACTTAACAATGTTCCGAATTTTAGTTTTATGACTCTTTGGAGAACATTGTTACACAACTTGCAAATTCAGTTTTCCAGTTCTCTGTTGGTTCTTCCTAGTTTCATATCATTTAACGTGTAGCTGGACCATAGGGCAGAGTTAAAAGTAATCTGGGATATCTTGATGGTGGTTTGAATATCTGGGAACATAACTGTATGAAATGTGTTTGCCCCACTTGCTTAACTTCCAGGGATGGGAGCCTGGGGTGGGGTTGTTCTATGAGGAGCATTTAGCAGTGTTTTCTGACACCAGCCCCTTAAGATTTTGACACTACACTTCTCCACCCCTAAACAGAGCATCTGTTTTGTAGGCAAACATTTCACCAGACATAATATTCAGAGTGTTTTGTATGATCTGGCCTTACTCCATTGAATGAAGAAAAGCAAAAAGAATGTGAAAGAGCCTTTTATATTCTTAGAATCAATAACAGTATCTCTTTCTTCACTTAGGTGTTATGGGTGCTGTAGTAGCTCCGCTGACTCTTCTGGGTGGTCCCTTACTTATTCGAGCTGCATGGTATACAGCAGGAATCGTAGGTGGCCTGTCTACTGTGGCCATGTGTGCACCAAGTGAGAAGTTTCTGAACATGGGAGCACCTCTGGGAGTTGGCTTTGGCTTTGTGCTTGCATCGTCTCTTGGTAAATGGATAATACTCTGTGTACAGAATCAAGTATGCTTGAATGTATATAAGTTTTATGCATTCATACTCTATTATGATTTGATGTTTACAGACACTATGGCAGGTCCACTAGAGCTGATTAGCCTACCCAGTTAGCTGAGCACATTTTACAGTGTATTAGAAATCTTTAATTTGAAACTGGAGCTCTCTGGGTTTGTATGCAGCCCTTCTCTTTTCCTTCTTCCCTTGCATAGATTTTATAAAGAGCAGATATCCAAGACAAAAGAGAGGTTCAGCTAAGTAGTTGGACATCATACTGTTAGCCCATAGCTGATAGGGAGACTTTGTTTAGACACAGTGTTATCCATAATGATGTACATATGGCATTTGAAAACATATTGAGAGTGTAGTATAAGTGTGCGTTCAAGTTGATGGCCTGTGTTTGTGTTTTCCAGGATCAATGTTCTTTCCTCCTACATCTGCACTTGGTGCTGGGCTTTATTCTGTTGCTGTTTATGGTGGATTGGTTCTTTTTAGTATGTTCCTGCTCTATGATACTCAGAAAGTTGTAAAACGTGCAGAGACTCAACCGCTGTATGGTGTACAAAAGTATGATCCAATCAACTCGTAAGTGATTTCTGTTATTAAACTTAACACAAATTGATAGGTTGTTTACAGCCAGAGTGGAGAAAGTGCAGCCCATGGGCCTCATGCAGTTTTCCAAGCCCATTTTAAACTGATTGACATTTGCCTCCAAGTTGGCAAGGAATG
The DNA here is from genome assembly GCA_023333645.1 of Sceloporus occidentalis. Taxonomy (NCBI): domain Eukaryota; kingdom Metazoa; phylum Chordata; class Lepidosauria; order Squamata; family Phrynosomatidae; genus Sceloporus; species Sceloporus occidentalis. Next base: position 112,409,392 of record JALMGF010000002.1, on the reverse strand, counting down.
AAATATCAGACTAATAGCAATAGATCTGTTTACATTTCTATAACTTCAGTTACATAATCTTTACTAAAGCATTTTTTGTCATGGTTTCTTTTGTTTGCTGCTTGTAAAGTTGAGAGGAGAATGAGACTATATAGACTGTTAGGTTCTAAATCCTAACCTTTTTAGTTAACACCAGTAAAACAACTGTCTGTGTGTGCGTGCGCACATGCGGTGACAAGCTTAGTTAGAATCATTCACTTAGGTGCTTAGGTTGAATAGGAATAGATTGAATGGGACCAGGTTGAATAGATTTTATAGAAGTTAGTGACCAAAAGAGGACATATCTGGACATGCTGATTGTAAATAATTAACCTAAATTAATATTGTTTGTGGACTTTTTTTACAAGTCTGTTTTTAACAGAACAGTAACTGGACTTGAGTTAAAACTTTAGGATTTGTTGACAATAACATTATCCTTTTTTGTATTGGTCAGGCTAACTGCATAGAATCATAGTCTATCTTTTGCTACATTCTGTTGAACTAATGACTACTTCTCTTGTGTTTTAGGTGTATGGGTATTTATGTGGATACACTCAACATCTTTATCAGAGTGGCCACCATACTTGGTGGTGGTGGTGGTGTCAGGAAGAAGTAGAATGCTGCAACCTTTGGCAAGTTGTAATGACAGCTCATCGAACACTTTGGCTTATCTGCTTAGTGCATAATATTGAATAAAACTGTGGTTGTGTACAAGCAGCTTTCATGTAGAAGTCAAATGTTTTAAACACTTCAACATGAGCTTTAAGGTGTTTTCAGTGTAATGTGATTTGAATGTTAGTTTCCTATTTAATTTTTACAACAACTGACTGGAGACTTTTCACCTATTCGCACTTTATTTTTCAATGGGAAAGAAGTTCATTTCATGTACTTGTGTTCATAACAAGTGTAGGTTTTGTTCCATCTTCCAAAAAGATGAAGGCCTAGGCAGTGCTACAGTCTAGCGTCACATAAAGGACCAGCTAAATAGTGTAAAGTGTCTAAACCAATAAGAGTTTTAGAAGGACTTGAATAAACAAGCAGTATGTAACTAATTGCACCAAATGTTTGATAGCAACTGGACGTAGCACTTCCATGACTCGTGAGAGTTAATGGCTCTGATAGTGCTCTGTGGGGATAATTGTGAAGGACTTTCCTTGCATTTAGGCAGAACATTAGGGAGCAAATTAGCTAGATAGAGGTTTTTCCAGGTAGTGTTAACTACAATCAGAACAGTGCAGCTTGTCTTCAAAAAGATTGCAGTAACAGTATTTAAGCGCAGGTAAACTACAAATAGTGAAGTGAGTATCTTGAATGGCAAGGCAAATAGAACATAATCCTTTTGGCAATTTCTGAACTCCTATTTTCCTTTCAATGTTACACTGGGACACAGTCTTGTCTTTGAAACATGTTTCCCCTCTGTTCCCAATTCTAAATGCTACCACTGAATTGACAACTTTTCTTTGATTTTATCCTGGGAAGTAAGCACCACTATTCCCCAGACAACAGAGCAGTGATTTCCAAAGATGTTCAATCAGGATCTGTCTTTAAGAATCACATTTTTACAACTGCAACATTTATAAAAGCTGAGAAAACAGATGTATGTGAATTTGTCAGGTGGAATAAAGGTTATTTTGGAAATTGCTAAAACTTCTTAAATGCTGTGGCATTTATCTATTTAACTACAGCAATTCAATAACTTTCTTCCTTACATCTATTAAGTCTATACGTGTATCAGTTCATGAAACAATAAAGTCTCAGCTCACAAGTCTGTTGGTCTTGTTTTCTCTGAGATGCTAAGTGTTTAGATAAAATGGTACTTGGATATATAATAGAATCATAGAATTGGAAGAGACCTCAAGAGCCATCAAATCCAATACCCAGCCATGCAAGAATTCACAGTTAAACCATCCCTGACAGATGGCCATCTAGCCTCTGTTTGAAAACCTTCAAAGAAAGAGAGAAGCTATCTGAACATTTTTCACTCTTCTAGTTAACCTTATGAGGGGGAATGGCCAAATCTTCAAGTTTTAGTGTGTAATGTTTTTGTCTTCAGTAAAAAAAAAAAAAATCAGCCTAGAAATTAAACATTAATTATATTGATCCTAAACCCCTAAAATTTGTGGCCTTTTTCAGATAGCCTAGATTTAGTTATTACTCCCAACTAGGGTAGACTCATTAGATCAGTTGCTGAATGGCAAGTCAATATTTTATAAATCCCATTCTTTAGTAGGTTTACTAACAATGTACACTTTTGCCTTCAGAAAAATGGAGAATCGTAGATTGAATAAGAGGGTTTAGAAGCAAAAAATTAGACCATGGGTCCATTCAAGCTACACAAGTTTGCATTCCATTTTAACTCCCATGGTTCCATCCTCTGGATTCCGGGGTTTACAGTTTGATGAGAGACTAGAGTCCACTGGCTGAGATTTCTGCATGTCCCTCCTTACACTACTAATCCCAGGATTTCATGAAATGGAGCTATGGCAGTTAAGTGGGTGCATACAGTATACAGTGGTGCCTCGGGTTACGAAAGTAATTCGTTCCGCGGCCGCTTTCGTAACCCGAAAGGCTTCGTAAGCCGAAAAACCCATAGGCGCTAATGGGGAAAAGCCGCGATTCCGTGCGAAAAAGCCGAAAAAAGCACCAAAAGTTTTTTCGTAACCCGAAAAAACATTCGTAACCCGGAACAATAATTCCCTATGGGATTTTTTCGTATCCCGAAAATTTCGTAACCTGGGTATTTCGTATCCCGAGGTACCACTGTACTGCCCATTGCCTGCTGATAAAGTATTTGTTAGTCCTTACCCAATGAATTAAGAAAGGAAAGAAGAAATAGCATTCATAACAGATTTTATAATGAATGCATGCCTAGCTGTGATATATTTCACCTATCCAGTACATCACTACCCTCATTAAAAACCGTGTTTCTTAAATTAGATTAAAGTATACACTTTTTCCTGTGGGACTTCATATGATTCTTCTGTCTTCTACTTGCAAAAAGTTAAACTTTCTATGGCCAGAAAAAAGACTGAATAAGCCCCACAAAAGATGGAATGTTTAAGAAAATTGATAATAGATGGCAAAGTTGTATGTATCTTCTAGTGAAACATACACAGAGAACAAGACATGGCAATTCCACACTAGATGTGCAGTATGGAAGCAACCTTAGACATGAGGAGAAGCAGCTTTTCCATTTGTATTATACACTCAGCCCTCCACATTTGCGGCTTTCACTTTTGTATATTTGATTATTTGCGGATTTGACTAATATTCTCTCTCCCTAGGAATCTCTCAGTCCTCTTGAGAAATTCTGTGGGAAGTTGACGATCAAGTGGCACTGGAGGACCTAAAGATTCCTAGAGAAAACACTCCTCTAGGCATTTGTAGGTCCTGCAACATGATCCTCTGGTCAAATTCTGGCAGATGTTGGCCGCAGAGTTCTTAGAAATGCCTGGAGAGGTGTTCTCTCAGGTTAAAAAAAGTACTATTTCTTTATTGGCATTTTTTCACTTTCACATGGTTCCTGCCCTTCTAACCCCATTGAATGTGGAGGGAGAAGTGTAATACTTTTTTATTTGCTTGTTTTCACCATGTATTTGTATCAAGAGTTTGGCCCACCAGACTTTTTTTGCCTACAACTCCATACCCTCCTGCATTTCACAGAGGAAAACAGGGACACATAGCCAAGCAACATCAGAAGATATTCAAGATGGCGCATGTTATTATGAAAGAAAAAGACAAAAGCAAGGAGATGCTGCAGCAGTTACCTTTTGCCTGAGCCTACTGGGAAGGGCCAGATTCCACTCCCTTTCTTCCTTCTTGCTCATTTAATTGATGCAAACTGCTTTTGCACTTTCATCTGTTTGCAGCAACTGAAGTAAGTTGAGGACAAAGGAGGAAGTGTGAAAGGGAAAAACTGACAGGATTAATCAGGACTGACCCTGCCAAATCAGGACAGTTCAAGGGTATGCAACTACCTAGAGAGAGCCAGCATGGCATATTGGCTTGAGTGTTGGACTATGACTCTGGAAACCAGGGTTCGATTCCCAACTCAGCCTGAAACCCACTGGGTGACCTTGAACAAGTCACATGCTCTCAGCCTCACGGGAAGGCAATACAAACCTCTGAACAAATCTTGCCACAAAAATCCCATGATGAGCCTTAGAATCACCATAATTTTGAAACATACAACAACAGCAACAACACCTCTACCCATCATGGCCAGTGGTAAGGGGCATTGGGGTAGAGGTCTTGCACTCCACAACATCAAGAGGCCCTGATGGTAGGAGGACCCTGAATTTCTTTATGTTTCATAACAGTTGTCAATAGACAAACAAGCAATGGCCCTGACTGAGTTGGCCTGGAAAGACTGATCTAAGTTCTGGAGCACAGGAGCCTAGGCTAGCTGGATGGGCCATATTCCTTTTGAAATAAATAATGTGGGTTGAACTGGAGTGCCTTTGTGGTCTCTTCCAACTCTATGATTCTATGTTTAGACCTTGTTCCAACCTACAGCCATAAAAGAAAGTATTGTGAATGGTTCATGGACTTTGGTACTACCCTGGCATGATTGCATTCCTTTAACAGCGGTGTCACCTCACCCCCTTAACTGTTTGAAAAGTCTCCTTTCTGCAGGTATGTCAATGTTAATCATAAACTCTAACTTTTATAATTGGAACCTATTTATTTAGAATGGATAATTCACATATCCGGCAAGCACATTCCATCATGGGAGTGCGTTTCAGCACTCGGGCTTGCTGGCATTAAATCCCGAGGGTTCATGTGTCATGTGCACACCACAAAGTAGAGCTTATTATTTTATAGTACATCTTTGTGTTTAGACTGCCAATAAACCAATTTACTCTGGGCACTGTATAGGTAGACAGCATGAAATACAATATTCCCTCCCCACGTCTCTATAGTTTTGCTCTCCTCAGTTAATCACAATCTGAAAACATTACTTGCGTAGGCTTCAGCCATCCACTGAGGGTATTGGAACATATTCCCTCACACATAAGGGGTGGACTACTGTACCAACATCAAGCAATAATAATAAAATGGGCATTATAAAGGTGGTGCACCATAAGTGAAATGTGTGTATCTCTTTCAGCTACACCCCCTCCTTTTTTTTTTTTGTTAGATGGGGTTCCTTGCCAGATCTGCTTTGGCCCCAAGTCTCAAGTTGCATCCACACTGGGACAGCCAACTACTCACACACTGCTTTAGGAAGGATGGTTCAATACCATGTGAATTGTTTCTGGGAAATATAATTTGTTTGGCACCAGCGCTCTCTAAAAGAGAAAGAGATATATATCACAAAACTAGAATTCTTATAATTTCATAGCGTTGAGCCATGGCAGTTAAAGTGGTATCAAACTGGATTATCTCTGCAGTGAGGATGCAGCCTCAGATTTAGGAGTTGCTTCTTTGGGTGGATGGATTATGACTTTAGGATGGAATGTTAAAGTGTGTGAAAGGAAAGTGGGATGGTGTGTCTGCCTGTGAGAGAGGAACTGAAGCAGAGAATGAGCGGAATGGAGTGTGTGAATATGTAAGAAGGAATGAGTTATTTTGCACTGTATAAGAAAAGGATAGAGAGAGAATGCAGTGAGGGAGGTGGAGGAAGGGCTATGCATGTGCGAGAGGAGAGATACATTAAGCAGATTTTCCAGACTCTGCTTAATGTATCTCTCCTCCCCTCATACATGCATAGCTCTTCCTCCATCTCCCTCACTGCATAAGAGTAGTGCTAATTGTATAGGGGAGAGCAGAGGGTAGATGAGAATGTATTCTAGTTAATTGCTTGCTTTCCTGAATGTTTTCCTTTTCATAGATTCACTAGTTATCCTGAACTCAGGCTCATTTGTCTGAATTATGCATGATTAGTTCTTGCTTTCCATTTGTGACACACAGGTGGATGTTGATCTGATTAGACTGGTTTTGATAGGGTTTTTGTCTACACATTTTCTCAAGTTGCTTTTAAGAGGTTTGGGAGCTTAGGCTATTGTAAACTTTGTATGAGAAGTGTATATTCTTAGTCTCTGCTGTTTGTCTGTTAAGGTCCTCTCTTAGTACTAGACTTTGATATTTTAACATTTAGCATTGCTATAAAACCTCAAGGCCCTACTTCATGCATCTCAGGTCTTGCACGGGTGGATAAGTTATAATGATATAATAACTTGTCTAAGGTCATCCAGTGGGTTTCCATGGCCAAGTGAGGATTTGAACCCTGGTCTCCAGAGTCATAGTCCAAGGCTCAAACAACTACATCTCTTAGCTCTCTTGGGCTGCATCTGAACTGGAGAAATAAAGCAGTTTGACACTGCTTTAACTGCCATAGCGTAATGCTATGAAATGCTGGGATTAGTAGTTTTGTGAGATACTTAACCTTCTCTGTCAGAGAGCTTTGGTGCCATAAGAAACTACAATTGCCATGATTCAATATCATTGAGCCATGTCAGTTAAAGTGTTGTCAAGCTGCATTATTTCTACAGTGCAGATGCAGCCTAAATTAAGATAATACGGTTGAGTATGTGAGATAAAGTAAATAAAGATAAATTAAGATAATATGGTTGTGTATATGAGATATGCAGTAAAGTAAAGATCTTCCAGGAGGTAGAGACATGACAGTTAAGGTTGAGAGGGAGTCAGTCATGATTAAGAATTAATTAGTGGGGTTTTAAGTATCTGAGTGGTTAGGTCAGCTAGTCAAGGTCAGATATAGAGAAGAGTTAGAGCCGGGGTTAGATTTAGGATAGAACTGAGAGACAGAATAAGAGATGTGTGTTAAAGCTAGAATCAGTCAGTGTATGTGTGTGTGTATTAAATCAGTAATCTGTGGTGTTATGTTTAATTTCTGTTTAATATATCATTATTTTTGTATTATACACTTACCGTACATTATATACTTGAGTCTCCGAAAACACTATTTATTGGAAAGCTTGAGTCTAGACACAGTTTCCGTAGTGGCAACAATTAATACAGGATGGTGATGTCTGGTGGGGAGATAGGATGAATAAAGTCTCACACAAGAACCTCAAAAGCACGTAGCTGGTCCCTGAAGTTGGTGGCCACAGTGGTTGGCACACACTGTTGGCAAAGGTGAGGATAAGTGGAAGCCCTCCCTCTCACTTCCTTCCACTTTCAGTATCATCTTTTCTTTTTCTCAAGCATGTAGCTCACATAATCACCTCAAATATCTCTTCCTAACTCTAGATGGCATTCCTGTAATAAACATAGCTGCCTATGCCAAACACCAGTCTTCAATGTATATACAGAAGCTTGAGCTAGTGACCTTTGCCAAGGATGGCCGCTGGAAGTACTTCAGAACACTTTGCCAGACAGTAAGAAAATCAATAAAATTATTGTTTCTTCCTTTCTTGGACGCTCATCAGTGATCAGCATCCAGTGGAATATATGCCAACACCCGTCCATGGGCACTCTGAGTAGCTCTATCTGACATCATTCACAATACTCTGTTAGAATGTAGAATACACTATCATTATCATTATTAACTTTAAAAGGAATTTCATGTTTGAATACTAGGAACTACATTCAGAAATATGGAACAAGTGATGCCCAGCAGATTTCTTCTGGCAATTAGCCTGCACACATGGATAGCCCTTGCCCCAAAGGAGACAACTGCAAAGGAGGCTATTCTTTTGCGCCAGAAGACCACTTGGATTTGCTCTCTGAAGCATATAGTGGCCTCCAGGCTGAAATACCTGTAAGATCTGTTTTTGACACAGACAGTCCTTCTTTCCTCTTCCTTCTGGGAGCTGAGTCTGATAAGATCAAACAACAAACTAGTTTAAAATCCCAGCTTTCAATCACTAAACTACTTCCCACTGTAATGCGGCGTGTTTCATTTTATGCCAACATATTTGGCATGTGTACAATGTTGAATGAGGGAGTGGCTGTTGCCACTCTGCTTATCTGCAAAGCAGTGCAAAGGCTGAACCTACTCCCATCTGCAGTCATCACTCATATTTGATATCCTGTATAAATAAATAAGCTTTATGTTACCAGGTGAATAGCAGCTGCTGCAAAGCTGCTTTCAGAAATAGTCAATAACCAGGTGGAAACATGAATATCTTGAAATTGCTCAGTTTGCTGTTCATCCTGATTCTCTGCCTTGGGACGTTTTCAGCTGAAAGTGCAGGTAAGCCATTGGGTCAACAAGTCATTCTTGGCAAGGCTTAGCATTTTGTAAAAACAGTATTGTTGGACTGGGTCAAAGGTTTGTCTAACCCAGCATTCTGTTTACAGCAATGGACAGCCAACTGCATCGAGGACATGCACATGTGGGCTATCACCCTAGAAAAGAATATTAAATACCCAGAGATGACATTTCATACTTCAGTAGAGGTGGGAGAGGAGAGGTACAAAGCAAGGTTGCAGGACCTGCACTTTGAGCATTCCTAGATTTAGAAAAAAGTTTTTGTAGTTACCATAAAAAGATTTAAAATATATATAATGTATGGCTGCTTTTACGGTATTGTTGTGTGCCTTGAAGTCATTTCCAACTTATGGTGACCCTATATCATGGGGCTTTCTTGGCAAGTTTCTTCAGAGGGGGGGTTGCCATTGCCATCCCCCGAGGCTGAGATAGTGTGACTTGCCTAAGGTCACTAGTGGGTTTCCATGGCCATGGTGAGATTCAAACCCTTGTCTCCAAAGTCATACTCCAAACTATTACGCCATGATAGCTCTCTATTGTTCATTATACAGTGTGCCCGCTCCATATGTGGAAGACGTGTCACCATTAAATGAATGGCGCACACGCATCACATGGGCATGCTGCAGGCACGAGCCACATTATATTGAATGGGGCTCAAGCTTATGCAGGCTTTGTCTTACGCGGAGGGGGTATTCCAGAACGGATCCCCCGTATAAGGCAAGGCTCCACTATAATATTCAATGGTCACACGTACTGTTCGTCTGATATATTGTGAGCCAGATATAATCTTGTGAGAAAACAGTGAAAGGAGTGAGTGAGTGGGGAAATCACGATATTTTAACCATGAGCTTTAGTTATTGTGCCCGGCTTGATGATATGTGTGCTCTGACAAGAATATTTGTGATCTGAAACAAGGGGCCTGCCTTTCTGACAGGGATGTTAAAAAAAATTGTAACAAATCTTTTTGTGCTCAATGAGAAATGATGTCTCAACAAACTGAGACACTCCATTGGGAGAATGGTCCCTCATAGTGAGTTATTTTGCACTTTATTTGGCTAAATCATCCTTCTCCTCCTCATCATGATCATCCCTGTTTTTGCATTAAAACAACATTTGCTCATAGAAAATTGTGTATTCTGGACAAAACATATAAAAATTGTGCAAAATTATAAAAAGTCCAAAACTCATACAAGTTTTTAAATTATTTGTTCTTACATGTGAGAATGAAATAAAGGAAAGTTTGTGTCCGTATTCTCTGCCTTCCTAATCCTGCTGCCAGATACAAATATATAGGAGTTCATCAACAAATGGGTTAAAAACTGTGTGCCTCACCCATCTTTAAAAACAAACTAAACTAAACTAACTGTGGACATTTCAGGTCTGACAAGAAACCTGAGATAAACATTAGAAAATGAAAGCAAATGCACAGTCTGTGTGTTTTTCCAGGCCATATATCAAACTCTAGCAGACCTCTTTTTTGTAGTAGCTCTTCTTTAGCACTTAAACGTTTACCTTATCAACTTTGATTTGTTAATGGGCTCCACAAGTAGGGGACCTAATATAAAATATTGCAATGTAACTTCACAACTCAACATGAACCAGAGGTTGGAAATTATTTTTAAAATGTAACCCATTTTTATTATACATTAGGATGTTTTGAAAGTAATTAGTTCCCATTGCTTATTACAGATGACAACACATTGAATTAATTGTTGTATTTGTTGTTATTTTTTATTACCTAAAAAAAATCTTAGTCCTAATAACTGAATTTTTTTTTTTAAAAAAATTAAAATTCATGTCAACCTGCTCCTAAAAATGCCCTTTAAAAGTAACTCTGAAACATAAGCAAAGAACATTACTCATTCCACCAATGAAGTAATTTGGCACTCAATGCATCGTTTGCCAGACTATAGTGCAGTTACGAATGCTTTGTGTTCACTGTCTCTATGGAGTCATGATCATGGCATTATTGCCACAATTATAAATGCCCTTTCAAACTTACTTTGCCCGGCACCAGCCTCATCAGGTGAAGGAGGTCTGTTCTGTTAGCGATCACAATGTGAGTCAGTGGTGTCACTAGGGGTGTGTGTGTGGGTGCGGACCACATCAGGTGACATCCTAAGATTGTGTGTGACACCACTGCTCCTCTTAACACCTATCTTTTGGCAGAAAGGGACTGTGGCATTCACTTGCTTCACTTAAAAATGCTTTAAGAGATGGTGGGATTGAGGTGAAGCTCAGTGGGAGGAGAAAGGAAAGGCTCCATCATTGTTTAAAATTAAAATTTTAAATTTCAAAATTTTAAATTAAAAATATTGAAATATATTTTAAAGAAATATTATTTTATTTTTTTCTTTAAAACATCACATTCTACCTCAATCTTGACTATGTATATGTAAATACTCTTAGGCTGTGCATATGATATTGTAATTTGAAGGTGCAATTTTAATTTCGTTAGGTGTTTATGTCACAACTGTTAGCATGACAAATTCAGTGGTGTATGAGAATTACAATTTATGTGTAACATTAGTGCCCAAAAACATGACAAAGGATTCTGTATGGGGTGAAATAGGAGGAGGAGGTTGGGGAAGGGGGTTAACACCAGGAGTTACTGCACCGGGTGACACCATCCCTAGGGATGCCACTGGTGTGAGCAGATGATGTTTCCACCCCATCCTGCCAGCAAGTCAGACTTTGATGGGGAATTTCAGCAGGAGTCCTGTGTCTGATTGTCGCAAATTCACTGGCTGGTAGGAGAGGGTGGAAAATGTCATCCAGTGACATCCAGCAAAACAGACCTCCTTCAAATTATGTGGCTTGTGCCTGATAAAGTAGATTTGGAAGGGGTCAGACCTGCAGATGTTACTTAGTTATGTATGCATAACAAGGTGTAGTTGTTGTTGTGTGCTTTCAAGTCATATCAGATTTATGAGGACCCTAAGGGTTGGGGGGAAGTATCATGAGGTTTTCTTGACAACATTTGTTCAGAGGAGGTTTGTCATTGCCTTCTCTTGAAACCCCAGTGGGTTTCATGGCTGAGCTGGGAGTCAAATGCTGGTCTCCTGAGTTGGTCCACTACACCACACACAGTGTAGAATATGTAATATTCTTTTAAAGCTATAGCTTTAATAAGCATTAATTACAAAGGAAACTCATTACAGATGCAATTACAGATAACTACATCAATTGTAACTCGTCATTTCTCAAAACTGCTTCCATTCATGTTCCCACACAGCCATTCCATGCCCAGTTTAGATACCCTCCATTTCATTTCTCCTGCCATCTTATCCTGATTGATATTCTACATTCTTTGCCTACTGAACAAGGTCAGCCTTACTTTGGCTAGGATTGGACTGCATTGAAAGAGGAATGACCATGTTAACAATTTTGTCAAACATCAGATCTCCTCCCGTCCTCCCGGCAGCATGCTAATACCTCCCTCTTGTTTCTCAATGATCCAGTGCTTTAGAAACTCATATCTTTCTGTATTGATTGCCAACTTTTTTGTTTATTGTTTTTTAGGTGCTAAAGCTAGAAGAAGGTGTTGCTGCAAAATGAAGAGGTCAGACAAAGCACACAAAAGTATGTTCATCTCCTATCCTGAATGAATGATCCTAAATGAATTATGGTATCTGCAGATCACTGACAGTCAGCCCATTCCTAAAAACAAATTATACCATATGCCTATAGATATAAATTAAAACTAAAATTTAAGAGACTTTTTGAAGGCATGTTCTGCAGGTGATTGGCACTTCAGACTGGAGAAATGTACCAAATTCAGTCTTCATATTTATGGTATCAATTGTCAAAACCATTCCAACTGGCCATGCTGGTTTTGGATTTCTGGAAGTTGTTATCCAGCAAAGTAAGTTCTCTGTGTTCTGTTGTTTCCCATGTCTGTGGAAATAGCTGTAAATCTTTGCAATAAGCATGCCAAAGTCTTTGAGTTCCTTTTGATGAGAAATATTCAGAAAGGTTATGTGTTTACTTATATATATATATATATATATATATATATATATATATATATATATATAGATATAGATATAGATAAAAACCACAGACATACTTTACAGCAACTTAATAGGTCTAATCTAACAATGGATGTATGTAGGAAGTTGAGCAACACCAAGTCAATGTCTAACTTTTAAACAAGGAAAATCACAGTCCCAAAGGTAACAATTCACCTTTAAATAAGGTGCATGTCTCCATGTGTATTGTTCCTATCAAAAACAGTTTTGCTGTTATTGTTTTGGAAGTTGCTTTCTCTGGGAGGAGGTGATTATTTGGTTCCTGGCTCACCAAGGTTGTTCATGATATAGTGGAATGGTAGACTCTCCTTTACTACCATTATAAGTAGGAGTTGGATAACCATCTGTTAGAGCTGCTAATTAATGTTTTTAAAATGCATTTTATTATTTTAATGAGTGTTGCATTTTAATATTGTAATAGTTTAATTCTCTTTTAATGCTCACTTTTATATGTTTTAATTGTATTGTTCTTTCACATTTTAAGCAGATTTGAGTCCCAGTGCTCTAGTTATAGATTTCCTGCTTCAAAGGCCTACATATCCTCATACTCCAATTCTGCAATTTCTGTTCTTAGGCAGTGCTGGCTGTTATTGTTGTTTCTACACAATTGTACCTAGGATCAACAAAAATATCCACATCGATTGTTTGATTGTTTGGCTACCCAGTGAGATTCATTGTTGAGCAGGAATCTGAACCTAAATTTTCTATGTGTAAATTCAACATCAGCCATTGTACTACACCGTTCAGGGCACTATTTACTGAAGCCTCCGATCTTTTCAGCTGTGCCTCTTACATTGAAAATTTCTTCTGTTAACTAATTTGCAAGAGGGCATCCACAAATTGTATTTCAATGGGGAAATTGATTTAGCTCAGTAGGAAGCAGTGAGCGGGCTTTGATGGCAAAAAGCAAAGATCTTAAGCCTTTGTATACCAGTTCCGAACCCAGAGAACTCCAGAAACAGATGTAAGATATATAAAAAGGTAGTATTGGGCAGAAAATTAAAGGATTGCAATGAGCAATGCTTATCAGTTCCAGAAGCCAGGCTTCAGTCTGGGAGAAAGCTGGGAGTTGAATGTAACCCAGTATGACTGCAGTAGTATTGAGGGTTCTTGAATCTGACAGAGTTTCTTCCTGATTGCAAAACTGAACCAAATTGCTATTGTTCAGGCACATGTATTTATAGCAAGAAATGTGTGTTGGGACACCATTCAAGAATTAAATGGCTTTTCCAAGGATTAAATTACTTTCCCGAGGGATATGAATAAAAGGAGATATGCAGGAATAACTGGACAATCAGCTTGAATGTCACCAAACAAAAACAGTTTCATTTCTAGAAGGACACTCTGTAGCATGCAACCAATTTCCAGGCTCATCTTTCCCCATCATACTTCTTAGTGCAGGGAATACACTGATTTCAATCCTAAACGATTTCATCTTGGCTAAGTGCCCTTGGCATCTCCCATGCTAAACCATCTGGATTGCATACTATGGTATGGCTGTTTTCCTGCACTGGAGAGTCCTTTTTTGGCTAGCTGCCAAAAACATCCCTTTTTGATATTAATTTAATGTCAAGGGCCAAAGAAAGGTGACTGAGAGCTGGATCCTGGGATAACACTTCATTAGTTCCCACGGATTCTTAAGAGGACTTCCAGTGTTGGCCAATGACAGGATATCTTCTCAATGGAACTAGACAACATGTTTTGATATTTCTGTGGATCCTGTAGGTCGAAACTACAATAGAAACATTAATAGCAGCAGCCTAAGAACTTCCATTTGTTTTTGCTAAGATGGTTAGTTTCACCCAACTCCCTTGTACATTTGGCTCAAGCAGAAAGAAACATTTCGTTTTAAGTGAATTCAGTGGGCATGCTAGATAGCATGATGTAGAAGAAAGAAGAGACGAAGGAGATAATATTTTAGTGAAATAGAGATGCACATCAACAAGCACATCTTGATGAGAAAAGCAGAATACAATAGACAGGTGGGGACAGTAACAGCAGCAGCCTGAGAACTGTAATCAATAGATTCTAAAAGCATACTTGTAAGTACCATTTGGTACAGATCTGGTCAATTCTTTCAGTTAAATGTTGTCTCTTTCTTTCTTCTTCTGGGTTACAGGAATTGGAAGACATTCCAAGAAACACTGCTGTAGGCCCTGTAACAGAAATCAATTTCCACAGAATATATTCCTTCCTGGGCCTTTGCCTCAAAGCTGAAGAAAATTATTTAGATACTTGGATTTCCTTCTTGCACTTGAACTACTTCTGATTTGGAATCTTTTCCTTTCCAGAAAATCTTCATTCAGTAATATCCATTCATCCACAGGGGGTCTCAGATCTGTTAAGGCATTTGGTTTATTAAAAAGGGTCCAAAATTCAGTCTGAACTGTTTCGTGGTGGCATTTGATTTCTCCAAACATTATTTATCTATGACTGATACATTTTCCCCCAATACAGTGCATGGCTCATCAGTGCACTGCACAATGTAGCAGCTGGAGAGAGAATGGTGGAGGTAGAAAGAGGCCTTGAAAAGATGAATATTCAATAACAACATATTGAATGACATAGCCATCTGAGCAATAATACAGCAATGACTTGAGACCTGTTAAGTCCCAGAGACTTCAGCCTCACTTTCATAAACATGGACTGCCCTGCTGTAAGTAGTTCAAGGGGCTTTCTTACTTTAGATGACCTTAGTTGGAGATAGGTGATTTCAGCAAGTCTAGAGGCCAGTTATGAATGCACAGGTGGCATTGTGGGCTTCATCCCCTCTGAAAATGCACAGCAAGGTTTCAAAACCAGAACAATTCCCTTTAAAAAAAATTGGCCAAATTACCCTTTCACAAATTCCATACTCCACATCTTGCTTTAGAGAACCGTTGTTCCTACATTGTTCCTGAAATGTAATTCTTCTAGTTTCAAACAGCATCATTTTTGTTATGAGGGAGAGGGTATCCAAGGTCTATGTGAGCTGCTTCTTGCCCCCCTTAACTCAGGAGTACCAAGCCCTGACCAAAACAATAATTGGTGCCCCTATTACCATTGGACATGTGGCCGGTGCTGTTGGGATAATGTCAGGACAGGAGCGTTCTGTGTTTAACAATCATTTAAGTATGCAGATATGTCTAACTTCTTTCCAGGATCTAAAGCAATAATATTTCAATATTCACCAAAAGAGGGCACTCATTCAAGTTACTCAGTGCTAATAAAGAACTGGTAAATCTTTCAGTGGCATTATCCCCTTTGCTCTCTCATCTTTTATATTAAACATGTTCTAGGTTGCACATGCTTTGAAGCACACAGAGATGTATAATCTGATATTTTAAAATAAAGTATTTTAATACAATAAATATAATGAAATATGATAAAAATATTTTTTGCTTCTCTGGAGTTTCAGAGTGCCACAGTGCCCTGTCACAACCACCATTTTAAGTGACCAGTAGTGGCTTCACATCATTTTTGTCTCCTTTTGAATTTTTTTCAGGGGGGAGTTCACAGTTGTTTCAGAAGAGGGTATACTCTGAAACTATATATATATATATATATATATATATATATATATATATATATATATATTCATTTTCAAAATATTTTATGTGTGTAGGGGGGATTCAGGCAAAAGGGGTTATGTAAAATTTGGGGGGAAACACTGGGTTTTGGGTGGGTCAGTGGGGATCCAAAGGATCACACTGATCCTAAGGGCTGCTTGAAGCCTGCAGTATTCAGTATTCCTACCACTGCAATACATAATTGTGAAATCTTTACTTGCAAGTTGCACAACTAGAAAGAAATACGGCTTTGATCTTGCTCTCTGGAATGTAGAACTGTAGATACTATTGAAGTTGTGCTTGCTTTCAATAAAATCCTACACAGTTATAGTAATAAAGTCTAGGTTTTGGTATTGCTGTCCATAGTGTTTATCTTCTTCTCCCTCAGGGAAGTTTAGTGGAAGTTTTGTGGAACCAACTGGATGTCCAAACTCTAGGGTTTTTTTCACCACTGCTTTTCATTTTTGTTGCTTTTAAAGCCTTGTTAATACCTGAAGGCAACCAGCTATGTGCATATAACAAACTGATGAGTTCTTTGCCTGAATCATCCAACCAGCTCTACATGGATTGGTGTGAATGGGTACAACACAGAGATAGAATGGGCACCATGGAAATCTCAGAGGGTTAAAAAGGTGGAGATGGTCTGACATTTCCAGTGAATATTTACAATCATTGACATTTTGGATACTTCTGCATGAAGTTTTTATTGTACAGTTGTCCTTCCATAAATGTGAAATTTAATAGGGAGCAAAGGGAGACATATTTCACTCTCATTCTGTAACATTTCTTTATTTCCCACCATTTTTCTTTTTTTCTAGCTATAAAATATAATATATATAAATATAAAATATAAAGAATGGGGGGAAAAACCTACACAATGTATTTTCAATGAGCAATCCGTATTTTGGTAGTCAGGATGGAAAATATATGTCTCTGCAGATATACCAAGACTGAAACTCTCATCAATCCTAGCCAACAAAGTCAGTGAAAAAGGATGATGGGAGATGTAAGCTAGCCACGTGTCTCAACTGTACACTTCCCATCCCTGTCCTGTACATGAGGGACACATCCACTCATTAATGCCAGAAGGCAAACAGGTGTTATATAATTTAATAATTAGTCAGCCCCCAACTTTCACAGGGGTAAGAGGTTCAGCCCCTACATCAAATTGGAAAAAACCCCATGAATATCCCTATGTTCCCCCAAACTGCATTTAACGCACACAAACAAAAGTACTGGCGGGGTGGCGGGATCTAACTGTGCAGAGATTCCTTTGCTCACTCACTCACTTGCATGGGCAGCAGGGAAGAAGGGGATGGGATGAAGATGTGAGAAAGGGGTCTTCCATTGCATCCCTTTTCCCTCTCTCACCCATGCAAATGAGTGTGGAACCATGCAATATGTAGCTGGCACTTGCCCACCTTAAATAAAGCCCCAACCAGAAAGCAAGCATAGGGAACTTAACTAGAATTGGAGCCCTTGCCTCCTCGCTGGCTCCCATAGGTGCTACTGGTGTCAGGCTCATTGTTTTCCCCTACACACTTCCCATAGAAACAGGAATCATTAGGATGCTGACACACACACATCACAGGTACTATATTGATGATCATACTTGCATATGTGTCTCTTACATTTGCCTTCATTGTAATCCCAGCAGACAAGAGCACCTTTCTTGTTGGCTGGGGCTGGCCTTGCATGTGTCCCTTTTGACTGGTTGTCCACTGGCATGAAACCACTGTCACAATGATTAAAAGGGTAGTCCCATGTACTGACCATAATGTTAAGACCATGATTCCAGTTGCTTACTGTTCCAGAGAATGGAAGGGTCCAGAGCAGCTCATATACAGAACAGCTCATTATATTGCAAACAAGCTAATCCCCTGGAAGTGGTGTAAGCCCTGAGTATGATCTGGTATGTGACCAGATCCTTGCACCTGTGTGGTTGCATTTGTGAATTGTCCACCTCTCCAACTTGCGGTACTTGAACTGCTTGGGAAGGTTAGTAAGAATAGTAAGATAAAAGCATCTATGTGCTTGCTCTTTCAAATGCTCTTTTTGGTGGTAGGTAGTAGGTCTAGAAACAAAGACACATACCCATAAGGGTTATACTGAAGGAATGCTCCAGGAGTGAGGGACACAGCAGAGGTTTGGGTGAGAGGGGCAGTTTAGGGAAATGAATCACACCACTCGGCCAAGTCCTGAATGAGCTGGTAGAGGTCAGTGATGCCCAGTTGCATGAGTGATGCAAGCTCACCTCATGCAGATGAGAGAGCTATCTGTGTCAGTGTTGGCTAGACAGTCAACATCAACTGAGCTGAGGTAGGGCTGCCATAGTAGGTTGATTGGGCTGTGGGATGTTTGGCCATGGTATTGGGGGGTTGTGAGACAGTGGAAGTGTTATCTGCATTGGAGGTGGATGGTGGAGAAGGGAGATTGTGCAGAAACAGCCAAAGTGGTAGGGAGCATGGATGCTGGTGAAGCTACCTACTGAACAACTGCTGATTCCAGTGTCTTTGAACTATGCTCCCAAATGGTCATCCTGCTGTCTAGTTGCCTCAGTAGGGCAGATACAGTTTCAATCTCCTTGGCAATCATTTAAGCTAATAATCCTGCCAGTGGCAATGGTTGGTCCCTTGGCAACCAATTGCCCTTTGGCATCATCAACAGGTGGAGGCCGTTATTCTTTATCTGTCCCGACAGGGTGTGTATGAAAGTGAACCCACGTCCCAGTGGGAAAGGCAGGGTGGTGCAGCATTACAACAAAATAACAGGAGAAGTCAGGGAGGATTAAATATTATGAGACCGTGACAGCAAGCCCCACCATATAGCCAGCAAGTCCTGCTGACTCCCAAAACCACAGAGATGGAAAAAGAGGCAGTGCACTTCAATGACCACAGAGAAAGGAAAGGAGGGAATCAGGGAAGAGTATGTAGCAAGTAGTGGTGTGCCACAAGGGAAAAGGAAGAAAGAGAAGGGGCATGGGGGGGGGGAAAGTGGGGAAAAATATTGGGTAGGCTGCGTAAAAGGAGGCAGGCAACAGCCAGTGATTTTGGGACATACGGGGGCTTGTGGGACTAGAGCAGGGTGAAGTGATGTGATGGGGGGGGGGAGATAGGCAGCACCATTACAGGAGGATGCAGGTGGAGGGGCGGGGGAACACCAGGATGGCTGATGACATATGAGGACCACAGGCTTATGATTGGTGATAAGAGGGCAGAATGTTCCTGACATAGCACTTGCCACATGGCCCTGGGCTGCTGTGTAGTGCTGCATGTGAAAAAAGGGAAGAAGGGAGAGAGAGAGAGAAGCATCAAAGGCTAGGGAGGAGGAAGCAATAGCCATGTCTGTGTGCCATGGAGGTAGCTGAGGTGGCTGTGGGACTGGGAATGGGCAGGCAGGTTCTTGGCATGGTGTCAACCATGTGGTCACCCTGGACAGAACCATGAGAGAAAAAGAGGAGAGAACAAACAATAGCTAAAGGAAGTGAAAATAATGGTTGAGGGGGAAGGGCACGTGCAAGGAGCTGCCCTCCTTTTAGTCCTACCACCCCTCTTCTACCCACCCCATGCGAAAAATGACCTACTTCCCTCCTCCACCCCACTGGGCCTGAAAGGTGGGTACAGGGAAAGGAGAAAGAAAGATAGGGAGAGATGGAGAGAAAGGAAGGACAGCCCCACCTGCTCCAAATACATGCAAGACCCATCCACCTCATTCATCCCTACTCTCCAACTCCCACCTCATGAACTTACCCGCCCCACGTGGACCTACCCCTCCAACTCACTTTCATTCCTCCACCCAGGCAGGCCACACAGCAGAAAGTCTGAAAAGAAAGGCACCTGAGGCAGCATAATCTGCTTGTGCGGAAGGCCTAGCTGACAATGGACAGCCGCCATCTGCACAGGCATACACACACACTCCTATACCTATGTAATTTCATGCAAAGTCTTGCAGGATTTCTGGTCCTATGACACTTCCCCTGAGATCTGGTGTTAGATTTGCACTCAAAGTCTTCCAATGGCCACCACAAGACTTGGAGCAACACTCAGTCCGAGTAGAGAGCCTGCAGTAGTTACAATGGCCCAGCCAACAGCACTCCTCTGGGTAGCTTTGGGTTGAGTGATTGAGCAACCGAGTAAGTGAGTGAATACATGCACCCTCCCTCCTGTTGCATGTTTTCAGTGGACACAGTTGGAATGCAAAGAAGTCCAAGGGACAGAGTTGATAGATTGTCCAATTCTCTCCACCTCAGAGTAGTCCCTACCCCGTGGATATGCAGTGTGGACACTCCTTTCTCAGGAGGCTATAGTAATATATCACAGCAGTGTCCGTGTCTAGAGGTCCGAGAGGTCCTTGGTGTATGTGTAATTTGTCCAGCTTTTCTTGAAGACTTCAGTGTATTAAATTAAGGGCTATTTTAAGCTACATGGGGTCGAGTGTTTTCATTATTTGTCACTAGAGAGGTACCACAAAGCACTACTAGGCTGCAATCCTATGTGCTTTACTTTAAAGTAAATATAGTTAAATATAGTGGGTTCTACAGCCGAGGTAAGAGACATCAGAAACTGGCCATAACTTTCTATGGTTCTCTTCTCAAAAGGAAATAAGTTGTTTTCCATTCCTTCTAGAACACTCAGCTTCTTGTGGAAGTGGAAGAACCATGTCTCACACAGCAAGAACAACAACATTCCTGTCATAAACCTTGCAATTTGATTTGCCTGAATAGTTTTTTGTAATTGAATTGAATTGATCTAGGATGAAGTTTCAGCTTTTCCTTGCCGGTTGTACATCTTCACATCATTTCCCTAAGGTGACCATACCATGGGGCTTTCTTGGCAAGTTTTGTTTGACTTTGTATTCTGCTGAGGCTGAGAAAAGGTGACTTGCCTGAGGTCACCCAGTTATCACGGGTTAGCAAGGATTTGAACCTTGATCTCCCCAAGCCATAGTGCAACAGTGAAACCACTACAGCATGCTGGTTCTCTGGCTTTTTCTTGGGTGTTATAATACCTGTGGACAAGGTTTTTCTTTTTAAAGGTATTTAAGATCTAGAATTGAGCAAAGCTTTTAATTCTTACCACCTAGGAATAAAGTTACATGCTCATTACTATGGCATATTGTGAATCTTCTGCCTTCATATATGTTAGAGATAACATTTCCAGTCAGTATCTTCAGGTGCAGGAGATTTAGTGTTCATGGTTTCCATTTGACTCATCTTCAGGCTAGGAATGGATAAGGATTTGCTGAGTGATAATCCTCTCGTAAGCATAATACCATCTGTCCACCTTACGAATGTGTAAATGGAGAAATCAGGTCACCCTGTGCCAGTACAAACAAGCAGATCGCATGAGCACTTAGCCATTTTGATAGCTGTGCTTGCAAGAGACTGACTCAGGACTTTGTATGTGTTTGTGTACATATATATGATATATACAAGTGCAGCAGATCTTGGAAGATTTACTTTCTGGATCATAATACTCAGAACCCCTGTTTTTAGGGCCAGAACATTTTAACTTTGAGAAAAGCATTTTTTTAACATTGTCAAGCCTTAGGATGAGAAAACAAGCAGATAATATTTTCTATTTATATATGCAAATGAGTGCCTTAGAACATGCGCAGAGTGTCTTTTTGTAGCTTGAGAGTACATGCTATTTTACTTTGTTCATTCCATTCCTTCATTTGCCTCATTTGTTCAGCAGTTCAAATCAGGTTATAGCATTTTAACAATGACATGTAAAGTGCATGTATATTTTAAACATTAAAATCCATTAAAATTAAGTCATGATAAAAGATTGCACTGGTCATAAAGCCCCTGGCATAGATCTATAAGAAGAAATAAGGCATTATTGAAATGGCAATATACAAAACCTTGTATCATGCCTTAAATGGCCTTAGAAGCGGTGCTGTTAATGACAAAATTTCACACCAAGGGTTTTACAAGTTGTATTAAAGGATACTTTACTTTTCAGGCCTTGATGTATTTGTCCTAGGGAAATAATTCTTCACTAATTCTGCATCCACACTGCAGAAATACTCCAGTTTGATACCACTTTAATTGCCATGGCTCAATGCTATGGAATTCTGGGAATTGTAGTTTGTTGTGGCACCAGAGCTATGAGACAGAGAAGTCTAAATGTCTCACAAATTACAATTCCCAAAAAGCGGCGGTCTGCTGGCGCTGCCGGTTGCTCCGTGAGGGAGCTGCAGCAGCCAAACTGCACAGCTCCCTCACAGAGCAAAAAGAAGCCCCAAAATGGGGTTTCTTTTTATGCCCTGGAAGTGGTGCCGTGAGGCGCTAGTCGTGCACTCGTGGCGTCACTTCCGGGTTGTGACGTCCGGACGCTACACATCCACGACGTCAAGATGGTGGCGCTCGTGTGGACGGTGACACCATTTTGTACGGACCCAGTCCATACTAGGGTTGAGGGGCTTCTAGAATAGATGCCCCTTCCTAACCCTAACACGTACTTTGGGCGTGTGTGTAATGCACCCATGACAGTTAAAATGGTGTCAAACTAGTTTGTTTCTGCATTGTAAATGCAGCCTTAGGGGCCATTCATACTACATTGTAAACCAGTTTGCAAACTGGTTTAAAAGGGACTTATTCACACTTGTGCCGTTTTCTCCCAACCCAAATTCTGAGGGGGGGGCAGCGCAAATCCCCCTTAACACGGTTCTTTTGGAACTGGAGATTTTAGCGTGTCTTTTCAAAAGAACTGGTCTTTTTTTACCAGCTGCAAATGGGAACTTGCTGTCGATTTCAATTTGGAGCACAGGAAGCGAGGGGCTAATGTGCAGGGGGTGGATCATGCCCACCTCTTTGCTCTCTCCCTGTTAGCCAAAGCCATAGCTATGGAGGGGGTTCTCCTGGGAACATCCCATTAGATAGTGTAATTTAAAAAAAAATCTGTGCTTTACATGGCTGCAGTAGACATTACCTTTAAATACTGGTGTCATCAATATTATAAATATGTGCATGATTTGATTGACATTTTTCTTAAAAAAACCCTATCACTGGGAGGCGGGGGTTAGAGTTGCCACCATCCTCCAAGGCTGATGGGGGGGATCCCTCCAAGGAGAAGCTATCACAGGGGTTTGTTGGCAAAGGGTCCAAAAAGGGGCTTGCCATAGTCATCCTCCAGGGCTGATGGAGGGGGGAATCCCCATGGAGAAGCTATCACAGGGGTTTCTAGACTGGGAAAATGTCACCCAAACAGTGTGACATAGATGCACATGATTTGATTGACATTTTAAAAAAACTGAGAATGATTGAAAAGGCAGCTCCATTTTAAATAGATAGAAATGGTAATTTGAATGCCAACAGGGTTACATTGCCATGGAGAGATTCAGTCAGGGAAAATGTAGTGGGAACTTTGATTCAATATTGTATCACTGAATCTTCCTGGATCTACTCAGTACAAAAACGTGAGTGTGAACGCGGCCTTAGTTTCTTCTCGAAGGTAGCAATGAGTAATTTGAGCAATTTTCTTCCCACTATGAGAAAGTCTTAGAAAACCACACAGTTTTTGAAGGCTATTCACAATTCAGGACTTATTGTGTGCAAAATTCACATATGGATGTTTTTGTACAGAATACAGAATTTTCTGCATGTAACAGAATTTGCTGCAAAAGAAACAGCTTGTTCTGCATGGAAAATAAAATTGCAATATAGAAATTTTAATTCCTGCACAGTAAATGCTATTTTCTAAGCAAATCAACCATGTGCAAATGTTATGCTAAACAAATCTCCAATTGCATCATTTTATGTGCAGAAAACAGCATTTGCTGTGCAGGAATTAATTTCTGTATTGAAATATTATTTTATAGGCTTCAAATACTGTTTCTTATTACAAACAAAATGTTTTATCATTATAAGTCAAAGAACAGGATGTAGAGAGATGCGTGGGAAGTGAAACCTTCCCTGAGTGCAGAAACCTCAATCGGACATTTAAATAGATAACAGTATAATTATGTGTATGTATATCTAAAGAGTTTATTGCATCGCTAAAAAGCCCGGCTTTCCTTTCCTGGTTTGAATCTTAATTCAGGATGCAGTTGCTATTATCATACACCAAATGCCACCAATGCCACCGGCCGAGTGCAGCCTGGGTAACTTCCGGCTAGAAGTTGCACTCAGCCAGCCTCTTTTCAAAACCAGGAAGCTCCCGGCTTTGCAAATTGGCTGGCAGAGCGCAGCTTCTAGCTGGACATTACCCTGGTGGCATCAATGGCATTTTGGCATGTGATAATACCTGGCTGCATCCCAAATTAAGATTCAAACTGGGAAAGTTCAGCTGGGTTTTTTTAGCAATGCGATAAACTCCTAAGTTCAGTGTGGTTTATCCTCTTCTAAATATTTAGAGGATTGAAATAGAATGATGTGATCTGATATATCAGAGGTGGCAAATGTGTGGCTTTCCAGATACTGTTGGATTGCAAATTTTGTCATTCTGAGTTGGTATAGACAAAGGCAAAGAATGGTGGTAGTTGTATTCATACCACATCTACACATTCCCTATCCCTGCTTCACGTATTTACGCGGCAGTAGCTCCCATTAAGGAAACTTGTACTTACTCCAAGGGAAGAGCTACAGGATTGTAGCAGATGTGTAAAGCTTAGGTTTCCTATGTGCTTTCAGAGAAAACTTTCACCTGTACACCTATCAGCTATGAGCTCTAGTTTTTTATCTGCCAAGTATCTTAAATGGAAGCTATGAGCACATGATTGAAACCC
This sequence comes from Sceloporus occidentalis, assembly GCA_023333645.1. Lineage (NCBI taxonomy): Eukaryota > Metazoa > Chordata > Lepidosauria > Squamata > Phrynosomatidae > Sceloporus > Sceloporus occidentalis. The sequence goes on along the minus strand of JALMGF010000002.1, from coordinate 112,384,886 downwards.
TTTAACATTTCACAGAAGACAACCAGGACACACATGGCCATACAACATCAGAGTGTGGCCAGGATAGCAAAGGTTGAGGTATAATACACAAGGTAGGAAATGCTAAAGCAGTTTGTTTTTGCCTGAATCTACAGGGAAGAACAAGATTCTATTCCTTCCTCTTCTCTCCCTCCTGCTGAGTTGAGTGCAAACTACTTTTGCACTTTGAACTGTTTGCAACAACGTGAAAAAAGCTGAAGACAAAGGTGGAAATTGGAAGGAGGTTAGAGAAACCAGAACACTTTAAAAGTAGCCCAAAAAGTGGGACAACAGAGGATTAATAAGGACTGTTCCTGCCGCAATGAGACACTTGCAGAATATAAGATCATAGCATTTATTTCTAAATTTGTGTGCATGTACATAATCTACAAATTCCATGTAAATCAGTACACTCTTTTTTCTTTGATGAGGTTTTTCTCCTTTTCAAATAGTACATGGGTGCCCAGAGACTGAACCTTTGTGTCAGCAAACCACTTCCCTGTTACTGGTTATATTTGTTTCCATTTTCTTTTTGGTTGCTGTTACTTATGTATTAATCCATTTTCTTTTCCCTCTCATTGGACAGCTGCTTGTCTAATGCCTTTTTGTGGCTGACAGGGTGAGTAAATTAGGCTTGCACTGACCCCTCTCCTGCTCCACTCACTCAGCCATGGGCCTAACAAAGTGGACATCCATCATCCCCTGGCACAGCCCAAAGGCATAGTAATTTTGTTTCAGCTGAAGCATGGAGACTCAAGTCATGCAGTGCTGAGCCCCAGATGTCATAGCCCAAGAGCCAAGAAGATTACTGTACATTGGGCATGGTCAGCATTTGCTTACCCTTTACAGAATGACAAATGAGCATCCAGAGGGAAACTGAAAGACAGAAACTAAGTACAATAAAACAAACCATATACAAGAAAGCACCAGAGTGGGGCAGGAAATAGAGAAAAGGATGTATCCTAATTCATCATATAACACATTCAGATCTACACTGCCATTTAAAGTGAATAAAAATGCATTTTTGAATCACTCAATTTGATGTACATGTTCAAAACCATTTAAGAACCAAACTACATCTTACACAGATGTGGTTGGGGAAACTGAATGCACCAATGCAGTTAGGCTATTTTAGGTTTACTGTTACAGCAGTTTAAAGCAGGTATTATTCTAATGTGCAGGTGTATACATTTTGTATGGTAGAAAAATGAAATGTGCAGTTGAGGATATGTTTTGATGTAGCTGACACTATGAGCATCAATCAGGAATAAGGTTATTAAAACAAGTAGATATAAAGCAGACATAATCTTATGTTAATGGCATATTACTGAGATCAACTTCCTTACTGCCCCACATAATGGAGGATCTATTCATGATGATATGTCTAATTGCTTTGATATGTGTTGTTGCCGACATTGTCAACCTCATCCAGCATTCATTTTGTACCATGTTTCTGCACCTGTAGAAAGGCCTGCTTTTCACCACTAGATTTTGTAATTGCTGTCACTGTTACATAGGTTTCACCAATTTGGCCCACAGTGCCATTACAGCCCAGATACTGTGCCAATGTATCTTCAGATGATGTCCCAGTGAGGCTCTCTCTGTCACTGTCTATGGTACTATGTATGTCATGCAAAATAATATAAGGTACTGGCCAGACTGGGGAGAGTATCTTCCTGGTACTGGCCCTTGGCTTCTTGTGCAGTAGGAAACATAACTTAGAATAAACCTTGGTTTAAAGTGTAGACTGTATACTTCTACCTTTATGTAAAAACATTGTAAACCAGCCTTCTTGCAGCAAGAGCATCTCTGGCTCATTCTGCTGCCCCTCAGACCTCCATCATGAACTCTTGCCAAGACTGTACTACCATCTGAAAGTCCACAGTTAGTTTGATGTGACCACATCAAAGGATTTGAATTCAAGTCCTGGATTGGCAAGATGCAGAACCATTCATCTCAAAACAGGGAGGGGAACGCAGCTTGTGGCTGCAAATGTGACGTAGTGGTTTGAGTGTCGGATTAAGACACTGGGAGAACAGAGTTCAAATATCCGCTTGGCCACAGAAAGCTACTGGACAAGTCACACTTTCTCAGCCTCAAAGAAAGGCAATGGCAACCCCCCTGCCCCCTGAACAAATCTTGCTGATAAAGCCCTGTGATTCACCTTAAAGTTCCTATAAGTCAGAAATACAACAACAGCAGCAGCAAACCAGTTTGTAAGCCCTTCACCCCTGCGGCAAAAGAAACAGGGAATTTGAAAAGGACATCAAAGGGGTGTGTGGAGATCTAAAATGAAGGGAGCCCCTCCCCCCAAATTTGCAAAACTAATGTGTGCAAATAATGCATTGTCATGATTCAAAATTCAGGCTTCTCTATAGTGGTGGAAGATTTTGGTTTATTGCATTTTGGCTAGTGAAGGACAGGAAAGAAATGGGGGACTGAGCTTACTGTGCAATAATGCCTTCCTAACCTGCTGCTCTCCAGATGTTTTGGACCCCATCTCCCATCCTCTCCCATACAGCTGGTGGAATGCATTGCCCCAACTTCTCAACTATTGACTTCATCCTCTGGGAGCAAACCCAGATTTTTATTTGAAGTATTTTGAATTCTTAGTTAATATTTTCAGCAGTTGAAGCTGCCAATAATTCACCAACAGTGAGGTGACATCAAGATGTCAACTGTGTCAATTTCTTCTCTGCCCCCCCCCCCCTCTAAAATTTAGCTGTCCTTTTCCTCTGGCCTTATTGCTCTGTGCAACATTGTTGCCTGCATCATCACTTATAAGCAAGGAGAAGATAGCAGCATCAGTAAGCCTATGTGTTGTTGCATACATTTTTTTCTAATTAACTAAAGTGTGTTTATGTGCATGTTTTCCCAAATGTGCATATTTTTAGTTGTGAGCATTTTTTTTTAAATGTCCACATGGTTGTCTGTTTTTCCACTCCGAAACATATCCTGTACCAAGTCACGTAAATGTACAGATTTCTAAGGCAAGGTCCACTCTATTGTGTTGTGAATTGTGAAATGGTTATTACCATATGAAGTGCATCCAGTGAAATTTGTTTTCCATTTCTGTATTTGATTCCAGATTTGCATTGTATCAAATATCATCCTACTGACCACCAACAAACCTTGCTCCTCTTTTCTGGAAAGTAGGGCAATATTTACTTGGGCAAAAAACATGGCTGTTTAAAAGTGATTTTTGATCGTACTAAAAGGGGTTTAAAATCTAGTCATAATGACAGAGCATTTTGCATCTGCAGAGGGCTGTAGTGTGCTGCACTTCCAGGTTATGATCAGATAAAGAATATCACCAAGTCTTTGTATAATGGATTTTGTTTCCCCACTAGCTACGATATTGACTGTGAATGCTTTCTGCTTGTCAGGTTCAAATTGTGCCAACTCGAGTTCTGTGGCAAATATTTATTTTGCAATTATGGCCAGTTGGCTCATGAGAGTGTATTCTTGATTGGACATGTTTTTGCTGATGGTAAGCTAATTGGAACAACATGGCCTGTGTTGTTATGTGTTATGGCTTTTTTTATTTGCTTTTCTCATAATGGTGTAACTGAGAATAATCAACCAATTTTATCGCTAGGTAGCACTGAAGTTTACTTCCCCCTTTAAAAGCCTCATCTTGTGAAACAAGGAGGAATTTAAAGGCCAGCAAGAGGGATCACTCCCAGTTTTGACAAAGATCATCTGAAACGATTGCAAAGACCTTTGGTGAGAATGTGGGATTCCATGAGACAGACATTAGAAGCTTCAGTCCTTTTCTCTGCCAGTTTCTGTAATCAGAACATATTTTCCAAGGATATGTGTTTTATATTTTCAGACTTTACAGTAGATGTCCTGTATGGAATGGAAAGTGAGAGATGCACAGGCCATAGCTGGCCATAATTCTTTTGTTGCTTATTCAGAAATTAATTGCACAAGTGCATGAGTACTCAGCTGCGCCATGGACCTATTGCACACCCCTTGCAGTGAAATTATGACAAATACATCAGATTACCAACAATACAATGAAATTAATAAAACATGTAAAAACAAACAAACAAGCTTCATTTATATAACGCTTCTTGAACTCGCAACCTTGTGGTTTTGAGGGAGTGGCTGCAATACAGGCATTTAACCACTGTGCCACCAGGGATTCAGTGCCTGTACTGCAGCCACTCACTCAAAACCATAAGGTTGCGAGTTCAAGACCAGCAAAAGGGCTCAAGCTTGACTCAGGCTTGCATCCTTCCGAAGTCACTAAAATGAGTACCCAGATTGTTGGGGGCAAATTAGCTTACAGTTGTAAACCGCTTCGACATTGCTTCGGTGGTATGAAGCAGTATATAAATGAGGTTTGTTTGTTTTTGTTTTGATTTAAGAACTGGGGGCTCAACAGGGGGCAGTGGGGGGAGAGGAAGAAAGGCGGCATGTATAGTGGCACTTCATGACTATGCTGTGCCAATGTGCCACTGGATGCACTGATATGGGCAGTTGATCAATTGTGCAGATGGTTGTGTGAGGTGTCCAATGGACTGGTAGCTGAGTAGGATGAGGAAGATGATTGGTTTCTGCTACCAGAGCTTCTGTGCACAATGCACATATATTTGAAGTGGGAGAGAAAAATAATAATGGTATGGCACAGCTTGTAGATGTGATTACTCCATTATGGCAGGTCCATCATCACAGCAGGAGGGGATGGTGCAGACTGCACATCAGCTGTCAGCCCATTGTGGGAGCCAGCAATGTAGTCAGCATATTGTCCCTGCAATTCAAGAAATTCTGAGAGTGGGGCAGTTTTTCCACCTGGTCCCTTCCCATGTTTACAAACTAGTGCACAATCTGCATAATGGTGTGATAGTTCGTTCTTTCCATCTTGAACCAGAGAAAACGGATTTATTTTTTCTAGTGTTAAGCCCCAGAGCATAGCTTGGGTCCAGTTTCCTTCTGTTTGAACCAGGTGTGTCATCTGTACAGGTGGGCTCCAAAACAGGGCCTGCAGACAAGCCCATAGTATTAAATGTCCATTCTATTCCATCACCACCAGCACCACCTCAATACATACTAGAGTAAGAAAATGGAAACTTATCATAGGATGCCAGGTGAAATATCCCTAGTGATACGAGGAGTTGTTCATACAAATGGATGTTGTATGTATGATTACCAGGCCTGTTTTTCAGCATGGTCCTAACTTACTAAGGCCATATGGCCACTTTCTGACCTTTCCTCTTCATGACTGCACTCATTTTTCTTTCCTGGACTGTTACATTTTAGTATTGCCTTTTAAACTGAACCATAAAGTCATGTACAACAAAAAGTGTACTATAAAAATGTGCTATAAAATCTTTGCTTTTATATGGATAGGGCATGATCTCACTAAATGATGAAGGAGGGATATCCTATGGTTCAAAGGCTGGCTTGTGGTGTGCATCATGTTGTTGCATTCACATTTCCAAATTAACTTAGCATAATTGTTTAGTTACTTTGATTAAATGTGAGAGTAAAGAGTTACTTTCTGAAAATTATAATGGTTATCCCATCTCCCTGCCCCACAATAAGAGCATGTCTTTGATGCTTGAATTTGAATAATGTTAAGGAAGCTGGAGTGAAAAGGAATAGCTTAGAGATTGGGGAGAGGGTGCAATTACCAATCCTGAAGGAAGGATCCACAAAAAGCCAGAAAATAGAAAGATTCAAGCTGCAAGGCTTGAGTGAGCAGCTTTGGGAGATGGCGCAGACAAAAGGACTGAAGCCTGAGTACAACAGTGAAGGTGCAAACAGGAAAGGTTGACTGCAGCAACGGTCACAAAATGATTTGGGGGGTGGGGGTGATATTTATACCCCTAATCTATGAGAGCTCTGTGGGAAACCCAAAGTTTGATTACATCTGACAGAACCTGAGAAGGTTTCTAAAGTGAGGAGTTTGTTTAGGTATTTAGGAAATGAGAAGGTTTGATTGTGATCAATGATGTTGCATAGACTTTACAACACTTAGACAATATCGGGATTCCACAACAGTGTGAGGACAGGCAGGGTGTGTATAGGAACACACAAAAAATAAAACTGGGTTTTGGTCTTGTTTTGTCTGGCAGAACTCATCTTTTGGCTGTCCATTTCCATCAGAAATACAGAATGCAGAATGGGGTGTATGACTGTGCTCTTTCTTGCAAGCGCCTTCCTCCCAATGCCTTTATGCATGGTGAGCCTAGATGCCATTCACACTCCCTATGTCCGGAGTTAGGTATGCCATCGTGAACTATGTCCACTCATGTGATGCCTTAATATTGCATCAAACTGTATCTGGACTGAAAACTGTATCACAGCAGTTTGGAGCATTAAATGTTCCTATTTTCCAAAGCTGTGGCCTATTCTATTCCAGTGAGAATAACTGGCTCTTTTTTGGTGCAGTGTTACTTTACAGGTCTTGTAAGCAATGGTGCCTTCTTTAAATTTTATTTTTTAATGGGATTTTAAAAGACATTTTACCAGGGAATTTCTCACATCTTTTAAGCCATTCACTAGTCAGTCTCTAGAAGTGGGGACTGCTGCCATCCATGTAATGTGATGATCAATCCATTCTGAGTTTTATTAAGAATTGTAAAAGTGCCATCCAAGGTTCAGTGCCTTGAATAGCTCCTTCAAAGTTCTGACTAAAATCCAAAGCAGATTCACTGTCCCACTGACTTAGGAGCCATCGCTTGCCACTGATCTCAGGTAATTCCAAAAGAAGTAATACAAAAGTAACAGGTAGCCTGATACGCAATATAATGAGCTACTTGTTTTCATTGTTGCAACAGGCTACGTTTTAAACATTATAAGGAAAAGCAAAATGAATTACTTTTTACATGTAATTTTCCAAGCTCTGTACATATATATGATGTAATTTTTTTCTGTATATTTTGTGTTGCAGATTGACTTTCACATCGATATTTACCATGCATATTCAGCTTTGTTATATATTTTCACTAGTGTATATTGGATGCATATTCGTAGCGGAAGATAACTTTTCTGCTTTTCTTCTTGCCAGTCTTTGAATATAAATACTTAAGAAACTCGTATAAAGACTGAAAAAGAAAAACCCATTAAGGGGCCTAGAATTCAAGAGTCAGAATTTGTTTCTCTATTTACAGCAATTCTTTCTATTCCAATCTTCTTTTTAAAAGCATTTTTTTAAAAGTTTCAGAAGGTGTGATGTAGAGATATAAATCTTTGGCTTTTTCATCCTCACATGTGAGGACAAATGCAGTAGTTTTCTTCCCACTCTTGGAGAAAATAAATATTACTCCACAGAATTCTCCTTGCTTTAAACACCCTGAAGTATTTTGCACATTATTATTTCATTTTTGCATAAAACCTGTTTCCTGTGTAGAAATATTTTTTTGCACTACCTCCCCACAAAAACGCTTTGGGACATTCAACCATTGGAAGAAAATTGTAAATGATTCTTGCTGATTATTATTCCTTCTGACCGAGTTTCTCAACTGAGAGGAAAACCAATTTTTTTCCAGCACAGAATGAATAAATAGGAATATTATTTCAATCTCTAGTGCGTTTTACTTTTCATTGCCCAGTCCATGCCTAAGAATAAACATTATTACATAATGCAGTTCAATACAGAAGTAATTATTAGGTCAGAGGAGATGTTTTAAAAATGTGACTTAGGAAATGTGTCATTTCTCATTACATTGTAGTAGGTGGGCACAGTTGTCTTTTAACACATCATATAAATCGGAATGAAGAATCTTCATTGCTGTGTGAGTGACCTGTGATTTTACTTTTGGATCCTTTCTGTCACTAATTCTCAGTCCTATTTAAATCTGCAGTGGTATTAACAAGTGATATGCTGTAAAACTGAGTTTGTAGCCTAAGCTGAAGGTGAAATGTGCTTTGTTATTCTTCCTTCCTGTGCCTTAGCGCTTCTTGCTGCAGGTGTGACACTGCAAAGAAGCTTGGAATAATGTGCTCACAAAAAAAGACTGGGAGAGTGGGCTGCTAGTGAGATGCAATATACAATTTCTCTGATTAAACAGCAATACTGTAAAGTAGACTAAATTCAGGTTGCTTTTCCTTGCCTTGACATGAAAGATGAAGCAATTCTTTTCTTTGTCAAGGGTGTGAGCAATATTCTTGCACCAACCCCTGTGCCACAATAACTCCTTAAAAGTGAGGGGAGGGGAGGGGGATATACACAAAATCTAGCATTGCTGCAGAAAATATTTTCTGTGTATGTGACAGACATGTGTGATATAGATTTTCCTGGACTGCAACACATCAGATAACTGGGGCTGCTGGTGGAATTATATAGCCCTTAGCGAGAGAATGTTTTTAATACATTTCAAAAGAGGATGGGATGAGAATGGGGTCAACTTTGGCTTTCAGTGATAACTGAGGAATGTATATTAGATGAGAATTACCGTGGTACGGGGCAACCTTCTCAGGCAAGTTAAAAGGGATTCTGTGATATGAAAGTCAATAGATTAATTTCTTGATTAATTGATAACTGAACTTTCTCTCAGTGTGGGATCCAAGGTACCTTACAGCACAAGTTAAAACAAAATACAGCTAATCCATTTATAACAGAAAAAAATTAAATAAGTAATCCTATTAAAAACCTTAATTTGAAACTGTTTTTTAAAGCTTCATATTAAAGTTTTTTTAATGGGATTGCTTATTTATTTATTTTTCTACTATGAATTGTTTATATTAAAAAAATTGAGGTGTTTAAAACATAAAAATGATGATAAATGATCATAATATGCAGTTCAAGTGGTATTTAACTCTGGTGAAATTAGCTAGGATGTATAAAGGTGTATCCAACAGGTGCTGGAAATGCAAACATGAAGCTGGTAATTTTTACCATATGTAATGCAACTGCAATCTTGCAAAGAAATATTGGAAAACGATTCATGGTACTGTAATAGATATCCTACAATGCAGAGTGAAGATGGACCCAAGACTTTATTTATTAAGCATGTGTGAGGATGGGAATTTAGAAACAACTTGTGGCAAACTTCTGTTTTATAGGATAACAAGTGCTAGGATTCTTTACGCTAGTAAATGGAAAGCAACAAAATGTCCAGATGTGGAGGACTGGTTGAATAAATTAGTGGATTTTGTGCAAATGGATAAACTCACATAGAATCATAGAGTAGGAAGAGACCACAAGGGCCATCCAGTCCAAGCTCCTGCCATGCCGGAAATCTAAATCAAAGCATCCCCAACAGATGGCCATCCAGCCTCTGTTTGAAGACCTCCAAGGAGGGAGACTCCACTACTCTCTGAGGAAGGAGTGTGTTCCACTGTCAAACAGCCCTTACTGTCAGGAAATTCCTCCTAATGTTGAGGTGGAGTCTCTTTTCCTGGAGCTTGCATCCATTGTTCCGGGTCTTGTTCTCTGGAGCAGCAGAAAACAAGCTTGCTCCCCCCTCAATATGACATCCCTTCAAATATTTAAACAGGGCTATCATATCACCTCTTAACCTTCTCTTCTCCAGGGTAAACATCCCCAGCTCCCTAAGTCATTCCTCATAGGGCATGGTTTCCAGACCCTTCACCATTTTAGTTGCCCTCCTTTGAACATGCTCCAGTTTTTCAACATCCTTTTTAAATTGTGGTGCCCAGAATTGGACACAATATTCCAGGTGGGGCCTGACCAGAGCAGAATAGAGTGGCACTATTACTTCCCTTGATCTAGACACTATACTTCTATTGATGCAGCCTCTATTGATTCATGTTTGCTAAGAGCTCAAGAAGGGGGGAAAAACCAAAGAAATTTGGGAACCGTTGAATTATTATTTAAGTAAGAAAGGGGTTAAGAGTGACAAAGATGACTGAGGTTAGAGCAAAGTTAGCTTGAGGGATGTAAATATACTTTTGGTATAAATGCTATTGTTTTCTTTTCTTTCTTTCTTTCCTTTTCTCACAATATACCTCATAGTATTATCACACATACCTCATTATTACATTTAACCAATTTCTGTAACCAGCTTATGTAACCTTTTATAGCAATAACTTTGTGACAATCAATTTTGAATTAATTGATTATCAAGAGGGGGTGTATGTAAGACGAATGAGTGAGTTCTGGCTTAAACCCAGAGCTGAAGAACCGAAGAACCAAGGAACTGTGCTTTAAACATAGCTAAAGGAACAAACAAGATGGTTCCGCGCAAAGCACTGATGTGACGAAGGTATTTGGCAACCGAGGCGAGGAAAGTCTGAAAACTTGGAAGCTGAAGCGGGGTGCCGTCCAGGTGTGACGAACCATGACCGGGAAGAACCTTATCTCCTGAGTCGCCATGATGAGGAACTGACAGGACAATGGAGAACTTTGAACAGAACGAGTTGCTTTGAACACGGACTGATCTGAACAACCTGTCTGTCCTCCCAAAAGAGGAAGTTGAGTAATGGGCTGTAATATTGCAAGACTTCAGCAGCCAAGAGCCAGAGAGAAGAAAAAGTATAAAGACCCTGGACTTTCATCTCCATTTTGTTGGCATCTACCGCGGCAACGGTGTCATCCCCAGCCTTCGAGAACAACTGATCAATGTTCGGCGGAAGGAAAGTGTGTGTGAGTATTGTATGAATGTGTGAGTGAAAGAGCTCTTGATAATCAATGGTTGTATTACTTTGTGATTCAATAAATGTTACATGCATGGTGTTTAAAACCAAATTTGGTGTCTCAATGTCTGTGTCAGCCCTACTGTGAATAAGTTCACGGAGAGGAAGATTCTCATTACACGCTCTCAGGATAAACAGGTTGCCCTTACAATCTTGGGCATAACAATAGCACCCCCTATTAAAAGATTCTTCTGCAAAAAACAGTCAACAGCTGACATATATAAAACAGTGTGGGAGCCAACATAGCTTCCCAGAGGGTTGGAGCAGCCAGTGAGAGGACCCTCTCCTGTATTCTCACCAAACATGCCTGTCACAATAGTGGAACTGAGAGATAGTGCTCTCCTGAGGTTCTGAACACCTAGTCAGGTCCATATCGTGAGATAAAGCTTTCTTACAATGTAAACTACATAGCATTATATGGGACACAACGAGCATTTTGAATTGTGCCTGAAAACAGACCGGTACCTAGTGAAGCCTTGTTTGACTTACTGTTGATCCTTTGCAGGGCCAACTCTACTGTTAGACAAAGTGAGGCAACCTCAATGTGCCTGGAAACAGACCAGTACCTAGTGAACCCAGTGATGACCAGCAGCAAACCATTCCCATGGCCCTCCACCCTTTCTATGCAACCCCATAACAGAGCACCACCTTCTGTTGATGATGGACATTGTTTGACTGCATCTATTGAAGCTGGAATCAAGAGACAATCTCCCATATAAACCTGCCTGAAATTTGAGATCTCCAACAGAGTCCCAGGTTAGCTTAGTGGATATACGTGTTAGGGCTTTTTTCTGTAGCAGCACCCCATCTGTGGAACTCCATTCCAAAGAAGGGACTCGACAGATGGGGAGAAAGGGGCAGCAGGACATTGCCCCTTTCTGCCCCCAACGGAGGCCGCAGCAACCAAATGGCATGGCCTCCAGGAGCCCTAAAAAGAACCCACTCCCAGCGGGTTCTTTTTTCACCACTCAGGGCACCATTACCGCTTTCACGTGCACTGATGACATATGCACGGCACAGCCCTGTTTGGACTCTGTGCCTTGCGTACATCATTACGGCAGCCCCTGTGTGGAAAGGGGTGAGCCATAGTGGTGCTGGCGGCACATGGCAGGGCTCGGGAGATGCTCCACTCTCCTGAGCCCTAAAATCAGTCCCAGGCCAGCACATAGCACCAATCTGTACCAGGCCAAAGTCTGTGTCTCTTTTGAGTTTCGGTAGGCAGCTACATTCTATGAACCAGCCTTTAGTCTTTAAAATTAAGGTTTGATTTTCTGGCTGTGGTTTTAAATTAATGTGGGGAGGGGGTAGTCTGTTTAAAAAACTTTTATTCATATATTTAATATTCTAATTCTTTTGATTCATTGTACATCACATCAACAGCAATGAAAGGTTGAGAGACAATACACAAATGTGATAGATCGATGATAGATAGATAGATAGATAGATAGATAGATAGATAGATAGATAGATAGCTGACAGATAGATCAAGCAGTGGTGTCTTGGGTTGGTGTCACCCCAGTGTTATGTAGCACACACACCAGCTGCCCCCCACCCACTCCAGCCAGGCCAGCTTTGCCATGAAGAGTGTGAGGTGCTGCTGCCACTTGTAATCATTTTCTGGGTCTGGTAGGGCTGCTGGTTGAAATGGAACTCTCTTTACTACCTGGCCAGCAGCCCACCAGACCCAAAAGACATGTCCTTCCCACCAATATCTGCTGTTTGAGGTGGACTTCTGTTGTCTCCAGCGTCCCAGGTGTTCATGCCCCAATGGTTCTTCCATTCTCTTCCTTGTGGTAGTTATCACCATTTAGTGCAACGTGTGATGATAACTCTAATTGTATGGCTATTGGTTTCTGCAGTTGATATTGCTGAAATTATCTCATTTGTCATCCTGGCTTTGGCCCACCATGAATATCTCTCCTAGGAATAAGGCACATTGAAGGCACAGTGAAGACAAGAAAAATTCCACCAAATGTTTGGTGCATTTATTTATTTTTTTAGCAACCCGGAGAAACAGCAAAAACTTTACATGATAAATTTTATTCTTTGCAGTTTGGGATATCTTAGTCATTCATATTTGGAGAGGACCATTTGGTTCAGTGGGATTTCAGAGTATATTCTGTGTGTGTATGCAGGGCAGAAATGGTTGGATAACATTTATTCAGCACAAGCTGCACATACAAATTCTAGTGAGAAATGGCTTCTGGATAGTTTCCCCCCTCTTTGGATTAGTGAATTCAGTTATTTTAATTAGTGTTTCTTAAGCATGTTTATTTTTGTGTGAAGAATAGCAGTTCTAATTCTATAAAACCAAAAATTAAATGAAAAATAAAAACTCCTTTTTATTTCCTTAAGGGAGGCTTTTCCCAGCTATCTGTGTTGGTTAGAAAATTAGTTGTCTTTTCAATGAAGCATTAAAAGCTTAATAGAAAGTCACTCTTTAAAACATAATAAAATAATAAAATAACATAATGAAAGAACCCTCTAGACAGAGGAATGCTTGACTGGCTTAACTTCATTACAGCTACTTCAATATTTCATGCACTGATTTCGCATCTATGAAAAATAATACATGCTTGTTCCATAAATCAAGGCAGAGTTAGTTTACTTTTGAGAATTTGTGATTTGAGCAAACGGAAACGCAGGAACTACTAGTTTCTTGTTTGTGAGAAGAAAAAGAGAAAAGTCAAAATAAGGAGGAAAAAGGGGGGATGAGAAATGCTTTAAATCTCTGCGTTACATTGCCTTCTCTGGGTCTGGAGAGTGTTTTGCATTTAGGCGATGTAAAGTCTAGCACGAACAATAACAGTCCCAGCAGAGAGTGATGCTCCTTCCTTCAGACTCTGCCTTAGAAATGAGTCCCTCTGCTGCTTGCAAAGTAATTGGTCTAATTAGGTGGAAGGCAGGAGTGTCTTTAGATTCCTCAGAAATTAAGTCCTGTCATCCACTTAACATCTTAACATCTGTTCCTGCCTCTTGCGCAGCTCCCACCATACAGGTCTGAAGGACACTTCTCGCTCTGGATCTGGGGTCATATTTTGTCCCCCTTCCTCCAACAAAGAAGAAACTGGCCTTCATTTGGGTGAAATGAAGCAAGCATGGCATCTCCATCCATCTTTGTTTCTCAATTTGATGCATGTTTGCCTGGGTAAGTACAGCAAACCTCTTGGCTACTAAGAGTAGGATGGCAGCATAGGCTTGAAGCTTTGTAGTTATCCTTGGCAATGTGGACTTTCGACTCTTTTAAAATAATAACTGCCTAAATACAACTTGCTATTCCTCTCCCCCCCCCCCCCCCGACCTCTTTCCCCACTCCTGATAGTTGTATACTCGCAACTTGATTTCTTTTAAAAAATTATTATTGGTCTGTGATTAGAATGATCACTAATTTTATTTTTTATTTTTTTATTTTCTTTGAACTTTGCTGTTCTCTTGCAGCAAGTAAGTAATTATTTCATTATGGCTTCTTGGTAGGCATCCCTGAAAAAAAAACACACACAACAACAACAACAACATGTTTTAGAATATTGTTTAATTTATTTAGGGATTGCCTCCAGGTTGAATGCAGTCAAGAAAACATACTGCAGTTGTATATAGTGAGGCAGCATATTGTGAATGCCCACTGAACAAACGGCATATTTCGGAAAATAGATTAAGGTCATTCTTAATCCCTTTAAAGCGCATTATTTATATGTATGTATACAATTCTTAGCTGTTTGTGTTGTTAAAAACATGCTACTGGAGCCCATTAAGATGCCCATAAACTTTCTAAATGGTAGAAGAGACTTATTAGCCTAATTGATCGTGTTATGAACTCGGGTCATTCCCATGGGCTTTGATCTTTGCTTTGTACCCAAAAGATACAGGCTGGGCAGTTCATCCACTTGTGACTGACAGAATGTTTTCCTTCTGGCTTCTGTTCTCTTTGATTTGCAGCTCAGGCAAATTACGCTCCTTACTTCTTTGACAATGGAGCCAGCAGCACCAATGGGAACATGGCACTCCTCAGCCTTTCAGAAGACACCACTGTGGGTTAGTAGTGCAATGCTGTACCTGTTTCTAAAATGGTGAACTTTGTTTTTATTGTCAAGAACAAAATGGACATCACAGGTGTATTAATAGGGACTGTAGCCTCCTTATGTTGTCTTGATGTGGTTTTATTGTAAACTAATTTAGTTTGGTTTTTTTCTAACGATAATTTGAGGGCATATGTATACACATACGTGCATGTGTGTATCTCTGTGTTCTAAGTTGCAGCTGTGCGCAACATATGGTGTCACCCACCCAATTAAATGGGGGTTGGATGATCAAAAATTCAGAAGCATCCAGAAGTGTATTTTCATCTGTATTTGTTCTGTATGCATCATCTTATGTCTGGGATGGTGTATGGTCCAAAACAGGGAGGCTATCTCACCTCATCATCCTTATACCTTCCCTGTCTTGAACCTTGGGCTGATGGTACTTGTTTCTTTCGTTGCTTTGCTTAACTGGGTCAATAAAATTGCTTTTTAATTTAATGCACACAATATTTATCACAAGGCATGGGCATCAAGCTCAAATAAATTGTCAGGCACAATATCCATTCCAACACATGCCTAGGGGCCATGGCCAGCTTTTTGTTTTTGTCCAAACATTGCCAGTTTGACAAAGAAGCTGCAGTTAATTTCTTAACTAACTAATTTTCTTCTTCTCATTTAATTCCAATTCTTCTATATCTTATCTGCCCAGATTCCTTCACCAGTACCACTGATCCCACCAATCACCAGGTTGCCTTTCCCATGGCTAGTATCCTCAACAGCCCCACAGTCTATACTGCCTCCAACCATGCCCCTGCTTGCCTTCTAATGGTTTCTCGTGTGCTTTATTTAGCTAATATCTGGTCAATTTAAACATCCCTACCATTCAAGCTTCATTCTCTGTTGGACACAATTATTCATTCCACATTGAAAAGTTCAGGCAAATAGCAATTTTTGCAGACATCTTTGCACTAATCCAGGGCACTGTGCCCCACTTGTTCTCTTCATGCTGTATGCAATACTAGATAGGGAATGACTAATGTTCTAGCAAGTGGTTCTAGCAATGGCTAAGTACATCTCTTTGCCTTACTAAAGACTACAATTCTGCTCTGGGTTTTAGTTTGAACTTTAAAGGCACTATCCAAGGTGTTGAGACCTATCTTCAAAATATGTTAAACATCGTAAACAGCTCAATTAAAGTTCAGAAATCTAAATCCCAGAGGTGATTCACTGCTTCGTTTGACATAGGAGACATCGACTGTCACTGACATCGGTCTTCTTGCCTTAAAGACAGTTGAATTGTTTGTGAAAAGCAGTCTCCCATCAAACAAGGCATTTGCTCTAAGTATGCCTTGTTTAATATGAAAACACCCCCTTTTTTGCAGCATCATGCTACTGCATTGCCAAAATTTGGCAACATACTACTAAATTTAGGAGCAGTGGCAAGGATTCCAAGGTCTCCAAAAATGCCCTAGCAGCAACATGGCCATGTGTTGCCCACCCTGGTATGAAGTGTGTTAGCAATTGGCAGCTGGATATATGTTCTGTATGCACTGAGAAGGAATGTGTTTGGAGTGGCACCAAACGATATAAAAGTGCTTTGTGGCATTACATTTGTTTTGGCTTATTCACACATTTACATTCACACATGAGAGTCATGTGGGCAGAAGGTGAAGGCTTTCAAACTACAGCTCAGCCAATGCTCACCACTGCAATTTTGGAGTTTTGTTCATGGCCTGTCAAATGGGACTTAACATTTGTTGTTTGTTGAGGGTGGTGGTGCAAAGGTGGGCCAAAAGTTTGCCATTACACCCAACCAGGAACACATCTTGTCACTTCCTGAGCAGCTGAGCAACCATCATCTCTGCCTGTACTGTGCTGTAAGCTACTGCGGCAAAGGACAAGAGGCTAAGGAGAGTCTCTTTAGCAGTGTAACAGTCCTTTCTGCCATACCAGAATGAGTACAATATTGAACTGCCTCTGATGACAATGTGTAGATAATTTCAATTAGCTACACAACAGTATGATATCATGTCACTTGCAATGTTTGCTAGTATAATGTGGTTGGCTAGAATAATGTATTGAAAAAATACAACCAAAATGGTGGTGTAGATGGTGGCAAGGAGAAGTAACAGAAAGATGGATTATCATGGCTGCAAACAGCCACAGAATGTACTCCACAGTCTGGTCTATTTTACTGTATACTTGTGGTGAACCCACAGCGTGCACAATTGCTGGAAGGATTTTCATATAGATAGGTACCACTTTGGTGGGAAGGTAACAACATTCAGTGCAGTCATGCTAATAGAAGAACTCATCACCTCACCATAGTGTGGCAGACTGTATGCTGTGACCAGCTGACCTACAAGCCTGTCCAGTTGGCTTTCCAAGTGGGCAGCTCTAAGGACCTGCTCTCTCAGTGCTTGTTCTTTATCTGAAAATCAGACTTAAAATGAACAGCTTTTCAAAGAGAGGACATATTCAAAAAGAATGCTGCCCTCTTAAAGTGAAGAGTTGCCAGTTCAAAGTTACACATGGTGCTTCAAGGAAGCAGTTTCTGCTGGCTCTATTCACTTGCCCCCACCTTTACCCATGGGTAAACTTCAGGAGCTGATCTCCTACCTCGTCCTCTGTTTCTGAGTGGATTCAATTCTTGTGGAGGCACTTCAAAAGGGACCTCTGTGGTATGAATGGGGAAAAGTAGTAGGCCAAATTTGTTACATGAACCAGCAGTTCTTTATCTCTGTTGTTAGGGTTATAACAGCATAATATATGTGAAACGTTTGCATACTCTTATTACATTGTAGTTGATCTGAGGAAAGGCATTGCCCAGCTGTGGGCATGAAGTGCTTTTGTGTGCATGTGCCTTCAAGTCACCTGTTAACTTATGGCAACCATATGAATTTCAAAGAGTTTTCTTAGGCAAGAAATACTCAGAGATGGTTTTGCCTACAGCACCTGATATTTGCTGGCATTCTCCTATCCAAGTAGTAACCAGGGCTGACCCTGCTTAGTTTTCAAGATCAGATGGGATCTGGTGCATTTAGGGTGTTTAAGTCACTACATGAAGTGCTTTTATGATCTGGGAAGATCCAGTGGTACATCTCCATTGGTTCTCAGCAACTTGCTACCAAAAGTCAGGCAAACAGTTCTTTGAGCTTCCTTCTGACTTCATCTGAACTGCAGCAAAGATTTTTTTGCAGAATTCTCTCCTCGTGTACTTCAGCTTTTATTGGCCCTCAGCTTAGAGAAATGAAAGTGCATAGTCTCTGGAGAGTCCTAGAAATCAGAGCCTGAAGCAAGGGCCAAACAGGAAATCCCTATGGTTAGACTGAGCTCCCTGCCAAGATTTCTAAGTTTACTCTTACTATTCTACTGCCAGTTTGCCTTCTCATGTACCCATAATACCTGTCTTTTCTTTATCCACTTCCCCACAAACATTTATTGTTCTCATTGCAGCCCTGATAAATTGGGTCTGCAGTTGTATAGATGCCAGGATGAAGTTTGATCACAATTAGAACCTTACTAATGGTCATAGGGGCGGGGGGAGATTGCTGCGTTGGCTTTTGTTTGCATCGGGTTGTGCCCATAAAGATAAGACTTTATTTTAATTCACTTTTCCTTTCAGTAACAGGAGGCAAGAGTGCCAAGAATAGATTTTTAATTGGTGTGAATTCTGTGCTGGGAAGTGTTCCCAGGGTGTTAATGATATGGAGAGTTGATGCCGAGAAAGGTGTAAAAAATATCAGTTAGTCATGAGCCTGATCTGGTAAGAGAAGTCATAAAGCCCTCCAGTTTTAATGCTTTATTAACATTCTAACAGTCACACAACCAGTGAAGCATCTGTAGACATTCACAACATCAGCTTGGTAGCAGAGACCCAGGAATCATCAATGGATTTGTTCCATTCTTCAATGATGCCTTTGCTCTCCAAAAGGCCATTAGGATTAATATTTCATGCTGTCCTCAGCTGTTGGTCATTTCTTTTTGGACTGCCCAAGAATCTATTAGATTTGCCAATTGTAACCCCTTGCTGTTTCCAGAGAATGGATGGAATAAGCAAATAAACTGCCAGATTCTACTTTACATCTATAATAATCTCCTAAAAGGGAAGATGAGAGATTGAGCTACTGAACATATGCCATTTTAACCCCCTGAAGTCCTTCAGTCAGTCGTATCCATATCCTTCCTGGATTTCTGTCTTTAAAGCTGGAGAGCACAACCATGTCCCTTTAATTTTTAAGGAAAATCCTGCAAGGTATCTCAGGAATGGTAATCTGAAGGGAGTGCTGCAGATTTCCTGTTAGAAACTTTTGATTCCACTCAGATAACTACAGTTTCAAAAATTCATGGGAGGTGTGGCACTTAAACCAGTTTAAGGCTGCAGTAATCCTATGCACACTTATGCAGAGTAAATGCTAATGAACACACTTCCAAGCACACATCAGTAGGATTGGACTGTAGTTGTAAATATATTATTTGCAACACTATCTAGTGCTATATATTTCTGTTCTAGGAATTCCACACAAGTTAATCCAAGCCCGACTTGGATTTGACCTCAAGGGGTTAAAATGGCATATGTATAACTACACATCAGCCTTCCAATCTCTGAGCATTTTATCCCATCAGCGCTCAGCACCCAAGCTCTCTGGATAGGAAATCCCCCACAATACTAGAGAGTTTGGTCCCTCTTTGCTCCTTTAGTTTGTCTGGGGACAAAGGAATAAAACCCTACAAGGACAAAATGGTGAAGTGGAAAGTGAGGTCTGGTCTCTGCTGAGAACCACTGTGTGTGGCAGGTGGGGGGGAGGAAATGTCCATTTTGCCATATTTCTATATTGCCTGTGGTTTGTGTGTATGTGTGTGTGTACACACAAATGCAAACATTTCTTTTGTCACAGGCTGTTTTCTGACAATTGACAGCACCGGCTGCAACACTTTATTCCCCTACCAAATGAACTTATTTTTAATTCTAACATTGTTGTTGTTAACTACCCTTGAGTCAACCCTGACTCATGACCACCTTGCGGATGAAATATCTGCAGGACCCCTATCCTCCACTGTTCTGCTTAAGTCCTATAGGTTCAGGCCTGTGGCCTCTCTGATTGAGTCCATCCATGTGATATGCAATCTCGTCTCTTTGTACTATGCTCTACCTTTCCTAGCATTATTGTCTTTTCTAAGGAGTCATGCCTTCTCATGATGTGGCCAAAGTACAACAGCCTCGCTCTGATAATCTTAGCTTCCAGGGAGATTTCATGCTTAATGTGTTCAAGTAACCATTTGTTTGTCTTTTTTGCTCCCCGTGGTATCTTCTGCACTCTTCTCCAATGCCACATCTCAAATGAATTGATTTTCTTCTTATCGGCTTTCTTCACTGCCCAACTCTCACATCTGTACATGATGATGGGGAATGCAATGGCTTGGATGATTCTAACATTAGTGCTCAGTACATCAGGGCAAAAAAAGTTTCCTTCTATTCTCCTTTTAAACTTTCTTTCCCTTAGAGCCAGACTGTAATAGTAGATCAGTGTATGAGTGAAATGGTACTTTGACACTATAACCCAATAATGCTAAGATTGGTCCTTCAAATAAGGATAATCTGAGCAAATTATGCCAGCCACCATTTTTCTAACAAAAAGACTTTGGAAATCACCTAGTGCAGATCTAAGAAGATGCTACGAACAAAAAATGAGTGGATACATAAGTGACAACAATCAGCAAAATACAAGGAGCTGTATTGGAGAACTCTTCTTTATTGGAATACATGTTTCTTTAGACCAATCTGTAAGAGCCCAATAGTTTATGAAGCCTGGATATGTATTTTCTTCAGACCCACATGACAGAGACATCTCAAGTAAATCCTAACCTCCTACAACAGGCAATGTCACAGCATTAAGGTTAATTATCTGGCTCCTATCTCCACACAAATGTAGTACGTTCAGAATGTGGAAGTAGTCAGGTACAAATGATAAATCCCTTGTGATTATTTTCTGTTCTAATAACAGAATTATAAATACATTATAATTGCAGCTTGAAAAACAAAATTCACTTCTTTTGGACTTTTATGGTTACAGGAGTTGAAGTATTGGGAGTTTATCACACAGGGGGGAATTTCTCTTAATTTCGAATGAAAAAAAAGTGGGGCCAGAATGCATTCACGTGAATTCGCTAGTTCAGCAAATTTACGTGAATGGGAATCGCGTTCAAATTGACTTCCCATTGCCTGAAAATAGCTTGCCATTGCCTGAAATTGTGTGTGGTAGTCTATCACACAATAACATGTGGTGGTCTATCATGCAATAACTTTAAACCCCATGATTGCGTTCAGATTGCCATTGGATTATACTTCCAATTTCCTTTGTCTGATAAACTCCTTGGTTTATGCCCCAAACCCCAAGATCTGTCTAGTGGTCCTTTGTGGCTGTTTAGGTGACACTGAGGTACACAGGAAAAGAGGGTGTTTTATACCAAAGTCCAGCACCTTTTAGCATTCTCTTCATTTTTAAAAAAAGTAAAAATTATAGTTAACTTTGAAAAATGGGAACGTGAACAGTTATTTTTTTAAAAAAATGTAGCTATAACTGTAACTAAATTCTTATTGATTTAGGAAGATTACAATGACATCTAATTACTTTGAACAGTAACTTCCCAAGCTGTGCTTGATGTATGCACAATATTTACATTAAAAATGTTATTACAAGTAAAGCTTGAAGAAGTCTCTCTCTCTCTCTCTCTCTCTCTCTATATATATATATATATATATATATATATATTGTTAAAACTATATTGATTTTCAATATTACTTTCATAAATAAAATCATCTTGAACTATCTGTAAGACGTTGTTCAAATCTCTCTCTTCTAGGTACACACATATACACCCTAAATGGATCTGATCCGGAAGGGGATCCAGTAACATATGGCATGACTTTTGAAGCTGGTTCAAGAAACTACTTTGCCCTTGATGAAAATTATGGAAATGTCACACTCATTGAAGAGCTTGACCGAGAGGTATAGTGCAGCAAAGCAGAACCTAGCTATACGACAACAATTAATTTTGGTTTTTAACATGCTAGCTGTTGATGGCCTAGTTTTGCTGAGATGTTAACTCCATATTTGGACTATACAAATTTCTGTGGGTATAATTCATGTGATCAATAATCCATTAAAAATAATAGTCTCCACATAGAAAAGTAGAGAGATGTCTAAGTTAGAGTAGTGGTGTCACTACCTTTGGTGACACCCAGTGTAGAAGGTGTTTGTGGTTGGGAGGAGGGCTGCCCCACTCCCTCCCAATAACTTGCTCACCTGCAGCCCCTTCCTAGCCTCCTGCCCCCTCCCCTGGCTGACCCCTCACTGCCAGTCATATTTCCTGCTGGAAATATTTCATGCTGGAAGCAGAGAGTGCAGGGGTTTTCTTTATTTCTATGGGATCCACAGCTGATCCCATCACAAACACACACATACACCTTCCTTTCTCACTTTCCCTAGTCCAGCATGCACACACACACTTTCTCTCCCTCCCTGCCTTAGCTTCTTTTATGTTTGGCTCTTCCCCAACTGAATCTTCACCCTCACCTCCTCATCATCCTTTGTGAAAAGACAAGCCAGCCGCTACAGACAGCTGTGGATGGGTCAGCAGTAAAGAGCTTCCATTCTGAGGAGTCTACTGTAAAAGTAGGTTTCCTAGCAGGACTGAAGGGGCAGAAGGCTTCTGTGACTGTTTAACCCTACTCCAAGGAAAAAATGGCTGCAACTGGGGCTCTTTGGTGCTTTCTCGCTGCAGCAGAGAAACAACCACTGTCCACTGCTGGGGAAATGCTGAAGAGCCACCATGGACCCAAGGAGCCTCAAAGTTTTACCCTTGACTTATCCATGGGTCATACCAAAATCCATAACTTTGGCCCCAAAACATGCCCTCAACTTATACATGAGATTGACTTATAGTCAAGTATATACAGTAACTCATAAATTCAAACCATTTCTCCAGAGAGAGATATTCTGAATAGGCACCATCCAGTGCATGTTCTGTCAGAAGTACCTAATACTCTGTGAAACAAAAACTAAATGGGACTTATTTTTAATAAATATTTATAGACTTGTGTTGCTTAATATTTCCTGGAAGTGTTCTTCAGACAGAATTATCCATTTATTTAACCAAAACAATATAAAGCAATAAAAGTTGCAGAACATATGATTTTTGTCTTTAGAAAATTGTGGGCCTTGCAATCCAATAGCTGTTCTACAACTAATTCTTTGACTTCCATTTTTAGAGAGAAGATGAGATTGAAGTTATTGTCAGCATTTCAGACGGCTTAAGTACAGTAAGTATTTCCATAGAATGGGGGCATTCTTATTACTGATCTACATGATATACAATGAAAGTGATAGTTACTGCAAAATCAATGCCTTACAGTGTTATTTCACAAGCAACTGTTTGTGTGATTTGATGAGTTGCTCCAACATCCTTTGACATACTCAATATGTATGCAAAACTCGGACAAGCCTAGGAAATTCTAGTATTCTTTCCTACCCTTCTGGATCTCTTAAATTCATTCACTTGCTCAAACATAGAAATGACCAAGGATCCAATAATGTTTATGCACATCTATATATATGTATATAGGATAACTAGATGAAAAGACAGGACTGTCTTGTTCTATTAAAGCTGTATAAAAGAGGAGGAGCTTGTGATGGGAGCCAGCCTGACTCATGAGTAGTTACAGGTAAAGTTTGCAGTCTTTAGATTACAATTCTCAGAATCTTCGATCCATTTACATTCTTCCCATATTATGGTTTTTAAGTGGAAATGGCTTGTGAACATAATTCCTTTCATACTTTTTCCTATAGAGCAAAAATGGCAAGGCATAAACAGTTATACTCAGGATATAAATAATCATGCAACACAAGCTTTTTCTATGCCACATGGGAAAGTGTTTGGTTATTTCTTCAGATGCCAGCCACAGATGCTGGCGAAATATCAGGAATAAACTCTTCTAGAACATGGCCACATAGCCCGAAAAACCCACAAAATACAACGAAAGGCTAGTTTACTCAATGAAATTGTTTGGCAGTATAATCCACCACCACCACTCCAAAAAGAGAAGCATTTCTTAAAACATACAAGTGCCTTTGAGAACTCAAATGTTTACCATTCAAATGGTGTAATGATAACTAGAGCTTCACAGAGAGTGGAGCTACTAAGACCCTTAAACCATGATTAAATAAACAGAACCACCATATTTGGGGCAATGCACTTCTAAACACAAGCTGCTTGTTGACAAACAATTGAGGAGGGCTGGTGCTTTCATGTCCACTGTTTTAATTTTCTGTTAGCACTCAGTTGTCTACTTCTGGAAGCAGGATGCTTTGTATTGTTCTTATGTTGTTACCTGTCTTGATCCAATACAGGGAGAGGCGGGATACTAATAATAATAATAATAATAATAATAATAATAATAATAATAATGCTGGCCCAGAGTTTGAAAACATTATTTTTTTGGATACAGCTCCCAGAAACTCACAGCTGACACAGACAGTGGCTCTCCAAGCTCTGTGCTGAACAAGATGGAACTTTGTTCTGATCCAGTAGAGTTCTTCTGTATCATTCCCTTTGAAAACAAACAAACAAACAAACAAATAAATAACACAGAGTAAGAAAAGTCTATTGGTTTCATCTACATAAGAAAAGGGAATTCTCTTTGTACTGGGTCAAACTATTGGTCCCAACAGTGCTGACAATGACTGGTATCCACACTCTCCAATCTAGCAGACAGGAGACTTTTCTAGCTATATCTGCAGATAGCATGAACAGCACCTGGAAACACATGTGTAAAACATATGTGTTACTGCTGAATTGTGGTCAGGTATTTCCTGAGGAACCATAGTTCATTTTCTTTGAACAGAGTATTATGATCCCAATGGCACTTTCAGAAGAGGGATTGGGTTCACTGCCTGCTAGCTGGCCTTCTTCAATGTTTCCCATTTTATGGCTTTCAAAATCATTGTCATTAGGTTATGTTATCACATACAAAAGCTAAGGACACACAGAAATGATATCCTATATCTTTTAATTCACTTTTCCCAGTTACAATTTCATTATATTCAATTGCAGGTGGCTGAAAAGGTCCGGATCCTTGTAACAGATGCTAATGATGAGAGCCCAGAATTTATCAATACACCATACATAGTCCATGTCCCAGAGGTTGGTGAAATTTATTCATTCTCTCTGTTAACTTTGACTGAGGAGCAGAGTGGGCATGATGAGGTAGGACAAGATGTGGTCATTACAAGAAGTTATCACAGACACTTGTTTTTCTGTTGTGCTTCAAACTCATACAATTCCATCAACAATATAGGTTTCAGGTGGATTATTCCAAAATCCCAAATAGCTCTACCAGTGGAACTGCCAAATTTCCAGAAGCATGGAATTTCATCCCTGAGCTCAAAACCAAGGAAAATATACATTTCCGAAGGACTTTGGAAGACGCTCCACAGACTTGAACAGTGGCCACTAGACTGAAGAACATTCAGCAACCAGGCTCTTTTGAGCTAGGCCTAGGGATAAAACAGTTCCCTTAAGGCCATTAGAATCTCTCAGCAGTGAAAAATCCCCTTAGAATTTTTGCAGAACTCCAGCTACAAAGTTTGCATGCATTATTTTAATGGAATTCAAAAGATTTTGCTTGACTCATAATCTGCCAGGAATAATGGAGATTACTGCACTACACATTTATAGAACTGTTATTCCACTTTTACTGCTCTGGCTGCTTCCTGTAGCATTCAGAGAGCTGTAGTTCAGTGAGGTCTAAGAGCTCTCTGGCCAAAAATTCTAAATGCCCCCTCTTTAAACTGCAAGCCCAGGAGGCAGCCAGAGCAGTAAAAGTAGAATAGCAGCACTGTAAGAGTGTGGTGCGATAATCTCCAATATCTATTGAGACATTTTTGCATTTTGAGCTAACTTTCATTATGTTCATATTAGTATGCTTTCTAAACACAAAGTTGTTGGTTGATTTATCTGGTTAAAAACCATGGAAAATTGTTTGAGGGACTGGGAGGCAGTGTTCTCTTGATGTCCACAGCAGTAACCAATTAGCTACAGTTGTCCGTAGTCAAATTCTCCTGGAGACTGTCAAAGACATTTGGGGAGGGGGCAGTCCAGGGACGTAGCTAGGATTTTAGGAAGGGGGGGGGGGTCCAGACTAAGTGCCACCATTATAATGGGGCTTGAGTGCGGTGACGCAGCAGCACACACCATTCATTTTTCTAATGGAAGGGGGGGGTTCCGGACCCCCAGAACCCCCCCTTGGCTACATCCCTGGGCAGTCCAAAAAAGGAAGTGTGCATTAATCACCAGGATTAATCTAAACATCACCAACATTTTGCAGATGGCGCATTGGTTAAATGTTATATCAGTCTTGCCCTGAGGTACTTCTCAAACTTTAGACTGTACATTTACAAGCATATTCTTAGTTATTCAATGTCTATTCTTGTTTTGGAAGGTGTGTAAATGCCTGTAAACATTATTATCTTTATACCACTTTCATCTGTATTGTTCCCCCCTCTTTTTTCTATAACACATTTTTCCCGATTGTAGCATGCACTTTTCTTTTTATAGCACCTTGATCTTCTATCTCCATGTTGTTCCATCATCCTTTTTCTTCTTCAGCCCTGACTTGTTCATCCTGTTTCAATTTGCAGAACACCCCTTCAGGGAGCAGCATATTCAAGATTGAAGCAGTGGACAGAGACACAGGTTCAGGGGGTAGCATTACCTACTTCCTACAGGTAAACATTGACTAAAAGGCCCAGGAACAAGAGGAAGAAGATAAAAACATGAACAAAAGGGTGGATTCTTAGAAATGGGAGGGGCACTTAAAATATTGAACTCAACTAGGCACCTTCAGTTTTGGGGGAATACTTTCTGACCATGAAGTTAAGTCCAAGATCACTAGAGCCTCCACAATGGCCTTAGGAGATGAGTGCAGCTAGGTACAACATGAAACAAATGTGTTTTCAAAAGATGTGTGTCTAGGAATTTGATATGATCTGTATTCACCCAAATCTCACATTAACTCTGTGGAGCTCTTTACCTTAATTTCCAACTGAGCAAATGAAAGCATTACTTATCAATTTATTTTTAAATGTATTAAACTATCTATACCCCACCCTATGTCCAAGGATCTCAGGAAGATGTAAAATAAAAGCAGTTTAAAAGTTTAAAAGCAGTAGGAATAATTTAAATGGAGCAAAAGTGTAATTAAACAATTAGTCAAATTAAAACAAGCCACTTTAAAACCAGATAAAACAGTTTAAGATAATGTAAAACCATAAGCACAAGTAGACTTGAATGAATACAGCTAGGGTATGCTTTTATTTGGCAGAGGAACAATGCCGGTGTTGGTGCCAATTGATCCTCTAAGGCAGTGATTCCAAAACTCTGGCCTTCAAGTGTTTTGGATTTCTGCTGCCAGAATAGGAGACTATTGGCCAGGATGGCTGAGGCTTCTAAGAGCTAAAGCCCAAAACACCTGGAGAACCAGAATTTGGGAATCATTGCCCTAAGGCAATGGTGGGCAAAATGTGGTCCCAAGGCTGTCTGTGGCTCTGCTTTCTAAAGCGTAAGGCACCAGATACACATTCAGCACAGGTGCATCCTAGGGAGAGAGCTAGTGGCTGCCCATTCACATTCTCAGTGGCTGCCCCCAGGCTCTGGAACCTCCTTCCCAGAGAAGTTAGCCTGGTACCCTACCTGCTATCTTTCCACAGACAGATGAAGACCTTTCTGTTTCAACAGGCCTTTGAGGATTGATTGTTTAGGCAGGATGGGCCTTGTACAATGTACTGGAGTTTCTATTTGTTGTTATTGTTGTGCTTCTTTTATATTTATATATATTATTGTCTTTATTGTTTTTTCAACAAACAAATTGTTGTTTCTTTTTAATTAGTTTTATATTTTTAGTAGTTTAATCACTGTTATACTTTTGTATTTTGCTAATTTTGTAATGTTTTTTTTAAAATCTGTTGTAAGCTACTTTGAGTCCCAAACTGGGGAAAAGTCAGTATGAGGATAATGATTCTGATGATGATTGAGGCGTTTCTCTGCTTTACAGATGTATATATGTCTTTATGTTCTCTTCTCACTTTAATTTTTATACTGATCACGAAGAAGAGCATTTAAAAATGCATGTGTGTTTGTTGTAAACATAGTACTTGTTATCTCATTATACCTAATTTATGATTTCTTTGGGAATAACAAGATACTATTGTGTGTCAATTTGAACTGTCCAGAAAGGGGATTGATGTTTAAGAGGAAGCAGTTAGAGTTCATTTAATGGGTGCATTTTCTCAAAATAAGACTTCACAAAAAAAACAAAATCCTGCTACCTGAATAGAGCTTGCAGTATAAGAATATCACAGTTCAGTAATTTTGATTTTCATGTAACTAAAGGTACAGTAAAAGAATCCATGTACATTAATTTTGATCTTTCCTTAGACACAGGAGAGCTCACTAATCAAGTAGCTGCTTTTCAAAGCACAAATATTTAAGTAGGATTAAACCTAATCTTCTTAACAGGAGAAAAATACTGGAAGAAGAGAAGCCCTGAAGGAGCTAGAAAGGCAATCGCCTTTTACTGGAAAGAGACATGTCCTTTTCCTCCTCCTTCTTCATCAAGTAGTCTCTCTTTCTAAGTTGTTTCATACCTTCATGGGAGAAATAATAAACCCTTCTAACTTGTGCCATCTTCAGATGCACATGGGGAATATATAGTCTTAAAGCTCTAGCCAAGCTGATAGGAGGAGTTGGAGGATGACACACATCTTTTTACTAAATCAGAGTGTGGTTTTGTCTTTGTCGTCCTGTTATGAAAGCTTTTTGTTTTATGGTATGTTTTGCTTTATTTTATGGTGAGCACCATTTTAGGCCAAAAAATTGGGACTGATTGATTGCATGAGTAAAACAAAAATGAAACAAAATTCTGCAGTACCAAAAACTCCTTACACTTACGGGTAATTCACACAATGATAATAATCCAGGATGAATTTGGGATGAGTCTCTGTTGTTTACACACATCACAAATGCACTTGATTAAGTTTGGGGAAGGGTTGCCAAAAACACACTAACTCCGGGATAATCAATATCAGGCTTTTTCCTGATTTTTTACAAAAGATTTGCATTGTCGGCTGTGTGAACAATGATGCGAATAGTCCCAAATAGACTAGGGATAAAACTCTCCATCCCTTTAGTGGGTTTTGAATGCATTCACATAATTGACAGCCCATACAGTTGAGAAAGTGCTGTCGCTTCCCCAGTGGAATAGCTGCCACTAGGAAGAAAAGGGGGAAAGAGAGAGGAAAGGGGGAGGGGGAAAAAGGGATGCCAACCCTCCCCCCCTTTGTCCAGCTGAGGGATGCTGGTGGTTACAGGGACAAGAGAAAGGTGCCCACATGTGTGAGCAACCAAGCTCGCAGAGATGCGGAGCGATGTGGTTCCCAGAAAGATGCAGTTCCATAGTATCAATAACAAACCCAGAACGCATGAGTAATGTTAATTCCATCATTCTGGTAAGAAAAACCTAATGATGTGTGAATGAGGCCATTGGTAGCTCCACACACTTGCAGTTATATGGCATTGTGCACCTATTCCATCTTTTTTTTCTTTTTAACATATTTAACATGGTAAGGAAAAATAATAAGTAGCAAAGGACTACTTTATTTGAAGTCCCCATAAAATTCAACAGGAATGGGGCAGAGTGATGGTCAAAAAACTTCACTTTAAACCATTTAGAAAGTAACCCTACAGTGAGAGGAGGGTTTCTATACAGGATTTCTCCCTAAAATGAAGTTCTCCATAAATCCTCAGAGACAGGCCTATGGTGTTTGGGGCTGGCTCCCCACTACAGGGAGTTGGAACATGCCTCTTTCCAGGTGATGTAGGGCTGTAGCTCAGCCTATGGTTCTCCTCATCAAGGTTTCCAGAGATCTGATAAACATGAGTGTTTTTAAAATCCATTATCCAAATATTTTGTACTACTCTTTCCATCCATAGTGTTGATTTGTTCTGTGCTTGCGACATTTTTTTCAGCTCACCTCATGGTGATAATGGTGAAGGGTAGGTCTAGACTGGCCAGATTACTCTGGGTTGCCCCTGGAAAACTATGGCCACAAAGCTGGTCTGACCGCCCCCCCCCGCCCCCCAATTACCTGCAATGGCATAATTTGCTCCTCTCAGGTAAAAAATGAGGCGCTCTCTGTTAATCACATGGTTGGGCACCTCATTGTGACCTTAGAAGAGCAACTTGTGCTGGCAGTGGTGGCCATGGTTGGCATAGGGGGATGCTACGTAAACAGCTACCCAGCATTGCTCTTGAGTGCTCTGGATTTTCTGGGAAGATTTGGAGCAAAAGGTAAGTTTTTAATAGTCAATTAAGGGCCCAGTTTTGTTGCAAGATTGTCCTTCCCACAAGTGGACAGTCCTCAGTTGAACTGGACCTTTGGGCCTGCCCCATGTGGAAAGGACAATGTGAGGGCAGGGGGAAACTACTGCAAATTCCCCATCTAGCATGCCCTTAAAAAATGATTGAAAGGAAAATCATAGTGCATAGCAGAATATAATTCATTTAATTTGCAGCTGTTAGTTCTTTGCTTTGCCACACATGTCATTCTCCCCCCAAACAAATAATATCTGGTGCTTTACCACAAGTGTAAAATAAGCAAAATATAATTTCTAACTGATTTCTTAAAGTCATGTGTAATCTTACCTTATTTCTCTGTCTTTTTTCCCCTCCTAGAATATCCATACAAATAAGTTTACTATAGATCGTCACAGTGGTGTCCTTCGTATCAAAACAGGGATCACACTTGACTACGAAAAATCAAGAACTTATTTTGTTACTGTAGTGGCAAAGGTATTATATATTCTTCTGATAACACATCTCCCAATTTAAGGAACAATTGTGTGAATACAAGATAGTGCACCCTTACCAATGATAAAGATGGTGTAAGATCCAACATGTCCAGAATAGGTTGTGACATCTAATCTTTTCACATCCCGGGGTTGACAGTCCTTTTGCCAGTCTATCAAAGCAATTCTCAAGGAGTCCTGCTGTGATTTCTCCTGGGGTTTACTGTGAAGGACTTGGCCAGAGTAACCTTCTCTGTGTGTGTGTGTGTGTGTGTGTGTATTTGCTCCAATGTGCTAGTGAAACCATTTATGGCAGCAAAATGTATCTAGGATTCCCACAACAGATTTAGTGATTTTCCATGTGGTGCATAAGTATTTAGGTGTATTTTAAAAGAGGTGGTAATAATGGATGTATATAAAAGAAAGGAGTCAGTTTCTCTTATGAGAACGTAAGGAGCTGCTTTATAGCAAATGATCCATTAAGTTCCATAATATCTAGTTTGACCAACAACTCTCCAAAATTCCAGGAATACACTTTTGATTGGAGCTGGCATGGATTAAACCTGGTATCTTCACCATACAAAGGACATTTTTACCACAGAGCCATGGGGTTTCCCAAAACAGAATAGGGCTTGTATTTGCATTAGACATCAAAATCTTGGTTGATTTCATTCTTAAATTATAGAATGAAGAAAAAAACCTCAAGAACTGTTATTCCGCTGGACAAGATTCTATGTTTGTACATTATTCAGTGACTTTTCACATTTCTGGAGGGTTTTGTTCTGAAGCTTTTTGGACATTTTTTCACACAAAATTTTGTACAAGAAGCAATGCATTTACACAAAATACAACATTTCCTACTACTTGATTGGCATTGCACAATTTCTAGAATATTTGGGCTGGAAATGAAGAATCTGGAGTTAGAACTTTTTCCTCTAGCCATTTTAATTTTCTGAGCTCAGGAAGGATTTCTACAATGGAATGTTCAGTCATCTCATAGTGTCTCTCTGAAAGGGTGCAAACCAAAATAGGTTGTCTCATATGCTATTTCTGGTTTGTATTTTTATCTTTTAGATATTAATTTGTCTTGCACTGTATAGAGGAGGAGGATCATGTTGTTTGTTTGGACGGGGAAAGATTTGTGCCCATCTGTGCAGATTTCTGTGTAGAATCTGTTTATAAGATCCTTTCCTACAGTTCCTTTACACATTCTCACTGTTATCTAAAGTGTGCCTCCTAAGCGAAAGGTCACACAGGGCATGAATCGTGGTGTGTTGAGAGTGTATGCTGCAGCACTATTGTGAATCCCATATTAACTATGAGAACTGAAGACCCCATAATCTGCTCATTTGTGTAGACCCACAGCGAGGTGAATGCCTCTGCTCAAGGAAACAAAGGCGGGATACAAACCGCCATATAGTACATATAGGATACGTACTAGGGTTAGGAAGGGGCGGTGCTTCCACACACCCCTAACCCTAGTACGTATCCTATACGTACAAGATGGCGACGCCCCTTCCACATGGGCGCCGCCATCTTTACGTACTGGACGCATAGCGTCTAGACATGTTGCGGCACCTATGACGTCGCGAATGCGCCAGCGGCGCTTCGTGACGTCATCAGTGCACCGCAAGAAGAAGCTCCGAAATGGAGCTTCTTTTTTGCTCCGCACGGGAGCCGCGCGGTTTGGCTGCTGCAGCTCCCGCGCGGAGCAAACGGCGGCGGCGTTTGTATCCCGCCAAAGCTCACGGCAGTTTGAAAATGTACTCCTGATACAATTATTTCTACTTGCAAACATGATTTAAAGTTATATAAATTATACACAATATAATTATACACAAATTATAGAGAGATTATTAGGGAAATGACCTGCATTGTGCGTGCAGCTCAATTCTCTTACAGTCTCTGCTGTCGGTCACTAGTCTCCCCCCACTCCTTTCTTGTTGCTATATCTTTGTTCATCACAAGGGAGCCTCAATGAGACCATCAAGGGACTTTCCCTTACCAAAAAAACTATCAATCATTTCAGGAGCAATAGTTAAGGATTCCTGGTAAACCTGAGCATTGCTTTTCCATAAGCTGTGTGTCTATACCTAAAAGCATGATGTCCACCCTGATCTAAAAGGCTAAAGGTTCCTCTCCCTTGCTCTATCCTCCTACTCCTGAAAGATATCTTTGACCAGTATCAATTCTGATCGCACAAACATCACCTGCCCTCACCAGAGAGTCTAAGCTGAACAAAATGCACCATGTTTCTTTGACTGCATCATTGTCATGCTTGAGATCACTTTAAATCAAGATCTTGCTCATCCTGATCTATGTGTTGTTTGGAAACTGCCGCCATGACCCTTTTGTTAGCCTAGAATCATTGTGTGTGTGTAGGAGGTGGGATTAGCTCCAGTCCCACCCTGCTGGGCAATCCTGTTTCATCACTTGGAATAGATGAGCTCTTCCAGGGTGGGTGAGCTTCTTTGTGACTTTTTTTCTCTCTGAGATGCAGAAACAAATGTATATCTGAGATTGGCATTAAGAATCTGCCCTGGAGCATAATAGCTGAACAGCTCCTGATATGTTGAGACTAATGTGTGGAGTTTATTCACATACTTTTGTATAGGGAAAAGGAATTCACTCAACAGGTTTCTATACAAAACTGTCACTCAGACAATCATCTCCCTATAGTGGGTGGAGAAATGTGGGGTGGGGGGTGGGGTCATCTAATCTTCTTTGTAGAAAATTATTTATTACTGAATGGAAGAAAGAAGCAACAGGTTAAAAGATAAGGACTAGACAAAAAAAAGGAGCCAATTCAATGCTTCCTTAAATGTTTGTAAAACAATATTAAGCAACAGAAATCAAATGGGTTGGTGTTAGGTGGAGGTAAAATAACTTTCAAACATTTAAACATAACCTTGAGGTGATAGATATCCATCTGCATTCTGGAAAGCTAAATTAGATACTGTTCCAATTATTCATACAGCAAATTAATTATAAAGATGGTGCGTTTGTCTTGAACAGAAGCAGGTACAGCATTGTGCCCAAAATTCTCCACCATATTTGTATATGGTGAGATTGTGGGGAGAGGACATTTTGGCAGACTTCAGGGAACAGCTAAAATTCCTCAGCCAGGTAGAAGGAAGGAAGGAAGGAAGTTTAAAAAAAAAGAAAGTTTTTGTTCTGCCTCAATTTCTTCCTAATGATGTTGGAACTGTTTTGCATCCATAGGATGGTGGTGGTAAGCTCCGTGGTCACAACAAGGTGTTTTCAGCCACAACTGCGGTCACTATCAATGTGGAAGATGTGCAGGATACACCTCCAATGTTCATTGGCACTCCCTATTATGGATATGTCTATGAAGACACTCTGGCAGTGAGTATTACCAGGGTCATGTGTACCCTACCAAAATAACATGATTGCTGCAGTACTGAACCAAGACACTATTTCTGAGATCACATAGACCCATCTGTATATGCAAAATGTTTCTTCACTTTGCAGATGATTGTCTATTTCCTTCTGAGGCAACGGCAATGTTATAGCTCGTAGAATACTATCACTTAACTATTAGAATTAGCTTTTCATGATAGGTGTGGGGCACGTTCGCTAACAAGGGAGATCACACACAGTAGTATGTGTGTGACCCTTGCACGTCCCTCTGTGCAGTTCTTGAGTCTAATGTTCAAACTTCATCATGCAGCGTTAATTTACTGGATTATATTTATACTGCATTAAATTCTTCAAGTAATTTCAAGCTATTGTAGGATACAGAAAGATTCTACCCTATATCCAACTATATATATTAAGGTAAGTCAGGAGTGGTCAACTGCAAGAGGACCAGGGACCAATTGCTCCTCCCCTGCACCCCATTGGCAACCCCCAACAAACCCAAATAATACAATTTTCCTGTGCCACTCAAAATGGTGAAAGGATTGTTTTGAGACATATGGTGAAGGAAAGCGGAGGTATTTGGTGGTAGTATGAAGTTCTGTGGTGCTTGTGGAGGCAAGTGTATTTTTGCATTAGAGGATTTCTGTGTGGTTATCCAAAATATATGCTGGAAAAACATTAAAAAAATGGGTGGTGGCAGGATTTGGAGAACTGGTGAAGGCCTTTATGAGCTACAGAAGCAGGCTCCAGAGCTGCTTTTAGCCTTCATCTATGTAAGAGAACAGCAGGAAGGAAGGATAAGGCATCAGAGTGATATGGTAGAAGTGAATAGGCTAGGTCTGTATAAACAGTTTGATGGAAAGATTGTTAAAAGGCTTATGTCCCTCTGTAATGAATTGATGTCACTCATGCATAACATGAATAGACAGCAAAGTGATAGTTATTTACTTTGTTATTGCTGTATTTTTACTGTCAGGGATAGGGAAGGGTTCTTGAAGGATTTTTCTGCCTCATATTCCAAAAATAAATTGTTTAGATAATACGCACCTTGATGGGGGAGCGGGATTTGCCGCTTCACCACAGGCATCAAATTGGCCAGGACCCAATACGGTTGAAACAGTTTTTGTCTATGTGTTTTTGTCTATGGAACTGGGAGGGGGTAATCTCCCTTCCCTAGTTTAGCCCCCATGCACCCCCCTGTAACCTAGTCTGGAGGGCTGAATAACCATTCAGAGCTGGATTCTCCGTGTCACTGAGAGCTGCAAAAGGGGAGGGAAAGAGAGTCCAGCTATTGCTGGCATTGAAGTGCCAGCCTGACATTGGATTTAGCCCACTGTCTTGGGCCTGCCCTGCTGCTTTAAGTCATAATCCAACTGCTCAGTACAGTACAGCTAGCGGCAGGCTTTAACCTTGGCAGAGATCCATGTTCACCCTCCAGCAGCGTAGAAGATTTGGTTAATCCTGGTTTAGCTTGTTGGACTACAAACGGATATAAAGCTATCCAGAGGTGAGGCCAATGCATCGTTTAGCTCTGAGGCTCTGCAGGCTGTTTGTCAGCCCATGTTGACAGGACTTGCTCTTGCACCACCCTTTGTCCTATACTGAAGGGTTTCCTCCCCCAGGACTCTTATACCATATTTCACTGCAGATATTGTTGCAGCCTGCCGAGCGAGAGGGCAGGAGAAAATGATTTCTCGGAATATTGGAGGTGTTTTTCATCCACTTTGTAATCCTTGGCCATAAAAAATGCTATAAAATTGTGAAACATAATAATTTACCTTGGGCTGCTATTAACCAACGATCTGGAAATGCCCATAATTATTGCGTATGTTGTATTTTTATGGGATCCAGCGAGGAAATCAAGGGTAATTAAGCATTAATTACTTCTATACTGAGGCCCATAACAAAAAATATTATCATATTATAGTGATGGAAATGCTCACATCTTTCCTAATTCAGTTCTATCAGGAAACCCCACACAGTAAAAAGCACTTGCCAGGTCTAGTATTATTTACAGACTCTACTGTTGTACATTATAACTCGCAAAGGTGGGAACAATAGTATATTTTCAGATCCAACTTTTTAATTGTTTTGTGAGTGTTTTTACACTACATTCTTAGGCAGAGAAAAACATTTCTTCTAGTGCCTTTTGACACTGAAAATTGTCTTCAATATTTTCTTGAGATAATTGCAGAAACCTCTTAGGCTACATCTGCATGGCAGAAATATT
This sequence comes from Sceloporus occidentalis, assembly GCA_023333645.1. Classification (NCBI taxonomy): domain Eukaryota; kingdom Metazoa; phylum Chordata; class Lepidosauria; order Squamata; family Phrynosomatidae; genus Sceloporus; species Sceloporus occidentalis. The sequence goes on along the minus strand of JALMGF010000002.1, from coordinate 112,348,724 downwards.
GCAGCTGGGCACTACTTTAATTGTCATGCTTTGGAATTCTGGGGTTTGTAGTTTTGTGAGTTATTTAGCCTTCTCTTTCAGAGAGCTCTGGTGCCACCACAAACTACAAATCCCAGGATTCTATAACACTGAGCTGTAGCAGTTAAAATGGTTTCCATCTGCATTATTTCTACAGTGCAGATGCAGTCTTACTCAGGAGAAGCTTCAAGCTGGTATAGGTTTAAGGCAGTGTGTGCCATTCCTCTTGTCATGAGGAGACATTAATGAATTGGGAAGTATTGCATTTATTTCCTTGACTACTGCATGAACCCTGAAATGAATTAGATCTTTCAGCAGGATGGTCAGTGGTTTCTTTGATTAGTTTAGATCCTTGTCTGTTCCTTTATTTTGGATTTGTTATCTCCTACACTGTTACACTTCAGGCAAGATGATCCAAGACATTTTGCCACCTAGGACAAAGGAGAGGACCGTGTCAGTTATCCCCCACCTTACATGTCCCATACAGATGTCTACTGAGTTGGTTGCTGAATTTTACCTTAAAACAGAGAGTGTGAAACATCTCCCAAACCTCAGACAGCATGGTTTGTCTCCCACAAACGTTCCAGCATCCACCTAAAAAGATGGCCATTTATCTTCATCTAGTGGTAGGCCAGTGCTGGATGCTATTTACTCTGTAATGTTCTGTAACTGCCCAAAGAGAAAGGCGTGTGCATTCATAAGCTTCATACTGGGTTGAACTTTCCCTTCAGAGCAAGTGCAAGGACAATCTGCTCATCTTTTTCTCAGTCTCACCAAGTGCAGTTATGTTAAATCAATTAATTCTTCCTTTCAGTTAGAAGGCAGAGATGGCAGAACACACATTTATCTGTCTCTTTGCGATTTCTCTGTTGGCTTAGTTCGAATGGGAGAAACACTCCTATAAGAATATTTATTGCTAATTCTGAAAATTAATTCAGGACAGTGTTCCCTCTGGTTACCCTCTGCAGGTGCAGACTAAGGGTTGCCACCAGTGATTTCTGAATTATTTTGGTTTTGGTTTTTTGTACCTACTCCAGCTCAGTCTTGCCTGGTGCTTAACAAAAATGTAAGCTTTTTTTATAAACAAAACAAAACAAAACACACACACACGCACACACAGAGAACTTGTTCTGTCAGAAGAACACCAAATTTATGAACTTTTGCAAGCTTTCAGACTATTTTTAAAAATCTTTACAATATTTATTCACCCCTGTTTAATAGCTGACTTTATTCATTTGTTTCATGAGCAGAACGGAGTTGCTGTCTCTGTAGTAACAATGTAATTCTTTGCTAATTTTCTTCTTGGAGGAATCAGTGAAAGTTTAAGCCATTTTCCTATCACTGTGAGAAACACTTTAAGAATGGTTGTCTTTGGGGAGTTACTCTGTGCAAGATTCACCCATGCTATTTTTGTATAGAAAACAGCATTTTTTTCTGTGCAGGAAACGCCATCTCCTGTGCAAAAACAATATTTTCCACATATAAATGTTATTTAGTGTGAAGAAAATGTTGTTTTCTGTACAAACCAGTAATTTATCATTTTTGCATAGCATACATCCTGAGCTGCGAAGATTCCTGTCAGTCCAGGATTCTTCTCTTGAGAGCTTCTTGACAATTGAGAGATATATCTTTCAACAATTTTTCAAATACTTTAAAATATTGTTCTCATGTCTACTTTGTTGTGACATTAGCAGATTTGTAGCTTGAGCCAACAGAAACAGCTGCACATTTCCCTGTTCCAGCAAGAAAGCTCTACCTGCTAAATGTGTGTAAATGTTGAAGACGCTGAATCCTCAGCAATAATAAAAGCAGTAGCATTAGTAATATGGAGAGCCAGTATGGTGAAATGGTTTGCGCATTGGACTAGGACTCTAGAGACCAGGGTTGAAATCTCCGCTTAGCGATGAAATCCATTGGGTGACCTTAGGCAAGTCACACAGTCTCAGCCTCAGGCAAAGGCAAACCCCCACTAAAAAATCTCTTGCCAAGAAAACCCTGTGCCTTAGGGTAGCCATAAATCAGAAATGAATTTAAGGCTCAAAACAGCAAACAACGTTACAATGGCTAACACTGGTTTCTGGCCTAGTCGGAGTTGTTTTGCTGAGTATATGAGTTCCAATTCTGCTTAGATTTTCCTCAGAATGGAAAGAGAATAATTAGAATTGGGTGGCATGTCCAGGAGATTCTAGCAAGTTCTGCACTCACTGATAGGCTTTGCTTCATATGTGAAGAAAGCTCCAGAATATCAAATACTGTTGCAGTGTCAGTGATTGTGCTGGAGAATGCAGAGGAAATCATTCATTCATACAAATAGGCCCTTGAGTTGGGCAAAATGAGTTGACTAGCAACATATACTGGCCACAGAATTACAGTATAAGCTGGTCCACATCACATCCAGCAGTGGGAAGTGCTTCCAGAATTTATAAAAGCAGTATTACCCTCAAAACTGTCTCATAATAATGCTGGCAGCAGCTAGGACCAATAGAGGAAACAAATTACTTCATAAAAGGCTGGATAAAAAGAATTAATTCAGTGACCAGCATCTGTTAATGACATATGCAACTGCTGGATGTGCTATACATGTAAAGTTATTTTTTTTACATTGTGCAAAGATCATATCCAGCTAACAAGAGTGCAAGCATAGTTGTGCATGTGCAATCATAATGCATTAAAGTAAACACAGTAGCATGTGAATGTGCACTGCCCCTATGCATTCTTTTTACACATTGCACATTTCACTAGCACAATGGGTTGTCAGCCATGTGCATTGAATATTGACCCACGTACATTATACTATATTGATATTCCATATAGTATAATGTAATTCCGCTGGTGAGTATTTATGATGCACTGAAGTGATGTAGGATCTCGGCTTCCTTGTATCATCTTAGAGCCTATCTGGCTACAGGGAAAAAGTTGCCTCTGTAGTTGGCTTGGTTTAGCACTTTGCAACAGCTTTACAGTACAGAGCTCTCTGTACAGAAACTTTTTTCTCCTTTTCTTTCTAGGGTTCTGAGGTAATAACTGTTGTTGCTATTGATGGAGATCGAGGAAAGCCTAATGACATTCATTACAGTATTATCAACGGTAAGTGGATCAGTGGAAAATCCTAGGAATGCTACAGCTATCTGTGATGCTAAAATAACAGGGAGCTTGGGTGTGCTTTAAAATATCTAAAAGTCATATAAAATTGTGTTGGCATTCTATATAGCTTATCGACTCACACTTTCTGAGTGACTGATATAGACAGGTTGGAGTAGGTTAAGAGAAAGATAACAAGGAGGGATGGAGAACAAAACATATAAGGAAAGATTGAAGGCGCTGGCCACGTCCAGGCTGGTGACATAACTGTACTCTTTAAATACCTCAAAGGCTGTCACAGAGATGAGAGTGCAGGCCTGTTCTCTGTTGTTCCACAAGTAGAACCAGGTCCAATGGTTTTAAGTTGCAGGAGGGTAGATTTAAACTGAATATTAGAAGGAAGTTCTTAACAGTAAGAACAGTTGGGCAATGGGGCCAGTTGCATAGAGAGATGGCTGGATGTCTTCAAAAGGAGACTGGGCAGTTGTCTGCTGAGGATCATTTAGCTGAAGATCTTGCACTGAGCAGGGGACTACACTGGATGGCCCATGAGGCCCCTTCCAACTCTATGGTTGTTTGATTCTATGAAAAGAGAAGCACCATCCCATCAAAGCTATCCACATTTTTTGGACCATTGCATTCAATAAAATGTATAAACATGTGCTTACCTCTTTACTGCAATGAACAGAATACAGAAAAGCTCAGTTTTGGCTATGCGCTCCCCTCATTTTTTAAAAAGGTAAATTTACATATATTGCATTATTTTATTTGATGGTGTCATATTATTTTTATTATTAAGCTTTCCAAGCTCCCAGCATTATTTACAACAATTAATGCATAGTCACAGTAAGAACAATAGCAAAAATCCTGCATCAAGAGAGACAAAGCATTTTTTTGCATCATGGAATTAAATGGACTGCATCATTAGATGATTGTAATGTTGTGCAAGCAAGTGTGCAACCAAAAGCACATATGCATCTCCAAACAACTCCACTTCCACAACCTTGAACTGAATGCTCACATTCTACATCAGACAAAAATGCCCAATTGCTTCCATAAGGAAACATAGAAATACATAAAACACGAACAGGATTCAGAGCAATATGTTGGGGGGGGGGGGATACTATTTTTAGCAGTTTGCATTTTAAAGATGTTAGAAGAATTTTTTTTTTTTTTAAATAAAAAAAATCCTCCAACCATCAAATGTAAGAAAAACAGAGCACTGCCATAAAGTCTTATTCTTTATGGAGTTTTTTGTACCCTTATTATTTCAGGAGTGTTAACTAGTGGAATTATAAAAAGGTGTTGTGTGTGTGTGTGTGTGTGTGTGAGTGTGAGTCTTATCCTTCCAAAAGTCCTCTATCATAGAAAACGCACAATGAACTCTGTTATAAATTACCAATTTCCACACAGCAATTAGGAAATATCATGATGTATGAGCACTAGAAACTGCTATTGACTTCATTTCCATTGTAGTCAAGATTTACTTTTTTGGTCTATGAATCTTGGTAATGGCCCTCTACATAAGTCAATATGTGCTCATTGTGGAGTCTAATGCCCTCTAATGAAGTCACACTTATTGCAGATATTAGCAAAATGGGACATTATTGGGCAGTTTTAAAAAATGGGCATTGGCAGCAAATTAGAGAAAAGGAAACGGGGGGAATAATAATTCTGCTGTTTTCTTTATCTGGCTTTCCCACACATCTATTTTCTAACAAGTCCAAAGAACATGTTTCATCCCCAATTTATGGTAACAGCAACTAAAGTACATTCACTCTTGTTATACTGGATATGATGAGTATGCATGTAGTCCCTTGGGCAACATACATGGGGCCCTAGTTAGAGATAGCACTGGTAATATATTTGTGTGGAGTGGAGGAGAGGAAGTAGACAAGGAGCAAGGAACATTCCTCTTATTCTCCTACCTGTTGGTGTCATCCAATGTTGCACAACAAGACAAGACTTGAATGAGAACACAGCCAAATGGCGGCCTAGGATAAGATGACTGTGGGTCAGACTGGACAATAGGTTTATCATGCTTTTAGAAGATATGCTCCTCTAAGTAGTAAAAGCAGAGGCAGCTGTTGGACCCACTGCTGGGAGGGAAGTAAATCGCCTCTTGGTTTTACTGTGGCTTCTCATACTGTGACTCTAATTGAAATCCTGCCAGTGCCTAACCTTTCATCCAGGACTAAAAGTTGGGCTGGTCAGTCCAGAGCAACTGGGAGAGCTGTGGCAATAATACCAAGGATGGATCCATTGCCTTCATAGTTAGGATCCATTGGCCACCCTAGTCCCAGCAAAGGAAGACTACTAAAGGGTTCAAAGCATATATAAATGAAGCTTTTAGGATATGCTCAGACATATATGCTATTTCTTCTACATATTGATGACTCCACTTATAAAAAAAATGGAAGTATCAAGTTATTATAACAGTTCGCAATTAAATGTGCCTATGTGCTATGTGTGAACACTCAAATACTTTCAGTTTAGAAGAAAGGATGCATGTTAAAATACATTTTGTCCTGTGTTGATAATTACCAAAGGTGTGAGTGAATGGTTGGGTGGGTGAAGAGAGAGAGAGAGAGAATGCTAACTATAAATGTTTTTTATGTGCATGGCTTTGAAAAAACGTAGAATTACTCAAGGGTTGTTTCATACTACACAGTTATAGCACTATGATTACATTTTAACTGCCATGACTGTATCCTATGGAACTCTAGGATTTCTAGTTTGGGGAGGCAGTAGAGGAGATCTCTGAATGAGATTTCTAAATACTCCTCCCTGATCTACAAATCTAGGATTCCAGAGGATGGATCCATGACAGATAAAATGGAATCATAGCACTATACCTGCATAGTAAGAATAGCCCTCAAGAATAGGTTTTGGGAAGATGTTTATTTTTTCCTTCTCTTCCTGATTCTGAAGTTTTCCTTCCCACCATCTTTATTTCAAAGGTGCTGATACCTTGACATTGTCTTTAGTAGGACATTGACCATGGATAGACTTTTTTTAAAAAATAGAAGAAATGGAACGAGTATGTTCCCACTTCAGTACAATGCACTGGACCCAGATTTAGTCATGTTTACAGCAGAAAGTTTGAAATCAGTAAGAAGAGTTAGCCATAGATCTTGTTGAATTTTCTCTAATGATTACCAAGTTTGGATCCAATACATTATTTCTTTTTTCTCTTTCTTTTCCTTTTTAAAAAGCCCACTTGGGAAGTAGTTTCATGTTCATCATTCCTAGATAACCATATCTCAAAAGTGTTAAATAATAGTGGGTTTCCTTGGCTGACACAGAATCAGATTCGATTACTTAGGGCTTGATCGCACCAGCCCCTTGGTCAACATCATTGATGCCACTTACCTTCCAATTAAATCATGGTTTAAAAGCCACAGGTGATAAAGCCTTTAGATTACTAGACTGATACTAAGATTCAATGATTGCTTCAAAGTCATTTTTGGTCCAGATAACTGCACACTAGATACAAAAAGAATATTAATAAATATTCCAATCCCTGACAAGGAGATTCCTGGAAAGATGAGAATCTTCACAGTTCAGGACTTTTTCTGCATGAAATACAGAGGTGGGTTTTGCATGGAAAACAGACTTTTCTATCCAGAAACATTATTATATGCACAGAAGGCAGTTTTTCTGCATACAAAACATGTTTTTCTGCCATTTTCTGTACAAAAAAGTGCATGCAGAATTTTCACAACATACATAAATCCTGTACTATGAATAATTCTCAAAATTGCACAGTTTTGACATGTTACTCACAGGGAGGGGAAAAATGTTAGGTTATATTTAAAATATATGAAGATTTTCATGCATACTCTTCACTATTCTGTGTACATCCCTATAGAGGGCCACTAGTCTTTAGTATAAGTAGTTCTGGTTGCAATAAGATTGAGGCCCTATTTTTATTTGGAGTGGTGGTGAAGAAAACCCTAATGTGCATAACCATATGTGTCTTTCTATTATGACAGGAAGTGAAAGATCATTTGAAATAAATAACACAACTGGAGCCATTTCTGTTAACAAAACCCCAAATCAGCTGAAAAAAGAAGTATATGAACTGAAGATTCAGGTATTTTTCTTACACTTCTACCATAAAAAAATTAGTTTTGCCATGATGTGATCTCTTGTAATGGAGTTATACCCTGCCGGATTGTGATTCTGATGACAATAGCTCTCACATAGTGTCAGCTTGGAACTTTAATCAGCCAGGTCTAGGATGAGTTGGAAGCCAATATCTCAGGTAGAACAAACAGACTGTACTGCTTTGTTAACCAGGTAAAGCAGAAGATCATTTATTGTATACAGTGAGCCCTTGGTATCCACTGGAGTTGGGTTCAAAGACCCCTGTTGATAATGAAATCAGTGGTTGCTCAAGTCTCATTATATACAATGGGATATTAAAATAGTGTTCCTTATATAAAATGGCAAAAAACAAGGTTTGCTTTTGGAATTTATATTATTTTTGAATATTTTGAAGCCCTGGATTCTTGAATCCATGGATATAGAAGACCAAATGTACCAGACTTATTTTCTGCCAGTTACAGGAAATGGACAACTAATTACATTGGCATATTGAGTCTATGGGCATAGAAAGGGCTCATTGATATGACTCAGAGCCATGGACTAGTGCCAATCCCAGTGCCAGGAACAAAATCCAACCCTAATCTTGGGAGCAAATACTCTCATATACACTGGATAGTCTTTGCACGATAATGGCCCAAGAACTACAGGCACATTACAGGCCAAGATGTTAAGTGTATAGTAAGAAGTCAACTTGGGTAAGTGCAAACTCAGAAAGATGAACAGACAGATTAATGGAGGTGGCTAACCCAGACAAATACAGGGCTTCAGGGGACAGGCAAAGCTGGGGTGGTAGACTGATTTAGGCTGCTGTCACACTGAAGAATTAGGGCTGTTTGACACCACTTTAACTGTCATGGCTCCATCTTATGGAATCATACAATTTGTAGTTTGTTCTGGCAGCAGAGCTCTCTGACAGGCTAAATATCTCAGAAAAACTAAAAATCCCAGAATTCCATAGCATAAATCCATGGCAGCTAACGTGGAGTCAAACTGTACTAATTCTGCAGTGTAGATGTGGTTACCGATCAGCCTGGAAACCTAAACAAGCACTTCTTCACTAAGAAGTTATGTGGCATCTCAGCAAATTTGTTATGTAGTTAAGGAGGCAACAGATGCTGAACAAGTGAGAGATGGAACTAGAAAAGACTACAACAAATGGCACCAGAGATATCCAGTGTGGTTAAATGATCTAATTCCCAGCATGTTTTCCATCTTTTAAAATCGTTTTTCCTTTCAAGATTCAACACTTAAAAGATGGCTAGATTTAAAATTGGTCCTTTAACTATGGGGGGGGGGGGCGGTAAACTGAAATGCCAAGTTTACTTGAGACCCACTCAGCCCCTCACTCTGCCCTATATGAATGAATTTTGCAGTTACTCAAAGCTGTCAAAATATAATAGCTAGGTTACTAAAACTGAGAATTGCAAACACTTTTTAGCTGATTGTCATGGTTACTTTGGATAAATGACTGCTATATAACATTTTTGAAATGTATTGACTGCTTTTTCTTTGGAAAGTTCATAATAATATAAAAACACATAGACACCTATATTTAAACACATGCAGCAGCCTAAAAATATATCATAAAATCACTACACCAGTCCAGTTTCAGAAGAAAGTGTCTGTCTGCTTTTGCTGCAAATGACAATGTCTAGAGTCTAAGACCAAGAGTCACTTGATTGCTAAATCTATAATTGTTAGAGGAGATAATTACCAAATCTATAACTATTGGTTAGATCACTGTTGCCAAATGATATCCAGTGTTGAAGAAATGCCCTGAAGATTTCCCTTTACCACACGTAAAATAAGAACAACTCCTTGAGAGGAGTGATTGGGGGTGAGGGGAAACAAACTCAGTTCAAAATGTTAGCACTGCAATGCTTTTTACCACTGTGAGAAGTCTGTAAATGTATGGTCAATGTGGATATCTATCTGTTCTTATTGGAAGCTTTGAGGGAAGTGTGTCTAGTTAGAGAGCATTTGATATTCCTGGAACCTGGTAAAATGTCACATACCACATTATGATTGAATTTTATACTAATGCCCTTGAAAATCTTCCTGCCATACAAGTGAAACCAGAAATTATGATGAATGATGCCAGTTGCATCAGATGAAGTCTATGATATGAAGAAGTCCATGATTAAGTCTATTTTGAAAGCTTATTCTAGAAACTTCTTTCTTCCAGTCAGTCTCAAAGGTGGTACAAAATCCCTTTGAATACTAATACAGATGAACACAACTATAGTTGTACCCATACACTATAGAATTAAAATAGTGTGGCAGTACTTTAACTGCATGACTCTATCCAACAGAACCTGAGATTTTTAGTTTGATGAGGAACTCAGCCCAGTCTGTCAGAGAGCTCTGGTGTCTCACCAAATTACCAAATCCCAGGATCCTGTTAGAGAAAATAATGGCAAAGTGGTGTCAAACTGCTTTAATTCTGCACTGTAGATCTACCCTCTGTGTTTGAATATCATACCAGTTAAGTTAAGACTGGACTTTTTGCTTAAGATACTTTAGTCTTTAGGAAATCAGCATGATGCCGTAGTTTGAATGTTGGACTAGGATGCTAGGAAACCAGGGTTCAAATCTCCCCTCAGTCATGGAAACCTACTAGGTGACCATAGGCAAGTTACATCTCTCAGCCTAAGTGGAAAACAGGGGCAAGCCAACTCTGAATAAATCTAGAAAAACCTACGATCATAAGTCAGGGTTGACTTGAAGTACACAACAACAAAAGAAAATTGCAGTCTTTGGGATCCATAAGCATTACCTCCCAGAAAAAGTGGAGAATACATGGTTTACAAGATACTGTCACTCTGCAGCTCCTGTCCCCCTCTCAACTTTGGCATTGCTACTGACAAGGGCTATATCTTGGGAACTACATATCCCTCTTTTTCTTTCCCCTCCCGCAAGTCTGTGATGAATGCCAGCAATCGAAAACTCCATGATTCTTTTTCTTCATCTGACACGCTGACCAGTAACAACAACCATTTTTGTGCTTCATTCATGTTCTCAGGTCACATACATACTGAATGTAACATACAGTGGGCCCTCCATATCCAAGCATTCTTTATTCATAGATTCAAGCATCCACAGCTTGAAAATATTTTTTTAAAAAGTGTACACTCCAAATAGGAAATCTTGATTTTGCCATTAAAAAAAAATACACCAATATATTTAATGGGATGAGCATCCACTAATTTTGGTATCCATAGGAGGTCCTGGAACCAAACCCTAGCCAAGTGCCTAGCGTACATACAAATGTGTGTCAGAAAAACAAGAGAGCTGTTGTCTGGAGGAGGTAAGAGATAGAGTGAGAAAAGGTGCTTTGAGAATGGGACAGCCTGGAGTAAAGAAAAAAGAGCCTTTGGATGAATATTCAAAAGGGAATGTCTCAGTTTCCATACATCCTACAATCTGGGGGCGAAATCCACCAGGAAGTTTTACTGGCTCAGCCTACACAAATAAAAGAAGAAAGGGGAAAGCAGTGGGTTTCATTTGTCACACTTGGGCTTCTGCTGGGGACTTGTGTAGTGAACCTTTGGTACAATGTGCATTAAAACTTTCAAACGATTTTACTTAAATCTTTCGTTATACATTTAAGAAGACATCATCATTTATTTGTTTGCTTTTAAATGTAGTTGACCTCTCCTATTCTCTTCCTGATCTTTCTTTAGTCTTAAAAGAGAAGTCTTGAAAGTTTCGAAGAACTGAGAGCATTTTCAAATAACTATAAAATTGCATAAAATCATAGAAATAGAATATCAGAGTTGGAAGGGACCACAAGGACTGTATTGTCTCTGCAATGCAGGAATGCATGAATATATATATATATATGGAAATGGGATGGAGGAGGAACAGAAAGAGTTGAGAAGAAAGACAAAAGTGTGAGACGAGAGGGATAACTCATGCTTTTTTGTCTTTTGCTTGTTAAAGGCCTCAGAAGTCAGCCTTGACAGTGAAGAGCCTGCGTATGCCTTTGCCACAGTAACCATTAGAGTTGTTGACCTCAACAATCACCCTCCGACATTCTATGGAGAAAATGGGCTACAGAACAGATTTGAACTCACAATGTATGAGCATCCACCAGAGGGTGAGATCCTGAGAGGCCTCAAAATTACAGTTAATGACTCTGATCAGGTCAGTGCCTTACAGTCTGTCTATTGGTCATTTTAAGTGTTACTGAAAAACGGGTGTTATTACAAAGGACAATTTTAAGGCTATTGTTTCCATGTCCTGCTTTCTTCTCAGGGAGGTCTGGCTAAAGGTCAAACAGTATGTGAAGACCTCTTGCAGCACCTTTGAGACTAACTGAAAGAAAGAACTTGACAGCATGAACTTTTGTAGACTTAAGTCTACCTGAAGCAAACTTAAATCTATGAAAGCTCATGCTGCCGATTTCTTTCTTTCATTTACATCTCAAAAGGATCTCCACACATATTGATTTTACAAACTAACATGACTATATCTCTGAAATCTGGGTGAACTATCTCACACTTTCTTTGTAGAAATGCTCACCCAATTGCAGAAGGACATTTGTTACAGAAAATGATTTTCCTCACCCAGCATCCTAAATTTTGTAGTTGGCCGCTCAAAGGTAAACACAGGATTAAATTGTTAAATGTGATTGCTTGGACATATATCTCTGAGGTAGTTCTGGGGAAACCCGAGTGCGGAAGGAGAAAATGAGTCAATCATATATATTCCACTGAACATCTAGATTGCTTCTTATGGTTCTAAGGTCCAGCAAGCCTGAGAGTCTGTGCTGAAATGGATTGTGTCCTTTTTTTGTTGCATTATTACAGATCTGCTCCATTAACTGATGGCACTGACATGCGCATATATATATATATATATATATATATATATATATGAGAAACGCTTTATGCCACTAACCCTGTTTTATTTAACCAGAGGAGCAAGTTTCTTTCACGTTTACTGAAGCCCTTTTATTGCTGCATAATTCCTATGGAAACGATGATGATAAAGGTTGCTATGGGAACATGAGAACTAACTTGCACCTGGGATAACCTAAGAGGAAAAGCTGAGACCTAGAGGCTTAATACACATGAAAGGGCTGCAATTATTGGAAAGAAAATCGAGCCCATCAACATGTAGCATATGTTTCAGTATTGTGTTCCCAATGCTATGTTATAGAAAAGTCAGCCGCATCCCTGCCATCCTGCTTGAAGCGACTGTTTTTACAGCAGCCAGCCTTGTATCTGCCTCTGCTATAGTCATAGGGGGTGATGACATACATTTTAATCTTTGTCTTAGTGTATTCTTAAGCACTTACATTTTAAATAATATGAAACTACGAGAGACCTGTTTTGTGTGTGTGTGTTTTAATGCAGTTAGTGTCTTTTTCTATCACACCAGGGTTACAGGGAATACATAACTCCCTTGCTGAAAGAGCTTCAGTGACTGTGGTGTTTCCCCTCTCCAGCAGAAATCAGAGTGCTAGTTCAATACAGGTTAGGTCCTCATTATATGAGCCTAATTAAAATCCTTGAAGGAAGGTTTCCTCTTGGTCCCACCATCATCATAAGTGAGAACACATGAGAGGGCCTTCTTGGTGGCTGCTCTCAGGCTTTGGAATTCCCTTCCGCAGGAGAATAGGTGTAATTTATCTTTAAACAACAGAAAAGTATTTTAATTGACAATTGACTGTTGATAGTTGATAGCTGACAGTTGGAATATTTGGTTAGTTGGGAGTTATGGTTGAAGCGGCAGTGTGGTTGATTGCTGTGTATGTGTGGACTATCAGCCTATACAGATTGGGTGATCATGGCTGCGCCAACCAAACGGCGCGGCAACGATGTGCTGGGAAAAAGAAGCTGCAAAACTGGCTCCTTTCTCCGCTGCTGCTGAAGTGCCATAAGCACCTGGAGTGATGCTGTGATGTTCCTCGTGCACTGCGCCATTTGGATGCGGCACATGAGCCACATCATCATCGTGCGCACTGTATAAATAGCAACATACCAAGATGGCACCCACAGCACACGGTAGGGTTCAAGACAATGTGCACACCTAATTTTAATGTTGTTGTTACATTCTTTCACCTTTTTGAATACTATAAAACAATACAACAGTCTTAACTATTTTAAAAAATATTACTTTACAACATTAATTTCAATTTTCAATTGGATCTGAAACTGGTGTCTTAATTCATTTTCTGTCTGTTCTATCCCTCATAAAGTCTCCTGCACTTGTGAATGGTTCTGGTTTTTTATTGATTCTTACATTCTGCAGTCTTTCTTTCTTTCTGATTCTTTAATCTATACTGCTGATGACTGGGGACATGGTTGCTTCTCTGGTGTTCTACTCAGCCTTCCCTATTCCACCATGTACTATAGAAGCACTTACTTCAGCTAGACCTCCTGTAGCTTCACTTGTTCCTGGATCAGGAAGAGGTTCCATAAACTTTTATCAGGTGGAACTATGGCATGTCTGAGGCTGCATCTGCACTGCTGAAATAAGCCAGTTTGACACCACTTTAAGTGCCATCCCAACATGGTGACTGATTAAAGGAGAGTAGGATGAGGGACATGGAGAAGTATTCAACTGTGTTCCTTTAACTCGACATGAAGCAATAACACCACCTTCAGTGTTGCGCATCCAGCTACAGGAATAGAGACGGACATGGAAATAATTATACACACACACACACACACACACATCCTGAATTCAACCTGGCAACTTCAATTTAATTTCACTCCCTCCTATTCTTCATAGTTTATTTGAGTTGAGCATATTTCTTGGTGCATATATTTTTAACATAGCCTTCCCTCCTGCTGCCTGTCAAGAATACTAGGTTAGATGGACAAGACAGGGCTCTACAGACCACCGATTTGACTCAATATAATGAAGCCCCTTATGTTTGTAAAGTATTGTCTGTGGAAATGTCTTCTCAATGCTATGAAATTATGCTGCTACAACAGCCCTGTTTTCTGCTCAAGGGTAGCCTGAGAACTGCAGCTTTGTGAGAAAATAATCTCGAACAGAATTTTAACCACCCTTCTGACACTGCCCTAGGCTTCTGTCCTTGAGAGAGCATTAGAAGGGCAAATCATTGTATCATTTGAAGTTCATACTTTTGCACATCTAGAAATGTGCAGTAACAAGTTCCATATTAATTGCTGTAGAAACATTTTAAGAAAAGACCAGCTACAGGACCCAGTTACAGTCCTTTCTTGGAAGGAGCAGGAAAGAGGGATAATGTTCAAAATTGCTCCTGGTCAAGGACAATGTAGGTATTCTTTGGCTTAAACTGATGGGCAGATTTTTAGATAAATAGATAGATTTTTAGACATCAACTTCCTTCTGAAGGTTTAGCAAGGTCTACTTCCAGTTGATTCTACACTTAGCCAGTGGGAAACTGTTGTTCTCCCATTCTGACTGGATGAAGAGGCAAACTGCCAAATCTATTTTTATAAAATATCTGTCTTGTGAGCTGGGCAGATTACTTGAGAAAGCCTCTTAGCTTTCTCTTAACCAGCATCAGTGGCACTGAGGATTCAGAGCAGTCCTTCTAGTCTTCTTTTTGTATTCCTTTCCACAAATGAAATGGAGAAGGATCTCACCTGCTGGTGCCACCCTCCATCTTATCCGTACAAAAGTAAAATTTACAGAAATGTTGAAGCTGTTGGAGAAACATTTTTTGTTTCCTTTAAAAACTAAATATTCCCTCAAATTTTTAGAAGGGCCATATTAGTGCCCTTTACAAATGGAAAGTAACTTTGGGCTGGAACAGACCAGTCACAAAAGCTGGCTTCCAGGCGATTTGGGGGCACAGCGTTTTGACACCGCATGTCCCCAAGATGCCCTGAAGCCACCCAGCCAACCACACAGGGGCAGCTTCAAGATGCTCCAGGGGTACAATGTTTTGATTTTGCATGTCACCTGAGCACCTGGTAGTTCTGCTGGGGCCACCTAAGGCAGTTCAGAACAGGCCCCATGTTCAACAAGCCCTCTGTGTAACTGGGAATTAATGCTATATGCCACCGTTCCTGATATTGCGTACAGGCCTTATCCATATTCAGTTGCATGCAGAGATGCCCCATTCTTACATTCCATACCATGCACAGAAATGGGGACAGGCCTGGCAAACAAAAACAGTTGGGGTGTGTCAGACTATTTTTCTGTTCTCTGTGTGTGTTGAAAATTGAATGAAGGTGTGTAAAAAATGGTATTCTTTCACAGAACCACACAAATATATCACACACATACGTACACAAACTCTGGTAAGAAATGCAGTGATATTGTTACATGCTATCTTAAACAAATCTCTGTTTCTTTTTTCATACCAACTCTTTCCCCATAGGGAGCAAATGCTAAGTTCAATCTCCGTCTTGTTGGTCCTGGTGGTATTTTCCGCGTTGTCCCACAGACGGTTCTTAATGAAGCACAGGTTACAGTAATAGTGGAAAACTCTGGTGCTATCGATTATGAAAAGTTTCAGGTTTTCACCTTCAAGGTACTGTATCCACCTCTCCCTTCTTTAGTTAAAATATGGGCAAAACATATATGTGTGTGCAAAGGAGTATAATTCTTGCTTTTGGCTGTCTTGAACCCAAGAAAACACTGCAATTACTCTAGGGGCTCATACACAACTCCAGCCATGGTAGGATATGGACAACTTTCACCAATTTTCAAAGTTTGAGTTGCAAAGTAAAAATAATAGTAGTAGTAGTAGTAGTAGTAGTAGTAGTAGTAATATGTATTTATATCCTGCCTTTCCCTTTTGAGGATCTAGGCAGGTAACAACAGTCCAATATAACATTTCAAAACAGTAGTAACATAATCCCAATCCCCTAGCCCTCCCTCCTTCTGTGTCAGGATTATAGTGCAGCTGCACAGTGTGAAAAGCCTCTTCATTTCAATTCCAGCATTACAGAAGTCGCGTGGCAGGATGAGGCCTAATTCTCCTCTCTTCCTCTCCCATTCGCTGTTCCAAAGCAGGTTAACTCTGCAAACCATTAGGTTTTTATATTTTTATCTTTGCTGTGTTTGTATACTTATGGGGGAAATGATAAAATGAAAATAATTTTAATAGATTTTTGTCTAATTATGTAAACACTGCAAAATTAAAAATAAAACAACATGCACAAAGTTAGCCTGCTTTGGAATAGTGAGTGGGAGGGGAAGAATCAGGCCCCCCTTATGGCACTGACTGCTGTAATTCTGGAATTGAAGTGAAAAGGCTTATCACAAGCTTGGGGGGGGGGGGGGGAGATTTCCAAGCAGTGCAGTCATGCAAAAGAAGAGAGGTGTGATAAGAAATGTTTTCAAAGAAGCATTTTCTGTTTCCTTTCATAATGTAATTGCTGCAAGACACATGGCTGGTGTGATAATGTCCTAAAAGTTTGTTAAAAGTGAGAACAGATGTAAGTTCAGAGGTTCCTCTTCAGGCAACATGTGGAGAATTTAAAGGAGAGCCAAAAGACATGAATGAAGTTTCTTATATTGATACACATGTCGCTAAAACTATAGATTCCTCCTTCCTGTAGGTCAGTTTCCAACAAGGAGGGTGCCACCATTCATAGTGTGTTTTTGCTATGGGTTTTTGGAATGTATGGATTCCTGTGTGACTAAGGGGCTTCTAGGAGTTGAGATCCCAAATTCTTGGAAGATCAAAGCTTGGAAAACTGCTATAGGGATTAGTGTGTTCAGAGAAGGGCAACCAAGATGATCTGAGGTCTGGAAACCAAGCCTTATGAAGAATGATTTCAGGAGCTGGGTACATTTCTCTTGGAGAAGACTGAGAGGTGACTTGATAATTCTCTTTGGACATTATCAGACAGGGGAAATTGGAAGTATAATCCAATGGCAATCCAAATGCAATCATGAGGTTTAACGTTATTGCGTGATAGACTACCACACGCAATTTTGGGCAATGGGAAGTCAGTCCAAACACAATCATGGGGTTTCACGTTATTCCGTGAGAGGTGGCCACACACAATTTTGGGCAATGGCAAGCTATTTTTGGGCAATGGGAAGTCAGTTTGAACACAATTCAAATTCACGTAAATATCTGAAGAGATGTCATGTAGAAGATGAAGCAAAGAGGGAGAGGGAGAGAATTCAAGTTACAAGAGAAGAGATTTCATCTAAACATTACGAGCTTCTATAATATAAGAACTGTTTAACAGTAGGCTAGACTTCCTCAGTATGTGGTGAATTTTCTTTCTTTAAATGACAGTTGGATCGCCAGCTTTCGGGAGTGTTTTAGTTGTTCTGGTCTTTTCCAACTTTAAGCTTCAGTGTTTTTATGACTCTATGAATATACCTGTCTAATTTTTAAGGACTGAATTGACTATTTTTGGCTCTTTTTGAACTTCTCATGACCTTTGATCCCTGAATTCACTGGATTTAGATTAAGCAGGTGCAAATGGAATGCAACATATAATTATTCCTACTAAAACTAGAAGAATAACAGACGGTTACAAAGCCTTGCCCAAGTATGCATGGTAGAGAAATTACATGGTGTGGCCTCATGAATACTAATAGAATTCAGCATGATTAACATTGCTGCTGTAAACATCAAAGGAAGTAATTAAAAAGAGAAAAGAATGTGTTTCTTTTTACTTAAGAGATTGCACACTCTGTCTTGAGCAAAACTGTTATTACTATTATTATCGGAACTTGATTCAAGATAAACTCCAAAGGGCTTTGTTAGAAAATATATAGCCCTTTTCCAGATTCAAAATGTTTTGGTAAGAAATGTAGTAAGAGAGAAAGTCACTATTTAGTGGGAGCAAGAAGGAAAATCCTCACTGACATTGTTGGGGGCCAGATTTGCAGATGTAATTTTATATTAAAAATATAGATTTCCTCCCCCCCCCCCCCCCCCCCACACACACACTTTATGGAGAGAGGGCTTGCAGGTATCTGTCAGTTGGTCTATAGTTCTTAGCTAAGAGTTATAGATTATGCAAGTCTCTAATACTTGATTGTTCTTAATTGAGAGTATGATGAGCAGCTTTCTCTAGTGATTTATATCACCCAACCCAATGGTTCTAATTTTTCCCTCTATGACCACCTTTACATCTACAAGCAGACATTGAGCCCCTCCCCGCTCAACATAATATATGAATAAAAATATTTTGTTTAAGTTGTGAATTTCCATTCACATATTCATGTATATTCCCATTTTAACCTTTTGTAAGGAAATAGCTCCTGCTCCTGCTCCTCCTACCTCTGTCAGAGCCTCCAATTCCCTCCTTCTATCTCTCTTCCCCTCCAGGAAAGAAAACATTTGGGAAGAGGAGAGGTGATCAAGGCATTCAAGTCTTGCACTCCTCTGGAGCAACTCTCAAGCCTCCCTAGGGGTCCTGCCCCACAGTTAGAGAACCACTGACCTAAACACATCCCTATTTGATTCGAGCTAGAAGCATTATTTCAGGGCTTGATGCCTTGAAAATTGGGGTTCAGATTTTAAATGCTGGCAGTCACTTTTGCTCACTTCTGTTCAGTCAGTCAGAAAGTTTCTGGCCCTACTCCAGACTGTGTGCATAGCCTATGAGATACCCCATACACACACTTCATGCTACCACCACAATCTTTGATTATTCCTTGACTCCTCTAGTCTTTACACAGAGTTATGGAAAATTACATTTTGGATTATAATTCTCAGCACCATCTAGGCTGACCCTGTTGTAGTACAAGCCAGAGCTGCAGTCCAAGCAAGTACATTTTTAAAGTTCTGCTTTTACATCATAGTTTTAGCATCTTCAGCTGGTTGAAAAAAAACAGTGGGAACAACATAGCAAAGGCACTGCAGAGGTGGCAGTAGATACCGGGAAGCAGCAGTGGCTAGCAGGAACTGGGCAATCCACAGGTCTTGAATCAATCTTGGAAGCAGTGTATAGTATGTTGTGCATAATGATTCTCTGGGTGAAGAGAAGTACTATTGTGGTGACAAATATAAGCCCATACAGACAGGCCAAAATAAAACTGCTTCAGGTCACTTTGAAAGTATACTGTTTAAATGATGCATGTGTCCTAAGAGGCCAGAAGCCACGCCAAAGCCACGCTCCTGTCCTAAGGACTGAACCACAGCTTTAGCACAGCTTCTGGCCTCTTAGGACACAGGCATAATTTAAACAGCATACCTCCAAAGTGACTTAAAGCAGCTTTATTTTGGCCTGTCTGTACAGGCCCATAGTTTCGGAAAGTATTAGTTTTCAAAGTTTGTTTTTTAGGAAAGTAAGATACTAAAATGTATGATTGAAAAAAAAATGGTATTTGTGTTTAATATGTAGAGTAGTTTATGTATTTAAAATTCAATAAAAATTAAAATTTAAAAAATAAATTAAAAAATTGATATTGACAATATGTGAATGACACTGTCTAAAGATCAGAGGGAAGTGACTAAATAATAAAAGTCAGAGCAGCTTTTCTGCCCTGCATATTTCTTTAAATAATTAATTATAACAGGCAGTATAATAATTTTCTCATTTTGGATAATTTGTACAGCTCATACAGTTTAGGTTACTTGATGCGGAATTTTGATTGCATGTGTGTAGGATATTAAATATTTTAACACTGAATACATGTAGTGCTATCAGTAAGGTAACATAATATGAAATCTGAATGGCTCAGCATGCAGATTGACTAGATGTCATAACCTCAAAGGAGGACAAGATACAGCAAAATGTAGGACATTCAAGAAAAATGTAGGAGATTATCCAATAAAAGCTAAAAACACTAATATATACATTAATTTCATATTGTTTATTTACAGCTATATTACGTATACTATATTTTATTATGTACTCAACCTATTTTTCTGATGAACTTATCTTGGCTTGTAATATACTTGTAGAACTCTGAGCAAAGCAAATGCTTAAAACTGTACTTTAATAGCAACAAACCCTTGACTGAATCAACATTTAAATTATTATTTTCCTTTTTAGTTTTCTCATTTGCTCTCTTATCCCTTCTGTTTCTTCCTCATCCCAAATTGCACACTTTCACTCCCCTGTCCTCTTGGTGCTGCTGATCTGCTTCAGTAACTCAGATCCTCCTCATTTCCTTTCCATCAGAAAACACACACACACACACACACACACACACACACACACACAAAACCCACTACATGGTCAGCAACAATGTTCTCACCCCTTCCCCTCCTAATATACTGGGATCATGCTGCTCAAGTTAGTGTCTTGGCAGCTTGCAACCTTGCCAACTCATCCTCCTTTCGTTCGCCACACTGATGCAGGAAACAGTTTTCCTGTAGTCATTAGGCTATATTTTTGAAAGAGTGACAGCAGTAATAAATCTGTTGAGCTACCTCTATCTTGCCTGCTGAGGCACCTGATGATACAAGATGATAGTTTTATGGCTCAAAATAGGAGAAATTTTGGCATTCCTCCCAGATCCCAAACAGGAGGTTGAAATGTAGGACATTTACGGGAAAAGAAGAGCCTCTGTCAGGATGGTGAGTCATGTTATAAATTGCAAAAGAAACAATCTAAAGCAAAGCTTCGCAGGACCAGTTTCTAATGCCTACTCTGGTCAAGAAGAATTTCCTTCTAGAAATTCCAGTGGGGACAATGGATAAACAAAACCAGACCACATGATCAAGGATGTGCTTTCTCTACCCAAACAAGATTCCCTACCCAATTACTTTCATAATTGCTACTCTTCATTTTTGTTCATTAATTACTCAGCTTACCTTCAAGGAACATTTGTTGCTGAACATAAAATTGTCCTATTTTATCCTCCCAAGAATCTTGTCCGGTGGGTTTGTTGGTATTAAATGGCCTAAGAACATTCAACAATCCTCATGGCTAAACAAAACATCTCATAATATGGTAAAATGGTATGAATGTAAGGCATAGTGAAAGTCTTACCTTCAAACCACTGTAGTGTGATCAAATATTCAAATGGATTCAAATGAATGTGGGAGATGGTAGTTAGGCAGAGATCACTAACATCTTGGCTTTAATTCTGAGCCATAGGACTTTATCACATGAAGGAGATCTGGAGTTTATCCCATGAATATCCTGGAAAAATAGCGTAATTACGCATAAGGACATTGTTATGATGTCGCACGAAACCTGCCATTAAAGTGGTCACAAAGAAGTATTAGTGCACATCTTTTTACTTTCAAGATTTCAGCGACAGTGCATTTCCGATATCACTTTATACACAATTGCATGTGATAATCATTCATGCAATTACTTGCCATTTCCTCTTCATTTACAGGATGCTTTAAATGTGCTTTAGTCTCTCTTTAATGTTGATATCAACACCAGCATGATAAACTCCATAGACCTGTTAGTCTGGAATACCAGTATGCAAAGAAATATGGTAACCCCTTTGAGACAAACTGTTCAAAAGAAGTGGTAGCATAACCTTTCATAGTCTTGGTGTACTACCTCAGATGAATGAACTGGTGCCCAAGAAGGACCTTTGTAATCAGACTATATGAATAATTATAGAAATGCAAAACTTGAGGGAATGGTGATAAAGCAACAAGTTCAATTTTAACTATGATAATTGTGTGACAAAGGGAGGGGGAAAGATGTTGGCTAAGGCCAGGGTGTGTAGATGAGCATATGAAGGGAACCCTGGTAGTGCAGTGGTTAAATGTTGGCATGGCAGCTTCTCACATTCACAGGGCTCCAAAGTCAACTCAGCCTTGTATCCTTCCATAGGTCACTAAAATGAGTACCTAGCTTGTTGGGGGCAATTAGCTTACACATTGTGAACTGCTTAGTGAATGCTTAAGTGCACGTATGAGCGGTATAGAAATATACTTGCTACCTCTTGCTTGCCTGCTATTGCTATTGCTATGAATGGTGGAGGGATTTTGGAATGTGGTATATGCAGGCTGGGAACCAGAAAGGAGCTATGTTAAACTGGCTAAGAGCATCCTAGGGGCAAAACAGACTGGCAGTACGCCACGGCTTGGGGGCAGCGTGGGGGCATGGCTTTTAGATGACACCTCCCCAGATGCTGCCCCCAAGCCGGTGTCACGCCACCCGTCCGCCCAGATGGCAGACAGTGTTGGGGCATTCCAGCAGCATGCATTCAGATGCCACATGCTGCAGGAGCAAAGAAGAGCCGCTGCTGCAGAGGAAAGGACAGCTTTTTTCCACTCCCAAAACACCCAATTGGGGCAATGGCATGTGGTTGCCACAGCCTCGATTCAACACTCAAAGGGGCAGCATCAAGCCACCACTTTAGGGCCATCTGTACCGGCCCCTAATGAGGCTGGGTGTTAACCAATGTTCTAATATGTATAGCATGCCAGAAAGACACAAACTCCAGTCCATCAACAGTGGCTGAACAAAAAAAATGGCTTCCAAGTACAAGTCTACAAAAGCTTATGGGACAATTTCTTGCACGGTTTGTCTCAAAGATGCTAAAAAATCCCTTTACATCTTGGCTTTAAGTTAGGGATCAGCTGGGAATGAAGGTTAACTCATATAAATCTTTTTAACTTTTCTGCACTTTTTCTTCTAGCTTAATATGTTTTATTATCACATAACCTGCTCTGGTGTATTGTTGTTTAACATATCAATCAATACCTTTTCCTCCTTTTTTCCTGTGCCCAATTATCATATAGTATCCTTTTTTGTGAGACTTTATGTTGATGCAACAGTCACATTACAACCCAGTGGCATCCAGATGTTTGTCGCTAACAGTAGCTCCTGCCTGGCTGGCTAGTGGTTAGAGATGTGGGAGCTGCCTGATTCTGTCTTACAGATTAAACTGTGCGGAAACCTTTAGTCCCAACAGTGGCTACTCAAGCAATATATAGGGGGAAAGTGGCTAAAGTTTTAGCAGCCAATTTAGCAGTCAGCTTTGCAAACCCTTTTAAGGTTGTTACTTTATTTTGATTCTGTGTGAAGTATGTTGTGTCTTCTCTTGTTGTTCATTAAAATGCTTTGTTATGTATCATTTTCTTATAAAAAACCCGTACCCTAAAAAATAAAGTTACTATGGCACGTTACATAGCGCCAAAAAGCGGCGCTCTCCCTGTGCCGTCATTAGCTGCGCCAAGAAGCCCCAGCAGCCAGACCACGAGGCTTCCCGGCGCAGCTAAAAAGAAGCGCCGAAATGGGGCTTCTTCTTGTGCCCCGGATGTGATGCTGTGAGGCACGAGGCGCGCACTCGCGGCGTCATATCCGGGGCGCGATGTGCAGACGCTATGTGTCCGGCTTGTAATAATGGCGGCGCCCGTGTGTATAGGGCGCCGCCATTATTACGCCCCATCACATGCTAGGGGTGAGGCCGGTGTGGACGCTAGGTCCTCGGCCAACCGCTAGCACGTGACGGGGGCGCCGGAAGGGCCTGTCTGTAACGGGCCTATATAATTTTCCCTGCCTTTCTAACTCTCACCATGGTAATTCTCCACTTACCTTTCTAGCTTCTTGCAATAGAAGTCAACACACCTGAGAAGTTTAGTTCAACAGCTGATATTGTGATCCGTCTATTGGATACCAATGATAATGTCCCCAAATTTTCCTCTGATTACTACATCGCTAGGATTCCAGAGAATTCTCCTGGTGGATCCAATGTAGTGGCTGTAACAGTAAGTTTTATTCCATGATACTCATTCTCATTCATCAACTGACTTGCTCTTATTTCATTATTATCTCAATATCTGTCATTATTAGGGATGGGGGGGGGGGGGTATGAAAAAATGAAATGATCAAAACCCAAACTTGTCAAATATCAGGAAATCTTGGTGAGGAGAATCCTAGAAGGGTGAGGAGTCACAGTTTGGGACTTATTCTATACATATAGACATAACGCATGTGGGGTTTTTGCACAGCAAACAATATTTTCTGTAAATAAAATAACTTTTCTGCACAGATAATATTATTTCTTGCATAGGAAATGTGATTTTGACACACAGAAAGCCCCATTTTCTGAATGAAACCCCACAATAATTTTTTAAAAAATAGTTAATTCCCAATAACAGTCTTTGAAAATGGCAGTTTTCAACAACTTTCTTGCGGCAAGGAGAATGGTAAAATTATTAATTCTTGCTTTCAAAAATAAAATTTACAAAGATTTACATTTGTTGTTTCTGTTGTTACGCTCCCTCATGTCAACCCTGACTCATGGT
Organism: Sceloporus occidentalis; assembly: GCA_023333645.1. Lineage (NCBI taxonomy): Eukaryota > Metazoa > Chordata > Lepidosauria > Squamata > Phrynosomatidae > Sceloporus > Sceloporus occidentalis. The sequence goes on along the minus strand of JALMGF010000002.1, from coordinate 112,324,420 downwards.
GACCCTGAATATGAGACATCTCTAAGATCCCCTGTCCTCCAATGCTCTGGTGAGATCCTGTAAATTCAGGCCTAGACCTCTCTGATTGAGTCTAGCCATCTGGTGTGTGGTCTTCCTCTCTTTCTGCTTCCCTCCACTTTTCCTAGCATTGTGGTCTTTTCTAATGAGTCATGATGTGTCCAAAGTATGACAGTCTTAGTTTGACCATCTTGGCTTCCAGGGAAAGTTCAGGCTTGATCTGTTTGAGGACACATTTGTTTTTCTTTTTGTTTGTCTGCAGTATCCACAACACTCTTTTCCAACACAACTTCTTGAGTTAATTTTCGTCTTATGTGCTTTCTTCGCTGTCCAGCTCTGACATCTGTACATGGTGATGGGAATACAATAGCTTGGGCAATTCTAACTTTAGTGCTCAGTTGTATATCTTTCATCTTTAGGATCTTGTCTATTTTTTTCATAGCTGCTGTTCCCATTCCTAGTCTTTTTCTGATAACTTGACTGTAGTCTCCATGCTGATCAGTGTAAGATCCTTGGTATGGGAACTCTAACTATTTTAATTTTGTCATAGGACTTTGTCAGACTGGCAAAAAAAGATGGGATCATAATGGTATGCTCCTGTCAATATTGCACAATAAATGTAAAGATTATCACATCAAGACGCTTTGAAACCGTGGTGATGGGCTGAATTGGGGCTGCATGCATGCAGTTGCCACAGCTCGGGGCAAATGGCTCCAGGGCAGCCCCAATCTGCCCTTTTTGGGCAGTCTATTTCATCTCTTCATCTCCCACTACACTTTCTTCCTTGATCTTCCTTGGTTATTGTTTCAGGCCTATGATTTTTTTTTTCTGCTAGTAGTACAGCATCATTAGCATATCTTACATTGTTAATGTTCCTTCTTCCTTCTTCCCTCTTTCTTCTTCTGAGTCTAAACCTGCTGTTTATGTGATATTTTCTGCATAGAAGTTGAACAAATAGGGTGCTAGAATGGGGCCTTGCCTGACCCCCCTTGCCAATTAGGAACCAATCTGTTTCTCCATATTTTGTTTTAACAATAAAATCTGTCCTAAGTACAGATTTACACCCCTAATAGTTATTGCCTAGATTGTTTGGCACCCATCCCAGTAGGTTCGTTCTAAAAAATCCCAACAACACTAGGTATTCATGCATTGACAGTAGCATCTTTTATTATTCCAAGTAAAAAATCAAACTAAAATGAATATTCAAATTAAATTTTAATCCATCAGAAGGTCTGCCATGGTGCAACAAAGACTGGAACTTCTATGACAAGCAGAAATGCACTAGCTAAATTGCTGCAATATATGTCTGATCTGTAAGTTATAATAATGTGCCAAGACTCACACAGAAGAAACAGTATATTAGAGTTACCACTTGAAACTGAACAGCTGAATTTCATCGAACAATTTCCTCTATATTCTAAAACATGAAAAAAGATTCTAGCACAGAGAGAATAATAGATACAGGGAGTATTTTATATGAAATAGTCAGCCCTTCTTATACACGGATCTTTTATACATGGATTCAAGCATACACGATTTTAAAATGTTCAAAAAAAGGACAAATTTCAAATATCAAACCTTGATTTTCCATTTTTTATAAGGGACACCATTTTGCTAAGTCATTATATTTAATGGGACTTGAGCATACATGGATTTTGTTATACACAGGGGATCTTGGAACCAAACCCCAGCGTATAACAAGGGTCCACTGTATTCCCTGGATAATTAACTTAAAGTAGAAAGTTCTTTATGGGTAGGTCCTGCTTATGTAGCATATTCAGTATGACAGTTTGACTATATAGCACAATAGTTTGACTCTTTGACAGTTTGACTGTGTGACACACCAAATTACCAATGTCCTCTGACCCTTTCATGAATATCTGTGTTACCGAAAGCATATTTGCAATATGAATTTCCAGCTGTCATTATTTGTCTTTTTGTCATTAGAAGGCTCTATGGAGACCTAATAATAATGACCTAAATCATACTGTTATCTCCAGCTGGAGTAGTGCCATTAAATCAATTGGCTTGATGTGTTGACTTGGAGTAGATTTTCACATGGCAATGAGATAAGTACGGAATCACTCCCCTGTCCTTATACTGTCCTTAACCCATCCGTGGCTGTGATGGTGTGAAAGGCTTTTAAATTGTAGTGCCGATAGCAACATAAGCCTGTCACTAAAGCTACATTGCATTAACGTGAACTTCTGTTATTGCAAAATGCTGGCCAATGTCGCTTTAATGACAGGTGAATGGTGGGATAATGATGGGATCTGTGAAACTTCATCTAAAAGCCTTTCATGTGATCACCATCATTCACACTTCCCAGATGGGATAAGTGCAAATCCTGTCTGAAAGTCCTTCTCACAATTGCACAGAAAGGATGGGAGCATGACAAGACGGGGATGGGATGTCCCTCATCTGATAATTCCCACCTTTCAACCATTGATTCAATTGGTCTATTCTAGTTGGGACTAACCAACAAAATTCAAACCAATATTTTTAAAAGTCTCTGTACCTCACCAAGCTACAATTCCCAGAATTCTTTGCCAGTAGACATACAAATGCAGCAAATGCAAAGCCTATGTGTCTGGCATAGATTTACCCACTTTTGCACTGCATAGTTTCTCTACCTCATGTATTGTTTAACTAGAATATCTTATAAGAATTAAAGACACAGCAGCTGCAGATAAGTGGCAAAAAGCAAAGGCATGATTTTCAGGAACTGGTTTTATTTCCTAACTTCCCAACCTCTATAATGCCTAGGCATTTTGTTAGTAGACAATATAGATGAAACAAGGAACATTTCCTATTTTTGCAGTCCTTGACCTAATGGTAGTAACATCTATCTCAAGTGAAGAGAGCCACCAAGTGGCCAGACAAATTTATGCTGCTAGTTCAAAGAATTTTGGTTAAACTGTCATCTATTTCTTTGCATAGTTTTTGACTCCGGTCCAAGTTAATAGACACTGGAACCTGATCCTGAGGCATATTATAATATTTCACAAACCTCTGAAGCCATAATCCTCTCAACAGTTTTGAAATATAGAAACACAATCTTTCTTTCCAGAAAAAGGTTACAGGTGCACATTTGCATCTACAAGCATGTTTGAAGCAGCCTGTCTGAGGTAGCTATTTGGAGAGCAAAGATCGAGGAGGGTGGTTAACTTTGACTCTAGCCACTTCTCCATCAGAAACCCAAAGCTGCTTCCACCCTGTAGAATTACCTACCACAGGAGACTAGACTGTCCTCTCTGCTATCATTTAACTGGCAGGCCAAGACCATTTTGTTCAAGACCATTTCCATTTCCATTTATGACTGTGGTATCATTGCCATAATTGTAAATGCCTCTGAAACTCGCCATAAAAGTCAGGCAGCCATCCTGAGCAAGGGAGTTCTGAGAGGGCAGCACTGCAGGATGATATAAGCAGGATGAAGCAACCAGCAAGTGATGGTGTGAGAAGCAAATGCTGGGACCCCTTAATTGCAGTGTTTCACATTGGTGGGAGGAAGCTGGTCACATTATCTTGCAATGTCCCTGTGATAAATGGGATTCCTTTCCATTATTAGAGCCTTCTTCCCAGAAAACAAAGGGTTAAATATAGGAAGAGGTACAATTACATTTTAATGAGGTTTAGCTTCACAGGTGATGAGATAACAATTACCAGTGAGATGGGCAGTTGGGCAGAAGCATGAACTTTTGAGATGCTTCTGAGCAGAGGTTATTTTAGAAGCCTGAAGCACCACAAAGGTCTCTGGCTCTCTTTAAACAGACCATGATGTAAGCTTTAACAAGGGGGTTTGGGTGATGGATGCTACTGTCTCCCTGAGTAACTGGTTGAGATGGGACAAGGGATTCCAGACTCCCAGTTGCTTCCTAAACATCAAGAACTACAAATCCCATCTGATCTGTGAGTAGAATGAAGAGTGGATATTAAACTAGTCACATCAAGGTTTTTGTAATTCTTTCTCCTGATTTGGCCAAAATTATTCAATCTGTTTGTAGCTTATAATTTCTCATCTATGCCTGGAAGAAAGATATCCTTCATGCAAGAGATATCAATTTGCTATAGAATTTATTTGCTTAGAATAAAGTTCTTTTCTTTATGTCTCTCTCATATTCTTTTTATGCATACCTTGGCTCTAGTTAGCTCTTTCCTAGGGTTGGCAAGGGAAGTGCCAGTGGAATCCCAGCAACACTGAATTGCTAAAGAGAGAGGATTAAAATCAACGGGTGGTTGAGTCAAGTTAAGTAGAAAAAAGGTGCTCTCAAAGGGTCCCATCTGTATCAGGTGAAAGTAGGAGGGGGACCCAGAGAATCCTCACAGCCCCACTCACCAGTACCACCAAACTCCACTGTTCAGGATGGCTAACTCGGTTTTAAAGTGGGTTTAGGAGGTCAGATCAGGAGATGGAGCATAGCTACGAAGTCTCTGATGCAAGATCTCAGCCCTTGTTTTTAGCTGTGTTAGCCAGATTGGATCCCAGGCTGAAATGACTGACTGACTGACTGATGGAATGAATGAATGAATGAATGAATGAATGAATGAATGAATGAATGAATTTTTCCCTGGGAACTATCTCCTTTTATTTTCCATGTAAGCTCTTGTTCCATCTTCAGTGCACTCACATCTGCATGGTGTGTAAGAAAGTTGGTTTCATTTCCATTTTAATCAATCAGATGCTTACCCCCGCCCCAATTCTCTTTTTAAGGCTACAGACCCAGATTCGGGACTGTGGGGTGAAACAAAATACTCCATTTATGGCACGGGAGCAGATCTGTAAGTATTAGATAAATAGATATAGATATATAAATCTTGCTTAATGATTATTTTAAAGGAATATGTTTGAATACTTTGGGGGAGTCTTTGGGAAGGAACAAGAGAATAAAAGTAGTGTTCTGGTAAAATAGCTTCAAACAAAATCATAATCATCCCTTAGAGGAAGTGCATGTTAGTTGCTATATTAAGTACTATTTTATATTCACTGCATTTGCATTCCTTTGGTTACTTTGCCCAAACCTTTTCTTTGGATGTCTAAACTGTATTTCTATATGCATGGCTAAAGTTTTAGGTTCTTCCAATGATGGAAATGTGGGGACTTAAGGCAAATGTCATGGGGGTGGTCAGAATTTCTTTTGAGATGGAATAGGATTCCCCCCCCCCCCCCCCCCAATAGACACGCTATGTTCATCACCATTTTCCCACTTAGTTTTTACAAATAACTAGGGACCATGATTTTACTGCTTCTGTCAGCAGGACCCTGAAACAATTGGGGTCAGGCACACACAAAACAGTGGCAGGAGTGACTCATTATCTCCCACATTTTCACTGAAACAGGTTGACTAGAGAAGACTTCACTCAGTATTAGTTGCACACACCCAGATGGTTGATAATAAAAATGTAGGAGAAGATGCCTGGAATAGAACATATTGCCACTACTGTTCACATGTATACAAACACTATTTTCCTACCCCGTAATCATTTATATTAATGTTATTTATTAGCCAGTTTTCCTGCAACTGCATTTTTTTTCTTCCCCGTTTTACCTTCACAATAAACCAGTGAGGTAAATCAGGATGATGGGCCCAAGACCACTGGGGCCTCAAGCAGACGGGGCAAATGGAGCATCCAGAGTGCTCCAGCCCTGATTGCTCTCTATTTGGTGCTGGACTGCAGTGCCCAAGCAGCACAATCCCAATGCTGGCTGCCGCTGCAGTCCTCATTGGACTGCCAGCAAGGAGTGCTTCTTTTACACTCCTTTTTGCACCGGTTTTGGGATGCTTTCGGTGGTCACAGTGCAACTTTGGTCCAATCCGGGGGCATGTGTCATCTGAACACTGTGCCCCCCCCCCCGGATCAGCCTGAAAGTTGTACTTTTGACCAGGTATGTAACCAAGGGGGGGCAGGAGTCCGGGGGTCCACCCCCCTTCCGTTAGATACAATGAATGGTATGTGCTGCCACGCCGCCACACCCAAGCCCCATTATAATGGTGACACTTAGTCTGGACACCCCCCCCCCCCTTCCCAAAATCCGGTCTATGTCCCTGTTTTCACCCATCTGTTTTGAGTCTGAGTGAACTTCATGGTTCAGTGTGAACTAGAATCTGTTTTTCCTAAACCAGTTGTAAACAATACAGAACACTCTCTCATTCAATCAGATTCCATATAACATCTTTTAGATAAACTAAGCTTGTCATTTTAAATGTACTGGATGTACAAGTGTAACTAAGAGCTTGTCAAGGTGAAGAAAAAAGTCCCTGAAAGTTCCAAGTTCTGGTCTGATAAAAACTACTTTTACTTTGGAGATCTACATGTTTTACCCATCTTAAAGTATTTCCAGGGAACTCCTGGCATTAACCCAGTATTTTTCATAATGAAATGTACCGCTTCATAACTGTCTGTGTTATTCCAGAACTAGCTAAGATGGATGCCACCAAAAACACAACTATTGTTTCCAGGATCCAGATTCCATAGAGATGAATAGAGAGAAAGGGGAATGCTAGCAATAAAAGAAAACTATCCTAATGCTAAACTAGTGTAACATTGATAAAGCACTTTAACACTTTTGGGTATAACTCCTGAAATATTGCTTGAGTCAAGATGGAACACATGATCAGTGTCAAAGGAACAAAGAAGAACACAAGGGAGGGAATTTGAGATCATTCAAGGAAGAGTTTGGATGGAAAACCATGAATATGCATGTAAAATCAAACCAAAAGAACTGGAAGGTCTTAATATTTCTAAAGGCTTCCCCCTCCCACCCCGCATTTCTGGATAAGCCCTAACATTTCCCTTTACTTGCTACCTCTGGGATAAGGATTCAGTCTTATAGTCATTTAACCTAAAATCCTCCTGCATTTCTGGTCTAGGATAGTCCAAACGTACCAGAGAATAACTCTGTATAAATTGGTTTGAGGAGCAGAGGGAAATAGAGGCTTCTCCCATTCTTGTTGTAAATGAGATCTGATGAACTGTTCAGTAAAACTAACAAAAACTGCCAAATATTGTGTGCATCATGATTCTTATGCTGGTGTTCTGAAAGTCTCAGTCTTACTTTATTTAGGGCATGACTGACTCTCTCTCTCTTTCTCTCTCTGAAAACCAACTGCATAAATGTGCAGTTCTCTTTTTCAGTGTTGTGGAAGGAAATCCACTGCATTGTGTCACTCGCAAGTATAAAAACTGTTAACAAGAAATATAAGCAAATTGGATTAAAAATATGAAATTTGAAATCTCAGACAATAAATCTCCACTCTCATTTCTTTTCCAGACAAAGAGACCCTAGAGATCTTGTTTAATACTTAGCATTACAGCTAAACACATCAATGTTGCACTGAATTTTTCTGTATTGACTATTGTGAATTTTGATTTACAACTGTTCTTGCCTGTAGCTACATAGCTGTGCATCTCTTAAGCCTCTGGTTGTCAATCTTTAGTCCTCCAGTTGTATTCCAGAATTCCTGACCTTTGGTCATACTAGATAAGGGTTTGGGGAGTTAAGGTCCTAGATATCTGAATGAGCAAAGGTTGAGAACCAATGCCTTCAGCAACTGGTGATCAGGCTGTGGATAGATGTAAGGTTTTTCATAATAGCATGTGAGCTGGACAAACCCCTGGAACTGTTTTTAAGTGGGAGAGGCAAGGTTCAAATCTGGCAGATAGGTCATTATGAATTTTACTTTCTTACAAGTGCATTTTAACGAAACAATGAAAACACAGAATGCATTGCATAGATATAACAACAGCAGCAACAACATACCCAGAGGAATCAATAATAATGTGCTTCCACAAAATATTACAAATAAATAAGTACATTCCTAAATAAAATATTACAAAACAAGTTAAAGCATAAAATAAATGTATCAACCAAGCAGGAAAATATATTAGAGACATCTTCCTTCCTGCCTGCCTGTTTGCCTGCCTTGGGTCTCCTAACATCTCCTACCTCTCGGCACATGATTTTAAAAGCAAATCCTATGAGACATGCTATCTTACAAAATATTACAAAGTACTCTCCAAAGAAAGTGCAATCTATATATAGCTAACAAACTGTAAATTCAGAGAATCATCCAACACAAGATACAAGGAATCTCATCTAATGTCCAAGAATCCTAACCAATGTCCTCACATTGAACAAACTGAGAAGTGTCCATATAAGCCTAAATTTACCAAGAATGGCCACACAGAAGGGTAGGATCAGTTTTAAGGTATCCATAAGTTTTCTTACTGGTTTTTGGTCCCAGTTTAAGGTGGTTCTTGTACTTATTTATGGGAACAAAAACATAGCATGTCTCCTATACAATTTAGGAAACGCCTCATTGTTGCTGTTGTTATCATTCTATTTATATTGTCATCAGGGTATATGATAGAATAAAACAATAAAAGAGACAGGAAACACTGCCAAAGGTGTACAAAATAATTTTTTTAAGTATGGGAATACATATGTAACTTGCCTTCCCACACATGCTAGCAGTTGTGAACTTTATTTTTATACACTCTTGTTACTGAATTTAGAACTCAGAAGGCCCAAATATGCATATCCTTCAGCCTTGGCATTGTCCCTATGGAGCTTGTTGCCCAAAAGAACTACTCCATCTTTGTGCATTTTTATGTGAAATTTAATGTGTTCTCTGTCCTGAATGGTGTCTGAAAATGTTGGGCTTTTGAGTTGAGCTTGATTTTAAATATGGCTATTTTGTTGCTATTGATATAAACTGTTTTGTACAGATGTGTTCAATCAATTAATTTTGCTTTACTGTGTGTTGCTCTAATTGTTTTATAGAGAAGGGGCTAAGAGGATTTGTAAATAAATCAGTTAACAAATAATTTCCATCTATTCAAGTATTATTGGAAATAGAGCCAATATAACAGTTAGTGGAATAAACTGTTCTGAAAATGATAGCTCTGAACAAAAGAATTTGCCCTTCCTTCCATGCTCTTCGTTGATAAACTTAATCCTACCTATTTTGTTTTTCAGATTTCTCATTCATCCATCCACTGGGATTATCTACACTCAGCCATGGGCTACATTAGATGCAGAAATAATCTCCAAATACAACTTCTATGTGAAGGCAGAAGATAATGAAGGGAAATACAGTTTAGCTGAAGTCTTTATTACTGTACTGGATGTTAATGACCATTCCCCAGAGTTCAATGAGAACATTCAGGAAAAAACTATGATTATTGGATCTCCAGTGAAAGTGGAGGTGAGTCATGTACTTCCTTTTGTTGTTATATTCCTTCGGGTTGTTTCTGACTTGTGTTGACCCTAAGATTAACCTATCATGAGGTTTTCTGGGGCAGAGAGTATGTTACTTGCCCAAGAGCACCCAGTGGGACTCCATGGCTGCCTGAGAATTCAAACTCTAGTTTCCAGAGTTCTAATTCAATGCTCAAAGTACTACACCACACTGGCTCTTGAGTCATGATACACAGTATATAAGTATTGTGTATTTGGCTGATGTATATAATGTGATGATTTTATTGTGAAGTTAAGTTTCATAGGCGTGTTACAGACCGCCCAGAAGGGGCGGTCTGCCGCCGCTGCCATTTGCAGCGTGGAGGAGCCCCAGCGTCCAAACCATGAGGCTCCTCTGTGCTGCAAATAAGAAGCGCCAAAATGGTGCTTCTCTTTGCAGCACGGATGTGACGCCGCGAGGCACCAATGGCACACTCACAGCGTCATATATGCCACGCGACATGCGGACACAGCGTGCCGGCTACGTAAAGATGGCAGCCCCCGTGTGGAACGGGTGCCGCCATTTTGTATGGACTCGGTCTGTATTAGGGTTAGGGGCGTCCGGAAAGGACGCCCCTTTCTAACCCTAACATGGACCCAGTCCGTACTTTATGCCCATCTGTAACGGGCCATTATAATGCATTTCCAATAACATCCAGAAATGTGTTAAACTATTAGTATGATTTCTCTTTGTGGGGAAAAATTTGCAATGATGGACTGGCAACATTTCTTCTAACAACTCTAACAAATCATCATTGCAACATTGCAAAATTTCTCAAATAATTAAAAAAGGTTTTAATGGGAGAAGGAGACAGTAAGATCTGGAAAAGAGAAATCTTTCAAACATTTTGTTTTACACAGGGAAATATGAAAACATGTCTCTGTATTTTACTGCATCCAATTCACATCTAGAAACCATTCAGAAATATAAAACTGCAAAATCCAAGTCATAATCCAGGTGTATTTTGTTTTTGTGGGAGGAGAGGTACTCTTCCTTAAGTATCAGATTAATTATTTTGCTTGACCTTGTCAAAATAGACATTAACAGTTTGTTTGTTTGTTCGTTTCCTCTCACTTTCCACAAAAAACATAGGCAATAGACCAAGATGCAGAAGAGCCCAATAACATAGTTGACTATTCGATTATGCAAGCAGATCCAGCTAATGTATTTGATATAGATCAAAGCACTGGGGAAATAAAGCTGAAATCGTACATAAGGTCCTTGGACATCATTCACAACATCACCAATAACAAAGATTGCATATGGTCGGTGGTAGTCCAAGCCAAAGATCGTGGCTCTCCTTCATTTAGTACCACAGCGGTCCTGAAAATTGATATCACAGAAGAGGTAAGAGAACAGAATACAAAGGAGAAATGGCAAATGTGGGACCAAGATTTGTAACTGAAAAACAAAGGGCAATGAGTAATGCACCATTGCAAAATGCTTCTATTAAATATATTGAATTGGGTTGACAGGAGAAAGGGAATACTGTCAGTTGGGAACTGACAGTTTTTTTCTCTCAATGATATAACAGCTAGGGTCTAGTAAGGAAATGCTCTTCAACCAACCTTCTCTTCTTTGTGAATATTCACTTCTGCCAATTACCTTCAAGATAACCCAGACCACAAAATATGATCTCATTTCAATCAATACCAATGAGCAGGACTCTATGAAGCAACCTGTTTTAAAATACTGATTTTGAGCCCAGACAGACAGGCCAAAATAAAGCTGCTTTGGGTCACTTTGGAGGTATACTGTTCAAATGAGGCCGGAAGCCACGCCAAAGGACTGGAGCATGGCTTTGGCACAGCTTCTAGCCTCTTAAGATGCATGTGTCATTTAAACAGCATACTTCCAAAGTGTCCTGAATCAGTTTTATTTTGGCCTGTCTGTTCAGGCCCTTTCATTCACTAAATCTTGCAAATAAATAATGAAGGTTTTTGAAATGAGCCTCACTTTATTACTACCTGAATTTAGAATCTCCAGGGGTTGCCCTGAAGCTCCTATCCCCATGTTGTGAACCTTCAAGTCATTTCCATCTTATGGCAACCCTACAGTGACCTATCATGGGATTTTCTTTGCAAGATTTGTTGAGAAAGGGTTTACCTTTGCCTTCTTCTGAAACTGGGAGTGTGACTTGCTCAAAGTCACTCCATGGGTTTCCATCGCTGAATGGGAATTTGAACCTTGCTCTCCCAAGTCATAGTCCAACATGCCAACCATTCCACCATGCTAGCTCTCATCCTCTAGTCTTCAATATATTACATAAAATTTCCTCAGCAGTAGCTTTCAAAATGGATTGTAAAGCTTCATTCCCTAGTCTTTCTAGACTATGTTCTTTTGCTTTTTATCCTCTTACTCAGTCTTCATGTTAACTGAATTTACCCCTGTAAACATGGGACAATAACCCATATATGGCCTCCCTCTTTTAAGAGTGATTTAATTTTTTTTCAGGGAAAAAATATCAGCATATGTCACTTTCAGAATCATTTCAGGTGGAAATGGCATGATCAAAACCAACAGTATGTGAATGAGATGTCCTCTTTGAATTATGCTCAGGCTGTCACTGACTGCATCTGTTCCTCTTTCATTGTATCTGACCCACCCCTCTGCTTCCTACAAACTGAGCCACTGTTTTCCCTTTTGAAGGAAGGGCTTCTTTGACAACATAACTAGAGGTGTCCAGCAGTGTTAATCACGTTGAGTAATTAAACAGCCATATTTCTGATTAACATTTACCACTGCAATTAGTGCGAGGCTGCTCCCTTCGAGATGGATGCCTTGAGGCTAGGTTTGGCAGTTTCATGCATCAAAAGATCTCTTGCTGTTGGAACAATATGGTGATAAAAAAAGATCCCAAGGCATTTTAATTTAACAGATTCTATTATTATAGGAAAGTGCTATTGATTACAAACCAAATTAAAAAAATGTGCCAAAGAACATATGTTATTTACTTTCTTCTGTCTTTGATTACATATATTTTTATGACAAAATTTTAAAGCTCACTTTTCTGTGGCCTGGAACCACTAGAGTGGTCCCTGATCCCCTGCAACAACCATGCTGCATGAGTTTGTTGACAGTTATTAATGCATTCATCAAGACTGGAGGGATTAGAAGGGATGACAGTCACTTAGCTGAGTGGCAGTGTGATGTAATGGTTTGGGCACACGACTAGTACACTGGGAGACTAGGGTTCAAATCCTGGCTAGGCCTTGGAAACCGACTGGGTGATCTTGGGCAACTCACACTCTTTCAGCCTCAGAGGGTGGCAATGGCAAACCCCCTCTGAAGAAACTTGCCAAGGAAACTCTATGATAGGTTTTCCTTGGGGTCACCAGAAGTTGGAAATGACTTAAAGGCATACAACAACAATAGCAACAACAATAGTCACTTTAGAGACCAGGATGCTGGTAGATCCCAATTGCCACCAATTCCAGCCAACACAGTCAGTGGTTGGGGTGATACAAATAGGAACCCTTGTCTGTATGGCCCAAATTGTCCATTCCCCCAGCCCATTCTGGCATCATCCTATTCACTTGGTAGGATGCTTGTACAGACAGCTGTTGCAGTGCAGATATGAAGGTTGAGGTAATGGGGGCAGATCAGGGCAACTGTGGTGCCACTATACTATGGGCTACCCCCTAGAGTATCCTGTCCAGTGCAGACAATGGCTGTAGTCCCACAATAGCTAGAGGATTACATATTCCCCACCTCTGAATGTCCATCCTGAACATAGCAGTTGGGGAATTCTGAAGGAATACTGCTGCTCCCAACAATCTGCCACCTGAGACAGTGACCACACTCTTCCATGTGCTAGAGATTGCTTTATTTGCAGAATGTGGTAATAAGAGGTAAACTGCTTGTGTACATGGATATTCCACTTAGCTACCATGGATAGGAGCAAATCCTCAATAATGTGAATGTGAATGTGTTCTTTCCTTCCTTTATTTGTTCATTCATTCATTGTTCATCTCTTCAGAAATTCTGAGGATGATTCACAGATACCCAACAATATATAAAACAATTGCATCATAAAACATCAAAGAGCAGTATATAGTGCAGTTGTACAAAATATGTCATATAGTTAAAGGTTTGGGGAAACAGAAAAATCTTAGTAATTAACATTGCAACTAGACTAACTTCTCTGGAGGAATTGACATACTCACATACTAATGGCATATATATATATATATATATATATATATATATATATATATATGTCCCTGACTTCCACTCCACCATATGCATCTGAGGAAGTAGACTTTAGTCTATGAAAACTCATGCTGCCAACATCTTTCTTTCAGTTAGTCTCAAAGGTGCTACAAGATCTCTACATACTCTACTCTGGAGGAGGAACGACATAACAAATATCTCACAAATGAGTATCCCCTCCTCCAATTGCCACCCACCTCACATCTGACCCTGGGAACACCCAAAGGAGGATTTCCAAATGTCATTCAAGCCATATCAAGTATTAAAGAAAAGTGTCAAAACTTTGATTTATACCAGTACAATTCTTAAGGTTTCAGTCATTAGCCTAGCAGTTGCATTTAAGACTACAAGCAGTTTCTGACAGTGTTCAGAGATAGCCTCACATATACTTGATGGTGGTTTTCAGCCCATGAATGATTATCAGATTGTGTCTGTCTAGGAAAGATTGTGGTTTATAAACAAATTGTTTCATATAGATAGTGATTCAAAAGCATGGGGCCAAAGGGACAAGTATCCTTTGGAACTCCGAAGCATAAATGCCACAGGGCCAAGTAATAGTCCCAGTGTTGCTTTCACAAATCAGACCTCAACTTATGATCAAAATCACAGCATCCCTGCACTTTCAAAGGTGAAACACACCACCCCTTTGTGGCAGCTTGGTGGGAGCATCAGAGTATGACATTTACATGCTGCACTCTCTGAAACTGTCCCCAAGCCAGCATCACACCGCCCACCTGACCACATGGGAGGCAGTTTTGTGGTGCTCTGGCGGCATGGCATTTATATGCCGCACACTGCAGGAATGCCGCAAAGCTGCAGCAATGGTGGAAAAGCCAGCTTTTTGCTGGCTCTAAAAGGAGTGGCATTTTGCCACTTCTTTTTGTGCAGGGGAAAAGCCTGATTGGGGGTAGCATGTAGTTGCCATGGCCCCAACCCAGCATTTAAAGGGGCGGTGTCAAGCCGCCCATTCAGGGCCATCTGTTTTGGCCCTCAGTTCCCAACAAAGACAGATTATCCAAAAGGATAGTGTAGTTTCAGAAGCCACTGAGAGGTCTGGCAGATTTAGCTCAGCCACACTGACCCCTACTTGTTTTCTGGCATAGGTCCATATCAAGGTGGCTAAGGTGGGAGTGATAGTTTTGTCTGTTTTTTGTTTTGCTTTAAGCCATCTAAAACCGAGACCTTCATGCCATCTTGTGGTAATCAAGCAGGATAACTTAGACTCTAAAGGCAGTGAAGCATTCAGCTTCCATTTTGTTTTAAAGGCTCCTCACAATGTGCTCAAGCAATGCAGGCAGCAATGCAGTTTCAAATGAAATGGCTGCTGTATCAACAACAACACCTGGATAGTTAACTCACACATAGCCTCATCACTCGTTTAAATTGGACAAGAGAATTCTTATTGTGTACCATGGATGCACAGCAACACTGAAGAAACTATCCTTGCCCTGTATCTAATGCTGAAGGTGTTTTGCTCTGCACAGACTCCTTTGTATGCAGAATGAATAGTTTATAGAGCTCATCATGAATAACCTGATTCAGAGAACAAAAGTGGATATATAATGAGTCTGCTCCCACCTCCAGCAAATGTGGGAAACCTTGATTCTGTATGAATCAAATCAGTGGGAAAACACTCCTATTGACATGGACTTAGTCACACTCTAAAACTTAATTATTATTATTATTATTATTATTAACCTTTATTTATAAAGCGCTGTAAGTTTACACAGCGCTGTACATAAATTTTTTAGTCAGACGGTTCCCTGCCCTCAGGCTTACAATCTAAAAGACACGACACAAAAGGAGAAGGGAGTGGTGGTGGGGAATAGGATCAGGTCCAGCAGATCTACTCCACCTCCGAGGCCTGGACCAAGGCAGATGGACTGGAGGAAGGGCTTGGCTTCTTGATGGATGGTTAGAAGGAGGCTTCCTGGGTCAGAGAGGGGCTCATCTCTGGGAATGCTTCTCTAAACAATATAGTCTTTAAATAATGTGTGCAGTTGCATCTGTGTAACTTCATGCTGCTAGCAAGGCCAACATTACCATTAAGTAAAGTGAGGTGGCTACCTCTAGTGGCAAATGTTGAGAGATGGCAGCAAGGGTAGCTGGCAGAAAGCAGTAGCTTGCAGAAAGCGGTAGCTTGCAGAAAAGTAAGAAAGGAAACAAAAAGGACATAGCACCCTTTTGAAAATGAGTGGTGCATGTAGGTGCATCTGCTCAATGCAGGTCCCCTTGCAGATTGCAGAAGTGTAGCCCACCAGAGGGGTGCTGGAAGGGGACATGTGCCCCTCTCAGCAGTTGCCTACCTCTACCATACTGAATTCCTTAGCACCCATACATGAGAGGATTGCAACAATAATAGCTATAAACACCTTCTTTGGTTCTGTTTTTCCTTTCTCTAATCATCTAATTATTCTGTTTATCTTATTACCATGTGTCATTTCAGACACCCATTGATCAGTATTGCATAGGTAATCCTTAAGTTTGTAATCAAAATAATGCTTCTTGCTCTCAGTTTTCTTGTGAAAGTCCAGGTATATCAAGTGCTGCCTCAGCAACAAGGCTACACTAGAAAGGGGGTGGAGGGTGCAGAGTCACTAGCTTCTTTTATGATAGTAGATTGTAAGTTGCTTGATTTTTTTAAATTATTTTTTGACATTTTCAGATCAAATCAAGGGTAAGATCCTATATTTTAGGCCTCAAGAAGCGTCCATGGACAATATTTGGGATTTGCTCAAGTGGCATCATTTCCACCATTTCTTTAACCATGGTGATCTCCACCATCATGTATTGGAAAAGTGTGAAAAGATCCCGGCTTCATCCTCTGGCCAAAATCAGGAAAATTAAACGGGGGCCGCCACGGCGTACTGTGTGCTAAACTGCTAAATGAACTGTTTATTCATTTGTCCTTAATATGCCATATATAAAGACTTATATTACTTCTTATTTTACTCTTGGAAATTTTTTTAATGAAAAGGATTTTTTTTAAGAAACCTGTTCAGCTCAGTTTCTTTACCTCAGAAACCCTGGAGTGGTTTGTTTTGTTTTTGTAATGTCTGTAAAAGAGTACTAGAAAACAGAACATGCTCAGTGTCTGCCCTTTAAAAACTGACTCAGCACCCTTAAAACAATTTCAATTGAAAATTCAGCAAGTGGCTGAGAAAAGCCCATTACTAATGCTGTTTTGCTTTGGGGGGAAATACACCTCAAAGAATAATGGCCACCTTCAGTATATCTGTTTCCTCGGA
The DNA here is from genome assembly GCA_023333645.1 of Sceloporus occidentalis. Lineage (NCBI taxonomy): Eukaryota > Metazoa > Chordata > Lepidosauria > Squamata > Phrynosomatidae > Sceloporus > Sceloporus occidentalis. Next base: position 112,307,700 of record JALMGF010000002.1, on the reverse strand, counting down.
AATTATCTCAGAGTGATGGAACTTTCACTCAGATGGCATCTCTTAAAAGAATCCTGGGAATTGTAATTTGTGTTTGTGTTGAGCATGCTCAACTGTTAGAAATCTCTATAGCCTTCTCACAAAGCTACAGTTCCCAAATTGCCATGGGAAGAGGAGGAACTGTTAAATCAATTTGGAGTATAGATATTCCTTGGCTGCACGTTCCAGGGCTTTCAGTGGTTTTGCTTCCACTTGCAAAGAACAGATTCTACAGTATTTCATATGAGTGGTTCAAAACTTTATTGTAACATCCTATGTGAAAGCCTAGCTATTTGATCATTACAGTTCAATACTGTATGAAGATTGCCTTTAGCCTTCCTGATATTAGAACTGAATTTTAAATGCCAAATTGGAGATAGGGTGTGGGTAAAGTGGTCAACCCTGGTTGTCACATATTTTGGACAAATGAAAGTGCAGTCTCTGTCTGTGCCCCAGAGTAAGTCACATGTTCTCTTTGTACTCTTTTACAGACTCTTCACAAAGGGCCTATGGCCGCCTTTTTGATGCAAACAAAAGATAACCCCATGAAAGCCTTAGGAGTGCTAGCTGGTGTCATGGGGGTGATGGTGGTGATCACCATCTTGATCTCTACTGCCATGTTCTGGCGCAATAAAAGATCCAACAAAATCATGCCAGTGCGACGGATCATTAAAAAAAGACAGAACTATCAACCTAGGACAATTAGGATGGAGTGGCTGAAATTCAAGCGATCCAGCAGTGCTGCGGAGAAGTTTGCTGTTCAGGAGGATACCAAGAGCCTGCACAATGAGAACAGCAATAACAACTTCCAGGTGCCACCGCCTCCACCACCACCTGCTGCGCCAGCTCTGCCTCCGGCCCCAGCTTTCAAGACTAGTGCCCCTGAATGGAGAGTGCCCACAGTATCAGGACTGCTGAGTCCCAAGGTTGTAAGCAAGCCGACAAAGAAAAGAGGCACCATTTGCATGTCACACAATGCTCTTGTGTCAGAGCTCAAGCAGAAGTTTGAAATGAGAAATGCAGTCATTGGTCAGCCGCAGGTTTAATGCATATATGTGCTCAAAATGCTGTATGTCAAGTATGTGTGTGTGTGTGTCACCAGGTACATGATGCTATTTGTTCTTTTGCATTTTATACCAGTGCTCCATCATCTCACACACTACAAGTGCTCACTATTTCATATCAGTATTTCACAGTCATTCACTTGCACTGCATGCCAGGATGCATCCTATTTTACTGTGGAATTGTTTCATCTATAGCATTGTGGAAATGTAGGGTGCACATTGTGTTACTTTTTATCCAGATTATTTTTACAAAGTCTGTTTCTTGTGATATGCCAAGATGCCAGTTTATTGATTTTGAGCACTATTTGTTTTAAGTTTTAAAAAAAGACCCAGTTTGAAATATTTAAAAACCTTGACCTCCAGCTATAACCAAGAAAGTTTCAAAAGGCCTATGGCCACCCTGTATTCTATCAGTCTCCAAACGTTGACCATTGAAATTTGGTAGATTCTGGATCTATCTCAGATATTTATGTGCTCCAGCTAGAATATGGGATTATACTGTTAAATCTAGCCCAGAAATGGATAAAAATGATACCATGCCTAATCATACAGACTTTAAGCAAAGAGATTGATATGACCCAAGTGAGGCATGATAGATCCAGTTTTTGAAAGATGTATGATGTTTGGATGCAGTACAAAGTTATGTTGAGGACAGAAGGGGCAGAGAGACAATCAAAGCTGAAAAGGGCTAGAAGGGATGCCTTCACTTGAAAGGGACTTACTTCTAAGTAAGTGCACTTAGGGTCCCAGTAGGTCACTGTGTCTTTTTCAACAGCTTGTGAAGCAACAAATCTGAAATCTTAAGCTTCTTCCAATGTGAGCAGGCTGGCTTGGTCAGCTGTCTTTCCTTTTACATGACTCTGGATTGGAACATGTTTACAAACTTGAACCAGAATGATATCCAGGGAAATGAACTACCTGCTCTCAAAGAGAGATGGGTAGGAGTCTTAACGTATGGGAGCATAGTGGTATCACTCCCCCAAAATGGAAAAAATAAAGAAAATACTACACTTTTGGTTAAATTGTCATTCACGTCAACATAAAAGTATTGAAATGTCTCAATATTTTGACAGTGATATACAGTTTAATCAAACAGTCTGAATTTTTAAAAAATTTTTCATGGAATGAAAATGTTTTTACTCCCAGTTGGACCCATTTGCTACTGGGCTTAGCATTTTACAGTGGCTGGACTTATATTCTCTGGCCAGCAGTACCAGATGGTCGGGTAGTTGCATCCTAGCAGTTATTTTCATTTGGCAGGCCTCATTCAGGGCATTTGTGGGAGAAAATAGCACAGCACATAATGTACACATGGATACATAAACAACAGTGCTGCCACTGAAACTGCCTCCTTTGGGCAAAGTAACTTGTCATCCTTTTGCTCTCACTGACAGATTGAGACTTCTCTACTACATCAATTTGTTTCTTGGAAAGTTGTATTGTGGCTTTAAAATAAAACTAATGTAAATTAATCTGCTGAGCAAAACATACCTGTCCTCTGTCATGGAACAGATGGAACAATAAAATATAACAGGGAACAGAAAGTATTGTCTTATCTCCTACATATAAACTGTCTTCACAGAGATGCAAGTCATTTTTGTTGAGATAATTCTAAAGAAGACATCTACAGTTCTTGGTTTCTAGAATGAAAGGATCTAAGACACAAACCTTTGACGTCACCTGGAAAACTAGTTTCTAATCCTACAAAACATCTAGTTACTCACTGATGTTGAAAGTACACTCTGCACATTGTCAGAGGTACTCCCAATTTTATTATAACTTCACTTGCCCCTATGTCACCTCTTGGCATTCTAAAACATTTTTGGTGGCAATGGAAGTAGAGTAGCCATTGCTCCAGTTAAGTCCTCAAGAAAATACCAAACAGTATTCTTGTCATAGAGAACAATTCATTCACCCACATATGCAGTATTATTCAAGGCTGACTTGTTTGTCTGTTATGAGACTCATTGCTCCAGATCAGTGACATAAAACTCTTTCGAACAAGTGGAAAATCAAGTTCTCACTCTCTGTGAAAGTTGGAACTGCTCCCCATGCACCTGCAAAGCTGTTGTTTATAGCATTTATGAGCATCTTAACCAGTGAATGTTTCAACTGCCATATTTATGGGAATTTGCAGTAGGGAAAAAAACTTAAAAGTGTTGCACAGAAGGAATGTGAAAAATTTCATTATACCAAATCACTGGAAGTGGGGTAGTTATAGCGGAAAACGTAGTACCAGAAATGTATCTCTTGGTGTAAAACCAAGGAAAGAAAATATGTGAAGACAAGATAAAGGAGATTATCTCATTAGCTTCACTGCCAGGATAGACCCAGGATGTAACTTTCTTAAGGTGGCTCTTATTGCATTCATCCATCACCATTGTTGTGTCATTGTTACTAGGGAATGATCTGAAAATGTCTGGGAGAGAGACCATGGAACAAATTATCAGTTTCAATGCTGAGGGATCTAACACACAAATACAAACGCACACTCATAATATGTGTTTCCACTGTTCTAGACCCTATCCCAAATGCCAGATCTCCAGGAACAGTCTGTTGATGTCATAGGAGCAAACAATGATCTGAAACCTCATTATGGAAGTTTATCAAATCTGGCTATGTACGCTACTTGGATAAGATACATCCTATGAACTGCATATAAGCAGTTTTGAGCTCTCAGGGGGAAAACCTTGGTGTAAGTATCATAAATAACCATAGGAAAAGAAGTCTATTATCCATTCTAGAGGTTTGCTGTAAATCCAACTGATGTAATGGTTTCTTAATAATGCAATGTCAATCTCTTATTTCTAACTGAAATACTTCTTAAGATATCCAAAACTTCCTAACCATTTTACTGCTGCTTTCTTTTAACAATGACATATTGCCATAAGGAATAATGTATATGTGACAAGAATCAAATGGCTCTAGCTTTTACCACTATTCGTAATTGATATGGAGTGTTCATATTTGTGAAACACATCCATCTAGTAGTTAGAAAGCTGGTTATAGACACAGAATGTGGCCATATTTTTTTGTGAAATCAGATTTTTATGCTCAAAGTTGAATCTGTTATGCATTTTATTTTTTAAATAATGTTTTTGAAGTAGAAAAGTAAAGCTGCTGGAGGCTGGAAAAGGCTACAGCAACTCATATGTTTAAGAAATGCAAAATGTGTAATTGTTTTCGTGTTTCTTTCTGGAATGTCCATCTAGGGCAGTGGTTCCCAACCTTCCTAATGCCGCGACCCTTTAATACAGTTCCTCATGTTGTGGTGACCAAACCCATGAAATTATTTTCGTTGCTACTTCATAACTTTAATTAAATAGGTGTTTTCCAATGGTCTTAGGCGACCCCCATGAAACGGTCATTCGACCCCCAAAGGGGTCCAGACCCACAGGTTGGGAACCACTGATCTAGGGCAGTGGATGGGAATCATGTGCCCTCCAACTGGCAACTCCCACTATCCCTCACCATTGTCTATACTGGTTAAAGTTGATGGGAATTCCAAGAACATCTGGAGGCCCACATATTCCAGATCCATAGGCGAGGGGCCACTGGTGGGCATTAGTGATCTCCTTTCCAATGCATTATTTAAACTTTTCAAATAATTTCACCAAACATGTGAAAAGATTTTGTGTGTGTGATCAGACCAAGCTCATTTGCTATGCCATGTCACTATTTAGTACATACAACTTCTTATTTCACCATTTCTTTCTTGAAATAGGAGACCCAGAGTTGTTTCCCACTGGCATGGCAAATGATAGGACTGTTCATAATCTGGAAAGTTGTTTCAGAAAAAATATATAATATTATAGGTTACGAAACAATTGAGGAAAACCTGTTTTTATTATACACCGTGCAGCTTTTTTTCAACGAATACAGTTATTTATTTACCAATAAACAATTTAACAATAAACTTCATTTGAAATGTTTTTGATAATAAAATTTGTAAAATGCACCTGCTGGTCAATGCAAATATTCTTGTGTATGATTTTTTCTAATTAGTTATAGGTCTTATTGTGATTACACTGTGCCAGAAAAACATTATTTCAAGGTAATCCAGATTCTGCCAGAAGCTTCCAGCCAAATAACTGGTTAGTTAATGCAAAGCAATATGTGAAATCCTGTTCCTGTACAAGGTTGGCCCTACTATTAGAGTGTGATGGCTCCCTCATTCAGTAAATGATGAGGTATGGGAAAAGGGTTGAAGTTCTTTTTGTGTTTTGGTGCAAATTGTACAGTAGTACAATTGTGAAGAATTATGACAACTACTTCCTTCTTACATGTACTTCTAAAAATAACAAGAATCAGGCAGAGTTTTTTGCATTTTTTAATCAATCAGCCAGTCTTTTTGTACTTGTTCTCTGCTTGTTTTTTTGTTTTTTTTTAAAGACAGAAAAGACACTAGTTCTGCACAGAGACATTTTGCACAAATGGTGGAATCCTCAGCAGAAAAGGGGTCCTCTTATTCACAAGAGGCAAGAACTCTTGTGGAGGCAGGGGATTCTCTTGGTATGCTGTCTCAACATGTCTATCATGTTGAGGGGGAAATAAACCTGAAAATATTCCTCACTTACTCATTGTCTTTAGGGGTTCTGATGGTATGTCAACATAGTCTATTTGCATTAATTTCCCACCACCCTCAAGTCTCCCTGTTCAGATGACACAGGACCAGAGGCCTGATAGACTACACATGGGAAAGGAAGTTTTGAAGATAATCCAGAGCCTCCTTGCTTTAAAGCAAATTTAAAGATTCACCATTTGCTCCAGATCTTCTCAGATAATCTGGAGCCCTCCAGTGCGATGTTGGGTGACTGTTTACACAGCATCTTGCTCTACTATCTGGCACCTCCATCATCACAGATGGAGGTTGCTCCTACTGACATCACAATGAAGCAGCCAGTCACTTGATCAACACTGGGTGCCTTGTTTTTTACTCCAGTAGGTCATGATAGCAGGTGGCACAGCAGGACACTGTATAGACAGCCACCCAGTGTTGCTCCTGAGTGCCCAGATAATGGGGGGAATTTGGGGGAGCTTGGGTGTCAGAATACTCTGGGGGCAGCCTGGAGTATTTAGCGAGTGTAGAATCACCCTGAGTCAAAATATAGCCCTTCTTGATCTAGAGCTCTGTAAGGTTTCTTCTGAACCACTTCTTCAATTAGCCCATTCTTCAGTTCCTTGTCTGCTCTAGTCTTTCTTTAAATTGCTTTCATTTTCAACTTGGTTCTGGGATTTCCTTTTTGCAGGTGTCTATATCTTATGATAGTGCTTCTCCATCCATGGGATGAATAATAAAGTGTCACTTGCTCCTTCCTTTTCCCTGTTTAAGGCTTACATCCCAGACAAACTGACTACCTTCCTGGAGAAGTTGCTAACATTGTGAGAGGTTGAGGAACTATAGAGTGAAATGGATGGAGTGTAACAGAGTGACCTGGAAGGAACAGGAGTCAAAGAAAAGAGGCAGAAAGCATTGGAGGGCAATTTTGTAGAGTAATTTAAGTTTCCTAAGGGTTCAGCCTTTGTTAAGGAAACAAAAATATCGAATATCAAAAGTATCAAAGCTAAGCCTGTTAGGATCTAGCTTTAAATCAGCAGAGTAGCAGATGTGTGTTCTTGTCTAACTATGCTTTCCTAAGAACTGATTCCAAAAACAACACAAGTAGCTTGTAGATCAAAACAAAAGTTTACTAATAGCTTCAATGTATAGATACATAAAGGCTATATCCTAATCTAGCTAGTGAATAGTTCAGGTAAAAAGAAATCTTTATCTCACCATATTTCCAAAAAATGTCGAGAGAAGAGGAAGATGGAGGACCAACAGCTCAGCTGAAAATCTTGAGAAGGAATGTCTGTTAGTCCCAAAGGGGGAGTGACCTAAATCACATAGTTAGTTTGAATGAGAGAGAGAGAGGAATTTGCATGCAAGAAATCCCTATCTATCTAAACAAATACAAAACAAACAGCTTCATTTATATACCGCTTGATACTGAACTAACAGTGTCTAAGAGGTTTACAACTGTAAGCTAATTGCCCCCAACAATCTGGGTACTCATTTTAGCAACCTCGGAAGGATGCAAGCCTGAGTCAAGCTTGAACCCTTTCACTGGTATTGAACTCGCAACCTTATGGTTTTGAGTGAGTGGCTGCAGTACAGGCATTTAATCACTGCGCCACAAGAGACCCTAAGGAGGAGGAAAGAGAATGCAAAAATCTTCCAACAAATTTAAGCACATCATTTGGTCATTATGAATATTTGAGGTGATGTTGGTGGATGCTCCCCTTGGGGAGCCACTGTAGACCTCCAAACCATAACAGTTTCTTACCCTTGCACTGAACAGACTGAGGCTGCCACCTTAGGTTACAGAGAAGGGGGAAAGCACTGGCAAAATATTGGGGGACAGAGCTCAATATGCCAGCCAACAAGCTATGCTCCCTCTACACTGGCCTACTGCCCTTTCAAGCACAATGTGTCACCACTGTTCAAAAAAATGTCAAGTTGATTTCTGTATGTGGAATGAGAGAGTGTAATACCATCTTCAGTGTGTCAGTACATCTGCAGTTGCATAAGACATTTGAGGAAGAACTAGGCACACCACTGACTAGGTACATCAGCAGTCAAATTTGTTATCAAATTACATAGTCTGCATCTCAGTTTGAGCCTAACTGTAGCCAGAAAGGTGCCTGAAGACACCATCTACTTCCCATTCCTTGCTCCTATAGACAAGCTCATTCTGACTGAAATCTCAGAAAGGACTCACAGGCTTCTATACCCCACTTTGGGGTGTCATGAAAGAGCAGTGTATTGTTAGTTATTTAACTTAGTATGGTTGTGTTTTTACATCCAAGGACAGGGAGAAGTGTTTCTCCAACCTTCTGTCTCAGGTGAAAAAATAACTTGTCTGTTCTTAGGCACTAAGCATGTTGATGTGACAACCAGGTGCTGTATGCTTCCCTGCCTTAGGCAACACACCATTTTGCACTGGATCTGCAAATGAGGTCTCTGAACCTATCAAGTTGTTCTCACCCAACAGCCCCTCACCGACAGATGGCCTTTGTACCCTTTGAAGCATTATGGCTAGAAAATTTTCATTTTCCTGTGGCGTGCTTTTAATAAATACATTCACGAGTTGACCTCCAGATATATGTGTAAAACAAATAAAGATGTCACAACACAAAATAAGCACAGGAACATCTGGAAAATTATGTGTTTAATTTTAAAGCATGGGTTTACAGCTAATAAGAACTCCTGCTACAATGCATACTCTTGTTATTGAAAAGGTAAAATGTGATGAAATAATCATAGTTAGCAATCAAGAGACTAATGTATGGAAATCGTCATTGTTAGATGAGCAAAGAAAGTCCTTAGGGTAGATAGTCTAACTAGAAGCTCTGAGATGAGTCATAGCTGAATTTATATCAATGTATTGTAATAGATAAGAATGCATTTGGGCAAGGGGAGACCAAAATTTGCACACCTTCTCAAGGCTGAAGCTCATTGCCATTCTGTGTGACATAAATGGCTTCCACAACCATAATTACAGAGACGTGCAATTTTTAAAATCTTTTCAGTTCTGATGTTGTGCTGTTACTGAAATTTCTTGAGTTTTGGTTGTTACCTCGTTGTATTTTAATAGTTTTTTATTATAAATTTCCTTGGGCATTTATGAAGGGAAAATTGATTAATACATCTTTTAAAAGAGCAAGAAATGTTGCATTTTCCCATCAATGTCACTTTATCACTTTAGTGCAGGTTTGGAATGGAAGAAGCTATGAATCTGACAGTAAAGTTTTGGGGTAGATAGGGACTCTACCCCTTTCTGTGCAAGAGATTTCTCTGGCAAAAAAATCCAGCTGCCTGCTTTTTTTCTGTGCAAGGAAATCCATAAGTAAATATTGCTTCTTTTCCTTACAAGGAAAGGAAAAGATATCGCATTTTAGCTATCATAAGAGAATCACAAAGAGGGAGCAGCTTACTGGGACCTTGCAATCTGGGGCTTCTGCCTCCAACAAAGGTAAAGCAATTTTTTCTCATATTGAGAATGATTGGCATGCTCTACCTAAAGTTTTCCTGCTGCAAAACATGAAGACTTCCTGAGAAATTCAGTGTCCTCTACCTACGCAGGAACCTGTGGCTTCATAAAGTAAGGAGACATGCTAGATTCCAAGGAAATATCTTCTTTCAGTTGCAAATGGATATTAAATTTCCTTGACTTTAAAAATCTCCCAATGACCGCTTGGCCAAAGAGAGAGGTGCCAGCCTACAGATAGCCCTTCCTACCATCTGAAGTAAGTAAGACAAGACACAGAAATTGCAGGCTTATGATTAACATGTTCAATTGTTTTCTCCTGTTTGCCTGATGAAGAAGCCAGTGTAGTCTCGAAAGCTTGCAACAGTTTGGTTGGCCCAGTGGTATCATTGTTTGGATGCTATTGGATTAGCTATATGACCAACATGGCTATCTCTAGATGTTCCTTATAAGGATTGTGTACTGTGAGGAATACTCATTAATATATATAGTTTTTGCAAGTTGTATGCCTATTGTATTGCAAATGTACTCATATTATTTCTAATTTCATATTATTTCTAAACAACAGCAAAGTTGCATAGGTTTCAACAAAATGAATACACAGATTGAGTCTCCCTTAACCAAAATGCTTGGGACCAGATGTATTTTGGATTTCAGTTTTTCAGATTTTGGAATCTTTGCATATACATAATGATATAGCTTGGAGATGGGATCCAAGTTTAAACATGAAATTTGTTCATGTTTTGTATTTACTTTATACACATAGCCTGAAGAGAATTTTTATTTACAATATTTTAATAATTTTGTGCATGAAACAAAGTTGGTGTGATTTGAACCATCAGAAAGCAAAGGTGTCCCTATCCCAGCCAACCATGTGAACAATTTTAGATTTTGAAATGTTTTGGATTTTGGAATCCAGATAAGGGAGACTCAACCTGTACTTTCATTTTTGCACAAGATCTTTGCCTGTACCGTAAGCTTTGTAAAGGCTAGTGATTTTGATGTCAGCACCATCATTTAATTTGGCGCTTAAGGAAATCGATACTCATGGTTTTGGTCTAGATAAATGTTGTTTTTTAAGTTATTAGTGGAGGCTCACTAGACTACCTAAACCAAGTATACCTACTTATAAATGGCTACTTTGATCTAGCAAAGGACACCTGTAAGCATCTATGAAGATCCCTTCTCCACCAAACCAAGAACAAATACTTTTCCTAACAATTGCCAAAAAGTATCCCAGGTGGTGCTTCTCTTAGGCAAGAAGACATCAACCTTTCTAGCTTTTCTATCCCAAGCAACTAGTATTTAAAGTAGAACTTGGCAAAATTAATTTTGGGATCACAGCTCCCAAAAATTTCTCAACCAACAAGGCCATGCTAGCAAGATGATTCTGGGAGTTGTTGTCACCTCCAAAAATTATTTTTCCAAGCTGTGTTTAGAAGTAGCCTATATCTGAGAAAGGCTTAGATAGCCTTGTTATTTCCTCCATGATTTTCCCTCCCCTTTTAGAAACTGCCTATAATATTACTGAGAGGAAATTAGACTTCTTCATGTGACTTTACTGTGGAAATATATCAAAATGCTCATATGACCCCACTTAAACTGATTGATACCTCTTCTGATGCAAAAAGAGGTGCACGTTTAGTTCCAGAACCCAAGTGACTACATTTGCATTTGGGAAAGATATGATGACCCCTCCAAAAGCACAACTTATACTTTTTAAAAAACTATTTGCTTCTGAGTTTTGTTTATTTTTACTGTTTCAGTCTTATATTTATGGGCCAATCCTATACAAAACAGTACTTTATTTTCCTTCATTCCCTTATTTTTGCTTCTCTTAAATAGAGTTGAGTAAATGACTCTTATCTTTACCAGGGCTAATATCTGATGGTTTTGCTAAAGTTCTTCATCAAGACCCAAAAGCAAACAGTTACAATGGGAACAGTAGTGTTGGCGAAGGGCCTTAACAGCCTAGCAATCTAAATGGTGGATGGACCTAGATATGAATCCTCTAGGCACATTTTGATAATTCAAACTCTTCCAATTATTTTATAAGCAACACAATTCTATACATCTATTCATTGCTTTATACATCATAAATGACAGCTAAATGGTTGAAAGAGGCATGGTGTTCCCATTGGAAACAATATACACTGTGTATTATTCTCTTGCCTATCTGCCCATTGCAAGTATTGATGGCTCTAATCATTTGAAAACAAAAGTTCAGTTGTCTATACTAGCCATTCATTGACTCTGGTGTAACATAAAGACCTACTGTCCACATGTGTGGGGGTACTTCTGTCCACATCTCCCTACATATTCTTTCTTTCTTATTTAATGCAGGATTGTGCTTAGAGACAGGTTAATAGAGATCAGCACTATTTCTGTGCTCAGGTTTCTGCTTGTTGGCCTTCTCCTTGTCTTCAATAGTTTTTAGCTTTCTCTTGTCTTCACTGGAGTCTCGTCGGCAGAGCCCCTCTTCACTGCCTGTTGGCAAGCTGTCAAAAGTGCTTTCTTTGTTGACTCCTTTCAGGTTTTGCCCTCTCCTGTTCTTGCGACAGAGGTCAGCACATTTCTGCATGCAATTGAATCTCGTCTCTGTGGTGCAGGCATACATCCCAGCAGGGACAGCCAAGACCATAGCGCATACAATGATAATGATGTGGATGACTTTCTCTCTCTGTTCTAGTTCACTGATGTCACTTCCTGTCACAAACACAATGCACTGCCCTTTTTGAGGCGTCTGATTCCTCAGAGTAACACAGACTTCATACTTGGTGGCAGGGAGCAAATCATTGACTGAGTAGCTATTGATTCCAGGTCCAATATAAATCATGTCCTTCTTGGTGTCATCATACTTCCCAAAATGGAGAGTATACCAGGTTTCCCCTGGATTCTCAGTCACGGTATACCACTCCAGAGTGATCCCATAGACGGTCTGCTTGGCAATCCTCACATCAATGTATGAATTTTCCTCTGAGATGGAAGAAGAGAAGGAAGAGGCCACCATGTGGAGGGCCTGGACTTTCAGGATCATTGTGGCTGAGGAGTTGCCAAGAAAGTTGGCAGCTGTGCAGGTGTAATTTCCTTCATCTACAAGATGAGCTGAAGGAATAACCAATTCTGACTTAATTGTATCCTCACTGATATGGGTAGTGGAAACTAGAAGGGGGAAAAAACAGAAAAAATTCAGGCATATTAAATTTTTCTTTCATCAACAGCAGTAATCTAGGGGCTCATTTACACTCATGTTTTTGTACCAACAAGATCCGGGTATATTCAGGAATGTGAAACTGAACCAAAGTTATCACTATGTTTACCACGATTGATTTTTTCCATGGCATTTTTAACCCTATTGCCATTCACACTTGGTAATTGGGGGGAAGAGCAATGGTGGAAAGAGGAGAGAGGAGGAGGAGGAGGAGGAGAGAGGAAGGAAGAGGAGGAGGAAGAGGAGGAGGAGCGGCAGGGCGTGGGAAGAGCAGAGGTGGAGGTGGCAGGGGGAATAGGAGGAGGAGGAGGAAGAGCGGAAGCAGAGGCAGGGGTGGCAGGAGGAAGAGGAGGAAGGAAGGAAGGAAGGAAGGAAGGAAGGAAGGAAGGAAGGAAGGAAACTGGTTCCCATGCAATCCAGATCAATTCAATACCGGCATTCTGACCACTGAAGATCTGGATCTTTGCTGGACCCACATAAAGATCCAGTAAGGGATGCAGTGCTAAATGCACCGGGTTAAGTGGGTGTTTTCACACCTCCCCCCCCCCCACCCCCCACAAACTGCACCAACTGCAGTTGAGGCAAGTATGAATGCCACCAAAAGAACCCAGGTTCACCACCAGGTTATTTCGTAGTATGAATGGCCCCTAAATGTCCTATAATATTGTTTATTATTATTTCAATAGTCTTATCCAAATCATGGGAGAGTGTTTTGTTTCCTTCTTCATTTTTTCTCAGTTCTTGTTTTTGCAATACAGATTTAGCTTTCCTACAAATCTGAGGCAATTTTAACTTTCCTTGAAATTCTTCAGATGTTTTACAAGAGAAGGCCCCTGGGTAACAGTATATCCTGTATGTCATCATGATTATTGTCACAATAGTTCTTTAGTTCTTACGTCTGTTATGCCATAGAGACAGGGGCTGTACAGATTGGCAGGAAGGGGCAGAGAAACACTGCCCCTTTCTTCCCTGAAAGTAGGCTTCTTTTTGCACCATAGAAGGGGTGCCATAACTGCCATGGCATGACATTATGATGCCCCTTGTGCGCAGCATTGTTTGGGCGCTGAGCACAAGGGAGGTCATCATGGCGTGCCCCATGTAAACAGGCACACGCCAAAATGGCACTCCAGTGGAGGAAGAAGGGCTTGGAGAGTGTGAACGCTCAGCCCTTCTTTGGCCCTACTCTGCAGTCAGGCTGGCACAAAGTGCCAGTCTGTACTGCCTCAAAGCCAATAAGACAAAGTAGGTATACATTTCCCACGTTAATTTGGTATGACAGGCCTTTTGGGTTATCTACTCCATATTTCCTTACTATTCCTCTTCTTGATACTGCATTAAGCAAAACTTTGTGCCATTCAACACAACTCTTCCCTCTCATCCTAACTGACTTCACAATGTTGTTGTGGGAATGCAGTTGGATTGTACCACCCATTCCATTCAGAATGCCTCGATTGGACTTGAAAAGTTAACTTTTAAAATTAATGAATGTAATGACATATTAAAGCCATTGCTGAACAGAAGAAGGGTGATGCTCTGGCCCCCTGAGTATCATCATACCAATGCTTAGTTATGGGTAATAGCAACATGTCACTATAGTCATTCTTAAAAGTAACATTCCCAGTTCAGCTCCTTAGAGAAAAGGGTAGGACACCAATGTCATCAAATTCCCCTTGCTACAAGTGTTGCTTTGCAGAACACATTCCAATGAGATTTCCCTCATCCTCTTGTTCCTTAACCCACAGTAGCATCAAATATTTTTGCCTGCATCAGAAGATTGTATAGATAAAGACGAGCAGGTTTGAAACTATATGTTTGTGTAAAGTAGGAGATGACATAGGTTGTGGTGAAAATTGTTTTGGCAACGCATGTTATGGTATTTTATGATTCTATGTAGTGTTTTGTTTTGTTTTTTAAAATCTATTTAAAAATATTAAAAAATATATTTTGGCCTGCAAAGAATCCCCAAAATTTTCTTTAGCAATGTTTGGTGACAATCCCAATCCTATTCTTTACAGCCATCAACTGCTTCAACTGCCATAACTCCACCCTACAGAATCCTGAGATTTATAGTTTTGTGAGGCACCAGCACTCTTTGGTAGAGAAGGCTAAAGACTTGTCAAACTACACATCCCAGGTTTCCATAAGATGGAGCTACAGCACTTAAAGTGGTGTCAAAATGCATTGTTTCTACAGTGTAGATGCTCTCCAACACTGGAGTATTTATCCTATCAACATATCAGCAACTTTGTATTTCTCTTTCTCTGACTCTTGCTCTTGTTCTCACATGCTTACTTTTGAGTATATATCTGTCTAGAGATACTTTATTCCTTGCCTCTGAAGAAGTGGAGTCCTTGAAAGCTTAGGCTAAAATATATCAGCTATTCCTAAAGTGTTGCTAAAACCCTTCCCCTCCTTTTCCTTTTGATGTTGATGTAGATTAACAAAGCTATCTCCTTGAAAATTACAATCCTGTCATTCTCCCGGGTAATAGGAATCTTACACTGTGCAAAATGGTCCCTGTGAAGAATATAAAGGTAGAATAATAACCAGTGGAGGTTATATAAGTGTTGGCTTACCATGTCCCCACTGATTCAGTGGTCCTGCTCTTTAGGACTAACATCCAGATTTAGGCCTAGATATTTTATTTTGTTTATAGTCTAATGAGCTTGTTAAAAGTTAATAGCTAGGCTCCATATGTATATGTAATGCAGGGCTATAGTCTAATGAGCTTGTTTATAGTCTAATGGGATTGTTTAATGAGTTAATAGCTAGGATCCATATGTATATGTAATGCAGGGATATATATATATATATATATATATATATATATATATAATTCAGATATGTCTCCCTTTTGGACATTGTGCTAGAAACTATTCACTAGTCAGTCATGGGACATTTAGAACAGCAACTTTATTTCCCATCTGCTTGACTGCCTCCCCAGCTTATTTCCTCCGGCCAGCAAGAAACCAGTGCAGCACCTCTTGGATATCAAAGCTACCATCCAGAGGTGGCAGTACTACAGAGCTGCTCCTGCACATCTGTTGCAAGATCTAAGTCCACTTTTATTACATAGTTTCAGAAGAGAAACATAGGTGTAGATAGACTGGTTTGCTCAAAGTTAGGCTTCTGGGTTTCCAGCTACTCAGGGTTGTCAGAAGCTGCCTGCCCTGCCCCTGCTGCCAGGTACTTCCATGGAGTAGGACAAAGGGAGACCACAGTACTGACAACTCTATCCACCTCTATCCACGTCAAGACAAAAGGATTTCACTGGCACCTTTGACTCCTCCTTCTTTCATGTCAGGAAGGGTAAAGAGCCAGAGGCATGTGTCTGTTCCTGGTGGCTCCTATGTCAGTGGAGTACTGAATCTAGACCAAGTTTTGGCTAACTTTAAAATTGCTGTTCAAGGACTGAACTTATGTAGGAACAGGCTTTAGTGCCTTTAAATCCTAGATGAAATCTTGGAGCGTATGTACTGTGCCACTTATATGAAAATCACCAGCTGCCACTGGTCTGTACAGACAATGAGCCCCGGGAGTTTCATGAGTAATGTAGAGCAACAGAGTTTGTTATGGAGAGAGCTCTTTCTACTTTTTGCCTTTGGGCTGCTAGCTCTTATGCTTTGTCGCTGAAAATATCACAACATCAACATACTAGAGGGCAACAGCATGTTACAAGCAATGCAGAAATAATTACATAAATCCAGAATTGAACAAATCAAGGCAGAGGTTTAGGAAAACTGGATTTAAAAGAAGGCTAGAATGTTAAGAGCCCATATTGTTTGTATTTCTATTTATTCTCTTCCCCACTTCCATGTCATGTTAATGTTTGGCTCTCAGAGGAACACATTCTTCAACCTGATTTTATTATGTCTTCATTAGTGATGCATACCTCCCCTGAGTCTGATTAATAAGTATTCCATTAGCAGCAGAGTAATTAATGGGATGTTGAGAACCAATTTTTTTTTAATGGATTCAATTCAGGCTTGTAGGCCCTTGCACAAGCAAATGGGGACACAGAAGCCTCCTTATGGTTTGAGGACCTCTTGTGCTGGATGGGATCTTCCCAGCATCATTACACCTCATTATGGTCTGTGTGAATGGGGCGGCAATGATGGGATGGAGCCTTAAGATATGCAGTACACTTGGTCAGCTGCTGAGATCAGGACTGCAGCCTTTGTAAATCCTGTATTCTGACGTGTCTGTTATTTTATGAAGAAACCAGATTTGTTCAAGGGACATGGACATTTTTATGAGGACCAGTTACAGGGAACATCAAACTCCCTTGTTGAAACAGCTTCATTGACTACTGGTTTGTTTTGAAGCACATTTCAAAATGTTGCTTATGACCTCTAAAACCTTCCATGGTTTAAAACTAGACTGTCTGCAAGACTGTATCTCTCAGTGGTTGCTCCCACCCTGTGGAACTCTCTTCCACGGGAGACTAGGCTGGTTCCCTCACTGCTGGCCTTTCACAGGTAGGCGAACACATGTTTAAGCAAGTCTTTTAAGATCTGGCAGGCTTGTTTTATTGGGGGATGAAGGGGTTGGTACTATATTACTATTTTTAAGTTTGTATGTTTTAAATTTTATATTTGTAATTTTTTATATTTTTTATTTTAATTCTATGATTTTAATTGTTGTTTTAATGTGTTTAATATGTGTACTTAGCCACCTTGGGTCCAGCTTTGGGAGAAAAGCAGGATATAAATAAATAAATAAATAAATAAGTATGTGAGTCTGCCCAAGTCTTAAGATCTTCAGAGAAAGGCTTCCTCATGGTCCCACCATCCTCATAATAGGTCTGTCTAGTGAGAGCAAGTGAGAGGGGTATTTTGGGTGGTTCCTCCCAGCCTGTGGACCACATTTGCTCACTCCTATCTAGAGATAACTAGGCAATGATGGTATCTAGTATATAAAGAACATAGTATGACTGGTAATAGTATCTAAAACTATTTTGAAATAGTTGTTTTAAGTCTGTTTTAAAAATATTTTATTTGTGCACTTAATATTTCTATCCACTATACACTGCCCTAGTGGGTTGAATAAATAAACAAATATATCTTCTTCAAAAATTATGAGTTAAGGGTTTTTTTTCCTCTTGGGTCAATCAGGATTTTAAACCAGCAACAATAATTCATACAGTTTAGCAACTTCTCCTGCATAAAGCCAAAATAGTATGGAGCTCTTCCCATTAGACTACAAGCTTCCTTTATTCCCTATGAGGCAGGACTGGGGAACAGGTAATCCTCTAGATGTTTTTGGACCACAGCTGCCATCATTCCACACCACTCGCTATCCTGGCTAGGGCTGTATCATGGTCACTGTATATGATAACTGATGTTCAAGGTGGATGTTATGAAGAAAGCAAGCAAATATTATCACAAAGGTGAAATTGTATCACCCTCCAGATGTGATTAGTTTGCAACTCCCATCATTCCTAGCCATCATAGACAGTGATGTTAAATATTGGGAATTGCAGACCAAAAATATCAGGAAGACCACATGTTCCCCAGCCCTGCTCTGTTGTCTATGTATCCAACCAAGTTTAATGTTTCTAGTAGCAACCATCTGAGTGACCTGATAATTGCCAGAAAATCCTATGGGAAAATATAGCATGCATTGCTTATTGAATTTGTTTATCTATTTTACAATTTTTATTATTATTTTTATTGTATTTTTCTCTTCAGATAAACTTGGAAGTAGCTGAACCAATATGTTCTGATCTGTCAAGAAAACTGGCTGAAGAAAGTTAAAGAAAATGGAAGCCCCCTAGAAATCTATCTGAGAAAGTTCCGAGCAATTTTGCCAAGGTACTATGGCTGCAAAATTATAATTAAGTTTTAATTTTATTGACACTAGCACTAATTTTAATACTCAGTTCTAACATGCACAATGAGAGTAAATTTGCAACTTGGGAGAACAGTAATATTTTTAAGTAGAATGGGCACAATGTAGTACAAGGTGGCCATAACTATGAAAGCAATGGAAGCAGGCTTAATTGTGATTAACATGGCTCCCTTTGATTTTCATTAGAGTTAGTTGTGGGTCATTTGTGTTGGATGATGCTTAACTGCCACAGTGTAGCCTAGTGTTAAATATGCTGGCTGGAATTAAGTATAAGACTTATGTCAGCTACATGTGTGGAAAGTAGAATTGAGCAGTTTTGCAGTGTTCACATTCACCTAGGGGCTGCAGTGACATTACTCCCTATGGGCATCCATTGCACAATGGCAAATGACTGATGTGCCATGGCCCAAAGTGGAAAGCGTACTGATGTGCATCTGGGAGCTGGCTAGGAAATGCCAGAGCACAACATAATGAGCCCAACATGTGTCAGAAGTGGCCCATACCCATCAGAAGAGCCTGATGGCAATGGGACATGCTTCCTGGTGCTTTGATATGCATCTTCACAGTTCAGTAACAGGAGTTCATTGCACCTTTTGGTTATGAAGGTTTGGTCATGAAACCACCTGATGATTCTAACACAGTCCTTTATCAGTAGTGGAACTGTGTTGATTCTAATCATGTAATGCCTCATGACTATGTTTGAGGCTTTCCCAACCTTTATTTTCATTATTGGCAACCCAGTCAACCAAAGAGGTAAAATATTTGCTCCCACTGAACCCAATGGACTTTTATCAGTTTAAAAGGTATATGGAGCAGCCTCTAATTAGTAGTTCAGGAGTGGGAGAGTAGAGAGATTGTCAGCCTTTATGACTGTAAAACAGAGACCACCGTTTGCCCTTAAATAGTTCACCAATGAATCATGCTTACCATTAAATCCTCGTAGGTGTTTTAGCGTGTAGGTCCACCAGACTACTGGGGAAGGACTGGCCTGCACCAAACAAGTCAAAGTAGCATTGAGTCCAACCAGCACGGTCACATTTGACTCAAGGAGAGATACTAAGGGCTTCGTGCAGCTATTCAACTCCACTTCATGGAAATATTTGCCTGCCCTAAATTTGGGACTTGAACAAGTTAAATAGGAATTCATCAGAATGATTGGTGGGCTGATTGATTTGATGAAGTGGACAAACCCACGTAGGCGACAGTCACATATCCAAGGGTTATCGTGCAAGGCCAAGACTGCATTGGAAATAGCCTCCACCTTCTCCAGCTGCTGGGTTTTTTGGTACACAGGCCAGTTATAGAAAACATCCTTGGAGATGACAGTAAGCTGATTGGAAGATAAGTCTAAGTAGGTCAGGTTAGGCAGATAGCGGAGGGCATGTTCCGGAAGGACATCAAGCCTGTTGTGCTTTAGATCCAGTATTTTTAAAGCCTGGGTGTCTTGGAATGCTGTCCATGGTACTGAACTCAACTTGTTCCCCTGCAATCTCAGCTCAGTCAAATTCTTCAGGTACTCCAGGCTTTTTAGATGCATGACTGTGATGTTATTAAAGTTAAGCCAAAGATATTGCAAGGCACTAACATTAATAAATGACCCACGAGGCAGTTCTGTTAGGTGAGAGTTTTCTATTCTAATTTTTTTGATATCTTGAGGGATGTCTGCTGGGATCTTTCTCAAAGATGTAGACATGCAAAGCAAACTCCTAGAATGTAAATCAGCAAAGTTAACATATTGCTTTTATGGATTGTCCATTCAGTTTTAATTCACTGAACATACTATGCCCTAGATTGTCTGCAAAGTGGACTTTGGTTTTGTTTGTTTGTTTGTTGCAAAGTGACTTTCCTCTTTACAGAAAAAAGAGTCATCTAATGCCCTAAAGATTAACAAGTGTGATTTAGCATTAAGCTTTCATCGGTGGCAGCCTACTTCATCAAAATTGGCTGAAATCCACAAAACTTTAACAAAATGATAAACAAAATTTGTTAGTCTTTAATATGCCACAGAACTCTTCATCATTTTTGCTACAACAAACAAACATAGCTAGTCAGTAGATTTTTTTAGGAGGAGGAGGTTTACAGTTTTACAAACATTGTAGCAATGAATTTTATTCATTTTCATCTTACTAGTCATAAAACCTATGCAAAAGCACTTTATAATGGTTATTAGCATAATATCCTAATGCTCTTACTGTTATAGGAAAGTAGCCATACCTTTACACTAAAAATCAACTTGAAACCAAACAGAATACTTTTTCAAATACTGGCAGTACTTGGCACAATTGAAAGCAATGGAATGGAGTATGCTGCTCAGTCCCATACATATTTATTCAGAAGTAGGTTTCACTATATATACTGCATCTTACATTCAAGTAAGTCTGCATGTGACTTACTTGGGGAATTAATATATATCCCATTTATTCCATGATTAAAGTTTGCTGAGTTGTCCCTGTTGTCACCATTTCCATACATGGTACTACTCAATATAAAGAGACTGCCAGCAAACAGAGACCTCTCTAAGCACTTTCCCAAGATGTTTGCAATATCCTTACCTTCCAAAGTTATCATTGGAACAGGAGCATCCTGTGACACAAGATGAAATCGCCAGATTTGTCCCATAAAGGAAGAGAAGAAAAAAGAGAAGAAATATGTGATGCACGAGGGCCATATTCTTCTGTGAGTAAACAGATTGCTGGTCTTGCAACAGACATAACAACAGCCTCCAACGAGCAAATCCTATTAAGAGTAATCTTTCTTGATGCAGAGGTGGCTGCTTCTGAAGGCAGGGCCAGTTTTTAATGAGCTATGTGCATGTTGAGCTATGAGCTATGGTGCTGCTCCAGGAAGTCACAGGCAGCTCTCTTTAGGTAGCTATGACCCTGTCCCTAAGCAATGGTGAGCTTTAACTCAACCAATGAAATCAAAACATACTCAGGGAAATTAGAATGTATGTCTAGCCAGGATGTCACTGCTTCAAATCGCATGTCACAATGGCCCAAAACACACAGCAGAAATAATCCAGTCTGAGACCACCTTAATTGGCCTGGTTCAATGCTAGGGAATTCTGGAAACTGTAGTTTGTGAGACATTTAGCCTTCTCTGTCAGAGTCATCTAGTGCCATAATAAACTTCAATTCCCAGGATTCCCTAGCATGTTAAAGCGGTCTCAAACTGGATTATTTCTGCAGTGAGTTTTGTACCTAATGTATTATAACTCCTTTGGCAAAATGTTCTCTCCCTCACCCTCAATACAATATCGGTATAACATATACAACATATGCACCCATATGTAAGCAGCAACAATACTAACAACAATGGCAGTACAATAATAAAACAACAATAATCCTAATTCGGATCATTATTTAGCTATAAATTTGAATGCAGTGCTCAAATAAGAGCCACCAGTTTGCACCAGGTTGGGATTGGGGCTGGCACCGATGTGCTGTTGTTTGCCCTCCAAGTGATTGCTCGGAGGATATGGAAACATGTCTTGTGATGCCAGCTGGCCCTCACAAGGTTTAGGGAGAGATCTGGACAAATCTCACCACAGATTTCAGAGAAGTCTCATGTGATTCAGAGCAGGACTTCCAGGCCTTAAATAGGCCTGCGTATGTGGCTCCAGCCAGTTGGAGCCAGGCCATTGATGCAACCGACCCCACCAACCCTTGTTTCACATTTACATTTTACCATATCCTCAGGCTTCAGCTGGTTACCTTCAGGGGCCTGGAGGGAATTTCCCCATGGATCATGGGTTTTTGGCCCTCCCTGGGAGCATTGGATGTGTTGTATATGTACTCCTGTCATATATGGTGTATTTGATCTTGGTTGGCACTTAGCTGTTGTGTCTTGCCTTGGTAATTCTGGTACTGCTTGACAGGTGCTCCTGCGCTCGTGTTCATTCCCTATCTATTCTCTTGTGTGTAATGTAAGCTCACAACATGTTCTGCTTCATCACAACTATGGCTACTGGAAGGTGATGGGGTCATTGAACAATTATTATGACAGTGATTGATTCATGAGGGCAGACGTTTGATTTACAATAGGATTACGAGTAATTTTGTTACTATCTTGTGACTGATTTATGCACCTGCTTAAGATTGATTTATGCCTTTGGTATGATTAATGATGCTTATAATTTGATTGTTTTATCACCCAATTATGAATGATTTATTGCATGTTTGATTATTTATTTATAATGGTATTATGACTGATTTATGACCCAGTTAAGATTGAGTTATGTATATCTTATGATTGATTTATGATTACATTTCTGATTGATTTATGATGCCTGTATAAGTATTAAATTTGTGGCCATCTTTAAATCTAACACTGTCCAGTCCCTGATCTGTCCTGGTGCAATAGCATCTCTGTAGCACATTTTCTTCTATTCAGTTTAGCAGTCTAGTATACTGTATTTCCAGACCAGTTTTCAAGAGATGCTGACAGGAAATTTTACAGAAATATTGAAACATGTAACAAAAAGACTGTAAAACTACAGTATAAAACTACCTTCTAAAGAGTTCAAATATAATCTGATTTCCAAATGTCTTTTGGAACAACAGCTGCAAAAAGGTGTTTGCCTGCCTCCCAGTAAATAGCTGGGAGTTCTCCACACCAGTAAAGAACTCTAGAGTTTTAGGGAAATGTATAACTCCAGATTCCCAGAAAATGCCCTGCTCTTCATCAGAAGTGGGAAGTGTTCCATTTTGTGGACTACAACTCCCTGAATCCCATATGGCAAAAATAGCCATTGTCTATGCTTTTGGGGGTATGAAAATTGTAATCCAAGATGGTAATATTTCCCAGCTCTGACCATAACAAAGCAGCATCTTAGCTTCTTAGGCAAGGAGAGCAGGAGGAAGATGTCACTGGTAGACCTTAAAATCCAGGATGCCCTGAGATGTTCAAGACCACATTTTAAAACCAAAACCAGTGCCTTGAACTGGACCTCAGAACAAAATTGCACAGATTTGATTAATATGTTCTCTCTAGGAATCTCTGGATCCTTTAGCATGAAGCTATGCTTAACAGCCACCAGTCCTCCAGCACTGGAGGACCTAGAGGTTCCTAAAGAGAACACTTCTTTAGGCATCTGCAGGCCCTCCAGTACAATTCTATGATTACCTTCCAGCAGCTGTTGATCACAGAGTTGTGCTGAAGTACCTAGACTTCATCCACACTGCAGAAATAATCTGGTTTGACCTCACTTTAAGTGTCATGGCTCAATGCTATGGAATTCTGGGAATTGTGGCTTGTTGACAATAACAAACTAAAATTCCCAGAATTCAACAAACTACAAACTCAACAAACTATTCCCATAATTCCATAGCATAGAGCCATGGCACTTAAAATTGGGACAAACTGGATTATTTCTGCAATGTGGATGCAGCCCTAGAGATTCCTAGAGAGGTGGTCTCTCAAGTTTGAAAAAAGTGTTTTTCATTTCTGATTTTTCCACTTTCATGGAGGTCCTACACCCCTAAAACCAGCAAATGTGGAGGGCCCACTGTAATTTCAAGGGCAGTTTGATTTATACTGTGTTTTAGTAGTTTAATCTGGAAATTACCAAGGCATGTATGAGGCTAGCTAGGGTTTAGTAATAGAAATAGCTGGCAAACAGTTAATAAAACTCACTCTAGGGAAACCCCCTCCATTTGAGCTATAAACCTGCTCTTTAAAAGGGGGTTCTCCTATCTAGGGAAGGCATTTCTCTAACTGGACCACCATTCCCTTGCTATCACTAGCTCTGCTTTATCTTTACTTGCTTCTGTTTATTCCAGGACAGAGCAACAGCACAAGAAAGTAATCATACCAACTACAAACCTGATTAAATGTTCCAGAAAAGTTATTGATGGTATTGGCATCTGCCAAGATAACCACTTAGAGCTCTCTCTCTCTCTCTCTCTCTCTCTCTCTCTCTCAATCCAAATAATAAGCTCTGTCAAAACAAAGCCCAGAATCAGGGTAAAAAAGATCTAAAAAGGCTATCAGCTTCAAGACTTCTCCCAGAGGGGAAAACAGGAGAACAATGACCAGGAGCCTTGGTGGCACAGTGGTTAAATGCCTGCACTGCAGCCACTCACCACAAACCATAAGGTTGCGAGTTCAATCCCAGCTAAGCAGGCTCAAGCTTGACTCAGCCTGGCATCCTTCCAAGTTCGCTAAAATGAGTACCCAGCTTGTTGGGGGCAATTAGCTTACAGTTGTAAACCACTTAGACACTTAGGCCTGTTACAGACAGCCAAAATAAAGCTGCTTCGAGTCACTTTGGAGGTATGGTATTTCAATGATACATGCGTCCTAAGAGTCCAAAGGCCGCACCAAAGCCATGCTCCAGTCCTAAGGACTGGAGTGCAGCTTTGGTGAAGCTTCCAGACTCTTAGGATTCATGCATCATTGAAATACCATACCTCCAAAGTGACTCGAAGCAGCTTTATTTTGGCTGTCTGTAACAGGCCTTAGTTCAGTATGAAGCGATATATAAATGAAGCTGTTTGTTTTTGTTTGCCAGAGAAGGGGCATCACTAGGGGTTGTGGGCTGCACCAATTGACACCCTAAGGGGGTGACACCACTGCTCCCCAAACATCTGCCTTTGGGCAGAAACAGGCTGTGGTACCCAACTGCATCCCTTTAAAACACTGGAGCTCAGTGGAACAGATGCTGTGAGTGAGGAATGGGAGGAGAAAGGAAAGGACTCTGTTTATTTGTTTAAAAAAAAGTTTTAAAAATTAAATTTTTATTTTTTAAAGAAATGTTCTTTTTAAATTTTCTTCAACAACATTACATCTTACCACATTTTCATTTTAACCACATGAAACTATGTGCATGTAAATACCTTTGGGCTGTGCATATGATATTGTAATTTAAAGATATAATTTTAATTTTGCTAGTTGTTTATGTCCCAACTATTGGCTTTACATTCAGTGATATAGGGAAATTTCAATTTATGAGTAACATTAGTGCAAAAACATTACTAAGGATTCTGTATGGTGTGGCAAGAGAGGATATCACTGGGGTGGCGGGGGTGGGGTTTGACACTATGAATTTCCGCATAGGGCAACACAACCCTGGTGAGTAGTCTGGTGAGAGTCTAGAACTCTCCGGCTGAGAATTCTACATACCTTTCGCAAAACTACAAAACAGGAATCCGTAGAATATTGTCATGACGGTTAAAGCAGAATCACAGCACTATAATTTGTGTAGTATGAAAAGGGCCCTGGTTTGGATATGCAGTTCCCCTATGCCAGCCCAATCTGACTGTACAGATATAGGTCCTGCAGTGCCCTCAGAAGACAATTACATGGTGTTGGCTGTCATGTATGAATTACCTCTAAGATTGTGTGCCTGAATCATTTGGCATACAGCAATGCATTCACTCAGCCTATTGCAGGACTAACATAGTGACTGCTGACATTATTACAGAACAGCTGGAGCCCACTGTTTACTGTGCTATGAAAATCTCAGCCTAATTGGTATCATGTCACTTTTTGCCATGTTTGATGGAGGAGGTTACCCAAAGTATTGCTGCATCTTTTCTTTTAATGGTCAAGGCAGGTCTACACGTTTCGGAAAGAAATCTGTATTCTTTTGGTGCCATCTAGTGTCAGTAGTTGATATTATACTTTCCAGTAAAAATAAATAAATAAATGCAATCAACATATTTTAATGAGAGAAAGATAACAAACAGAAACAGCCTAGAATAGACAGTAACAAAAATAAAAGAATCCAAGTCTATTCAAAACAAGTAATATAATCAAATGATAGGGGGAAAAGCTACATTTCTCCAAAGGTTGCTTGAAAACAGAGATAATAGAAATTTGAGCCAGTGTAACCACCACTGAAATGAGCACACAAGACTAACCTATTGTAAAGTGTGAGGGAAAATGTATTCTTTTGCTGTCATGTATTGCAAATTTCTAGTACTGTACTACTGTTTTCAGCAGACATGATGCTGATGGAAAAATCATTAGCCACATCCCTCCAAAGCTAAATTGAAAACAGAGATAAGCCTGAACCTGCTTAACCCATCACCTTAGAAGACCAGGATAGAAAAGTATTTATAGATTCTCAGTAACAGATTAGATTTATCTATATTTTTTAAAAAATAATTAAAATGTTCTTTTGCACTTGCAATAATTATTGGTCCTGTTCCTGTAGCCCTTTAAGATAGTTTCATGTTTAAACCAACTGTTGAAGAAGCTACCATTGTTATAATGTCTTGAGCATATCCTAATCTACAGTACAAACAGTGGCCCCACAACACCTCCAGTGCACATTTGGACTATGTGTCATCAGCTAAGTATATCAAAGCCCATTAAGTTGGGTATTCAGTTGGTCCCAAAATAGGCTGCTTAATTACATGGTGTTTTATCACATAATCATATCCTTCAGCTATACCAGCTGGGAAAGATTAGGGCACTACTAAGTCCTGTTGCATGTCACAATATGATATTAAGGTGTTGGTTAAGTTGTGTAGTTACCAGTGTCATCACTAAGTCATGGGAATTATACCAGAAGAAGGCTAAAACCAGGTGATCAAAAGGGCAGGGGGAGAAACTAGGTTCATTTAGATCTTATCTACTTACTGGTTCAATTCTGTGCTTAAAACCACTCACAACTGTCCTTAATAATGAGGGAGAGAGATACACTGTGATATAGTGATGATGGTGTTGTACTGAAACTTCAAAAAGCCAGGTTCATGTCCCACATGAACCATGAAACTCCCCAGATGGATGTGGGCTTCTCTGTTTCTCTCTGCGTCACCTATATGTGGATAAATACGCAACCAAACTTGCACAAATAACTATGGAGTTTTTCACATGGGGGACGGGATCACTCCCCCATCCTTATTCCATCCATGACTCATCCGTACCCCTAGTGAAAGTGACCATGCAAATCACTCTCACATGAATATTATCTCAAACTCATTGGAGGAATGGGATATAAACGAATCAGTAGCCACTGAGCTACTGTACTGAGTAACTTATTGTTGGGACCACGAATATACCCATATATCCCTATAATTTTCCAGTGCATGCTATGGGGCCCATACACCACAGTTCTACGTTATGTTAAAACTGCTGACTGGAGTAGAGTAGGTTAGGCTACCACAAAAGGTAGGTGTGATTCCCATCCTTCCTGGAGATATCCACTTATACCTCAGTTCCACATCATTCAGCCGTCTCAATCATTTGACAATGGGAAGAGAGCCAGCCCTAATGGAAGCAGCAAAGTAGGAACAGTGCTTTTCCCTTTCCAGTGTTCTAGAGTAAGTGAGGTCAGACCTGTATTTATGATGTTTGTGCTTGTTGCATGGTGCAATGATGTCTGCAAATGACATCATAAATGGGTGAACTTCTTGTTGCTGGAAGCTGTTGTTATTGCTTCCGTTTCTCTCTTCATTATGATGGAGTTGTCTTGGTTGCTGTGTTATTGGCATGCTTGCTGGCCAAGACCTCTGAACTACTCTTATCTGTGGAAGACTTCATATACTAAGGAAAAGCCACAGGGGCACCAGCAATGATACTGCCTGAGATTAAGTATTTTTTTTTCCTTTTATGGTACAGATAATAATGTTGATCGGGATGGGAAATCTTAGGCTCTTCAAATATTTTTTTACCTCAGCTCCCATAATGCTTTACTAGGGTCCATGCTGTATGGGGGCTGATGGGCACTAAAGTCCAAAACATCTGGAAAACCAAATGTTCCCCAAAGTTGGTACCTGCAGTTGCCACTTTGCTCAAGCTTTAGAATCAGTAGACACTGTAAGCTGACAAAAAGTATGTCTGTACTGTGAAGCTATAGCGGTTTGATCCACACTAATGCTCGTGGTGCTATCCAACTGAATTCTGGGATCTGCAGTTTGAAGGGGTAATTAAAATCCTCTGCTAGGTAGTTGTGGGGCTGTGGTTCATTGGACAACACTGGGAAATAAGTGTAAGTCTATCACCAAACTACAGATCCCAGGATTCTATAAACTGTAGCCATGGTAGTCACAGTAGTATTGAACTGCTATAATGGCACAGTGTAAATCAGTGAGTAGTCTTGATGATATTGCTGAAGAACACTGTGAAGAAACTTATGGAAGTACAGTATTATGCAAAAAAGACAGATATTAAAGTTATATCTGCCCTCTTGTGGTCATATGTTCAATAGCATATAGATCAGTGCAGCTAAAATACATGGGAGGGATATATGCAGCAAATATATATCATATTCAGCTGCCTAAAGGCACTACATCCCAGTTTTCTAGTTTTCTGCACAATATATTCTGTGTGGATTGTTTGTTGTTATCTGTCATCAAGTCGTTTCTGACCTAAGGTGAACCTGTCACCTGTCATGGTTTTCATGAAAAGATTTGTTCAGAGGGAGTTTGCCATTGCCATCCAGTGAAACTGTCAGAGTGTGACTTACCCAAGGTGACCCAGTAAGTATTCCTGGCTGAGTGGGGATTCAAACCTCATCTCCCAGAATCATTATCCAACAAGCAAACAACCATGCTGGCTCAGAAACTTTAAAAATAGGGAAGGAAATAATCTGCCCCTTTGACCTCATGCTGTATGTGAAATCTCTTGAAGGGAATACATGAGGGAAATCCTTGAGGTGTTGTTTTATCATGCTAGGGTAGCCAGACTTGACTGGCAATGGTGCGATTTCTTTATATACCTTCTTCTACATGAATTTCTTTCTGAGCATCTATACCCATCTCACGCATAGAATCGAACTATTGTCAAGCAAATCACTTACAGTCAATAGAATTAAGAAAGTGCTATTCGGTTTTCTGTAAGTGCAATATCCCAGATACATGTACCCAACTAATGTATTGACAATCCTTTAAGACATTTCCATACTGGGACAATGGTGTACATTCTCTATCCACAACTGAAAAAAGCAGAACATATTGTAGCTTGCCCATTATTATGGTCACTAATTTTAAAACTGTGTGTGGTATATTGTCTTCTTTTCTTTTATTCAAGGATACACTTGCTGTTGCAGGATCTGTTTTAACAATACATTTTCAAAGGAAAAAATGGGGACGTGTCTTAGCAATTATCACTGGGTTTGTGAAGGCCAAGAAGAGGAGATATGGTATGGAGTGATATGGGGGAAAAACAGCATAGAAACAAGTGTAAATATGTGTGCAACAAATTCAAAAGGGTTTTTATAACTGAAAAAAAGAAAAGCTTTTTTCATTGCTTGTCAGTGTGTCACATTCAGTACAGGAAGCAGGGGTGCCTTTTGTGGTTCAGGTTTATTCTGCAGCCTAAACCAGTTATTCTCAACCACTGGTCTTCCAGATATTTTGGACTTCAACTCCCACAAGCCCAGCCATTTCCAATGGTCAGGAATTCTGGAATCCAAAATCCCAGTCATCTGGAGAACCAAAAGTTGAAAACCACTGGTTTAGACCCTGTTAAAAACGTAAAAGTAGTCCCTTGACATCAGTGTCTAGTTGTAACAAACTGTAGAGGGTGGTGCTCATATCCATTACTAAGCTGAAGAGCCAGTGTCGTCCAAAAATGACTGTGGTAGTCATGTGGCCAGCATCACTGCACCGAATGCTGTTACCTTCTCATTGAAGTGGTACCTATTTATCTACTTGCATTTGCTTGCTTTCAAACTGCTAGGTTGGTAGAAGCTGGGATTAGTGATGGGAGCTCAGCCCATCATGCAGCACTCAGGCCTCAAACTGCCAACCTTCTGATTTTCTGATCATCAGTATTGGCATCTTAACCATGAAGACCCTGTTACTTCAGGCTTTTTAGGCTGCCTCTCAGCAGTATCTATGTGTTGCCCCAGGTACAGCTGCCAGACAACATGTTAGACAGCATATGTGTTCCTGGTAAGGGCTATAATCTTCTTATCTCTCAAGCTGTAAGTACTCATAGGGTAGTGCCAGTTCTGCCATTAGACAGAGTGACCATATGCAGCACCAGATGCTACAGTGAAGTGATGACGACTTTGTTGTTCCTTTCTGTTGAAGTTGAATAAGCCGCATAATCTGTTTGGGTACCCCAGAAATTAGCCTGGCACTGCCAGCGTGTTGGAAGATGCCATCCCACTGCAGGATTTTTTAGTCGGGCAGGCTACCAGCAACTGACTGGTTGCCAACAAAGGTGGCTTACTACCAGCTGGGTTTTATACCCACCTTAGTATTTCATCTATACATGTAGGGGAGGAGGTCTTCTTCTTCTTTTAAATTGTTCCCTTAATATGGCTGGTTCCAGACTGCCGAAAAGCGGCGGTCTGCTGCCGCCGCCGGTTGCTGCATCTGGGAACCGCAGCAGCCAAACGGCGCGTTTCCCAGATGCAGCAAAAAAGGAGTGCAAAAACTGCGCTCCTTCCTGGGCCCTGGAAGAGACACCGTGAGGCGCTAGTCACGCACTCGCGGTGTCACTTCCGCCTCGCGATGTGCAGTGCTACGTCAAAATGGCAGTGGCCGTCTGGAACGGCCGCCGCCATTTCTTATGGACTCAGTCCATGCTAGGATTAGGGGCATCTGGAAGAGACACCCCTTTCTAACCCTAGCACGGACTGAGTCTGTCCTAGGGTGCCCGTCTGTAACGGGCCTATAATTATGTTTTATATTTTATTTCATTTCTTTTAAAATGTATTTCTTATTCCGTATCACACTGAGCTGGCTTGAGTCCCATTTGAGGGAGAAACGTGGAATCTAAATAATATAAATACATAAATAATAAAGTCACTAGTGTTTTGTGGCTCATGACATTAGTTTACATTACATGGATTCACTTACAAATACTGACAGAACAAGGAACAAAATTCCATCTAGAATTTTCTCCAAGGATTCCAATATCTATTTACAATAAATGTCAAGAATTTATTCTTTAAAAAAAATCACGCAAAACCTCAAATGCAGAAATGCATGCGGTGGAAAATAGCCACATCTAAACTGGAAATGTTTGACTTGGATTTAACTATTTGAGGTTGAAAACCACATTATGGATCTGCCATTAAAAAAGTGCATATAGTCTCCCTCCTCAGTGCAATGCTGTGAGAAACACCACATGGGAAGCCATAGTTGATTCAAGTTCCCAGTTGCTTAACCCCAGTGTGTACCAATGCAAAAGTGTGTGTGTGTGTGTGTTTCCTTTACATCCTCGCAACTTGAGTAAGTACAGTATCCCACAAGGTATAGTGGTTATAATGTTGGATTGGGATTTTAGCAGGGAACCAAGTCCTCGAAACATGAAATTCACTGGCCCAGTCACTCTATTTTAGCCTGACACAACTCACAGACAGAATTGTTTTGTGAGATTTTACCAAGGAAAAGAAACAAAGTTGCAGCATCATTTTAAAAAAGCAACTAATTAGAGATACAGTTCTAAGCCCCCAACCAAAGTGGTTAGTTACTGTTAAAGTTACAGTTTTCAAAATGTAAATCTTTACTTTCTTGTTAACATTTTAAAAACTCTGAATACTATAAGCCACTCTTCTCGAGTCCATCTCAACAGGCACAACAGAGCCAAAGACAGCAGCACCAGCACAGCCTGGGATAGTAACGGAACTGTGTGGCATTCCTCTTTCACCATTAGGTAAGTCACAGCTCTGTAACAAAAGTAGTAACTAAAATTTATAGTTATACTATACTGCAAAAGAAGTCATGCTCTCCCTTGTTAAGTTACAAATATAATGTAAGAGTTTCGTTTGTTTTATACTGAGCAGAAAAAGTTAATTATAAGTAACCAGGTATACTTACTTCCAGGATTTTGAGACCAGGGGAGGAAAGGTAAGATACAAATTTACAGTAACTAATAAATAATGAAGAAACAAAGAGGGACCTGTGTAATTTATAACTTATTTATATCAACATATGCGTAGCAGCTGTAATATTTTCAGCATTTCCACCTGGAAAGGATTGTTTGTTTGTAATTTGCTCTTTCTAACACTAATCATGGTCTAAAATAGTATACAGAAGAGTCCATACTGTGATGTCTACTTTATTTTATTTTTTAAGATGGTGGGATGTATTTGTCAGCACTTTTCTTTTGGATTTAAACTAAAAAGGCTTCTTCATTTGTCTTTTCTCTTGACTAAAGCTGCTTTCTACAACATCTGGCAGCATCAACATATTGACTGCACAGCAAGATGCTCCTCAGTAGATATAGTCACTCTCCACAAAAGAAAGTGCTCCCCCTCCATTCTACCAAACACACACCCATCACTGCTTTGCTTCGGACATTTGTTCATACTGGTTTTGTTTAAACAAAAGTGGCTGCAATTTAAAATACTCTGCACAATTTATCTTTATGGGATTTACTCCAGAACCATGTGATGCCTCAGGTTGGTGCATGTCAGAACTAGACAACCTGCCAATAAGTAGACAGTTCTCTTTGGCGTCTTTCCACTGAGCTCTACTTTTTTCTCTCTCCAAAGATCGGTGTTCTGAAAATCTTAATGCAACTGTAAGGAATGTCTGCTTCCCCTCTGCCCTACAGGCAGAAAGGAGGAGGAGTGTCTAAGGAACACAATACAAACCACAAGTATAGAACCATGCAGTCCCTTCACATGTTGTTGTTGTTGTTGCTGCAGTGTATGATGATTTTAAATAAAAATCCTCTGAGGGGAATCAAATGCTGCTGGTGATGATGATGATAATTGTGACTTAAGGCCTTGGATGCATCTACAGTGTAGAAATAATGCAGTTTGACACCACTTTAACTGCCATGGCTCCATTCTACAGAATCCTGGGATTTGTAGTTTTGTGAGGCACCAGAACTCTTAGGCAGAGAAGACTAAAGAGCTTGTAAAACTACAAATCCTGGGGTTCCATAGGATGGAGCTACATAATGTAAAGTGGTATCAAACTGCATTGTTGTAGATCCATGCTCTATGACATTGGCCCTGTAAAAATGGGTGGGAAGCGCCATTCTCGAGCCAAAATTAGGGTTCGGGAGCACATAGCAACCACACACTCCCAAACCCTAATCCGTAAGGATGGTGCCATCATGGTGGTCTCCCATCCACGGGGGACCACCATGATGAGGCAAGCGCAGCACAGATGTTGCAGATGTTGATGTGCCATGCTTACATAATAGACGTGTGACAGTGGGCCAATCGCACACTCATGGCATCCAGACCGTGCCATAAAAAGAACCTGCTTTTAGCAGGTTCCTTTTACTGTGGAGGGACACCACACAGTTTGGCTGCTGTGGCGTCCCTCACCAGCAAAAACGGACAGCTCCAGCCCATCCTTTTGGGGTGGTCTGTCAAGCCCCATTGTATTTCAAAAAGCCCTGATAATGACAATAGCAAATACAGTAGTCAACAGCAACCTTTATGCCATGTGTTTACTTCCAAAGCTGGCCTGGTAAGCTAAAAGCTGTGGTGGAAAGGGTGACTTTTTCTGCCCCAAAAAGGAGCATCATTTTGCCACTTCTTTTTGGGCCAGAGAAACACTGGTTTGGGATAACTGCAGTTGCTAATACACAACTTTCCAAGATGTGTATCAGCAATATTCAACTTTGTGGTCTGATAATCTATGTATCTGTTTTACAGGCCTTAGGGCTCATTCCTGACATGGTCTCAGCAACTTAGTAGGAGGCTTCTTTTATTTATTTGGAATTCTGGAGAGAGCAGGGTTGTAATTCAGAGGCTACATTAATGCTTTGCATGCAGCATGCCCCAGATCCAATCCTCAGAGAGGAGAGCTAGTGGCAGTTAAAAGCTAAGGGCACTGAACAAAATGAAAATCCAACCAACCAAAATTCTGAATTGTCAAGGAAAACTGCATGGGCTTCTGGAACTAATGAGCCCTCTTGAGGAGGGAGAAAAGAATAGGGAGGACTGTAAAAAAGAAGAACGTAATATCACATAATAACTAGTAACTAATACTAACTTTAAGTAATACTACCCAGCAGTTGCAGCCACCTTAAAAAAAACACAAGCTATTGATCTGTATGCTGCAGTAGAAACACAGAGGTTAAACAGACCAGCTTGAAGAGCTGTTGTGGGGGCAACATGGGGATGTGGCATTTGGATGATGCACATCCCCACGCTGCCCCCACACCAGCGTCACACCGACTGACTACACAACAGGTGACATCACAGCACTCCTTTGGCGCAGCATTTATGACTCACACTGAAAGGAACACCGAAAATGCTGCCACAGCAGCAAGGGTGCCTTTTTTGCCAACTTTAAAAGGAGTGGCATTCTGCTGTTTCTTTTAGAGCTGGCAAAGTGCTGGATCAGGGCTGTGGCATGAGGTTGCCATGGCTCTGATCAGGTGCTGAAAGGGGCAGCAGGATGTCACTCTATGGGGCCATCTGTTTTGCCCCTATGGGGCTAAATAGACCGGCGATAAACACTGGCATCAGGGCAGACTGGGGGCATTTCAGCTGCACATCACATGCCGCGACTCTGCATCACACCATCCATCCGACCAGATGGCAGGCGGTTTCATGTCATTTCTTTGGCACAGCATGTAGACACAGTGCACCAAAGAAAGCCTGAAAAGCCACTGCCGCCATGGCAAGAACAGCTTTTTGGCGGTGCTAAAAGGAGCGGCATTTTGCCATTCTTTTTATCACATCGCACTGGCATGTAGTTGCCAAGGCCCTGATATGACAAGGAAAGGGGCAGTATATTTTTCCCCTTAGTTTGCTCTGCTAAGGCAAATCTGGCTGTTTAAGAGGACAGGATGAATTGTTCTTGGATTTCTAACAGATGCAATTAGATTGGTTGATAAAGAGAAGCATCCCATGTAGCAGCTTATCTTCCTCTCTTTCTGAGTCTACAAAATAATAAGGAAGTCCCATTCTCAAGTCTTTTTTTTTTCAGATCACACATAATGACTGTGAATTCTGACGGTAATTTCATTCACTTTATTGTTACCAAAAGTCATTTCTCTTTGCATCATTCTATAGGGAGTTGATCACAACTCACTGTACATTATGCAATGAACAGCAAAACAGGGAGTTAGACAAGAAGATTGCTATAATATGTATTTGAAATTGTTACATATATGTACAGCTATTCACTGAATGGACTTATTTGTTCAGAAACAATAGATCCAGGATGTGTGAAGAACAACATAGGGCTCTTTGATTACCAACAGTATAGTTGGCCTTCCATATCCACAGGTTCTTTATCCACAGATTCAGCCATTCATGGCTTGAAAATATTTTAAACAGATATAAATTCCAAAAAGCAAACCTTGATTTTGCTATTTTATGTAAGGGACACAATTTCACTACACCATTGTATATAATGAAACTTGAGCATCCACAGATGTTGGTATCCATGAGGGATCCTGGAATCAAATCCCAGTGGATACCAAGAGCCCACTCTACTTCCTTCTCCCTGCTTTCAGTAATTAGGATGTGGAGGAAGACAGATGAAGCCTTGTTATAAAACCTAAGTATACCAGAAGTAGGAATCATGTTCTTAATACTGTTGAACTACAACTCCCAGCAGTCCTCACCATTGGCTTTTCAGGCTACAACTGCTGGGAGTTGCTGTCCAAAATCTGGAAAGCCACACATCTCCCACCTCTGGTATAAACTATTATCATAGCCTTTAAAATCCATCCTTCTGTTCTGCCCTAGGAAAAGTAAAACACAATGTTATTCACAAATACTCATATTTCTATATGTTTATATTGATGGATTATATATGCACATACTCTTTGGCTGCCCTTACTGTTAGACAAGAAGAGGCAGCTACCACAGGCTGCAGGTAGTAGAGCACAGCAACAGGGACCGCTTTGCTTGTTCTCTCATGCCAAGTAACCGTCTGCCACTCTTTTGGAGGCCAGAGCTGCATGTGCTAAACATGTTATTCTATTTCACTAAATTTGCCTGCTGCTGTAGATGTGATGGAGGGTGCAGTTCTATTGCCAATATTCAACTGGTAGCACAGTCAGCTGCTGAATCTGACATGGAGAAGGGCATGACTATCTTGCACTTCACTTCGAGTAGTCAAATATATTGAATTGGTCCTAATATACTTGCTCACCTTTACCAACACTAGCCTTTAGTTTCCCTTAAGTCATAACCTGATCGATCCTAATAGCCTGCAAGTTTGTCCTCTGTCTTCCTGCCTCCCTGACCTTCTGTTGTGGGATTCCTCACATGACACAAAATGTTAGAAATGAAATATTTACATCACAAATGACTTGATGAATTTTGACTGTGGAGGGGGAAAGTGCCACTAAATTTGCACATAGTTTTTCATCACTGAATTTGGGAATGTGGGGGGGGGGTCTCAGTCAAGCTGTACATCATCTTTTGTCAAACATATGAAAGACAATACTTGTAGCATGAATGTCTCTAATATCATACAACATGTGAATTGCTAGATGCAGTCCATTTATTGGTTTAGTCAGATTACCAACCCAGCATCAGCAAAAGTATTCATTTGGCTGTCCTTCAGCCTTTGGTATTGCTTCTGAGTCAACACTGGACCTGGCTGAGAGCAATCTATTGGATTCATCAGGCGTGTGCCTTGTCAAATATTCCCCTTCTGTTCCTTTGACTTTGGCCCCTGGGGAGTGGGAGAGGCTTTCAAAGGTCACATAAGAGTCTTGAATTTCTTTGGGCTTCCGTGTGAAACATTTTTTGCAGCGCCTTTTCAGGGCACCACAACAGACTACTAACGTCAGAGGGACGGCAATAACACAAGCCACACTGATGACCACCACATTGATAAGTTTTTGGGTTCCACCAGCACTGGCAACTTCATCCGTGGAAAATATGATGCACTGTTCCTTCCTTGGAATCAACCCTTTTACACAGACACACACTATATACTTGGTCTTTGGCATCAAATCATTGATGGTAATCTTGGTCTTACCAGGCTCCACATTGATCCGACGCATATCCCTTTCTCCAAAGATAGCATACAGAACACTGAAGACAGTTGTATTCTTGGCCTGAGGGGCTTTCCATGCTAACGAAACACTATGATCCGTGTCTCCTATCACCCTGACCGACCTGACTATGCGTTCAGGCTCCTGTTGGGCAGTTGGTGGACTTGCTAAGAGATTTTTTGGATTGTTGATCATATTAGGAGCTTCATCTTGAAGTACTGGATTCCCTTCTGTGTTGGCCCGAATTGATCTGGCACCCAAGGTAGGGGAAGTTGAAGTTGTGACAACGTATCTTGCAACTAAATTGTCATTGTAAGCTGCTGCTTCCATCCCACTCACTTTTCCATTCCAGGTTCCTTTAGCATTTCCAGTGGGGTCATCTGTGCTTTCAGAATCAGTGATGATGAGGGAGATGAAAGCTTCCGTTGCTCCAAGGAAGTTTTTTGCTTTGCATATATATTCTCCAGAATCAAGGTAAGATACAACAGGCAAGCCTAAAATAGACCAGCTCATTCCATCACTGGAAATTTCTTGATGCACTGGAAGACAAAAAAAACAAACAAACAAGGGGATAAAATTTAACAAAATAAACTGTTTGGGGATTTTGTTCCTTAAGTGTAACTATTTGTTTTTCATAGTGATAGTTATTTTTTACTTAAGCTGCCAGAATGCCATGTCAGAAAAGATAATATAAGATAAATTTGCTGAACCCACAACAATTAAAAACCAAAGTGCTTTGCTATATTGTGTCACCATTTATCTGCTCCACCCTGTACATTTGTGCAGAAATTGTAGATCTGGGGTATGCAAATGTCCCCCCTTCAAGTGTTGTTAGGCTGTACCATAAATTCAGCCAGCCCTAGCCAGCATGGTTAATAGTGTTGAATGCTGAGAACTGCTATCCAAAAAAATCTGGATGGATGAACTTTGCCCATTCCTACTGCAGATATTTTTGAAGAAGCATGGCAGCTGTCATGATAGTAGTAGGGTCTTGTTGCTCCAGGTAATGTGTAATGGAGGGATGGGGAATCCTGAATGCCTTGGATTACAGCTTCCACATTCCTTTACCATTGGGTATTCTGGCTGGGATTTCTGGGAGCTGACATGTAAAACACATAGAAGAACAAAGGTTTCCCCTTATGTTTAAAGAGAGCATTACTTTGGCCAAGAATATAAAATTTGTACAGCAGCTGCCTGAGAACAAGAAGCACACCATTCACCATTAGGAATGTAAATCTTCACATATTTCATTCTCATATACTTCACAAACTTTCCTCCTGTGAGATTACACAGTTTTTGCATGTGTATTTGATGAATTTTCACATTTCAGAACTTTTCTGTGAAAATTGTATTTGTTTGTGTGTTTAACATTTATACAGGTCTTTATACTGAAAAACATATTTTATATAGAATATCATCACCAAGATCCTATATAAAATCAGTAGAATAGAAACCTCTGTCAGAAAATTTACTTAGAATGAAGGCCTATCAGAAAGGGAGAATGGGTGACCAGTCCAGTGGCAATGTGAGCAGTTCCCAGCATTCAACTGGAAGTGTTTGTTTGTTTATTTGTTTGTTTTTGGCAAGACTATTTTGTGGCTATTTTGTTCCTGTGGTGGCAGAACTGTGTCAAGGCATCAGACAGACAAGTAGGCTGAGGCTGTTGCACTACCAGGCAAAAGTGAATTGTGCATATCCCAAAATCCATCACAAATTACCCCTCCTCCCCCCCCCCAAAAAAAAAAGTCAAGGGAAAGATTTGTTTTACCCTAACACAAAGGCCAAAAACGTGTAAACAGCTGACATGCCTTTTTTGGGGGGGATGTGCTCAATAATGTGTCTGAACATGTTGAAACACTTCTTGTCAAGAGTGAAAACATTTACCAATATTTGCAAATAGAGAGATGTTTGCATTTTAAAAAAATATTTTGTGCAAAATTCAATGGCCAAGGTCATATGTAAAGATGGTAGAATAGAAAGCTCTGTTAATGTATTTATGCAGAACTAAGACCCATCAGAAAGGGAGGATGGAGGCAACTGGTCCAACAGCAGTGCAAGCATTTTTTTTTTTTGTCATTTCCAAATATTCTTTACACCCATGTTCACTATGTTCGTAGCCACCCTCTTCTGGGAGCCACAATTGCTTTGTTCTTCACAAGAACATTCAATGGCTTCACTCTTCACAAAGTACAACCACAATGTAGGCAAGGGAGGAGGAGGAGGAGGAGGAGGAGGAAAACCTACCTGTTCCATTGAGTGGGTTTCCATCAGCTCTCCTCCAGCTCAGCTCAGGAATAGGCACCCCTGTGGTCCCACACCGCAACAGGACTGTGCTTCCCAAGATGGTCTTCACTTTAGCAACAGACGTGTGCACAATGGGACTCTGACACTTTCTGAGTTCGACTTGACTGAAGAAAACTCCTGCCAGATTCCGAGGTGTGAAGCACTTCAGTCTTGGTTCAACAAAAGCGATGTTGGGGGACTGGAAATTGAGGAAGTGAACCATTTCATAGAGGCTGCAATCACATGCCCAAGGATTGTCCTGTAAACCTGGAAAGAGGAACAGTGAATCATTGTATTATCCATATACTGAAGACCTAGACACTCTGTAAGTTTATAGATGTGTTTTGTTGTGTGTCCATTTCATGTCTTCAGTCTTCTTTACAGCCACAGCCATTCACACGGTTCATATGTGACACAAAAGCACACCCCACAAGCAATTATTCAGAGAGAAAGAGTCCTTGACACTGGGGTTCCACAGTACTTCAAAAATTCTTAATTCTTTCTCTGCAGAATCTCTTCCTGTCAGTATTACACAACCCGTTTATCCTTAAACCCTGTATACTGAAAATATCTGAGTAGTTGGAACATTAACAAACTAACAAAACTGGGAATTTTCTGCATTTTGTTTCTTTACGAGCGAATGGGCATTTTGTGGCCCTCCATCTGTTTATGAATTGCAGCTCTCATCACTCTTAACCAGCAAAGCCAGTGGTGAGATATCATAGGACTTGCAATCTGACAATACCTGAAGAGTCACAGATTTTCCATTATTGTTTTATGATAACCTTAGTAAGTGTCATAAAAGGTGGTCCAAAGCTGGATTTCACATTATGAGTAAGTATAATTTGAGTTTATGTTTTTTTTTTTTAATTAGGTACAAATTGCATAGAATAGAAAATCTATGCATCAGAAAAGCACCCATACTCAAAATCCTGGTGGCCCAAGGAGTTCCATAGCCTTAGTGCATAGTGTACTCTGCTTGGACCATGACTCCCATCTGACTCCATCCCCTTCAGAAAGTAGAGTGGTTACAGAAAGTGGGTCTGATGTCATGGACAGATTATATGAGTAGCCATTAAAAAGGCAACACATTTTTAGTTTCTTGTTTCATCTATTTATAGTGTATCAGAACAGCCAGTAAGATAGAAGCTTGAACTGCCAGAAACATTTTGCCAGCATTGGGTCCCACAGACCTGCATGTGTGTGTATTCTGTTCCAGAAAGCCAAATGGGCTGGCTCTGATAGAGAAAAAGCCCACCCTAGAGAGATTAATTTCTGGTGTTATTTCTTGAATACCAAAGGTAGTTCTTTTTCCCCTGACCTCTCCTTGAGGATTTGTGCTTCTGTTGTACAAAACTTACAAGGCTGGTCAGACATCAAGCCAAAGGTATCTTTAAAAAAAAGCAACAAAATCCAGAATCCATAAGCAGCGATACCTTTGTTGGGCCAACTGCAAAGCATGAAATACATTATGCATGCTTTCAAAGTTTCATTGTCTTCTTCATCAGGCTAAGATGTTAAAATCATACAGGAGAAAAATGGTGAGGATTATAGAGTCACAGGCCTACATTGTGTCTGTCTTGTCAGTTTAGATGATACTGAGGGATTTCAATGCAGGTAGAGGCCGCTCCCCTTATTGGCCTGCCACATTGCTGGGCTAGCAATCCACAAATTCAAGTGTCCATGGCTTGCCACACCCCACATTATTCAATGGTGGTGTGTGCGTGCAGACTCACTGATGTGGACATGCTCACATTTCTTTTCATTTAATAATACAGGGCACAACCATCTGTTGATGGAAAGGGTCCACTGTAAAATTTCAACTCCATTAGCAACAGAAAAGTAACTTTTCTTGACATCCAGCTGTCCCTCTCCCGTATGAAGCTAACTCCTATCTTAGGCAGAGAACATTACATTTCTTAAAACTCTGTACTGTTACATCTGGAAAAACTTTTCAGTGTTGTATAGGTAGTTCAATGAAAGAGTTTTAATTTTGTTGGAGGTAGCAAACCTCAAGGAGTTAAATCTCAGTCCTTTGGTTCCCTCTTGTTTAGGATTCCCCTGTCGCAGCTAAATTTCATTGGGCTACAATCTGGGACTACAATTTGACAATAACTCATATCACAACTTCTGCTTCCTGACAATCCAAAAGAGAGACATAACCCAGAGAAAGGACAACCAGCCTCATAACTTCAGACTGTAACATGATGTGCCATTACAAGATTTGATGGTTCTGTGACTCTCCTGCTTTCCCTTTCCAGTCTGTTGTCAATTCTCAATGCCAGAGAGAGAGAGAGAAAGAATGAAAGAGTATGTTCTCTGCAGCCTCAAGGACAGACACTAGCCCTAGACAACCAGCTGTTTCATGCAAATGTTTTCTAAAAGCAGCAGAGGCTCACATTTTCATTGAATATGAGATAATTTAATCTGCATTCCATTAACTAATTAATCTGCACTTGCTTCTGCATGTTACTAATGACTTTCCAGTGGTCATGCACATTAGATTCAGCACTCTCATTCACAGTTACTGTTGACACTTCTATGTTTAACAAGATCTAAACCTAGTAATTGGCCCTCAGTGTTAGCTCCTTCTCTCATTCTGTTCATTTATTCTAATTCTAATTGCCCCCTCAACCATGATTCCTCCTGTGAAATCTTAATGGTTCTCATCATATTTTCTCCTGGAGGAGCAAAGGACGGCAAAGTCACTGCAAAGGAAAAGATATTGT
Organism: Sceloporus occidentalis; assembly: GCA_023333645.1. Taxonomy (NCBI): domain Eukaryota; kingdom Metazoa; phylum Chordata; class Lepidosauria; order Squamata; family Phrynosomatidae; genus Sceloporus; species Sceloporus occidentalis. The sequence goes on along the minus strand of JALMGF010000002.1, from coordinate 112,265,684 downwards.
AAAGTCTTGAAAAAAAAGCTATGGCTCAGTGATATGTGGATGATCCTACACTCAATTGCAAATGTCTCTGGGCCAAGCTATACAAGATTTCTGTGTCAAACTAGTAACCCCTCCTAGCTAGTGAAGACTAGGGATGGGTGCTTCAGAAGCTGTTGGATTTCATGCTATCCCATCAGCCCCAGCCAACACAGGCAATCATTAGGCATCCATTTAATCCATCTAGAGGGCCAGAGGTTTTTCTCTCTGGTGTTGAAGTACTGAAGAAAGTTATTATTATTATTATTATTATTATTATTATTATTATTATTATTTACCCACCCATTTCCTAATAATAAGGTGGTTTACAGCTATAAAAACAGTACAGATTAAAAACCAGTCAAAATATAAATTAAAAAAAATCTAAACATAAAAGTTAATGGAAAACAATCTGTAGAGCTAAAAGCATATAAAATTCATTAAAAGATCACATAAAATCAACAGAACAACACAGCACACTACTAAAAGCCCATCACAGTCAACTTCTAAAAGCTTAATGGAATAAGAATGTTTTTACATGGTGGTAGAAGGAGACCAAACAGGGGGCCATGCTAGCCTCCCTAGGGAAGGAGTTACAAAGTTTTAGAGCAGCCGCCAAGAAGACCTTTTCTCTTTTCCATGTTCTCCTCAAAACAATCCCGAGAAAGTAGGAAGATCTCTCCTGAAGATTTTAGAGCTCTAATAGGCTCATAAAGGGATGTGTGTTGTGTGCATGGATCTCCTGTCAACTTATGGTAACCTCATTAATTACATTGAGTTTTCTTAGACAAGGAATACTTAGAGGTAGTTTTTACCTGTTCCTTACAGTCTTCCAAACTCTACGATTCTATGATTCTACAATTCTATGATTGTGAATGGTCTGACATTGAATAGGGCTTCTGATGTTTCTAAAACACTACCATCTACGGATTACTGCATACCACAACAGATTGTGTGAGGACACTGCCACATGCACACCAAAATCCTGATTGCTTTCAAAATAAAGTTTTGTATTGATATGAAAGGTGACTGTTCTGACTTTCTGCAAAGGCAGTGGTTCGTAGCCTTTGGCCCTTCAGTTTTGTGGAGCTTTTTGGTCTCCATCGTCCAGAATCCATGACCATTGACTATGCTGGATGAGGCTTCTAGAAGTTGAAGTCCAAAATGTCTGAAGATTAAAACTCTGTGTTAGGGGCAGTGAAATCACTAAGATTGGCATCACCCAGTGCAGTAACTTATATGTCACCCCCCCCCCGCATTAACCTCCTCCCCTACCCCACGCTTAGTAATATTTTTTATACTAATGTTACTCATCAATTCCGTATATTACAGCAATGGTTCTGACATAAACAACTAACAAAATTAAAATGATACCTTTAAATCACAATATCATATGCACAGCTTAAATGTATTTACATGTTCATGGCTCCATGTGGTTAAAATGAAAAGTTCATAAAGTGTGACATTTTAAAAGAAAAATTTAAAAGAATGTTTAAAATTTTAAAAATAATAAAATAAAAAACAATATAAAAACCCCTGGGGGCCCTCTTTTCTCCTCCACACTGAGCCTTGACCCACTCACACCTTCTCTTTAAATGGTCCAGCATTTTAAAGGGATGCAGGTGAACACCACAGCCCATTTCTACCATAAGACAGATGTTTGGAGAGAGACATGGTGTCACCCTTAGGGTGTCACCTGATGCAGTTTTCACCCCCTGCACCCTCCTAGTGACACCCCTGCTTAGCAGGATGCAAGTATTAAGGGAACACTTTTGACAGGTTTGATATGCTTATTCAGGCACCATATCTTTTGTGTATGTATGCATTACTCAAACAAATCTGCATGCAGAACCCCTATGATGTTTCTCAGAAAAGCATCATTTTGGAATAAAATAATTAGAAAACCCTTTTAAGGAAAGGCAGTGAAAGGATATGAAGAATACCGAATTATATAATATTCACTATCTACTTACTTCAGGTCTTTAGCAGCTAAAAAGCATCATTACTGACAAAACCAAGGCCAGTGAAGAGTTCTGATCAGCACAACAAAGGAATGTGTCAATTTGTCACCTTGACAACTGGACTACATTCACACCAGTGAAGCCTGAAGAAGCTAGTTGGGCAAATATTAGGACAGATCAAGACATGTGGTGGTAGATCCCCTGCAAAGTGGTGGAGGGGCATTTTTTTAGGAAGAAGCAGCAGGTAAGAGGCACGTCATCCTTCTCCCTGTCATCAGATCTCCCCTTCTTGCCCCATCCTTCCAAATTTTAATTTAATATTCCAGATTTGCATCTAACCTATTTCTAAACTATTTCCAACCTATATAAATAACTGGAAGGTGCAACCCATTCCATGTGAGCTACTGTAGTACAGTGGTTTGAATATTGGACTAAAACTCTGTTTGAATCCCCGCTCAGCCAAGGAAATTCACTGGGTGACATTAGACAAGTCACACTCTCTCAGCCTCAGAGGGAAGCATGGGCAAAACCCCCTCTGAACAAATTTTGCCAAGAAAACCCTGTGATAGCCTTGCCTTAGGGCCGTCATAAGTCTGAAACAACTTGGAGACACACAACAGCAACAACAACAACATTTTGGGTACCCCTCCTTGAGCAATCTTGGAATCACTATACTGAGAACTTCTTTTTTGCATGGACTGACTTGGGCTCATTGAATTTTCCTACAACCTGCCACTTTATTAAGCATTATTCTTTTTTCCAATGAATCACATTTTCTCACAACATATCCAAAATAGAGTAGCTTCAGTTCAGCTTCATGTTGGATTCCAATCAGAGTTCAAGCCTCATTTGTTCTTATTTGTGTTTTTAGCATTGGTAGCATGGCATTGGTAGGGCCATTTCTATGGCTATTTTAAGATTTGCCTTATTTTAAATTTGTATAAACCATTGTATTTCTCATTACCATGTGTGGATGTGAGAGCTGGACAGTTAAGAAAGAAGATGGGAAGAAGATCCACTCATTTGAAATGTGGTGTTGGAGAAGAGTGCAATCATTAGTAATGATCCCATAGACAGCCAAAAGAACAAACAAATGGTTCCTAGAGCAGATGAAGCCAGAAACCTCCCTGGAAGTCAAGATGACCAAACTGAGGCTGTTATACTTTGGACACATCATGAGGAGGGAGAACACAATGGAAAAGACAATAATGCTGGGAAAGGCAGAGGGAAATAGGAAGAAAGGAAAATCACATGCTAAATGGATGGACTCTATTAAGGAGGTCACAGGTATGGGGTTGCAGGAATTAAGCAGAGCAGTGGAGGACAGAGGGTCTTGGAGATGTCTCATCCATAGAGTTGCCATGAGTCAAGATCAACCCTAGGGCAGTTAACAACAACAATAAATAATGCTAATATTTTCTTATCCTAAGATATCTTTGTAATTTTGCTTGAAATAAGTAATTTATGTCTGTTGTTATTATGTGCCTTCAAGTTGTTTCAACTTATGGACACAATATGGCAAACCTATCAGGGGTTTTCTTGACAAGATTTGTTCAGAGGAAGGTTGCCTTTACCTTCCTCTGAGGCAAGGAAAGTGTCTTGTCAAGATCACTAACTCCAGGCACTAACTCTCTGCAGGACCTTCTGAGTGTTTCAAGGTAAAAGGAGGGGGGGTATCATTGCAGCTAAAACCCTATTCCTGACCAATCTAAGAGGAATGTATCTAATCTTAAGGGACTGCAGACCAAAACATACACATGGATTTTCTCACCCTCCAACATGGAGAAGAGACTAGGAATTTAGAGCAACAAAAGGGTCTCTCTGTGTGTCTCTATATTTATCTTCTACCTAATTTGGGGGATATCTTCTAAGGTGGAGGGATACCTCTGGGTGGGGCAAAACATGACCTAAATGTTGTTCTATAGAGGGCTCAAAGACAAAACCATGTGCTTCCAAAGGGCAGAGGTTCAGCCACTGATAATGACTCTTAGTTGGTCTGGGCAGTAGAGAGCAATTGGCTGTGTGGACAAGACAAAGCTAACTATGTATACGCATTTGCCCTCTTTCACATCCAGATAGGATTGCACGACATCTCTGGAAGCCACAGAATACTTCACCGGGGATGGGGGGGTGGGGGTAATACCAGTCTGATATGGTTTGGTAGGTCTCCATTCAGTGGAGGTAGACAAGACAGTGAAGCACTGATTACTCTCATCAATAAAACTATTTACTTGTCAGCAAGAAGGAAATAGTTAGAGGAAAATTTCAGTTTGTATTGTAGAATAAGCATTGCCTTTTCCCAAGAGAGATAGGGGTTCAGGCCATGAGCAATACCCAGTCTGAATTCTTAACAATTTGTGCAGACTGTCACAATAGATGGCTTCGTGCTTATGCATCAAAGTCTAATATTCATATTATTGAGCATAATTCATTACAGAAATCTGTCTTTTGAATCACACCTCTGGTGTGAACTTAGCAAGTAACCTAGCCCTAATCTTTCAGTTTCAGACTTCCTTCCTGACTACATGATGGAGGATAATAATGCTGGTCAAAGACAGTAAATACAGATGTTTTTGGTTTGCAGTACACTTAAATGCTTTGATAGTACTTGAAAGCATTATGCAAATTTTAAGTCTTACAGAACAAAAGAGCAAACCCAGTACATCCTATCATTATAGAGTAGAAAAATCTTCTTCAGCAAGGAAACTTCTTTTTTTTCAAAGACCTCCTGATTTGGACTAACTGGAGCTTCCTTCCTTCCTTCCTTCCTTCCTTCCTTCCTTCCTTCCTTCCTTCCTTCCTTCTTTCTTTAATTATTTTTAAACCAAGGAAACTTCAAAGAGCAATTAGCAGGTAGCATATTGTCACTTCTTTGATTTATTCTTATATTTTGACTACCACAGATGCATGTGCACCATTTGTTTGGGGATGTTTGAGTGGATTTTGACACTTAACTCCAGTGAAGCCTTTTAACCATCTGCCAGAACTGACACAAGGTGTTCACTGTCCCAAACAGTTGTATTGTTTGCATGACATCTGAAGTGGGTTTACCAGTGTGCCTTACTAGCCTACAGAGTATGCTGCCTGTAACTCTCTGCCATCCAATAGAAATAACCGGTGGTTCAGACATCACTGGGTAGTGAATCTGCTCCAGATTTTAGTCTGGAGTTTAAAGGAGCTGTCCAAGTTGCTAAACTTGCTTTGTTCCTAGGCTTCATCATCCGTCATATTCTGGACTAAAAGAGGTTGCACTGCTCCACTTCCACAGACGCCACTATCTCCCACTTACAAGAATTCAGAATCACCAAATGTGGAAATGCTAGCTAGCTTAGAACATAGTATTCCCCAAGAGGTTAAGTCCTCAGCTATCAGTTGTGATAACTAAATGTCCAAACCCATGCGGCATGCTGGATACAACACTGGACTGGCCCTAGCCTCCACCGAGTCATGAAATTCATTGGGCCACCTTGGCCTATTCTCTCTCTCTCAGCCTCAGCAACAGGATTGTTGTGAGGGCATTTAATCTCTGTCCAGCATTCAGCTGCACGCATTATCACTTCCACCCACCGCTCTGACCACATCTTTCCTGTGTTGGCATCCCTTCACTGGCTCCCCCTCCCTTTCCGCATTCAGTATAAGCTCCTGCTGTCCACGTTTAAAGCCCTCCATGGACTGGCCCCTCCCTACTTATCAGACCTTATTTCTCCTCACCTTTCCACCAGGGCCCTCCGTTCTGGTAGTCAAGGTCTGCTGTCACAGCCCAGGATTTCCTCTGCCCCATCCCGGATTCGCCCCTTTTCACTCGCTGCCCCTCACTCCTGGAACCTTCTTCCCCCACAAGCAAGAGCCATCACTTCTTTAACCAGCTTCAAAACGGAGTTGAAGACCATCCTGTTCAGGGCAGCGTTCCCAGGCATTGCATAATTGTCACCTGCTATTTGATGTTCTCTTGTTGCCTGTTTTATTGAATCATTTCCTGTTTTGCTATGTATTTTATATGTATTATCCTACTAGAGAGGCCCCTTCCCCACCACCACTCCCTTTGTGTCGAGTCTTTTTAGATTGTAAGCCTGAGGGCAAGGAACTGTCCAATCAAAAAGATTGTATGTACAGCGCTGTGTAAATTTACAACGCTTTATAAATAAAGGTTAATAATAATAATAATAATGCTTACCCACTTCAGCTAACTGGAGGAAAGATGAGACATAAGCATAATTAGATATGCGTTTGTTTTTTAAAATGGAGTCATGCACTGCTTGTAATCTTTGTAAAGCCTTCTGGCTGGTGGTGGGAAAGAAAATATTGGTCTATAGGGCAAACCACAGTAAACATATAATTATCTCTTAATTTATTCTTTTTGCAAGCCAATTTGAATCCCAATCAGGTAGAAAGAAAACATATAAATAAAATAAAATAAAATAAATGGGCTGATTCAGCAGGACTTCAAAACTTCTGTCAGTCTGAAGGTAATTCTGTGATGCATCTCTTGGATCGCCGATTGCTGCACTAATACACAGAATATTACTGCTGTCCAAAATAGATGGATGGCTTAGGTTAGCAGCAACCCTCAGATGACAAAAAAGACAATATAAAATAAACCCTCAAATCCTGCAATAACCCAAAGCAGTTTAGAAAACAGTGCTAAATATTCCATTACATAGAAGCAGCATCTGAGATACAAAAAGAGATACTTCTCTTCTGCTAAATATTGGTACGACATTGTTGGGCTCATTCTGTCCCATTCATGAAATAACTGATGCACTGTCCTAGGGCAGGGATGGACAAAATGCAGACTACATCAGCCTATAAGGTCTCCCAATTTGTTTTTTAATTTTGTGTATATGTGCCTTCAAGTAAGCTGTCAACTTATGGAAGTCCATGAATTTCATAGGGTTTTCTTAGGCAGGAAATCCCAAGACATAGCTTTACCTGTTCCTTCCTCTGAAAGATAGCCTAGATCACCTGGTATTCATTGGTGATCTCCCAATCAAGTACTAACCAGGGCTGACTGTACTTAGTTTTCAAGATCAGACAGGATGTGGTGTTTTTATGATATTTCTAATTACTGGGGAAAATTTTCCCCACCTAAGGTCACAGGAGGCAAGGTTTTTGCACAACACTAAGCTGTTTTAACATGGGGGGGGGGCTTTTTTCCAAAACCAAGAATGAGTTGTGATTACTCTATGGCACTATACACACCGGCCTATAGTGCGCCCCCATCATGTGGGGGTTGGCCAAGGGTGCAGCACCCATATGTGCTTCACCCCTAGCAGGTGACGAGGGCATCAAGATGGTGGCGCCCTGTACTCATGGGCACTGTCATTTTGACGTGACAGATGCTTAGCGTCCACACGTCCCAGTGTCATTGTGATGCCATGAGTGAGCCATTGGTGCACTACGGTGCCACAATCGTGCCACAAGAAGAACCCGCTTTTTGCGGGTTCTTTTTGCTACGTGAGGGAGCTGCACGGTTTGTCCACTGCAGCTCCCTTGCACAGCAAAACAAGGCGCCTGCAGACCACCCTTTTTGGGCAGTCTGTATCCCACCTATGTTTTGAGAAAATGTCTCTCCTAGGCTGGGAGGGGACATTGCAAACTGTCCCTACCCCACATCTCCTAGAGGGTGTGGAAGGCATTTTTAGTAACAGAAAGACACAACTCTTTATGAGGCATATATGAGTGACATGCAGCTCTTCAATATTCAAGGAGAGGATATGCAGCCCCCAGATTTGGGAAACTACCCATCCTAGTATTGAGAAATTGTAGAATCTCTTCCTTATTTTCAGTTAATGCTAGGATCTCATATTCACAGGCCCAGTGTGGTCCCCATAGGTTTGGAATTTGTCCCATAAGAGGCTCTGATCACCTCCACTCATCAAGACTTAGACCCATTACAGAAAAATCCCCAGTTATCACCATACAACCTGAGGATTTCCCTGTATATTGCTTTACTTTCCAGTCAGGAAAGCAGCTCACAGACAGCATCAACTAGCTGCTGATGACAACTCAGCTGGTACTTACAAGGTGATCTTTGCTTCTCCTGCCCCTGCCCCTGCCCTTTTGGGGCTAGATGCTTAAATGTAAATGTTCACAGACAGCATATTTCCAGTGCACAGAGTACACAAAATCTCACAGAGTACACAAAACTGCCATCTTAATCACCCTTTAAAATACAAACTAAAAATAAGTATGCTTATGTCAAAGCTACGTCAATAAACCAGAATGATTGTGTCTCTTAGCAGTGGCAATGATCTGAGAGTTCTAGCACAAAAATGGTTCATGGCATTTAATGCATGTGCACCCCTGTAGTTGACATCTGACCATCATATGGTATGCAAGGACTCTTGGGCATGGATCATGGTGGAGGATGCATGATGGTGATAGGGCAGTTAATGCTAGTATTGGTAAGTGGATGGTAACTGGGCAGAATTCCCACTCCCTTGCAGTAGAAATGACACCCAAAATGTTCTCCCTGTGACAGTTGCCATGCTCTAATCCAAGCCTTAAACTAGAGGGAAATAAAGTCTGAATAGATGTGTAGAATTCTCAGGTATAGCATTAATTTTTAGTAACAAAGCAGTAACAAAGTAATATTTCAGACACCGAGGTAAGGTGGAATGAAGTTAATTTAGTGCCGCACGGAGCAGTATTTTCTAATTACTTTATTGAGAGGGTTTTGGATGGATTTTTTTCAGGTTTTATGTCATTCTCCTATCAAGCCTGCCCTTCTCAAAGTAACTGCAAAGTAACAAGCAACAAAGCATGATTAAATAGGCCATTTTAAAATATATTGTAACAGGTAATGCTAGTGAACTCATGTCTAAGCTCTGTAGCAAGTAATGAGGATGAAATACTTTTGAAAAGGAATTGTTCCTGGGTAATCAGTGGAAAAAATTATTCCTGACTGCAGTCATATTCCTTTCAATGTGAACTGGATTCCACTGACTTTGTCTGACTCTACTCCACTAGTCCATGGACATAAATCGTATACAGATAACCTAGTGGCCAACTATACTACCCATGGGCCACACGCATCCCCTAAGACCACAACCACCACCCATTTCCATGGCCTCCTGACTACCCTGCTACATCCAGTTAGGAAAAGCTGATAAAGAGGCTGGCCAGATCACAATGGAACAAGCTTCCCACTGCCTTTCTCTTCACAATGCTTCCAGAATGCCTTATCCCATGGGGCAGCAAATGGTAACAGAGAATAGACTGCTGGATAGCAATTGGAAGGGTAAAGAGAAGGGAAACCCCATAATCAAATGTGAAGCTTACCCCCTTTCTCTCTTTTAAGAAGTACGTCCTTTGTGGAGAAAAGGAGGAACAAATCCTAGTCAACTAACAAAAACTAAATCCTATTGCAAAGGAATCTTATAGCACCTTTGAGACTAACTGGGAGACAGATGTTTGTAGCAAGCTTTCATAGACTCCGTTTATTTCATCAGATGATTCCTGTTGCCTCATTTTATAATTCCTCTTCCTCTAGCCTTGCTCTATGGTGCAGGAGGAAGCACTAGCACCATTCTGCACTTCAGAGCCATCACCATAGAGCTGTCTGTTTCATGTATTTTGGTGGCAACTTTGGAAATGGTGGGAGAAACAGGTATATCCCCTGAAGGGTTGTAGAGAGAAAATGTGTGGGCTTCCCACACATCATAAAGTTTTCTACCCTTATGGAGAATGTTTTTTTTCCTCCAGTACTATAATGAAAACATCTTACCTAAGATGATCTTAGAGTTGTCATTGGGGAAGTATGGAACTGCTTGGAGATTTGACCAGATTGCAATAAGTTCTTGAGGAAGTGTCACCAGTTTATTACTTGAGACATCTAGGTAAGTGATGTTTCGGATGGACTGTGCGGCTTCAGCTGGTATAGAGGCAAGTTCATTGTTGTGCAGATCCAACAGCCTTAGCTGAGGCATGCTCAGCAGGGCTTCCCAAGGGAACGAGGTCAAAGCATTTCCATCCAGTCTCAGTTCTTGCAACCGCCGGAGACCCCTAAAGTTAGTCACACTGAGGCTTGCCAAAGAGTTGTAGGGCATCCAAAGGAATTCCAAATTGCGGAGGGAATTGAAAGACTCCCCTGGAACTCTCCGGATGGCTGTCTTTTCTATTCGGAGTTTAAATGTGTCCACTGGGAAATTCACAGGTGTGAGTGTCATCTCTGGGTCATTGCATAGCACAACTCTGCTGAAACAAACAATGGTTGAAATTAGTTTCTAAACTTAGAAATCTGTTGTTTCTTTGGCTTATGCACCTTTTACATTTTATATTTCCTTTTTTTAATCCCCCTCCCCCTTACTATTAAGCATCACTGTACTTTATAACTTTAAAGAAATGGGTTTATTTATATGTAACATCAAATATAACTTCAACAAATTCTTCTTTGCATATCAGCTATGCTTTTCTATGACTGGGTCTTCCCTTTTCCATTGTTTCATTTCTACTGCTAAAAGCCACAATACTGCAACAGGTAGCGGAATCAGTTCCCTTTTCAAGCTACTCAGTATACAAAGAGAAGTGTGTCAGCAATAGCCCGTTGATCCATCTATGCCATTATAATCTTCTCCAGCTTGCCACATCTCTACAAGATTTGCCCAGTCTTGCTCCTGCCATTGAACGAACCTGGGAAATAATATCATGAGTGATGACATTTCAGATCTTGGGAAAGGGAAGAGATTTCAAGGGGATAAGATTCTGAAGAAGGTTTAAAGACCTATTGAGGAATATCCCTTTGTCCACAAGGGTATGTGTATCCAGGGAGAGCTAATGGACAAGTCTGGCTGGGCTCATTTTTTTTTTTACTGATATTGATGAAAGTATTTGTACTCCACCTACATCAAAGATCTCACATCAGCAATAAAAGAAGTTACACATTTAAAAAAATAATTAAATAAGCTAAAAACATATTAAACTAAAGTAATAGTTTTTTTTAATGTTTTATTTTTTAAAAAAATAAATAAAACTACATACACTTTATTTGGAATGAATTAATGAAGCCCAAAGATATTAAAGAAAAACCAAGTTTGACCTTGGTACCTACATGGCATGATTGTTGGTGCCTATCAAGCCTCCAGGGGTGCAGTGGCTCAGAAGCCCCTGTCCCATGCCCTGACACAATGTATTGCTTTCACTGGTGGGACACAGATGACCACCACCCCCCGCCAGTATATCTTAGTTATCAGCCAGACACATATGGGAAGAGGCACCCCCTCAAATATTAAGGTTCCAAGCCATATAGAGCTTTAAATGTCATCAAAAGTACCTTGAATTCGGACTGAAAATGTATTGGCAGCCAGTGTACTTCTTTTAAAATTGGCATGATATGCTGTTTCTATGGTAGTCTAGTCAGCAACTGAGGTGCTGTGTTCTACTAGCAGCTTCCAAGTATTCATCAAGGGCAGCCCTATGTAAAGTGCATTACAATAATCTAATTGGGAGGTTACCAGTGTATAGACAACTGTGGCTAGGTTATCTCTATCATGGAAAGGCCAGAACTGGCACACCAGTCAGAATTGGTTCCAAGCACTTCATACCTCAGAGTCCACTTGGGCCTTCAGTGACAAGAATTGATCCATTCCCAAGTAACGCACCTGCTCCTTTATGGGGAGTGCAACTCTACCCAGGACAGGCGTTTTGCCCAATTCCTGGACCCAAAAACCACCAATTAACAAAGCCTCCATCTTATCAGGATTCAGTTTCAGTTTACTGGTAGTATTGCAGCCCATTACAGCATCCAGGCACTAGTCCAGTGCCTGCATAACGCCAGCTGACTCTCATGACAAAGGCAAGTAGAGCTGAGTGTCATCAGCATATTGATGGCACCCCATTCCAAACCCACTTATGAGCTTACCCACTGGTTTTATGTTGATATTGAACATTATGAAGGATAAGATGAAACCCTGTAGCACCCTGAACAGGAAACCCTCAATGCTACGCTCTGGAACTGGCCCGCTAGATAGGAATGGAACCATTGCAGAACAATACCTCCTACTCCCATCCCACGGAGCTAGACCATTAAGATACTATGATCAATGGTATGAAAATCCCCTGAGAGGTCAAGGGAGATCAACAGGTCTTTCCCTAGATCAAGTCATCAATTAGATCAGCTAAAGCCATTTCAGTGTCATACCCTGGAATGAAAGCAGACTGAAATATGTTTCCTTCAAGAATACGTGAAGTTGCCCAGCTGCCACACTTTGCCCCAAAATGGGATATTTGCAATCTGGTGGTAATTTTCATATAGTTTGAGATCCAGGGAGGTCCTCCTCCGGAAAGCATATACCATAACCTCCTTCAAGGCAGCAGGCACTCCCGCCTAATGTAATGAAGTATTTACCACCCATTGGACCCACCTAGTCAGCCCATCCCTGCTAATTTTATCAGCCAAAATAAAAGGTCAAGCTTACATGTGGTGGGCTGAACTGCTTTAAGCATCTTGTCCATATCATGAGGCCTCAGTTGTTAGATCACAAGTAGACAATATGTTGCTATGGAAACTAGAATTCTCACATGGGGGCTGTACAGTTTTCACTGCTAAAGTGTTTATGCTAATCTCTCCCATTCCAGCATCCTCCATATGGGGTGGACTACAACACCCACCATCCACAGCCAGGTCATTTTTTTCTGCCTGGGGATTATACGAGTTGCGTTCTGACACATTTTATCTGTGTCAACTGACATGCCCAGGTTGAAGAAGGATGGCTTATACTATGCTTCAAACACCTATATTCAGTTTTAAATTTCCAGTGGTCTCTCCTTCAAAGAAAGCCAAACCTGGGTAAGTGCTGCTGGGCACAGAATTGTGTGGTGTACAGGATGATGCCCAAATAGCAAAACCACTGTGTAATTTGATGGCATTTATCGTGCTTGGTTTTTGTGCTTTTCAATAACTATAATCTTATATTCAGGTGAAAAAGTCACCCTTTTTAAAACAAACAGATCTGTACCTTTGCCTAGCACACCTAGTACATCATGCTTTCTCACCGGCCACCATTGGATTCCAGAATCCCCTTCCTAGGAAAGCTAGGATGTCCCCCATTTGCTGTCAACATGCAAAGACATTTTTTAAAAATTCCAACAGGCTTTGAAAACTAAAGGAACTGAAAGAAATGGACAGACTTACAATGCTGTTAAATAATAGGTCTGAAAATGAGTGGAAAAAAGAATGGTATCCAGTACTTAAATTCTGGGGGGAATCACTCGACATCAAGAAAGAACTGTTGATATAATTTATGACGAGATGTTATCAGGGTATAAAATGCGGTTATAGAATGTAAGAATATAAGAGTTTTTAAATATTAAGGGTAACCTTTAATGGTATGGAAGATACGTTAACAGTGTTTAATATGCTTGTCTATGTGTTATATGTGTTTAATTGTACATGGTTTTTTTTCTTTTATGTGTAAAATGTATAATTGTTATAAGGATAATAATAATTTAAAAAAAGAAAGAAAACTAAAGGTTTCTAAACAAAGGGCCTTTAAGAGTGTGCTGCACTGTTTTAATTGTACCATTTAAAAAAACAACACAGCTTTTAAACCTTTCTAACTGTACTGCTTTTAGCATTCTTAATACAGCTCGCCCTCCTCATCTGTGAGGAATCCATTCCGAACCCACCCAACTCACATATGGGAAAAAGAGCATATGCTCAATCCCCATAGAAATTAATGGGGCACGTGCTTGTGGCGGTGCACAGGGTGCGCGGTGCAAGTACTGTCCCCATTATTTCTGCTGGGGTTGCTTTCCACATAAGCTCAAAGCCACGGAAGGCAAGACCGCCTATAAGGAGGGTCGACTGTAGTTTTATTCCTTTTTTAAATGTTTTTTGTATGTTTTAGCAACACTGTACTTGCTTTAATTTGTAAGCCAACTTGTTCCTGGTTCTGGGAGGAAAGCAGGGTATAAATAAAGTTAACAGTGACATGGTACAGACCTCCCAAAAAGGGAGGCCTGCCAGCGCCTTTTTCCCCCCACAAGGAAGCCACAGCTGCCAAATGGCGCAGCTTCCCTGCGGAGGAAAAAGAACCCATGAAAAGTGGGTTCTTTTTGTGCCACCATTGTGATGTCTGAGTGCACCAATAGTGCACTCGTGACGTCACAAGTACGGCGCGACGTGCGGATGCTATGAATCCGTCACTTACCAATAGTAGCACCCATATACATGGGCACTGCCATTGTTACAGCGCCGCGCCATACTACAGTTAGGGACCATACAGTCCTTTAACCCTAGTACACCACCAGCATGGCACTTTAGCACCATGTGTACCAGGCCAATGATAATCAAGGATAATATAGCAGTATTAGTAGTCATTGTCATAGTCATAATAATGACAATAATACATACTAAACCAGTTTAGGAATCACTATCTGTATCCAAACTTTTTTTTTTTTTTTTTTTTTTTTTTTTGGCCCCTTAAAGATATACTGTATGTCACAATAAATGTGTTACTTTATAAAGGGCTACGGGAGTCCTTTCTGCAAAAACAAATACTTGACTAAACCTTTATAAAAGTCATAGGTTATATTATTCAATACAATGCCATGCCAGTTCCAAGTTTATGAAGAGCCACAGACAGCATACCTTCTCCTCCTCCACTTGTCCATTTGCTTACTCTGGGCATGTAGTATTTGATGAATGGGGGAATAGCAGCAGGAGCAGAGAGCACCTTTTGTCAATAGTGGGCCCCTCCTGATGAGATGTAGGTCTTCAAAAGTACCCATCATTACCAATGACCCAACCCAATAAATAGGAATTTATTCTTGGTCCCCTGACATCCAAAGTGAAAGGATAGAAACCCAAATATTACTATAGTCTAGTCTGCACTGCAAAAATAATGCCGTTTGACACTGTTTTAACTGTCATGACTCAAGATATGGAATTCTGGGATTTGTAATTTGTTGTGGACCAGAGCTCTCTGACAGAGATAGCTAAATATCTCACAAAACTACAAATCCCAGAATACCATAGCATTGAGCCATGAGAATTAAAGCAGTTTCTGTAGTGTAGGTTAAATCCATGTTTGCTTAGAAGCTAGCCCTATTGAATCCAAATACATACGATTAGGATCACAGGCTTTAACTCAATTAATAGAAGCAATAGTAGCTGAAAAGGCTTAAACTTGGCTTGTTCCTGCTAATTATTTCAGTTAGACTACATGGATAGAGAATATATAAACTTCCAAATGTTGCTGGACTGAAACTCTTATCATCCTTTATCATTGGATCTGCTAGATAGGTATTATGGAAATTACAGTACAATAATCCAATTGATGGACACAACTGCCCCTAAGCATTCCCTCCCAAGAAGTGGAGCAAAGTGAGCCCCCTGTTTCACTATGGAGCTGGTGGTGATGAAATGAGAGTGACAGAGACTAGAGGGGTGATGGCAGAAGACTTGGAGTGAGTCTGACTGAACACTGGGTAGAACTCATTAGAAAGCTAACACCATGTCAATAGTGGCAGTGAAGAAATTTACTTCACTGGACTTTATCACACATGAGGAATTTCTCTTAATTTCGAATAAAAAGAAAGTGAGGCCAGAACGTATTCACGTGAATTTGCTAGTTCAGCGAATTTGCGTGTGGTAGTCTATCACGCAATAACGTGAAACCCCATGATTGCGCTCGGACTGACTTCCCATTGCCTGAATTTGCGTGTAGTGGGTTATCACGCAATAACGTTAAACTCCATGATTGTGTTCAGATTGCCATTGGATTATACTTCCAATTTCCCTTGTCTGATAAACTCCTCTGCCACCATTGTATCTGCAAAGTGTCTTGAGTAGTTAGGAGCCTTTTACATTTTGGCCCACAAGAAGAAAATAAAGACTACGCAAGAGCTTGCTGTGAAGAATGTGCAATACACTTTACAGACAAAATTGCTCAGATCCATTCTGACTTTGATGCTATAGTTGAAGCAGATCCAATGGATGTAATCTTGGTGCCTGCTTTGTTATGAGTTATGCTCAATAAATATGAATATTATGAGAGCCAGTGTGGTGTAGTGGTTTGAACATTGGACTTTGGAGACCAGGGTTTGAACTGCGTTTTTGCAATGTAAACCTACTGGATGACCTTGGGCAAGTCACACTCTTTCAGCCTCTGAAGATGGCAATGGCAAATTCTCTCTGAAGAAACTTGCCAAGAAAACCCAATGCCATAAGCCAGAAATAACTTGAAGGCATAAAACAACAGCAAAATCCGTAAGATTGGAAGGCTGTTGCAGAAATTATTAAGAAAGTTTACTGGACAGGTAGGGTGGAGGATTGAACCCTGTCCACCTTATTCTAAAAGTGCAAACTGGAAGTTGAACTCCAACCCACCACCCACCCTGGACAAGTGAATGGTTTCTTGATGAAATAAATCAGGTCTTAACTGTATTGCTTACCTCCATAGAATGGAAACCTGCTGAACTGGCTCAGACTTCTATGATTCTATGATTCTAAGACTGGAACACCCCCATTGTGAGGCATCCTGCAGTCAGTTGAGCAAACCTATCTGGCTTTGAAAGAAGGTAAATATCTATACTGATTTTCTTTGTCCTTTGTACACAACTCTATTGTTTGATCTAGCCCAGACCAGTTAAGAGTCCTTGAGTCCTTATCAGTACCCAAATGCCATGTTCACCTCTGGTCTTTGCAAATTTTTTAGAATAAAATTAAGGTTTTATCCCACACAAACAAGTTCACTTCTCTTTTAGGAGACCAGCCCCCATGTTTTATATATATATACACACACACACACACACACAGAGAGAGAGAGAGAGAGAGAACTTTTTTTTTACCTTCTCCCATCTCTTAGACCTATTGTTCTCTCTGAGACCTGCCTTCTCCAGTCACCTTCTCCAGTCACCATCTTAGAATCAGAGGGTGAGAAAAACCATGTGTTTATGTTAGTCTGTAGTCTCTTAAATTTAGCTATGCCCTTCTTAGATTGGTTGTTCTGTCCCCCATGTTGTTTAACATTTACATTAAACCACTGGGAGAGTTCAGCTGGAATTTTGGGGTGCAGTGTCACCAGTATGCGGTTGACATATAACTCTATCTCTGCTTTCCATCTGATTCCAAGGAAGCTCTACTGAACCAACATATGCTGTCAGTAATGGATATGATGAAGGCAAATAAATTGAAACTTAGGAGTTTATCACACTCCTTAACTTCCACCATGCTCCCGTCGCCCAGAGTCATCTGTCTGTGATGGGAGCTTCCTGGTGGGATCATGGATGGTGCTATTAAAGGGGAACGCTTCCTAAGCATTCTCGTAATTGTTTAAAAAAGAACACTTTTTAATAACAATTTAATCCATTATTTAAAAAGGGCCCTTTTAAAAACAATTACGAGAACGCTTCCATGTTGAAAACGGAAGCGTTCTCCTTTAACAGCACTATCCGCAATCCCACCAGGAGGCTCCCGTTGCAGATGGATGACGCTGGGGCGATGGGAGCAGGGTGGAAGGTAAGAAGTGTGATAAACTCCATAATCTAGACAAGACAGAGATGCTCCTGGTCAGTTGAATGGCAGATCAGGGAATAGAGAATCTCAGGCACACAGCTTGGGTGTTCTCCTGGACTTACTCCTGGATAACCCAGGTTTCAGCAGTGGCCAGGAGTGCATTTGTATAGCTAAAAATAGTGTGCCAGTTTCACTCATTCCTTGAGATGTCAGATTTGGCTACAGTGACACATGCCTTGATTTGGAATACCATGATGCACTCTTTGTGGGGCTGCCTTTGGAAACTGTTCAGAAACTTAAGCAGGTTCAAACTGTGGTGGCCAGAATGCTGACCAGGGCCAGTTACAGGAAGCATATAACTCCCTTGTTGAAACACCTTCACTAGCTACTAGTGCATTTCTGAACGCAGTTTAAAATGCTTGTCATGACCTATAAAGTCCTGTACAGCTTAGGTCCAGACTATCTGAAAGACTATATCTCCTCATACAAACCTGCAAGAATTCTAAGGTAATCAGGGGGAGGCTTTCCTTTGGTGCAACCACCATCACAGGTTTGCTTGGTGAGAGCCTTTTCAGTGACTGCTCTCACCCTCTGGAATGCCTTTCCCTTGCCAAGGATGATTTTATATTTATATTTTATATGATGTGTGTTTTACTTATGTTTGGCCCGGAACAGATGAGCCAAATGTGCTCTGCTGGTGCCTATACTAGGGTTAGGGCCCGCGCACCAACTGCATGGTCCCTAACCCTAGCATAGCATGGCGGTGGAGTAATGGTGGCATCCTGTCCATATGGGTGCCCCTATTTTGATGTAAGCAACACACAGTGTCCACACATCACCATGCATCGTTTACGTCACAAGTGCGCCAGTGGCACACTTGCGATGTCACTACGGTGCCGCGAAAAGAACCTGAAAACACTGGGTTCTTTTTACTCCTGAGGGACGGTGCATGGTTTGGGGGCTGCACCGTCCCTCCAGAGTTAAAATGGGCGAATGTAGACCACCGTTTTGCAGTGGTGTGTACTGCCCCTTTTTTAACTTTTGTAGTTTTAATGTAACTATATACTATTTTAATGAGCTTATTTAAATTGTTTTTATATTGTTATTGTTAGGTTTTTAATCAATTTTATCTGTGAGCTGCCTTGGGAGAAAAGTGGCAAAATAAATAAATAAATAAATAAATAAATAAATAAATAAATAAATAAATAAAGGCCACATGTTCCTTATCCCATCCCTAGGATCCACAATCCCTCTCAATCAGGACTCATCTCTTGATATGCTCAACATGACCTTGCAGCTATACATTGATAGGGAACACTGGTGGTGTATGTGAAGCAGTCTTACTGGGAGGCTTCATTGCCATCACTGTCTTCTCACTAAGAAATCCCTGTTTAGCTTCCAAAAGCCCCAAGGTTCCACATTACAATAATTCATTGTCTTAAAAGTTTGCAATTTATTTGTGCCTGGTTGAAAAATCCCAAATCCATCCCTTTACATAATCCCCATACTTTTATCACTAAAGCCACGTAGCTACCAAGGCTGCAATGCTATGAAAGAAGTAAAGCCATAATGTTTCTGGGCAAGCATGAGGGGGAGGAGGAGGGAGATTATGCCACATGGGTGTTAAGCTACCATCTCTAGTCAAGGTTGCAAGTGTTGTGTCTCCACCCACCCACCCATTCGAGGAATAAATACTTAAGATGATTCAACAGAGAAAAGAAGCAAAATACAGTACCCATAATTTTTAAAACCCTTGAGATACAAACTGAAAGTTATCACACTACGATACCAGTTGTATAGAGGGATAGCCTTGCTCTGTGTTCCCATTCTTTACTGAGTTATTCATCAGGTAACAGACCAGGGACTCTTCTTTGTTTGCCCCATCCTCTCGTATTCCCTGCCTGTTGCCAGGTGAATAGAATCTTATGAAAAAGAGATATTGCCATTTGTTAAATTATCAATGTCACTATTGTCCTCTTTCTTACTTGTTGGCCTGTTGCTGTTTCAGTCATATTTTGGTGGTTTTTCTATTATACTGAATAATGCTTTAGTATGATACATAGCAGCTTCTTTTAGCAGATAATGTGTCTGTAAATTCGTCCTTTAAAGAATTAATGAATTTGAAATATTTGTATTCATCTTTCAAAGTACTAAGGGCAGAAAAAGCACTGTCCAACATCCTGCAATTCTGAGAATGACATTTCAAGAATTGGAATCCGGTTTGGGCTTATTATGCGGAAAGAAGCAGAACTGAATTCCGCTAGCCAAGGCCACAAGCTACAGAGCACAGGCTCACTTCATCCTAGTACAGTCTCCCTGATGGCTTCTCTTTTCTTTCCTTCCTGCAAGTGCATCATTACAATTTATTTTTGGGAGGATAAATGCACTTCAGACACTGTGATGTGTTTTTCCTATGAATGTGTGTTTTTAATTTGGAAAAAGCAATATATTGGACTATGATGGCTATTAATCCACATTGGCTGGCTTTTTGAGAAGCTGCCGTTCAAGATATAAAGAAAGCATCAGATTGGAGAAATCTTGTTTCATATATGTAAATTCTTAGAGTTGGAAAAAACTGCTCTAAGTATTGGCACTGAGACCTAAAACACTGACTGAAATGATCTCTTTCCAATGTGTGTCTAACCTCCTTTTTAACATTCTCTGGAGATGTTAAAGATATTCTTGGGACAGCTTGCTTCAAGGCCTACCTCTTTAGGTAGGCAGATGTTCTTAACATTTAGAATGCATTTAGCTATATTCATCTAGGCTCTAGAGTATAGAATTCAGATACATTGCTGTGTTAGTCTATAATAACAGTATGCAAAAGAGTCTTATAGCACCACTGAAATTAACTGTAAAAGAATAAATTTTACTATGTTCGTCTAGAATATAGTGATATATATTCTAGCTGTCACCAAAATAAGTGACAATATATAGGATCATGGGATTGACATGCAAATTAAACATAGCTCTCATTTAGTTCCTAGAACAGCAACTACAGAATATTTATATAACCAACTGGCTTCTTTGTAAGAAAACCCACTCTGCAAAATTTGGTCAGCATCTGTACTTTAGAGCAAGTTATTATTATTTTTGAGTTGTCAAAGATCCATATTACATGCCATATTTAAAGTTCTATTAATTCTCTTATTTATAGTACTATGTTGGAAATCTACCCTGCATGTTCCACATGTTGTGCACATGTATGTGTATATGTGTATATGTAGGAGCTGTGAATGTGAGCTGCGAACAAGTCACAAGTTCAATGAAGTATTATCACAACAGCCCTAGACAACCTCATTCAGATCATTATAACCCAAGGGAAGGACTTCACCTCTTAGGTGGAGATAACAATTCTGACCAGTCTTATAGCATCATGCATATGGAGCATTTTCAACCAACATCAAAATGTTTTGATATAGACAAATACTGCATGCAACATCCAGTGAAGTCCTGCATATATTTCCCAAGATTGCTATGGTGAAAAATTAAATGTACCAATGCAAATCAACAAAGAATCTCACTTTCCTACAAATCCGCTTGGCTACCCAGCATGTTTAGTCCCCCCCCCCCCCCCATGTGCACATTTTGCTGTAGGCTTGCTAGTTACTTAACTAAATATTTTGAATTAACATTAGCCATAATAGACATATTTGCCCTAGAGAAAAATGAAAACATCTGTGCTGCTCTTGTAACATTGTTTAAGTGAAAATAGTACTTAAGTAAAACACAGCTTGGAGTAACAGTTGATCTTTTTTTAAAAAAAAAAAACATTTAGCTGCAAGATCGGTAATAAAATATAATATACAGAATCTGTCTGTCTGGCTGGCTGGCTAAATTAAATAATGTTTAATCCTTTTTAAAAAATAAAAGTCCATAATTATTTTAGTGGCAGTCCAAAGCGTTTTCTTTCAAAATGATACCTTAACATGCTTTCACCCCCCCCCCCAAAAAAAACCCTCAGTTTTGGTTTTCACCATTCCATTTTCTCCAACATTGCACTAATGTTAATTATATTGCTTCTGCCTTGATATATAGAAGATCACTAAATGCCATCTCTGAAATCAGATTACAGTGTGCTCCACAGCTAATCCCACAGCACATAAAGCCTTGGTACAAGTGATTGGGAAAATAACATTTGCAGCTATGAGCTACAGAATGACCCATGTCTACTTGGGGTTTCTGCTTAGGCAGCATACTAGACACATATTTCCCCCCCCCCAAAAAAAAACCCTCCACAAAACTATGTTTTAAACCCCCTGACTGAAAAATAAAACAAATATACATGTGCAAGCTTACCTTGCTTTTGTTCCTTCATTGATACTTTGGAAAGAGCAGCTACACTGGGAAGGACAAGAGCAGAGAGCCAATGGTAGCCCCCCAAATATTAAGCAACAAACTAAGCCCAGCGTGATCCACATCGCTGCCTGGACATGAGAATGGCACCAAGCTTCTAGATAAAGTGGAAGAGGTTTTTCTTTATTGTTTTATCCATGGGACCGGTCACATCTTGTTAACTTGCCTTCGTTTTCTGTCGCGCAGTGATCTTCCAGCCTGTGCTGAAGCCATCAGATAAAAACGGATAGGCAGGGGATTAAGGATGGGGTTATTTTCATGTAGGTGCTTATTGCGTCCTGGAATCACAGACAGAGGGGTGAGAGAAGACTGAAAACAATGTCCCTACAGAAGATTGATTTTTGGAGCTGGAACAAAAATTATCCTTTCTTGTCCGTATATGTATTATGAGCCATATAGCCATTCTTTTCTCAGGAATTCAGCCTCCAAGAGTGGTTTACAGTGATGTATGACCTGAAGCCACGGCATGACTTGAAGATGTTCCAGTGCTGTTCTTTTTAAAAGCAACATATAATTATCAGAATGGAATATAGACCATGTGCAATTCCTGTATCGGAGACAGCTAGAAAGAATGCTAGGTTGGTAGGATAATAATTACAGGTTTTATGCCATATTAACAGGCTTAGAAAGAAAAGTATCCCAACAGATTTAAATTTTTTAAAAAAACTTTATTGCAGTATTTATATTATTGAACTTAGGGCCAGTACATATTGGCATAAAATGTCAGTTCCAGCCATCTTGGGGGCGTGGTGTACGTACGACACATGCTCCCATGATGCCTAGAAGCTGAATTCACACCGCCTGGCTGCCCACACAGCAGCAGGCTTCTGGGTGCTATGGCGGCATGGCATTTAGACGTCACATGCCACTGGAGCTCAATAAAGCTGTGGTGGGGTAGAAAAAGCTGTCTTTTTGCCGACACAAAAAGGAGTGGCATTTATTACAACCCATTACTGAGCAGCAGTTAAATAAAGTATTATGGCTTCCCAGTCCTTTTCCCATTTAGCCATATCTTTTTTGTTTACTAATGCTGTGAATCTATCTAATTCTTCCATTACAAGTATTTTGTTTCGCCAATCCTCTATAGTTGGGTGAAAGGTAATTTCCACTTCTTTGCTCTTATCCTTCTGGCTGCGGATATCAAATATAATAATATTTTCCCAAAATTTCCTTTCTTCATCAAGAAATGTTTAACAGATATATTTCTGGCAGTAAATCAAAATCAATTTTTCACATCAACTTAATTTCCAAATGAATCTTTACCCAAAAAGGCTTTATACATGGACAATGCCGCCACATGTGCAAGTATGTACCCATTTCCTTTTGGCATCCTCAACAACAGTTATCTTTTAATTTATCATTTTTTTCTATCAAGCATGGTGTTTGATACCATCTATTTACAACTTTAAAATAGTTTTCTTTTAATGATTGTGCTACAGTAAAAAAAATTGTTTTTAATCTTGCATTTTCCCATTTTCCAAGTCTATGCCGTACCCCAACTCCTGTGCCCATTTTATCATGGAGTCCTTGATTTCCACTTCTTCTAAAGATCTTTTCAGTAATATAGATTTTGCTTAATAACTTTTTCTCTTCCTCATCCATTAATATAATACACAAATGTCTGGTATGATGGGTATAAACGGGACAAAGTCTTTAATGAACATTTATTAAGAAAAACATTAATCAATAATTAGCTAAATGTAAAAAAAAATGTTTTACATTGGGCTTCCCCTTTGGGTATCTCCACAAAGGCAAATGGGAGAAAGGCCAGAAGTGGTTCACGTAAAGAGATATATTGATCCATGATAATGAAGGAAACGTCAACTTAAGATCGAAAAATGAAATTGCAACTAGAATAAGTCCTCACATGAATTGGTTGAACTATATTCAACTTAAAGAAAGATTTATAAAGGATGAGAGTATATTTGGTTTTGAGAGAGAAGATAACAAAGTAAAATTACTTGTTTTCAAAAACCACTGGACCAACCCTCCCCTCTACTGGCCTTCATGTTAAAAGAAAAAAACTGCCAGAATCAAATAAGTATTTGCCTGCTAAGAGCAAGGTAGTAAGCCTCCTTTAGAAAGGAATTCCAGAGACTGGGAACAACCAACAAAAAGGCTTTCTCTTGTATCTTGAAATGTGTTTGTAAAAATAACAGAACAAGAACAGAGCCTTCTTGAAACATTCCAAAGCCTTGGTGATAGCAGAAAAATATGGTCTTTTGAATAACCCATACCCAAGACATGTAGGCTTTGTGGGATTTTAACTGGGCTGAGTAACTCACTAGTAGCCAGTCAAGCTTGCTGTAACAAGGAAGCCATGTGCTCCCTCTAAATTGACTCAGTACCATACTCCCCATCTATCCCAATTTGGTAAGGACAGTCTGGATTAATCCTATGTTGCCCAACTTTTCTGCTGCTTTAAAAATGTCCAGTTTCTCTCTTAAAACATTCTGTATACAAAAGATTTTAAAGTCTCCTGCTTGCATGATTCAAGGCCAAACCCTTGAATCTGGTCCAGAATGTCTTCACAATGCCTTCACCCAGTTAGTGGCATCTTACCCATAACCTGCATTTTAAACATTCATTTTTGCTGTGGGTTTTCAGCGATGACAGGTGGCTGTCTTTTTACTCACGGTCCCAATTCATTGCTCTGTGCCATCATTCTAAGGTCAGAACAAGACATCCAGCTTTGATTGCATGCCTGGGTTTCTCATTATGAACTCGGCAGCCCAGAATATTCTGGCAATTGTAGATAAGCCCCATAGCTGCAGGAACGCATGAAGCTGAGATGCTACTATGTGTTCCACCACTTTGTCCCAAAATGGCATGCTAGAAATTGGCAATAATTATCAAGTACAGTGGGATTCAAAAAGAATTTTTTTAAAAAAGAAGAAGAAAAGAAACAATAAAATAAATGTCTTGTTATTTCAGCCATGGTGGAACTTTGCCTTGCTGAAGAGTGATTTTTATAACTTGTTTACCCGTTCAACAAGTCCGTACTCACACAACTCAGCACACAATTTTTTTTTTAATTCAGGAAAAATAAAGTTGTAATAAATACATGGTATTTTTTACCTTCTGAAAATCCTGTCTACATCATTGCTCTGTACAAATTTTTTAAAAATATCAATTATTACTGAACAGAATAATGAGGAACTTGGCATTCTTTTTATTGAACTTTGATTGATCACTGCACTTTATTGAACTTTGCACTTGCCAGATTCTAATCCAATTATGTTTTAAATTACTTTCTCATTGAATAAGGTTTAAACTTTTCATGCTGAAATCTGCAATACTTTCTTCTATCTTTTTTTGACAGAACTTTATCTAAGCAACCAATTAGTTGGTACAGACAAAGGGTTTCATATTACAGGAGAAGAGGGCACACCTACGCCAGTGTGCAGAAACAGAGGAATGGATGGTACTTCTAATAAGATATAAGATACCTAACAGATGTACAGACAGGCCAAAATAAAGCTGCTTCAGGTCACGTTGGAGGTATGCTGTTTAAATGATGCATGTGTCCTAAGAAGCACAAACAGCTATGCCTGCCAGAATTTTGTAAGTTCTTTGGCAGCTATTTCCTTTGTTTCATCCTTCACATCCTTTGATACATGCCCCTAAGTTTTACCCTTGACTTATCCATGGATCATATCAAAATCCATAATTTTGGCCCCAGAGCCTGCCCTTGACTTATACTTGAGATTGACTTATTGCCAAATATATATGGTAGCTTATTCTGCTTGTGCAGTTTTTGATAGGTTGATTAGTTTTGTTTTGTTTCTTTTCAATTTTATAGATGGATATTTACTGTGTATTTTATTGAATGTGTAAAGCTGTGTCTAGAACCGATTTTGGTGAGTGAAGTATAATCTGGAAGCCTTAGAAATAATTAAGAATTAAAGCTCACTGGCTTTGCCTATGAACCCTTCACACCACATAGTTATAGCACTATGATTCCACCTAGACTGCCATGGTTCCAGCCTATGAGGTTCTGGGATTTGTAGTTTGGTAGGGGAGTTTCACATTCAAAGGCGCGTTACAAACCGCCATAAGGGACGTCCTCAGGACGTCCTAGGTTTAAAAAGGGGTGTCACTTCTTGATGCCCCCAAGCCTAATACGTCCTGAGGACATACAAGATGGTGGCGCCCCATCTACATGGGGGCTGCCATGATGGTGTCACGAACGTGGCGCCTCCAAACGAGGCGGCGCATACGTGATGCCGTCACGCCGTGCGAGGGCGCTTAGTGTGCCCTTTTGTCGGAGCAGGAAGGAGCTCCGAAACGGAGCTCCTTCCTGGTCTTGCGTCGCTGGGTGCAGCCTTTAGATGGCTG
This sequence comes from Sceloporus occidentalis, assembly GCA_023333645.1. Classification (NCBI taxonomy): domain Eukaryota; kingdom Metazoa; phylum Chordata; class Lepidosauria; order Squamata; family Phrynosomatidae; genus Sceloporus; species Sceloporus occidentalis. The sequence continues at coordinate 112,239,557 of JALMGF010000002.1, read as the reverse complement.
CGCCCAGTGACGCAGAGGAGAAAGGGGCCAAGCGGCCCCTTTCTCCTCCTCCCCACTGCCGCGGGGTGTCCTTGGGGCTTGAAGCCTCAAGGACACCCCTTTCCAGGCCTTGGGGAAGTGGCCTTTTTCTGTTTCCCCGCGGCCTGGAAAGCGGTGGATCGGGGCCTCAGCGGCTGCCGCTCTGGCCACTGAGGACCTGATCTGGGGGGAAAGGGGCAGAGGCAGGCTGCCGCTTTTAGGCGGTCTGTAACGCGCCTTAGTGAGCTCCTCTACTACCCCCTCACCCCCAAACTACAAACCCCAGGATTCCATAGGATGCAGCCATGGCAATTAAAGTGGAACCATACTGCTATAATTGTGAACAAGACCTCGCACAGTTTCAAAAAATATGCATTTCACTTCTGTTCCTATGTGAACTTTATTTAGGAAAAAATGAATTTAGTTACTTGTTTTTAATCCTGACATTCTTGTCAAATTCAACACATACTGTCTAAAAAATCATAAACTAAAACAGAATAGCAATTAATCGGAACAATTAAAAATAGCAAAAAGTTACCAAGACTTAACAGGAAAAAGGAAACTAGCTCAAATTAAAATATGAAAAATACAAACACTTAAAACCCCTAAGAACAAAACACAGGAAAAACTAAGAGAAGAAATTATGTAAATGTCACTCATAGATCTTACTAAAGCTGCATAATATCCGGCTCTAACATTCCTTTTTGGGGAGTATAGAAGCAAAGCTAACTCATGTAAATCAAATCATTTTGGACTAATATGTTCTGGGTCCAGATGACAACCTGGTGGCAGCATTCTGTATCAGCTGATGTTTCTAAACAGTTTTCAAGAACAATTCTATGGAGAGTGTCTTATCATAATCATGTCTGGAAGGAACTAGACCATGAAGGTAACATATCTGTGATAAAATCATACAGTCACACTTAGTTGACTTTATTGTGGCACAGTATTTCAAACCAGAAAGCCTGGCTTCAGAAGTCATTATGGCAACCACAGCATTGCTCTTGAAGCTAGATGCTAGTGTGTGTTCATGTTAAATGGCTATATTGGTATATAGCGATATATTTAAAATAGTAATTCATTATGCAGCTGAGCTGAAACACATAGTTGCATGGGATAGTATGGATAACAACATTTTTGGCCAAATACTAACACACATCAACTACGACTGCACTTTTTGATTGTGACGTGTGTGCATTATATTGAAATTTGAGATTACTGATCATCACCACTACCCATGCAGCCTCAGCATATGGACACACTAATGGATGTTTCCAGCATCTTTACTGTCACCCTAAGTACAGATAATCGCAGCATAATCCCACTACTCTCCCCATTCCCTTTCTCATACATCACTGCTGGTATGAAAGAACAAAAATGAAATCCGAGCTTTGATATGGTCAGCATTTGTAAACAGAAGATTTATTTGGTCATCCTACCATCCATGCTAACAAATTTCTGTTGGGGGGGATGTATTTAATAGGTTTAGTCCCAGATAAGACAAATGTATATGACTGCCAATGTTCAGTAATTCTGAGAGTTGTAGTGCAAAACTTCTGGAGAACCAACGGTTGAGAACCATTGTCTTAAAACGATAAAAGTAGTGTTATCTATACTAGCTGGGACTTCTGAGAGATGAAGTTCAAAACATCTGGAGGAGCAAAGGCTAAGACCCACCATTTTGAGAAATCCATCAAGGGTAGGATAGGAGAAAGCAAAATAAAACAATAAATAGAGTTGATGTAGAAGCTCCTAATGCTCACTTCTATGCCTGAAGTTCTATTTCTGCAGTCATTGTGGAAACTCCATGTGCTGTTTATTTCTCTGTACCCAGAAGAAAAGGGAAATGACCTTAGTGAAATTAGGAAGAAAATAAAGCCTAAGTGTAACAATCTACAGATAGATCTATAAAGAAATAAGAAGGGTCTATCTGTCTCTCTATTTCTCCTCCCCTATCTGACTGGGTCAGATCACTCAGTGTATGTTTCTTTCACTGAGAAAACAAAAATAATGGACACAGATTATTTATATGACTTTAAAGCAGACAATGAAGACATTTAAATAGTTTAAGATTTTCCATAACTTTAGTCATTAGTCAGAATGAAGACTGCAGTCAAAAAAATCAGAAGATGTCTAGGATTTGGAAGGACAGCAATGAAAAAAGTAGACAAGATCATCAAGTGTAAATATATCACTGAATACCAAAGTCAGGATTTTCCATGCCATTATATTTCCAATTTCTATGTATGGTTTTGAAAGCAGGACAGTGAAGAAAGCTGTTAAGAGAATCAGCTCATTTGAAATGTGTGCTAGAGGAGAGTTCTACAGAAACGATAGGCTGCCAAAAAGACAAATAAATGGGTCCTAGAGTAAATCAATCTTGAATTCTCCCTAGAACCCAGGGTTACTAAATTCAGACTGTCATACTCATGAGAAGACAAGACTCACTAGAAAAGACAATAAGGTACCTTGATAAGGCAGAAGGCCGTAGGAAAAGGGGAAAACCTACTCAATCAAGGAAATTACAGGTCTAAGTATGCAAGACCTGAGCAGAGCAACTGATGACAGGGTGACTTGGAGGTCTCTCATTCATAGGGTCACCATAAGTCAAAGTCAACTTCACAGCAATTAATGACAACAGATTTTGGGAGGCCAATTTTACTCAGCCATACATATGTATGCCCTATGCTCTTTTATCTACATGGTAAGGTAACGGATCTTTGAAACAAGTACTCAAGACTTGTAAGCAGCCCATAAGCCACAGAGTCTAGCTTTACCAGAAGTCCTGGTGGTTGAGATGGTGGGCATAATGTAATTCATCTCAAGTTTGGGGTTTGGCCCCAAATTTGCTGGCTGAGATAAAGGAAAAGGTATTCCCTCATCATCTTCCACAGAGAATGACTGTCCACCAGGCTGTACAGCCCTCTTCCAGAATCTGCCAATTGGGGCAGCTGTTAAATGGTAACACCAGCTTTACTCCAGTTTGTGTAGTAGTAAGAATTAGTAACATTAATTTAACTATGACAGTTGAAACCACTGATACTTTAAAAAAAAAAACTCCTGAAACAAAAGAAAAGCAGTGAGAGTCTCCGTTGGTATAAAAATGAGCACATTGCAGCTGGCTGCTGAAATGATTTCATTAGTCAAGTGTATCATGCCAAAGCTTCTGAAAGGACACATCTTGAAAAGTGGCAAATCCTTCCTCACTGATACAAGCCTGAGCACACATTAATGCATTGTGTCATCTGGAATTGGATTTTGCACTTAAGGCTGATGAAGAAAGCTCCTCCAGACCTATAGGACTTAAGTCATTAAGTAGAACTACTAGGTGTACTGTGGAAATAAAGGAAACATTGAGGTATTTTGGCATGGAATATTAAAGCCTCTCAGAACTGGTTTGTCAGGGTAGTGGGACTTAAAAGCTACTTAACTGAAATTTTTAGTTGACTGATGAGCTACCACCATTTTTATTTTTTCCCTCATTCTTTGCATCTGATCATTAGGCTCACTGTTGTTGCTGTTGTTGTTATATCCATAAATTGGGGAGTAGAGAAAGACTGCAATCTAAAGCAAGTGCTAAGAATGAGTAAATCAATCAACTCCACTTTCATCCACATTCAGATTTTTAATCCACATATTGCTCCTATATTCTTCTTAATATGAAATAATTTGTAATTTTGACATTCTTCAAAAATAAACTGAAACAAAAAATCTCTTCTAGTTGCAGCGGCATTATTCTATTCTATTTTAGTATAATATATTATAGTATTATATTCTATAATTCATAATTCTATAGGTATGGGTATTTCCAGTATGAAGAAGAACATGGTGCAAAGATGAGGTGTCCCTCAGGTGAAGTGGAGTGGAGTAACCTTAATTCTGAATTTATCTGATTGATACACAGAGATTCAGGGTTTAAAGAGTTAAGCTCTCAAAGCCTTGATGAATGAATATATTCATTTTGACTTCTCCAAAAATGTAAATCTGAATTTTTTTCTATCCTGAATATGTAGCCATTAGTAACTCTAAGTAATTTCTTACCAAAAATAAACGAGAACACAATTCTCACCCATCTCTATGGGACACTTGTGTATCTACAGTGAGTCTGAGGGGACATGAAACACCAGCACTGAAGGGGAAAGCAAGTCTTGGAACTGCTCAGTGGATGGATTTTTTAAAAATCAGGATTTGGGGCAAATATTTCATGAAGATTTCTTCGTGCAGCTGCAGAGAAAAGGAAGGAGACACTGAAGACATGAGGTGAGGCAGAGGAAAGAAGGGAAGACAGGTCAAGAAGTGTAGTGGGGAAGATGCACGGAGCAATAGAATTAGATACAAGGTGAGCCAAAGAACAAAGGAAGAAGATGTAGTTTGTACGTTTGTTCTTATTTTGCTAAGCATTTTCTCCTGTGAATCAGATGGTGATCACTCTTAGGGGCTTCCTGTGATATTTTCTGAATCTGATGGATATTTTCTTGATCTGAACTTTTTGCCATCAGTTAAAAAAAAACACTGATGGAACAAACAAAAACTATAATGAACAACATTAGACATGCACAACAAAAAGTTGCCGTTGTTGTTGTTATATCAGGAATGAGCACACACACTTTACATGGTTCCCCTCTGCCTATTAATCATACCAACAACCCTGTAAAATGGATTTGGTGAGTAGTGATGGGTCAGGGTTACACAGTAAATTCAATGATCAAGCATTCCAAATCCAGCATGATAAATATTGCTTTATACTGTTTCTTTCAGAACAGTAGTTAGTCTTTAAAAAACAAAAAAGTCCCATGTTTGACACATAAAGGCAGAAAAAAGGCAGTGATTAATATATTGGATTTACATAATTAGAATGCAAATTAAATGCATCAGAATAATTTGCATGGCATGCAAATTGCATGGCTAATTTTAAGCGACTGAAATATGAGAACCCTAGCATTCTCATTCCAAGGCAGATTCTGCAGCCCTCAGTTCTTCCAGATGCACTGGAACATCCATTTTTTTTTTGTCTAGAAAAGGTGAATTAGCTCCATGGAAGTATATGAATTGATTCCATGGAAATGGGAATTTTTTAAAAATAAGTTATGGGAGGGACTCAGTTTTGACATCAAAAATATCCATTTTTTTTACCTCCATCACCAGCACAGGAAGAGTGGCAGTGAGCTCAGCTAGTCAACATATTTTAGTGTCTGAAGATTGCTGAGAATGGTTTAAATAAAAATGATGCACAATTGCACTCTAGACTGTGAGCACAGCACTTCATTTCTGTGTTATGGCTTGCCACTGCTGCTTCTCCTTGGTTCTTTGGTGCCCCTCCTGGTGGTCTACTGCTTGCATTACAACTGATCTTGGCCAACACAACATCACTGCCAGCCACACCATGATATATTGAGTGCCACGTAAAAGCATGACCTTAATTCTGCTCCCAACTGATTGTAAAAAAAGTGATGTCTCCATGGTAGTAATGAGATGGGCAAGTAGTATGAAAGCAAATCGACATATTACAGAAGGATCTGTTATAATGGTCCTCTTTAAGATGACAGTTTCTATGCACAAAGAGTTTTTACCATAAGGAAACAATGCAATACGTGAATGTCCACTTCTGGTCTGAAATGGTATAGTCAGCACTCAGGAAGGGCTATGCTACACGATGTTTTGGAATGTGTAGTTCAGACTTCACTGCTGAAGAGATGGTATTTTTGGTTCATACATCATGAAGAGGAAATACAATCCATGGTTTTTATTTTCTAGTCCTTTCTTCTTTTCTTGTTTTTAGCACTGTCTAAAGAGGGGTGCAGTGGCTCAGTGTTTAAGACACTGGCCCATGATGATTGCAAGGTTGGCAGATTGGCAGTTCAAGACCCAAGAGCCACATGACAGAGTGAGCTCCCGTCACTAGTCCCAGCTTCTGCCAACCTAGCAGTTCAAAAGCATGTAAAAGTGCAAGTAGATAAATAAATACCACATGCTAGGAAGGTAGCAGTGTTCTGTGCAGTCATGCTGGCCACACGATGACAGGTCATCTTTGACATCACTGGGTCCCTCAGCTACGTAACTGAGATGAGTACCTCCCCCTACAGTCAGGCATGTCAAAGGGGAAATCTTTACCTTTAAAGAAGGGAACTTTTATATCCAGTGATATTCTTAGCCTCTTTTGGATACTATATTTTACCCAATATTAAGGCCATTCTGGTCATCCAAATTTTCGTGGCTATATTGTTTGTCTGGGTCTTGGAATTTGGAACCATTTCACTTGCATCTCATCACTTGTGTATTTGGGTCAGTTATTATCTCTCAGTCTGACCTAACAGAATTCTATGAGAACAAAGTGGGAAAGAAGAGAAAGCCATCTGTGCCCCCTTCTGCTCCTTAGAGAAGAGGCAGTATATAAGTGTAATTAAGATAAAACATTCTTCTGGAATTTGTTTCATCCATATCACTGTGTGGGGTATTGTGACACCTCTTGCTCATATCATGCCAAAAGTAACTTCATCTGTCCAACTAGAAGTTCCTTGGACTGTATGAAGAAATATTGAGGATCACTTGTTTTAGCTGAGGGCATTTCATCTGTCTTAGTATGCTGCTACTTATTGTTGTTATCATTGTTATTACCATCATCATTATCATTATCATTATCATTATCATTATCATTATCATTATTATAATAACACCTTTTGCTGAATCTGGGAATACTTTACAAAGGTTAAAAGTTAAAAAAGATACAACTAAAATACCTTTAAATGTTTAACCTTGCTTTTGATGCAGATTGTTTGTTGATACTACATTTTACCCAATAGTGAGGCCTTTCTGTTCCCAAATTGGAGGACTTGACTTTTCACAATCTAACTCTTATCTCCTTCAACTCATATCCTGTTATTTTCCAGGGAGTCTTTCAAAAATCAGGAACAGGGATGGACAGATCAATTTCACATCATTTTGGTTTCATTTCATTTCTAGTTTCCTGGATTTAAATTAATTTCTTTTTACTTCCACTTCAGTTTGCCAATTGATTTTCAAAGTTAGCATGATAAGTCATGCATATTTTTGTTAACATTTCTATATATGCTAATAATATATGTATATTATTGTAGTTTGTTGTCTTGTGCCTTCAAAGGATGTTTAATTTGTGATTCTGAGATTTTAAACTGCTTTTACATGATGTTTTAATTAAATGTATTTTTGATTGTATTTTATATTGTAAATTCTTGTGATGTACATCTGTTTTGAAATTGTAAACCACTTTGATCTCCCAGGAAAAGCAGTATAGAAATAAAGATATTATTATTATTATTATTATTATTATTATTATTATTATTCAAGTCATTTTCTACTTATGGTGACTCTGAAGTGAACCTATCATTCATAGGATTTTCTTAAATAATATATAATAATAAAATATTTATTTCTAGCCCGCCTTTCCTGTGATCAAGGCGGGTTACATACACATGCCAGTACAGCATAGCAATACAATATAAAACACAATAAAAACAACAAATACATTACATTAAAAATTGCAATAGCAATTAAAAATTACAAATTACAAAATCTAGCTAGCTCGAGATACCTCCACACATACAATAAGAGAGGGGAGGGCTATATCGGGGAAGGCTGGGGAAAAGCCTGTTGAAACAGGTAAGTTTTTAACTCCTTCTTGAACTGGTCAAGAGAGGTGGCCAAGCGGAGCTCAACGGGAAGCGAGTTCCAGAGCTTTGGGGCCGAGATAGAGAAGGCCCTCTGCGTTGTTATGGCATATTTTGAGTCTGGAACTCTCAAGAGTTGCTTCCCGGCCGATCTGAGAGCACGGGGCGGATTATATGGAGAGAGACGGTCCTCCAAGTACCCTGGGCCCAAGCCATTTAGGGCTTTATAGGTGATAACCAACACCTTGTATTGTGCCTGGAAGCGGATAGGCAGACAATGAAGATCTTTAAGTACTGGTGTTATATGACTGGCCCTGGAAGCTCCAGTGACCAGTCTAGCTGCCATATTCTGGACCAATTGCAGCTTCCGAGTTTGGTACAAGGGTTGCCCCATGTAGAGCGCATTACAGAAATCCAACCGAGAGGTTACCAGAGCATGTACCACTGTTTCAAGTTCCCCCCTGCCCAGGAAGGGTCGCAGCTGGTGTATCAACCAAAGTTGATAACAGGTGCTCCTGACCGTCGCATCCACCTGAGATGTAAGGTGGAGCGATGAGTCCAGAAGCACTCCAAACTGCGAACAGTGTCCTTCAAGGGGAGTGTGACCCCGTTCAGGACAGGTGGACAAACATCCAGTCCTGGGCCGGGGGAGCCTATCACAAGTACTTCCGTTTTCTCTGGATTCAAACTGAGTCTGTTTTCTCTCATCCAGCCCATTACCGAGTCCAGACAGGCATCTAGAGGAGAGATGCCATCCCTGGTCACTGCATCAGTCGGAGACACAGAGAAACATATTTGAGTGTCATCAGTGTACTGATAACACCGCGCCCCGTGTCTCGGGATGATCTCTCCCAGCGGTTTCATGTAAATGTTAAATAGCATGGGAGACAGAATGGCTCCTTGAGGGACACCGGATGTCAGGGCCCTCTTATCGGAGCACACGTCTCCCAGGTGCACCATCTGGAATCTACCTGAGAGGTAGGAACGGAACCACTGGAGCGCAGTGCCCCCGATTCCCAATTCCCTCAGGCTTTCCAGAAGGATACCATGATCAATGGTATCGAAAGCCGCTGAGATGTCAAAGAGCACCAACAGGGACACGCTACCCCTGTCGATGCCCAGACGAAGATCATCGACCAAGGTGACCATGGCAGTCTCAACTCCATAGCCCGCCCGAAACTCGGTTTGAAATGGGTCCAGATAATCAGTATCATCCGAGATCAATTGATGCTGGATTGCAACTGCCCTCTCGATCACTTTCCCCAGAAAAGGCAATAGCGAGACAGGCCGATAATTGTTATGCATCAGGGGGTCAAGGGAGGGCTTTTTGATCAGTGGTTTTACAATGGCAGAATTTGTTCAGAGGTGGTTTGCCATTGCCTTCCCCTGAGGCTGAGAGCATGTGACTTGCCCAAGGTCACCCAATACCTTTCAGGGCCAGGCAGGGAATTGAACCCTGGTCTCCAGAGTCATACTTAAACCACTACATCACACTGACTCTCATGCATAACATGTCAGGGATGATGGGAGTTGTAGCTCTTCACCTCTGGCTCGAACTCACCACCTTGTTACGCACTGGCGCTGACCAGTTTTGGTCAGTGGTTAAAGCTTTGCTCTAAAGCAGCAGAGTTACAGAGAATAGGCTGAAGACCCTGACAAACTCTCCAAGCCTTCTCACTCTTGCTTCCACAGAAGTCTTCCCACTTCTTCAGGATCCAGCTGGCTCTTGTATCTTCACCCAAGACACCAGACAACTCAGTAGTCTTATATAAAAGATCTACTTTATTCTACTATATACAGCTCCAAAACTATCCAATACAACTCCTCACTACTATCCACTACTACCCACAAAATACATTAGGAATCATAGCCATTATTATAGTCCTTGGATCATACCACCCACTCTTGTCAGTATCCACCCAGTGGGCGTGTACATCCATTCTCATTGGTTCTCTTATTTCTACCCAGAATTGATGATTTCATCATCTCAGCCTTGGCCACTTAACAATTCTCAGGTGTGTTCAATTATCCACTTTACATTTCTGTCCTTGGCTTTCAGGACTTGTTAATTGTATTATCTTATACAACTGTGTGGCTCTTAATTTGCTTCTGCTGAGTCACCCTGACTCTCACATACAAGTTTTATTTCAATCACTGTATATCCCATGTTGCTTTTTCCTTAACAATCCCCTCCGAAATAAAATATTGTATGTGGCTTACAATGTCATTCCAACCATTTGTGTCAATCTTTCATGTTTTTCTACTGTTAAAGCTTTTGTAAACAAATCTGCTATGTTATTTTGTGTTTCTATGTACCTCAACTCTATTTCTCCTTTTTGAACCATGTCTCGTACATTTTGGTACCTTACACCCACATATTTGGTTCTGTTTTCAAACTTTCTGTTTCAGCCATTGCTATGCACGATTGCGAATCTTCTTGAATTTCTACAGGTACTCTGAAATTTTCGTTCAAGTCATTTAACAATTGTTCAATCCATTGTACCTCATTCACAATTTCGTTGAAAGCTGCAAATTCTGCTTCAGATGTGCTTAATGCTACGTTAGTCTGTTTTCTGCTTCTCCATACTATGGGACTTTCACTATACTTGATTATCATTCCTGTGACTGATTTCTTGTCTTCTAACTCTGACGCAAACGAACTGTCTACAAAACAATCTAAATCCGCATTACTGCTTCTGATGATTAACTTTTTGTCTAGAGTCCCTTTCAAATATCTTAACAAGTGTTTCACAGCTGTCCAATCCTCAACCTTAGGATCACAAAGTCTTCTAGATAAAACGTTCACAGCATACGAAATGTCTGGTCTAGTGTGGCAAGAAATGAATTGTAAAGATCCTATTATGCTCCTGAAAAAAATCTTGTCCTCAAAATCTCTGGTTGTTGGCTCAGAAACTAAACCAGTTGTCATTGGAGCTCTAACTATTTTAGCATTTTGTAGTCCACACTTTTCAGTCAAGTTTTCTATCTTCTTTCTCTGGCTTAACAAACAATGTCCTTCTTGTGTCCATTCAACATTAATGCCTAAATAAGACTTCAACAATCCTAGGTCCTTTAAAACAAACTTTTCAGACAATTCTCTCTTAACTGTCTCAATTTCCTGTTTTGACTTTGCTGCTACACACAAGTCATCCACATAAATCACTAGCACTATGTCTCCTTTTGTATAAACACAAGCATCTGCTACGCTTCTTTTGTATCCTAACTTAACTAACTCATCATTAATGCACAAATTCCATGCTCTGGCACTTTGTTTTAAACCATACAATGCCTTCTTCAATCTATAAACTTTCTGACTTCCATTCTCCTCAAAACCTTGTGGCTGTTCCATAAAAAATTCTTCATCCAAAGTTGCATTTAAATAAGCTGTTTCAAAATCAAAATGTTCCACAACTAAATTCCTTCTTGCTGCTACAGCTAACACCATTCTCAAACTTTCTGGCTTTGCTGTTGAAGAGTAAGTCTTGTCAAAATTCTCATACTGCTGCTGTGCAAAACCCTTAGCTACCAATCTTGCTTTGTACTTAATACTTCCATCAGGCATTTCCTTTCTCTTGTACACCCATTTACAACCAATCACTTTCTTATCTTTGGGTCTATCCACAACTTCAAACACATTTTTGTTCACCAAGCAACTAAATTCACTATCCATTGCTTCACACCATCTTTCCTGTTCTTCCCTAGAAAAGGTTTCTATCTCTTCAAAACTCTCAGGCTCTTCTACTACTGTACAAGCTCTTGCCTGTGTCACAACAAACCTATCTGGTGACTTCCTAACTCTGTGACTACGCCTGGGTACGAATTCTGTCGATCTGCCTCTCTCCTCATCACTGTCTGCACTAGAAGTTGTCGTCCTTCTGCTAAATCTTTTGTCTTCTGTCATTCTAGTGGTTACTGGTCTTGTTTGTGTCTCCCCATCTGAGGTACTACCACTACTGCTAGTAGAGGCTTCTGGCTTGACTGAAACCCCTCCGTTTCCTGAAGTTGGTTCAGTCTGGGCTTCTTGCTCACTTGAGCTACCTAACCTTAAGAACACTTCTTTATTGGCATGCAGCTTGTCCCAGCCAGCATGTCTTTCAAAATTTGCAGACCTGGAGTACTGTATTTCTCTTCCTCCCAAATGAAATTTGTAGCTATTCCCTGAATATCCCAAGAACATTAGCCTTTTGCTTTTTGGTTCTCCTTTCCTCCTAAAACAAGTAGGTATGTATACATGTGCATATTGTCCAAATACTCTTAAATATTTGAAATTTGGCACTCTCCCATACAAGACCCTGTAGGGAATGTCTTCAATCTCTGAATGAAACAACCTATTGCTTATATGTATGGCAGTCAGTGTAGCTTCACCCCAGAAGTTGTCTCCAACTCCTGCATCTGCCATCAGGCAAGCAGAAATCCTTTTAATGTCTTGGATTTTTCTTTCTGCTAAACCATCCTCACTTGGACAAGCAGGGTTAGTGGTTTCATGTCTTATCCCCACTTTCTGAAACCAATTGTACAGTTGGTTATTTAAAAATTCGCCACCTCTATCTGTAACAATTGTTCCTACTTTGCTATCAAATTGTCTTTCTATCATTCTTACCCATGCTTTCAAACTTTGCCCAGCATCAGACTTATTTTTCAATATTCTTACAAAAGCATATCTTGAATATCTGTCCACAATTACTAGGAAATACTTGCTTCCTCCTAGAGACAAACAATTTGCTTGGGCTACATCAGCATGTACAAATTGAAATGGTCTTTGAGCAATTCTCTTGGATTTCTTAGCTACTGGAAAAGCTCTGACCTTCACTTGGTTACAAACAGTACAGTCTAAATAATTTTTACATTCTGCCACTTTTAGATCTGGACACATGCTTATTAAATTCTTTAAACACTTAAAACTTGCATGGCCAAATTTTCTATGGAGCTCATGTATGCAGTCTTTGTGCATTGGAACATTATCAATATTGTTAGCATTCTCTACCTTGTAATTATCAACATTTTCTTCTAAGAAATAAAGCTTATCCTTTTTCAAACCTATGCCACGCAGTTCCCCATTCAAGGTTATTTTACACAAGTTCTTTTCAAATGTGACTATGTAGTCTCTGTCTGTTAATCTGCTCACTGATAACAAATTGTTTTCTAATTCTTTTACATGCAAAACATCATTAAAGTTTTCTTTCAGCCCTGGAATGTAAACTGTTCCCATTTGATTTACAGTACTGAGCTCATTCCCATCAGCCAAAACTACAGCATTTACATTGGCTGGCTTTCTTTCACTAATTAAATTAATGTTGTTACACATGGAGGACGAAGCTCCTGAATCTACAAGCCATCTAGAGTTTGCATTTCTTTTTTCTTTGATCATGGTGGCAAACACCTTATTATTATTTCTATTGTCCTTCAAAAATGGCGGCTTGGACTGCTTCTGCCTCTGGCCGTGCCGTGGTTGCCATCTGCTCTCTTGCTTGCTTCTATCATCAGCCAATTGCTTGCAGTGCCTCTGCAGATGTCCTATCTTCTTACAATAGAAACATCTCCGTTGCTCCCTCGAAGAAGCTGCCTTGTCCAGCCCACGCACATCAGGCTTGGCTTGCTCACTTGGCACACTCTTGGAAGTTGCTGCGTCATTTCTCTCAGACTGTCTCCTCTGGTTTTCTTCCAGAATTCTGGCCACAATTAAGTCTCTATTCAACTCTGCTTCCGGTAAGTTTTGCAAACTGTTGGTAATGTTCCCCCAAGAAGGGTCTAAAGATTCAATCAATATGTAGCATTGCTGTTCTCTGCTTATTTCAACTCCTCTTAGCTCAGCCTGCACAAACAAGTCTTGCATCGTTTTCAAATGCTCCACTACACACTGGCCTTTTGCCATCTTCTGCCTGTAAATTCTCTTAGACCATAGCATTTTCGCAAAGGCAGTAGAAGGAGTGTGTAGTCTCTGCAGAGTGTCCCACACATCTTTGGCGGTTTCCTTATCTCTGACATCATTAATCAAGTCTTCCTCTAGCATTAGAAAAAGACAAGCCTTGGCTTTGTTATCTTTCTCTTTTATGGCTGCAGTAGGGTCTGCTGGCAGCCCGGCTTCAACTGTGGCCCACAAACTTTCTTTTACTAGTAGAGACTGGGCATAAATCTTCCAGGTGGAGTAGTTGCTTCTATTCAATTTACTAAACTTCAAAGTCTCCATCTTAATTTGTGCAGTGACTCAATTGACACAGTCCTTCTGAGTATGCACAGCTGACCCCTTTCGGGCTTAATCAAAACACAGGAGGAGTTACTCACGGAGCTTATCAGTGCAGCGCAAACAGCTTGCTCTGATCTGTCTTCCACTCTCTGGAACTTTCAGCTTCTGTGGATGCTGGGTGCTGCAGTACCTGGGCCCGTAACCCTTGTTAGGGATGATGGGAGTTGTAGCTCTTCACCTCTGGCTCGAACTCACCACCTTGTTACGCACCGGCGCTGACCAGTTTTGGTCAGTGGTTAAAGCTTTGCTCTAAAGCAGCAGAGTTACAGAGAATAGGCTGAAGACCCTGACAAACTCTCCAAGCCTTCTCACTCTTGCTTCCACAGAAGTCTTCCCACTTCTTCAGGATCCAGCTGGCTCTTGTATCTTCACCCAAGACACCAGACAACTCAGTAGTCTTATATAAAAGATCTACTTTATTCTACTATATACAGCTCCAAAACTATCCAATACAACTCCTCACTACTATCCACTACTACCCACAAAATACATTAGGAATCATAGCCATTATTATAGTCCTTGGATCATACCACCCACTCTTGTCAGTATCCACCCAGTGGGCGTGTACATCCATTCTCATTGGTTCTCTTATTTCTACCCAGAATTGATGATTTCATCATCTCAGCCTTGACCACTTAACAATTCTCAGGTGTGTTCAATTATCCACTTTACATTTCTGTCCTTGGCTTTCAGGACTTGTTAATTGTATTATCTTATACACCTGTGTGGCTCTTAATTTGCTTCTGCTGAGTCACCCTGACTCTCACATACAAGTTTTATTTCAATCACTGTATATCCCATGTTGCTTTTTCCTTAACATAACATAACCTCTGACATTTTACCGATGAAAAATGGGACACATGTGGCCAAGTAACATCAGAATGTGGTCATGATGGCAAAAGTTATTGATGAGGAAGAAGAACATACAAGCCTAGGAGAGGCTGCCATAGTTTGTTTTTGCTGAGCCTATGTGAAAGGCAAGATTCTGCCTCTTTCTGTCTGCTATCCTCTGTTGAGTCAACTGAATGGAAACTCCTTTTGCACTTTGAACTCAGTTTGCAGCAACTGTAGTAAGCTGAAGACAAAAGGGGAAGGTGTGAGGAGGAGAAAGAAACTAGGACCTTTTTAATGATCTGAAAAGGTGAAGCAATAAAGTATTAATTGGAACTGCCCCTGTCAAACTGATATAGTTAGAAGACATATATATGAATATTTGTAAGAACCTTTTCTGGTTTTAATGCAATTTAGCACATTGTTTTCATCAATACAGGCATCTATTTGTGCACTTTTTGACTGGAGCCCTATGACACAAAATCCAGGAAAATGTGAATATTAAAACAGATCAGTGTTCTGTTGTGTGTTTTGGTTCAGGAAGTGGAAATTAGATACATCTGTATTAAAATGTGAATCAAATGCATTTATCCCCATCCCTAGTTAGGGATGTAAAAATGTAGAGTTCCACTGTGGTAAAGGCATCAATGGGTACAACCCACTGTGTTTTCAATTGACATTTTTGCTATTTTAATATACCTGGATTTTCTTGTGGTCTGTTATCAGAAGGCTTGTTTTGCCTCAGAGTGGCATAGAGTCATAAATCAAAGAAACACATACTTAACCCACTCCCCACCAGCACCATTACCTGGATGGAAATGAATGCATTGCTGGAAGATATACAAGGAAAGATGGCACAGAGCTCAATTCTTCCTGTATATTTTGTAAGCCTGATCCAGAATTCTGAGACACAACATAATCATATTTTCTTCAGCATACAAGCCAGAGGCAAATATTTTGGGAAACTATAGAATGAAATTAAGCCAATGGGCTGCTGTTGATTCTGAATGTTCTTTTCTTTATTTGGAAATGACACCAGACTCTTCCTGTACGTCACTTTATGCAAAATCCATCTATTCTGATTGGGACCATAATAGTATTACTCTAAGCCCTGCTGGGTCACCTCAGCTTAAGAGACAGTGCATGCCTCATTCTGCATGAGCTTTGTCATAAATTCATTGGAGCAAGCAAGTAAGCGAATCAACTTCAGCTGCATTCTTGTGTTCACTTCCTCATGCAGCCACTATTCCAAGTGAAGACTGGGAATGCCCTTCACTGTGGTCCTGTTACCTGTCCCCACCACTGTTCATATACTGATGCAGAGAATTTGCAGATATAATTGTATCAAGAATACGATCATACACAGTTCTTAGCAGAGCTCAAAAGTTTGTTTTCTGAACCACAACTGGCTGGAACTCACCTAGTCAGCGTGGCATCTAGGAATAGCAAGAAATTTTTCCAAGGCCTGGTTCTAAATTGTACAAGGAGCCTACACATGTATAGCAAGCCCTCAGATGACAAGACCATCTCACTATTAGGCAAATGACGTAGCTGCCACAGAGGATTTAGGTTGCCAAAAAGGGCAATAGGTAGCTTACTCTTTGTCATTATTGTATTTTTACTGCCAGGGAATGAGAAAACTAGTTGTGAGATCTTATGTGTCATGTACAAAGAATAGCTTGGTTAGTTTGAGATACTATGGTGCATTACAGACTGCCCAAAAGCGGGCAGTCTGGCGCCGGCTCCATTAGCTGCGCTGAGAAGCCTTAGCGGCCAGACCGCAAGACTTCCCAGCGCAGCTAAAAAGGAACGCCGAAATGGTGCTCCTTTTTGGCTGCCGGAAATGACGCTGTGAGGCGCAAGGCGCGCACTCGCAGCATACTTCTGCCACGCCACGTCTGGACGCTGTGCGTCCAAGACGTAAATATGGCAGCGCCCATATTTAGTAGATTAGACATAAATATGGCAGCGGCATTTAGTATGCGCTCCGTGCGTCCTAGGGAGAAAATTGGTTAGGAAGGTGAGAACCTTCCTAACCCTAGGATGCACAGAGCGCGTACTAAATGGCGGTGTGTAATCCACCTATGTACCTTGACTTAGAAGCATAAGGAGAGGTATATAACTGCTGTTCTGCCTCAGCCATCAAAATGTCTTAAGCAGGCCCACCAGCTTTAGAATTTCTTCTCCACTATAGTGGGAATTAGGAAGACAAGTAAGGAGCAGGACCACCCATGCTATCCCCTCCCTTGGTGATAGTCACATGAAGCATTAAAAAGAAATATAATGTCCATCTGAACAGCAGAGGCAGGCAATTGCCAGGGGCTGGGAAGGTCTGCACTGTAGCCCTACATTAACTACCCTACCATGCCTTGTTATGCCTGATTTTTTTAATTGGTCCAAAATGTCTGCACACAAACACACACATATTAGGGGTGTGAAGATAAAATTTTATGTATTTTGAGAGGTCCATTGGGCTGCATTGTACAAAGGAGAGGTCTTTTTTTATTCAATGGAAATGATTCAGTATTAGTTGGCTTCTTGTTTTAAAAAGGTCTTTCCTAAAACCCTGCATGGGCCAGGATACTCCAGGAATAACCCGGAGTATCCTAACCCCATAGCTGCCCTGGCCTGTCCCTGGTCCTCAATTCACACACCACTGCAGCTGTCTGCATGGATGTCCTATTGAGCCACCCAGCACATTTGCCCCCACTGGTAATTCACTTCTGAGATCAGAATGAGGTGCTCAGCTATAATCGCATGGCTGGCCACCTTGTTCTTGTTTCAGCATGAACAACCAATGGTGGTAGAGGAAGTGCCAGGTGACTCAGAGGAACATCCATGTAGACAGCCATGTTGGCATGGGAACAGAGAACCAGGTAATTGCAGGGAGCTGCAAGGCCAGGATACTCTGGGCAACCCCTGGAGTATCTTGGCCCATGCAGATAGGGCCTTAGAGTAAGGAAAGCCCTTTTTAAAACAAGAAGCCAACTGGTACTGAGTCATTTCCATTTTTTAAAAAAGGCGTCTCCTTGGCACAAAGCAACCCAGTTACTCTCTCTTGTCTCTGTTTTCAGCTGTTTTTAAAATGTCCCAGTTCCTCTCTCTCTCTCCCACTTTCTCCCTTTTACCTTGCTTACTTCATGCATGGAATGCATGGAATTAGCTCAACAGGGGAGAAAAGAGAGGAAAGGACTGAATCATATTCTTCCCAATAGGCTCAGGTAAAAGCAAACTGCTGCAACCTGTCCTAGCTTGTGAGTTGTTCCTCATTAGTAACTTGTCATTGACCACTCTCTGGTGTTTCTTAGCAACACAAGTTCTGACTGTATTCTGTGAAATGTATGTCCTTCCTCTCACTAAGAATAAAAAATTAGTACGTTTGTCATAGGATATAATTTTTTTTCAAAGACAATATTGGGCCATCTGGTTGGAAAGAACATCCTCTGAAAAATCCTTGCCTCCTTTCACATGACCCAGTTTTGGGGGCTGGGGAGATTTACAGCTTTATTCGTTGAATTTTAAATCATCTCAAATGAAAATGACCCTTTCTCCTACTACCACCCTTCCCATCCAGTTTAGGAATTAAAGCAACAACAACAACAATAACATAAGAATGCTGTAGAATTTATGCCTGCTCAGAAATCCTATCATCATATTAATTATATTATTGTAATAATAATAAAAGTCTCATAAAAGATACTGAATATCCATGTTATTTGTCCCCTTACATACTGCACTTATTATAACTGTTCTACTCTGTATTTATCTGAAATTACAACATTTGTATTTTCATTGTAAACATTTTTAATTAAGGGATGCTAGTTTGAATAGCTTTTTCTTTACACAATAAAATATTATGATATTTTTTTCCCCCATTTTGGCTATGAACCAGATCTTTTTATACCGTACAGAAAGTAAATAGGCAAGAACATTCTTCCGCCCTCTATTTCCAATCAGAATTTCACAAAATCTTTGTATAAAAAAGTGTTATCTTCTTCAGAATGGCTTAATAGCCATGTGACCTGCAATTCTTTGGGCCTCTTCAGAGTAATTAAGAGTACAGTATTTGAATTATTAGATCCCTAAATGAACTGACAACTGGGCAATCCCACTATGCATATCACTGGGTGCCCCAAGTCCTCCAACATAGATCTGATCCTGAATCCATAATTCTAGAACTTTGAATAGTACTCTGCACCATTACTTAAAATATTTTTGTGTTTTCCAATAAGTGTCTGCCCGTTTCTTTTACCATTTTTGACATGCTGTCCAAATTTGACAGCTGAGATTTTAATGCTAAAATCATTGTGAAAAAAGTTATAGCTAGCTCAGTATTGGTATAACATTTTTTTAAAAAGAGGATAGTGAAATTCAAGTGATGATTGTTTTTCAACATAAAAATATTTTCTTTGCTTTACCCAGTGAAATGGTGGATGAAAGCTTTGCTGCAGCCTGTACCAGCCAGTGAGATAGCAATTGCCTGTCCTTGATTAAAGCTCACTTCTTAGACCTTACAATTTCCAAATGTTTTTGCTGTCATTTCTGCCTCAAAGCTATCCTGCAAAGTATTCACAGAGAAAATTAGATTAGTCATGCACATTAAAGTTCTTGTTACTTTGACTGGAATTATTACTAAAAAGATGCCAGAATGTGTAAAGGGGCTGACATTATTAATTTGAAAAGAGTCTGTACTAGGTTATTATAATCTCTGTCTTTCATTTCAAAATCACATGCACATAAAATTCTTTGAACAGATTCTCAACCGGTGTAAGAAAATTCAGCCCAACTAAGTTAGGTCAGGTTAAATCAGGAACCTTTAGACAATACCCTACTTGTGCTACCCCCTAATACTTAACTAGGATCATGGATTATTAGAACCATCTTCACCACTTTGCATCAGATCCTAGTATCCATTTTGGTCTTTTCTTCCTTTCCCCCCCCTTTTTTGAGATGTGAGCCCATATCTAGACTAAGGTTGTCTAGATTTAATTATTATGGTCTCTTAATTCTAAGAGACCCTTGGGAAATGGCGTTCCAGGAAGAGAATTAGGATCAAAGCACTTCACTCAAACTACAGTTCTCAATATTCATGGCAATTAAACTTTTATTAAAAAAACACATTAGAACAGAGGTGGGGAATGTGTGGCCTTCAGAGGGAAAGTTGAGACATTCTCAGCGTCCCTCACCATGTGCTGCTTTGTCTCAGGCTGATGGAAGCATACCTTCCAACATTTCACAGGACACATGTGGCCATGCAACATGAGTTTGTGGTCAAGATGACAATGGCTATCAATGGAGAAAACATACAAGCTAAGAGTGGCTGCAGCAGTTTGCTTTTACCTGAATGTACAGGGAGGGACAAGGTCTCACGCCCTCCTCTCTTCACCATCCCTGAGACATTTTATTTACAAACTACTTTTGCACTTTTCAATGAGGCAAATTCAATAGGGAAAATAATCAGCATACACAAGGACACATAAGCTCATACACACACACAAGAGCTAGAGAAACAAAGGTGAGAGATGCCAGCCACAGATGCTGGCGAAACGTCAGAAAGAAACTCTACTAGAACATGGCCACATAGCCCGAAAAACCCACAAAAAACTATGGATGCCGGCCATGAAAGCCTTCAACTTTACAAAGGTGAGAGAAGTGAATAGATCTGAGACCTTGCTAATGGTGACACCTACCAACGTGTATCTTGATCCCTATCAATAAGAGTCCAGTACCGAGAAGACTCAATAGCCACTGCAGCAAAGATGGGAGGGTTAGACAGCATACTGAGGAGCCTTATCTAGCCAAACCGATAAAGTGTTTGCCTGCTTGCAAACTAGACCCAAGTCCAGCTATTTTCCATACTTTGACCCTTGGAAGTATATAGCTGCCACTGGAAGCTGTTTATCACTCCCATTCCAACAGACATTGAGAAAGCCAGAAGTTAAAAAGTTTGGTGCTTTTATAAACACTCCTTTGCAATCATTTTAAGAAATGATTAATGTTCGGTGTTAACAGTATGCTTCTGAGATCCAGATTCTAGCTGAAAACTCTGTCTGGTTCAAATGCTAGAAAGAAACCTGGTTTCAAATTCCAGGCAATGCAAGCATATTCCCTTATCTCAGAGAACATGGCAGTAATGAGAGATCTGGAGAAGAAACAGAAAATGGATCACAGCAGGAAATAAAGACAGGCTGTTAGAAAGGCAGTATTTACAGATTTAAAGGTGACTAGATGACATAAATTCCTACAGAACAGATTGGGCAACTGCAGGGCATCTCAGAGCTATACTGCCACCATGCTCCACCCTGAATCCCTGGGGACCAAACCAGCTCTTTTTGTTTTCAAAATTAGAAGTGACCACATTGTGTGGTTTCAAATTGGTCTAGATGTGCCAAAATAACCTTGAATTGAACAACTGTACCCCACTGAGGATTCTAATGGATAAAAAGTAAAGGTAAAGGTATTCCCCATTGACAAGGTTGTCAGGTCGTGTCCAACCATAGAGGGTGGTGCTCATCTTCATTACTAAGCCGAAGAGCCAGCGTTGTCAGAGACTACTCTGTGGTCATGTGGCCAGCATGATTGCACAGAAATCTGTCTACATTCCCACTTAAGTGGTACCTATTTATCTACTTGCATTTGCATGCTTTCGAACAACTAGGTTGGCAGAAGCTGGGACTAGTGATGGGAGCTCACCCCATCATGCAACACCTGGGTCTCAAACTGCCAATCTGGTGATCTAGCAATCAACAGAGTCAGCATCTTAACCACTTGATCCACCACATCTCCTGTTCTAAGGGATGCAATTCTTAATTTGGAGGCCTTTATTTTGGGGAGCCTTAGGAGGACTCTGGAAGCCTTGGCAGGCCACATGTGCCTCATGGCCCGTTGGCCCTGGTATAGAGCTTGATTGGTTGCCTGGAAGCTATGGGGAGAAGATGTTGAAGGAAACATGTGTTTTATTCAACTCCTTGCCTCTATCTGAGGCCTGAGTGGGAGTCCCACCACAAATCCCACACTCTGTACTGAATCCTGCCATATAGACTAACCTCCAACGTGAAAGTGGGGGGTATATATCATGGAAGCAAGGAGCATCTGTGTAGTTATTTACTTGTATAAGTCCTCATTATTGTAAAATACACATAGTGAGGGGAAGCACATGAACCCAAGGCTCACGTCTGCATGTTACAATTTCAGTATGTGCTCAGGCCATGGGAGTGCCACTGGCTGTTGGAAAGTCTGCCAGTGTTTCCTGTTGAAATTGTGTGATCTTGTAGAACCTGTTATGGTAACCCATGGGATGAATGTAAGCCCAAAGAAAGGACAAGGAGAGATGCATCTGAATACTAATACATCCATGTGGCTGTCATAACCAGACATTATGGATCTGGCATGAAAAGAAATAGGAGGGGATATAGGGATGTAGTAATGGTTGATATAGTGAAATAAAAGTAATTTGATGTGGGGAAATAGCGCTATAGTTAACTAGAAAGAAGCATGAAAGGAGGGAGGCAAGAAACAAAGAGGGCTGTAATCTGAGTGAAATGCCAAGCGGGAACAAATGGACAATGGCAGGGGAGAGTCATAGTTTATGGCCCTGTTGGTTTCCTGAGGGAAGATGGTAAACAAAACAAAATCTTCCTTCCTGGGAGAGATGAATTGATACAGGAGATGGGGGAGTTGGAGGAAAAGTGGCAGATTGAAAAAACCCTTTGATATGGTGAGAAACACACAGACTATGAGCTGGGACAGGGGGGTTGGAGAGAGAACCCTTAATGATGGCTGATTTGGGGACAATTCAGATTTGACACTACCACATCTGCAGCAAACCACAATCTTGGATTCTGGATAAAGCATTAGTTAACTTACACTAATATGCTATCCTGGTTCTTCAAGTTTGGGTCTGCTGATCATGACAGGGGCAGAGTTCACAGCATTCTACATTCCTTGCGTTAATTCTCTTCACTGCAAATAAAGTATGTTTTGAAAGAACATGAAATCAATACTTCAAGGAGAAACTCCAGGACATACAGGCCCACATGAAACCAGCTACCAAGATGACTCTTTATGCATTTTCACAGGCTATCCGAATGCACAGTGTAGAGAATGATTGCATGCCACTGACCAGCCAATGTTTTATGTACATTCTTCTGATAGTCAGAGGACAGCAGAGATCTGGCCCTCCAGATAACGGTGAGTTGCAACTCTCAGCTCCCAATCCTTTGTTCAGTTGTAGCTCCCATAATCCCTCTTCATCAGCTGTGCTAAGCCCTATTGGAATTTGAGTCCCACTGTACCTTTTTAGGAAAGACCTTCTGTACCCCTTGGAATAGCAGCTACATTAGAAGAGGTGTATGTATGCAATACTCTCCCTGTGTCATGGAAAAATCTGTTTTTTCAGCTGTGTTCTGCAGAACAACTCTTCATCCCCACCCCCACCCCTGCTTAACTAGCAACCACTTACATTGATTAGAAAAGGGAATGGGGGTGCATTTGAGGACACCACTGCAGTGAAAGTGGAATCTGCTCCTCTCCCTTGTTGACCCTAGCCACTCCAATGAATTCAAGCTGCTCCTGTCTGTGTAACTCCTCTTCCCCCTTTCAATAATTTGTTCTGAGTTCTGTTTATTGACCACATCAAAGTGCAAAGGAATATTCAGGAATGGCTTTGGTTTGGGTATGGATTTGCTTTTCTTTTTTCCTGGAATATATTGGAACTGGTTGCACCTGAGAAGGTAACAATTTGCTCTAGTTGCAGAGTTCCTTCCCTTTCCTCTTTGCTTAATTTAGCCCTAAGGAGGGGGGGAATCGGGGAAAGGTATGTTGGGATGTTGATTAATGAAATAAAAACCAGGGGAGATATCTCTATCACTCACTTTAGAAATGATATCTCATTTTGAAATTTTCTCTCACTTTGAAAGAAATGATCTCTCACTTTCATAAGGCACAAGTAGAGATCTTAGAAGGATTTCCCATGGTTTTCATTTCAGTAAACAACACTCTTACACAGCTTCTGTGAAGACTGGAGGATTAATTCTCTAGGAGACGTTTCTTAACTTAGGCCCAAGACAGGTGGGCTGAAAGGGGTGTGGCGGCAGTGATACTAGGGCTCCAGACCACGCAGCAATCGCACAGTCCAGAATCCTAGTATGTAATGGTGGCAACCTGATGGCAGCGTCCTGTCCGCATAGCCACCTCCATTTTCACATAACGGACGCATAGTATCCATACATCGCAGTACGTCCATTATGTCACGAGTGCACTATTGAAGCACTCACGATATAACCTGGGCACCGGTAAAATAACCCAGAAAAACTGGGTTCTTTTTACTCCGGAGGGATGTCGCATGGTCTAGTGGCTGCGGCGTCCCTCCAGAATTAAAATGGGTGCCTGCAGACCACTATTTTTGGATGGTCTGTACTGCGCCTAACATTTAGTGGTGAAAGCACCCTTAGTCAAGCTAAATAGAGTTGAAGGATATTCCAGTGCTCATCCAGTCTAATATGCAATCAGTTCAGGAATCCACAGTTAAAATAGCCATGAGAGGGGACCATCCAATCTCTGCTTAAAAACTTCCAATGAAGGAGAATTCATCATTTCTCTCACCCCTCTGCAAAGTCACTGTTTAGGTAGAAGAAAGAAGGAGATGGGTGCTGAATGAAGATTATGTTTCTGTGAAGTACAAGCCATGGGAGAGCCTTATTTTGGATCTCCTGCATCTCATTTGGCTTGAATGTTAATTTCTCTTGAGCCTTATTTACTATTGCTCTATCTAACACAATAGTGCTGATTTTCATCTCTCCTCCCCCCCCCCCCACACACACACACACACGCACCATAAATTCTTTCTGATTGCACAACAGGCAAGTTAGGAAAGGACAGGGAGGAAAGGGCAAATTCAGTTTTTTGGAAGGAATGTGTGAAAACTGTACTGCAGTCTGGTATGAAGGTTTCTTGGGCAGCTCTAACTACATGTATATAATACCTATTAAATTATTACCAACAGTACTGAGCATCTATTCATAAAGAAAGGGGAAAATCCAACTCCTGCTCTTCCATGTCCCCTTCGATGAATGGCTGGTATTGTCACTGATAAAGTGTTTTGTACAATGCATACAGACACCTAATTAATTATCACATTCTCCTGTTTCTTTAAGGCAGAGGTTGGCAATTGAGGGGTGGGATTTTTCACCCTGACCCCTACCCTTAACTTACTCTGACCCCTACCCTGTGCCAAAATCCCTCTTTTCTCATCCATTTCCTCTCCAAAAATGGCAATGGAACAAAATGTAGATTTAAAAAATGTCTTGGGGGGGCGGCAGAGGGAAAAGGCAGTATCTGAGGGGGTAAGGTTCTAGGAGTAGGGCTTTTTTGTATGTTTGCATGCATTTGGAGACACATTTTGCATTATCTGGGTGACAATCACCTGACAGTTTTTTGCGGGTAAATTTAAAGGGAGGTGTTGAGGCCAGAAAAGTGGAGTCTGGGGCCACATGCAACCCAGAAGCTGCATTTTCCCCATGCCTATTCTAAGGAGTAATAGTGTCTGTCCTGCTTTAGAAGTATAACCATCTTGAGATGTTTGGTCAGGATGGGAAAAAATGACAAGTTCAGAGCCATGGTTAAATGGGGACCTAAGCTCAAGTCTCCTTTTCTTCTTCTAGCCCCCATACATTGGATCTTAGGCATCAAATGTGACCCTGACAGCTCATTTAATTTTGTATTTTTTCAGGCTTTATTGACATATCAGAATTGACTTGAAGGTACACAAGAACAACAAAATAATAGTTCCCCCCCCCAAAAAAAAAAAAAACACAAACAACTCTCTCCAGCTGGGAGTCCATCAAAATAAACGTGAGAACACAAGGGGCCATGCACAAGGCAGAGACCAAATAATTTTTCTGATAAATTGTGCCCATGAGGCTTTCACTGTGTGATCTCAGGAGAAAACAAAACAAGATGCTTTTGGACCTTGCTAAAAGAGCACACGAGCGATGCCGAAAAGGACAGATTTTAGGTAATGTCCTTTCACTGGAACAGCCTGCTTTCCTTTTCTGTGAAGATTATAATGGGGAAAAGCCCTTTAGAAATCCACAACAGGGACACTGAAAAAGATTTTACAGGGTGGGCTCATAATCCCATTTTAATGGTCTGTAAGTGGATGGTGTTGAATAGGCTGTAGTCTCCAGATCTGTGTTTCTGCTTGAATGTTCAGTAGAAAGGAATCAAGCCTGAAGCCCTTTTATTGTGAATGTAAACAAAGGACAAAGGCCCTGTCTATACGGTTTATTTTTTGAGAATGTATTTGTTATGAATACAGTCATGCAAGCTATGATCCAACAGAAAGAAAAGGTAGGAAAAATGAAGCTCATAATAATGCAATATTAATGGGTAAGTTTACTATTATCACTTTTCCTGTGTACTTACCAATAAAGTTTTAGAGGTTTTTCCATCTGTTTGAAATGTATTAATTGCATATACATTTTTACTAACCAAGAGAAATGAGGTTGATTTACTTAAGACTACTAAATTTCATAATGTAATAGGCCACCAACAGCCAGCATGGTATAGTGGTTTGAAAGTTGGACTAGGACACCCAGAGACCAAGATTTGAATCCCCACTTAGTCATGGAAAGCCAATGGGTGATCTTGGGAAAATCACACTCTCTCTAACATAGAGGAACACAGTGGCAAACTTTTTCTGAATAAACCATGGATAAACCCTAAAACAGGCTTTCCACAAGTCAGAATTGACTTGAAGGTACACAAGAACAACAAAATATGCATTTCCTACCATATATGAATTTGTTACCTTTTCCAGAATTATCCTATGTTCCAAGATTATGTGGAACAATCAGCATCCTTAACAGAGTTAGTAATACTCTAGCACTAAAGTCTGGTTTCTGAATTGCTGAGGAAATTAAGAATATGGATATCGAGGTTATTTTCTGTACGTAGGAAGCTGCCTTATACTAAATAAGACCACTAGTTTATCTAATTTATTATTAACAGCTCAAATCGTCAATGCTCTGAAAGGTTTAGCAGGATTCTTTCTGCACCCTACATTGAGCTCTCCGGAACTGACTGGTTGTCCCCATTCAAGTATTAACAAAGGCCATCCATACTTACCTTCTAAAAACAGATGAGATATAAGAGTTCAGGACTGTATAAGGCCACATACAGTGGTGCCTTGTAGGGAAATGTGAACTCAGCACATTTATTTTCTTTCCCTCTATGTACATCACACTTTGAAATCACGGTGTTTTGTGCCTCAGGATCAAAACAAGCAATTCTGTTTTGTCAGCTTCCCTCTGTAGAATCTTGCAGAAGTTTCCCATATCCAGATATCATTGTGTTCCTCATTTCCTTTCCAGCATGCACACCACTGGCTGCCAGTGATGGAGAGAGGAATAGAAAATTCCAAACTTTATGATGTCACAGCACGGAAGTGAGTTCAATGAGACAGGGAACTTGATACATGGCAACAGCATTTTAGATACCAATTGGTATAAAATGGCTTGTGGTAATTTCTATTCACAGATACAAAATTAGAAATGATTTTTTTAATGATTTAAACAGAAATACATTTTAGGACTAGTCTACATGTACGAGTACTATGTGAATTGGTGCTCATTTGCAGATTCATATTAATGGTAAATTGTCTTCACAAATTCACATCTGTTCACATCTATTCCTCTGCTGAAAATGTGCCGCCATCCAAATGCAGGTGGACGACCACACATACTGTAATGAACATTTCTGCAGATTTCACCAGATATTCAAGTAAAAACCATGAAGATTTTTTCTGCAAAGTTTAATGAGGGTTTTCTTTTGCGGGAAGGGGGTGAAAAAAGCCCAGACTCCTGCAAATCATGTGCGACCAAATCACATTCCACTTTACTGGAATAAGGAGTATTTTAAACATAGAGATTACATCTTAGCCAAGACTGCTTCTTGTTTGTGCCATCTGAGTCGCTGTCCAAGTGCGACCTGTTGAAGGGCATCTTAAAGATCTATTGTCTCCTCCTTATGGGTCTTTATTTTTCAATTAGACTTTGACTGGACAGCCCTTCAAAGAGTGGACACCTTAAAAATACAACTATCTTTTGGTAGCTTTTCACTTAAAGGAATGTGTAAAAGAGAACTTCAGGTAATCTTAAAACTTACCCTGTTGCACCAAAAAATGCAGATTACAAAGTTCCATAGCCTTTTTGACCTACTTCATCTCAGTGAGCAACTTGGATATGTAACTCATTTGCTCCTCTACAAACCTATGAAGAACAAAATTACAAAACAGGACCAGGAACGCGAGGGCAGGGGAACAGTTTCACTCATAATAATTGGAAAAATGCTCCTTTCATTCCTTTCATAATAATAAAGAAATGTGAACACTAGAAATTCCTTTGGTCCCCTTCCCCCTAATTAGGCACTGAATAATGTTTGTTTTCCAGGTCATTTCCCAATTACATACTACTGTGTTCCTCAGCCATTCCAACCTTTCTTAATTCTTTTGCAGTGTTACAGACTTAGGTGGACAGGGATCTTAACCTTGTCCCCACAAAGGCCTTGTTGTAAATTTAGTGAATGCTTTTCTTTTGCCATGGTTTGCAATATGATGGAAGTGTGAGGGGGATGGGAGGGGGGGTCTGTCCATTTCACTAATGGCATTCTTCTAAGGATTGCTGGGTCGGATTTAAAGCCCCAAAGCTTTTATATAAGAACTTTCATGTGTCTCCACGTGGTTTGCCTCTTTAAGAAGGTGATGGGTTTAGGCTACTGAAGGAAAGGGGCAGAATTTAGTGTAAAGAAATAATAAGTACAGTTAGCTGGCTATAGCAGAGAGCCCAAAATAGGCGGCATTTTTACTACAAATATGGTTACTACAGCATATCCCGTTCCTGAAGGCTTCACTGAATTAGAAGTGTTTGTCATTGGTACTGCCTTGCTGGTGGAAGGTAAGATGGAGTCATTTGTCACAGCAGGATGCTTCTCTCCTGCTATTTCTGCAATTTCAAATCAACATAATCATAAAGAATTTCAGATGGAAATAACAATTAAACATCTCCACTTACTAGAAAATTTATTTGTTGGTATCTGTCCTTGAGCCAGCGTGGGGTAGTGGTTTGAGCATTGGACTAGGACTCTGAGCAAGTCACACACTCTCTGAAGAAACTTGCCAAGAAAACCCTCATTGATTCACCTTAGGATCATCATAAGTTGGAAACAACTTGAAGGCACGCAACAACAACAAATCTATCTTTGACAAATTAGTTTTGTTTTAACAGACATTGTTGGGGTACCCACTGAAAGCCAAGTTTAGAAAACTTACTTTTTGGACTACAGCTTCCAGCATGCACAGTTATAAAAATGTCCCTCTGTTTCAATAGGGAAATGTTGGATAGTTTGGACTGGAGAGGGAAGAAATTCTTGCAATGGAATACTATGCCAGACAAGTACCCACAAACTGTCTCACTCTTGGTATTAAGGGATACCTCAACATGCCTCAATGCATTATAAGAGATGTTGTGTATTTTTATACGCTAGTTTATAGTTTATATTTCAGAGCTTTTTTGCAAAAAAAAAATAGTTTGTATAAACATATTGTATTACAGTCTTCTTGCACAAAAATATATTGTGGTTGCACAAATTACTATTTGTAAATGAATGAAATTTTTGCATAATTGCTCAAATCCTCTCCTAATCTTGCCCAGTAGAGAAAAGCACTAGAATTTTTCATCCTTCGGTGTGAGAATGAAATAAGCTAAAAGTTACATTCCTAACACTAGGTTATTGCTGTTACGATAACCACGTTATCTTCTGTTCTAGAGGTTTCTTGGAGGTTGGCTGTAATGCAGAACTGTCTCTCATATATATATATATATATATATATATATATATATATATATATATATTCCAAATAGGCCAGCTTTTAAGAACTGACAATATGGTGATAAGATTTAAATTTGGATTCATTGCAGGTCCCTCTTTTTTAAAAACCAGAGTTAATTAGCCAAGAAATAAACTAATTATAGTTAATATTATTTCAGGCCTATATGGGTAAGCATTAGTACTTGCTACTGCAAGCCAATTCCTATTAATCATACTAATATTATTTATCCATCCATTTGTCTACTCACCTTGAACTTTAATGCATTTTTCAGTTAAGTACTATTAATGTTAAAGGAATTTACAGGTCACTTTAAACACAGTAGCCTCATCTTTTTGTGCAAGCATAATGAAGGAGGAGCATCAGATAGCTTCTCACACTTGTTTCAGCCCAGTTGTCTATAGAGCCTCTTTAGCTGGGTTCAGCCTAATTGGGCTAGGGCTCAAGCAGCTGCTAAAAATACATAGCCTATTGAGATGTTTGTATCAGCCCTAAGTGTGATGGAACCCATATGCAGTCCACAAGCTAATAGTTGTAGACGGCAATCGCTGGAGGTATTTGCTGGATCCATAATGGTAGAAAAGCTTCCCGCTGCAAGATGCCCTAGAGAGATTTGGAGAGTGACCATTCAAGATTCCAGTATAGCATCTTTGAACCTATGCAAACCCAGCTTGAAAGAGGGCATACTCAATCATTTCATACTACAGAGGACCCAGTGTTTCAGTCATTCCTTTGAGCTGTGATGGGGAAAATGAGCAGTGAAAGAGATGTGAAGACCTGGGTTGGAAACTCAGAAAAAAATCGAGGGGAAACATGTTATTTTCCAATTTTTTCCTCAATGTCTTTTTCCAAGAAAAACTGAGTGGAAATGGATTATGGAATACGTTGTTTCAGAATGATGGCTCAGATGTTTAAGATGAGATATTTTTATGTTTTCCTCCCCCCCCCCTCATTATTTCTAAAATTGATGTGGCAAGTAAACATTGTTACCCAAAGAAAGATGGGGGGCTGGGGTCCCCCACCAAGTATGTCAGCACTACTTTGAATGTTGGAAAATTGGCTTTACAAGAGGCTGGATAACCTTTAGGGCCATTGGCACCTGTGTATGCCAGTAATAATTGAGAAGAACTCCAGGTTTGGATGAATTAAGAAGGTTTTATTCAGAAAAATGTAAAGGGCAATCACACAAACACAATAACAATTCAAACAGACACAACATTCACAGTTAACCAAAATGGAAATATGGAAACAAATTGCAGAGTTAGAGGGATTTAAAAAGATGGTATTTTTCCTGTCCAAAGAATAGACCATGGTAAGTGGTTTGACATACATGGAACACAGCCTAGGAGAACTGAATGTGTACTGTATGCACAAAGGCTAGGCTTTTGAGATCAATATTTATACTTGAATACTAGCCTCTGGGGATGTGCAATCCTACAAGGTAACAAAGGTTTGATGTTCTTTCCCATGAATCAGCAATGGATTTCTGGACTGATTAATGGCTTAAACTTTAGGGTGACAAAAACAGTAATTGGATCAGGACAATCCCAGGGTGACTGGACAGAGAGGGTGGCAGGGAGCGGGGCAGGGAGTAGACAGAGAGAACTGGCTTACAACTTTGGGGCAATGAGACCTCTTTTGTCTCTTGGTGCCAGAGGAAATGCAGAGGACATGGGGGAAGGAAGGAGCAATTAATACATCCATTTAGCCTTGATTCTATTATTACCTGGACCATCCACATGCCTTTGGTCTTCTTTCGTTTTCTCCTCAGTATCTTCCCTGGTATCTCTAAAAGTCACTATGACTCCTCAAGAACATGCTAGCTCCAGATACAGTCTGTCCCTGCCATATGCAGGGGATCCATTCTGGAACCCCTCATGTAAGGCAAATTTTACGTATGCTGGAGTCCCATTGATTTAAAGCCATCGTGTCTCTCACCGCTCGTTGTCTGCAGAAGCTTAAATCCATATATGGCGAGGGTGCATATGCCGAGAGCAGACAGTACAAAATATGAAAATATGGGGACCCTAAATACAGTGCAGGGTATACAGAGTTTGCTAGCAACATTTATATAAGAAAGTATTTGACATCATTATAATTCCTGATCTTTGTTTCTTTTTCTCTGTTCTTTTTATGGGAATGCGTTTTTTATGTCTGCTTGGCATTCTGGAAGACTGGGGGAAACAAGATCATTTTCTTTGTTCTACTAATGGAAATGGTTTGTTCTCCTTCAATGATTTTTCTTTCACCTCATAAATTGGCAAAAACAAAGAGATTCCTTATAGGTTATTTGTTCCTCACAGTTCAGGACCTTCTAGCTCCATTTGTAACAATAGCATTTTTAAAATATGCATGCTGGAGTAAACTCAGTTTGTAATTATTTCTTGAATAAATTATACATTTAATATAGTAAACATACACTTTTATGCCAAGCCAAGTTAGACATAGTGTGTTTCATATTTCTAAACTAACTAAAGCCTGTTACAGACTGCCAAAATAAAGCTGCTTCGGGTCTCTTTGGAGGTGTGCTATTTAAATGATGCATGGATCCTAAGAGTCCGGCGGTCGCACTGGAGGGCAGCTTTGGTTCAGCTTCTGGATTCTTAGGATGCATGCATCATTTAAACAGCATACCTCCAAAGAGACTCAAAGCAGCTTTATTTTGGCAGTCTGTAACAGGCCAAAGTGACTTTCAATCTGAGTATTAATGCTGAGTTTTAATATTCCATTTTTTAAAGAATCTTCTATCAATTTCCATTCCCACTCTCTTCCCAAGGCATCAATATTTCTGAAAATTTTACATCTCTAGTCAGCAATCAGGCTGCCCAGTTAATAGATCCTTGTAGCCTGCCAATGTGCGTAGATGAAAGAAAAAACAAGATATGTGGCCTTTCGTAGCCAATCCCACTTTGTATATAGGTACGACCCCTGTGCCTTGTTCCTGTTGCAAGGTGCTCAAACTATGGATGATATCCAGTTGTGAGGCCACATCACTGTAAATGAGTTACATTTTTGTACAGTTAGTTTATGACACTATACAATGTTTGTATTCCTAGGAGGGAAAAGGAGACATAGGGCCCGAACAGATAGGCAGAAATAAAGCTGCTTCGAGTCACTTTGGAGGTGTGCTGTTTAAATGACACTTGCATCTTTAGAGGCCAGAAGCTGTGCCAAAGCCGTGCTCCAGTCCTTAGGACTGGAGCATGGCTTTGGCATGGCTTTCAGACTCTTAGGACGCATCCATCATTTAAACAGCATACCTCCAAAGTGACCCGAAGCATCTTTATTTTGGCCTGTCTGTTCAGGCCCATAGCTACACCATCAGGACTATTTCACAAGCAGATTACTATTTCACAACATGATTACTGAATAGCAGTTCTGTTCCACTATGGGTCCCATTGCACAATGGGACAACAAGACATTGTGTGGTGCTCCAACATGCATTGCCACAATTAACTTAAAGCATGATGTATCATGTCAGAGATGGAGGTATTTCATCAAATAGTTACACTTTTTAGCCTCTGAGGCAGAATCTCAATCTGTGGCCGGTTACAGACCGGCACTTTAGTGCGTGCATGTCACGCACTAAATGGCGGCGGCCCTTCCATATGGCCACCGCTGTGAGGATGTCACGGCCGCGCCGCCTCTAGATGGGGCGGCGCGGATGTGACATCCTTGCTCCTCGCCAGGGCGCTTAGTGCGCCCTGAACACGGAGCAGGAAGGAGCTCCGTTTCGGAGCTCCTTCCTGGTTTAGTCCGCTGGGCGCAGCCTTCAGATGGCTGCGCCCAGCGGACTAAAAGAGAAAGGGGCCAAGCGGCCTCTTTCTCTTCTCCCCGCCGCCACGTGGTGTCCTTGGGGCTTGAAGCCCCAGGGACACCCCTTTTCAGGCTGCGGGGAAACGGCGTTTTGCTGCTTCCCCACAGCCTGAAAAGCGGCGGATCGGGGCCTCAGCGGCTGCCGTTCTGGCCGCTGAGGCCCCGATACTCCAGGGAAAGGGGCGGGTCCAGACCGCCCCAAATGGGCGGTCTATAACCCGCCTGTATGTTTTAATAAGTGCTGATTATCACACACTATGTGTGTTTGCCACTGAAAATAGACCTGACATTCTATCAGGTATCATTGCATGTGTTTGATACACATAGACAATTACTAAAATTTGTCTGCAGCTGTTCATACTTTAAAATTTGACTTGTACACTTAAAGCATCTTAGGTCTGTAAACAGGAAAAGTAACATAGGTCCTGTTTGTTTTAGATTTTAGTGGTTTTCTCTACCATTTTAAGATTACATGAACTTTCTATTTTTTCATGATTTTTATTAGTTATTGCTCAAACATACACAATGCTTATAAGACAGTATATAAAAATATACAAACAAAAATACACATTTTGATAACATTTATAACATCAATGCACTCTATCATATCTTTTTCATCCATTTAACTTAACTTTCATTCCTCACTTGTTACTTCCTGTTCTTATAGTCTTTCCAGTTTCTTTTCCTAGCTTATAAATGTAATTTGTCTTTCATTGAATAATTCTTCTGCTTGTCTCATTTTTCTTTGTTATTCGTAACTATGGAGTGAAACAGACTGCCCCAAAGGAGTGGCTTCCAGTGCCAGATCAGGGCTATGGCAACCACACACTGCAGCCCCAATCCGGCATTTTCCCGGTGCAAAAAGAAGCAGCCGAAAGTAGCAGGAAAAAGGTGCCTTTGCCGCCATCGTGGCAGTTTTTCCCCATTTCAGCAGCATGTGGAGTCAAAATGCCATGCTGCCAAAATGTCTCAATGCTGCCACCATGTGATTATTTGGGGCGGCTTCATGGCATGTTCCCGGCATCTTGGGGGTGTGGGTCATGCATACGCCCAAGTCATTGGGAAGCTGGCTCTTTTTGTCAGTCTGTACCAGCAGTAAATCTCTTTTTCCCCTTTTCTAACAATATTTTTATATATGAGATGGTCCTCAAGTCTAACCTTTAACTCTTATTTGTCTATACCTCTTTATTTTCTTAACTTCTTTCTTGTTTCCTTGTTTACCTTCCAGCTGGTTTTTCATGCTGCCTTGCTTTTCTTTTTCTTTTCTTGTTTTTGTTTTTCCTTCTTCTTCTTTTTTTAAAGTTTTAATTCTTAATTTCAATATTCACTGCTTTTATCTGTTTATTGTTATTTTTGACCTATTATTATTTCTTCTCGAATAACTTTGTTGCTAACTTTTCCCATTTCTGTTCCAAATATATTAACACTTTATCCCAATCCTTGAGCTATTTATCTGATCTTTCATTTTGTATTCCCCTAGCCATCCTGACCATCTCTATTATTTCACAAAGTTTTAAGACCCATTCTTCCGTGTCTGGCACTTTTTCTTTTTCCCACCACCTGGGATAAACCATTCTAGCAGCTGTTAACATATAAAATAAAATACAATTTTTTCACTTGATCATCTACCATGTTTAACAAAAAATATCTCTGGTTTAAACTCTTAATTAACCTTTGATATTTTGACATTCTCTGCAGCCGCTCCCAACTTATGGAATGGCCTGCCAGACGAGATCCGTCAAATTACCAATCTAGAGAGCTTTAAAAAGGCCATTAAGACGGATCTCTTCCGGCAAGCCTTCCCGGAATAAAATGCTCGGCCACAAATAAGACTTCCCATCCAGTGAACTCTGCCCATGATGATCTTTATTTAGCTTAGTCGGGTTTAATATGTAGTTTTTAATCTTACATTGTTTAATCTTGTTTTAAGGGGGGGTATTATGTATATATGGATGTATTTTAACCTGTTGTATGCCACTTTGATTGCCTGGCAAAAAGCGGGATAGAAATAAAAAAATATATTATTATTATTATTTATTGTGCAAATAAGATTATGATGTTGTTTTATTAGGATTTTTCAATCTGAGATAAGCCATTATTTCAATGTGAGTTGAGCATCTTTCTCTGTATTTCTACTACCAAAAATATGCATATTGTTGCATCCCAAATTAACAAGGAAGTAAACTATTGTCTTACTTCAAGTAGCTGTTCAGTTTAGTTTTCTCACGCTAAGGCATGGTTGCATAAAGCACAGGGGAATTTTATTTAACTGATGCATATGTTGCAACTATTTGATTGTCATAACTATGCACACTATTTGGGAATTACTATTTTAATTATATGAAGTCTAATAGGGAATTAATTAGCTCATAGACAGAGTCTGATGGATCCCAAGTATATACAACATAGAATTAAGTAAACACAATAAAAAAAATTCATGAACCAGGGCATACTATGGAGAGATTAGTTTGTAAATGGACTGACAACTTGAAGCAGAAGGCCTTTAAGAATTGCTGTAGTCATGTGAGAATGAAACTGTCCAGAGAAGACTGAATCTCGCACATAGGCATGCAAACAAACAAACAAAAAAACTGGATAAAGAGACAGAAGCTAGAATATGGAAGGAAAATGCTTTCAGAATATAGAATTGAATTCTGGAGATAGAATTGAATTCTGAAATATAGTTTTCCTAGGATCTCAATAGATAGATGGAGAATGTAGATGCAGCTGAGGTGCAAGGCAGCTCCCTACACCTATTCCAAGGAAAGAAACCTTTGAGAAAGGGAGTATGTAATTCATTGCTTTGACAACTGATGAACCTAAGGTGATAAAAAGGGAGTGCTTAGAGACAGCAAAGCTATCAATGCTCTCACTCAATATCAATGCAAGCCAGGGCTGAATGCATTGGGAGACTGCTTTAACAAGGCTCTGTGGTTAAAACACCAGGTTCTGCCAAAAATAAAAAATCCACTTGCAAGATTCCACACACAGATGCAAATGATTTCAAGCAAAGTGGCTGCAATGTGATTTTCCTGAGCAAAGTGATTTCCAGTGATGAAGTGACTTCAGCAATAAATCAAGCAGAGCAAGAAAAGTGCAGGACAAGTGCTGGTAGTACAAATGGCCCATCAAGTTTCTAGAACATTTTTAAAACAAGGAATAATTAATGAAAACGAGAAGAGCTAGTTTTGGGTGTGCACATATCTCACAGGGACCAGGCAAAAGAGAAGATTTCCCTCCAGCTAAGGGGATATTCAGATGGCGAAAATAATCCCAGTAGAATGTGGGTTGAATCTTTGTTGTTCACATGCATTTTGAATGCATCCAGTTAAGTTGGGGTGGCGTGTGCCAAAAACCTCCACTTAACCCAGGATAATTGATCTCAGGGTTTTTTCCCCACGTTTTTCTAAAACACTCATTTCTATTTTCCCTACTCTGTCTGTAACGCCTTTCATGTATGGTTAAAAACCCAGAAAAACCCATTGGAGTGAAGACAAACAAACACACAGAAGAAAGGTATTTTTTTAACATGCATCA
The DNA here is from genome assembly GCA_023333645.1 of Sceloporus occidentalis. NCBI lineage: Eukaryota > Metazoa > Chordata > Lepidosauria > Squamata > Phrynosomatidae > Sceloporus > Sceloporus occidentalis. Next base: position 112,202,584 of record JALMGF010000002.1, on the reverse strand, counting down.
AAGGAGTCACAGACAGAATAGGAAAACTGGTGAGGAAGCACAACCTCCAAATGATCTACAAACTGACTTAGAAAATCCAGCAAATATTGCGCCCAGAGAAAGACAAGAGAGACCTTCTCACGGCCACAGGAGTTTACCGCATACTGTGCATCTGTGGACAAGTCTACATAGGGACCACCGAATGCAGCGTTCAAACACATATCAAAGAACACGAGAGATACTACAGCCAGAAAAATCAGCAGTAGCAGAACATGTTATAAACCACCCAGGGCATAAAATTCTATTTCAAAACACTGAAATTCTGGATCATGACAAGAACTATCAGGTCAGAATGCACACAGAAGCCATTGAAATCCACAAACACCTAGACAACTTCAACAGGAAAGAAGAAACCCTTAAAGTAAACCAAGTTTGGCTACCAGTCCTGAAAAACACCAAATTCAAGACTCAGAATGTGCAGATGAAAATTACCCAGAGTGAGGAGGTTTCCAGGCAGACAATGAATCACTAATTAAATAGACACTCTGAGGCCTTGGCATTCAACAATAGAACAATACACAGATTAACATGTAAATCACTTCCTCTCAACCAAGGGCCGCACAGTATATATACCCCATTCACTTCCATGCCAGCATTCTCTGAAGATGCCAGCCACAGATAATTGTGAAACATCAGGAATAAACTCTTCCAGAATACGGTCACATAGCCTGATAAACCCACAAAAAACTATGGAAGTATTTTGTTGGTACCTTAGCCTGTGTATGTGACTCGCTAGTAAGCTGACCCCAGGAGGTTCGTGCTTGCTGCACTTGATTTCCCCGGGCATTTTCTTTTATATCTGGTGACTCCACCATCTCCTTTACATATTATGCCACAAGAGACAAATCACACACCTCTCAGGAAATTGAATCATAGAGGTACACAACTGAGTAAAGAGATCAGGTAAGTTGCAGTGTGTGCAGCAACCTACCAACACAAGATATACTTAAAACAGTAGATCAAATAGTTAGGAAATACATCAGTAAATTTTAGTGAGCAGTTCTTTGCTTTAAACAAAGCCGTTAAACTTTATTACAGAATATTTGTCAGGCCTTAGGAGAATTGTTCTATTTAACAGCTGGGGAAAGCAGATTCAGCATCCAGAAACATCCAAGATCCAAGGACATCTGTTTGTGAGTAGAACAGGAAAATTGCTTTAGCTAGACGTGTCAGGGAAATTATGTTTATTTTTGTGATCTTGGCAAAAAATGGTCTAGACCATTTTGTAACATGTTAACATCTAAATGTGCTTATCATATCTTTTGCTCCATCTGTGTGTGAGAGATGCCCCCTGAAGAGATGGTGGAGGCACAAACAAGCCAAGTTTCCTTCAGTAATTTCCCACTGCAATACTAATTAAGTGGGGGGTTCAAATCAGTGAGTGGTGACAATGGGAGACATCTATTTGCTTCAGCAGAGAACATAGTGCAAAGATGATTTCCAGGAAATTTTCACTTTCAGCACACAATGGCCTTGATCTAATCTGAGTTACATACTATTGTCTCAGATGGACACAAATATTTGCATCCACATCATGAGATGCATTCTGCTGTCTCAAAAAAGCTAGAATGAACGTTAGCAGATTGGATAGATGCACATCTCCATTGCCTGGGCTGATGGAAGATCACTCTCAGATGAAGATCTCCCTTGATCCTGTCTGTGTTTATTTGCAAGTAAGTCCAAGAGAGTTCAGTGGGACATTCTAAAGGAGATAAAGGGAATGGTGACCCACATGCTGGAGGCATCCTGTGTGGGTCCTTCATCCAGCCCTTGAACTTTTTCTATTATTATTTTTTATCACAATTCAGAGATAAGAATCCATCCAAAGCCTAGGAAAATGTGGCATGTAACTTATGTGGTATGGATCTCAACTAAGTTTTGGAATCCAGAAGGCTGTTGCAACAGGCCTTATTCCAACACAGATATGCATTGAAATGAGTTGTGCTTTAACCCAAGTTAGAAAGAAGTACATTTGGCCCCATCCTACTTTTCTATGGCCCCACCCTATGCCTAAGCCTCACTCTCTTCCAGAATGCAGCCCAAAGTCCACAAGGGCTAATTGATAAATAGACATCCAAAACTTCCTTCAGCATGTGAGGCTAGTCATATGCTCTTCAAATCCTACATTAGTTCATATTTGCCAAGGTTTATTTGGGGGCAAAATGCCTACAGAGCTGATCCTATGAAATGTGTATTGTGTATAAGAGACAACAAGATACTTTCATGGCATCATGGCCATTCTAAAGTCATATGAGACTGACTTTAGGGCAGGCATACATTTATTTTTTATGTCTATGCAGTACCTAGTAAAGACCTTAAATGCATCCCCCTCACTTCCATAACGTAGTTATTTTGTCAAACCTACAGGCAGATGGCTGCTGTCATTTTCTTTACGAAGGAAAGTCTGGGAAAAGTTGCATTACAGAGCTTATTACTCATAATATTCGGTCAGTATCCATTCACAGACTGGCCCTTTAAGAAGAAAGCTGCCTTGGGCTTTTGGAAGAGGCAGACAATCCAGCCAAAAAGAGAGAGAGAGACTGTCACAGACAGTTTGCTAGTGCATGAGGCAGAACCTAGGTTAGTCTGGCCTTACTGCTACGACAAGATGGCAACATCACACCCTCTTCCTGAAGGTTTCACTGAACTTGAAGTATTTGGCTTTGGCACTGTGATGATGGCAGAAGGTAAGCTGGGATGGAGTGTGGTAAGGGATGGGAGACTGGATCAGATCTTCTTGGGGGTTTTTTTGTTGTTCAAGCAAAGCTGCAGTTTGAAGAAGAGCAAGGGAAGATCTCTAAAGCTTTTGACAACATGGAAAAAAAATCCCTCAACATTTGCAATAGACTAGTATAGGCTTCAGGGTAAATTGTGTTACTATGGCTACGCCATTGTTCATTATGTCTTTATAAAAATGGGGCAGAGGTTGTTTGCAAGGCATCTTATGTAACTAGACTATTGAGATGTGCAAGTTGTTGTTGGAAAGAGTCAGAGACTAAAGATCTTTGTGATGTTTATTCTGTATGGACTTTAACAATCAACTTTGCCTTTAGATTGCAACAATTACATACATAGTTCTCTGGCCTTCTACTCTACAAGTCGGTCTCCTTGCTTTCCCATTCTTCCCATTTTATTCCAAATAATGTGCAGTTTTAAATAAGAGCACACCTCCTGTTTGGGCAGTAATATACAAATATCTAGACTAGGCAAGGGAATACATCACAAGGTAGCACTAGATTTTTTTAACATGTCTTTCTTATCAAAGAAAGTCAATCTGAAAAGGGTAGCTAAATAGACCTTTCTCTAATTTTATTGCTTTTCTAGCATCACATTGATAGCAAGTATTGTTAAAATTCGAATGCATTTTTCCAATATATTCATAGTTCAATTAAAAATAGCTGAGTGTTTAAGCTTCGCATGTAGTAAATGAGGAGACATTCCACAAGTCTGTATTCTTTTTCTCTGTGTTTCATGTTTTGAATGGCTTGTCTTTCTGTAGAAAATTTTGTTCCAGTTGTCTTCTTGTCATGTGTCCTTCACTGTTGTTAATTAAAAACACATTTTTCTTGCAGACTTGTTACATTTGAATTGAAAAGAGAAGAATCCTGATCTAAGTTAAACACACTTTTAGTTCACAATGAAATGTAAAAATCCAGGAATAATAATAATAATAATAATAATAATAATAATAAACCATAGGTTTCTTAAATTTGGCTGGATTGTTCCCAACTTATGGTGATCTATTTTAAGCTGAGAATATTCCTGTAAATATAATGTGAGCACATTTTAATTGTCAAGAACAACGGCTTGATTATTTTGTTGTGGGGTGGAGTAGAATTAGCTCCAGGAATGAAATGGGATAGATGACTGAAGAACTGATCACTGTGAATTTGTTGCTGTTCATGGAATTATCCGCTTAAGAAAAAAGAGCAGTGTGTGTCTTTGGTCCACCTCTGATGCTTTTTCATCAATGTGGCTTTGATCAATTGAATAAAAGTTTTATTTACTGATTGCCATAGGAGAAAGGCTGCAATGCTGTTCACAGTTTGCTAGGAATAAACTCCATTTAAGCAATGGGACTTCCTTTTGGGCAGGCATGGCTGCAGTTTTGCTGTAAATTATTTGCATTGCTATCCCCACTGAAGTACTAATCATGTGTTAGGGACTAAATGCCTATCAGCAGCTGGACACAGAGTTGGATCCTTCCATTTATACAATGGTCTAAGATTCAATGGAGACATTTAGCCAGAGGAAGGGAGACAATTTGTGCTGATTTCACTTTGCTCCCCATGCTGTTTCCCATGCTGCTCCTCTGTCTAAAGCAGATTTTCAGCAGGTGTGGGAGAAGGGAATAGCAACAATCATTTCCCCTTTTTCTTATGTTACCAGATCTCTGACAGTTGTATGTCTAGATCCATGTCACCAAACCAGTCTGAACACACATGACCTTATATAATTTTATAAGCTAAACAGCATCCAGATTAATTAGTATTTGAATGTTAGACTGCCAGATATTATCAGGGATCTCCAGTTAGAAAGAATCCTGTCTGGAAACCTAATAGATTGCTGCCAGTCAGACTCAACAATACTGTATTTCCATGTTCCTAACCACACTAAGGCCCTTCTAAGGTTTCAGTGTTATGCATATTGGCCTTACTTCTCAATAAACATGCATAACAAAAGCCAGCATGGTGTAGTATTTGAAGACTGGTCTACAATTCTGGGAGACCAGAGTTGAGATTCCCATTCAGCCATTGAGAGTGACTGATTGATCTTAGACAAGTTACATTTGCTCAGAGGAAGACAATGGCAAACCTCCTCTGGACAAATCTTGCCAAGAAAACGCCATGATTGGTTCACCTCAGGGTCACCATAAGCCAAGAACAACTTGAAGGCACATAACCACCACAACAGCAACAAACATGCATAGAACTGTGTTTGTTAAAGTGTTGAATACATCTGGTAATGCAGAAAGAATAATAATAATAAAATAAAATTTTATTTATATACCGCTATTCCAAATTCCAAATTCGATCACAGCGGTGTACAACAAAAGTGATACAATATAAGACTTAACTAACAAGTATCACCAACAACATGTTAAAAACATCCCAATGCAATTTAAAAAACTATAAAACATACAACCTCTTAAAACACACACACAAAAACTAGCTGGATAAACAGGTGTATATCAGGGGGGAGAACCGCATAACATCAGGACATATGGGGGAAAGCTTGTCGGAAGAGAAAGGTCTTCAGTTTCTTCCTAAAAAGATCAAGAGAGGCGACGGAGCGAAGCTCGTCGGGAAAGGAGTTCCAGGTCTGCGGAGCCAAGAAGGAGAATGCCCTTTGCGAAGACGAGATATATTTCGCCTTAGGAACCCTCAACAGATGCTTCCCGACCGATCTGAGAGTGCGGGGCGGATTATATGGGGAGAGGCGGTCCTCCAAGTACCCTGGGCCCAAGCCATTTAGGGCTTTATAGAAGATGTAGGCTTGCAGACAAATAGGAGAATGATTAATGTTAATACATTTACCCTAGGTATTAAAATGCCACAGTTCTTTATAGATCTATCAATAGCAAGTATTCAGTGGTCAGAACTTGGAAAGTAACTTTTAATAAGTAAATAGTAATTGTAGCTCCAAGATCCCCCAAATACAGTAAGTTACCACTAGATTGCGATTTTAAAAGCTAACTCAGTTTTTCCTTTAGAGAAAAATTACAAAAAATAGTAGCCTTTCAGTTTCTTCTTAAAAATATAAGAATGCTCCAAAACACTGGGTTGTGCTATAGATCATAAAAGTAATGATAAGAGAGAGGTTGCAAGAGAAGTGAGGCTATCTCTCATTACATTACAGACATATATTATCAGATATTATTATAATCTTTTATTGTGCTTTCTTCTTGGCGGATAATACTTTTCTTCCAAATGTTGGGTTTTCCACTGAAGGTATTTTGAAGAAATACCTGTGTGTAATGAACTTGATCTTTATGTTATCTGAATACCCACAACCTTTCAGATTGGTCTAAAGAAGTGTGAGATTTTAAGAAAGGCTGTTTGACCAAGCAAATTCTCTTCCATGATATCAATCTTTTGGCTCTTTCAAATGAGATGTATGTAATCAAGCTCATGGGCTTTGCTCCAAAGAAGAGTTTAGAAAATAATTGGATGTTCAGTTTTTGTTTTTGTTTGGTTTTTTGGTTGTTGTAAAATAATGAGGCTTTGAAAAGCTGTGCATGAAATTCAGTCTTTTGCAAAAGTGAATGTTTCATTTGGTTTTGTCCCAAAGTATATAATGGAACTTTCCAAAATATATCTTTAAGGGAGAGTTATATCTTATTCTTCCTGTAAATGTTGTTGCCTGTATATGCTCTTCTGAAAGAAAGAACTGTTGGGAAAACATTATAAAGGAACATTATTAGGATAGGAAAGATAACACTCCAAATTCTAATAAAGTTCATGGTGTTAAGCTGCCATCTATATTTTAAAAGGCTGGACCAAGTTGTTATCTGGGAGTATACTATTTGGGAATGTAATAACTGATAAAATTTTGTGTGCTAGTCACTCTACAAGGAAAACACCAACAGAGGATACCTTTCTGGTAAGATTTCTGAGGCTATTTCAGTTCCTTAGGTACTTCTCTAAAGTAGGGAAACTGTAATGAAAACATTCCTGAACTGATAAGAATCTTTGCAATTCAGAATTTATTCTGGGCAAAATTTGCATGTATTTTTTTAAAAGCAGAAAACAGCATTTGCTGTTCAGTAAACAGCATTTGCTGTGCATTTTCTGCACAGAAATTTTGGCCTGTTACAGACAGCCAAAATAAAGCTGCTTCGAGTCACAGTTGAGGTAGTGTGTTTCAATTATGCATGCATCCTAAGAGTCCAGAAGCCACACCAAAGCCACGCTCCAGTCCTTAGGGCTGGAGCGTGGCTTTGGTGCAACTTCTGGACTCTTAGGACGCATGCATCATTGAAACACCATACCTCCACTGTGACTCGAAGCAGCTTTATTTTGGCTGTCTGTAACAGGCCATTATTTCCTGCTCAGAAAATGCTGTTCCCAGTGCAGAAAAGTCTGTCTTCTGTGCAAAACATCCAGATGTGAAATTTGCACAGAATTAAGACCTGAAGTGCAAATTTTCAGGGACATTCTTGCAGAGGCAAGAAAATTTCAAATAGCACTCATTGCTTTCTTTGAGAATGAAATTAGTGTGGAATTACATCCTTACCAGTGGAGCCAGTAAGGCTGATCTTCACTCCCTCCTCCATTTGTTCACTACATAAGGGCTGTCGCAGGAGATGGAAAGTAATACAACTGAGATAATTTCAGTTGTCAACTAGAGACAGATGAGCAAACATTAAGTTAGTAATGCTCCACATAGACCAAGTTATGTAGATATGTAAATAATAGTACATCAACCAAAGATGTATATACTTTTATTATTTCAGCACCTCAGAAGGTTATTTAGTCAAAATCTTTATCGATATGGAATTATATTTCAATAGATATAGACGGAGTATTAAGATTGAATAAACTGTTTTGTGGAGTTTGGTGGGGGGAATTAATGCTGTATTACATCAATAAAATTTCTTTGCTGTCTTTGTAATGGTGCAGCCCCGTACCTACTGACTTGGGAATGAGCCCCATGAAGAGAATGGAACTAATATCTAAGAAGGCATGCTTAGGATTAGACTATTTGTTGGTTGAGACTGGTGTGCAATCATCCTCATCCAAAGATGACTGTGAATGGAACATGACCTAAAGAGTTTCTCTTAGCCAAGGCACACACCATACTCTATCTGTATAACCAATGCTCTATTCTGTTTTCTCATTTATTGTTTAATTTAGCTGTGGAAATCAGGTGTAATTTAGATATTAGGTGAAAAGAGACTATAAAGTACAAATAATGTACTGGTAATATGGTGTTATTTGATTTGGTTCAACCCATTATCATCAGTTCATAAATTGTGAGAACTAATAATTCTTGCCCTGATTAGGATTCTTAATAAAGTAGGACAAATCAGTAACCATGCATATCAACTATAAAGAAATTGAATCTGTTCCATAAAACTGGACATATCAGGTGATTTTTAATGTTATAAAACGTTTATATTTATCAAATTCTACTATATGAAAAACAATTGCTAATAGGGATATTTGGCTGGAAAATATTAACACCAATCTAACTGCATTGCCTCTGAGCCAAATAAATCTAATATAAAGGGTACTTTACTTCCTCTAATTTATACTGAGGGCTGCCTCCAATAATCCTGCATATTTCATTTTTTGAATTTTAATCAGACAGGACATTCTTGTTGGCTATAGCCAACTTGGGAGACCCCTGATTCTTGATACCTGATACCCCTGTAACAAACTGTAAATAATGTTTATGAAGGATTTCATTTCCCTAGATTTCAGTTATACCATTTGTTTGCTCAGTTTTTGAAGGTATATGTCAGATTAATCTCAGGTTGTGGAAGTTCCCAGCTGAGTTAAAGACAAGACAGTATACTTAACAACCACTTCGACTGCATGACACTGTTTAATGGGAACTGGCAAGTAATTGTAGAAAAGTTAATTTGTGACCCATTCATTCATTCACGGTTGTTGTTTTTTCTTCTGGGAGTCATTTAGCAATGTGCTTTGAAAATACTTCCATAATCTTGGTTGAACTGTTTCATTCAACTAATTTGTATACTCCTTTTACTTTTCTTTTTCCATGTGATCAACTTCAAGCCTTACTGCATGAGAAAAGAAAGCAGAAACAAAACCGCGGAATAGCAGCTCCCTCCTTGCCTTACCGCATGATGTTATAGCACTTCAGTTCACTTCCCATGGCACATCGTTATGAAAGCATGTCTTTTGTCAAATGATTTTTTTTTCAGTTAGGCGAATGACTTGCCTTGACTACCATCTTCCATGGGAAGAGAATTGAAGGACTACAAGGTCATGCAGGAAGGAGAAAGCCGATATTCTCCAGCTCCGTTTTGGCTTTGTTTTTGAGATAAGGAATGGTTATTCATTTCTCATTGTATATGTTTGGATGATTTTATGAAACACAAATATTAAAATAATGAAATTGGATCTATTATAACCAGCTCACAAATGTTTTTAAAAATTGTTTTATTTTCTTACCTTTTGCCAAAGAGAGAGAAAGAGATTGAAAAGAGGTGTTCTGGCTTGGAGGAAGTTGTGAGGAATATGATTAACTAACTAACTAACTAAAATGTTTATATCCCACCTTATATCATTAAAACAATGTCACAGCATTCCTCAAACAGGTATATTTTTAAAAAGGCTCTCCCTCAAGGAATAAGGTCCTAAACCATTCAGAGTGGGATTACTCCCAGTTTATATACAACAAAGATGAATACTGCCACTGTTAGAAAGACAGCATGGTATAGCAGTTTGAATGTTGGACTAGGACTCAGAAAGACCAGGGTTTGAATCCCCACTTGGCCATGGAAACCCACTGGGTGACTTTGGGTGAATCACATTCTTTCACCCTCAGAAGAAGACAGTGGCAAACCCCTTGTGAACAAATTTGGCCAAAGAAAAATCTGAGGTAAGATTGCTTTATGGTTGCCAGAAGTCAGAGGTGAATGGTAGGCACACAACAATAATGGTAGTTAGATTTGTGATTTAAAAACAACAACAATGGTAACGAAAACTGAATACAGAATGTGTTTCTTTTCAGCATTGCTTGGATTTTCTCTGAACTTGTTGACCATTGTCTCTTTCTGGAAAATCAGAGAACTTCGAACTCCTGGTAACTTTCTGGTTTTCAACCTTGCCTTATCTGACTGTGGAATCTGCCTCAACGCTTTCATTGCAGCGTTCTCCAGTTTTTTAAGGTGCATTTTCTTTCTTTCTTTCTATAGACAATTTATTCCCCATTTTCCCCCCCACACAATAGTAATAAATACATGTAATTTGTGCATCCTTTTTATTTTAACTATCAATAAAATTGTGTGTTTCTGCTATATGAAAGTGATATTGTTCACACATAGGATACACAGTAAAATATGTCTGGATGCTACAGTGTTTGAACAGGTTGAGTTATAAATCTAAATAGTGAAACTTCCTTTAACTGGTATTTTTTATGATTGGAATAAGCTCCAGTATAGACAGACAGCTACTATCCTTTCAGACAGAGGTGGCTGGAGTTCAGCACACAAAATGTCCAGAGCAGAGCAGAGCAGAGCAGAGCATATCCAAACCCTGAGCAGATCCAGTGTCCCACCAATATGGGACACACAAGCTGCTTCTGGTTAGAGCTATGCCCTGTTAGGGCAAATACATACTCATAAAGCCATGTTTGCAAAGATAATCTGTAGAGGAGAAGATGAGCAAGAGGGAAGGTATGGGTGTTTAACATTTACTGTGTCTATCCTTTTAGTCATTCCATGGAGAACATTTTCCACCCACCCACTATACTTGTGATACTCGAAACTTGCCTGAGTTAAAATGAGTTAAGATAGCATGAGGGATGTATCTTCAAGAACATCTGTCATAGGGGAAGAGTTTGTTATCCCTTCCCCATTGATAATTTTTCCTAATTTCAGTAGTGTCTGGTGAAGTAGTGAATCTAGTCTGAACTCTAAATGAGTTAACCCAGGGGCAGAAACCTATCCCCCAAATAAGTTCAGCCTCTTGGAAAGCTCCATAAAAGTTCAAACTGAAACCTAGCAATGAGTTCACCATCTCACTAAGATAGAAACCACCAGTCACTGGTGTCTGTTTTTCACTTTCTTTGAATAACTGATCAAGACAGCCAGTGTGGTGTAGTAGTTTGAATGTTGAATTACAACTCTGGAGATCAGGGTTCAACTCCCAACTTGGCCATAAAATCCATTGGGTAACCTTGGCCAAGTCACACCCTCTCAGCTTCAGGGGAAGGCAATGGCAAACCTCTTCTGAACAAATCTTGCCAAGAAAACCCCATCATAGGTTCACCTTAGGGTCACCATAAGTTGGAAACAACTTAAAGGTACACAAAACAACAAAAACCCAACCTCAGCCATCTCCTGATGATGTTCTATATCATCTTGTCCTGATGCCTTCCAGATATGCTGGACTGCAACTCCCATAATCTCTGAGCATTAGCTCATGGGCACCAGCTAAGGGAGCCTGCATTGCACAGATGCTGATGCTTACTTTGTCTGTTTATCAAGACTATGTCTGAGGGAGGGTTTCCTACTGTCCCACCCAATGGATAGTCCCCTGTTTCCCTTGTCTCTTTTCAGATATTGGCCCTATGGATCAGATGGTTGTCAGATTCATGGATTCCATGGGTTTTTAACAGCACTGAATAGCATTAGTTCAGCAGCTGCAGTTGCCTGGGACCGACATCATCAATATTGCACTAGTAAGAGTTCCTACCTAGTTTGCTGTTTTTAAATATTGATGCTTACCAATGAGATCTGGCTTGGTACACAAAGATGAGAATGACTGTAGAAGTACAGAATAAAATATGATATGGGAACATGACAAAAAAGTTTAAGATGTTTAATTAATCTTTTTGTATTCATGCTGGAAAGTGGTACATTGGTCCAAAAGCTGCCTTATTTCAGAACTTTAGTTCATTTTATTTAGTATTGTCTGTATTGAACCAATACATAGAATTAGGGTGTGCCCCTTCCAATCCTACCTAGAAATGCTGAGGAATGCAGCTGGGAGCTTCAAACCACATTATGCATGTTCTGTTCCACCAGGTCATAGCTCATATTTAGCACTTTTAGCATGGCTCATATTTAACACTATTAAGGCCCATTTACTTCAATGGGAGAATTTACAATGTGTTTTTCAATGGAAATTGAAAACAATGGAACTTGATTGTGCCTTTTGTGTGTTGTGCCAGATCTAAAAGACTACCCAATCATACCAAGACTTAAGGACAAACTCGGAGAGGTCACTATTTCATTTCCCAATAAGGAAGTATATTATTACATTGCATTATGTTTATTTTTAAGGAAAAGAACTGCAGCCCTTTGTGGAGTAATGATAACTTTTAGTTACTTTTGTAGTTGTGGGGATGTGGGCCCCACTAAATGGTGGAGGAGGACTATCATAGAGTTCAAGCACCTGCTCATGAACACTAATCATAATCATAATTTAGAGCCAGCATGGTGTAGTGGTGTGAGTGCTGGATACCACAATTTGCTTCCCTGCTTAGCCATCGAAACCCACTGGATGACCTTGGGAAAGTCGTATACACACAGTCCCAGAAAATTACTTGATACAGCTTGAAGGCACACAAAGACAACATTTACAGTTGACCCTCCATATCAGCAGGCTAGCCATCGACAGGCTGGAGCATCAACAAATAGCCCCACCACATTATTTTCAATAATGGCACATGCATGCAGCCACACTAATGCAGTCACGCACATGTTGTGGGTCAATAGAGAATTATGAGGCTTGAGGTCCCACAATTTTGGGTATTGGCACCAGGGTCCAGAATGGAACTCGCATGTGTACAGAAGGCCAACTGCATTTATATCTCACTTTTCCTCCAAATTAGGACTCAAAGTGGTTCATAGTTTTTTTAAAAAAAATACAATTAAAAATATACAAAAAGAGAGCATTAAAACAAGTCAACTTCAATAAAAGAATAAAATACAATTTTAAAAGATAAGGGTAGCAAGGAGGGAAATGGAAGGAGTGTGTATTTTGTACTCTAGGCCATTCAGGCCTTTTTATATTAAAAAAGACTAATAATTAACTATCTTGGTTATATTTGAGAAACAGGAAAGGAATTAGTTATTATTTCAGAAAATTAATAGTGGTAATGAACTATGTGGAAACCTTAGAATGCACTGGATGGTATCCTGTTAGATAGTTGTTTCCTTGCAAACTGATTTCAAGTCATGTAGAGATGAATTGTAACACTGTGTAATGCTTGCATTCTCAGCAGAGGAACAAAGGCCAGCTACGTTTCCAGACCATTGAACAAATGAAGCCAACAATATGGTCATTGCAGCATTGGCCCCACTGCATCATGGGCATCAGAAGCTACATCCATACTGCAGAAATAATCTGGTTTGACCCCATTTTAACTGCCATGGCTCAATGCTATGGAATTTTGGGAACTATAATTTGTTGTTCCCAGAATTCCTTAGGAATTAGCCATGGCAGTTAAAATGGTGTCAAACCAGATTATTTCTTTGGTGCGGATGCAGCCAGAGTGCTATGGGACTCATTCTGCAATGGGCACCAGAGTGCTATGGGACTCATTGCAAAATGGGGGCTAGCATTGCACAGCAGGTTGCTATGCAAGGCTCCCTGATATGCACTCTTGCAATTCCCTAGAAGAGTAGTATGTCCTGTCAAGGATGTAGCTATGACATTGTAAAGTTACGAATCATAGCCTCTGATGCAGGATCTCAACAACTATGTTTAAAATAAATTTCTAATATCTATCTACTAGTTATAACGTTTGTTATACAGTCTACCTACAGTCTATCCTGGCATCTCCACTTTAAAAAAAAAAAAGTCAGCTAGAGGAGGAAAGAGCCAGATCAAGATTCTTATGTGTAAAAAACAGGGTGTTTTAACCTTTTTGCATGGCCATTGTTAGAATTACCTCCTCCTTCACCTGCTATTGACAATAGGAGGACTCCATCATAGGAGCCAAATGGAAGAGCCATGTAATGCATCTCTCCCCACTCAAAAAAGAGCCAACAAAAATAGGGACTGACAGATCTCAAAGAGGCATCCCACTGTCTTAGATAATATATTCAACTGACCCATAAATTAGCCACAACAGCTCTTGCTTCACATGCTTCCTCTGCCCCATAAGTAGGGACTGAACTGAGTTGGCAAGAAACAACACAAAGCATCTGAGAAATGTTGTAAGAATTACTCAACCTGGTATTAGCAAAGCTAATTCACTGAGCCCATGTTTATGCAGTGCCATTCACCAATAAATTCTGTAGCAAAAACCTAGTTCAAACTGCAGCTGCTGGGGGTGCATGTAACCTACAGTTACATATTGTCTTCCCTTGATGTTTGGGACCAGGAAATCTAACCCTCTGGACCTCTTCACCTACTTAAATTGTGCACCAGGAAGAAGCTTAAGGACTTAGAAGCAGAGCTCAGAAAAGTTACTTCCAGCAATTTCTGAGAGATGTGACCATAAAAAAAAAAATTCTGAGCTCTGCTTGCAAGTTTGGTTATAAGTTTTTTATCTCTGCAGCTTCAAAGAGGCCCACTAACATATGGATCATTACTAGAGTGAAAATGGTTAGATCCTACTCCCAAGCATGTCATGATCCTACTCCAGATCAGACCCACCTCAATGGTTGCTTTTTCTAACACACAAAGATATCAAGTATCCTTATGTACAAAATTCTCACATCATATATTTTTGGATCTAGCAAGCAAGCAAGTACAGCTTGGCATTAGCAGCTATTCCTTTGATCCATGTGGTATATATTTCAAAGTCTTCTCTTAAGCCCTTCCATTGGCTCTGCATTGGTACACTGAAAGTGTAATGATGATTCCTTCAAATGAGGATGGGAAACTTGAAGAGGAACCCAAGGGCTCTATAGCCATCTTGGCCTACTTCAGCCCCACCTAGCACAACCAGTGCTAAAGAATTGTTAAAGTCTTGGTCCAAAAATCTGAAGCTCTTATGGTGCCCCAGCCCTGTTTTAAACATTACCCTTCTTATCTCAGAGCCCCTTTTCTGTGAAAGACTACAGAATGATCTATAAGCAACCTAACCGTGTGAGTAGGATCAGATCACTGAGTTCTTTCCCACTTGTTTCTCTCAGACAAAGTGGCTCCCCAGTACTTATGGAAAACAGCTAAAGTCATCCTATCCATTCAGGCACTAACAGTTTTTCCTTTTGCTTTTTGCTTTTCTTTTTCTTTTTAAAAGAAAAAGCAACAGTAGTGCTTTCACTGAAGCAAAGCTGCTTTAGCAGCTTGTGACCCAAGATTATTTCAATATAAGAAATGTACAGTCATTAGTGTGTGTTTTTTCCTGGAAACTGCTGACTGTTTTCAAATATTTATCATTTTTGTATACCTACCCTCATGGTAAGGTCAAACCCACGGATAATTATTGCCAAGCAGCTGAAGATCAGACTGCACAAGTGTAGAAGTACTCCTGACACTAAGTTCCATCCTGCTCTCATGCTTTCAATTATTTTCCCCAGAGCTTGCACAAGTTTATTTTTCAAACAATAAGTTCCACAATTACACATGTCCATGCTGCCTGGGGTATCGTGGTATCTCTGATTCAAAAAAGAAACTTACAATAAGCTCTTCTTCCCACACAATAGTCAGTTATCACCCTCACTAGGACCCGGAGCAATGGATGCAAGCTGCAGGAAAAGAGATTCCACCTCAACATTAGGAGGAACTTCCTGACAGTAAGGGCTGTTCGACAGTGGAACAAACTCCCTCGGAGTATAGTGGAGTCTCCCTCCTTGGAGGTCTTCAAACGGAGGCTGGATGGCTATCTGTCGGGGATGCTTTGATTGTGATTTCCTGCATGGCAGCGGGTTGGACTGGATGGCCCTTGCGGTCTCTTCCAACTCTATGATTCTATGATTCTATGATTCTCACTGGCCTTTTACAGGGAAAGGTCTTTTCCTCCTCTAATTTTCTGTTCCTAAATATTTTTGCATCTATACATAGGGTTCCCCAAAGTTGATAAATGCTTTCCTTTTATTGAAGCTTTTCTGGCTATAATGTGTACTGACACTCAGACAACTGGTTATTGATATATATGATAATCTTGACTATTGTGGGAAATAATAAGAACGTCTGATACAATGATGTTGCAGAGTGTACTGGAAATACCAGTGTACTGGGATTGGCTCTAGATGTTTGCTTACTGGGGTGAAAGACATGATGTCCTCCCCAGCTTCTCCATCCCAAATGAAGAAGCAAACTGGACACAATACACAAGATGACAGAATAACCTCCAAGATTTCATGGATGGAAACCATGACATCTTGTGGCCAGATAACACTGGAGTGTGATCAAGATGGCAAAAATTATTAATGGGGAAGAACATGCAAGCTCACAGAAGCAAAAGCAATTTGCTTTTGCCTGATCCAACTGGAAAGGGCAAGGGTTTACCCCTCCTCTCTTCTCCTCTCCTCTCCTCTCCTCTCTTCTGAGTCAACTGAGTGCAAACTACATTTGCATTCCTAGACTCTAGGATCTATTAGTCATTACTAGGAGGCAGTAGTGTCACTGTGGGGTGCAGAGGGTTCAGGCTGCACCAGGTGACACCCGAGAAGAGGGTGACATCTAGTCAGCCCCCCATACCATCCCTATGCTCCTTCTCTCATGCACACTATTCAATCTCCCCACGTGCTGCCCTGTACCCCCCCCCATGTGCACAGTTCCATGTCTCCCATGCACTCTGTCCCCCACATGTAGTCCGGTCCTTTTCCTGATGAGGAAAAGGACAGGATTGCACATGACGGATGGAGTGCATGCAGCACATAAAGCAATCTGTGCAGGGGGGCACAAAGCAGCACGTGAGGAGATTGAGCAGCATAGGCAGGGGTCAAATACCCCATGCAGGAATGCTGCTGCCTCCAGATCCCATCATTTTCCAGCACAGGGACAGGAAGCGCGCACCGTCCAATGGAAGCCCTGCCCCTAGAACTCACCAGAAGCCCTACCCACCAGAAGCCCCCAGAACTCCCACAACTGGAAGTCCCACCTTCTGAAAGCCTCACCCCCACAAGTCCCCCCCCCCCCACGTACACTGGGTGACACTCAGTGCGGAAATGCTGCTCATAGGTGGGGGCATTTTCTATCTCCCCAAAAATAGAATGGGGGTGTTAGGACCACAAAAACAGCTTGGTTGGCTGCATATAGACTGTAAGGCAAACTCTTCCCACCCCTGTCATTGACCAGTGGTCCTGAAGGAGGACAGTGTTGTAATCTCTACATTAAAATGGATTCAGCTGGCGGTCATGAATGTATATAATAAGAGCCAAGTAGCTGTTCCAAATACCTAGCTGGAGTTATTGTGAAGCACTCCTTATTGGGGTTTACATCCAAATATTAGCTATACCTCAAATAATTTCTCTTTTTTTCTCTCTCCTCCCAGCATACACTTTAAACAGGAAACTCCTAGTTAAACAGAAATTTCACAAGTACCCATTCTCTTCTCTAAGCAATAATTACATACCCTATAGAAATCCCTAGTCATTCCAAATTGCATGGATATATCCTTCCCATTTCCCTTTTTTGTTCATTCTGCTTCCAACTTTAGAGGATGTTTCTCTCATTTGCAGGAAGTAAGCTGCAGTGGGGTTCTGTGATCTCCATGGCAATATTTCTATGGCTTTTTTCTGCCTTTTGGGCTGCAATGCCGCTGCTGGGTTGGGGCGAATATGATTATGAGCCTCTGAGAACCTGCTGTACATTGGACTATACAAAAGGAGACAGGTGAGGGAAATCTGGCGTAACAGGGGCTGGGGTTTTGAGGCGGAAGGGATCAGAAGAGAGGGATGATCTGGGCACCTGCATAGGTTAGATTCAGATCCTCTGTGGACCAGATTAAGCCCACAAGCCAAAGGTTACCTACCTCTGAGCTAGAATACTTTTTTTTATTTACACATATATTATATCCTATATCAAAAATCTCCAGGGCAGATCATGGATACCCAGCAACTATTTTTAAAAAAATTGTTAAAATTGTTTATTCATTACATATGATGTAATGATGCCTTTTAGGGTTGCCAGGATGAAAACTGCAAAAGACTCCTCTAACTGTAATGGTTGTGTAGAAGAGTGAATTTCAGCATGTGTTGCTTGTCATGCACCTAGATAACCAGCAAGTGTGAGTATTCTCTGGGTCCCCCTTCCTTTTCCTGCCTGAGCTGGACAGGACCTCTGGAGGTCACTTTTTGTCTGAAGAACTCATTGCCACCACTCAATGACTGACTCCTTCCACTTTAGCAACACACTGGGACATTGCTGGGAATTCCACTGGCACTTCTCTTGCCAACTGTAGAGAAGAACAGGGCCAAACCAAGGCACATGGAAAGAAGTGCAGGAGAGATAGAGTGCTTTAAAAGAAAAAAGTTTTATTCTAAGTAAGGAAATTCTATAGCAAAAGGTTATCTCTTACATGAAGAACCATCTTGTCCTCCAGCCTAGGAAAGAAAGAGAGAGAGAGAGGGAGAAACCAACATGCATTATCACACAAACACACACACATTTCAGCTGTTCTGGGAACAGCTAGAAGCTGGAACCACACTGACTATGATTTCATCCTGTGACCTAGGAAAGAAAAGTTAGACAGACATGTAGCACACAACACTACAAGTTAACTGTACTGTCACACATCACACATGTAAAACAGATCACCAAATTTTGTCCTTGATTGTCAGTCCAGCATTACTGATGTGTTGGAAAACAATCGCATAATGATCCAGTTGTTCTTCTTAGTGGTCTTTCAGGGGGAAAGCCCCAGGATATTCACAGGAGCCAGATGGAATGAGCCTTCTGTGGTGAGAAGTTTTTCAACCATGCCTGTGGTCTAGGTGACCTGTATCTATCACAAATACGGACTACTTAACAGTTCAGGAGACCATCTTCCATATAGCTTGTAGACTCTGGTCTCCTTTCTGCTCTTTCTGGAACTGTTGAAACTCCAGTGGAACCAGCTGCTTGTCCTGGAGTGAAGGACTTGCTTGAGACTCTTGCTGCATCGTGATGGAAAGTGATATCTGCTCAGGTGCAGAAACAATCCTTGCTGGTGTCTGAAGTTGTTCCTCCTTTCCTCTGGGCACATCAACAAGCATCTTCCCAGTCTCTGTTCCCATGGCCAGTGCTGGCACTGGAATACGTTGCTGTTTCTTCTCTGGGTCGTTCTAGAGTCTTCATTGGTAGTGTTTCTTCTTCTGTGTGTTAGCCTCTTGTTGCAGTTCAGTGATGGTGTCATGCCATTGACTCTACTCATTACCACCACAGTCTTTCCTGTGTGTTATCTGGGAAGAAGGCTCTGATCAAATTGAGGGACTCCCATTTTTCACAGCGACATTTGCTGATTTTCCCTCTTGTCCACAACCATTAAATGTATAGGATCTTTCTTCAGTTTTCATTCTGGCAACCCTAATTAGTGTTTTTGTTTGTTGTTATTTGCCAAGGAAGCACAACCAGGCCTTCTACAAGACAGTGGCAGAAAGGACCAGGTAGCACCTTGCTTCTGTGCCTCTGTGGCTGGCATGTCATAACATGAGAGCCTTTAGGACTGAAGGGTGGGGTATAAATACCATAAATTATTATTATTATTATTATTATTATTATTATTATTATTATTCTGCTAATTCCATGGGAGATCCTAAATTAGCCTTTTGCTAATGCTATTGTAGAGAAGTCTGTGGTTGCCACACTGGGAGATGCCACTGTTTTGTAGTACAGTCCTTTGCTTTCTACTTTGCTCATATCACCTCTCTTCTTGTGGCCCAGAAACTAAAGTGCCCCCACCCTGTACTAACTCAACAATCTTTCTCTGCCACCACCACCCCCAGCATACAGACAAATGGGCAAAACTTCTGAAAGTTACAGTATTACCCAGAATGGTAGTCTTTAAGCCATTTTGCTAAATCTAATTCAGTGTATTATTTCTATTATGAGGAGTGGTTTTTTTCCATGTCAAACATATACAGTTACTACACAGAATAATGCATCTCTATATCTCTTTGCTCCTTAGAAACTATATCACATACCTTATTCCTCTGGCCCTTTTCAATTTTGTGATACCAGTTTTCATCATGCTAACAGCCTACCAATCTATTGATCACAAATTCAAGAAAACTGGACAGTTGAAGGTAAGAAAACCCTCCAAAGCAAATTCTTTTAGAGTTTCTGAGCAAAGCTTTGAATGCTACTACCTTGCCTGTTCGTGAAGGAATCTCAGAGAGCTTGGTTGTATATTATGCTGAAATAAGACAATGTGACTTACATCATTTGTCATCATTTTTAAAAATACACACAGCTTGAAGAGAACATGAATTTAAACTGAGAGGAGAAAGAACTGGTCAATCATGTACTCTGTACCAGATCTCATTTTGTTAGGGAGATTATTGATTTAGAGTGATGAGCCTCCCACAACCCAAGAGGCAGTAGAAGGTGAATGTTTGAACACAAGAGAATTCAGGCCTGTTACAGACAAGCCAAAATAAAGCTGCTTCGAGTCACTTTGGAGGTATGGTATTTCAATTATGCATGTGTCCTAAGAGTCCAAAAGCCGCACCAAAGCCACACTCCAGTTCTAAGGACTGGAGTGCAGCTTTGGTGCAGCTTTTGGACTCTTAGGACGCATGCATCATTGAAATACCATACCTCCAAAGTGACTCGAAGCAGCTTTATTTTGGCCTGTCTGTAACAAGCCTCAGACTACCCTGGAAAGGACTCAGATGGGGAAACTGACACTCTCCTACTTTTCGGCTCCATTCCCACTAGCCCTTTTGCCCTGGGTAGATCTGGGCAGAGCCGGTAATCCCCATACTGAATCTCTCTGGAAAGAAGTTCCCACTACCTTTACCCCGATCAAACCTCCCCAGTTCAGTTTACCCCACTGATGTTGATACCTCACAAAAGTAGCAATTTAAGATGGAGCCTCCCTGTTGTCAGTCAAATGAATTGCATATTCACTTCTGCTGTCGTCAATGGTGATGTGTCATGTATCTGCTGCAGCCATTCGTCAACAGCATGGGTGTTTTGCCTTCTCCTTTTTTAAAACAAATTTAGTGGGAACGTTCGCATATTCTGTAAATGTGTGCAATTTAAAAAAAAAAAAAAACAAACAAACACCAGCATCCCAGCAAAAAGTGACATGGGGAAAACTGGAAGTTCATCCCAGGGTCAGGGTCAATGCAGATGTGATGGTGGGGAGCCTGGCCTCCTTCTCCTCCTCTTCCTCCCTCCGGCTGTGACTTGCCTAGAGCGTGTGCCTTGAACTGGTACAGTGCTCCATTTCCTCCTCCTTCCCCTGCTGTCTCTCTTCCTTATCCAGGCCTGGGGTCTCCTTGCTCTGGCCCCACTTCAGCTCTAGGAGGAGGGAGGGAGAGAGGAGAGCAGCTAGCAAGAGATCCCCAGAGGACCTTCCTGACTCCTCTCCCTCCCTCTCCATTGCTTTCTTCCCCCTCCTGGAGCTGAATCAGGGCCAGACCAAGGAGGAGGGGAGGGAAAACGGAGGCCCGGGCAAGGAAGAGAGCCGGCAAGGGGGGTGGAAACGGAGTGCCACCGCACCGTGCCACACTGGTTCAAGGCACACACTCTGGCCAAGTCACACTCTCTCAGCTGGAGGAAGGAGGAGGCAGAGGAGGACTCAGGAGCGCTCTGGCCAGGCTCCCTGCCAATGAGGCTACCAAGGGCAGATGAGAGCCGGGAGCCTGGAGAGGGAGCTGAGGGGTTCAGGAGCCCCAAGACAGCCACCATTCCCTCCCTGGAGCATGGGAGGGGGGTAACTTGTGGAAGAACAAGCGAAAGGGAAATGTAGCACAAGCATTCACACATTTCTATCAGTTTGCTGAAAGGAAAACATATGTAGCACAAGCATACACATTATCAGTGTAGCACAGGCATTCACATAATCTGTCACAAAATAAAAATTATACACACAAAAAATGCTGCTTGCAAAGCAACCGGTGTGAGAGGGGAGGCATGTTCTGCCCACTGCCTACTCTCTGACCTTTATCCCTCCCCCTGATCATGACTGGGTACAAGTTCACATTTGCTGGGACCCAGGAACAAACTGGTTTTCCAAAAAGAAATGGGAAAAACCTCACTTTCGGAAAACCCATGCTGAGAGGGATTCTTTGAAAACAAATAAAAATCAACAAAAAATGTAGCAAAGGTGGGATTTCCTTTTCCTAAATCTTACTGGCTAAGGGAGCCAGTGTGGCATAGTGGTTTGAATGTGGGACTATGACTCCAGAGATCAGGGTTTGATTCTCCCCTTAGCTATTGAACCCACAGGGTGACCTTGGACAAATCAAATGCTCTCGGCCTCAGGAGAAAGCAATGACAAACCTCCTCTGAACATATCTTGCCAAGAAAAATCTGTGATAGGATTGCCATAAGTCAGAAATTACTTGAAGGCATGCAACAACAACAAAGGAGATTTCCAGATGGGCAAAAGGGATGGGAGCATAGCAGGATGTTCCTGTCAGAATCGCGCAATTGGGCAAAGATTTTCAGATGTTGTGTGATGCCGCAATAAACTCGTTGTTATCCTGGGAATAAAGTTTTACAACTGCTTTTTATGCACGGGAAAGTCCCATGAATGAAAAGCAGCCGAAAAACTCATCTTTGTTCACGGAATAATAATGGGATTATCGCAACATTGCACAACGTCATCTGAAAATCTTCACCGAATTGCACGACACTGAAGGGAGCATCCCACTCTGCTCTTATCCCTTTTGCCCATCTGAAAAAGTCCAAAATGTTGTATCCCTCCCCCCAAAAAACCCCCAAAGATTTGATGATTGTATCTTTCCTGACATTTTATATGAATTATAAATAGGATACTAACCTATTCTTTATTTTTATTTTTCCAGTTTAACACTGGTTTGCCAGTGAAATCTTTGGTCATTTGCTGGGGACCTTACTCACTTTTATGCTTCTATGCTGCAGTTGAAAGTGTGGCTTTCATCTCACCCAAAATCTTAATGGTATGTAAAAATAGTCTGATGTAGTACTCTTCCTGTCCTTTGCGTTCTCAAAAAAAAAAAAAGCTTTCCCCCCTTCCCCCAAACTTCACTTCTGTTTTTCTGCCTCCTTCTAGCAGTATTTTAGAATGTCTTTTGGCGGCATTTGTCAGCTTACTTTTTTATTCTAAAGCAGCCAAAGGAGCTAGGAGCTTTCTTTCTATCTCTTCATTGCTCTTCAGCCTCACTAGCTGCCCACACTTTCCAATCTGATTAAGCCCCATTGGAGAAATCACTTCATACTATCATCCCCTATACTTTTATTGAAGTGTGGCAAGCTGGAGACTGCAGACCACTGGAGACATGATTCAACGGTGAAAGAAGAAAGGCTCATGAGCAGCCATCAGCTACTTCATAACTATGTTAAGCACAAAAACCAAACACCCTGTCAGCAAAGAACTTCATCAAAAAAAATTCCACTTTTAAATTTGTTTCAGAGGAAAGTTCTTTTCTGTCAAATTGAACAAGATTACTTTTTTAAAAAAAGTGGAAGATGAATTTTGTTCCAACACCAGTCATAGTCAGGAGTGTTAGTAACATTCATTTCACTCACTTTAATGCTAACCTGCCTACCTTGCAGTTTCTGAACAAATATACAAAAGCAAAACTCAATTATCCTTCATGATTCACATTTTGCTCAATATTATGTCCCACAAAAGGATAAAAAGATGATATACATTTACAAACTTGGGACCTCCAATGCTGTTGGACTACAGTTCCCAGCATTCCGAACCACTGGTCATGTTGGCTAGGGTTTTCCTTGAGTTGAAGCCCAATAACATCTGAGTACTTTAGGTTGGGAATCATTCAGAGAAAATCATTACAAAGAAGATTAGAGAGAAAATTTAAAAAATCATATATTGTGGGAAACTGTTCCCAAAAACTGTGTAAATTGGATATATGACCGTGCTGGTCTGGGATCATGGAAAGTGTAGTCCAACACTTCTAAATTATTATTATTATTATTATTATTATTATTATTAACCTTTATTTATAAAGCGCTGTAAATTTACACAGCGCTGTACATACAATCTTTTTAATTGGACGGTTCCCTGCCCTCAGGCTTACAATCTGAAAAGACACGACACAAAGGGAGTGGTGGTGGGGAAGAGGCCTTTCTAGTAGGATAATACATATAAAATACATAGCAAAACAGGAAATGATTCAATAAAACAGGCAACAAGAGAACATCAAATAGCAAGTGACAATTATGCCACTTGCATAAAGGGTACCATGTTTGGGGATTCTATTTTAAATGAAGGGTTGTTGTTTACACTGAAAATAAAGTAGTTCAACTGGCCTTTTAATTGTGATTCAGCTCATGTAGGGCAATGGGCAAAGCCAATATTGCTGGCTTATGCTGGCCAAATGGCTGTAATAAAGTTATTATTATTATTATTATTATTATTATTATTATTATTATTATTATTGCTGGCTTATCAGACCATGCTCATTTAGGAATGTGACTCATATTAAAAAAAAACAGTTGCAGGTCAGAATGACATCCAAACCTAATGCATTTCATTCTTTGCTGAAATTCTCACTGTGGAAGCATGAGCCTTTACTAATCTTATGCTAACAAATGTACTTCCTAACAGATTCCTGCTGTAATTGCCAAGACTTCACCAGCAGTGAATGCCTTAATCTATGCCCTAGGGAATGAAAACTACCGAGGGGGAATATGGCAATTCCTCACAGGACAGAAGATCGAGAAAGCTGAAGTTGATAACAAAACTAAGTAACTTGTGGCAACATTCAGCTAAGAGCCTCTTCGCACATGACATTCATTAATTTTAGTTGTGTCTGGGGGTTTTTCTGTGTACACTTTAAAAGATAACATGTGAATGGGTATTTTTAATGGTGATATCTTACAGATGCATTTAGCATACAACTGGCATTGAGCGCAGCTTCCTACAGAGTGTGCACACAGTATTGAATTCAGGTTTGTTGCTGTGTAATGGGTGAAATAGCTCTCAATTAAGTCAGGCATAACACAGCCAAAAGCAACCAGTAGCAGAAAGCATGTGCATTTTCTGTAACTTAATTGATTGTGGTTCCACACTGGAAACATTTTTTCCCTTTGCATTGTCTGCCAGCAATTACTGTAGTGTTGAAAGGATGCCATGCAGATATAACCGTTGCAGTTATCTTTCAACCTGTCATGTGTTATTTGTCAAATGAGCTGCCTCCACCCTCTGTGAGCCCATGTCAGACTCATTTTCTATGTCACCGCAAATAAATTGGAACTTGTGAAGCGCCTTTGGCAGGAGGAGGGTAGACAAATTGGGCAAATGTCAGAAAACAAACGGTAGAAAATGAAACACCAAGGGACTCCAGTAAGGACTGATAGAAAGGATTTCTATTTGATGTGTACATATGGTATTTCTGGGTTATTGAGAGATTAAAGGAGTTATCCAGTATTGTTATGCCATATGCTTGTGTCTGTGTTTTCTATTTGCATAAATGGATGTTTGTTAAAGCAGGAATTTCTCTCTGAGACATGCTGCTCCTTGGTGTGTACCATTTATTTCCACTGACATCTGATGCTGAACTGGATATTTCAGAAGCCAACACCATCAAATAAGTGTATATTATATCATGTCTTACACAGATTTAAGATGTCTCAGTCTAGTAGTCTCCCTGAAGATTTTACTATTTTAATGAAGTCTGATGCTGTACTAAGCCACTTTGTTTTCATGTTTTCAAGCTGGTGTCAGATGTTGGGAGATATGTCACCCATCACCTCAGGTCTTTCCCACAGCTTGGTAATATTCCTTTTGGGGGTTACAGAGCTGCAGGATTCTGAGCTAAGTGAAGATGAGTCAAGTGAAGATTTGCTGTTCATACTGTGGACAGTATGGAAAGCCTATGATGCAGATTATATCACTGTGGTCCAGCAGATAGTAATCATGTCACTAAGGAGTTTAGCATACAGCTAAAAAAAGCAATTTACTGCTGACAAATTCAGTTCTAATTCGGGATGTATTGTGATATTATCACATATGTTTTGCCACTGATGCCACCGACCGGGTGAATCCCGGGTAACATCCAGCTAGAATCCAAGCTCAGCCATCCGATTTGTAAAGCCAGGAGCTTCCTGGTTTTGAAAAGAGACCGGCTGAGCTTAGATTCTAGCTGAACATTACCTGGAATTCACAACAACACCTGAAGATCCACACAATTGCCACTCCTAGTGTATAAGCATGAGGTCTTAAACCTATGGCTAGGCTATACCATTTCAGACAGGTGGACCTGACATAGGAATTGATGGAATTCTTTTCTCTTGGGTTTTTTATTATTATTATTATTATTATTATTATTATTATATCTTAAGCTTAGTTCTTCTCAAACTGTAGCAATTTTCTCAATCTTAAATTCAGTTCATCTTGAGCTTTCAGGGCTAAAGCAAATGTTAGTCCCAACTAGAGTAAATCCATTGAAATGAATGGGCCTTGGTAATCACAAATCACACTAATTTCAAAGAAGTTATTCTAGTTTGGATTAACATTGAATTTATCCCTGGTAACTTTTTTAAAGTGGAAGTTAATTTGGAAAGTTATATGCATCATTGTACAACTATGCATTTTATGCAAGGTGGGCTAAAATATTCTAAGTAGTTTGCCTAAAATAGCATTTTTTAACATTCTTTTTCATTAGTATACCCATTTTGAATGTAATTTTCATATGCGTATTTTGGTTGGAAAATTCACTTGCAAATGCAGACAAGTGTAAATATAAAAGGAAAGTGAATTTCTATCTGCATAGCAGTTCAAAAGTGTGAGACTGAAATGTAAAAATTTCTAGCCCATCTCTAAACTGGCATGTTTGAATACCCTTCCATCCAAAAGGAAAATCTTTCCAGAATGAAAACCAGAATATAACCTGTCCATGCAGTGAGTACAACATATGAACAGCAGAGAGAAGGGTTCTGCCTTGGCCTTCTCTGTCCCATCCTAGTTTTCCAACTGAAGAGAGTTGTTTGTAAGATTTGCACACACACTCACACACACACAAGCTTGCCACCACACCAAGAACTAGGCCACAGTCTCTCAGGCTGCAGGTCATGAGAGGCCTATGAAGTTGGCTTTGCAATGGGATTAATAATAGAAAATGGAGGGAAACTAATCCTGTTGGGGACACTATTACTGCCTTGCCATGCTAGAGTGGGTGGGAGGAAGTAAAGAGAAAAGCAGCCCATGGTTGCTGTATCTCAAAATGGGGTGGAGGGAATCTCCGTAGCCGATGAGGAATTGTATAAATGTAAATACGATTAAAGCCATGTAGTCAAGGGTCAGCATAAAACAACGCTTTCTTTATCTCCCCCCCCCCCCTATACTTTAAGCCTCTTATATATTCAGAAAAGGATTAGGAGGACAATACACAGAATGGCTCAGTAGACGTACAGCAGCCAATTCAAAACAAGAACATACAGGATTATAAACTGAGACTGACCAGCTCTGAGTCCTGAATCTGTATTGTGTCTTTGGATCAGGAATAATGTCAGGGGAGGGATTACATGTTTATTAAATTCAATAGGTATCATTACCCAGGAAGCCAGAGAAGTATGTACTCACCTTTAATCAGAAAACCATTTTGGAGGAGTGAATGCTTCTGGGAATGTAACAGTAAAGAATCTCCTGTCTACATAAGGCTAAGTTATTTTCTGATATAATTATGTTTAGAAAGATAAGTACATTGGTAGATCATTTTCCTATAATGTTTACAACATGTCTCGCTTGTTCATACCTATTGAGAAAAGCCCCTGTGAATATTCTGTGCATGGAGACATGGACTCTCCAAATATGGATTTCCCCTCCTAGAATACCCAGCCAACATGGCTAACAGTAAGAGATTATGGGAGTTGTAGTCTGAAACATATAACAGAATACTATTTCTTTGAGCAAAATCATATCACTAGAATAAGATTTCAATTAAGAGTGGAATGCTGAAAGTGTAAGACTATTTTACCCTTGTGGAATATTTGGCTGAGAAAGCCCTACCTCATATCCTCATATCCTCACCAGCTCACCAGTATGGCATATCATTCTTTGTTCAGGCAGTTTTGAAGGAGAGGACATAGAATTGGCTCTAGGCTTACTCATGCTTAGATTCATTGAAAACAATGAGACTTCATTCCATCATGGCTCACTGGATATCAGTCTGTCTAAGCATGATTATGCTGAATCCAAGTCTTTTCTTCTTCTTATGCAGATATGGAGGTAACTGTAATTTCCATTCCCTTTGAAATCAGTGTTTAATTAAAATAAAAGCCAATTCATGTTGCTCCTCAACATTTTGCTTCTTGGGAAATGGTACTTGTCTAAGAGAGTGAGTAACAATATAATATGTATATCCTCACTTCCCAGAGCATCATATTTTTCTAAGTGCAACACTATCAACTTGAGTTTCCTTTTGACCACTGAGATTTTCTTTTAAGCACTATGAAGTGGCTGTCTCAAGCCGGAGATGTTGAGGGGTAAGGAGCAGTGATGCAGTGTTGAAGGGCAGAGCTGTGTGTAATTCATGGCCTGCCCTTTACCTCTTAAGGTAGCCTATTGTCCTTGACTGTAATGAAGGATGCTGTTCCATCACATATGTTGAAAGAAATTTTTAATTATCAATGCCATCTTATGTGCCAATGTTTATTCCATACATGGTTGCCAATGTATTGGAGAGGCCCTGGAGAACATGGGAGACTTACGATGTGCTTGTAATGTTTATTTTTTATACAAATATGCATCAGCGTGGTTGTTATACTGACTGGTGGGTTCTGGGAGCTGCATGAACAGCTTTTCTAAGCACTGAATACAGAAAAAGACTCTAGCAGTGGAAGAGGAGCAGACCAATGGGAAAGAGTATTTGACAGTTCATTCAAGGAGCCTTTTTTCCTGAAACCAATTTTGAAGCCCATACAGCCCCTCTATTGGGACTGCAAAATCATTTCCTGCATATGTTATAACTTTCAAGCCCTGTTCATTAACATTGACCTGCTTTCTTGAGGTAACTTGTAATGCACCGAGAGGATTTGACCAATTTAGAAACTGTGTGAGCCTTTTTATAGAAGTCACACAGCCTCCTACCAGACTGAGGAGACTGCAGGAGACCCTTTTCCGTTAATATGCTTAGGAAAAGGGGCACTGATGAAACAGTATTTAGAAGTATTATTCCTTTAAGAGAAGGAATATTAAAATTCAGGCAGGGCTTCCTCGGTAGTTAACTGAGATTTCATTCTGTACAATGTCTGAATTGTGATTTTTTTTTTTAATTTGGGAAGAGTATGAATGAATTTGAGAAAGGATGATATCATAAAAATGCCATTTCTGGTATAAATATGGGTGAAAGGAGTAGAGAAGAGTGAGGATGGAAACAACATTTGAAAATATTTGGAAAATGGTCAAAAACCATGTTTCTCAAGAGTCAACAGAACACTGGGAATGAGAATAATCCTGGACAGACAAGAAACTTCACATTTCAAGACTTTAGGGCTATTCAGATGGCGAAAATAATCCAGGATGAATCCAGGTTGAATCTTTGTTGTTCACATGCATCTCTAATGCATCCAATTCAGTTTGGGAGGGGCTGCAAACAAAACTACAGTTAACATGGGATAATTGTTACCTTTTTCTGAGTTTTTTCAAAAGATTTGCCTCGTCGGCAGTATTAATAACAATGTGAATAGACTCAGGACTGAACCTTCCACGCCCAGCTGCATCCTTCCCCTTCGATGTGGGGAGAGGAGTAATCTCCCTTTCTTGCCCCCTTCCCCAAGTTTTCGCTGTGTGACTGAAGAGAGCAGCAGGAGATTTTGCCTCCACTGCCACTGCCTCAAGACATCCATCTGGGGATAGTTTCTCCCAGCGGTTGCCAGCACCCTTGGAAGGGAGGTGCAGGCCTGGTGAGCATGTCTGAGCAACAGAACATGGGGAGACGTGAAGAGATACAGTTCTGATGAAATACCAGTGTGAATGACAAACCCAGAATCGGCTTATTCAAATCTTCACACTTAAAAAAAAAATAAAAAGACATCTGGATGACTCCTTATTCCAAGCATAAAATTGCAAATGTTTGTTTTGTACAGAAACTATGCGGAAAACAATATTTTCTACACAGAATGCACAAAACATGTGTGGAATTCACATGGAATAAGTCTCAAAACTACAAATGGTCTACAAATTGCATAGGTTTTTTTTAAAAGATATTCTCACAGGAAGAAGAATGTTAAAACTGCTAGTTTCTTCCTTTGAGAAGAAAAATAGTGAAGAATTACATGCCTAGATAAGATCCATGGAACGTTTAAAACTGGAAAGATAAATTGGGGGGGGGGGGAGGAGTGTTCATAGTTTGGCACTTAGTTTACTTTTATTTGTTACTATTTTGAATATGTCTATCCCACATTCTGAATGAAGGTCTCAAAGTGGATTACATCACAATCTAATATGAACATAGAAGAAAGTTCTTAGAGAAGGGCAAAGCTGCCTTATTCCCTACTCATCATAATTTCCAATAGCCACTGTTTGTGGATCATATGCCATGGCAGCTCTCAGAGGTTAAATGTATATTGTATTAAACGTGTGGCAAAAAGCATTGTCAGAATCTGGGGGAGGAGTTAAGCTACTATATAATATCCATGTGGCTTTTCTTAGCACTGCTGCACACACAGGAGGAAAAATTCCCATGAAGATCCAGAAACATCCCTACATGCCAATTACTTTAGTCAAGGGAAGTTGTCCCTGATCGGAAGTGCTATGTTCAAAGGGGGGACATTTATGTGGCAACAGTATATCACACCCTTTCAGCAATTGTTACAAACAGTCAGGCAAATATATTCTAACTGGTTGGATTACCCACTTTACTTCGACAGGAAGCATTGTCTTTCTTTTAATAGGTTTAACTTACCTTAAGAGACATCCATATCACTTAGTTTGATTGGTTAGACAACGCTACAATATCATCACCTCTAGGATGTAATCCCTGATGGCCTGGAACCACTTGAAGGACAGTAAAAAATGGAAACCAAACAGAAACAGAACAGACAGAGGTGAAGCCATACAGGCCGCCTATTATAGTAAGCTAACATTAAATTGAATCAGAAGCATTTGCTATATTTTAATGGCACTTTGCTTTAAGAACACTCTAATTGTTCCTGGAGAAATGCTGTGACTAGCCCCCACTCCTCCCATAATAATTTTCACTTGCAAGAAACATTTGTGTTTTGTTGTTTATGAGGATGATGATGCACAACAGAGAATTTAGAAGATGTCATATTGGGGACTGAAAACCAGCTTTTGTTGTATAAGCAAGACATTTGCAAATTAAAAACTCTGAAATCCCATTGGATCCATATGAGTGAAGGAGCTGCAACAGGCACCATGCTTCTGGCTGGTGCAACAGAGGTTACTCACAGGAGGGGGTAGGATCATCAGTCAGCTGCTTCCCAAATAACAGTGGAACAGAAACCTGTTGATCACAGCAGCTACTGCCAACTAAGCAGGCATTGGATGGATCAGGCAGGGAGATGCTCCATAGCTATGTAACTATGGTGATTGCACCTTCATAACTACCTTAGTGAATTCAAGCTGATGTATATATAACCTTAAATGGCATACTCTCCCAACAGCAAATCATGGGCATACTCTAACCTAGACTTTCTCGGTCTTTTTACCCTGGAAGAACCCTTGAAACAATTTCCAGATCTAGTCTTAGGGAACTCCTGCATAAACTTATTCTACACTACCTACTGCTCAAAATAAAAAAAATCATCAAATAGAATCATAGAGATGGAAGAGACCACAAGGGCCATCCAGTCAAACCCCCTGCCATGCAGGAAATCACAATCAAAGCATCCCCGACAGATGGCCATCCAGCTTCTGCTTAAAGACCTCTAAGGAAGGAGACTCCACTACACTCCGTGCAAGTTTGTTCCACTGTCAAACAGCCCTTACTGCCAGGAAGTTCCTCCTAATGTTGAGGTGGAATCTCTTTTCCTGTAGCTTGCATCTATTCTTCCGGGTCCTGTTCTGTGGAGCAGCAGAAAACAAGCTTCCTCCCTCCTCAGTATGACATCCCTTCAAATATTTAAACAGGGCTATCATATCACCTCTTAATCTTTTCTTCTCCAGGCTAAACATCCCAGCTCCCTAAGGTGTTCCTCATAGGACATTGTTTCCAGGCCCTTCACCATTTTAGTCACCCTCCTTTGGACATGCTCCAGTTTCTCAATATCCTTTTTGCATTGTAGTGCCGAGAACTGGACACAATATTCCAGCTTGGGTCTGATTATTACTTTTCAGTCAAGATTTCTCATAGAACCCTTGATGACCTCCCACAGAACCCTAGGGTTCCAGGAAACTTGGCTGAGAAACCCTGCTCTGACCCATTGGCATAATGCCAACACTTAAACCTATGCCAATATTTAACCCCAGCGTATCACATCAAACACATGGCACTAGAGAAACTCCACAACCTGGCCCTGAAAATATAATCATGTCAGGATGAGGTGAGACTTGCTGAGAAGAACAGTCCATAACCAAAGAGCCACAATTGAAAAGGCTCTCTTTCTTGATACCACCTTCCATGCCTCTCTTAGAGGAAGTCAGCAGACTTCTCTGTTAATTATCTATGGGCCTGGACAGACTGGCATTTTGTGCCAGCCTGGGCCCAAACTAGGGCTGTGGTAGGACATAGTGTTCACACACTCCCAAGCCCTACCGTGTGCCATGGATGATGCCCACCATGCGCAGTACCCAAACAGCATGGCGCATGAGGGGCATCATAACGCCGTGCCACGACAGTTATGGAGCCCATTCTGTGGTGCAAAAAGCAGCCCCTTTTGGGGGCTTCTTTCTGAGTGTGCGCAGGCTGCAGTGTGTGGTTGCTGCAGCCTGCTTCCAGGGCAAAAAGGGATGGCGTGTCACTGCCACTTTCTGCCAATCTGTCCAGCCCCTATATCTCTCAAGTGTGAAATCTATGAATGGCCCAGACTAGGTTGCTCTTGAGATACCATCATATACAGTTTGAAACTCTGTGAACGGACACCTATCTCTCCTAGATGACAATCTTGAAAATTAGAAATATCTGAGAACTAATGTCTATCATGACCATTTGTGATTTTTAATCCATTACAACTTTGTAACTGATGTTTTTAAAAGATAAGCCAGTTAGGTGGTTATCGGTGTTCTGATTTCCTCAGGAAACACAAGTTAACTTAATCCTCTTATACTCTTCACAGACACAACAAGCTACTATGGCTGCTGTTTGAAAATACCAACTAGTACTTTGGGATAGGTAGTGAAGAAGAGAAGTTTCTAATCTAAGTTTTCAAAGATGAGGGGTTGGGAGTGCACTTTCATTTGAGTTCCTGAACATTCATCATGGATACTGAGTGACATTTTAGTCAAGACCTTTAAAAGGAAATAAGGTGACTAATTTAAGGAGACAGCTTAATTTTATTATATTCTTACGGGCATTCCCAATAAGGCTGACTGAGTGACTCACCTGCAACATGGCCTTTCTAACCCTGCAAATCTCATCCTGTATGCATGACACAATTGTAGGCTGGGCTTCCCGTTTCCTTCCATCTTTCCAGAAATAAAACAAGAGGTAAGAGCCTTTGTTGAGAGGAGACAGGAGACAACAGAAAAAGGAGTTCTGAGCTGAAACTAGGGAGGGGACTGTTTTTTCCAACAAAGTCAACAATAAACAAAAATGCCCTTTTTCTGAGCCTCCCTCCACCCCCAAAAAATTGTTGCATAATGTGGTAAAGTAATTCTTATATTCATCCCTGATTGTTTTGAGTACCAACACCAAATATTTCACATCTCAGAATTCTACCAGCACATTCTGTTGCATGCCTAGGGACTATAATTTAATCCTCTCCTCAAAACAGCGTTTTTGGTAAGCTCTCAATCAGAACCAGGAAATGTGTGGTCCTTAGATGTTTTTGGACTGCATCTCCCAGCAGTACCTAGTCCAGGGTGAGGAATGCTGGGTGCTGCAGTTCAACACCACTTGAAGATCTGTATGATTCCCACTTCATTGCTCTAAAAAAAATTAGGTGTCTCAGGCCTGCAAAAGGCAACATGGAGATGCTCAAGATACACTTGCTATGAGCTCATTTCAAAGAACAGTTGAGAAGATATTACGACTCCACCAGATAGATGAATAGTGGAAATGTGTTACAGCAGACCACCCAACAACCCTGGAAAGCAGCTCAAATCCTGCACAAGAGCAGTTCACATGTCAACATTTTGTTGCAGGTCTCACTTTCTTTTGTGTCCCATTTTGTTGTAAAAGAACCAAGCTTCTTCAGTAACCATGCTTTTATAAACAAGCTTTCAAAAGAGGGTCATTTCTTCACTTCACCTTAAACCCGAAGTCAAATTGTGCCACCATTTTGGGAATGAGGCAACTTTCCTGGTCGGCAGAGCAGAGTACAGCTGCGCTGAAAACCCTGGTGAGCCTCAGTGACTTGGAGAAGCTCAATTTTCCTGACAATTGAATTGTCATGCATTTTACATAGACTGCTGCCTGGTTCTCTTTATTGAAATTGATTTGGGATGGGAGTCATGCCTCTTGAACATGAAATTAAATTTAATGCTCAGGAAAGCAGCTTATGTGTGCACTTTTAATCCAGCATACAGAGATGTTTTTCAAAAGTCTTCTCCTTTGAATAAAATTTTCCAATTAACTTAAAAAAAATAAAAGCTCTATTGGAAAATGTTCACAATTTATGACATGAACTTGGATCTAATTCTCAAGAGCAAGAATGCTTATGCTGGTTAGAAGATTCTGGTAGTCCAAAACAGTTACTTTTCTTCACACACCAGCAACCATTTTCTAGTGGGCTGAATTCTATCTCCACTCTAAGCCTACACAGGTTTGGACCTAGCCTTCAGAAGCAGTAAATAAGGATGTGCCATTGTCTGTTGACTGTCACATCATGTTGCAAGGAACGGTGTAGCAAATTTGCAGTTTCATAGAGTCTTGAGGTTAAAGAGTTGAGGCAATATCTCCGGACTGCACCAAAGGCCACCATTTTACAAAAGCTACAGGAAAGAATCCTCCTTACCAAGGAGCTCTGATCACTTTGGGAAGTATCTTTCTTTGAAATCTCCCACAGAGACTTTCTGTCTACCTCAGATTCACAACTGGACATGCTCCGCTCTGACTGCAAGGCTAGGAGAATTTACCTAAATTTTCCTCATTCTTTGCTGCCACACTTCCTGAAATATTCTGAATTTGTCCAAGTCACCACCCTCTTGGGTTGTGAGTATATATCTGTGTGTGTTCAACATGGCTCAAAAAGGCTCCAGCCCTTCCCTCTTAGAACTTGCTGGCCCAGCAATGTTATTTGCGGAAACGTCCTTCATGCCTTATGAGATGAATCAGTCTTCCCCATTTTGGAATCCTCTCCTCTCTCATTGTTGCTACCATCAGTGAACAAGAACAGTCAGCCCTCCACATTCGCTGGGATTAAGGGCACAGAATCCCAATGAAAATGGGAAAATAGGAATACCTCTATTCCCCCTGCCTAGGCGTCGTATTTAATACACACAAAAAAAGTGCAGTCAGATTCAAACCACTGTGGATTCCTTCAAGGTGGCAAAGTTCCTCTGCAAAACAGAAGTCAGTGGCTGGCAGGGCTTGTCGCCACCTCTCCTGCTTCCCTGCACCATTTTTAATAGGGACTTACAAGCCTCTCCACACATTTTCTTTCTCTCGGTCTTGCGGGGCCTGCAGTCCTATTAAAAATGGCTTCAGCAACAGCAGAAATTGCAGAAAATAATCCATGAATAATCAAATCCACAAAAGTCAAACCCACAAATATGGGGGGTCAAATTGTACTTCATTTGCTCTCCATTATTTGCTCTGCTATCCAATATCATTTTCTAGATCTCACTAAGAAAAGAAGGTGGAAGAAATAAACCTATACTTCTGCCAATGCAATAAAAAGTTAAGGGGGCAAAGATCCTACTCCATCCTGAAGCAACTGGCTAATCCAGCACTGAAGAGCAGGAGGTGGGGTGAGTAGTGCTGAGTTGGAAGATTGCAGCTGAGAAGACATGTTTCTACCCTTTATAACATGGGGACCATGTTGTTGGGCTGCACTGCCACTCACCAGGATGGCTAATAGTAAAGAATGCAGGGTGTTGTTCCCTATCAGGGTCAGATGGCATCTCTCAGAATTTGGAATCCGAAGCATGTCTGCTAGACAGAATGTCTTATTGATGTCACTGGAAACTACAGATGAGCAAATGGGTTTAGTGCTTCAGTGTGTGAGAGTGGCTGATATTATCCTAGGTCACCAGAACCAGGGAGGGATGACCCTAAGATTTGTTGTTGGTATCCACCCTCGTGTCGATCCCGACCCATGGCAACCCTGTAGATGAGACATCTTCAGGATTCCCTATCCTCCACTGCTCTGCTCAGTTCCCACAAATTCATACCCATGACCTCTTTTATAGAGTCCATCCATCTAGCATGCAGCCTTCCACTCTTTCATAGCTTTTCATGATCTATGCAGTCAAAGGCTTTGCTATAGTCTATAAAGCACATGCTGATTTTCTTTTGGAATTCCTTGGTGCGCTCCATTATGTTTGCAGTGTGGTCCCTAGTGCGGCTTCCTTTCCTGAACCCCACTTGAACCTCTAGGATTTCTCTCTATATATGGGTGGCATCCATGTTGCAGACCTTTGGGCATGATTTTGATTGCATGGGAGATTAGCGCTATGTTCCTATAGTTGCTGCAGTCTTTGGTGTCTCCTTTTTTGTGGATCACAATGTATATTGACTGTTATTGTCATGGCAGCTTGAACTGTCTAGTGGCTGTAAAGAGATGAAGCAGGTGGATTTCAGATCTAGTTCTGTATGGAAACTGGGCTTTCCCATCCTTTGCAGGGACAGCCAATTCATAATGGCTCCATTCTCCATCAGCTCAGCTACAGTCTCAGCCACCAGCCCAGACATGTTTGCATCTTTCAAAATTAGAAAGGAAAATTGCATGATCTACTTAAACAATTAGGCAGGAGAGGCCATGGATTTCTGGATGATTATCACCCCTCGCTCTCACCAAGGAGCTCTAATCACTCAGGGAGTGAGGTAATCTCTCTTAAATGCATAGCCTATTGTAACTTTATCAGGGTTATGAAACCCATGGATATGTTGTGGTTGAAGTGAGTTCAGTGAATAAGGCACACAACCTAATTATATGAACATGGAATTTCATACACTACTTGGTCAACATGCACATTCTGCAAGCAATACTGGAAAATGTTCATCTGTATTCTAATGCCAATTATATTGACTCGGGAAGTGTGTAAAATCATATGTGTTAGGTAAATAGATAGGTAGGTATAGAATAAAAATGAAGTGGATCATCCTAGCAACCTGCAAAATGTCTTTGATGGATTCAGATTCTCCATATAGAACTAGAAACCCATTTCCCACTTTAACCAAGTTTATATTCACCTCAGCAAAGATGTTTCTAGGTCAAACATCAATAGAGTTTTTCCCAGTGCAAAATGAGCAAGTAAGTTAATGTGATTATTTATCAGATTGTTATGGCTGCAATATTGTGCTCAGTTATCTAGAAGTAAGTTCCTTTGAACTCAGTGCGGTTTACTATTGAGCAGACATATGTAGGATTGTTATATAAAATGAATTCATAAAACATTCAGAATTTAAACAGTGTTTTGGATTAACCAGAGCAGTGCCCAGCTATTATTTAAATAATCCCAACAACAACCCTGCATGCTAGATTGGTTTTGTTTTCACCCACATGCAGTCATGAGTTTGGGCTGAGTTTATGTTTTATGAAGTAGGGGTTGAGAGTAAGATTTGAACCAGGAACTTTGGTGGAAATTGCCTGCGTTCTTAAATTGCAATCCAACACATGTGTGCTCAGAAGTAAACCCTGCTCAGTTCAATAGACTATGCTTCCAGGAGCATAGGGATTGCAACTTTATATGCCATAGCACACTAGATTTCAGCTTGTCCTGAAATTTGAAGTGAAGGGGTGGGAAAGCTGATTCTTCTGGCCTAGATAATCTGAATTAACAAACATCTGTGTTGTCTTGAGCATGGTTTTATCTGATCATCTTTCTCCAACTGGACTTTTTTAGCCCTTTATAATTCAGTTTGCACCAGCCGAAAAGATTTGTCTAAGGAAGAATAAAAGTAGGCAAAAATCAAGCATACTGCACTGCTCAAACTGCTGGCCATCAAATGAAAAATACATGTGCACCCCCTAATGGAGAAAAATCATACTGAAATAGCATCCATCTCACTCGATATATTAATATGCTTTATTGGCCAGGAGCTGTAATTCAGTTGTAGTGTCAAGTTTTGTCTCCACACGATTCATGTGTCTGCAGATATATGAGGAGTTTTACTAGGAATAACCAGTCTCTATTCAAGACCTGGTCTCATGTCATAGGCTCATCAATTAAGAGGCTGCCTAAATCAAATTAACATTTTGATGTATGGATGCATGACAAATTCTCCAAATGCTACTCGGTCTGGATATTTTGTTGCACCGAAATCAGCCCTCTGTACCAAACATTGTGGAATACAGTAAAGGGCTGCACAATTTTTAAAAAGCAATATTTCTGATAGGAGTGGCACTTTCTATAATTTCCCAATAGATTTATTGACCAATAATAGGTGCAACAAATTAATAATATGTAGAGGAGGAAAGAGAATATAAAGAGAAGTGTGTGTGTGTGTGTGTGTGTGTGTGTGTGTGTGTGTGTAGAGATAGATAGATATAGATATAGATAGATATATGCATGCAGGTATATGTACTTTTATGTATATGCTTGTGTGTATAGGTGTGTACACACATATATAATGCTGGAAAAGAAACATTTACAGAAGGATTTGAACTGCAAAAATGATAATAAGGAAAGAAAAAAGTGGTTACCGAAATTTGCAAATTTTATTGACGCTATTCTGTGAATTAATTAATGAGAGGAGGGGTCTTAATTTTAAAAGTAAAAAGAAATAGCCAAATTCTGTTGAAGTTGGGCAGAAAAGAAACGTCCACCTTAGGTAAAATAAGAAAACTGTAATGAACGTTTGAGAAGGGTACGGAAGAGTAAGTTTAGGGTAAGCATGTATTGTGTGTGTATTGTTGTGGATGTATAATGTAAGGACACTGTAGATGGAGGAATGTATGAATGTAGGTAAGGCTTTATTGATTGTGATGATGTTTTATTTGTGTTATAATAAATGTTTTATATATATATACACACACACACACACACACACACACACACACACATACACAGACACACACACAGTATTTAATAAAATGTAGGAGGATATAATAATAATATCATAATAATGATTTATTTATAGCCCACCTTTTCACAGGGAATCAAGACAGGTTACAACATCTAAAAACAGTGTATTACATATCAGATCTAGTTAAAATTATCTGAATGCCTTCATTGCTACAAGGCTCAGGAAGACTGTGAAAATCAGCTGGTATCTTTTAGGGATTACACTCTCCTTGTGCTGCATGATTCATATGAAAAGCAAATTGCAATTCAGCAAAATGGTCAGGAGCCAATCCAAGTCAAGCATCTTTAAAACCATTTCAGCAAGAAAAGCAATCCAAGTACATGTATAGAATTCAGGTTTTAATTGCAATGTAAGCCTCCAAGCATATGAACATACAAGTTTATATATTATTAAATAGTTTACTGAGCACAAGAGCCTGAAATGCACTTTTATATTTCCAGCACCAGGTGGTAGTATATTGCCACAGATAAGTCTGAGGTTTTTGTACAGTGCTGTCCACCATCCCTTGGTGCTGAATTGGTAAAGCATTGT
Source organism: Sceloporus occidentalis (assembly GCA_023333645.1). Taxonomy (NCBI): domain Eukaryota; kingdom Metazoa; phylum Chordata; class Lepidosauria; order Squamata; family Phrynosomatidae; genus Sceloporus; species Sceloporus occidentalis. The sequence continues at coordinate 112,163,007 of JALMGF010000002.1, read as the reverse complement.
GTTTAAGGAAAATTAAAAGTCCTCCTGAGTGTCTTTCACACACAATGGGGCAACAAGTACACATTTGCCATTTCATGTACATACGACAGATGTCTATAGCCATGGCTCTCTGGTGCATATAGTTATAGGAAAGATATCATTTCTCAAGTTCACCATATAATTATTAATGTATGCATAAAATGTTCTACACATCATAACAGTTAATGCATAATCTTGAAATAGATCTTAAAGATTGTTTGGTCACCTACCAGAGGATCTTCCCATGTAGATAATGGCATTGTCATTTATATGTCAAGTTAAGGGACAGTCCATTTTATGGGCTAAAGGAGGACTATATTTCCTCCATTCAGAAAGGAGAATGTTTCAAGAGGAATTAGTCTGAGGTCCAAAAACAGACTGCAAAAATAATGCAGTTTGAGACTGCTTTAACTACCCTGGCTTATTGCTAGGGGATCCTGGGAATTGTAGTTTATTGTGGCACCAGAGATTTCTGATAGAGAAGAATGAATGTCTTAAAAGTACGGATCCCAAAATTCTCTAGCATTGAACCAGGGCAGTTAAAGTGGTCTCAAACTGGATTATTTCTGTAGTCTGTTTTTGGACCTAAGACTGAGTCCTCTTTTCTGCAGTATGTTTTGGACCTTAGAAAATTATTCAGGCTGTGACATACAGTGAAAATAAAAGAGCTGCTTATTAAAGTTACTCATTATATTTTTTATTCTTTTTAAGAAAGAAAAATGCTTGCCTTCAGGAAGATGCCCTCTACCAGTTTATACAACTGGTCCATCTAGTAGTGCTAAATTTATGTAGGGCTAAATTTCTTTTCTTTGCAGAGGTAAAGTTCGGGGAGGCATTTTGATGGAACCCTAGTGTTGAAACAAAAGAGTAAGGCCAAAATGACTGGGGAGCTGGTGACATACAATACCAGAGTGGTGTCCGGACCGAATTGACCCATGTCAATGTGCTTCCAGGGTTCTCCACCATATCCCACTGAAAGTGCTGTTTACTTCCAGTGTTATCAGTTCATAGTCTGAAAAGGCTACATTTGCGGATACAGCTCCTAGAATCCTCCAGTCAGCAAGGATTAATAATATATTTTTAAAAATATCTTTTCCCACTGAAAGACAACTTTCTTTCTTTCTTTCTTTCTTTCTTTGAAGTTTGCAGCATTCTGGTCCTAAGAGAGAGGCCATGCTCTCCTTTTAGAAATTTGATAGGCAGAGAGGGCCATGTCAAGTCATCTTTAAATAATCATCTGGAGGCCTTGAAGGCTTATCATGGCAGGTGGGAACAGCAAGATCTCCACACCTCTGACAACCATCGTGGAGAAATCCCTGGGGGATAAGCAAACCTTCAGCAGGTGCTGGATGAGACAAGTGCTGCCTTCGTTCTTGACACACCACTTGTGTACTAAACATAACTCTGTCTCTTAAGGGGGAACGGTGGAGGTGAAGAGGTCCTTCAGCAAAACTTTCCCAAAGGGACCTCAGGAGGAAGGAAACAGCTGTGCTCAGTGGACACAATACAAAACTGTCATAAAGGATGACGGGAAAGAGTACATTTTGGACTTTGAAATTAAGAAGAGCTCTGCTTTGTCCAGTAGCTTGTTTCTAATGAGGAGACAGTCAGATGCATCCTTGAAGCCCATAAACAGGATTAGAAGGCAATAGTCCTCCTCCATTATTTATACAATGAATCTTATTTGCAGAAGTATATCATTTTGTATATGGAAATTGATAGCTAGCTGGCACCCATAAATTGCATTTATCAAATCTTTTTTAAAAACAGGGTGAGGGGGATTGGCCAGGGTGAGGTAGCTATGACCATCCAAATTCACATTAGCCTCATTGGGCTGGCTAATGATGAGGAATGGTAGTAGCTGGAAGTCCAGCAACCCCTGAAGCAAGTATGTGCTCCATCTTTGAGTTAGGCTGATGGTTAATACTATCCCCATATCTTGAGGATGATTGTTTGTCTATGTCTGAACTCTATCTATCTATCTATCTATCTATCTATCTATCTATCTATCTATCTATACCTATCTCTCTATCTCTCTCTCTCTCTCTCTCTCTCTCTCTCTCTCTCACTCACTCTCCTGATTCTTCTCCATCTCCAGTTCTGACTTTTCCAGCAATTCTTGTTGCCATTTAGATTATCCATATCACTGGAAATCTCCCATTGTCCTCTAAGTTAAAACCAAAGTAGTTAGACTTTGTCAAAAGAAAAAGAGAGAGAGTGAAGCATGCTTGGCCCATTAACTTCTATACACATTCGAAAGAATGGTACACCAGTCTAATGACAGGGGAAATGGGTACAAATAAATAAGGAGCCTTGGTCCACCAGAAATAAGGGGCCCTAGTCCACCCAGACATCTAGGACAGTGACATCGATCCTACTTAGTCTCACAGAGAAACTTTCAAATCAAATCATCTAGCAAATTTTGATTCAAATATCACTGACAGTCAAATGTTGACATGAAAATAATCAGCGGATCAAGGACGAACATTCAAGTATTCAGCAGACAGCTAAACTATGGAGAAAATAACAAAATCTAGAGGGTGCAAATTAATTTCACCCTTTATCTATAGTGTTGCTGGCATCCTGTCAAGATCATAGTTCATTGCTTGTACTTAGAGACATACTTCATTTTAGAGCAAAATACATTAATTCACATGCCAAAAATTATTCAATTTTTGCAGCCAAATAGCCTTTGAAAGCTAAGAGACCACTGTCAGATATCTCTGGAACGATTTTCCCCCAAACTGTTTTGTATAGTTTCCTGCCATCTCCTCTTAGCACACTAATCAGAACATTAAGTGATACATCATATGGCCGCATTGACCTGCACTCCTCTGAGTTAATTCTTTTAATTGTCCCTACACATCATTTCCCATTACAGATACTGCTTAAGTACACACAATCTGATCACCCTGAAGATAAGTAGCAGGTTCTGGTCCATGAGCTATCCATAAATGACACAGAAAGAGATCCAATCATAGACATAAGCAAGGTGTGTCAGTTTTGGTTCTGAATCATGGGGGAAACTATCTGGAGAGAGAAAGAGAAAGAGAGACTTATTTTAATTATTTTAATTATTTATTCAATTGACGTTTTGCTTTTCTCTCAGCATGGGCTCCAAAGTGGCTTACAAAATTTAAAAGAAAAGTTCAGCCAAAAACATATTTTACAAAAGTTAAACAACAATTCAATCACAATTCTATTTTTAAAAGGCAGATTGTTAAAACAGTTTAAAATATCTCCTTTGCATACCTTAAAGTTCTTATACTCCATCTTTGTCCTGCATACTTACACATAGAAATAAGCTGTTCTTTGCATACCTGAAAACTCTTGTACTAGGATTTAGTCCTGCATACATATTTGTTGTTGTTGTCCTTGTTCTTATTCAAGTCATTTCTGACTTATGGTGACCCTAAGGTACATGAGGCTTTCTTGGCAACATTGTTCAGAGGAGGTTTGCCTTGGCCTTCTCCTGAGGCTGAGAGCATGTGACTTGCCCAAGATCACCCAGTGGGTTTCATGGCCAAGATGGGAATTGAACCCTTGTCTCCAGAGTCATGGTCCAACACTCCAACCACTAGAAACAAATGTGCTAGGCATGCCTGTATGCTATTGCATTCTAAGACTCACTCCTACCATGTCTGAGCTTCAGGTATGCATGGAGCATTCAATCATTCTCCTTTGAGCAACACTATTTCCACAAGATTTCAGCATCACAAATATTCTTTTCCCTGTCATGGTCTTCATTACCTTGGTTAAAACATGCTAGAGCCCACATGGATGGGACCAGAACCAAAATGAATGGGGCAGAAAGTGGGGAAAGGTAGAGTTACAAATGTGACTCTTACCTTTATTCAGAAGACAGTGCCCCACCCCTCCAAACAAAGGCATATTCATCCATCCGTTTCCTTCCCCAGTTGGATCAAGATTGTCTCCATCAGTTTGTCACTGGGGGACAAAGCAAGACAGAGGAGATAATGCCTATCAGCCAGAGCAAGATCAGTGATGGATTGTTTTCTGGGGAGAGCCTGGAAGTATGGATTAAGAGACCTGGAAGAGATCCATGTTTGAGCATAGGATGGAGCTTCCTAGCTCCTGGTGCGCATATTTATTTTGAAGTATCTACTGTAATCAAGGCAGGGCTTGGAAAACTTCCTTTGGGAGACTACAGCTCTCACAGTCTCCCAGCCATTATGGCCATTTTCCCCCAAGCTCTGTTTGAAGAAATAAATTCTCCAAGCTGTGGTTCAATGAGGCTGTCTCCCAGCAGAATTTCGTTTGGACTGCATTTACGTTTGGATGAGCATTTACTACAACCAATTACATTTATTCTCCAGCAAGTATGCATCAGACTATCAGTGTCCTGAGATATTTTTTTTAACCTACATATGATCAAGCTTTAGTTTGCGTATCTGAATACATCTCCCTTCCCATCTCCTGCCCCCACGGTTAGAAGAGCAATCTGTAAATTCACAATGACCTGTGCAATTTTAGATGGCAAATGTGATACAAGATGGGATCACTCAGAGATCAATTCATAAGCAGAAGCATCTAAATTTGTTGAGTGAGGTATTAATTATGAATTATGCACTCAGCTGTGTGCCCCCTCCAAATGTAAGATTGCTTTGATCCTTCTGAAGAAATCAGTATGCATGCCTGACCTTTCTGCACCTGCCAAGAGAACCTACAGACTCATCAAATTTAACTGCGAAATCAAACATGCCTTGAGAATAGTTTCTCTAGACAAATAAACACAGTTCAAGCTAGCAAGTTATTCTTGTAAAATCCCTTGCAATTGTTTACAAGAAAACTAAAAGGTGATCACATAAGAATAAACAAAACAATTTCTGAGTCTCCGTACTGTAAAGCTGTATGTAATTTTTTTTCAGCCACAAGGTGTCATGAAGCCTCAAGAGTGACTAACAGATCAGATAGACTGGAAGACCTGTATCACCTCCCCCAGCCATTTGGAAATGTAGGGCAAGGCGCATGGTTTGCATCTTTCTGGATTCTATTATAGTCTGTCCCACTCCCACAACTGTATAAATATGATTTATACCTGAGGCCTAAATACCACTTGTTACTCTATCTGAAGTGGGTTTATATCCATGAAAGCTCATACTAAAATAAAATAAAAACAATTAGTTTTAAAGGTGTTGCCACTTTTCATTTTTTCCTCCCCCTCCCTTCCTCCTTTTTTATACTGATAGATCAGAGTAACCTTTCACTTTCTTCCTTCTCCTGGAGGATATTACTGACCAACTTCCAAGGATGTTACTTCCTTCTCCTGAAGGAAGATCCTCAGAAACTACTGAAGTCAAATTGCTCTTGTTGTTAATTGCCTTTAAGTTTCTCTTGGGGACCCATGAAAGAGAAACCTCCAAGACCCCCTGTCCTCAGCTTTACGTCTCAGATCCAGAGGCTTATGAAGTCAAATTACACGTGGCATTATTTTCACAATTAGCACCTGTGTAATTTAGTATTTAAAATGAAAAGAAGTGGGGGGGGGAGGTTGAAATCTGAAAGAAACTGAGTCCATAACATGGAAATCTGGTGGCTACCAAATTAGGAATGGAATCTTTGGCTTGAAGCAATTTTGGTTAAATATTTAGGTCAGAAATAAAATAAAAATAAGTTAGCATCAATAAGAAATCATATATATTTGAATGTTTGGGAAGTGATAAGTCAATTATAGTCTATGCTAGTTATGTTAGCTGTATTAACCGGGTTAACAGCTAAAGGTTTGTTATGTAGTAGAGAGATAAGAGGGACTGGTCAGTAATATCATTTAATTTAGATTAGGGTTACATTTGCAGATTAGTAAAGGGTTATGATTTTGGAAATGATATGTGTAACTGAGTGTTTGTTTTACTTGCATGTTTCATATTTTAATACCTAATTTTAAAAGATTTTTTTAAAGAAAATCAGGTGGTCACCATGGCCTCAATCACGAATTTGCATGGAGATGAAAGCTCCCATTGGTACCTTTCTCACTGGGAAACATCATCCCAATGGAACAAGGGTTTCTCCAAGAGTATATTCATGCACTCATTGATTCTCTTGGTACACAATGAATAGTACCTGAATAGTATGAACTGACACCATTGAAAAACAATCTATTGGAGGGATTACAAAAGGTTTTGTCTATGGCATTGCTTCCTGCTGATGCACTCATCTCTACAAATCAACCTGTATGGGCACTAAAAATTTACCAAGAACATAGTTTCATGATGTGCTTCTTATGCTATTCATTTGGTTCTCTGGACTATGTGCAAAGGTTGTGGAGAATTAAACCATAAAAAGTAGAAATACAAAACATGCACACATTACCAAAAATAAAATTCAGCACTGGGTGAAATAACTTATTTGCGTCTGTGCCTCTCTCTGTGAGGAAACTGAGTGTTTTCTCTTTTTCTTATCTCGTGTCCTAAATCACTGCTTTTTTGTAGAAATGGACTGGATGAGGCCAATAAACTACACCAATCCAGTCGAGGCAGATACATTTTCAGAGGGTGGTTTGCCCACATAAATGATTCTGGAAAGAGTTGAATTCCCCCTGGCAGCAAGGTTGGGGGATCTGCAAGTAGGTATTGGGTGACAACTCCCATAATCCCTGACTATTGCCCATGCTGTCTGGAGCTAATGGGAATTGGGCCCCAACCATACCTGGAAACCCACAGGTATTCCACCCCTGCCCAAAAGTATCAGGTTCGTAAATTGCGACTGCCCTTGCACTACCAGGGGCTATGGTGACATGATTAGCTTATCCTAAAGTTGTCAGGTGAAATAAGGGATAGGGCTCCTCCACTTTAAATGGCTGTGTTGAAGAGATACATTCAAGAAGTGTTGCTTGTTACCTGACTGCATGACAAGGAAAGGGTCATCCTTATGAAGGGTAATCCCTAGATTTCAAGGTTTGGCCCCTAAATTTCAGAGCCTGGAGTAGTCCTGACAATATGACTCAGTCCAGCCTCACTCGCCTTCTCTGAGGCTGGCTGGGCCAGAAGTTGTAATAACCCCCTCCTATTTTCTGGCAGCAAAGGTCATCCCATATGTGACTAAAGTACCAGGCCTGAGATGCAATTTAAATTGATCTCAAAAACCAATTGTATCTAAGCAAGAGTGTCTAGAGTGGACCAGGAATCATCTGCTTGAGCATCTAGCACAGGGACGAGATCTTAGCAAACTGGCCTGCTCCTGTTTACATCTCCTGGGCCTAAATCAGACTTCCCTAGGAGTGAACTTATTACCAGCTTAAGAAGGAATTTACAACTTCCTGGACACAGCCAGAATTCTTATCCCTGACAGATGTAGGTAGGAAGCCACGAAGGGCAAGAGTCAAACACACAATGAGTTGGCTGGCCTTGGCCATGCTCTGAATCTGCACCCTGAGGTCTTGTGATTTTATCAGTTTTAGTCTCATTTTATTGGTTTATTAATCTTGAGCCTTATTGCTTAAAGCTGGAATGATGTAACATAGAATATTGTTGTTCAGTATTCCTCCAGCTGCTCTGTTCTATTTCCTTCCCTGTCACCAGCTGGACAAGTATGGAAAAGTAGCAAACTACTGCAGCCTCTCCTAGTTTGTGTGTTCTTCCACATTATTACTTTTTGCTATATTGAACACACTCTGCTGTTCGCAACTTGGGGGTGCTCCTGTACTCGTCACTCCATCTTACATCTCAGGGGGACACGACAGTCAGGAGTACCTGTTATCAGCTTCGGTTGATACGCCAGCTGCGACCCTACCTGGGACGGGGGGACCTTGAAACAGTGGTACATGCTCTGGTAACCTCTCGGTTGGATTTCTGTAACACGCTTTACATAGGGCAACCCTTGTACCAAACCCGGAAGCTTCAATTAGTGCAGAACATGGCAGCCAGGCTGGTCACTGGATGTTCCAGGACCAGCCATATAACACCTGTTCTGCAAGATCTACATTGGCTGCCTATTTGCTTCCGGGCAAAATACAAGGTGTTGGTTATAACCTATAAAGCCCTAAATGGCTTGGGCCCAGGGTACTTGTAGGACCGCCTCTCTCCATATAATCCGCCCCTCACCCTCAGGTCAGCCGGGAAGCAACTTTTGAGGGTTCCAGTTACGAAATACTCTACGACTGCACAGAGGGCATTTTCTATCTCAGCCCCGCAGCTTTGGAACTCTCTTCCCAAAGAGCTCCGCTCGACCTGCTCCCTCGACCTTTTTAGGAAGAGATTAGAAACCTTTCTTTTTGAACAAGCTTTCCCCCAGTCGTTGTAATGCTTCCTCTCCCCCCCTCCTTTGCACTTGCACTTTTGCTAGTTTTTGTATGGCTTTTAATCTGTGTTTTTAATTTTTGCTTTTATTGTTTTTAAAATTGTTGTATATTCTATCGTTTGTAACCCGCCTTGATCTCCAGGAAAGGCGGGATATAAATAAACAATTTATTATTATTATTTATACATGGGCACACAATATGTGGCTTTCAGTTCATGACTATAGAGGCAATGGCACACGTGCCAGTGGTGCATGCACTACACTACACCACATGCACAAGCCCCATTGTTTGCAATGGGGCTCGAGCATACATGGTATTTGCCTTACACGGGGGGGTCCAGAACGGATCCCCCACATAAGGAAAGGGTGCGCTGTATGTAAGAGAAACAATCATGATAAAAGGAGGAGAAAACAGAGAAAATAACAGCCATTTCCCCCTCAGATATACAGCACAGGAAAGTTCATTTCATAAGGACTAGGCAAACTATTAAGAATGGTATGGCCATTATCCAGCAACAGTTTTGGGGTATCATGGAAAAGTAGCAAATTATTAGTATTTTAGTTAGTTTTGATTGTACTGCTGTTCTCAGAGCTGGGAAGTGGTACTTGAGGGATTTTCGAATTCATGCATCAAAATAACTTGGCTGGCTCTCAGTGGTATGCACCTTGACTGGGATGGAATAGAGGTGCCCTTTGCTGCTCCACCTTAGGCAGCAAAATATCTTGGGTCATCCCTGCCAATTCACATAACCTTCCCCACTCCTGGGAAGAAATCATAAAAATAAGTATCTACAAAATGCATGACTATGGATGAATAAAGGGTATTGAAGCCACAGTCCCCTTGGCTATTGTAACTACATGGGTGTAGGTGGTAGTGACAGGCTAAGCAACAGGGACAGGATTAGAATGGCCACAGGAACCATTATGTCATGAGTAGGAAGCAGCAAAACCCATCTCTATCAGGAGAGAAAGCTACCCTTCCAGCCCCTAATCTGTGCAGGAGCTGTCAAAGCACACTGGGCTTATTTTCTCTGACATCCCCTCCCTACCACAATACACCGCTCCAAAAAGTATCTTATTCTGGTGTTATGGATCATTATGCCAGCCTAATGCACCAAAATAATTCTGGGCTGGATGCTCAAAATCCTTATAGAAAGGTGACTCTGTTGACACTATTATATCAGAGAATGCATGAGATGTCTCAGGTGTGTGTCTGTTCAGTCTCTTGCACATCACTTTGCTAGACCATGGCCCTCAGATGCCAGCCTGGGTCAGCAGCACACACCACTGGCACCTGTGCCTATGCTGCTATCATCAGACCACAGTCACAGCAGAGCATTCTGCAAGCAGTAAAAGGTCTGCATTCCTCCCCTTGACAGTTTAAATTCTTCTTTCCAAATATCAAAGCTGGTCATTTTGCTAACTGCTTAACACAAATTTCCAGATTATGTATTTACCCACACTCTTCCTGTGTACAAAGCATGATTGGAATCCCCACTTGGGTGGCTAGTTGGGAAACCTGATTGTCAGCATAAGGAGTTCAAGTCACTTGGGGGAAAAAACTGTTGGCATTTTTAGTGATGTTGTTAGGTAGAGAGATAACAGGTATGTGCCTATAAATACAGGTATATAGGCACAGATAATATGATTGGATACAGAATACTTATCTTCATTTCCTCTGTTTAAGAAAGCAGTTTGAGACAAACACAAGGAAGAACAGACAACATCTTAGCAAGAAAGGCTGTGATCCCATGGATAAGAAGAAACAGGGCCAAGACAGGTGAGTCTCAAATGGGAATGGGGTATGAATATAACTATGGTCCTTTTTAGAGCTTAGAAATGTTTGGAATGCAACTCCCCCAGCCAACACAGTCACTTGCCATGATGGTTGTGAACTGCTGTGTGTTGTAGTCCAAAAAGTAGTTTTCCTCAGCTCCATACAGAGCTTTTTGTTGGTTAGTTTGGCTCTGGAATTGCTAGTTACCATGACTAGCATCCTGTTGGTTAGTCCCAATTAGAGTAGACTCATTCAATCAGTTGTTGATGGTGAGTCAACACATAGATAAATCTAAGGGACCTACTCTAATCAGGATTAAAAGAGAATTTAGGCCTGTTTGTGTGACCAAACATAAGGCTAAACAATTAAGCAATGCTTGGCAAATGCGCCAATGCCTTTGGTGTCCCAAAGGAGGAAGTGATGTAACAATCCTCCCTCCACAGTGTACTGGATATCCTAGAGCATGGTCAGAGAGACCCAAACACTCTAGGCATCTTGGGGCATGTCAGAACTGCTCCAGATACCACAATCAGCTTTGGTGTTTCAACGGCCCAAAACACAATATAGCTAATTCCAATCTACTCCCCTTTGCCCAGCTATGTTGGAGTAAAGCTCCCATCATCCACAGGCAGCAGTGTGAGGGTGGTGGAAATTCTAATGGAATTCCCCCTCTGGGCCCCAGAATGGGGTAGGCTAATGGAGTGCATTCATCTCTCAAGCTACCAAAGCTTTCGAATGGACCATGTGTATTCATCATTGGCTTTTTACTGCAAGTAAGTCAAACAGAACTGACTCCTGTTCTGCCATTGCTGTCATGAATTATTTTAACCTTTTGTGTGATTGCACAAAAATTAGGAGTGATTAGGTACATACTGTGGAACAAGCTATAACATTAATTGTGATCCAGTGATTATTTTCTTGTGCTTCTACTGGCAGGCAAAAATATTTCCATTCAGGCAGGCTTTTGACTAGTTGTTAAAAATGGCCTTTTTACCAAGTTTGTGTTTTCCTTTGTGTGTTTTTCATTAGTACTTCTCTTTGGGTTGTGCTTTAATATATATATTCATTTAATGCTTCAATTGTAATTTTTTCAGTATTAATCTGAATTACCTTGAGACCCATTTTTGGATATAAATCCAATACACAAAGAAATAAACAATCAAATCGTGAATTGATTTGAACCGGTCTTTCTCCTGGTAACTTCCCAGTGCCTTCCTATCACTCTCCCTTCCTTTCTTCTCTCTCTCCTTCTCTCTTTCTCTTTCTCAACTGCCTAGTGGGATTCATTATGAATCTTTTAATAGCTGCTAAAATCACATGCCACCCAAGGTATGAGCATAGCTGCCACTGATCTAGCAGCTGTGGAAAGAGCAAGAGGTTTGTGTGGAAGCCTATTGGTTTATGGGAGAGTCAGCCTTTGCATGAATGACCCCAGCTGGACTGGGAATGGAGCAACATGCTGGCCCACTAGGGATTTCCCAGCCTGACCCAGCAGAAACTGGGGCTTTCCAGGTGAAGAAAAGGAGGGGGATGCTTTCTGACTCATCAGATGTTCAGCAGGCCGAGTAAAGGACTGGATTTAGTATTTAGTAGGATGGGTGATGGGATTCCAACTTCTTCCCTTAGGCTACAAATGTCTAGTCCCAAATAGTGACTATATGCACAGTTTGTTGCCTTGGGGTTTCATTCCCATTGTATATATTAAAATGATCCTTTTTGATATTGGAACAAATCACCAATTCAGTAACTTCTTTTTGGACTACAGTATTTTGAAAGCTACACTTTGTCAGAATGTAATAGTGGGACTAGTAACCTCAATACTGATTTTTCTGCTGATATTCTGAAAGACGTGTAAGGAATTGTTTGGGGCTTGGGGGACTAACATTGCTAGTAGTATTAAGACTGTAGTCCTAAACATACATGCTGATGAGTAAGGCCAGTGGTTTTAATGGGCTTATTGAGTACATATTCTGCACTGCAAAATGCCAATAGACCAGACCACAACCTTTTACGCCTTTGCTGTTGCTATTGTTCTTTGTAGATACACATACATCTTCAAATATATACACACATCTACTTGTGTGCAATACAGGTTGACTCTCCCTTGCTCAGAATTCCACAAACCAAAACATTCCAATAAACAAAATAATTTTCATGAGTGGCTGAGATGGTGACACAAGCTTTCTGATAGTTCAGTGAACACAAACTATGTTTCGTGCACAATGTTATTTAAAAATCTTGTATAACATTACCTTTATGCTATGTGTAAAAGGCATATATGAAACATAAATAAATGTTGTGTTTAGACTTGGGCCGCATCCCCAAGATTCACTACGGATGTATATACAAATATTCATTATGTATGTATATGCAAAATACAGGTATTCCAAAACCCCAAAAATCCAAAATCCAAAACACCTCTGGTTCCAAGCATTTCAGACAAGGAAGACTCAACCTGTGCTTGTCACTTGATGCCTTCATCTGAAATATTCTCCAAGTCTACATAGAATAAATATGTAAGTTTATTGCGAGAATCAAAGGGGAAAGCAAGTATTAAATTCAGGACTATACTGTATTTCAGGTGGCTCATGCATGCCAGCCACTCTCTTTTTCATATCTTAATGCATCTGTGTCTAAGCGGCTGAACGTCTGAAGCAATCACTTGAAAAGGATGGCATTTTGAGGTCACTTCAAGTGATGTGAGAACTTGATCCGTGCTGTTAGATTATGATCTCTCTCATAGTGATGGTGGATGGAGTCATCAAGGGAGGAATATGCATGTGTGAAGTTGGCCGTCAGGATGATTTTGCCTCAATATGGCACAGATGAGGTGAGATAGGTTGAAGGGACTGAGGTCGGTGATGCCAGCACTTGAGGAAAGTGAGAACCTGGTCTAGTATATTGGCTAGACTACTAGACTGGAATATGGGAGCTCTCTGTTTATGCCTAAATCTTCTCCTGGTTTGCAGATTTATATTGCTCCTCTGTGGTTGTATTTTATGAAATTGTGTTTCATCAGTGTGATAGGGTTTGGGTTTTTTTGTGTTTTCTAAACTACCATGAGATTATTTAATTTTTTAAAAAAATAGTGGGAGTTGGAGTTGACAGACAGACAGACAGAGGTATAGAGAGATAGACATATAGATTAAATCCTTTCCTTAGGCATGAAACTCACTGGGTAACCTTAGATATGTCACTCTGCTTATATATGGATATATTTTACATATGTATATAGTAATGATTACATCAAAAACATGAGACTAGATGACTAAGCAGCTGTACAGACTGAAAATTATATTCCTCCTGGCAGTTTCAATTTAACCCAATCAATACATGTTTAATATATTTATTAAAAAGGAAATTTGACTGGGTTAAATTAAAACTATCCTTATAAATTCCTTATCCTTTATAAATGTTATATTTTTAAAAATTCTAATACATTAAATCACAGGTTTCTAGCTTTATGTTATCCATGTATTTTTTTATCATGGATGAGGAATGTGTGGCCCTCCGTACATTGCTGGACCACAACTTCCATCATGCTTCATCACTGTCTTTGTTGGGCAAGACATATGGGAATTACAGTCCAACAACATCTAAATGACAATACTTTCCACCACTCCAATTCTAGATGAATTCTGAAAAGCTGTCAGTTGAGATGTCACTATCTTTCTCACCCTGGCTGACCTCCCATGGGGGTTTTGAGAATAAAATAGAAGTGCTGATGTATGGCAACTTTAAAATTTCAAGAAAGAGAAAGATGCACATGTCATGATAAAAGAGCTTCACAGAAACAACTTGCATTTCATACTGCATTTTATAAATAACTGGAGATTTTTGGGAATGCTGCTGGCTGGGGGATTCTGGGAGTTGTAACCCAAATCACTAGGAGCACACCAGGTTGGAGAGCGTCTGTGAACCCAGTGCTTAATGGGATGCAGCTATCTGGAAGCCATTATTTTTTCCCTCTCTACTCTTGATCCTTAATCATAGATATGTGGGCAAAACTGTTGCTGCTGGATAATAAAGAGGTATTCTGCCCATGCTTCTCGATATTCTTTTTTTATTATTCAAGTGCTGAAAGCAGAAAATGAAATAAAAACATGTTCAGGGGAATAAAATCTTGAATGACTCCTAGTTCACATTAAGACCTTCTTATAACTGAGAGGTCAAGGGAAAATGACAGCCAAACCAATCATGCTGCCCACAGGGGGCAGAGAGGCAAAATCCACAGAGCAGGACACCTGAAAGGTGCCAGGTTGGGGATGGCCACAATGCACATTTTCTTGGGGACCAACAATGAATCCAAACTACACAATTAAAGTAGTTTGTTAACACTTTAATTGTTATGGTGCCACCCTATTGAGTTATGAAATGTGTAGTTTGCTGTGAAGGTGCTTGGAATTGTCTGCTTGAGAGTTCCTAGTTCAAGTGAGTATGAACTACCACCCTTTAAACAGAAAATCCCAAGGACCTCACAAAACCACAAATCCCAGGATTATGTAGAGCAAAGCTATGATATCTAAATGATATTAAATTGCTATAACTTAGCAGTGTGAATATATGGAAAATATGACCACAATGAGATTTACTTCTAAATAAGCATGCATTGTCACTCTGTGGAGTTATTCAGATGTTGCTTTTGTTAGTACAATTATGCAAATAATCTCACTCACACATCCCAGTTCACACTATTTTTGTTATCGGAACTGCATCTATGAGCATCTCTGCAAGTTCTGTTGTTCACATGTGTCAGCAATGCAAATAAAGATGGAGTCAATGATGCAGATGTACTTGAAACATGTTCAAAGCATGCAGAGTTTAATCCCGGTTTATCCCAGGTGTATTTGCATCAGTTATTCACATAGCTGACAATGCAAATCTTTTAGGAAAACTGGGTGGGGGGGGGGGGGATAAGATTGATTATCCTGGGCTAAGTGGGGGGTTTAGTAGCCCCCCCAAAAAAACCCTTAACTTAGGTGCATTTTAAATGCATGTGAACAACAAAGATTCAACCCACATTCTACCAGGATTATTTTCATTGCCTGAATTACCTCTCAGTCACTCAGATACATTTCATTTAAATCTTTGCTTCTGTTTTCTCACTCCTCTTTGTCCTAAGTCCCTTCTACTGCAACTGTTTTAAATAACGAAATGGGGATACAGACAGGCGGCTCCATGGTACCTATTTTTGCCCCTCGTTGGCACTGCGCCAACAGCACCGTGCTCCCTAAAAATAAGCCGCCTAGAGTGGCTTCCTTTTAGGAGTGCCTTGACAACGATGCTTCCGGTGAGCACTGTTTGGGCACACAAATGCCCACGTGTCATCATCGTGCAACCCGTGTGGGTGGGGCCATGGCAAGATGGCGCATGGGTGCTGCTAGTAGGGCTGGGCACATATGGACCCAGCCCTACCAAACCCTAAAATTGGTCCCCGCATGGCACTTTGCACCAGTCTGTATCGGGCCTGAGTTTCTTCTTCCTTGCCTTGCCTATCTTTTTTTCTTATGTGGAAGAAAAAGTTATTCAGTTCCAAGCAAGAAAGAACAAGCAAGTGCTGAGATGAATGCCAAAAAGCACTGCCAAGGGTGAAATCTTTATTAAAGATGTTAAGTGCATGAGCTATTAAGGAAATCAGCATTCTGAAGATAGCTACGACCTTATCCTGATGAATCACTAAATGTCCCCAACATCCAGATTTTTTTTACCTTACAGTGCAAGAAAGATCCTTAGCAAACTTCCTGGAAAAGCCAAACCCGCTCCTCCATTACCCATGGTAGGCCTCTCCAAGTCACAGAAGCCTGCTTAAATATACAGTGGGACCTCAGTATCCACTAGGGTTTGGTTCCAGGACCTCCTGTGGCTACCAAAATCTGTGGATGTCCAAATCCAATTATATACAACAATACAGTAAAATGGTGCCCCTTATATCAAGTGGCAAGATCAAGGTTGGCTTTTTGGACTACACACACACACGTGCGCGGCTGAGTGGGAATTTGAACCCTGCTTTCCCAGAGTCCTAGTCCAGCACTCAAACCACTACACTTCATCTGGCTAGTATTGATGTGGTGAACCACACTCCTGGGCATAAAGGGTGTGGAGAGGGGAATGGATAACAAGCTGCACAAACATGAACCGTCAAGCAAATGAAGGTGTGGGCCTTATGGATGGCTGGAATGCAGGGGGCTGGAAAAATCAGTAGACAGCCTGAGTCACTGAAGAGCCAAGGCAGCCTTCTTCAGTCAGGTGCCCTGTAGGTGTTTAGGTCCCAAATGCCTACAGTTCTTTACCACTGACCATGTTGTCTGAGGCTGACAAAAGCGGTACTCCAAAACACTGGAAGGGCAAGAGGTATGGGAAGCTTGATAAGTCATTTGGTGTAGTGTAACCATTACAGCATCACATGGACTGGAGAGACCAAGGTTCAAATCCACATTCTGCAAATGAAGTTCACTTGGTAACTTTGGGTCATTTGTTATAGCTCAGTCTCATGGGGTACTTGTGAATAAAGTGAGGAGAATAACTGTGTATGCTACCTGGAAGTCTTAGAAAGAAAAGTGAAATATAAATGTAATGCTGCCACCATCTCCTCCTCATCATCGCATCTCCCTATTTTTAGCTCCAGCACTGCCCTATTAGAATTGGGCCTATGTGTATGAATCTCATTCCAACCCTTTCTACCTCTACCCAAAGCTCAACCTTATAGCTTCATTGAACCATGGTTCAAGGATCCATCTGCACTTTCTATTATAGTTTTCCTTCCCTGTAGTAGCCATTTCAATATTTCTCTATTGCAGGATTTCAATTGCCTGTTTTGCACAGCTGCCTTCCTAGTTATCAAATACACTTGGCCCTCAGTATCCACAGATTCTTTACCCACAGATTCAATCATCCATGGCTTGAACATAGTCAGAAAAATATATAAATTCCAAAAAGATAACCTTGATTTTTTCCATTTTATATAAATACACCTTTGTATTTAATGGGACCTGAGCATCCATGGATGTTGGTATCCACAGGGGTCCTGAAACCAATCCCCAGTGGATACCAGGGGTGCACTGTATCTGTGGTGGAGGTACCACATGCTTCTTGTGATTCTTCTCTGTTCTACATGCCTTGGAGCAAAAAACCAAAAATCACCTTGTTCCCATTTCACACATGGGGAAACTTTTTCCTGTTAAGGTCTACCTTATCTCAATTAGGATCCACATTTCAACAGCAGGTGAAGCCAGTGCTCAAAGTAGGTGGAAATAAAAACATGTCTTACCATTGTTCACTATTTTATGAGATGTGAGAAGACAGAGTCTCATATCCAGATCTTAGCCTTCCACAACATGCACAAAGATCCTTACAGTGTAAAGGACAGAACAAAGTAAATATTATATACAGGCCCAAAATGGGCATGAGAGACATGGCCTGCTGCAAAGACTGAGAAGCCTGTAGGTCTATATTTGGCCTTCCCTGTCTCAAATCATTCTCCTTGGGAGGCAACCTATTCTTAGGGTGACCATATGTCCTTTTATTTTACAGGAATATCCTACATTTCAACCTTTTGTCCAGGGATCCAGGAGGAATTCCAAAATGTCCTCCATTTTGAGAAAAGCTAAAAAAAAAAAAAAACCATCAATTAACACTACTTGCTGCTTCCCTTCAAGAAATGTGTCTACTTGGCAAGCTGTCTTTGCTGCAAATAGGAGAATAGGATAGATCCTCCTAGAATTATTTTTTCCTAGAACCAACAGAAGATAAGATTTGCCCCTAGAGCTCGGTCATGTTTGTTTCTTGGAGGGGGGAAAGACTGCTTGGGCTGCTTGAGGCAGATAGATAATCCTTCTAAAACTAATTTTCCAGAAGCCTCCCATATGCAGTAGAGACCGACTGCAGAGTAAGCCTCAAAAGGTCTGTTGAGGAACACTATGTTTGCTGTTCCCCTTCAAGAAATGTCTCTGCAGTTGACCCTCCATTTTTGCCTGTACCTCTCTCACCCACCCAACACCATTTCCCTCCACTTCCCTCTGTTCTCAATCTGGTGTTAAAACCTTCTCTACCGCACCCCCTTTCTCCCCTCCAGACCTCTCCTGGCCAAGTTGTTGGTTGCAAGAGGTATATGTTTGCAATATGAGCAGATCCAGAGCTTTGAAACTATACTTTGTAGACTACAGCTCCCCAAATCGCTCAGTCTCTGAGCAGACTGAGCTCACTGGAGGTGTCTGTGTCAGTAAAGCAGTGAGCTATCCAAAGTGCTGAACTTTCCAACATGTTTTTAAGACTCAGAGGAGACTGATGCCACACTGATAAGAAAGTCACCAGCTGCCACACTGTTCATGCTCACTTTCCAACAGTCTCATGCACCACCAAGCAAGTGAGGGTTTCCTGGTGACTGCTAGGCATTGTGGGTCTTGTTCCTGTCTGGTTGTGTCTTGTTTGTGTGAGGTCATAGTGAAACCATACGTGGATTATGTCTTTGCACATTCATTTAATGTGGGGATGGCAATGCTGTCACATTCGGTGACTGGTGAAGATCAGCAGTTCTGTGATGGATGCAGTGGGAATGTTTGGTCACATGGCTACACTATTTGTTTCAGTGGGAGTACATATTTACTAAGGGGAGTACAGTGGATCTTGGCTATATTATTCCAATTATCACTACTAGGGGCTGGCATAGAGGAGTCACTTCTGATGCTTTTCTCTCTGTCCCACCACCCTCACAGATCCATCTGGTAGGAACACAGGTGAGGACCTTCTCAGTGACTGCCCCCAGGATTAGGAACGCTCTTCCCAGAGCAGTTTCTTCCTTTCTTCTTGACTTCTTACAGTTCCTGTTTACTTCTTTATTACACCACTCTGGGTCCATCTAATTTCAAATGATATTCAAATCCTCCTGTTTAAAAGCCTTATTTTTAATCCAAAATTAAGCAATTTTCTATTATCTATAGAAAATCAAGCACAGTATTCAATCCTATAGAAATTGAAATTTTCCTCTCAGAAAATAAAGCCTTGTACTAAATACAAAGGTTGCCTTCTTTCTCTCCTTTTTTCCCCTTTTAAGCAAGTCATTTTTAATGGCCCAAATTACCTCCAGAATAAATGGTTTACAGTAACAAGTAAACACTTTTTCAGTACACAAAAATTACAGTGGTAACACTGCTGTCAATATACTGTAATGCTTAAAAGTAATGGCATTTATTACTAAAAAGAAAAATGTAACAAGTAGCACATAATGGTCCTTTTCACTTATTACTCCACAAAGCTCCTGAGCCTTGAAAGCAAGTGGGCAACTAGAATAAGCAAGAGTTTAGGAGAGTCTTCCCCAACATGGAACTTTCCATATGTGTTAGACTACAACCTCTATCATCTCCAAGCAGCTTGGATGTGGTTGTGGTTTTATATGTCTGCAAAACACCATATGTGGCTTAAGCAGCAGATATTTATTATTTTGCATCCAATAGTTACATTTATATCATGCATTTCCTTCACTAGAAAAAAGTATATGTGGCTTGCTTCCTCCCATGTTATCCTCATAACAGCCCTGCAAGATAGGGTAGATGACGATGAGTTTCATGGCTCGAAGGTAATTAGAACCTGGGTCGGCCAAGTCCAAGTCAAATATTTTAACCACTGTCCCACTACACCATTCTACCATCCTTTTAGAAACACTTTTTGATTCCTCCATATACCTGGAATGATATCTGGTTCAGCTCCAGCCCAGGAAAAACTACAATCTACTGAGAGAACTGGATCAGCAACTACATACTTCCCTAGCCTCTTTTAAAAAGCAACAGGCAGAGGGTGTTTTTACACATTTCAGCTTCAGGCATAATTCTTCTCAAGGATATGCAAAATATTTATTTTATTAACTTTGGCCCGATACAGATGTGCAAAAAGTGCCGTGCTGAGGCTGATTTAAAGGCTCCATAGGGCTGGGCATCCATATGCACCCAGCCCTAATAGCAGTGCCCATGCGCCATCTTGCTGCAGCCCCACCCACACAGGGTGGGCGACGATGATGTGCAGGTGTCCACATGCCCAAACAGCGCTTGCCAGAAGTGGCGGTGCCAAGGGGCATGAGCACCATTTTGGCGCTCCTAAAAAGAAGCCACTCTAAGTGGCTTCTTTTTAGGGAGTGCATCGGTTCTGTGTGGTGCAGTTGGCATGGTGCTGACAAGGGGCAAAAACAGGCACCATGGAGCCACCCATCTGTATCCCCCCTTTATTTATTAAATTTGTATCCCACCTTTCTCCCAAAATGGTATTCAAGGTGGCTTACCAAACTTTTTAAAAGATGTGGCTGAAACAATAATTTATGAAAGTTTAAAAGGAATTAAATATCAGTATTATTTTTAAAAAACATGGTTAAAAACAGCTTAAAACACTTAAAACAAATTTAAACTATAATTACAATAACAGATTTTAAAATACAACATGCCACTTACATGCACCATAATTAAAATTTAAAATCCTGCCTAAATAAAAATGTTTTCACTTGCTGGTGGAATACACATTTCAAGCCAAAAAAGTAAAACATACAAATTTGTCTTAGCTCAAAATAAAACCACAGCTTACAAATAGCCATGGAGGGGAGGGGAGCTGTGTTTATTAGAGTAAGAAGTCAACTCCTGGTGGCCATGAAAAGAAATTTCACCAAAAAATAAAGGAGGGTGGCTGTCAGGTGTTGAAGTTTCTTTAGATCACAGACAATACATATGTGAACACCAGTTGTGAAAAATTCTGTTGGCCTGTAAGTGTATTTGCAAGGATGATGAAACATGAACAACCCAAGCATAGTCTCTGTCATCAAACCATGCAAGTTTACACTGGAAATACGTTTCATTTTTATGAAAATGAGAATTTTCATTTGCAAACCAACTTAATTAAGTTCACACCTAAATACTGGCAAGGGTACCTTCCAGGGTAGTCATATCCAGAACTCTGAACCATTGTTTTTGGGATCACAAATCCCCCAGCTCCCCAGCCAACACAGTGAGAAAATTTCCCAAGCTCTGCTCACAGAAAGACAACCCAGAGGTAGGAGTAGCAATTCATCCTTGGAGCTCCCAAAAGTAAGACCATCCTGGACATACCATGGGTTCCTGTCACAGTGCCCAACAGAGGACACAGATACAAAAGCATGCATACCCCTTATAAGGGGCAGCAAAAGGGACTCCTATATACTATCCATCATACAGGCTCCATAAACCCGCTGGGTCACATTGTAAAAGTTGTGCCCACTTGATGGAGCCCACATACCAATGACTCATCCCTCATCTCTAACCAAATCAGCAGATTTGATTTTGCAAGAAGGCTAAGTTTATTATGCACCTCTTAGCAAATATAACCCCAGCTTCTCTTTGCTAATAATAATAATAATAAATGGCACGTCGATCCCCTTGAGACGTGAGAAGCAGCCTCTGTGTTTTCCAGACACGACCCGTCCTCCTCCACTCCACCTCCCAGCTTCCATTTTCATGATGGAAAATGGCTTTATCTTTGATTAAAAGGGAAACTTTAATCAAATAGAGTGCATCGTCAAGCAGGGGCCAAGATTCCAACAGTCTTGGCTGCAACTCAGTAAGAAGACAACGTCAGTGTTTCTCCTCCCCCCATCCCACCCACCCTGTGCTCTATTGCAGCCACAGATCCATTACCACTTATTGCAAACATGACTTGCATCTCAAACAAAGATAGTGTCCTTTGTTAATGTTGGTTTTTAAAAGTCTAGCCTGCGATCCAGCACTGGAGAATGTACGTCTGGCATGTAGCTGTTTCTCCCCAGTACTGTATGTCCTCCCAATAAGTCTTTTAAGTGGCACGTCTTTTATGTGTGCTGGGGGGTTCAATGGAGATGTGTTCAGTGCTTTAGCTGGATGCACTACAACAGGCATCTGCAGAGACCTCTCAGGAGTCCTTCAAAGATCCCTGCAGATGATGTCCTTGCAGCATGTCCAACTACATTTGAGCCCCTGCCCTCCGTAGACATGGAATCAACTGTGTTGGAGGGACTACATCACTTTAAGGGTGGGTTTGGGAGGAGATTGTGGTTGTTACATAGTCATAAAGAATTCCAACATTTACAGCAACTATAAAAGTGGGTTACACTGGTAAAAGTTAGATATATCAACAGGGTGCTTCTTCCTCCATGGAACATTCAAAGCAAAACTGGGTCCCATTCAGACCCATTCTTTGGTTCTTTTTTTTTTAAAACTAACCAAGTTTGAAAAGTCTTTATAAATTTTATGAAAAGAACTTGAGTTTCTTTTTGTTTTGTTTTTAAGTACTGACTACAGAAAAAAAGTGAACCTGAAATTTGTCCATCTAGGTGGAGGGCCTGGAGTGTTCAAATCTTAACAGTCTGAGTTTGACTGTATATTTTACTATGTTTGCTGTCATTTCTTTTTTTTCTGAAAGGCTCCTCATTAACAGCTATATTGCAGGAAGGTACAACATTGTCCTTTCCCTAGTGGGAATAGCTTTATCTATTGAATTTGGCCAGTATAGATAATTAAGAATTTGTTTTGGTTCAAGAACATTCCAAAATTCTTAAATATTTTTTCATAAATGGGATGGAAACATGCGAATTTGAAAAAAATGAATACTGGAGCAAATGAAAACGATAGATTAACTTATTCCTATTATTCCTTTTTCTGTTTTTAAGTCCCAGTGTGATTTATTTAACTCTTTAGAACAGGGCTGGGAATTGTGTGCTCATCCAGATGTTCTTGGACTACAATTCCAAACCAGCATAACCAAGGTGAAAAATAGTGGTAGCTGAAGCACAACGAAATTTGGAAAGCCACATGATTCCCAATCCTGCTCTAGAACTGACAACTGTTGGGTTAAGTCATGGGTGAACAACTTGGGGGAGGGTGTGTAGAGGTCCCCACAGAGAAACTTGGAGGGTCATAAACCGCCATGCCACCCATATAATTTTTTAATTGGACCCCAACATCCTCCAGCAATGATTTGAAGTCAGGGGGCTATTTTTTAAAAAATATTTTGGGAGCTCTTGTGACCATTTTAAGGCCAAGAGTGGTCCTTTTCCAACTTCCAGATCCCTCCCTGTTGGTTCAGACTTCTAGACCTAAAATGGCTTGGGGGGCATAAATGTGGAAAAACTGGCCTCAAAATCTCCTATGGGAAGTTGAAGGGCATTATGGAGCAAAATATTCAAAAATTAATGGGCTGGGGGGGGGCACAAATCACACCTGAAGTCACATATTCTTCACCCCTGCTTTAAAGGAACAAGACGAATGGATGGTCAAAGCCCAACTCATAGAGAATAAACATGATGTGTCCATCCAACCTCTGTTTAAAGACCTCTGAAGACAGGGAGTCCGCTGCCCACTGAGACATCTATTCCACTATCAAATAGTTCTTACTATCATGAAGTCTTTCCTAATATTTAGTCAGAATCTCTTGCAATTTGAATCCACTGGTTCATGTTCTGGAGTAGAAAATAAGCTTGCCCCCATCTTTCAAATGACATCCCTTCAGTTATTTAAAGGAGGCTATCATGTCACCTCTCAGTCTTCTCTTCTCCATGCTAAACATCCTGAGCTCCATAGGGATTGGTTTCCAGACCTTTGACCATTCTTATCACCTTCTTCTGGCCCAGCTTGTCAGTATCTTTCTTGAACAATGGCACTCAGAATTGCAAACAGCATATAGTAGCCAAGGTCTACACTCCCCATGCCACCTTTACTCCCCCATCCAAAACAACAACAAAACACCCCAATATTGCCTTTTCTGAAAGCCTCTATAGCTGTCAGTTCATCTGTTACATCTGTTGCATGGCCACTCTGCAATATTTAATTTTTTAAAAAACTCAAAATGAAAAGTGGACTTCCAGCTACCTTTTGCTTTTGTTTCTCGGCTGTTTGAACAATCCCTGTAGACCATGGAAGATACCAGGGTCAGAAAATTGGCTTCTAGGCCTCCCACAATTCTGGACCAATGGCATGCAATTCAAATCAGGCTGGCCCAGCAATTTTATGCAGCCACAACAAGCTTTTCAAAATGCCAAAAGCTCACTCAAGGGTCTTTCTTTGGAAAAGCTTGGAAAAGTTACGTTTTTTGGACTACAAGTGCCCCTTCTCCCTTGAGTATTCTACGAACTGTAATCCAAATCAGCAATTTCCCCAAACACTGTCAAGTACAGGTGCTGAGACAAAGGAAGCTGAATTGCACAAAAGGAGGATCAGGATTCCTAGCAAAATGAACACCAAGCCCTTAAATTCCTACAATAGCCCACCCTAATGCCTATGACCATCCCTCTCTGAGAGAGATTTGTTCTATTACAGCAGAAGACAATACAAAGCTGCCAGATCCAATTACTTTCCTTTTGGCCTGCGCAGACTGCCAGAGCAAGCAAATGAAGATGGTCTGGTCTACATACTAATGAAAAGGAAAAGGCATCATTCAGTCGTTGAGCTAATTAGTTCCAACAAAATTTGTCAGTGTTTCCCCCTTGAATTAGCCTAATCACAACACTGTAATATCAATGCATCATCATTTATTGTTGCTATTATGTAGGCAGCACCTTCTATTACATTAACAGAGCCAGACCTACCATTAGGCAGAGCAAGATAACTGTCTAAGGTGTCAGTTGTGGGAAAGGAATATCAGTGGACCTAAGCCCCCCTGGTCATTTACTTCTGATGAAGTAGGATGGACCCCATAAACCAGTCTGCTCTTTCCCAATTGTGGATGAGGTTTCCTTTCCATTCCTAATAAAGTTCAGCTACCAATTCCAGTCAGCTGTTTTTACAGTGGACAAGTGCACCATCTCCTCCTTTGTGTCAGGCAGCAAAAAATCTTGGGCTGACACTATATTGACTACAGCTGAATGCATCTTTTCAACACAGAATCCACAGTCCTGTGCATTCATACCTAGGAATAACCCCCATTGCACACCATGGAACATACTGCTGACCGAGTATGTACAGGTTTGTGCTGTTAGCTTCTGTTCATGTCAGAGACACAAACTGTATTTTATAGTACAGTACTTCAAAACCCCACACAACTGCTTTGTCCAAAGACCGCTGTGGACACAAAAAATAAATGCTCTGGCAATAATGATAGTATCTTACTTCCTTCAGTTTTTTGGAAAACTGCAGAGCCCTGTTGTCAGCCCATGTTTGCTTTATTCTGGCTGATAATTAGTCAATGCCCATTCTTTGCTGTAAGCCACCTCAATCCTATGGAGAGGCAGGACAGAAATAAATTATTATTATTATTATTATTATTGTTGTTGTTGTTGTTGTTGCTGAAGGGTTTGTGTAAATTGAAAGCTTGTGCATTGTTGCACCAGCTGAAGCTGATGGAGCAAATGGTAGCAATAGTAGTATGGATTTCACATTCTCAGAGGTCAATATTGAAAAGTATTCACACTAAAAGCATTAATGTCAAAGACCAAACTTTCAGATTCTGTAGATTAAGGAATCTGTACTTTAAATATCTTGGTTATAATGAGTGGGGCCTGCTCTCTCATTTTAAAAAGCTAATGAGATTTTGCATTTGAAATCTGCCCAAGATCAAAGCATTCAGAAGATGCTATTTAAGTGTAAAGTGCTAAAATATCATGGCGAATACGTTATCTTGGAAGTCTGGACTCAAGTTTCTAGCCTCAACTTTCAAATGCAGTCTTTGAAAAGGTAAAACTTGGGACGCTGACAAACATTTACAGACATCATTTCAGCTCGTATGCCACTTTCTTAGTGAACTTAAATCAAAGAATTTCCATCTTATTGGCAGTTTGTTGGGATTGAGATGCCAGTCAAATGCCACTCATAGATAGGCAACTATCTGCTACTGTATTATGGTCATGTTTTCCATGAACAGACAAACAAAAAACAGGAAAGCCTGTTTCCTCCAAGGAAGAAAAGTAGTAGATTGGTGTCAAGAGGCGGAAAAAGGTAGATGGCTCAGGCAGCAGATTTAGGCTATCATGAAAGGACAGCAGACAGGTACTTATTTCACCATTGTGTTTTCACAGCCAGGAGTGGCGAGTGGAGCTTGAAAGATTTTCTGCTTCATGTACCAAAAACACCTTGGTTGATTTGGGGTACTGTGCTCTTTAACTTGCTGTTCCATCTCAGACAGGAAAATCATTTCCAGATGCACAAAAAATATCTTCAGACTATAAATCCAGGGAGCTCTTGGTTGCATCTGATTTGAGTCGTTGGTCTCTAATTTGGTTGCCAAAAGAATCACTTGTGCCTAAGGGTGTCCCTGAAGAAGGACTTATGAAACAAATGTGTTGGGCTTTCCTGCACTGCAAATATACTTGGTCTAAATCTCTCCTCTTGATGCCTGCTTGGAGTCAGTAATGGGCTGGATGAGGGAAAACAGACTCAGCTTGAATCCAGAGAAAACAGAAGTACTGGTGATAGGTTCTCCTGGTCCAGGTAAGAAAGTTTTTCCACCTGTCCTGAATGGGGTCACGCTCCCTGTGAAGGACTTGGTTCGCAGTTTGGGGGTGCTCCTTGACTCGTCGCTCCACCTTACATCTCAGGTGGATGCGACGGTTAGGAGCACCTGTTATCAGCTTCGGCTGATACGCCAACTGCAACCCTTCTTGGACCGGGGGCACCTTGAAACCGTTGTACATGCTCTGGTAACCTCTCGACTAGATTTCTGTAATGCGCTTTACATGGGGCAACCCTTGTACCAATCTCGGAAGCTTCAATTAGTGCAGAATATGGCAGCAAGGCTGGTCACTGGTTGCTCCAGGGCCAGCCATATAACACCTGTTCTGAAAGCTCTCCATTGGCTGCCTATTCGCTTCCAGGCCGAATACAAGGTGTTGATTATCACCTATAAAGCCCTATATGGCTTGGGCCTAGGGTACTTGGAGGACCGCCTCTCCCCATATAGTCTGCCCCGCACTCTTAGATCAGGAGAAAGACATCTGTTGACGGTTCCAGATGTCTGCTACGCTGTTACGAGGAGCGCTTATTCTGTCTCAGCCCCTAGACTCTGGAACGCACTCCCTAATGAGCTCCGCATGTCCACTTCCCTTGACGTTTTCAAGAAAAACTTGAAGACTTACCTTTTTCGTCAGGCATTCCCCCCATGAACGTTGGTGTTATTTTTCTCCCCCTGAATGTGACGTTTTTCCATTCTGTCAGCCTTGTAATTGTATTGTTGTTTTTATCTTGTTATTTTATTGTATATTGTGTTTTTAAATTGTTTTTACTATGCTGTAAACCGCTATGATCCATGGAATAGTGGTATATAAATAAATTTTATTATTTATTATTATTAAATGGAAGGCCATCTTCCTTTTTAAATGCATCAGGGGCTCCTCTAATAGCAATGGTGAGAGAGAGGGTCTCCCTGCTTCCTTGCCAACTGAGCCAGAGAAAAGGGTTGTGTTTATTTACCGGCTTTCTGATATAACTGCCAAAGTCTCAGCAGCCCAAACACAAGTCAGGAGGAAGCAAGAACCAAGGGAAAACAATTAAACACCAGGCACATGATTCATGTACCCTGAACTCCAGATTATGATCAAACAGGGAGTTATAGACCTCCAGATGTTACTGGATTGCCAGTACTATTACTGTTGCAGCTTCACCTCTTCCTCCTCCACATCTTTCTTCTTCTTTTTTCTGCAGGGTCTCCTACTACAGTTGGAAGTCCAGTTTGTTCCACATGGTTTTGATAGGTTATCCATCTCCTCTTAGGGCCCTGCCCAGCTCCAGAAGGGAAATAGGGCAGAAGACCAATTCAGGGCCCGAACAGACAGGCCAAAATAATACTGCTTTGTGACACTTTGGATGTAGGCTGTTTAAATTATGCATGAGTCCTAAGAGGACAGAAGCTATGTCAAAGCCACGCTCCAGTCCTAAAGACTGGAGCATAGCTTTGCTGCAGCTTCTGGCCTCTTAAGATGTATGTGTCATTTAAACAGCGTACCTCCAAAGTGACCTGAAGCAGCTTTATTTTGGCCTGTCTGTTCGGGCCCTCAGTCTGTATTCCCTATATTTAGGAACCCCAAGAAGGGGTCTGAAGCATGCTACTTGAGACATCAACAGCCAACTGAATCTCTCCATGGAACTTAGCTGGGTCCGGAAGCACTGGCTGAGCACTCTTTGGTCCCCACTCCCTTTCCTCTTATGGGGAAGGCAAGGGAGGACCCAAGCATACTGAGCCAGCACTGGATCAAAGCAAGCGGTCTGCCTTGCCTAGTATCCAGTCCCTAGCGATAACCAGGTAAAGTCTGAAGACAACTGCCTTCTCCCCTTCTGATTCTCCCAATTCTGAGCAATATGCTGTTCCTGAACATGGAGGTTCCATTTTCAGGGGCAGCAGTTGCCCCTTGTGGCCTAGACACCACAGACAGACAGAACCCTATTCTTTAGTCCTGACTAAAGTGTATCTAGTGAACCTATGAGATTTACCTACCTATTGGCTCTCCTTTCCATAAGTGATTCAAGGGGTCTGCTATAGTTGGGACTTTGCTGCTGCTGCTGTTGTTGTTATTATACCTTCAAGTCATTTCCAACTTATTGTGACTCTAAGCTGGCCCTGTCACAGGGTTCTGGTGACCCTATCATGGCAAGCTTCTTCAGAGGGGGTTTACCATTGCCTTCCTCTGAGGCTGAGAGAGTGTGACTCTCACCCAAAGTGGAGTGTCATGGCCCAGCAGGGACTGAAACCATGGTCACCAGAGTCATGGCCCAATGCTCAAACCACTCCACCACCCTGGCCTTTCAACAGGAACCAGGCCTTTGTAGGGAGAAGAGCAGAATGGGTTGCACTTGGTGAGGGTTCTCTCCTTCCTGACTCTCCCCCTCCATGGGGCAGAACAACAATCCTTGATCATAGGATCCTAGAGACTCAAGGGCCATCCAGTCCAACCCCATTCTGCCATGCAGGAACTCTCCATCAAAGCATCCCTGACAGATGGCCATCCAGCCTCTGCTTAAAGACCTCCAAGGAGGGAGCCTCCACTACACTCCGAGGGAGTTTGTTCCACTGTCGAACAGCCCTTACTGTCAGGAAGTACCTCCTAATGTTGAGGTGGAGAATCTCTTTTCCTGGAGCTTGCATCCATGGCTCCCAGTTTCTGGAGCAGCAAAAAAAAAAAGCTTGCTCCATCCTCAGTATGACATGGTTACAGGGCTATCATATCACCTCTTAACCATCTCTTCTCCAGGCTAAACATCCCCAGCTCCCTAAATCTCTCCTCATAAGGCACGGTTTCCAGACCCTTCACCATTTTGGTGGCCCTCCTCTGGACCATGCTCCAATTTCTCAGCATCCTTTTTGAATTGTGGTGCTCAGAACTGGACAGAATAGTATTCCAGATGAAGAATACTGACCAAGGCAGAATGGAGTGGCCCTATTCCTTCCCTTGATCTAGACACTATACATCTACTGAATGCAACCAAGTATCGCATTGGCTTTGTTAGCTGCCGCATCACACTACTATTGTGTGTGTGAGAGAGAGAGAAGGGGAGGCTGAGGGCGCCTGGCTGTGGCTCTGCTCCTCGGCGCTTGGCGACGCTTCCTCCCGGGGCGAGATGAGCAAAAAGAGACGCAGCTGGCCCAGGAGCCACTTGGGGAGCCGAGCTTGGCTGTGCGTCACAATTGGGAGGGAAGGAGGGAAGGGAGAGAAGAGGGAGGGAAAGAGAGAGAGAATGAGGGTGAGGATGAGGAGGGGAAGAGAAAAGTAAGAGCCCGCTGCCAACTCCTCTCCGCGCCCAGGGCTCCCAAAGCGCCAGGCAGCCCACGGGGAAGAGGAGGAAGGGGCTGGTTGCAGAGGCCTCGGAGGTCGACGGGGAGGAGAGGAAGGAAGGAAGGAAGGAAGGAAGGAAGGAAGAGGGAGGGAGGGAGGGAACGAGGGAGGGAGGGGGAGAAGAGAGAAAGGAGAAGTGAGGAAAGAAAGAAAGAAAAAAGAAAGAAAGAAAGAAAGAGGGAGGGAGGGAGGGAGGGAGGGAGGGAAACTTGTCCCTACCTCCTCCTCCTCCTCCTCCTTGGAGTAATGGCTGGGCAGGACCTCTGCTGCTGCTGCTGCTGCTGCTGAGGGGGCAGACGGGGAGGGTGGCAGCGGAGGACTGGCCCTGGGTGCCCTTCCTCCTTCCCAAGACCAGGACAAGGCAGCAGGAGGAGGAGGAGGAGGCGAGGAGGGCCGGCTGCCCAGCCCCAGCCCAGCCAAGGAGCAGCCACATCCCGAGCGCCTCCCAACCGGGGATGTGAATCGCCCACGAGCAAAGCGGAGCAGGAGGACACGACGGTGGGCAGCCCAGCTCCGAGGGCGCTGAGAAGGCAGGCAGGCAGGCAGGCAGGCAGGCAGGCGGCGATGATGGAGAGGCGCCGGGGCGGCCGAGGCGCCGGAGGAGCGGGAGACCTGCTGGAAGGAGCCCCGAGGAGAGCCTGAGGAGGAAGGAAGGCAGGGAGCCCCCGACGCCGAGACCCACGGTCTGCCTGCCTCCCTGCCTGGCTGCCTTCCTTCTTCTTAGACAACGGGAGGAAGAGGAGGAGAAGGAAGAAGAGAAAGAGAAGAAGCGATGGCCGGGCGAGTGGAGGAGGGCGGAGGCTGGTGAGGAAGGAAGGAAGCAAGGAAGGAAAGAAAGAGGGAAGGAAGGAAGGAAGGAAGGAAGGAAGGAAGGAAGGAAGGAAGGAAGCAAGGAAGGAAAGAAAGAAAGAGGGAAGGAAGGAAGGAAGCAAGGAAGGAAAGAAAGAGGGAAGGAAGGAAGGAAGGAAGGAAGGAAGGAAGGAAGGAAGGAAGGAAGGGTGAAAGGAAAGAAGGAAGCAAGCAAGGAAGGAAAGGAGAAAGGAAAGAAGGAGGGAAGGGAGGAAGGGTGAAAGGAAGGAAGCAAGCAAGCAACGAAAGGAGCAAGGAAGGAGGGAAGGAAGGGTGAAAGGGAGGAAGGAAAAGAGCAAGGAAGGAAAAGAGCAAGGAATAAGCAAGCAAGCAAGGAAAAGAGGAAGGAAGGAAGGAAAGAAGGAGGGAAGGGAGGAAGGGTGAAAGGAAGGAAGCAAGCAACGAAAGGAGCAAGGAAGGAAGGAAGGAAGGAAGGAAGGAAGGGTGAAGGGGAGGAAGGAAAGGAGCAAGGAAGGAATAAGCAAGCAAGCCAGAAAAAGAGAGAGGAAGGAAGGAAGGAAGGAAGGAAGGAAGGAAGGAGAGCAAGAGGAGCGCCAAGGAGGAGAAGCAGGGCTGGACGGGGCCGGTTGCATGGCCGCCCTGGGGAGAGAAGCTCCAGAGAGCCTCCAGTGAAAGGAAAGGAAAGGGGAGGGAGGAGGAGAAGGGACCAGCCCCCGCCTTAGACACTGCGTTCCCCTGATGCCCAGCTAGCACCGAGGGGGTCTGTGGGCGTGAGGGATGGAGACGGAGGGGTCCTTGTCCGGGGGCCCTGGCTCTCCTCCTCCTCCTCCTCCTCCTCCTCCTCCTCCTCCTTCGGGGGGCCCTCGGGGGGCTGTGGCCAAGCTCTCTGCCGCCGTCGGGGAGCGCAGGGAGGCTCTGCGGGAGGCTCTGCGGGAGTCTCACCGCCAGCGTCGCCTCCTGCTGGTCATCGTCTGCGTGGCCCTGCTGCTGGACAACATGCTCTACATGGTGATCGTGCCCATCATCCCGGACTACATCGCCGCCCTCGACGCCCGGGAGGTGGAGGCGGAGGCGGAGGAAGCGCGCCCCTCTCCGGGGTCTTTGGAGTCCTTGTCCTGGGTGGTCAATGGGAGTGGGTCCCTAACCCCTAACGCCACGTCCAGGCCCCCACCGGGGATGCTGCGCCCTCCGTACCCGGCGTCAGGCAACGAGGACCTGAAGATCGGGGTGCTCTTTGCCTCGAAGGCGCTGCTGCAGCTGGCGGTGAACCCTCTGAGCGGTCCCTTCATCGACCGGGTGGGCTATGTGCTGCCCCTCCTGATCGGGCTGGCCGTCATGTTCCTCTCGACGTTGACCTTCGCCTTGGCTGAGAACTACGGCACCCTCTTCGCCGCCCGGAGCCTCCAGGTAGTGTTGTGACAAACCAATTTTTTGTGAAGTCGAAGGCTTTCATGGCCGGCATCCATAGTTTTTTGTGGGTTTTTTCGGGCTACGTAGCCATGGTCTAGAAGAGTTTAGTCCTGATGTTTCACCACTGGCATCTTCAGAGAATGCTGGCCTAGAAGATATATGTATATATAATGTGTGACCCTGCATAGGGAGGAGGAAATTCCATGTTAATCTGTGTATTGTCCTGTTGCTGATGGCAGGGCCCCAGGGTGGGAGGATAGGTAAAGAGGATTAGTGTCTGGTAATTGGTGATCAATATCTAAGATTTTCTTGTCTTTGTCGAATTTAGACGAATGTTCGTTACATCACTCCAGGTTCCAGGGCTTGGAATTTCTTCTCTTTAAAAAAGAAAGCTTTCAAAATCTCCGAATAACAGAGATTTTTATCGTGTTTATCTAATTTTGACGAATATTCTTTACATCGCTCCCTCCAGGGTTTGGGCTCAGCCTTCGCGGACACGTCGGGCATCGCCCTGATCGCGGACAAGTTCCCCGAGGAATCGGAGCGGAACCGGGCACTGGGTCTGGCCCTGGCTTTCATCTCCTTTGGCAGCCTAGTGGCGCCCCCTTTCGGCGGGGTACTCTACCAGCTGGCCGGCAAGCGGACCCCGTTCCTAGTGCTGGCTGCCGTCTGCCTCCTGGATGGCCTCCTCCTCCTCTTGGCCGTCAAGCCATTCGGGGACCGGGCCCGAGAGAACCTCCCTGTCGGGACCCCCATCTATCGACTGATGGTGGACCCTTACATCGCTGTCGTGGCCGGGGCCCTCACCACCTGCAACATCCCGCTGGCCTTCCTGGAGCCCACCATCGCCACCTGGATGATGAAGACCATGCACGCCAGTGAGTGGCAGATGGGACTCACGTGGCTTCCCGCCTTCTTTCCTCACATCCTGGGTGTCTACCTCACCATCAAACTGGCCGACAGGTACCCTCACCTACAGTGGTTCTACGGGGCCCTGGGTATGGTCTTCATCGGGGCCAGCTCCTGCTTGGTCCCAGCTTGTCACACCTTTGGGCAGCTCATGGTCCCTCTCTGTGGCATCTGCTTCGGCATCGCCTTGGTCGACACTGCCCTCCTGCCCACCTTGGCTTTCCTGGTCGATATCCGCTACGTCTCAGTGTATGGCAGCGTCTATGCCATCGCTGACATCTCCTACTCTGTGGCTTATGCCCTGGGCCCCATCGTGGCAGGGGAGATTGTCCACTCTTTCGGCTTCGTCCAGCTCAACCTGGGCATGGGCCTGGCCAACGTCCTCTACGCCCCGCTCCTCTTGACCCTCAAGAACATCTGCCAGGTCAAGCCCTCCAGGTCAGAGAGGGATGTCCTCCTCCTGGATGAAGGGCCCAAGGGACTCTATGACACCATCAAGATGGAAGAACGTCGAGGCGGCAAGAGCAAGAAAGCCCTCCAGGCAGCTGAAGGGAACAACACTCTAGACTCTAGAGACTTCCGAGGAGCTTCGGAGGAGGACTCTTCCGACTATGACTATACTTAGAGGGCATAGCCAGAGAAGCATCTCACCTGGCCTCTTCTTTCATGTCCCGAAATGTGCCAATATGCTACTACACTTTACACTTTTTGTCTTGATGTGATGATGGCTTCCTCCTCCTTCCTCACTCTTCTCTCTCTCTCTCTCTCTCTCTTTGTGTCAAGGTATCACCTCAAAAGGAAAGGTGCACACACTATAGGTCAGTGGTTCCCCCAAACTGTGCTCTTTTAAGGGATTTACGACTTCAGCTCCCAGAATCCCAGACTCTTGGACCAAAATCTCTTAAAGGTCACCGATTGGGGTACTGTAATACTATATATATATATATATATATATATATATATATATATATATATAGTGATTCCCCAAACTATGTCCTTTTAAGGGATTGGGAATAGTTTGGGGTACTATAATACTATAGTACCCCAAACTATGCCCTTTAAGAGATGTTGGACTTCAGCTCCCAGAATCCCAAACTCTTGACCCAACATGACTGAGGCTTCTGGGAGCTGAAGTCCAACAGCTCTGAAAGGGCACAGTTTGGAGTACTATAATACTATGTATATTAGTGGTCCGCAAACTGTGTCCTTTTAAGGGGATTTGGGACTTGATCTCCCAGAATCCCATACTCTTGGCCAACCATGCTCAGGCTTCTAGGAGCAGAAGTCCAACAGCTCTTAAAGGGCACAGTTTGGGGTACTGTAATACTATTTATCAGTGCCCTTTTAGGGGATTTGGTACTCCAGCTCCCAGAATCCCAGACTCTTGGCCAACATGGCTGAGGCTTCTGGGAGATGAAGTCCAACAGATCTCAAAAGGCACAGTTTGGGGACCACTGATCTAGATGGTGCCCTTCTATAGATGGTTTTAAAGGGGGGGAAGGGGGGAATACCCAGACACTTTCCAGTTTCTCAACCCAGTCTGTTGTGCCAAGAGGTTTCCTGGCAGTGTTGTTATTATGTGTCCTTTTGGGTTGGTCCAAAACAGAAACAGGGGACATGTTTCCAAGCCAGCATTCCTGGGCTGGAAGGACATGAGGGGGATGCTTGGTTTTGTGATACCAGCCAGCCATGCTGCTTTTGGGAAGAAAGGCATTGCTAGCTAGCTTCTGTGCTTTGGAATGGGATCCTTGAGGGCTAGAGCTGTGAATGGACTCAATTGCAATATATATATATATATATATATATATATGGCTTCAGGCTTTGTCCTACTTCCATTGGCATCAATGGGACTTAGTGACTAACTGAAACTGTAAGTTTCAGTGTGTTTACTTGAAGCAAAGCCTAAGCCTGGATCCCATCCATCGTGTGTCTGAAATGATGGAAGAAAGTTCTGTGATATTAGGGCTGTGATTTGCATTTCCTCAGAAATATAAATCCTCAGCAGGTCTTACAGCTTTCAAGTGAAACACGTGTGAATCAGACTGTTGTGTATAAATCAATCTCTCTCTGTGTTTGTTTGTTTTTTAAAAAGCCAAAGCCAAAACACTATTATGTTTTAAAGAGCAAAAGAAGAAGAAGGAGGAGGGGGTGGGGGTAAGTTACAACAAATGCCAAAATCCAGGGACTTAACAAATATTGTGAGATAATATAGATAGGAACCTCTGTGGAAGTTTTCCATCCGTTCATATTTTTAACGCCGGGAAGTGAAGACACATCATAGGATTTCTCCTCCAATGGAAAGAAAAGAAATGAATGAATGAATGAAAGGAAAGGAAAAGTCTGTAACCCATTTCTTCTTCTTCTGTCGTGCTGCTATTCAGGTAATTGCAATATAGCCTACTATGTTTTAGTCTGACCTTGCTACACCGATGTGAGACTGAATAAATGGCATTTGGGGGACTGTGTTGCTTTGTTGTTTCGTTGTTTGCATGTCAGAAAGGAGGGCTGGGTCCTAAGCTGGGTTTTATACATCTCCTCAGAGGTACTTATGTCTGTGTGGAGCCTTACTTATGGGGTGAACCTTCTCATTCCCCAGAATCCAGGGCTACTAGATCCCTCACCCATTTCTCCTCCCCTCTCTCTCTGTAAGTATAGAGTAAGCCCTATAGGAAATCAGCACCTTCCTCCCATAGAAGTGAATGTAAACATATCATTCTGCAAAATGCCTCACTGATTGTGGGGCACCTGGAAGTAACAATCCTTATTGCTGGGTCAGTCAGATGAGAGCTTTTTCTCTCCCTCAATGGACAAGACTCACTCAGTGAATGTCTTAGAATTAAGAAAGGGATGGCTTGGAAAATATAGTTTACACACACACAGTTCAACTGGAATAACTGGCCCCCGTTTTTAAAAGGGACTCGATGGGATCAAAGCTATGCAACTTTAAAATAGTAGTGTTGCCTTCAACGTTTCAGTTTCTCCTGCTGAATTCCGGATTGAATTGTTTTCAGTGTAAGGTTGCTCCTTAGTCCTTCCATTTTGGCTGGAGAGGGAGGAGTGTGCTTTGGGGAAAGACTTGAAATCTATAGGGGCTGCCCAGCCAATGTGTCACTGTCTTAATGCATAGAGCAACATGGAAAGTGTCTCCCATCGCTGTCACAGTGCCCAACACAACGGGGAAAATGGACAACTGGTCTTGTGACTGTCAATAGGGATGGGAAAAGGGGGTGGTGACCGGTTCAAAGCCTTGGGAAATGCGTAAGATCTAAATAGTTTGAGCAAGGTGGACTCATCTGCCCAAAGGATCCCTTTCCTCCCAGGTTCAGGCTGCGATCCTAAACGATACAAAGAAGAAATAGCTCCCCACTGAACAGAGCTTTGCCTATTTCAGAGGAATGATTTGCTGGAAAAAATAAAATCCCACCCAAGTATTTCTGGATGAAACCTCCCTAGTCTGGCCCTGCAAAGTCCCCTGGGCCGCCAGCAGCGATCCTCAGGGATGGTTGAAGCTGGAGGTCTATTCTTACCTCCCGAGACCAAAACTTAAGGAACATCCCTGAGAGTAACTTAGGAGCAAAGGCTGTTTCGGGATCGCATGACGTTGCTCCGCATTTTTGCGGCAAGGAGCGCACCGTTAGCAATAGCTCCCTCCTTTTGCAGGGTGACTTCCGAAGTAGACCTGGTTGTTTTCAGTGGGATTTACTTTTAAGGGAGTGTGTAGGATCCGCGCCCAGACAGCCTCCCTTGGGTCTGGAAGCCTCCCTGAGCCCTTGCAGAAAACATTCAGGGACAGTTGTGTTGGCCATTTGACAAATCCCAAACAAACTTCTATCAGGGATGCCTTTATTGGCCGACCGAAATGCACAATCTACTTGTTGCAAGCTTCCGAAGCTTCATGGGCTTCTTCGTCAGGCAAGATGTTGCAAAGCATTGCATTTGCCTTTCAGCCTCGCCCTTTCTCCTCCTTTCTTTTCCATGCCACGCATGCATCTCCCTTTCGCATCCTCCAGAATCTAGGGCTACTAGATCCCCAGCCCCTTCTCACTCCGATTTCCTAACTGGAGATAGATAGATAGATAGATAGATAGATAGATAGAGAGAAAGAAAGAAAGAAAGAAAGAAAGAAAGAAAGAAAGAAGCCTTCCCAAAGGAAGAATATGAGGAATGGATGATTCCTTCCTTTCCGTTTTTCAGAGCAATTTATTGCAGGCTTCTTTTAGAAAAGGGGGTGGTCTTCTTGAGAATCTTTGCAAGACCCCTTTTGCTGTTTAAATCACTCCCAGACAACCTACAAACACGAAAAGAAAAGAAAAAGAGGTTAGTTAGAGGGAGTTCGGGATTTGGGAAAGAGCCACTATAAGACCGATCAAACTATGAAAACGTTCGCGTGAGGATTTCCTCGTTCCCGTTAACTTTAGACACTGTTGTTGTATGCCTTCAAGTCATTTCCGACGTATGCAAACCCTAAACATATCACTGGGTTCTCTTGGCCAGATTGGTACAGATGAGGTTTGCCATTGCCTCCCCCTGAGACTGAGCGAGTGTGACTTGCCCAAGGTCAGCCAGTGCGTTGACATTACAAACCCTGCTCTCCAGAGTCCAACACTCAACCCGCTGTGCCACGCCAGAGAGAAGCCATCCGAGGCATCCCTCTGCCGCCTCCAGAGGTAGTAGGACTACAACTCCCATCATCCCGACACGATCTATAGGGGATGATGGGTGTTGTGCAGCTCCCTCTGACACACCTGGAGGGTACCAAAGTGGACAAGGCTGCTCTGTGTGTACCCGGAAATAACCAAAAAAGGAAGAGCGGGCATCCAACAGTCCGCGCCGGCAAGTGTGATCCGGTGTGAAACCGATACAGGGCTTGCAGGGGTGTGTGTGTGTGTGTGTGTGTGTATCTCCCAATGTTGTCTGTTTGGAAGTAAAGCACTCCAGCTCCTCTCCAGCACCTAAACATGGGACAGAGGAAGGAGTGAGTTGAGTGGTTTTCCCAAAGAAAGTGGAGGAAAAGGGACCAACGAAATCTCCTCTCCGGTTGACTCATTTGATCCCCAAGAAAAAGTTTCATCCAACTGGGTTGATCCTTCAGTCCAAGGCTAGCTGACAGAAAGAAATTGGCAACACGAGCTTTCGTAGACTTCAGTCTACTTCCTCAGATGCATCTGAAGAAGTCGCTTGCAGTCTAGGAAAGCTCCTGCTGCCAACTTTCTTTCTTTCAGTCAGTCTCAAAGGTGCTACAAAATCTCTCTACATAGACTGATTCTACAGACTAACAGGGCTATGTCTTTGAATCCCTCCAAGTCTGTACTTACTCCGGAGTAAAAGTCCCAGGCAACTGAGAACATTTGACACACACTCCTAAATATACCCGACATCAATGGTTTTCGGAAACTAGGCAGAGTCGAGCCGGGATGGAAGAGCTCCAAGGCTGCATCCGCACCGCAGCGCTGATCCAGCTTGAGACCACTTCAGCTGCCATGGCTCAATGCTATGGAATCCTGGGAATGGTCGTTTGCTGTGTCTCTCTGACAGGGAAGTGTCTACAGTTCGGAAAATTCCTCAGCGCATTGAGCCAGGGCAATGAAAGTGGTGTCGACTTGTGTTATTCCTGGAGTGCAGGCGCAACCCAAGAAAGCACAATTTTGTTTGAAATCCCAGGAGCCGCTGCCAAGACTAGTCTAGAGAGAGTAAGGGTCCAACTCAATGCAAGACAGCTTCCTAATGCGAGTAAACAGGGAACAAGGGAGTGGGCTACAAAGGAGGAGGACCCTGGTATTGAGTGTCAGGGCTGGAGAAAGAGGATCTGGGCTTCTGGATGGGTTTGGAAAGGGCTGCCCTTCCTTGGTCTCCATAGATATGGTGCCCAGTTGGATGTTGGCACTGGGGGCCTTAGATGCACCATAGAAAAAGAAAAGTAGGAACAGTCGCAAATGGGCTCTTTCTCTCTGGAAGGGTTGAAAATAGACATCTTCCCTGCCAGTGTAAAGAGCCTTCCCTCCCCAGATCTTTTGGTTCACAGACAGCTCCCATCATCCCCATCATCCCACATGGGCCTGGAGGGTAGAGATGCTGGGAACTGTAGTCCTGCCCACTTTGTAGGTGCCACGTTGGGGAAAGTGTGGTTGCCCACCTTTCCAACCTCAGCTCCTTCATCTTCTCCGGGGAACACATCTTCATCCTTCCCCACTACGGAAATAATCCGGTTTGACACCGCTTGAACTGGAGCGGCACGATGCTATGGAAATGTCTGGGGGGGGGGGGATAGCAACTCTACTCTGGGGCCACGACTAACTACCATTCCTAGAATTAGCCACACAAGATGATCAAAGAGGTGTAGCTCTGCTCCTTGACTTATTGTCGGGTGTCTTCAGGTTCTTTCCGACTTCTGGCGTCCCTAAGGCCGATCCTGGGTTTTTCCTTGCCAGGGTTTGTCCAGAGGGGTTTTGTCATTGCCTTTTCCCCGGAGGCTGAGAGAGTGTGACTTGTCAACCAAGGTGCTGAAAATCCAAGGGTCCTAGTCCTGCACTGAAACCACTGCGATTTCCCCCTTGGTGGGATCAGTGTGAGTAGATGATGCCCTGGCTCAAAAGGAGGAGGGGGTGAATGGAGGACAGATCCGGGAAAAGGAGGACGCCTGGGTCAGCCCCGTCCCACAAAGAGGGAGGGAAGGAGAAGAGGAGGAGTTTGGAGGAGCCAAGCCTGAGAGGCGGGTCTGGGAGCGCTTGCCTTGGCCAGAAAGGAGGCGAAGGAGCATCAGGACCCCTTCCCTCCTTCCAACAAGCTCTTCTCTCTCCGACCCACTCCGCTTCGGACTCCAGAACCCCATCTCTGACAGGTAAGGGGGGGGCTGAGCTGGGAGACCCCAAAGGGAATCCCCCTTTCCCCCGAAGGAGAGATCTAGAGCAGGGAAGCCCTCCCTTCCCCCTTGGAGACCCAAGTCGGGGACTGCAAAGAGTTTCTGCTCAAAGAGACTGTTTGAGATGGCGCCCAGAGAGACCCTTCCCAGTCTCTCATAGCCTCAGGTAGACCTTGGATGGTGGTGGTGGGACTCTGAGAAAGCCTTCCCCTGAAGATCTGAGATCTCTAGCAGGTTCCTACGGGGAGATAAGTCTTTCATATACGCTACATGTATCTAAGAAAGTAGACTCCTTTCTTCCAGTTGGTCTCAAAGATGCTAAAAGATCTCTCCACATACAGAGTTACGATGGTGGTGGGACCCAGAGAAAGCCTTCCTCTGAAGATATGCGGGCTCTAGCAGGTTCCTATGGGGAGATACGATCTCTCAAATAGTCTATACATCAAATGTATCTGAGAAAGTAGTCGTGAATTTACCAAAGCCCATGCTGCCAGATCCTTTCTTTCAGTTAGTCTCAAAGGTGTTACAAGAGCTCAGTATATACGGAGTTACGATGATGGTGGGACCCAGGGAAATCCTTCCTCTGAAGATCTTAGGGTTATGGCAGGTTCCCATAGGGAGACAGGGTTTTCTCAAATCGGTGGTTTGAGATTATTTCCAGATAGACACTTCCCAATCTTCAATAGTCTCTGATGATGGTGGGACTCGGAGAAAGCCTTCCTCCGAAGATCTGAGGGCTCTAGCAGGTTATTATGGGGAGGTAAGTCTCTCAAATAGTCTATAGAGCTGGGATGGTGTGTGTGTGGTGGGACCCAGAGAAAGCCTTCTCCTGAAGATCTCAAGGCACTGGAAGGTTCCTATGATCTCCCAAACAGTCTACACACCAAATGCATCTGAGGAAGTAGACAGGTTTACCAAAGAAGCATTCAAGAGTAGTTGTGTTGGCCATAGCTCAGGCTAGCAACTTCTTGATTTCAGTTAGGTCCAAAACACACTGCAGAAATAATCCCGTTTGAGACTGCTTTAACTGCCCTGGCTCAGTGCTAAGGATATCCTGGGAATTGTAGTTTATTGTGGCACCAGAGCTCTCTGACAGGGAAGGCTCGATGTCTCACAAAACTACAGTTCCCAGAATTCCATAGCATTGAGCCAGGGCAAATAAAGTGGTCTCAAACTGTATTATTTCTGCAGTGTGTTTTGGACCGTAGTCTCCAAGGTGCTACAAGATCTCTCTCTACATACATACAGTCTATAGAGCTATGATGGTGGTGGGAGCCAGAGAAAGCCTTCCTCTCTGAAGATCTTAGGGTTCTGGCTGGAGAAGTGGTCTTCTCAAATCGACTGTCTGAGATTGTTCCCAGATAGACTCTCTTCCCAGTCTTCAGTAGTCTCAAATAGACCTGTGAAGATGGTGGGACTCAGAGAAAGCCTTGCTCCGAAGATCTCAGGGCTCTGGCAGGTTCCTATGGGGACTAGCAAAACAAAAAAGTATTTCCCCTAAAGACCTTTTTGTTTTGCTGGTCTGATCTTTTAGGGCAACACCTTTGCCAGGTTCCTATGGGGAGACAGGGGGTCTCAAATAGACCACTTGAGTGACCATCTCTCCCCATACCAACCTACCAGAGCCCTCAGATCTTTCGGGGAAGGCTTTTTCTGGGTCCCACCACCATCACAAGCTGGTTTGGAGAGGACAGGAGCCTTCTAGGTGGCTTCTCCCACCCTCTGAAACTCCCTTCCATGAGAGGCTAGATTGGCCCCTTCTCTGTCTTCTTCCCCTTCCTCAGAAGCAAAAATATTTTTATTCAGGCCAGCTTTAAATTCATAATCCTGGGAGTGGCTTTTATATATGGGGTGTGTGTTGTAGGGATGGTTTTAATTTCTTAAGGTATGTCGCTTCACACACACACACTTTGCTCCTTTCTTTCCTTTGAAAACCCATTCTGAACAAAAAGGAGCCCCTCCAGTCCCTTAAACAATGACGTGCATCTATTCAGAAGAGGTTTGTCGTTGCCTTCCCCTGAGGCTGAGAGAGTGTGACTTGCCTAAGGTCACCCAGTGGGTTTCCATGCGAGGATTCGATCCCTGGTCTCCAGAGTCCAAAGCTCAGGCACCACCACTCTTCCCTCCCTTGCTCCACTCCACTCCAGACACGAATGAGCAACCAGTGGGGGAGTGTAACGGGTAGATAACACCTTTAACTAGTTCTCTGAGTAACGTCCAAGTAACTAGATCTGAACCGCCCGGTGGAAGGGGGGGAAAAACTCGCTTGAGACCCGCTTTTGCCTTTCATTGGAGCCTTACAACTGGACTTACTCCAGAGTAAACACAGGTAATGTGACTCCTTTGCTGGGGACTTAGAAGGAGCCCCAAATCCTCAAGGTGGTGGAAACTATAGTCCCCTCTATCTCCCAAATTGTTTACCCCGGGGCAATAACTCCGGTAGCAATGGGATTAAAGGAATTTCGTGGCTGAACTCCCCACTCACCAACCCAGACATACAGCCATGTTCCCTAAAGGTAGACTTCCCTGGCAGCTCTTTCTTGGCTCTGCCCCCATCTTTCTCCTTTCGAGTATGGAAGGAGATCTTGTAGCCCCTTTGAGACTAACTGGAAGAAAGAAGATGGCAGCATGAGCTTTGGTAGGCTTCAGGCTACTTCCTCAGATGCTGATCCGCTCCACCAAATACATCTGAGGAAGCAGACTGAAGTCTATCAAGGCTCATGCTGCCAATTTTTTTTCTTTCAGTTAGTCTCAAAGGTGCTACAAGATCTTTCTTCATACTGAATCTACAGACTAACAAAGCTACATCTTTGAATTCTCCTTTCATCCCAGTCACCCAACAGGTTCCTCTTTCCAGAACTGGTTGCTATCAAGTCTTTCCAGGTTTCATGAAATGTTAGTTGCTTCAGCAAGGGACCAGGAGCTCTCCCTGTTGTTGTTGTTGTTGTTGTTGTTGTTGTCATTGTGTGCCTTCAAGTCGATTTTGATTTCTGGTGATCCTAAGGCAAAGCTATCATGGGGTTTTCTTGTCAAGTTTCTTCAGAGATGGTTTGCCATTGCCATCCTCTGAGGCTGAGAGAGTGTGATGTGCCCAAGGCCACCCAGTAGGTTTACATATAGGTTTAGGCGGCCCAACTGGGATTTGAACCTGGTCTCCAAAGCTGTAGTCAACCACTGCCCCACACTGGCTCTAGAATATTCTTCTATTCTTAGACATGTTCTTTGTCTTCTTTTACACCCATTCCTTCCTTCCTTCTGCCATCCTTAGTGGTAAGAAGTCTTCTCTTTCAGCATGTTCCACACTCTCCTCTAAGATTTTGAAAGGGGAAAGGGGCAGCTGGTTTCCCTGCCTGCAAAGAGATGACTAAAGTTTCAGGGAGCTGTCCCGGGTGCTGAAGCTATTTGGGGGTCCATTGACTTGGAAGCTGCAGCTGGCAGGGATACCTCCTCCTCCCACTGCCCTTCTTTCTTGCTGATGCTCCTTCCCAAAAGATACATGCTCACCCAGTGCCCCCCCCCAAACTGGGCAGGGGAAGATGGATAAGAAAAACTGTTACTGTTCATCAAAGGGATACTGGGTGGGCGTGTGGGTGATACAATAATCTCTTTCCTTCAGGATGGGCAGCCCTCTCACACCTGCAGAGAGAACTGAGCACCCTTGAACCTGTTTCCATGGACTGGGTCCCTTTGC
This sequence comes from Sceloporus occidentalis, assembly GCA_023333645.1. Taxonomy (NCBI): domain Eukaryota; kingdom Metazoa; phylum Chordata; class Lepidosauria; order Squamata; family Phrynosomatidae; genus Sceloporus; species Sceloporus occidentalis. The sequence continues at coordinate 112,119,539 of JALMGF010000002.1, read as the reverse complement.
TCTCAAAGAGACTTCCTTAGAAGAAAGAGCTCCCAGGAAATGGGAAAACTGGGACCATTGCAAGCAGCGATTTTCTCACTGCAAGCCTCACAGTGAACTTTGCATTTTATCTTTGTTACTGCCCCCATGCATTTTCAGGTTGGCTCCAACCTATGGCAACCCTACCCTAGTGTTTTCTTGGTGGGGTTTTCCTTCTTCAGAGGCTTCCATGACCAAACAGGAATTCGAACCCTGGTCTCCTGGAATCCAAGTCCAACCTTCAAACCACTGCACTATCTGGCTCTCAATTCCCACTTACAGATAGGAAAATATCTATTGTGTATTATTTATTTGTGTGCCTCTTTATTGATGTGGCACAGACAACTGTGCACATTGTTGGGTTCCTTTTTTCCAGAATATGAGAAAGGAAAGGAGGGAGGAAGTTAGATGGTGACAAAGAGATGGATAGGTAGATCCTGACAATAGCAGCATGTAGTTGTGGTCTGCAGAGGCCTCTACCAGGCAAAGGTCACACAGGAATTGTATAAAAGACAAAGGATTTCAGCACACGAGTCTAAGTAGTAGACACTCTCATTTAGGCTTATGTTGTATAATGGTTATTGCACACACCCTATGCCAGAGGCAGGCCCCTCTTGCCACTTTTGATGCACTTCTTGCAAATGACCCATTATCCTCACATGGAAGCTTTCCATCTACTTACAGGTAGCGCACAGTTCAAACCCTGCAGTTTATGTGGGATTGGAAGCCTCTCCAAACTCTGGTGGGTGGAAAGGGATGATTATCCATTGATGGAAATATACCCCCACATGGCCAAAGAACTTTGTTGTCGATTCCAACTTATATTTAGGACTTTCTTGGCAAGATTTATTCAAAGGAAGTTTGCTATTGCCTTCCTCTGAAGCTGAGAGGGTATGGCTTGCCCAAGGTCACTTATTGGGTCTTTGTGGCAGCAGGGACGTAGCCAAGGGGGGGGGGGGAATCTTGGGGTCCGGACCCCCCCTTCCATTAGAAAAATGAATGGTGTGTGCTGCTGCGCCGCGGCACCCAAGCCCCATTATAATGGTGGCACTTGATCTGGACCCCCCCCCCTTCCTAAAATCCTAGCTACGTCCCTGGTGGCAGGGATTGGGATCCTGGCTTCCCAGAGTCTTAGTCCAACACTCAAACTACTATGCCCTGCTTGAGCCATCTGAAGGATTATGATCCTCTTTATTGGTGCTGCTATCCAAAAAATAAGGATTGAGCTTGTTTTGGTGAGCTCTGCCTCAAATCAGGTATTTTGTAACCACATTATGTGTCCACTATCAGATAACTGCTTGTACAGCACATCCTGCCTCCACATTGCAATAGAAATTCTCTTTTCTTTTTCATTATGTTTCAATTTCTACTTCCTGGTGAAGGAGAGGAACGAGGATGCTCAACTACTCATGGATCTGGCCAGTGTCCACAGGAACACCAAATGCAGTCTGGGAACAAATCTTCCTTATTAACAAGGAACAGATATTATTTGGAAATGCCATGACAGGCATCCATCTTGCCATTGATGTGCAGTACGGAGAGCTGTCTTAGTCCAGCTGACACCTGTGGCCAAACAGGTTTCAAGGCATTTGAAGCAAATCATGTCAAAACCTATTTATGTCCAGACTTCCATTCATATATTGATTCAAAGTAAAGTTGTTCTCTGGCTGGTGTCAACTAAAGAAAACTGGTCCAGCCTTCAAAGGACTCAGCTTTGGGTAGCAAACTAGATGCGGAGAGGTAAAAGTCAGCTGCATTGGCTTTAGATATCATTTAAAACAGGTGTGGGCAGCTGTGTACCTCCAAATCTTGTTGGTCTGCAATTCCCATCATCCCTAACTAGTATTGGCATAGCCAGTGGTGTGGGACTATGGGAGTCAGAGATCACAGTAGCTCACCTCAAACCTAAAGACCTGTGCTGCGTTTATTGAAAATCATACAGTGCACTGTAACCACCCTTGCTGAGACTGTAGCTACATTTTGGTTGATCTGTCTCTCGCCTGTTGTAACAGTCTCTACCATCTGGATCCTGTTATTTGGTGTGCTTTTTAAAGTAGATATTCTAACTGCACATACACCCACCCATAGACTTTTAAAAAACAAACAAACAAATGCAAAGCCTGTTTTGTTCTTTGTTTACACCCTGTTTCAGTGTATGTTGCTCCACACAAATTAATAGCTTGTATCTACTGTGCAGCAGCCATTCATTTATTAATCTGCTTTAGTTAATCAATTAACATGACAACCTGGTGGCTCTTGCAGCAATGTCAATCCCAATTCAGGGATGCACCAATGCAAGACCCATTCCAGCAGCCTCACCAAATTCATACTGCCAAGACCTACCTCTCCAAAACTGAGCTTCTCCTGTTTTTGCCAAGATTACCTGTCATTTAAGTGCTTAAACACTTACTAGCTTCTCCTCCCATTTTTTCCAGTTGCATTTTATAGTCTGAATTCTATTGGTAATTTGCAATTAGAGTTGGCCCATTAAATCAATGGGACTTACGTAAGTGTTGATTTAGAATTCAAAAATGAATTCAATGGGTCTATTGTAGTTGGGGCTATCAATACAATTCAAACCTCTGTGTATAGAAACACGCTTTTTAAAAAAGCCCCCACAACCTGCTGTTATTTGTTTTGGATGGTATATGTTTGCATTTCTGTCATAGTCTATGACCAATATGAAAATAAAACTGAACTACTTATCTGTGATGACAGTGGGATTAGTGCTGTACACACCCCAGACAACAATTTCTCTTCTATACCATGCTTGACATACTGAAAAACAAATGCTCTCCTTCACCAGACACTGATTCCTGCTAAGGATATTTGACTCTCAAAAGTTTGTAAAGTTTGTCATCATAAACTACATTCCCCCAGAGCAGAAAGCTAAGGCAAGGGTGTGAAACATGAACCTTTGGGGTTACATGCAAACCTTGGCCACACCATATTCTCCCCAACTCAGATAAACAGTAGGAGGGAATAAAATGTGTCCTGAGATACAGAGGGAGAGTGTTCAGCTTGAAAAAGCTGCTTTTGGGACTACAACTCCCAGAATTCCACCAACCAGCATGGCCATATTAGCTGGGGGATTCCAAGAGTTATAGCAAAAGAAGTTACTCTTCCAAACTCTAGAGAAGAGTATGTGTGCTATGCAGAGTGTGTGCTTTGTAGGGCCAAACCCATTGTGCATCCAATGCTAGGGCTGTATTGCAAGACTCGGTTAAGTCTTGACAGTTGTGCTCCATAAAAAATCTCTCAAGGAAGGAGCCCTGAAAGTGAGATGCTTGGTTCATATATTAAGTTGACATGTTGCTGATCAAGAGACCATCTTATCGCTTGGTAAAATGGTCTTCTCTAATTAAGGTTTCGTCAATGAAAACTGATCTGTGGGGAGCCATTTTGCACATGGAGCCAAGTGGCCAAGAGACCACAGCTGCAGTTATCCTTAAATGAATGTGCAGTCAGTGCAAATGGGCCATTCTGTTTCATTGGCCAAAATCCTCTAGCATCATTCTGCCTTCTGATTCATGATTTCTACAGGGAGGCAGATAATAAGAAGAGGGGGAAGGGGGGTTTCCATGATAATATTCCCACATCATGTTGATGAGGTACAAAAAGTGCCTGCCATATGGATTACCCAGTGAATCACAAGGATATTTACTATGGCTTCTGTGGACATTTAATGCTGGTGTGGAAGAAGCCATGGGATCTGTAAAAGCTGTATGATTATTATTTATAAGTTTATGACCAGTCATGACATGTGAAAGAATCCTTTGTCCTATGGCTCCCATAGAACTAACCAATAAACTGCTCTCCCAAATACTGGGCAACAATATTGTAGTTAAGTCAAAGGCTTTCATGGCCGGCATCCATAGTTTTTGTGGTTTTTTCGGGCTTTTTAGATGATGGAGGGGTAAATACGTAGACAGACAAACATCTTAACACAACCCTTTAAAATTCCATCTATAGAAGCCTATTTTCCCCTTTCTCTTTAGTTTAAATTGATGTTATGCTTAGTTGTTTTATTTTTAATATTAATATGTTACTGATTTTTAAACATTAGTACTATCTTCTGTATGAGCTCCATTACCAACTTGTGTTTTTACTTAATATATTAAGTAACAAACAAAATGCCACCTAGAAAGTCTTGCAAGACAGTGTGGCTGATTTTTGAAGTGGCCTCACACAGTCTCTTCCACAAATAAGCATTATTCTCACCAACTAACCTTCCTAGCCCTTGTTGTTGTTGTTGCTACTATTCCTGCTGCTAGTGGTAGTGTTATGTGCCTTCATGTCAGTACCATTTTATAGCAACCCTATGAAAGGGTTTTCTTGGGAAGATTTATTCAGAGGAGATTTGTTGCCTTCTTCTTAATCTAACAGAATATAACTTGCCCATGGTCACCTGGTGGGTTTCCATGGCTGAGACTTTAAACCCCGGTCTCCCAGAGCTGTAGTCCAACACTTAAACCACTACACTGGCTCAACCAATCTTTAAGTTTAATTCAATATCTTCTTTTCCATCCACACCTTCAGTTACAGAATCGAGTCCCATAGAATGCCTGGTGTATTTCGGATGATACTGTAGATCCACAGTGCATACATACCTTGTGTCTACCTTTAGCATAATATACAGACAGATGGCAAGTACCCGAGGGTCAGTTTTGCTGGAAGAAAAGGAAATCATGTGCAAGCAACTGTGATATCAAGGGAATAACTCTACTGAGCTGTTCGTATTTACACACATACACACGTCATTTGGGGCAAATGAATGATGACTGACTAGAGATGCCAAGTTAAGAGAAATCCAACAATAGAGTTACAAAACAGAGATGTTACTAATGATATGCTCTCTCTCTCTCTCTCTCAGCAATACAGAAATATTCCCCATAAGATATTCTGAGCCATCTTCCAGGGTTGGCCAAATTTATTTTGCTATCTAAAATTGAGAAGCAAATGGTGTCTCTATCTGCACCCCTGAATCAGAGTACAGAATAATCCAAACTGGTCAGAATATATATATATACTTAATCCAAACTGGTCAGAATATATATATATATATATATACATATATAATATATATATGTAAGGATATGTAAGGATATACAGGTATCCTTCATGGGAATTTTTCAAGGGAAAAAATCAAACAGGAGAAAGAAAGAAAGAAAGAAAGAAAGAAAGAAAGAAAGAAAGAAAGATGATAGTAGTGGAGTCATTGGTCTACATTTTCTCAGGATGTTGTTATAGTTGTTTTCCGCTAAGATGGTATGAAGGGATATCCATAGAGGCAGAGAACATTCTGGGAGACAAAGGGTCCAAACAGACAGGCCCAAATAAAGCTGCTTCGAGTCACTTTGGAAGTATGCTGTTTAAATGATGCATGCGTCCTAAGAGGCCAGAAGCTGTGCCAAGGTCATTCTCTAGTCCTAAGGAATAGAGCGCAGCTTTGGTGCAACTTCTAGCCTCTTAAGATACATGTGTCATTTAAACAGCATGCCTCCAAAGTGACCCAAAGCATCTTTATTTGGCCCTATCTGTTCAGGCCGAAAGAGTTGTACATTCCAGAAAATAAAATTTTACTCCACAAGCAACACAAAAAGAAACCTCCTTTGAGATCAATGTCGTGTCTGTCCTGTGCAAGGGGATATTTGGGAGACATTGTGCTGCTCTGATGAGTGGCTCACCATCAGTGTCACATAAAAAGAGGGAGAGGCACTGAGTGCCCATAGATAGCTTCAGATGCACCACAAGTACTTCCCTCCCATGTCACTTTTCCCCAAAACTGCTTCACTGAAGTTGTAGGGTCCTCTCATGGGGGGTTTAAACCAGGAGGCATTTCCTCTGGGAGAAAAGTAGATGTGGAGGGGAGAGCAATAGGGAAGGAGTCTTTCCAGCTAATCCAGATCACTGTTCTTTAAAGCTGTCCCTCAATGTACACATACCCATGTGTGCATATATACACACACCACTTTATACAAACACAGCACATCCCCAGTTTAACATATTTTTTTTTCAGATGAGCTGGTCTACATCTTAACTTTAGAGAAGGGCTAATAATAAAAAAAAGTATGAATAAATTATTTATTTGATTTATTAATTTGAATTATATCCTGCCTTTCTCCCATTTGGAACTCAAAGCAACATCAACCAATTTTAATGAGATATTGTATTTTAGAGAGGCTCTACTATCCAAACCAGTCATTTTAACCCAGCTCTATATTTTAAGCCATAATTGAACCTGTAGGGATAGGGAATAATTGGGTCTAAAATCCTAATAGAGTCCAATTTATACTTCATATATTCACTTAATAATAAAAGGATTTCAATCCACCCATGTGCGTATCTGTGTATGTGGTTTTTTTTAGTTGCGTGGTTCATCAAAAAGGCAATGTGATCATTTAGATCATTAAGATCCTACTAGAAGCAAAAGGGGAGAAACACTGTACATTAGAGAAAACTGGGAGTCTAAACAGCTCCAACCTGATGGCCATTGTCTCCAATGCCATAAGAGCTACTTTAATCAATGCAACAGTTAAGACAAGGAGCTGTTAACCATCCAGTATTCTCCTTGTTGTTTTTGTTAATGCTACTTTTCAAACTAAATGGAAATGTGCCTATGTCTGACCTGATTTTGAAGTTAAGGGAAAGGTTATTAGGGACCTCTGAGAGTCTGTATGAATTAATATTGGGGGGGGGGGATTTCCCCACACTGTGCATACTACAAATAATCTCTAATGTTGTTCTGCACCTTCAAGTCAACTCCTACTTAAGGTGAGTCTATCCTATGATTTTCTTGGCAAGATTTCTTCTCAGGAGGTTTGCCAATCCCTCCTTGTAAAGCTGAAAGAGTATGATTTGTCCAAAAGTGCCCAGTTAGTTTCCATAGCTGAGTTGGGCTTCACACCCTGGTCAACCAGAGTCCTAGTGGCTCAGTCCCTCTGTCCGGGAAAGCAGCCAAAGAGCTGATAAGGCAGCTAGTTCCCAAACAAACAAACCCCCTCCCAGCACAGCAAAGTCAGTGTAAGCTACACAGTCCTGGAGATTCACAGTAGCTGTACCAAAAGGGATTACCAAGAGAATTGTCAGACGGTCCGAGGTTCAGGGCAACAGATAGGCAGGTCGATAAAGCAGTCCAAGGTCAAGGTTTCCGGGTAGTCAAGACAAGAAGCCAAAGGAGCCAGAGACAGAGTCTTTCCTCTAAAAGAGTCAGATATCCACTGGCAAAGAACCACACATGCTCTAGGTGCTTAAGAAGGCAAGGAACCGGCCTTCAGCTGTGTCTGATCACGAAGACGCTTCTGATAAAGCCTCCGAGATCTTCGAAGGCCCTCTCTTTCTGCTCAACGCTCATTGAAGGTAGGCACACTGCCCAGATCCTCCTTCGTGTCCACAGCCTCGGCACCAGGCAAACTTGACTGCTGAATCTCTGGAGGGGCCATAGACTCTGCTCCAGCAGAACTAGGGCCAGCCTCTGGCTCCTCCGTTACAGGTTCAAGCCCCAGGGGCTCTGGCTCCTCCATTACAGGTTCAGGTCCCAGGGGCTCTAGCTCATCCTCTGAGTCCTCCAAGCCATCCTCCAGGCTGGGCATGACACCCTAATACAGTTTCCCCTCACTTTCTTTCTGTACCTTAAATAGGAATCACTGTCAAATACAACTCTACACTCTTGCTCACTTACTTTCTTTCCAGCTCTCACTGTTTACGAACTATCAGCAACATCACACTACACTGTTATAGCACTATTATTCCACTTTAACTGCTATGGATCCTGGGATTTGCAATTTAGGGAAGGCATTTAGAATCTGCAGACAGAGAGCTCTTAGGCGTCACTAAACTATAAAACCCAGAATTCCACAGGAAGCACGCATAGCAGTTAAAGTGGAATAACAGTGCTATTTGTAGTGTAATTTTGTCCTATGACTAACAGTATCATCCTGCACAGTGGTGGCTGATGCCCACTGAGTCTAATGGAATGGAGAGTGGAACATAATAGCAAAATGAAGATTCCCAGAGATGGAGCCAATTCACCCCAATATCCTTCCTTGCAAAATCTCTTAAGTACACCTTGGATATCTTTGCTGGTTAGAAGGATGTGTTGGGAGCTAGGTGGGTAGTACTCCAGATGGTAGGACCACCACTGATTCTATGCATATTTACTCAGAAATACTTCCTGCTTACTTCTAGGTGAGTGTTCACAGGCCTGTGGCCCAAATCTGTTCAGCTCCAGTCTCAGGCTACTGAAGTGCTTTCTAAAACAGGCACTGGAGTATTACAGCATCTTCTCCGTAATGAAGGCAGTTAATTTGACTAAAACTATCATGTAAAATTTAGATCCATCTCTCCTGTCTATATTAGGAAGGGTCCTTCAATCCTCATCTCCTCAGCTGCAAATTGTGGCTCTTGCTTTGAAGCACACTGCAAGCCACAGGATTCCTCTCATGTCTTTTCCTCATCCGGAGGCAGACGGCAACAATGGTGTCCTGCACACATAGAGCCAGGCTCATCAAAGCAGCTGCTGTTCATTTGACTCTTAATGTCTTCCTACTCTACTAAATTATTTGGGGTCACTGACTATAAAACTATCTATTGAGTTGTGCTGATAGTCACCAGAATGACATCTCCCCTTTTCCAACATGAAGTATTTGAGAAAGATGGTGTTTGACATTTCGAATGAAGGCATCAGATGGAACAATTATTATTTGCTGTTGTTTGTTGTTGTCTGCCTTCAAGTTGTTTCTGATTTATGGCAGCCCTAAGAGAAATCTATCACAGGACTTTTAGGGCTGAGAGAGTGTGACTTGTTCAAAGTCACCCAGTGGGTTTCCATGGCTAAGTGGGGATTTGAACCCTGGTCTTCAAGGTCTTAGTCTAATGCTTAAATCATTATGCCACACTGGCTCCTGGAACATTTATACCAGGACTTATACATGCTGTCTTTTGCAGAAGGTTTGGAGGGACTCACCCATTTGTCTGCCTCTCATCCAACATGATGGTCCCTGCTTTCAGAGGATTACTCCTTCTCCTTGCTGTCCAATGTCCTATCCCACTTAGCCCAAGATAATCCTAAGCATCCCCAAATAATGTAAGGGGTCTGAGTGTTGTAATAATATTTTTCAAACAAAACAAAACCAAGCTATAATTCTTGCAATTCTCATTGCCCTACTCTTATTAAATAGGTCAGAAACAAGGAATGGACTGAACTGCAACAAATATTTATGTGATGTCTCCCAGCAGGTTCCAGATACTTACAGGCCTTAGAAAGGAGCCTGGTAGTGACTGGTGACTTCCACATCAACAGGGCAGTAAATCCACATTGGGTTGTAGTCCAAATTTTTAAAGAAACTAACCCATACATCCAAAACAGGTTAAACATCTTGGATCATGCCTTTAAAGTCTGAAATAAAATCTAGAGCAGATTCACTGCCCCCTCTGCCTCCTCCCCAAATGTGGAAGCTACTAAACACTGTTGAATGGTCCATTTCATGTCTGGAGACCCTTCAGACAGTCTAAGATGGATATGATAAAGTGTTGCAAATAAGAGAGGAATTGCAGTGAACGATGGGGAAAGGATGGTTAAGTCGAGTGTCAAACAAAAGAATCAGTAAAGTGACGCAAGAGGCGTTTTATTAATAGAATTGCAGTCGCATGCTGCCTAGCTTCCAGGGAGTGGAACATAAAATTCAAGCTCACTTTGTGCATTTTATGAATTTATGTTGGTCTAAAGGATAATGGATGTTTGGCAAAAACTATAAAGGGAGTGGATGGGAGCTGTTACTTGATGCATTAACCTTTCACCTTGTTATATCCATTTCCACATCCTGAGCAAATTGCTGATTAAAATGAGCTTGCCAGGGGTGCATTTGTCTGCTGTTGAATAACAAGCTCTATGACAAAAGTAACCACACATTATTCATTTGATAGCAATTAGGAAATTCTGAGCCCACCTTCCAGCACACTCATTACACAAGTGTACATTCTGTGGAATGCTGCTGTCTCACAGAAATCATGATGGATGCCTATTGAATGGTGCCTGTGAGATCACCAGTTACAATGTGCGGCACATGTTCTTCTCATTCCATTCATTCATTCATCCACTTATTCATTCAGCTTCTTTCTTCAGGTTCTGAAAACTCTGTTGTCACAATACCTAAAATACAGGAGCCTTATCGTCACCCTCAAAGCAATCAAAGAGAGATAACATCCATGTTTTCCCATTCCCCAAAGCAATGCGTGTCTCCCCTTAAATTGTGTGATCTTGGAACACACTTGGAGAAGTTATTTTTTTCACTACAGTCTGCAGAACACCCCAGTCAATATGGCCACTGGATATGCTGGTTGGAAGACTCTGGGAACCAGAGCCTTAAAAAAGAAATGTTTCGCAGCTTCAGGACTGGTTTCTTCCGTATCAGTTTTGTTCCCCATTATTTCTTGTGCACTCTTTTCTGTCAAAAGAGTGTACAACTGCCACCTTGCAGTAAGAGAGAGAGAGAGAGAGAAACAGGGAGGGATGTAGGAGGAAAAGGAGAGAGGATTGGGGAAAATACATACAAAAACAATCATTGACTGTCATTCATAATGATCCAGTTGCAAACCACCCCTTTTTCTATGTCATGGTGCAGACAGGGAAGCACAGGATGGCTCTATACTTTTATTGTATACACTGTCGCTATAGGCATACCAGTGTCCCTTTGGTGTTCCTACAGCAAACATATAAATTGCTATTGCAACTGCGTTATTGTTGCATGTCATCAGGCAACTTATTTTGAGCCTAAGGTGAGCCTATCACAGGATTTTCTTGGCAAGAGTTGTTTCAAGGAGAAGTTGCCATTGCCTTCCTCCAAGGATGAGAGAGTATGTTTTGTCTGAATCCATCTAGCAGGTTTCCAAGGCTCAGTGGGGATTTCAACCCTGGTCTCCTAAAGTCCTAGTCCAGCCTTCAGACCACTACACCATGTTGACCCTCTGTTGTTGCACATGTAATCACTTGTGTATGTGTTAGGAGAACTTCAGCTCAAGCAAGGTTTGCATTAAGACTTGCCTGCAATACTACTGCCAGAATGGAGGCTGCTGCCAAAATGGATCTTTGCTTCCACATGAAGACATCTTCCAGATCTGCTGTAGCAGGTCCTGAATTCCTAACAGACCACATGGGGAAACTCAGGAATGAATGGCGGGGGTGCAGGAGCGCACAGTCCATTGTGCAAATGGAGGCTCACTCAACTGACATTTGGTTGCAGCTCAGACCAGGGGTGGGAATTGTAGTTCCCATCAGCCCTAGCCAGCATAGCTAATGACAAAAAATGCAGTTTAGCAGCAGGTGGTAGAATGTACAATTCCTGTGCCTGCCCTAAAGATTTAGGTATGTTGTGCATGCTCATAAGTGTAGGAGACTGGTCTAACACCAGCATACTCACAGTAATAATGGCTGCTGCATTAAGTGTAAAGCAGCACCCAGGGACCATGAGGTATAGCATTGGTTGGTGGGATTATCAGAGAGGAGTCAGCTAAAAAACCTTAAAGCTCCAGGGTAGACATGTGAAATGCTATTTGTGCACCTGTGGATTCAATGATGTCCTTCAGCAGATGGAAACAGTTTCATGAATAGAACCAGGACAAGGATAATTTCCTCTCCCATATCTTGCACCCTTACAGTTTGCCCTGGAAAGGTTGGGAAACCCACAGAAAAAGATGAAGACCTGTAGGAGGGATGTAGGAAAGAAAAGTCCGGTTACACTATAAAAAGTACACTCATGCATTGACACATCATGCCCTATGTGTTAAAACTAAAAATCATGTCATTTTCTTCTTTTCCTTCCTCCTCCTCATCAGTAATAGTAGCAGTAGTAAAATAATACTCTTACACCTTAAAGAGCTGATCCCATAAACATATGTGGAAGAGAAAACACATAGAAAAATAGGAGGGGAAAATGTAGCCAAATGCAATATTCTTCAAACATACATTAATTCTGATCTTATTTTCCACCAAGATGAAGGTTCTTATACTAGAAAGCTACAAATAACAACTATTTTACTCATCAGTCCCATTCTTTCTATTGCTCCAAGTTCACATGTGAACATAATGTGGCAGATTTTCCAAGGCTACATTTCAACATGGTTTATTTCTGTGTCTGTCCCAACTATTCTTTTCTCTAGATCCGAAGTGTATGACTCTGCAATCAAAAGTGTTGCCCATTTTTACTCTCCATCAGACAGAACAAAAGTGACACAAAGATGCCAATTCTAGAGGAAGTCAAGGAGAAGAAAGAGAAAGATGTCCACAGCCAAGATGAGATAGTGAGTGACTGTTTCTCAAAAAAAGGGGGGAGGGAATCAGAGTCAGTGAGGAATACTTTTTATGGAGAGTATCACATGGCAGAAAGGACTTCACCCCTCTTTGTGGTGATTCCATTATTGTAAAGCTGTATGAGTTTGCACTCAAAAACATGCCACATGGGAAGGGATAAAACCACAATTGTGTCAAGTATCTATATTTCACAAGCAATCCTGAGCATGTTTACTCTAAGGCACATTCTAAGGAATGAAATTAGCTTTACTCTCCAGAAAGTATCTTCAAGATTGCTATCTCCATCAACAAACCAACATTACCTTTTAATTACAATCAACATTACCTTTGAAATGAAATTTAAAATACAGCTGTGCCCTTTCATGTGAAATAATTTGATATTTATTAAGCAAATGCCATCACTCATCATGGGGAGGGGGGCATCTCTAATATTTTCTGGCCCAAATCTGAAAGTAGATTTAGCAATAAATTGTGAAAATCAGCTGCAATAATTGAAAGTGAACCCACACATTAATCAACTAAAGCTTTTGTTTGATAACCTCCTATGGAATGGGTAACTATGCTGGGTGTGGTGGGGATGCTTGTCATCTCTATGCTTCCCTTAGGATGTGAGCAATATGCAGCAATCTGGAACCATTTGCAGAAATAAATCACAACCAGGAGTGACTTTTGGTTGCATTTCCAGGAATCTACACCTGCTATATGTAGGATGGGCAGTCAATCCATCACCCCTGGAGGCCTCCAGGGTTGGTGATTCAGCATTTGGGGATATAAATGCCTCCAGAATTCTCATTGTGGGAGTCTCTGAGTCTAGGGAAAACATCAGATCACTAGAAATCTTTGGTGGAGAATATACATCTTGAAGGCCTTCTGATACTCACTCCTACCACATGATCTACCACATGTACTACCTGTAGCTTGCAATCCAGTTCAGAATCTTCTGAATCCACTCTGTGGAGATTATCACATCGGCCTTGTCCATCCTTTCCTCCTGAGCTATGTGTGGGATATAAACTTTAATATGCAGATTTTATTGCACACCTCCATGCCCAGGTAGAAGGCATCCTGTACCCAATCATGGCATCCTGTATCTGATCCGGACTTCTCCCACAGTTTTAGAAAGAACGGGAAATTCCTGTTCTTCACAAGGTACAGGAGAAGTCCGGATCAGGTATAGGATGCCATGATCGGGTATGGGATGCCTCCTGCCTGAGCATGGAGTTGTGCCATAAAATCTGCATATTAAAGTTTACATCTCATGCCTAGCTTGTGAGGAAAGAATGTGAAAGGGCAGTGCAACCATCTCCTTAGTTTTTCAGTCCCTTTCAGCATGTCTTTGGGTACCTGTAATGATATCTGGCCAATGGCTGAATGGTCCTCAGTGAATGGTATGGCTTCACCTTCCACCTGTGAATCCATACTGAATGGTATGGATTCACCTTCCACCTGTGTGCCTCCGAAGTCTGTTCTGAATACTTGAGGGTCACAGGAAAGGAAAGGACAGGAAGAAGAGAGGATGGTCCATTTGCTGAGCGTAATCCTGATCATGTGAAGTTGATTGCATCGCTTTCAGTGCACAGATCAAACAATGCTTCCTCACTCTTTTGGAATGCATATTATTAACTGAGCACTGAGCCATTTTGCAATGGTGGGGATTATGCCACAGTTATTAAATGTGAAGATTTGAGTTAGAATATCCAACATAATTTTTTTTAAATGTTAGTGACAGATGCAATTAATGATTGCCTGATTACTTTTTCATCCTAATTAGGTACTTCCCAAACTTCCAGTCCCACCATTGCAACAGACCTTACACATGTACCTTCAATGCATGAAACATTTGGTGCCAGAAGAACAATACAAGAAGACAAAGGTCATAGTAGAACGGTTTGGAGCAGCAGGAGGCCCAGGAGAAGTCCTTCAGCAAAAGCTTCTAGAAAGACGGGAGAAAATGAACAACTGGGTAAGCCCAATGCTACCTAGTTACAAACAGTTTCATCATATACTATAGGAAACAGGCTACATTACTTTTCCCTGCTTGTGCATGAATATTGAGAAAAAATTTAATTACAAATAAAATAAGGATAAAAAGCATTGAATGGTGTTGGTAGAAAAAGGCAAAGCAACTCTTGGTGAGGAAAAAAAGAGGGAAATTACGAATTAGGAAGGAGAGTGGGCAGACAGTCCAATTGCATGGTGGCTGGATGAAGGAGAACATGATAGACAGTAGGCTGAGAAAAAACAGTGCAGTGCGGAAAGGGCAACTGGAGGAGGAGAAGAGACAGGAGAACTTAAAAGCCATGAATTTTGAGAAAGGGAGAGCCTGGGAGAAAGTGGAGTATGGGACTAGCTCAGATGGGGTGAAGAGAGATTGTGTGCTTTTGCTGAGAAGGAAGCAATAGGAAAAGCAATTTTGAAAGGGAAATTGTGGACAGGATAGGTGGATGGGCAGAAAGTGATGAAATAAGGTTATAGTGAATTTCATTTACTGGTTTAAATGAAGCTGTCAAATCTTTGACATTGGGGCCTCTAGCTATACTGAATTGTGGTTATTTTCTTGGTGAATGTCAACAAATAAGTGAGTTCTGTGATAGGATTCCACCAAATCCAGACTGAGAAATAAAATGTTTTAGGTTTCAGCCCCAGTCCTCAAAATGTTGATAGTTTTAAAAGGGATTTCCAGCTAAACAATTAACAGCATCCTTTAGCTGAATCTATAGGTATACTTCCCATATGCTGTTTTCATATGTGTGGTACATTTCCCATCACATGTATTAAGTGATGCATCACTTCCAGAACTCAACTATTGCTGGAAAACAACCACAGGCACTGACCACCCATCATTTAAGTTGGGAAGATCTCACCCCACAAATTCTGGATAAAGCTTTCCCAGCCATTCATTCATACTGAGAGTCCACCTTGCAATAGTCTTCTTTGCATTACAGGGAAATTCTGTAGCTTCCTTGCTTCTTTGTGCATCTGTATGAATAGTGAGAATCATCTGTGTGAGTAAACTTTATGATACTACTTTGTGAATGTACTCACACATGAACATCTGGTAGGTACATATTACTTTAACATCCTGGGTTAAAGTAACATTACAAGATTGCATATAATGAAGCAAGATGAGTTAGAGCAGTATGCCATCTTATTCATTGCCAGTGTTTTAGGGCTGAAGATTGGTAAAGATATTTAAATGGAAATGATTTTGAAAGTCAAGTACTTACGACAGTGCACACATCCATGTTCATGACTGCAGCACCTTTATACCATGTGTGGGAATCACAAGCCAAAGGCTAAAGGCAGAATTTTGGGTTCACCTCACATCAGTTCTTATTACCTCTCACACATTCAGTTAGTCATTACACTTAGATATTTTAAATAGATACTCGAATCTTAAAGTCTGGTTTATAGTTTACAACAAAAATAGAACAAACACAGCTTTCTGCACCAACACATTACTCGCCTCAGCAGCCACAGCTCTCAGGAAATAAATCCACCTCTCCAAGAGCTTGCATGACCAACACCAACCAACCTTATACAATAAAGGGACAATATTCACCTGCTCTTTCAACCATTCTAAATTGTAACTGGAAGCCATGCATTTGGAGCATGGTCGAAAGAGCAGACCACACGTCAAATATAGGGGTTCTGTGTGTGTGTGTGTGTGTGTGTGTGTGTGTGTGTACCCAACTTTGTGTATGATTTTCTAATTATTGAAACTCAACCCCACACACACCCCACCATCACCACCATCACTGACACCACCACCTTTTTTCTGTTAACATTGGCTTGAAACAGACAGGCAAAAAAGGGCATCTTCCATGTGATTTGGGGATATGGCAATTATATGCATGCCATCTAACTGCTCTGAGGCTGCACTGGGGCTGCACCGGGGCTGCCTAAGGAGGCCCAAACCCAGCCACAACAAAAGCTGATTTTATCCACCCTTTGCCATGGCCCATTCAGGACTGTAGCAGCAGCCAGTCTTGGGACCATGGTGTCTGGTCACCGGAGTCTCACAGCAAGCAGGGCAGGAGCAGCCTCTGGACGCTCTTTTTGTCCCATCTGCTTGAGGCCACTGGCTCACAATCATGAAACTTGACTTGGGACTTGACTTGAAAGTGACTTGCAAGGACTTGCATTTCAACCTGAGACTTGAAGGTGAGACTTGACTTGAGACTTTGGGTAAAAGACTTGAATACATCACTGAGCATCAGCCTAGCAAAGTAGCCTAAAACATATTGCTACCTAAGGTGAAGAGCAAAATGACATTTCCCAGGCAACATACAAAAGCAAACAAACTAGTGGTTGAATCTTAATTAGTTGTGGTGAGACTGCATTATTAATTTATTTATACCCCACCTTTTTTCAATACTTGGACTCAAAACTACTTAAAGATCCATCATATTACCAGCTTGGCTAGCTTTAAAAAGGCTGTCAAGATGAATCTCTTCTAGCAGGCCTTACCTGAATAGCAAACCCAGCCACCAATTCAATCCACCATTTCACTGGGTACTCTGTAGCCCCATTCACCCATCTCTGATTATTTTAATGTATTGTTTTAATGGTTAATGTGTTTAATTGATGTTTTATGGGAGGGAGGGAATAATTGGGATATTGGGTATTGTATGCTTTCTTTTAATTGTAAGCCACCAAGATTGTCTTCTGACAGAGAGGTGGGGTAAAAAATAAAGCTATTATGATTATTATTATTATTATTATTATTATTAAAAATATCAAAAATACAGATTAAACTATTTACAGAGACATAAGTAAAAATATATAAAATATTTTTAAAAAAAAATACAGTTAAACAATCTATACAATTAAAATCCATTAAAAGAAGACAAAAATCAACGAGACATCATTAAAAGCCCATTGCATCCAGTTTCTAAAAGACTGTCAGAATAGAAAAGTTTTCACTTCCCAGTGGAAGGACAGCAAGGTGGAAGCCATCCTAGCCTCTATAGGGAGGACGTTCTAAAACCTGGGAGCAGCAACCAGGAAGGCCCTCTCATCTGTCGCTACTAAACAGCATCCACTATTGCACTTGAGAGCAGCAGGCTAGTTTAAGGTGAGCAGAGCAGGTAGTGCTACATATGCAGCTTTCACTCTGGAGGCCTACCTAGGAGTTTAAGAGCAAAGAGATCCATCATCCCCATCTTCCATCGGCCGACTCCGCCTAATGATAAGGCTAGTGCTGAATCATGGTATGCCAACTGGAATGTTAATAAACTCCTTGACAGCTTTAGAAATTCTTCTCATTACAAAATGAATGAAATGTCACTATATTTTGACCTGTGAGGAATTTAAATGAACCCAATTAGGGGTGGATGGATCAGTCTGCTTCCAGCCCATGTCCACTTTGTACGTGCTCATTCATATGTCTGGTCCATCCCATTTCTACTGTATCCGTGAATAAATAAACCTGCCTCCAAATTTGTGCAGTATAGAAATATGTATTTTGGAATGTATTTGCTCACAAAAATGCATGTATAAAGCTCCCCTCCCAGTGTCTGCATTTCCAAACGTATTTTATTCTAAAATAAACATTTGCATATGGAATGTGGTACTTTTTTGAGAAGAGAATTCAGAAAAGTGCTTGAAGGCTGAAGAATAACTAAATTCGGAACTACACATTAGGCTAAGAAGGGTTTGTCAGCTTGATTTGCTTTGAAATGCAGACCAATGAAAACCCTGAGAATCCCCACAATCAAAATCTTAGGTAGACATGTTGTTGTTGTTGTTGTTTGCTATGAAATCAAATTCAGCTTATGATGACTCTATGAATGAGAGATCCCCAAGAACCCAGTCATCAACTGCCTGGCTCAGGTCATGCAAACTCAGGGCAAATGTGGCTTCCTTGACTGAATCGATCCACCTGTAATGCAGTATCCCTCATTTCCTGCTGTGCTCCACTTTACTAAGCATTATTACCTTTTCCAATGAGTCATCTCATCATATGTATAAAATACGACAGCCTCAGTTTAGTTACTTCTAATGGGAGGTTAGGCTTGATTTGCTCCTGGACTGATTCATCTGTATTTTTAGCAGTCCATGATATCAATTGAACTCTGCTCCAGCACCACACTTCAAATTAGTGTATTTTCATCCTATCAGCCTTCTTCAATGTCAAGTTTTCACAACCATACACAGAGACTACAAATACTACTAGCCACCCAGTAAATCAGGACACCTATGTTGGCTGGCATTAGGACTTGGATTTGGTGTTTGTTGTTGTTGTCATTGTTGTCGTCATCCAGCCAAATTCTGGATGTAAAGTAGTAAAATAACTAATGTAGAACTGGATACAAGTAAAGCAATTCCTGATCATTCTGGTTGGTGTTTCCCATGAATCAGAAAATCCAGGACCTTCTCTCTGAAGAAAATTGAAGATGTGCCCGAAAAAATAGATTCAATTTTAAAAGATTAAGAATGACCACTCCTTTCTAGGAGTGATGTATATCAAAACAGGAGTAACTGCTAAGCAATGCCATTACAAGAGCAAACCATATCCTCTCTGCCAAAAGTCTAGGCATGAGGAGATTGTCAAGTTCAGTTTTGTTAAGGGTCACCATTTTCCACTTCTAATCTTCTTCATTATGAGATTGCAAGACTTTCTTTTTCCCCTACATGGCAATTAATGAGTGTTTCCATGTGAACATTCCAAAAAGGTATGGATTTCTGTGTACATTTTTCAGATGTATGCCTTTTGGGCATTCTCCTAAACCTGTGTCTGTGTATACATAATCTCCCCAGGCTCATTTTTCAAATCTATGGAATATTTCTTCATTTATTTTGGTGAATTGCATTGCCAGCTTGAAAATGTAAAGATTTCTGACTATCATTTGTGATCACTTCTGAGTGGTAACTAAGCTCACCTTAAAATGCAAACCCAACCAATTTCTTATGCATCTCTAATTATGGCAGGAGTCTTGCTGGCTTGTCCCAACTATGGAATACCTATTCAATCAATTACTGAATGGTGAGGTGCACATAAGTAGATCCAGTCTGGTTTAATTCCTCTACTCCAGTGAATACTAACATGATTTAGATGTATGAGATGGGATGTACAGTATATCTTGAACTATTTCATCCAGCATTCTCTCTTTATTCAAACATCCATGCATGTCCCAGAAGAATTATTCTTCATAGCAAAACATGTGTTTTGTTTGGGTTTTGGCACAAAAACCTGTTTTCAGCATAGAAAGAAATAGGGAGAAAACTACTGTAATTATTCATCCATGTATGTGATGACGAAAGAGTTGAGGATTTTCTAGGCAGAACAATTCCTCTGCCACACATTGGGACTGTTTTTCAGTCTTGGAAGAAATACCTGTAACAACATATGTCATTTCCATCCCTGCCTACAAGAAAATTATTTGTCAACCATTTCAAATGAATATCATTCTATCAATCTGGCAAAATCCTAGGTAGATAGGGAAGGAAGGAAGGTTTATAGTAACTGGCAGTCGTTGTAGGACAGTGTTTCTTCTCCACCTTTAAAGAAGCTCTGGCTGCTTAAAGGAAGCTACCAAAAGGATAATATGTGCCTGCAGGATTCTAATTCAGGACTGAGTGCAGGTTTTGCCTGTAAGACTCTGGGGAATGCGTGGGTAAGTGTTATTATTGTAAGCGCCTGCTCCTACATTAATGAAAAATATCTCAAAGGAGATGCATTTCAGCAGATGCCTAATTTCAGAAAGGACCACACAAATAGAGAAGATATGTCTTATATTCTTTGTCTATGTGGTCATTTAAAAACCCCTTTTTTGTAGGTTTTAGACTACTGGCTAGAAGACATGTACCTCAACAACCGATCGGCTCTTCCAGTCAATTCCAGCCCAGCAATTATCTTTGCTCGCCAACAATTCCAAGATGCCAATGATCAACTAAGGTAAAGTATCTGCAGGTTGCACTAAAGAGGAAATTCTGTTGTGATCAAGAAGTAACCTTAGACAAGTGAATTTTCATAACCATTACACAGGGAAGTAAAATAAATATTGGGTGTAACCACACTGTACAACTGTAGCAATCAAAGCCCTCTTTAAACATCATGACTCCAGCCTATGGAAACCTGGGATTTGTAGTTTGGTGAGGAAGTTAGAATTTTTTTAGTGACTCTGCTGAGCTACAGTTTTGGAGATCTCTGGCAGAGAACTGTAAGTACCTCACAAAAATACAAATCCCAGGACTCCATGGGAATAAGCTATAGCAATTAAACTGTTATAATTATGTAGTGGTGATTTTCACATTGAGAGTAAAAAGGACATTCCAAACGTTTGAACATACATTTTTTCAAATCTGTATCTAGCTTTAGAATGTGTGCATTTTTAGTTCTGTCACCTGCATCTCTGAAATCCATGAGAATTCAAGGAACATTCATTATATTCAAATTATAATACTTGTTAAAATGTATTTAAAACATAGCCATGTTAGTCTAGATCAGTATGCAAAGGGATATTGCAGCATCTTTGAAACTAACTGTGAGACAGAAAGAAGTTGATAGCATAAGCTTTCATTGACCTCAGTCTACTTCATCTGAGGTATGGACTGAAGTGCCCAGGAACAGACCTTTATAAACAGGGTGTGTGAATAGCAATGTGTGTGTTGTATGCCTTGAAGTCATTTCTGACTTCGGTGAGCTTACCATAGGTTTTTCTTGGCAAGATTTGTTCAAAGGATTTTTGCTATTGCCTTCCTCTGAGGCTGAGAGAGTGTGACTTGCCCAAGGTCAACCAATAAGTTTCATGGCAGAGCTTGGAACTGAACCCTGGTCTCCAGAGTCGTAGTCCAACACTCAAACCACTATGAGATGCTGGCCCACATGAATAGCAATAGATATACAAAATTCGTGGGTATACTGATCGGGTGACAAGTTCAGCTCTAATGATAAATGCAGGATGTTGCCTAAAGCCAAGGTAAGTACATAACCATATAAATGTTGGTGAGTATTCCTGGAATGTATTGTGGTGGGGGCTGGGAATCAGAAATGAGATGTGATGAACTGACGAAAAGAGCTCTCATGAGACTTGAGGAGCTGAATCACCTCATTATGTGTGGTATGCCAGGAAACAATTGTCTGTGTTCAGCCCACTGTTGAAGAAATGGAGTTTATAGATATATTCCAGTTTTGCCTTTTCCCTTTCCAAACTTCCTTTGTAGTTTTGTTGTTGTTGTTGTTGTTGTTGTTGTTGTTGTTCAAGGACTGCTGCTCTGAGGTCTGAGATGAAATGCTCAGGGAGTCTGAAGTCTTCTCCAACTGGTTTTAGTGTATTCATATCCCTAATATCTGAAATATGTCCATTTATCCTCTGGCATACAACCTGTCCTGTTTGTCCAATGCAGTGTTGAAGGCATTGTTGACAGTGAATGGTATATATCACATTAGGGGATGAAGAAGTGAAAATACCTCTAATGGTGTCGGTGATGCAGTTAGGTCCTGTGATGGTATTTTATGAGTAGATGTGAGGGCAGAGTTGGCATCTGGATTTGTGGCAAGGTCTTGTACCCATCTTGCCATCCGTGTCCTTATGAAGGTAAGTAAGGCGGGTTACAGACCGCCCATTTGGGGCGGTCTGCACCCGCCCCTTTTCCCGGAGTATCGGGGCTTCAGCGGCTACACCAGCAGCCACTGAGGCCCCGATCCGCCGCTTTTCAGGCTGCGGGGAAGCGGCAAAAGGCCCCTTCCCCACAGCCTGAAAAGGGGTGTCCCTGGGGCTTCAAGCCCCAAGGACACCCCGCGGCGGCAGGAAGGAGGAGAAAGGGGCCATTTGGCCCCTTTCTCCTTTGGTCCGCTGGGCGCAGTCGTCTGAAGGCTGCGCCCAGTGGACCAAAGCAGGAAGGAGCTCTGTTTTGGAGCTCCTTCCTACTCCGTGCTCAGGGTGCACTATGCCCCCTGGCGCGGAGCGAGGACGTCACGTCCACGCTGCCCCGTATAGAGGCGGCGCGGCCGTGATGTCCTCATGGCGGCCCCCATGTAGATGGGGCGCCGCCATTTTGTACGGACTCAGTCCGTACTAGGGTTAGGAGGGTGCAGAAGCACCGCACCTTCCTAACCCTAGTACGGACTGACTCCGTACTTTAGTGCCCGTCTGTAACAGGCCTAAGTGTTTGAGGTTTGGAGGCTGTAGCCAAGTTTAGGCCTGCCACCAAGAGCCCTTGAGACTGGCAGCATTAATGTCCAGAACAGGTTGTACTTCATTGATGGTACATCTGAGCAGTCTCAGCTGGGAACAGTATAAGACCACTAGTGTTTTGTCATTTTCTGTCTCCAGCCTGTTCTGTAATAGATTAAGCCTGGGTACAAATCTTGCCTAATTTATCTGTATATGTGTTTTTACTTCATATGCTAAAGTTGATCAATTGCTTCTTTAAAAAATTAAAACATGAAAAGAAAATGGTTATAAGAACAGAGTTAAGCATAGGTTTAAACTTTACAATTTTGAATTGTTTTGGTGTGGTTAATAATTTACTTCTGTTTTAATGTTGATTTTTTAAAATTATATTGTAATCATCTTAATTTGCAACTACAGCAAATTAAATTACAGTCTATAATCTAGCAGCTTCCAATATTCAGATATTTTTAAGGTAACCAGAAAGTGAATCTTTAGTTACTTTTGAGGGAAAGGAAAGGGTTGATTTAAAAAACTGAAGCTATAAAAGTAGCAAATTAATTTTGAGACTAAATTTTCCAAATTGTAGGATTATCGTGGAATACTTGAAATATCATTGAAATCATTAAATAAATGTGCCTTTCTGGTACAAACATGCAAAACCAGAATATCTGTTAATGGTTTACTTACCCAATAGACTATATTCATTAATGGTGATGATTTGCGGGGCTTCAGGGTATTTCTCTGACTGTTTGTGGTTTTTAAGTATTATAATGTTGTAACAAACTTTTATCAATAAAACAAATGCTTAAAATCTGCTTGAGAGGAAGCACTTCGGTCCAAATGGGTTGTTGTGGATTAAAACTTGTGGGTAAGTGGTGTAAGGAAGAGTCTGTATTTTATCACAGGAAAGCCAGGGATCACGCATTTGCCATTCTACAGAGGCAAAAATTGACAATGTTCCTAGAAGAGGAGTATACGTGAAACTGCTCTTGCTCCTTCTGATATGATTTCCCTCCCCAAACAATCTTCAGGGAGATGGTGCTCAATGAGAGAACAGTTTCAGCTTTGCTGTAGTTGCAACTCATTGAACTGAAGCAAAGCCTGACATCATGTCACCAGATCTAGTAGGAGATGTTTGTGTTGCATAGGGAAATGCCCCTGCGCTTACTGTACAGCCTCAAGGGAACAGAGCAGAGAGCAAAAAGGGAAAGAAAGAGATATTCAGGAAAGCTGCCCAGTTTTCAAATCCCCTTTTAGCACACTGCCTATTCTGGTGCTGATTAGTGGAATAGGCCCAAAGAGCTCATGAAAACAATAATTCATTTTCTCACAAATGAGTTTTATGAATTTGTCACAGGCCCAGTATAGTATAGATTGGAATTCCCACTGATTTAGGGGTACTGGGTTGGATCCAGACTTTTCATGGTTAGAATGAACTTTCTGAAATCAGCAGCCATTATTAACTGAATTCTAATTTCAACTGATGTATAAATGTCTCAAGGGTCTGCATGAAAGAAACCAAAGACAGAGAAAAAATCTCTCTCTTTAAAGATGATGTTGCATAAATAGGGGGGGGCATGACTGACAAGCCCCTGGTTCATATCCTTGCCAAGTTAATCTTTCCTACTAGTGGCATTTGAACAGGGCTTGCATGTCTGATCTGAAGACCCAGTCAGGCTTATATGAGTAAAAGTGATCCATCAAACTACCTATCTCAATCTGAGGCGCGTTAATATGTTGGGCTATACAGTATCCCCCAGCCAGCTATGATCTGGAAGCTTTGGTCTGGAAGGAATCAGGCTGTGCAAGGCTAGGTTATAGTTTTGGTCAGTCAAAGGAGTTCTGGGTTTGAATCCCTACACAGCTAGAGCATCCACCAACTGGATACAAACAGCCAATTTTTATTAGCCATCAAGTTCATTGGTTGATTTTGGGCCAGTCTATAACTTTTCAGCCTGATTTACCTTGCAGGGTAACATACATTACACCAAGCCCTTTGAAAGAAGAGTAAGATAAAACAATGGTTGGAATTCATTTGGAGACTTATACGTATATAAGTGGATTTTTGGGGGGGAAATAGAACTGAGCAATTCTGCAAGGTCCATAGTTAGCAAGGGACTGCGGTTAGGCTACTATGTAAGGAAGCAAGGAAAGTGATTGTTGTTCATTGAGACCAATACACGACAGGATCAATGCATGATGGAACCCAATGCACAATGGGACCTGATACATATTGAGTCAGTAGAAAAGGGTTTTCTCGGTAGTGCCCATTTTTGCAATTCACTAACAAGGTTTTTAGCACCTTTGCTACATAGCTAAGTATGTAGACTGCAAGAGAGACTAATGTGATAAATAGAGATGGGCTACTTATCATGTAGTAAAGAGTCCACAGCAACACTTCTGCCTGCTTATGATGTGTACATGATGTAATCTATGTAAAAAGTCAAAAACAAAAAAGTAGAGCAGAACTTTGGAATCACAAGCAATTTGTGTTGCCTTTGTCTTTGGTTTTGCAGGTTTACGGCAAATCTCATTTCCGGAGTTCTTGACTATAAAGCTCTGCTGGACACGTAAGCAATTTGTTTCTTATGACCAGAACCAATGTTTTGTTAGGGGCACAGCAAGATGAAAATATGAAAATGTAATCTAGGGGTAGTTTATATCAATTAGTAATTTTAAAGTGATATTGAAGGTCACCAGAACAAGCCTGTTTTTAAGAGTAGTTTGCCCTCATGGAGGAAGTGTGTGGAATATCCTTCCTTGGAATCAGGGCTCTATATGGCTCAGTCCCATTTGCTGTGGGATACCCTCAGCTCAGAAACCTGTTTTTGATGCTGGAGTATGTGGAGCAAAGCAAGAGTGGCTCTGAAGATCTGTGTTCTGAGTTTCTTATCGAAGACACCTTGGCACCATTCTTTTTAGAAACTAACTACCAGACCAAGCTATCTCACCTGCAAATCTAGTTGTCTCAGAACTACAATCCCCACCATTTCTTGGAGGGAAAACCAAAACATGTAAACTGGTTGAAGTCACAGAGAAGACACGGGGTTGGATGTTGTGTGACTCATACTATGTATATACTCAATGGGATGTTTTGTGGTCATTGGACTCCCTGGGTACCCTGGACCTTCGCTTAAGCCCTGAATATTCTCCCCCCCCCCAAAAAAAAATGGCTAAAGAAAGCTTTTCTTTTTCAGTTGAAAATAGGCTTCAAGGAGTTCAGTTTGCTCCTTAAACACAGTTTCACTCCCAGTCCCTAACAGCCCACAAAACATCTACAAGCCACCCTAAATGTCACTTCTGGTCACCAACAGGCCTTCAGTTGAGGCCAACCAGGAGACTGGAGAAGCCGGAATTGGCCCTTACTGAACTGAAAATCAGTCAGGTTAGCCACGTAAATGGGTGAGGAAGCGATGTAACCATAAGTTTAAAAGACAAGATATGAACTAGATAGGCAGGCCAACAGATAGGTGACTTGGTGATTTTTTTTTATTGCTTTACCAAGTCCAGAATGTGTTACAAAAATGTCATGCCATCTGTTGTGCATGGCAGCATTTGTTATAGCCAGACTGCCAGCCCAACAAAAATGTATCAGCTCAGTCCTTTTGCATGCGATCTGCTTTTTATAATTCCTCCAGGTTATGTACCGAGTGACACTGTTGCATCCCCTCACACAACAATAGATGGTTTGTACATGGCTGCTTTAAATCCATCCAATTCATCTTCATCATTCCAGATCACTGGCCCAGCATCTTTTGCACTCCAGAAGTTCTTTTTCAAAAACAGATCTTTTGTGCAACCTAGTCATTCGATTGCTTCCCTTAAGAAACAGCTGTACGCATTAATTCTAAAGAGAGATCATTTTTCTTGCCAGCTGACTAGACAGGCAGCCATCATCTTTTTTTTCTCACCAAGAGACTAAACCTCTTTAAATAAATAAAGCTTTATATATAGCCCAGGTTAAATCCAAATGAATACCCAGTATTATTCAGGTAGAATGTTGTCCCACTATTTATATCTGGCATCCCACAGACCCACGTATTTTTGAAGATGAAGGGTGTTAAAATATGATTTGGCTAAAACATGTAGTGAAAAACCAAAGCTATGGGAAGTATAGTATTTTACACATTTCAGTTGTGTGGAAGTCTCTTTCAAGAAAAAACAAACATGGTGGTAAAAGTTAGATGTGGGTTATTCTGAAGATTGTTTTTCTTCTTTTTATGTAAGATTAATAGGAGGATGTTGTTTTTAATATCTCAAGCATTTTCCAGGCATTAAGAATCTGGACAGCACATTAGATCTATGAGTTTGCCGGCCAAAGTAGTTACATAATTACTTCAACACAAAACTTGGAATTCTATTTATATTTTAATTAGCATTATTGTTACATTTTTCTTTTAAAAAGTGACATATTGGCCATTACACATTAGTATTATTGTAAAAGTAATGTAAAGTACATTAACATCCAAAATCCACAAAACAGTGATACCTTTATTCAACCAACCAAAATGCACAAAATACATGTTGCAAGCTTTCAAACTCCACTTGCTTCTTCATCAAGCAAAGGTGTTAAAAATCATACAAAAGTAAGGGAAGTATGACAATGTTAGAGATAAGCTAAATGTTTCACAAAATTACAATTCCCAGAATCCCATAGTATTGAGCCATGCAGACCTGGAATTTACAATTCTTTGGCTTGTTACAGACAGCCAAAATAAAGCTGTTTCAAGTCACAGTGGAAGTATGGTGTTTCAATGATGCATGCGTCCTAAGAGTCCAGAAGTCGCACCAAAGCCACGCTTTAGCCCTAAAGACTGGAGCATGGCTTTGGTGTGGCTTCTGGACTCTTAGGACGCATGCATCATTGAAACACCATACCTCCACTGTGACTCGAAGCAGCTTTATTTTGGCTGTCTGTAACAGGCCCTTGTCTCCCAGAACTCATGTGAACAAAAGGAGGAGCTGCATGAATATCCATCCCTCTGTATCATTTTAACTGAGAACAACAACAACAAAATTCATTACAAAAAATGGCATTAATAGTATGTTTTTCACACACACCCAAAAGAATAACACCATGCCCTTGTCATACCAAAAGTTACCTTATAGGTAATGTTGTTACTTATAACTTGCTTGTTCTAAGATGTGCTTCCTCCTAACATCTTACTGCCCCCTCCAGCAAGAGGCCATGACCCTGCCTGGGAGTAGGACCTCTTCATTGTATGACAGTACACCTATTTTTTATTGCCGTGGAGTGGTAGTCAAAGGAGCAAGGGGGAAGAATAAATCATTCTTTAGTCCTTGTTTTGCATGCATTACTGTTTACTTTCCCATTGTCCATCCACTGAATGCAAATACTGTTGTGTAATAGGTTTATACAAAGCATGTCAAGAATAATGAATTTCAGCTTTGGAGTGGGAATCTTATACTGGAACCTTATTTTTGTATGATGCTCATATCTAATCTAATTGCAAACAGAACAAAGGATAGATTAGATTTCTTTTCCGTTCTGTCTACTTTCTCTCTTGCTTTGTCTCTCTTGTTCTGTCCCTCCAGCCATGCTATACCTGTTGATTTTGCTCGTGGACAGCTGTCCGGTCATCCTCTCTGTATGAAGCAATACTATGGACTCTTTTCTTCCTATCGTCTTCCAGGACATACCAAAGATACCCTCGTGGCCCAGAAAAGCAATATCATGCCTGAACCAGAACATATTATTGTTGCGTGTAATAATCAGGTGTGTGAAGCCTTTCAAGATTTGAATCTGAGAATGAATGAAAGTGCTGGTGTTTATTCTTAATGTCCTAAATCGAATGGATCTGTTTGTTTCCATGCATATTCATTTGTTGTTTGTTGCTGTGTGCCTTTAAGTCATTTCCAACTTATGGTGACCCTAAGGCAAGCCTATCATGTGGTTTTCTTGGCAAGTTTTTTCAGAGGGAGGTTGTCATTGCCATTCTCTAAGGCTGAGAGAGTGTGACCTGCTCAAGGTCACCCAGTGGGTTTACATGGCCAGACCAGAATTCAAACCCTAGTCATATGCAAGCATGGTGCAATGATTTGAGTGTTGGACTATGAGTCTGTATCATAGTCCAACACTGAAACCATTGCGCCATGCTTGCACATCCCCAAAATAAGTTCAAACATTTAGATAGCTGCTATAAAGTTCAGATTAACACCCAAAGAACATTGACCTGTCCACTGACATGGGACCCACCAGCTATCATTGCCGAAATGGTTTAGGTACCTCCAATAGTGTCTTCTCCAACATATTACCCAAAGCTGAAGCCTTCTGGGCTCTCCTCTTTTCTGAAATTTGTCAAGCTGTGAATGGAAAGAAGGCCTTTTCAACTCAAAAGTGCATTTTACATATGAAATGTCCCCTATGGAGGAAGCCTATTTGGTAGAAACCATTTTTTTAAAAAGTACATTTTTTTTAAAAAAAGTACCATAAATGGCCTAAATACACTCAAGCCACCAGATCCTATCTGATCGTGGAACTAATTAGGATCAGCTTCAGTTAGACCACCAATGAATACCAGGTAATATAGGCTATATTTCAGAGGATAAAAGTGACAAAAGCACCTCTGATATTCCTTGCCTAAGAAAACACTATGAAATTCCTGGGTTCACAATTCAACAGGTGACTCGAAGGCACACACACACATACATACATTCTAGAAACAGCTTTACGTCTTCTTTGGGTAGATAACAGGCCAGTAGCCTGTTAGTGATGTGTGTATGTGCTTTCAAGTTGCCTGTCAGTTTATGATTACTTGATACATTTCATAGAGTTTTCTTAGGAAAGTAATACTCAGAGATGGTTTTGCCAGTCCCTTCTTCTGAAATATAGCTTACAGCACCTGGTATTTATAGGAGGTCTCCCATTCAGCTACTGCCCAGGACTGATCCTGCTTAGTTTCCAAGATCAGCCACGATCTGGTACCTCAGCATAATTATCCCTTACACTTTCATTTTTTGGTTGGTTGGTTGGTTGGTTGGTTGGTTGGTTGGTTGGTTGGTTGACTGGTTGGCTGGTTTTTGCAGAAACTGATTTTCCCTTTTCCCTTTCACAAGGACTCAAGACCACTCCAGCATGGTGAATGTTGCTGTGATAACCTCATGCAATGATCATTCCATTGCTGGTGAAGAGTATTGGAGAGGCATCTGACTATGTTCCTATAGCCAGACCCAGGCTGATGGAATCATCTGCTGAGGATGCAGTGGATTTTTACAGAAATGTCCTCAGTCTGTGTCTAGCTAGGGGAACACAGCCAGATTCCTTTCCAGTCCCTTCTGCCTTCTACCAGCAATAGAATGGCCATGGAGAGGGAGCCTATTGGACATAGTAGCCTCCTAGAGCAACCCTCCCATGGACTGGGAGCTTGCTGTGATGGGTGGAACAATGGGCTTTCTTTGCTGTGAAACACCTGCCGCATCTATTGAACACAATGAATCTTCTTTCACACCAGTGGCTTCCTTTCATCTTGATCACCTTCAGTTCTCTTTTGTTCTGGTGGCCCTGAGCAAGACATATATAAATACACTCACAAGATAAGAAGTCAATTGACCTTTCTTTTTTCTTCTTCTTTTTTTCCTTTTCATTTTATACAGTGTATAGATTTTAAACTTTTGATCTGTCTTTTTTATTTCTCCACTTTCTCTGCAGTTTTTTGTTTTGGATGTTGTCATTAATTTCCGCCGTCTCAGCGAGGGGGATCTGTTTACCCAGTTGCGGAAAATAGTCAAAATGTCAGAGAATGAAGAGGAGCGACTGCCTCCAATTGGTCTCTTGACATCTGATGGAAGGACAGAGTGGGCGGAAGCCAGGGCAATCCTTGTGGAAGGTCAGAAAGAGCAAACCAAACCATCTCTATACTCTGCCTTTACCATGCTTCATGCCTCAAAACAATGCTTTCATTCTCAGTTTTAAAGTCCAGTTTAATTTATGAAGCCAATGGTTAACAAAGGCCATAAAATCTGGATCACAACATAAAAATTCAAGGCATTCCATTGTGAGCATACAAATGTAAGGTTTCATAACATCTTCATTTTGTATGAACAACACTCTTCACTCAGATGAAAAGATCCTCTAGATGAGAAATAACAGAACCATTTCTTATAAGCAGCAAATCATCTGGAAAGCCGTTTCTAGGCTGTACTACTTTCGTTTGCAGGAGGGAGGCTGGGGAGGGAACTCACCTAACTGAATCCTTCTTTGTTATAAAAAATGTCTTGCTCAAACAAAATAAAAGCTTAGGATGAAAGATTCAAGTCTAGTCTTAATTGTCATGGGTTTTATGTTTTTGTTTTGTTTTAAGCAAAGCAGTCATATTCATGATAAAGAACATATAACCATGTGGGCCTCCACTTGTTTTCCAAAGTGGAACACACCAATTGGAGCCTAAATACCCTAAAGGCACCTGATCCTATCTGACCTTGGGAAATAAGCAGGTTTGGATGGGAGACCAGCAATGGATACCAAGTGCTGTAGGAAGAAGATGGCAAAGCTACCTCTGAGTATTCCTTGCCTAAGAAAACCCTATGACATTCCTGGGGTCACCATGAGTCAACAAGTGACTTGAAGGCCCATACACACATATACTCTAGAACCAGCTTTACTTCTTTTGGGTAGATAAATGAGTCTAACTCTGTTCCATGGCCATTTTACTTTTGGTCTGTCCATCCTTTCTCATTTCTGTATCAATCTACAACTTAAAACAGAAAGAAATTCACATTCATTTTAAAATACAATTTACCCTGATCTATATATTTTGTGCAACTCTTCCGAGTGTACACATTTAAGATAAGCAACACTGATCTGAGAACTGCCAGATTTGAAGTATGCAATCCAAGCTCAATTCCATTGTGATCTACACCTTAGCTTCAAGCAAATTAGGCTTATTAGTTTTTAAAAATATGAATGAAATTAAATTCTCCCTCCCTCCCTCCCTCCCTCCCTTCTCATCAGCTGTTTGAGAAGTAGACCTTAGTGTGTTTGCTTGTTTGTTTTATCCAGAAGACTGAACATTTCTGTGCCATATATCTTACTAGTGAGTAGTAGTGAGAACCAGCATGGTGTAGTGGTTTATGTGTTGGACTATGATTCTAGAAAGCAGGGTTCATTCCCCACTCAGCCATGAAAACCCACTGGGTGAACTTGGGCAAGTCACACTCTTTCAGCGTCAGACAATGGCAATGGCAATCCCCCTCTGAAGAAGCTTGCCAAGAAAACCCTGCGATAGGGTCACCTTAGGGTCACCATAAGTCAGAAATAACTTGAGGGCACACAACACACAGAGATATTCTTCTTGCTATTCACTATGGCTCAAGTCAAAGTCATACAAAGTCAAAGTCATATAAATAAAGTAAAAAAGCACCATTTACTGCACCACTGTAAGGGCACCATCTATCACTGTAAGGGCACAACTGTAAGGGCGTCATTTACTACACCATTGTATATAATGGGATTCATGGACTTTGGTATCCACGGGGGTGGCGGTGGGGATCCTGGAACCAAACTCCAACAGATACCAAGGGCCCACTGTATATCTATATCACCTATTGCTCTCCTGCATGGGTTCAGAAAGATGATCAAGCTAAGTAAACACACTCCGTAGTGGAAATAACAAATAGATGCCATAGGTACTAGAGGCAGCTACATCATCAAAGAGGTGCCTGAGTTCCAAATATTGAAAGTCCAGGGCAAAGAAGACAAGGCACTGACAAACTGCTTAGACAGAAGCATGAAGCAGTTTATATAAGGCTGACTAGGCCCCTGTTCACCAGTTTGGCTAGTGCTGTTTGGATCCTGAGCAAATGCAGTAGTTCCCAAACTTTGGTCCATCAGAGGTTTTGGACTTCAGCTCCCAGAATTCCAGACTGATGGCCAAGCTGTGGGGCTTCTGGGATCTGAAATTCAAAACATCTGGAGGACTAAAGTTTGGGAACTAATGAGCCAGAGTATCCCTTTCTGATATAATCTCTATGGCTCACATTTGGAATGGTCCTGACTCTGATTCCAGAGCAAATCTCTGATTTAGCATGCCACATTAATGATGTTGGAATCACTTGACATTTAAGTGATTGTCTTGGATGGGATGAGGCCCTAGTTGTCCTGGCTGGGGCTTCTGGAAACTAGAGTCCAAAATGCCTGGGAGGATCAAAGATAGCCCATATCTCAGCTAGGGATTACGGTTCTCCTCATATTGTGTGCTCTCAGATACCTAGAAGGAATTACTTCTTTTAGTGAACAAGCAGCTGAAAATTGATAGTATTGTCTCCTGTGGCATGGAAATCTCCAATAGCCATCTTGCAATCATCATTGTTAGCTATGACTCAAAGCCCATTACAAGAACAAGGAATCTCTGCTTACTCCAGAGATCATAGGACCTATCATTTTTCTCCATAAAAGTGGCTCTTTGATACATCTGCTTTGTTTTTAGGGACATTATTGTTTATATTCAGAGATACCAAGGCCAAAGTCTACCATTGCTGAAAAAGTGCGAGAGTGCTTTTAATGTCAATGTAACAACATACTACAGTTTACCATGTATGGTAGGAAAGAAGGTGCATAAATGAATTTTGTGTTTAGACTTATTTATTTATTTTATTTATTTAGGTATTTATATCCCGCCCTTCGGCCCTAATGGCTCTCAGGGCAGCTTACAATAATATCTTTAATCAGACAGTTCCCTGCCCTCAGGCTTACAATCTAAAAGACATGAAACAAAAAGGAGAAGGGAATGATGGAGGGAAAGGGGATGAGTTCCAATGGTTCTCCTCTCCCTCTGAGGCCTGGACTAAGACAGATGGATTGGAGGGAGTTGGGTTTCATCGCCAAGATCTTTCATTATGCATATATATGCAAATACAAGTATTCCCAAATCCAAAAAGAAAAAAAATCTGGAATCCAAAAACACTTCTGGCCCCAAGCATTTTAAATAAGGGAGAGTCAACCTATAACACACAATGAGAGAAGATTCCCGTGAACTCATTCCACAGGAACAAAAGTTTGCAAAACGTTTGCATTGCTGAGTTGTTTTCTCTCAGAGAACTGGATTTAAGCCATAAATCTTATCTTGGAGGAGGAACTGACATAGAAATAATGAATTGCACCAAATCCATCTTTTTTCCTCCCCTCAGAGTCTACAAACCGAGATTCACTTGACATGATTGAACGAAGCTTATGCTTAGTTTGTCTTGATGGCCCAAGTGGTGAGGAACTCAATGATACCAACATGGCTTTGCAACTTCTACATGGAGGAGGTTACAATAAAAATGGTGCCAATCGTTGGTATGATAAGCCCATGCAGGTAAGATGAGGCCACTATTGTCCAATAGATTCATGTAATGCAAAGCTGGGTAATGTCAAAGCATTGTTACTAATACACATTTAGAAGCATACCATGCTTTCAGAGCAATAAAAGGGAAAGCAGCCAACAACTATACCAGTTGTCTGTGAAGAATTGGTGGTAGGTGCATGAGTAGATGGTTTGGGTGATGGAGGGAAGGATGGAGAGAGGGAGAAACAGAAACACACACACACACACACATAGGAGTTTATCCCACGGGAGGAATTTCTCTTAATTTCGAATTTACATGAATTCGAATTGCGTTCGAACTGACTTCCCATTGCCCGAAAATAGCTTGCCATTGCCTGAAATTGCATGCGGTAGTCTATCACGCAATAACGTGAAACCCCATGACTGCATTCAGACGGACTTCCCATTGCCCAAAATTGTGTGTGGTACTCTATCACGCAATAACATTAAACCCCATGATTGCGTTCGGATTGCCATTGGATTATACTTCCAATTTCCTTTGTCTGATAAACTCCATAGATACACAGACAGTATAAGTGGGAATTGTATCCTTCCAGATGTAATTAGAGGTGGCTGAACTAGGAATCTAAAGAATATGCAAAAATTCTCAATCAACAGTTAAAAGTGGGTTGCTTCCTGAACACCAAGAAAACCTGAATAGCACAATTCCCTCATGCTGAATATGAGCATGATTTTTCTGCACAGAAAACAAGATTCCTCGGCAAAAAAACAGATGCCACTTTCTGAACGGGAAAAAAAATCATGTGGGTTTTTGCATAGAAAAGTCCCAAACTGTGAATAATCTTTGAACGCTGCCGTTTTTAAGGCAGTGGGAAGAAAATAACTTGTTGCTTCCTTCAAGATCAAAATTAAAGAAGTTACACCCCCCCAAACTGAACTGCAACTCCCAGCACCCTTCACAAATTAAAGTCACAAACTCCATCCCCTTATGCTCCTAGTATCAGCCAAACCATAGCCCTCCTTGGCTTTCCCAAAATTGTCACTGAGGAGTAGTTACTAATGGTAAAGCGGACTCATTGTCATTCAAGCTGCTACCACATCACAGAAATAAAGCAGTTTGACACCATGGCAGTTTGACTGCCATGACTCAATGCTATGGAATTCTGAAATGTGTTGTTTTTTAGCCTTCTTTGTTGGAGAGCTCTGGTGGCCCACCAAACTACAAATCCAAAAATTCCATAGCATTGAACCACGACAGTTAAAGTAGTGTCAAACTGGATTATTTCTGCAGTGTGGAAGTACAGCTGGAAATGGAATGAAGACTGGATGAAATTCATTAATCCAGTCAACATAGACCTCACTGAAGAATACACAGTGTTAAAATGCAACAGTAGAGGAGTGTGCTGTAAGAGGCATGTGACCACTCTATTCCTAGCTAAGGTTAATATTTGATTCATGAACTGACATTGGGCAGATCTTCTCAGCAGACACACACACAGCCTAAAGTGGTCCATTCCTGACAACTTGGCTGTCAGGAAGAACTGCTTGCTCCAAGATTTGGTTAGAGAGCTCTCTCTCTCTCTTTGTGCATGTTTTTGAATCATCATACTCTGCACAGAGTGACCAAATGTCACCCATCTTCATATATAATTCCCTCGCCTGGGTATAATTTCTCCATACTCTGTGAGAGTGAGGCCTGTTACAGACTGCCAAAATAAAGCTGCTTCGGGTCTCTTTGGAGGTATGCTATTTAAATGATGCATGGGTCCTAAGAGTCCGGAGGTCACACCAAAGCCACACTCCATTCCTAAGGACTGGAGTGCAGCTTTGGTGCAGCTTCCGGATTCTTAGGATGCATGCATCATTTAAACAGCATACCTCCAAAGAGACCCAAAGCAGCTTTATTTTGGCAGTCTGTAACAGGCCTGAGCCTAATTTGCCTACTATGCACAATAGGCAGAAATACCTATACTCATAGCCAATTAAATCAAATGGAATGTGTTAAGAAATCCATTATAAGAAGGAGGCGATGGTGGGGAGGATCTATTTTTCCATATTATTTTTTGGTATTATATTAATGCTCGGTGGAGCATTTCTGCTATTTTAATTTCTATAGATTAACATAGACAATAACATTGACTTTCTGAGTGTGTCTCCCCAACTGCATGATTCTAGCACTTCCATACTACTATAACTGGCTATGTCTTCTAGAGTTTTGGAGTTGTGTTGTTTAGATACAGGAGGATACAGGAGTCTCTGCCAGAGGGACTCCTGTATCTACTCTTCCAAATTACAGTTCCCAAATTATTGTGAGTTCCTATCTACACTATGAAGAATTAAAGTGATATAGTTCTAAGCCCTTTTCCTTTCAGACCTGTTTGGTGCCTTCTAAATAGCTCACCAAACTACAAATCTCAGAATTCCATAGCATGGAACCATGGTAATTAAAGTGGTATGAAACTGGCATAATTGTACAGTGTGGATATACTCTGTGCATGGCTAGTTTTCTCAGATACAGGCTTTCAGTATCATTTTTGTTGTTATTACTTATTGCAGCTGATTTAGTAATCCATTTTGCTAGTATTTTACAGTTGAATGACATTTGATTCTCACCTCACTTCTGTGAATATATATTTCCATAGTTTGTTGTGGGAAGAGATGGAGTCTGTGGGACAGTGTGCGAACATTCCCCTTTTGAAGGGATCGTCCTGGTGCAGTGCATTGAACACCTGCTCAAACACATGTAAGTAACCCACCCCCCCACCCCAACTGCCTATAAGTAAAAGCAATATCACTTCCCTCTCTCTTCTAAGATGACCATATTGAACCTGCCTATTCCCTCAGCTGATTGAATTGGTTGGTACTTCAAGTGACATTTTGATTCTGAGTGATGCCTTGTGGTCAAAGGCCTAAAACTGGTTGATAAACCCAACTTGTGTAGACCCACTGATTAAAGTATGGATATGCTTTTCTGTTCTTCCTCATTAACAACTCTTGTCACCTTCCACATTCATGTTGCTATTTTAATTTAAAGAATGCTAGAGGGTATGTCATTTGCTCTAGCCTTCTGTTTTTTTGGTAGAACTTGACTCCTTGATCCACTTTCACTTTAGACAATATTTGCTCGAGCTACAAATAATAAACTCTATCACA
Source organism: Sceloporus occidentalis (assembly GCA_023333645.1). Classification (NCBI taxonomy): domain Eukaryota; kingdom Metazoa; phylum Chordata; class Lepidosauria; order Squamata; family Phrynosomatidae; genus Sceloporus; species Sceloporus occidentalis. The sequence goes on along the minus strand of JALMGF010000002.1, from coordinate 112,082,655 downwards.
AGGCTTGGAACAGTTACTTTTTGGAGTACAATTCTTAGAAGTATATAGCCAGAATGGTCAATGTACATAATTGACAGGGAGAGTCTGGCAGTTGTATTCTCAAAAAGTAACTCCAAGCTCTATGCTAACAGAGTTCTACAGAGATGTGACAAACTACAGTACAAAGGAAATGTGGAAGAGGCAGCTTTGAGAGTGCTTTTACTCATTTCTCTCATGTCGGCATTAAATAATTTCTTGAGATCTGCAGTGATTAATAACAAATAAATTGAAATTTTATAACCATGCTTTTTTTAAAAAAATAGGAAAGAAGGGGCAAAGAAACTGGTGAGAGCTGATTCAGTGAGTGAACTTCCTGCTCCAAGGAGACTAAGGTGGAAATGCTCTCCAGAAATTCAGGGACTCTTGGCATCATCAGCAGAAAAACTTCAAAGGTATATTAGATTTTCAACGTGACTTTTAATACAAAGATATTAGGGCTTCAAGCTTTTCTTAATTTAAATGATGGATTAATCATTTTAAACTTTAACTGATTAATGAGTAGTGATTGGTTTTAATCAGTGAGAGGAGAGATTAATTGTGAAGGCTTATTTTGTATTTTTTTAGGCTGCTTGGTTTCTGGAGTGTGACTGTGAAAAATAAGGTAGAAAATATGAATGATGATCTTTTCTTCTAACAATGTTAATTTTTGTTTATTCAAGTGTACCATACATCTGCTGTTATCTCAGAAAAATATCTGTGCTGAGATTTGATATTTTGTTGTTGTTAACCACCCTCTCAACTCATGATGGCCCTGTGGATAAGACATCTCCAAGACTCACTATCCCCCAGTACTCTTCCTAGTTTTTGCAGATTCATACCTGTGATCTCCTTGAGTCCACCATCTAACATGTGGTCTTCTTCTCTTCCTTTCACTTTTCCCAACATTATTTTCTTCTCTAATGAGTCATGTCTTCTCATGATGTGGCTAAAGTACAATAGCCTCAGTTTAGTCATTTTTGCCTCCAGGGAAATTTCAGGCTTGATCTGCTCTAGGACCCGCCTATTTGTTCTTTTTGCTCAGCACTCTTCTGCAGCATCACGTCTTATCTCTGAATACATTTTCTTTTTGTCCATTTTCCTAATTGTCCCTCTCTCGTATCCATACCTGGTAATGGAGAATACAATTGCTTGTACAATTCTGGCTTTCATCCTTAGTTGTATATCTTTACTCTTTAGGACCTTTTCTTGTTCTTTTCTAGCTCTCCTTCCAATTCTTAGTCTTCTGATTTCTTGACTGCAGTCCCCATTCTGATCTATGTTTGATCCCAGGTATAGGAACTCTTTTACTATTTCAATTTCCTCATTGTCTAGAATGACTTTGTGAAGATCCTCTGTAGTCATTATTTTTGTTTTCTTTATGTTCAGCAGTAAGCCTGCCTTTGCGCTTTCTTCTTTGAACTTTCTCAGTAGTTGCTCTAGGTCTCCAATGTTTCTGCTAATAGTATGATGTCGTCTGCATATCTTAGATTGGTGATGTTCCTTCTTCCCAATTACATTCCTCCTTCTTCTGTGACCAAGCCTGCTTTTCATATAATATGTTCTACATACAAGTTGAAAAGGTAGGGTGACAGAATGCATCCTTGTCTGACCCCTTTGCCAATTGGGAACCATTCTGTTTCTCTGTATTCTATTCGAACCATTGCCTCTTGTCCTGCGTACAGATTTCTCATCAGGATTATTAAATGTGTTGGCACTCTCATGTCTTTAAGGGCATTCCATAGCCTTTCATGATCTATGCAATCAAACGCTTTGCTATAGTCTACAAAACACATGCTGATTTTCTTTTGGAATTACTTGGTGCACTCCATTAGCCATTGTATGTTTGCAATGTGGTCCCTAGTGCCTCTTCCTTTCCTGAACCCTGCTTGGACCTCTGGGATTTCTCTCTCCATGTGTGCTTCGAGTCTGTGTTGCAGAATTTTGAGCATGATTTTGCTTGCATGGGAGATTAGCACTGCTGTCCTATAGTTGCTCCAGTCATTTGTGTCTCCTTTCTTGTGGATGGGGATGTAAATTAGTCATTTCCAATCCATTGGCCACTGCTTTGTTTTCCATATCTGTTGACATATATTGGTTAAGATTGGAGTTGACGCTGTCAGTGTGAATTGTAGTAGTTTGATTGAAATGTCATCTGTTCCTGGTGATTGGTTTTTCCCCATTTCTCTTACTGCAGCTTCTACCGTCTACCATCTTCATATAGCTGTTCATTCCATGTGTCCTTCATTTTTTTCCATTTCTTGTATAGTTTTTCTGTGTATCGCCTCCAATTTTTTTTTTTAATTCCATCCTGGTCTTGAATTATGTTGTTTGTGTCGTCATAGATCATCCCCATCCTTGGTTTGAATGTTTCTTTAATTTCCTGGATCTTGTGGGGAAAGTCTTTCATTCTTCCTTTATTATTATTCTCTTCTATTTCCTTGCTTTGATCATTGTAGTAATTGTCTTTGTCTTTTCTCACTAGTCTTTGTATTGTTGCATTCATGGTTCTGACTTTGTTCCTGTCTCCCTTTTGTTTTGCTTCTCTTCTTTCCTTTACTGCTTGAAGCATTTTATCTGTCACCCACTGTTTCTTCTCTTTCTTTTTGACTACTGTAAGTGTCTGCATTCATCCTTTATTGTATCCCTAGCTTCTGCCCGTAGTGTCTCTGGTTCTCGGTCAATTATGCTTAATAGTGCTAATCTGTTTCTTATATTTTCTATGAATTCTGTCAACAGGACAGGAAGTAATATTACATGATATTTGATATTGCATAAATTTATTTAAATATAATCAGTTAATTCAGAAGTTAATCTCTTACAGCCAAGGTTTTTTTGCAGCTAGAAGACACCCATTGCTAGTAGTTGAGGAAAAATAATTGGATATAAATGTTAAAAGACAGAGGGTGGATTTATTAATACATCTTTACATTTAAATCAAGCCTGATCAATCCAGTGGTTAGAGAGCTGAACTGGGATTTTAGGGCCATGGAATAAATTGCATCTTTTTCAGTCAGTCACTGTCACTCAGTCGCACACACATCACTGATTATTTGTGATGATTAAATGGACCGAAAGACAGCCATACACACTACCATGGGATAGTTCAAGGAAAGTCAGTATATAAATGTAGCAAAAATCCCAAATAAAATTGTTTGATAACCCTCCATGAAACAGAAACTGCTGGACATATTTTTTTCCAGCAGGGCCTTCAATTTACAAGAGACACATTGGTCTAAAACCTGTTATTAATCTTGACTAGAGTAGACCCATTGAATCATTGCAATTTATCTAGGTGTACATATTGTTATTATTAATAATAACTTTATTACGGCCATTTGGCCAGCACATATTGTTATTATTATGTTCGTCTCACCTACATAATGACTGTCAATAAGACAGGAAGTAAATTGTTAGATGAAAGTTAGTATATAAATGTAGCAAACAGAAACAGAAATAAAATTGTTTGATAACCCACAATGCAACAGAAACTTCTGGACATATATTTTTCCAACCAGGCCTTCAATTTACACGTTGGTCAAAATCCTGACTAGAGTAGACCCACTGAAACATTGCAATTTATCTGTGTGCTAACTCATTGTGCAACAAAGGAGTAAATAAGGCCCAAAACAGACAGGCCAAATAGATTGGTTTTCGGCTGCTTTGGGGGCATGGCATTTAGATGACGCATGCCTTCGACGTAGCCAGAAACCACTCTGAAGCTGTCTAACATGGTCCAAAGCCACCTGCAAAAGAAGTGAATTTAATCCTCATCTGTTGGCGATCCATTCAGGAGTGGGCCAGCCAGTCACCACAGTCCCAGGCCAACTGGGGCTGCAGTGGCCTTGGGCTGTTCATTTTGGCCCATCTGTTTTGACCTTAAGTCTACTCTAGTTGGAATTAACCAACTGAATTCCAGCCAATAGCCCAATATTAACTGATTTAATTACTCAATCTATTGTGTTTGAAGCTTGTGAACACTGGAAGTCTATATAGCTGTTTGTTTTTTATTGCCTGGGTGGTAACTGCTTTATTCTTAGGTAAGTAATGGCAGGTATGGATCTTACCATACCGCTACATAATAGGATTCATCAGTTTATAACACCAGCATAATTCCACCAGAATGATAACCAAACTAGAATCTAGAGCAAATCTTCCATGGATCTTGAAAGGTTTGGTGGCATTTTAGATTCATACTTCCTATTTTTGTCCCTATAACACACATACACATGCGCCACCCAACTGACAAGTGCCCTAAGGATGATTTATAACAACATAAATCCAAAATAACAACAGTAGCATGTGCAGTTGTGGTTCAGGAGATGTGCTGGATAAAGTCCTTGGCCTGAAACCACTCAACTGAAGTAACTTCAAAGACAGAACCAACAGGACTGAAATCCATTGCTTGAGAATCCGGAACCTACACACACACATATGCATAGACATCCTTTTAGATCACAGGCAGATATCCTGTTTCCAACATCTATAAATGTCTAATTAACAATTTGAAAGCTGCTCTGATAGCCTTTTGGCTGAAGAGCAGGGTATAAATAAATTATCATCATCATCATCATCATCATCATCACCATCATCATCTACTTTTCTAATTTCTTGTCAAAACCAAACCGAATGGTTCTCCCAATCTCTAACTGCAGTCACTTGTCCACATTACTTAATGAAAGAGCCCAGCTGGGGCTTGGTGATTAGCTTTAACCTTCTCCCCTTGCCATTTCCCCAGTTTCCTCCACAGCTGCCATTTGCAAGAAAAACACTGGGTACAATTCTAGAGGCTAACTGCACCTAATCTTTAACATAAATCTGTGGACAGAACAACTATGGCTATTCCAATGTATAAATATGTGGTGGGCAAAGTGTGGCCCATAAGCTGTATGTATCTCACAAGGTCCCCCCAAAAAGGGATGCTCCCCCTCCCTCACACACAAATCACTCAAAATGGATAACTCTCACAACTCTCACAACCCCCCATTAAAAAAACATGTCCCAATACCTTTTCTAAAATCAAAAATAAAATTAGCTGATCATGAAAGTGCCATTATTTGTGGTCACATTGGGTGTTACCATGTGGTCAACCAGGGCAGCCGATGGCAAAATGCATTTGCCCATCCCTGAACTGTCCTGTGAATGGAACAAAAACAAAACGAGGGGGAGATTGGAGTTCTCATAAGACTGGACCTCTACATTTGCCACGGCAATATAATGCATATTGTTATCAATATGTTCTTGTAACCTACATATTGACTGTCAACAGGGCAAGAAGTAAATTGGATCTAGCACTAAGCCTTTGCATTTTATGCAAAGAGAGGCTTATGTTGGTACACAGGGCATTTGGATTTTGAAGAGAACGTATAGAGGAGAGTGACAGTAAACAACTCATTTGAATAGGCCATTTGAGATGCAGGATCAAAGGTTTTTGCATATTCCCATACAGCTGTTACAAAGGTTGTTCCTCCTGCCTTGCATTTTTCCAACTCACAGAGGATTGTATTGGGGGGGGGGGGGGGGGATAGAGCTGAGATCAAAGTTTTGAAGTTGCAGCTAGAATCCAAGCAGCCAAAAACAACAACGTTTTGAAGTACACACCAAGAAGCTTAAAATAAATACATTAAAATTGTGCAAGAGCTTTGTGTTTTTACCTCTAGTGTTTCTGCTCATTTTCTAGGATGGTTAAGAATCTAGACTTCATGGTTTATAAATTTGAAAACTATGGGAAAGAATTCATCAAGAAACAGAAGATGAGCCCAGATGCATACATCCAAGTGGCACTCCAGCTGGCATTTTATAGGTATGCAAACCCAAAGCAAATTAGCTCTTGTCAGCCAGGGACTTCTGGGCAAAACTTAGGGGAGCCCAAGGCAAGAAAGTCACAGTGGAGACTTTTCTTCATTGCAAAAGGATTCCACTTTCATGTTCACCTTTAGAGGGACAGAGGACCAAATGAGATGTGATGTGATTTCGTAATTTAGCAATATGTGTAAATAGCAGCCAATTGGAGGTGGTCCAGGACATCCAATTCAGGACCCAGAAAAGGCTTTATGCTTGTCCTACTCCACTTCAGTCCTGCTCCAGATTCAGTCCTGCAAGAAAAAAATGAGATCCTGTTGAAAAATTAGCCACAGGTTGAAACCCTTAGTAAATTTTTCAGTACAAGATTTTAAGTCTTTATGTCATTAGTTTATGGATTTCCCAACCTCTAACCCACATTTCTGGTTTTTGTTTGGAGAAGTGAGTGAATAATCCAGTTACATCAGAATACCATGCAAATTGGACTAAATGTGACAGAGGAAAGATGTCAAATGGACCAGGAGCCTAATTCCTTCTATCCCTGCCCCCACTTGTTCCACCTTTATCATATTCTAGCCATGAAATCTCTCATTTAACTGCCTACTTTGGGGAGGCAGCCATTGTGGGTAGTGCTATGGGAGTGTGTGGTTTTTACTGTATTAAAGTCTATGAAGATTTCCATTTTGTCTTCACTGAAATTCTGTGAGATCAGCTTGGCTGATCCTAATGTCATTCAGTGATTTCATGTCTGAGTAGGGATTTGAACCCAGTCTTCTTCATGGGGTGTAACTAGATATATCATATATATGTTGTATCACAACATAATCAGTGTGCTGCTAATTTCTTTTAAGTGGTCATGTGAACTGCTCTCAGACATGTTATTGTTACTGTTGTTGTCATCTTTATTTATACTCCACGTTTTTCACAAAAGTGGAACTGAAGGCAGTTTACAAATTGAAATCAGAGCAATGCAGTGAAAAAACATACAAAAGATCAACATAAATTAAACTATTTGAATTATTGGGGAAAAAGTTATGACATAGAATTTACAGGTGTCCCCTGCTTATTTGACAGTTTAGGAACTAAAGCACTGCCAAAAACCAGAAATCATTGAAATGAAGAACCCAGTCTCTTTTTTTTTAGCTTGCAAATGCATTGTGACCATTGACAAACATAACTCCCTCCCTCTCTCTCTCCCTCTCTCTCTCCATATATATATATATATATATATATATATATATATATATTGTGAATGCATGCAAAAATGTGTGGAAAGTCATTGAAACATGATGAAATAGGTTGTGTAAAGGAGTGGGCCACATGTTAAATGTATGGGATCTGATTATAATTGAAAAGGGTTGAAAGAGTGGATCATTGAAAAGCGGACTGTTGAAAAGCAAGGGATGCTTGTAATATAATTTTAAAACTGTACAATTCAAACAATACAACACCCTCTTAAAAGCCTTTTCTTTAAAAAAAAGCTATCAGAATTGTTTTTAAAAATACATTTTGCCTCCTGATGAAAGGACAGCAAGGAGGGAGGCATTCTGCTTCTCTGGCAAGGGTGATCAAGGGCCTAAGGTCAGTCACCATAAAGGCCATATCTTTAGTCCCCATCAGCCATGCTTGGGAAGGTGGTGGGACTGAGAGAAAGACCTTTCCTGTTGATCTCTGGGCCCAGGCAGACTCATACTGTCACATAGCCTGGACCTAAGCTGTACATGGCTTTTTAAATAACTGGCATTTTGAATTGACCCCCCCCCCCCCCAAAAAAAAAAAAAAAACAGACTGGCAGCCAACAAAACTCTTGTAGGAGAGGAGTTATATAGTGTTGGCATGTATGTACAGAAAGAAAAATGGGTAGAATTCAGCAACATAGCCTTGTCAGTCTGAAATATCAGTATGCAAAAGGATCTTGTAACACTTTAGCGGAGTGAAAGAAGTTGTAGTATAAGCTTTCATTGACTTGGTCGACTTCCTCAGTTGCAACATCTCAGATGCATCTTAGGAAGTAGACCAAGTCTACAAAAGCTTATGCTACAACTTCTTTCACACAGTTAATCTCAAAGGTGCTACAAGATCCCTCTGCATTAAGAGAAAAGTATTTATGAGGAAATTACATATCTGATAGTATGGAGCCAGTTGACTACATTGACATGGCTATTGTCTCACACTATATAGTGACACTATAAAGTGGATCTCACTTTAATAAAATGCTTAAAGTAGAAGACTGCATATTTTTCACCTTCTCTCTACCCCCATTTCTATCGTCCTCCAATTGTGACTTTTTGAAAAGGGCAGCCTCCTCTGTCCATGGAGGTTCTTATACATGTTTGAGAATCCTCAGTGTTCCCATTGGTCTGGAAAGCCTTCGTGGGAAGAGAAGCCTTTCTGCTTGAGAAAGTGATCCTCTACATGTGAAGGGCAATAGAGATGAAAACATGGAGATAAGGCCAGTACGTCTCCACTCATGTTTAATGTTTCATCAGTACACAACTGTTAACATTTGAATAGGCCTAGAGAGAAGCCCTATGCACACTGCAGTTATAGCAGTTTGAGACCACTTTAAATTCCATGGCTCCATCCTAGGTAATCCTGGGATTTGTAATTATGTGAAATGTTCAGAATTCTCTTCTAAAGAGGTCCAGTGCCTTCCCCAGCTACAAATCCCAGGATTCCATAGGATGCAGCCATGGCAATTAAGGACCTCAAAAGGAGACAAGTAGCTTAGGAGAAAGGGGAAAGCAGACGTGAAGTCAGACCAGGCAGAAAGTATCAGTAGATTGATGGGAATGTAACAGAGGACACAGTTCAAAGGGGAAACACACAAGGGAATCCCAGCTATCTCTTTTTATCTCTGTCACCCCCTGTAGGTACATAGGTGGTGGTGCAAGTGTGGGGCTGACTTTTCCACCTCCAAGAGGTAGGATCATTCTCACCACTTCTGGCCTATTTGCAATTAACATCTGCAGGCCAGCAATGATTTAGATCAGGCAACGGAAAAAAACAGTACACCCACTATCAGTCATATAAACCCACTCGGCATTAACAAGCTGAAGAATAATAGGGCCTAATTAGCAGATGAATCCTGAGTACAGATGGAAGCAGCTTATCCTCGTTGCCATTAGATTCTGAATAGTAGCAAACTTTCATGCTTAAAGGATCATGAATATAATGGGCAAATTAAATGAGAGACCCTGGAGCCAAGTAAAAAATTAGCTTTATTAGATGGAAATCATTTGTCAGTGTAGTATTAAAAAGGTGCAGTGGGAGGGGGAATAGAATGGAAGATGGAGGTGAACAAAGGACATTCTTCAGAATGAAGGTGCTCCCCCACAACTTTGCTACATAATCCCGGTTCAGTAGCAGTTCTCACAAATGGCTTCAAAATCCTCTTTAATTGGCCTGAGGAAAACATCAGTGTTTAAAAGAAAAATGGCAAACATTTCCAAATGTTGTTCTACATGGAGGTTTTTCACCATGAGATGCATATGTGAAACTGCAACCTGTTCCACATGATGAAAGTATGATAACCTGGCCACATTTTAGCCTTTGTAGAAAATATTCCAGTAAGGCCAAACACCACCATAGTAATGTGATATCCAGAACAAGGGAGAGGGAACCTACACTTTTGAGACTATAACTCCCAGAATCCTCCAGGGAACCACACTGGGTGGATGATATGAGTGTTGTTGTCCAAAACAGTAACTTTTCCAAGCTCTGGTAGTGTTTAGATGCAATGGACAAACTGGGAAGTAGGATAACGATGCAATAGGTTATTTATATATGTTTCCTAGGGCTCATCTATACTGGGTAGAATACTTTGGGCTGTTGCTGGAAGATTCTGGGCCCATAGCTGTCCAGATTCCACCCATTACCTCCCTACTCCTTAGTGGCACCAGATGGCTATTTGCACATGCATCCCGTTGTGCCTGCTGGTGCTGGTACCATTGGCACAAGTTGCGCCCTCTGAGTTTGGAAACAATGCACCCAGCATCAATCGCATGGCTGGGTACCTCAGCGGGTGTGACAGTGGCACCAGGCGGCACAGTAGGATACATGTGTAAATGGCTGTCCACCACATCTATTAAGTGCTCCAGGTTTTACTGCAAAATCCTGAAGAAAAGGTGAGTTTTTAAAATGTGATTTAGAAAGGGACAAGGTGGATTCATTGTGGAACTGGCCTTCCCTCATGAAGACAGTCTACACTTGAATCAGGGATTTGGCCCTGTGCTGTGTAGACACTGCCAAGGCAGGAAAAGTGGGGCATCTAGGCAGTACTTCTTTTAGGATCTTTCTGACCTGTATTGACCCGTATGTAAGTTGATCCAAGATTTTAGGATCAATTTTGGTGTATAAATTTCTCGATTTATAGCTGCGTATATACAATACATTTATAGCCCCTGGGGATTTTTGCTGCTCTTTTTAAATAAAACCAGTTGTGATCCTGTTAGGAAATGTTCAATGGCACAATGATGTCATTACATGGCGCAAAACAAAACTTTCCTTGAGCGTATAGCAAACAACTGTTCTACTAATAGTAATGTCAGACTTAATGGATTAATTTGTTAGTTTTCTACAAATAAATTAAACTGTATGTGCACCAATCCCAAATGGTTTTAAGGGCCTGTCATTCCTACACTTCATATAGAAGTCTATTTGGTAAAAAGAAGAGGAATATTTATTACATTATATTAATATATTATATTAAATTATATTATATTAATTATACCAGAGCAGTGAAGCAAAAGAGAAACCGAGATGGGATATTTGTTTTATTTTCCAGAGAGGAAAAAATAATCACTACTCATTTTCCCCTGTAGATTGCATGGGAGACTTGTTCCTACCTATGAAAGTGCATCCATACGCCGGTTTGAAGAGGGAAGAGTAGACAACATTCGGTCTGCAACTCCAGAAGCATTAGCTTTTGCCAAAGGGATGATAGATAAAAAACCATCCCTACAGGTTTGTGGATGCCATTGTTGTCCCTATCATCATCAGCCATCCAAGTACCTGTCAGACTACTACCTGCCCTAGGTTTGGGGACAGTTGGAAAAGGAGGATCCTTCTCACCCCTGTCCATTCTCTATCTATCTGTTGTCTTTGTTTGGGCCCAGCCTAAATAGCTTTCTGGAGAGGGAAAGGATGGAATGAAGGCTGCTTCTTCTCTAGTTATTGCTTGATTATTCAGAAAGGAGAGGAAAACAGGAAGAAAAGGCAAGAACGGAAAGTAGCAGGTCCAGAGGCTACTGGAGTCCTCTAAAGAAATATGGGCCTCAGCAACAGTGCCAACCCCAATGACAGATCAGGGGCATAATGAATCCTTTTTCTACCTGCAGTTTTTTAGCGCCAAATTGCATTGCCCACGCATGCATGTGCTTCCTTGCCATCTCATTCTCTCTCTCATTCATACACATGCATGTGCGTTCATGCACGTATATAGATGCAAATGCAAGGATGCATCCAGGATCTGGCAGGAAAGAAACAGCTTAGTGCAGAAAAATGGAAGACAAACCAGCAAAAAGTTCAGTATGTGCACAGGTGCCCACCCATCATACTGTACAAAATTGCAGTCTTCCAAAGCTGCTTTGCTTCCCCAAAACATCCTCCCAGTGCATAGTTATGCACATTTATAATAAAGCATGCACTTTGTCCCTATGTAAAGCAATTCAGCACTACTCAATTTACAAATGAACTCAGCAGGGTGTTCTAATTGAGCTGGTTCTGTACCCACTCTCACTATTAATTTTTCTTTGGTAATTATCCCATGTCTCCTCCTAGCATTTGAAGTCATAAAACTATTCTAGCTTTTAAAAAAATCCTATAAGGTTCTCTTTAAACATTTCCACGTCTTTTACATGGAAGATAATTGTTTCTAAGAGACACAGTGGCATGAGAGAGGCACTGTTGTTCACACTTCTTTCAGCCAGGTGTTGTATGATTTAAAGCAGGAGCGAGGAAAGTGTGGCTTTTCTCCACTTTTACATCCTCACATCTCCTGGGAGTCTCACCAAAGCCCTCTAAATACCCTCCTAAAACCCCTGGTTATAATTGAGCTGATCTGGGGCAATTTTTCACCTGAAAAGAGTCTAAAATTAAAGAAAACCACCCATAAGTACAGTGTGCTGTTTTTTTCACCCACCCATAACCTCCCAAGTTAAACCCTGTCAGATTCCTATTTTTCAAAATGGCAAAATCCAAGATTTCCCATTCTGTTTTAGAAATATCACACTATCGTGCAAAACCTGAGAAGATAATGGAATGAACAGTGTACCATGACGATTTCTTTGTTATCCTGTCTGCCTCTAGCTTCATGCTGGATATTTGATACTCTATGATCAGTGGTTTTTTGTGAGTTTTTCGGGCTATGTGGCCATGTTCCAGAAAAGTTTCTTCCTGACGTTTCACCAGTATCTATGGCTGAAATTTGAAATTTTAGTTTTTATATTTTTGGGGCCTCTCCTTTCTCCTCCCACTAAGCTTCACCCCACTCTCACTATCTCTTAAAGCATTTTAAAGGGAAGCAGATGATTGCCACAGCCTGTTTCTGCCAAAAGGTAGATGTTTGAAGAGCAATGGTGTCACCTACCTCTTAGAGTGTCACCTGGTGTGGTCCACTTCCCTGCAGTCCCCTAGTGCACCACTGAGTAATGTTGAACTGGTTGTATTGCTACTGGTAACATGTTACCCTCACACCCTGCACATACTCTCTAATGTTCACAGATGAAAGCCAGGAGCCATGTAGTCAAACAACATCAGAAGGTGGCTTTGTCACCAGAATTGCAAACGTTAATGAGGAAGAACACACAAAGAGAGGCTGCAGCAGGTTTCTTTTGCTTGAGCCTACTCAGAAGGACAAGAGTCTTCCCTTCCTCTCCTCTCCTTCCCACTGAGTAAATTGAGTGCAAACTACTTTTGTACCTTATAGCAATAGCAGCAGTAGCAGCTTCATTTATATACCACTTCATACTGGACTAAGAAGTCTCTAAGCAGTTTACAACTGTAAGTTAATTGCCCCAACAAGCTGGGTACTCATTTTAGCAACCTCAGAAAGATGCAAGCCTGAGTCGAGCTAGTATTGCACTCGCAACCTTATGGTTTTGAGTGAGGGGCTGCAGTACAGTACTCAGTTTGCAGCAACTGAGGTAAGCTGAGGACAAAGGGGGAAAGTGGGAAGAGAACTAGGGACATTATAGAAGCACCTGAAATAGTGGGAAGTCAGAGGATTAATGAGGACTGTCCCTACCAAATTAGGACAGTTGGATTGTGGGTCCATACAGTCCACAAATTATTTTGGGAGGAGCAAATCAGATGAGTTAACAAAAATTAAAGCTTTCAAGAATTCCTATTGGGGAGCAAGCCCACTAAATATATTGGTTCCTTTTGAAGCATTAATCAGCTTGTGCTCATAAGTAGTCTAACCATACACAGTGTTGTGTTGCCGAAGTTTATCCCCATTAAATGGTGGAAGTATTTCTTTCAAAAGGTTCTATTTCTTTTCTGTTCACCTACAGGACTCTGAGAAAATGCAGAGATTTAAGGATGCTATAACAGCTCAGACCAATTACACTATTTTGGTAAGCAAAATATGAATCCCTCTTGATTTTTAGGAAAATATTCATTATAAATAAACAGTATAGTACAGTCATAAAATTAAATACCTTCCTTTTTACAGAGTCAGATGCTGGACTACCACATTCCTATATTTGCACAGCTACCGGCTTCATTCTATATATATATTTACACAAAACAAGAAATAAATACACACAAAAATCCTTGCCCAGTGTGGATTTTGTTAATGGCTTTATACATCCCAGAACTGCTATATAAGTATCACCTAGTATCCAGATTGTGATGTTTGTGTAAAATGGGCCCCAAAATCGTTGCATTTAAAGGTGTTCATTAGCAAGCATATAATTTGTGTTACGAAGGACACTGTAGACAACTCTAAGTATGAAATATGAAGATGCGTGAACAAAAAATAGTAACCATTTATTTTCATTTGACATCCCTAGGTCATCTGTAATAACCTTCTGAGGTTTCATCTCTGTTTTAAGATAAAATGACCATTTGCAGTACTAATAATTTAGAACCAAGCTACACACAAGCACCAGGATGGTGTGGTGCTGCTTAAATGTAATATGGCAATGAATGCTTTGTACTGAATTCTTTGTGGATGCTCACAAAATCATACTGATAGTGGAAGGTAGTGCATTTTGTGGAGCTAAATGTCAATTGTTGGGGTATTTAGAGATTTTTGTATGTTCAGTTTTAACTGATGACATTCCACAGGTATTTTATTCTTGAAATATAACATTTAAAAATAATTATGAACTGCATTGAATGTTTGTAGACTGAAGCCCCCAGCATTTCTTACCTGCATCTGTGCTGGCTAAGGCTGTTCAGACTTGCAGTCCAATAACATCTGGTAGCTGCATGACCCTTAATATGTACATTTTATGACCTAAAGAAGCTTCTAATTCCTCAGTCTGGAGGCATAAACAAACAATAATTTGGCAAAAGAATATAAGGGAATTACAGTAGGTGTTAAGTTAAGAACCAGCCAGGAATTATAACATTGGCTGGTTGTATAGCACCATCTTTAATTAATTAATTAATAATTGAATTCTGGAATTAAGTTAGCAGTGATTTTTTTTCACTTTGCTTAAAAAATAAATTTGTCCCCTTTTCAAACTGAATTGGTGGCTTCACTGATTTTAAGTCATTCGAGGTTACCTCTGAGTGCAACTATTTGGATGCAACCCGTATCCAGTGTGTCCCGAAGATCCTCTGTCTTGGAGCCTTTGGGAATTAAATCCAATGTAACTCAAATGGAGTGAAAATCCCAACTAGTGCAGCTGCACTGATTTGTGCTATTATGCAAACAATTGTGCAATTTGGTGGTAGCAAGCACTTGGTACAACCACTTGTCAGTCACTTCCCCAATCTCTGGTGCAATTACTTTTACCATCATTTTGCACAACTGATTTTGCAAACTATACTGTGCCACCCTTGCGCTAATACCACAAATTTACAACCACTAGTGCAAAATGTCTTGCATTAGCCCAATAACATCATTGGATACAGGCCTCTGAATCTATATACACTTAGCATCAATACTGTTGCTATCAGATCATTTACTTGGTCCTAAATTTAGTATGAAAATTAACAATGACAAATCCCTGTGCTTTGGAGTTAAGGGTCATTGCTAAAAGCAAATAATTAATGGTACTTTATTCAATAGACAGAGAAATGTAATTCTTTTAGACACCATAAATTCCATGTCAACTTTGATCATTTATATATATATATATATTTATAAATTTTATTAAGTAATTTAAAAAGTAGTTCCAAGAAATAAGAAAACATCATGTTACAGACTGCATTTAAAAATGTACACACTTTCAAACTTTGTTATACATTTTTTCTGGTTGTCTCTATTATACTTCCTTAACCACTGAGTTCCTCCGATCTATCTCTATATAATTATATTACTGAACTCTTAAAAATCCCACTTATTTTTACCATTAATTTCCTAATGTTAATTTCTAATTTCTAATTTTCCCTTAAATGTTTTACAGTTATTAGCTTAACTACAATATTCATTTACTTCTTTTCTATAAAACTCTTTATGTTGCTATACGGTACTAACAATTCTAATATTATTTAAACATACTTAGTTATTCATCCTATGTTATTATAGTTACATCTTAAGCACACACTATGTCACTTGTTTTCCAGGGCTAGATGAATTTCTCCAACTCTTTCATTTTTCATATAATCTTTCCACATTTCCCAGTTTCTATAAAAGTCTCTTAACAAGCCATTTTTTACTAAGCATGAAAGTTTCTCCATTTCGTAGAAATCCATCATTTTCAGTTGCCATTCCTCCAAAGAAAGACCTTCTTTTTTCCAATACCTGGCGAACACTGTCCTTGCTGCTACTATTGCATATGTTAAAGTTTTCCCTTCTTTTCTTCCCAATTTTAAGCTGTCCATCATGTTCAAGAGATAGATTTTTGGATTTGGCCTTTCTCCAATTTTATATATTTTCTTTAATTCTACATGTATACTTTTCCAAAATTTCTTGGCTTTACCACAATTCCACCACATATGCAAATAACTTCCTACTTCCTTTTGGCATTTCCAGCATGTGTTTTTATTTTTCATTTATATTTTTAATTAGTTTCAAAAGCTCACTTTTTAAAATGTTTATAGCTTGTCTGTTGGACGTGAATAATGACAAATTAAAGACAGAAAACAAATTAAAAACTCCTCCAAACAGGACAAACATCTTGGGAGGTAGTGGTTTTTGTTGTGGTGATTTTTGAGGTTTTTTTAAAAAATTAATTTAATTTAATTTTAAAAAAAACCAATTTGTACTGACCTGGTCAATTTTCTGGCAATTTGAGGTTCCTTTTTAATTCTAAAGTATATTGGAACAAAAAAAAGTATCCTTCTCTTCTCCCCTTTTCTTCCTTCTTGCTGAGAATCCATGAAATTGCAAGACCTTATATTGCAAGAGCTCATGCTTCTTTAAACCTGTGTTACACAGATCAGCGGTCCATGGACTGTTGCCAATCTATGAACCATTAGATGTCAGTTCCTGGAGGGTTTCCAGGAAATAAAAAAAGCAATTGTAGTCAATGGGCACAAGTATGGTACCAGTCCCAGGCCTTTTGGGCAAAGATTTATTGGTCTTCTATATCAGATAGTTTAAAAGGAAGTATTTGCACCAATCTAGACCAGCCTTTGAACTGGTCACTACAGCCAGGCCTTTGACAGCTATGGGACCTACAACAATTAGTAGGTCCTGATTATCTCCAGTTTCTAATTCTGAGGGATTCAACATCTGTTCAAAGCACAAGAACAGGCAAACTGACTTGGATTTTCTTTGGGGTCATTCAGAAATTCCTAAATCAAATAACCTTCAGCTGAAGAATAAAAAATAAAATAGCCATCTCTCTTTAAAAAACAAAAACAATGTTAAAACCACAGTTTAAGGTTATTTAATTATCCCTTTGTTAGTGAAACAGCACTGTTAGATTAAACTTGTAGCCTTAAAAACATTAATTTATTTTTCCCCTCCCCTACATTGACTCATCTCTTATTTCGTTAGCCATCTCAGTCTCTTTCTCTTCAGACATGACATTAATCTAGGTTGGAAAAATGTCATTGCTAAGAGCCTTATAAATCATGTTGGATAGCGAAATATTTCCATTGATCCTCCAGTCCGTTCTTCTTGATGGGGAAGGAAACCATGGTGACCACGTCTAGGTTTTATGATCCTTCCTCACAACTCATGGAATATATGCACCACTGGACATGCCAGCATTAGTCCCCAGGGTGCTGTGTTTTCCTAATGAGCCATGAAAGGTTATTTACTCCTTGCCCTCAACATCATTCCTCTGCTTAGAGATCAGCAGAGAAGAGTCATTTCCCTTGGGCCACCTTCAGTTCATCTCCCTTTCTAAACACTGTGAATCTGGAAGTTCAGATTTTGCCCCTATTATAGCTCAAACTTCATTGGACAACCTCTGCCTCTGCAATATGGAAGTAATCATTCTGAGGCCTACCTTGCAGGGATGTTGCAAAGATTACAGAGAGAACATGCCCCCCCATATACACACACCTCACACAATGAAGTGAAGAGTGAGGCCAAGCTCGGTGGTCATACCCCTTCTATCACATTTCTATTGCCAGCTTCATCACCACCAGAGAATGAGTTGCAAGACTTGCAATTCATCTATTTGGGGAATAACAAGCCCATAGAGGTGGATCTTTATACCAGACTGGAAGAGACATAATTGCAAATCGTTGTAATGCTTGGTTACACTCTTGTGGCCGGAGAACCCTCAGACCGCATTTTCCCAGCTGTCTGCTTCACACCTTAGTCAAAATTGGCCACTATTACCATGATCAT